>CM077009.1:3907500-5157500 GCA_039090855.1 Macrothele yani
CCGTTTCCATTGATCTATGGTCCAAGACAAATGTTCTTTACACCATGCTAAACGGCGAGTAGCATTCCGAGAGTAGATTAAAGGCTTATGAGCAACCGCACAACCACGGTAACCCATGGAATGAAGTTCTCTGTGAATGTTACATGTACATTCTGAGGTTCCAGCATTTTTACTCACCTGTACACTAAGGTCTTGTGCAGTACTCCGTTGATTAGCTGTAATGACTCTCCTGAGGCTTCGACGTCCTCTGTCACTGATTTCCTCTGGTCTTCCGGTATGATTTTCTGCTTCAGGCATGACAATGTGTCTTACATTTATTCAGTACATCCAAAACAGTTGACTTGGGTATGTTTAAACGCCTCTCGGTTTCTCTTATGGACAACCCACTAATATAATACCCAACAATCTTTCCTTTCTCAAAGTCAGTTCTCTCCCGCTGCAACATTTTCACTCAACCTCACAGTGCGATATGATCTTAGTCAGCTGCAGGCTTGATGTTATACTGTTTGCAGCTGTACCGTGCATCTTAACAACACAGCAGATCCATTCATTTGCTTTTGAAGTGGTGTTTGGTGACTTTTGTCAATATAGTGTATCTCTAAGCTGTTTTCTGAGATTCAGAGGTTAGCTTCTCAAAGAAAGCTTATTGGCCAGATTAAAGTTTAAAACTGATGGAACTAGATTTTACTTACTGTTGATACAGTATGGGACCCCAAATCCAGAAAGCTTGGGACCAAACGATTTCTGGATTTTGGGTCCTCTGGCATCAAAGTACTGTATTGTACATATGTATATGTTATAGTTGCTGCTCTTTTTGACATGTGTGAAAAATTGAATAAACAACCAGGGTTAAAGCAATCATTAAGACACCAACCACCTTTTGTAGCTAACCAGTCATCATTGCCAGCATTCAGAAGAAAGAAAAGTTGGAAGTGATAACAAACAGGACTTTTTGTTTTCCCTGCTCAGGGACCAAGTTCATTGGGGGTGCTTGTGAGAGGGGAGAGCTAGGTATGTATGTTACTGTAATTTGATTTGAGGCATCTTAATGGTGGAAGGAGGAACAAGTTGGACAGGAGAAAGTAGGAAGATATGTTGCAGTGTGGCAGTCCCTCCCCGCAGCAGAGGCAGGGAATTTAAGAAAGATAGGGGGAAAACACAGCAGGGCCCCCCCCCCTTTTCCTCCCTGAGAAGAATCCAGTCTTTGCTGCTTACTACAAAAGGACACACAGGCTATAAGTGGGAGAGAGATTCTCCCCTTTTAAGCTCATTTTCTTCCTTTCAAATAAACATGATGGTTTACTGAGTTCCTTCACAGTTGAAAGCTAGGACTTTTAACACTGGCACCAGTCTTCAGAAAGAATATGTAAAACCCTTGCTAACCTCCCATATTAAGGGAACAATACATACCTTATTTACACAAGATTGCTTTAAAGCATTTCACGTCTAGTATACAGTAGGTATTCCAATGTCAAGGTAATCTGGGATTTGTGGTTTGCTTGTTAACAGACTTGGGGATGCAATTTTTGTTGTTGTTGTTTTGTTAAAATAGTGAATATAAATAAACAAAAACTCTAAAAACCATAAAATATGTCTAAAAATACAATATTAAAATTCCCCCCCAAAAAAATCGGCAAAAAAAAAAAAAAAAAAAATTGGGGTCCTTCTGGATTTCGGGATTCCGGATTGCAGGTCCTGTACTGTATATGAAACATGTCCATTTACAGCAATCTTGGCAGAAAACTCAAGTTTCACTGACATCCATCGCACATCACACGCAAGACCTTTTGTACTTCATTCTCATTATGTTTTTCTCATGTAGACATTGTTCAATCTGGCCTTCCCATGATTTCCCTGGCCAATCTCTACCTTTATTTCCTGCCACTAGGGATGAATGAATTCTCTTAGGAAGCATCTCACCACTCATTCTTTCAACATGGCTAAAACCACCTCAGAATGTTTGACTCTACCTTAAAAACAACATTTTGCTTCACATTATACATCTGCAAAACATCTTCCTTCATCATGTGATTAGAACTTGTCATGTCACAAATCATCCATACGTAATGCAATGACTACTATGGCTCTTTTGCAGTACCAGGTTTCACTGGCGTATATCAGAGTAGGAACAGTTACACTTTTTTACATAGCCATTTGGGACTTTGTTTTGTGAACTCACCAGTCCTGTGAAATCCTCCTAAAGCAGCTGTGACTTACATGCATTCATACATATCACTAAGCTGTTTTCTGAGATTTAGAGGTTAGCACCACAAAGAAATACAAACTACCAGATAAATTTTTAAATGATTATTTACTTACTGTTGCCATATCAAACTTCTCCATTTACAGCGATCTTGACTCACAACTCGGGCTTCACTTACATCCATCACACGACGTACACAAGACCTTCTATACTTCATACTCATAACCTTTTTCTCATACAGACACTCCTGAATCTGATCCTCCCATGACAATGATGGGCCAAACACTAACAATATTAACAAATAAAGGTAACTTGATCACGCTAGTTACTTTAAATGTAAAACTTTTACAACAAAGTTCGTAAGTTGGGAGCTTTCGACCTTATCTTAGGTCTTAATCATGCCAATGGAGGACTAAGATTGTTGCCAGATTCTACATTTGAATTTTTTCTATTTTTGTTGCCAAAACTTAGAATTGATCTCCAGATCATCGGAATGTAGAGAGTGAGATTCGGAATTGCAAGTCATTGAGTTGAAAAAAATTTCCAGGCTTTCACGGTAACTGAGGGCAAAACGATTGTCACAAGAAGCAATTCGTTTTGCTTCGTTCCAGCGGGGAACTGCAGATGTGTCTTTTATTGTCAAAATAGACATGGCTGTATTAGGATTGGCTTTCAAATAATTTTTTTTATGTTCTAAAATTCTATGGTTAATACTCCTGTATGTGCTTCCAATGTATAAGTTATTCCCTGTTGAAGAAGAGATAGGAATGCAGTAAACTCCTGGGAGGTCCAGGTTTTCAACTTTGTCCCTATCCCTTTGTAGAAGTTTCAAGATGCTTTGGGGTGGATTTAATGCCAAGATGGTAACCAAAACTTCTAAAAAGAATCTTTAACTTATAAACATAGGAAGGATGGTAAGGAACAGAACAAGAGAATTTCAGGTGTTCTTTCTTTTGAGGAAGGAGGCATTCAATTTTTAAATTGTTTTCATATTTCTTAATGAGGGGGTTGACTGTAATAGCAGGGAAACCATGAGAGAGGGCTATTGTAGAAATTTTGGAGAATTCTTCTTGAAGAGAAAGTTGGTTGTTGTAAATAATATGAGCCCTGTGGATGTAAGACTTCAATGCTGCAAGCTTGTAGAGATGCAGAGTGAAAGATTTGTAGGGAATGATGTTAGTGGCCGCAGAAGGTTTATGATAGACGGAACGAGTAATGGAGAGATCAGCGTTTCGGCAGATAGATACATCCAGGAAATCAATTTTGTTGTTTACTTCCTTAGATATAGTGAGATTAATGGAAGGAAATTTTTCCGTAATGGAGTTGATCAGTGTCTGTAGTTCAGACTCGGTATGTGGCCAGCTAATGAAAATGTCATCTACATATATATCTTAACCACAGGGAAGGTTGCAAAGGGTGGTGAGGAATGATGGAAACTTCAATATGTTGCATGTAGATTTCTGCAAGAAGAGGAGAAAGAGGTGAGCCCATGGAGAGACCAGATTGTTGCTTGTACACAATTTTGTTGAAAACAAAACAACTGTGTTGATGAATAGTGTGGAAACAATCATAAAAGGTCTTTGATAAGAGTACCAGGTGGTTCAAAATGAAGAATCAATTTCTTCATGAGGAGCATGTAGGACTCAAAATATGGTACAGAGGGGAACAAAGATTCCACATCAAGACTATATAGATTAACACTAGGAGAAAAGGAATTAGGGAGTTTGTGGATGAAGTCTGAAATAGAGACAACAGTATGAGGATGGTTGGCTGCCAGGGATTTGCATTTGAGGACCAATTTCTTTTCAAGGTTTACTGCTGGAGAAAAAGAATATTCAACTAAAGGTCTGATGGGGTTACCAGCTTTGTGCAGTTTAGCTTGCATGAAAAGCCTGGGAGTTCTAAAGTAAGGAGGGGGTGATATATCTCCAAGGAAGGATTGAAGAGTTTCTTTCTTAGCTAATCTGTCAACTGAGTTTTTGAGTGAGTTGGTGGTGTCTGACTGCAAAGGAATGCAGTTAGCAGATGTAAGAAATGAATGCACTTTTTGGTTTTGTGTTTCTTTACCAATGATGACTGGGCAACCAACTTTATCTGCTTTGCCCAGGTTTCACTGCTGTACATCAGAACAATCTTAGTCCTCCATTGGCGTGATGAAGACCTAAGATAAGGTCAAAAGTTCCCAACTTACGAACTTTGTTGTAAAAGTTTTTCATTTAACGTAACTAGCGTGATCAAGTTACCTTTATTTACTACCTTGGCCTTCCTCTGCCTTTCCTTCCTGCCACTTTGGGCTAAGAAAATTTTCTTAGTAAGCATCTGATCACTCATTCTTTCAACATGGCCAAACCACCAAAGCATATTAGTCTCCACCTTGCTAACAACATTTTGCTTCACATTACACAACTGCAACACATCTTCATTCCTCACACGATCAGAACGAGTCTTGCCACAAACCTGCTGTAAGTAACGCATTTCCCCAGCACACAAACGACTTGTATGTTTCATCTGTAGTACCCAGGTTTCACTGCTGTACATCAGAGTAGGAACAATTACACTTTCATACACAGCCATGCAGACTCTCTTGAGAACCCATCATTCCTGTGAACACCTCCCAAAGCTGCTATGACTTTCAAGGAAGAATTCACTTGCCTACTAATTTCATCATCCAATTTGTTCTCTCTGTCAAACATGCTTCCTAAATACACAAACCCATTCACCTGGTCAATCAAGGTGCCATTTAGACTTATATTATATTCAGTACTACCAGTTCCTTTGCTCAAAAACAATAATTTTGGTTTTTCCTTATTTATACTCAGTTTGAATTTCATGCAAACTTCGTACATTGACTTTCAAAGATGAAAGTCAATGTACAAAACAGGGGGGAAATAAGCGGTATTGCATTGCAGTTTGCTGTGCAAAAATAGAAGTTCGCGATGCAAACTCATATTTGAATCGCAAAACCACGATTCGAAGTTGAAAAGGAAATTTCCATCAAAATGTTCTATCCGTAGAGCAAATCATTGTTTATCGTAAATATGATTTTGCTTACGAGTGAAAAAATAAAATAAAATTCATGTATTCATAACTTTACGAACACAGTATCGAACCGATTATCCGGGGCAGCGGCTGTCCGGTTTCTGGTTTTTAGAACCATTAAAAATCCCACTCCCCTCAAGTCGCCACCATTACTTCTCCGATAAAAAGCTGTATCGTTCACGTAAATATGCGACAGACTCCAATCGCGCATTGTATAATAAGGATGAACTAACACATCCTGATCTCCTGGCCTTTTTGACGTTACACGCGTGATTTTTGCATCACCGCGGAACAAACATGAACCACAGAGCACCAACCAATGAAACAAAGTGATTGACCTAATTTTCCAAAACGAAGTGGGTCTCCATGCTCTTTCTTCCTCTCTTCACAGGGAAGTCGTGAGTATCCCCGACCAGCCTATGACGTCACACCAATGGTCAATGAATAGTGTGGTGAAGATTTTTTTTTTGGCTTTCTTCCAAACGCAGTCACCAGCGCAAGGGAGAATTGCGACGTCATCAGCTGAAAAGAGAAACACTTCTCTTTCCTTTTGAGGAAACCGGCCTTCGACTTTGACGCACGCTCTGATGGACAATAATGCCTCCGTTATTCTGGAAAGAGGCTTTGGGTTTCTGCTGTCTGTTCCTTTGGGGGAAAGATAAAGAGGGAGGATGGTGAAGTTGGATATCCTCAATAGGTGGGAAAGGAAAATGTATCTTGAATTATTCTAGAATCCTGTTTTGAATACGTATATGTACATACAATGGGGAGATTTAAAGGGTATGGAGGATCAGTTGGGGATGTCTGAAATACAAGGCTGAGCTTTGGCTTGGAACACCTGGACTTCAAGGTCAAGAAATATTGCAAAAATTCAAATTATACAAAAAGGTCCGGTTTTCAGGAGTCCGGATAATCGGTCCGACACTGTATTTTGTTTGCTTTCGGCTGGAAAAAGCTTCCTCGTGTAGCTCCAGCTGTGCCGTGATAAGGTGGTCATTGTCCGGACACAGAGCATCTATGATTGGTTCCACGCTCCTGCCTGTCTGCACCACGAGTCATTTAAGGACAGAGGCTCTTATCGCTGTTTTGGTTTTGGTTTCGGTTTGGCCGCCACTTCATTTTAGGGGGATTCAAGTTTGTTGTTTTACTTTTTGTTATTTGAAATCACGGCTACAAAAGTGAAAAAATATCAGCCATGAAAAGGTGAATAGATGAATTAGATCAAAAAGGTAGTTGGTTATGCTATAATGCTGACACTGATAAAAGCGCTATCAGGTCTGCCTATTGCGAACTTTGTCGGAAGAATGTTGACAGCCCAAATTTTTTTTGAAATTTCAATTCTTCTTTTATTGATGGAGTTTCTGGATTCATTATTAAAAAGGACAATGTGGTAAAGCACACCAGATCAGAAATTCACTATGCCAGTGTCTCCACATAAAAAAAAAAAAATTGCTCTTCGATTTTTATCAAAGAACGTCTGTTGGTAAGTCAATGATTGTTGCTTCCAATGCATCTAAAGCTCGAATCAGAAAATTAATTGGTATAGCATATATGATTGCCAAAGAGGAAATTCCATTTTCAAACTTTCCTAAAATTATAGAGTTAGAGAAACGCCATGATGTTGATGTAGAGCAAACTTACTACTCGTCCGCAATGTGTGTTCATTTGATGGGGTGCATTGCTAATGTTTTCGAAACTAATTTGCGCAATTAATTAAGAAATACAGACTATTTTACCTTATTTATTGAGCAGTACGGGTGTTAGTGTATCTGAAAATGAAATTATTTTTATCATGTTTGTCAATGAAGTAGGAGATACTGAATTCCCATTCCTGGCATTAAAAGAACTGAAAAATGCTGATGCTAATGGTATCAATAATGCAATTGTAGAGTCCATTGCAGAATTTGGAATAGTCAATTTTGAAAATAAATTAATTGTATTTTTAGCTGATGGAGCAAATGTTTAACATGGGACAGAAAAAGGGTGTTGCAGGTCTTTTGAAGAAACATGCTCTTCTTTAGTATCAATGCACTGTTTAAGTCATCGCTTAGAGCTAGCTCTAAGATTTTATTCTGTCAACATATTTTCAAGAGGTACATAAGTTCATGGAAGACATTCATAATTTTTATGAAAAAAAGTGCCAAACGAATTAGAGACTTTTGTGAGCTCTCAACAATACTTGATGAAGATGTATCAGACACACCAACTTTGTGAGTCCATGGCACCCAATGGGTTTCACATTTGCACAGAGCCACTGATACACTGATTAAAAATTATTTTGTTATTGTACAACAACTAGAAAATATGGTTACAGATCCATCAAGCAAAGGATTTGAAAAAGCCAGAATTACAGGCAATTTGAGAAAAATTATGTCCATCAAATTTGTAACTTGGCTGCTGTTGCTTTGCAACATTTTATATTCTTTGTCAAAATTAACTCTGTCTCTCCAGTTGGATGTACCTTGTATTTTGAATGAATTAGAAAAATTCTATCGAAATTATGAAAAAAGTAAGTTTTCGGCCAACCTGTCAAAAATTTTACAAGACTTGGCAAACGTATCAGCTTTTGATTCCAGTGACTGTGATTTCAGCGAAAACTGTAGAATTTCGTGGCATTGAACTGAGCTGTAATTTGACAGCAGATGCATTCTACGAAAAATTGCAAATATCTTTTACATAATATTCAACAGTGTGTGCGTATCCGGCTTGGTGACTTGCACGGAAATCAGGTTTTTAACCCTGCCAAACTGTTAGAACCTAAACTTTGGCCAACAGACAAATCTACTCTTTCAAATTTTGGTGATGATCAAATTACTGTATTAACTGAACATTTCAGTGAGTTGTTGACTGCCAACAACATTGACAATGATAAAATTCAAGAGGACTGAGATTATTTCAAAACCTTTTGGTTAAGAAACCTGCAACACCTGTCAAAGCAACAGTTGTAGAAATGTTTGAAAGAAAAGTATGCAAATGAATTCTCAAATCTAAACCACATGATAAATATCATGAGATTATTGCCCGTATCCAATCCTAAGGTCGAAAAAGCCTTTTCTGTGGTGAAAAGAATCAAGACAGATTTTCGTAATAGAATGAATTCTGATGCTCTGAACCATCTGTTGTGGATAATGCTGTAAGGACCAGAACTTTGCGAATTTCGCCCTGAACAAGCAGTGGAGGTATTCTTTGAAAAGCCGCCGCGATGCATAAGTGTGAAGTCATACGGGAAGGGGGGGCAGACGCATAACCTGAAGCTACCACAAGTTTTGGAGTACTCCACTGACAAGTGACAGTAAGTAGCTGCTGCAGAGTGTGGTCAGGTAACATTTCACCATATATCCATAGAAAGAAAATTTGTACTTCTTACATCTCTATATATATAAAACAGACTGTGTGTGTGTGTGTGTGTGTGTGTGTGTGTGTGTGTGTGTGTGTGTGTGTGTGTGTGTCTGTCTGTCTGTCTGATTTAACATAGAATTAGTGACCTAGAGCAACGAAATTTGTTATGAAGGTACCTGTAGACATGTTCTGGTGCACCTCGAAACAATTTTTAAAAAATTTGATTTTTAGTTATTTAATGTTACACGTTTCTACCCGATCTGAGTGTGCCTTTCCGCATTATTGACATCAATTTGATCACGCCAAACGTTAAGGCATGCAGAAAAGTAGTTCACCATAAATTTTAGGTGTTTCTTTTTAGAATTCCGTTACAACTATTTTCATTCGTAAATACATTTATTATGCCCTTTTTTGTAAGCGTTGTTTGCCGATTGTATTATGGCCTTGAGGGCGGAGAAGGAAAAAAAAGAAAATAGAACGTAGTTTTTCAATCTGCATTATTAATTCAAAAGTGTCATACGTCAGAAGGTCATCGTACTGTGACGACATTGTGAGCTAGAAAATAGAACGTTGTTTTAACGTAATTCTAAAAAAGAAATGGCTCAAATTTATCGTGAACTACTTATCTTTGCGCCTTTGCATTGGGTATGATCAGGTTGCATGTAAAGAAAGCGGTAAATATACAGAATACAGACGATGCAGTCAAGTACCGAACTGAGTTTCTTAACTCTTTGGAGCCACCTGGAGTACCTTCACATATTTTAGAGTTGAAGATTGGTGCACCTATTATGCTTCTGAGAAATTTGGATCCGTCTTCACTTTGCAATGGCACGAGATTATCTGTCAAGAAACTAATGAAGAATGTTATTGAAGCTACTATAATGACTGGACATGCAGCAGGCAAAAACGTTTTTATTCCAAGGATCCCGATCATCCCATCTGATGTCCCGTTTCAATTTAAACGTCTTCAATTCCCGATTCGTTTGAGTTTTGCCATGAGCATCAATAAGGCACAAGGGCAGTCTCTAAAAATTGTTGGACTGGATCTACAAAGTCCATGTTTTTCCCATGGTCAACTGTATGTTGGTTGTTCCAGAGTCTGAAATGGGGAAAATCTTTACATCTTTATTCCGAATGGAAGGACTGTTAATATTGTTTATCCCGAGGCTCTACATGAATAAGGTACTTTTCATCTCAATTAATTTAATTGCATAAGCCTTCTGCTTTCAAACTTTTTGAATTATTTACATTGTACATGACAACTACTAAATAATTCAAATGCATTTTTTATCCTAATATTCTATTCCGGGAAGTTGTACTACAAAGTTGTATAAACCTTGATTTACCAGTCTTAATTTAATTGCCGATATAGCTTTTACTTTATACTATCACTAGCTCGTCAACGACGGGTACAACGGGCTAGTATCTACTAAAATATTTTAAAATTTTACTTTTCATTATTGATTAGAGTATTTTGGATATATATTGAAAGGTGCTAGTAATATAGTTTTATTTGATAATTAATTATTAGTCACTTAAATCAAAAGAAAAATAAGTCTCAAAAGTGCTCCACATAATTACTCAATTGCTCCGCAATGCTAAATTTCAGAAGCAAAATTGCTCCCCAAAAATTTTCGGTTATTTTTCACCCTGGTACGAAATGACTTTCTGTGACTTTCAAAATTGAATTCATTCATTTATTAATTTCACCATCCAATGTGTTTTCTCTGCCAAACATGCTTCCTAAAAATAAAAATTCACTCACCTGGTGTATCTCTATACCATTTATAGGATGTGCCAGGACAGCTATTGTTCCTGTAATCAAAGAATTATGTTCCAGTGGGTAGTATGAAAATTACCACAAATGGTGGTGTCTTGGGCTGACCATAGATAGCACAAATACCATCAGTGGTGTAGTTGTCTTCTTTGATCATGGGGATCAATACATTACCATGAATGTATCACATCACAAGATAAATCAATGTCATGCAAAAATCAATGTCATTAAGCTTGTGTCATGCCATGAAACAAGTCTGTTCTATGCAAAGATCAGTGATTCAGTGCGGTTCATTCGTGCTGTTGTGTAATTGGTGCAATAATGGAGAAGGCATCCCAGTGTCCAAGAGGTCTGGCTTTTGAACATTCCTCCAAGATCAGCTCAGGTTTGGGTCCCAGATAAGGCAATGGGTGGTGTATTTGTTCAATGATGCTGGCTTATTGGTTAAACCTCAAAACTAACAAACACATAAAGAAGCAGCAGTCGGAATATTGTAATGATCTCAGCAAAAAATTTGCCAAGCTGTCAAAATTGCAAAGAAACAGCTAATTTAATTTTAACAGAGTTCAATTCAGTCTTATTTATTCTTTGCTAAGCTTGATATTTTGTTATCACAATACCTTTGATAAAAACGTATGTAAGAAATATTATTGCATCGACTTCATTCATATAAAGATTGTTCCAAAAGCCATACCTCAGTACCTTTCTGTACCAACAACCAAAACATCACCAATAACACTTCTTATTAGCAACCATCCTACTCCCATTATTATCATTACACAGTATTCCATTTGTCCTGCTTTAATCTGATGGCAACATATCAGTATGATGTGTGTTTTACTTATGTTAATGCTGCCTAGCCTATGTTCCACTAAATTCAGTATATGTAACTTCATACATTGTTTTCTTACCTTGAATATGGTCACTTTCATTCATGAGAGTTTGGTGGTCTGCACCTGTAATGCAGAGATGTGCATGTATGATGAATAAACTCATAAATTATCTTAGCAGTATTGCACACCAAGGAGATGCATGTCAGCAGAAGTTAAATATACAGTCTGTAATGAGCCTTTAATTACAAAGGAAAAAAAAAAAGTTTTACATTTGATACTGATCATCCTTTTCAGTTGTGCTACTTGGATCTAATTTCATTAGCAATCGTACTGGAAATGCAAATATTAAAAATCTTTGATTTTTTTCCATTGTAAAAGAAAGTATTGCTTTGTGTCTTTTTAATCAGGAAAGTACACCAGCGTGGCCCACAGCAGATGGTTCCAGTTGGTCATTCCACTTAAATATTCTGGAACAAATCCCAGTGAGTTGGGGTCTTTTGGCCAATGTCACACACAGCTAGTTGATATCTCAACATTAATTTTTACTGAGGCTTAAAATTATCAGTTTCCAAGATTCATAGAGGCCCTTGTTGCTGTTGTGTGTGCTATTGTTGCCCAGGGGAGAGCCCCTTGCAAGGTAGGCTTGGGATTGCCCTTAGCAGCAGCAGTACATGCTGCAAGCACAGCTTGTTTAGGTCTGAGAAGCACCATTCAGGGGCTGCAAATTTTACTTCTTTGCCCCCATGAGGTTTATTAGCACGTGGATGACCTAAATTCAGGTAAGCCACTTTAAGAAATAATAAGTTGAAGGCAATTGCAGTAAGTCTTGAGGGTGATCATTATTTCATTGTGAGGATTTGATTGCCTTCATCAAGAAGAATATTCATTCACATAATTGTATGCTTCCAAACATTTAACCTGTTATTTTAGAAAAAATCTCATAATCCCGTGAATTTATCACCTGGAAATCTGTTTCCAGTACACATGGTTCCTGTTTCTTTGCTTGATTGGGCACTTTTCAAATCCTGTAATACCATGTGAATACTTTCCTCCTGCTCTGAAACCTTGCACCTTATTGTGTTATTGAATAAAGTAAATTGGGGCTACTTGTTAAAACTGGAAAGTTGCTCACAAAGCATGTTGAACACTGTAATGTAGGGTTTTAAGTCTTTATTGCCTTGCTTGAAGGAAATTACATTAGGCTTCCACTGGGCAAAGGAGGACTTAAGAAGATACTTTTAGCTGTGTGTTCAGCTGCTTCTGTTGCTGCTGAATTAATTTCCCACTTGTGATACCTTATGGCTGGTGCCACAATGTGATGTCACCTGCCACTCACCAGTTTTGGTGCAAAATATTGTTTGCAAATGTATACCAAAAGAATTTGGCCAATCATGTGATACTAGTGTTCACAAATCACTTTACTGACCTTATCTTCACTGGTCTGCAGAGAGGCTGAATGTGTTTATCACAACAACTAAGTTTGGCCTCAGAAAGTGAATTATGGAGAGCACAGGTTTGTTTCCCTCTGCTTGGCTTCACTTGTCACGCTGCCACCTCATCTGATTGCCTGTGATGGGATTTCCTTCTCCTAAACTCTTTACTGTGCACTTTTGCTGCACAGGCCTAGTCTTCTGTCTTCTACAATTTAAATAGCAAATGTTACATAATACATTAACTTTTATCTTGAAGTATTTTTGAGGGTCAAACTGTAAAGTGATGAAGCACTTACTGCTCCAGGAAAAATTGCGTAGTTATTTCAGCTGTGGAAATGGTATCTTTCTTTTTGTTTTTTTCAAATGAAATCGGCACACACACTAACTCTCTCTCTCTCTCTCTCTCTCTCTCTCTCTCTCTCTCTCTCTCTCTCTCTCTCTCTCTCTCTCTCTCTCTCTCTCTCTCTCTCTCTCTCTCTCTCCTTTTCATTTTTTAAATTTCCTTCTTCTTTATAAAGACTTAATTTTGAAGTCATTTTGTAAAATTTGTATTTCCCTATCCCTCCTAGAAGGGCAGATTCACGCATATTTGGAATTTGAGAGATCTAGCATGTTTGTCTAAAAAAATGCAAATTTGATATGAGATAAATGATTTTGAATTTCCTTTTCCTTGAGAATTAGTTTTTCTATTTATTACTGTTATTCATTTATTTAGGAGAATCCTCTGGATGGATCAAAAACCAAAACTGATACTTCAAACTGGTTGAGTGCTATTTGTTGGAGAATGTCCGAGCAAGATGATGTAGCTCCAAAATTAAGATTTGAGCTTATGCTGTATTGTTGGTCATGGCTTGAATATGCTGGATGCCCAGATGTTTCCAAACTCATTCTCTTGAAAATTTATGTTTTGCTGTCAGCATCTTTTGGATTAAGTGCAGCACTACATGAAGGTGATTCACATTGTAAGCACGATATCTTGAAAGTATGTAAGTTTCTAAAAAAAATTTTTTTTTTTTTGTTTTTGTAAGATAAATGCAGCAAAATAATATGCACATTAAATTTAATAGATGACATGGAATTGAAGGTGTGCCTTTGTAAATACATTTGTGTTACCAATTGTTGACAGTACTTTGACAATTCTGTGCATTTTTTTTGTCAGTGTTAGTGTTTTTGTCTGCCTGTAAAAATTTGCAGGAAAATATAATATAAACTTAGAAAGTATCAAATGAGAACCAAATGATTTGCTTTAGTAGAATTAAATGTTCCCTACTAAAAGTTACTTCATATCACAATACCAGCAGCAACCAGCAATTTCTCATATTGTTTACATCCAGAGCAGAGGCTTAGATACACCTACCTAGATCCCTTGGGACTTCATTGCTGCATATCAGAAGCAAAATTATATTAGATTGAACCTAGAGGCTCAGATATGACAGAGGGTAGATAGGTCAGAGAAGCAGGAGTGCCAGATTGAAAGTTCAAATCAATGTTGTTGGGAGTGCCAGACCAAGACATCATGACAAGCACTTCCAGAGAGAGAGAGAGAAAGAGAGAACAAGGGCTGAGGAAGGAACAGATGACATTTGTAATGATAGGTCCAATACAATGTGGCTGATGGCTCAAAATACCTATCTGATGCACAGTGAGCACTAAGTGGTTCAAAGTAAGTCAACCTACCTGGGATTGATCCTGCAACCATTTGATTGGAAGGTGGTTGCTCTAACCACTAGACCACTCATGGTCCTCATACCAAAATAAGATGAAAAAATTCTCTGTGTATCCCCTAACTTAATTGGCTAGAAAATTTTGGGCATATATGGATCAATAGCCATGTCCAACTTCCCACCTCAAACCTTATTTATCAGATTCAGATTCAACCTAAAGAATTATGGCTACCAGATTTAATTTGAGATGCTTAAATTTATTGAGCTTTCCTACATAAAATAACTGCTTCCTGAACTACTTGCAATTAAGCATTTAAATTTAAAAAAAAAACATTTATATTCAGTTCTCTGGAGAATAACAGGAGCATTAGTTTGCACCAAAAGATGATAAAAATAAAGTACAGTAAACCTTCTACGCATTCACAGTTTAGCTTTCATGGATTTGATTATTCGTGAGTTTGCTCTCAATAATTAAATGGGAATTTGTGTAGACTGGAAAATGTAAAGAAAACTAAAAAGGTTTAGTAAGTTATATGTAAATGCATAAAATAAGTTATATGTAAATGCATAAAATACATACTGTATATAGTATTTGTGTATACGTGTTATTTCTAATACACTGTTTTTTTTTGTGTGTTAATTTAGAAGGTACTGTACATACTGTAAATGGTCTCTCACTTTCACCTCTGCTCTTCATAAGCATGCAAACACTGCAGTATCTGTGTGTGCACATTTGGTGGACACCGCTTTCTTTGTTGGTGCCATTAATATCTTTCACTACTTATAATTTTTAAACCTTTCATTTGTACCTTTCACATACATGAAAGACACTGGTGTTCCCACCCTGAATTACTAACTTGTGTGGAAAGAGTATGTACTGTAGAGTAATTCTTCAAACAGTGCAGCTCCACAGCATTTGGAGCTCACAGCATTGCCATTGCTGCAGCTACACCAGTGGGCACGGACACTATATCAAGTGCGATAGAAGACGCTACCTTTATGTGGGTGCAGGATTACTATAAAAAGAGCATTCCTATAGATTCAAATATGATAAGAGGAAAGGGGAAAAATCCTTATATGTTTCTATAAAGGAAAGGGAAGGTGAAGGGTCTAGCTCTACAGAGTTTTATGCCAGCAAAGGCTAGTTTGATAATTTTAGGTAAAGGTTTGGCCTACATCAGGGATAGAAAAATGTTCTGAAATCTGGTGGCCAGCAAAATTTTTTAGTGGCCAGTATCAAAACATTGGACCAAGGCAGGGGAGTGGAGATACATAATCAGAGACTAGGAAATTTTCAGTAGTAAACACTAAAAAAAAAAAAAAAAAAAATCCGTAGTTTTCAGCATTTTTCAGTAGTAATGAATAAAATTGTATTACACACTGTAAAAAACAAATAAAATTTTCAGGGCAGCAAAATGACAGTGTAAATTCATAAAACTGCGAATTTGTGCTTAACAAATTGTCCATAAATTGAACATTTTTGTGGGAAACACTAAGTGGTTCCAACATTTTTTTTTCCTATAAAAATTTACATCAAAAATCAGTGCATGTTCCAATGGGAACCTTACAATAAACTTAGTAAGTGCCTAACAGTAGGAAGTTGCTCATGGTCGTCTTCAAACCCCAAACAACAAAAATAATAATAATAAAAAAAAAACATTATTCGTAAAAAATGGTAACAGTACACAAAAGTGACCATATATTTTTGGAAAAGTTTCCTGGTGAAATGTACCTTCTTTTCTTATTTCTTATAGTACTTTTTTGATACATAAATCAATAGAACATGTATTTTTGCTTTTTATTAATGCAAAATTTAAACAATTTTGAATTTTAATTTCAAAAAGAAATTAAAGTTCAAAATCGGATGTTTAATTTTCTATCGCAGTCTCTCGTTCTTCGTAAAGTTGTTTTCTCTGCAGAATGAGCGAGCAGTAGTGTTTTTGAACTTCAATAATTTTGCTTTAAGCAAAAGAAAAAAATGCTTGCTCTGTCTTCTGATGTAGCAAGAAGTGTCTAAAAAAATTCAGAAAGCAAGCACTGTAAGGGAAATTAAATGTGAAATATAGGTACTGTGTTGCTCACCCTCACGTGAAACAATTTTGCAAATCATGGAAATGACGCAGATTCTATCACATACAGATTAAGTACCGGTTTTGAAATTTAATTCCACTTTAAAAAAAAGACTGGGGTGAAAAGGCTTGCTCTTTACTGATTGGTTTTAAGAAAATACTATGAGAAACAGTGAAATATGCAATACATTAGGAAAAATTCTTAAAACATACCTACAAAGTTGCGTTTTTTCAGTTTTACTGACGATCTTAAAACCGAGAAGATATTAAAAACTAAGAATATAATGAGGGTGGAATAGCAAAAAAAAAAAATTAGAAACTTGGTCCGAAAAATTGAAAATGCAGAAACGGAAAATGACGCAATTCCGAACATTTGCGAGATTCACAGACTTTCCCCGGTCTTTCAATCGCTAGCCATCCTACCTCAATTTTTCAACCTTTATCTTAAAACTGTTCATTGCAGTAAATAATTCTAGTATTACTCCAGGACTTCACAAAAAATTAAGGACTTTCCCAAATCTGGAATGGGAAAAAAAAAAAAAAAAAAATAGGAAATAAAATTTTAGAACGTTTCTGGGATTCCGTGGGTCGTGATAACTGTGCATGACCAGCGACGCTTAGACATCAAAACATTAAAGCATGGAAGAAATGCAGCAATATTAAAAACATCCAAGAAACACTAAATATAATAAACTTTATGCACATCATTAAAAAGGTTATTTCACTGAAATTTTGGATTTCTTAGTATATCCGATGCTTTCCGTACTCTGTAGCAGGCGGAGGACTTCTGTGGTGACTAAGGAGAATCCATAGTAGTTAGAGTCTCTGTATAATATCGAAGTCATGTACACTGCTGTCCGAAAAATAATGCTTTACCCTCAGCTTTTAGCTTTCCTCTAACTGGAAAAAACAAAACAAAAAAAACACACTTTTTTTCTGGGGCTCACAAATTCTTGAATTACATGTTTTTTTTAGAGCTCTTTCTCGTGGTGGCCCGAACAAGATTTTTGGTCGCCCTGAGAGACTAGGCAACCTCATTTTTCAACCCTTGGCCTACATAATGTGAAAATTATAGAAGAACAGGCTTCTCTGACCATCAAGAGGCACCTAATGAGTTCTCTGACACCTTAAGGGAACTTATTGAAGAGAAAGGATTTGAACCAGAGCAGGTATTCAATGATAAAACCACTCTTATTTTGGAAGAAAATGCCACAGAGGACATTCATTCATTAGCAAAGATGAGAAGTGAGCACCAGACTTTAAGGCAGGAAGGGATAGGCTTCCTTCAAACGATAGGCTTCCTTCAAACGATAGGCTTCCTTCAAACGATAGGCTTCCTTCAAATGATAGGCTTTCTTTGTTTTGTGCAAACGTAGCCAGGCATATGATAAAACCTACCCTAATTTATAAAACTGCTAACCCCCAAGCCTTGAAGGGAAAGGATAAGTTCCAGCTCCCAGTGAAGGCAAAGGATAAGTTCCAGCTCCCAGGCTTGGACAACAAGAACACTTTTCCTGGAGTGGTTTCATCAGTGTTTTGTGTCAGAGGTCAGAAAATATATTGCCAATGAGGGAAAGGCTTTTAAGATCCTGTTATTACTGGACAATGCCCTTGGACACCCAGAACCACATGAGTGCAGCACTGAAGGCGTTGAAGTAATCTACATGCCCCCCAGCAGTACGTCTCTCATCCAGCCTCTTGATCAGGAGGATAATAAGGATGTTTAAGGCACACTACAGACATTACTCAATAGAGAGGATTGTGCAGTCTATGGAAGAAGACCCCAACATAGAAAACACGATGAAAACATGAAAGGAGTACACTATTGCTGATGCTATAAATGTTATTTAAAGAGCCATGAAAGCTATCCAGCCAGAAACAATAAAGTTGTGCTGGAAGGATCTTTGTCTAGAATGTGTGAACGAATTCGTTGGCTTGACTACAGAGCCAATCAAAGAGATCATCAAAGACTTTGTGCAGTTGGCAAAGAAGGTGGGCGGGGAAGAGTTTAAGGATATGGATCTTGGGGAAATTCTAGAGTTAATCCACACCAGCCCTGATGAGTTACCAGAGGTTGATCTAATGAAGATAACTGTTCCCGTAGCAAAGACAATACCAGATGAAGAAGAAGTATAAGAAGACAAGTTTACATTAGACAAAATTTCAGAGAGTCTGCATAAGTTCAGGGCTGTGATGGACTATTTTTATGACATTAACACATCTATGATAGTTTCTTGATGTAGAAGGAATTAGTAGAAGAGGCATTGTCTATGTACGCAAACATTTTCAAAGAAATGAAGAGGTGAAAAAGATGAAACCGAAATCACAAGGTATTTCAAGAAGATAACACAGAGTATCTCTGCCTCCCCTTCCACCTCTTCTAAGCCCCTGATGCACCCTGTTCTCCTTCTCATATGCAACACATAGAAGATAACGAGGATGAAGATCCTGACGATCCACTTCCACTGCTTGAATAAATGACAATAATTTGAATGTGTGTGTGTCTTTGTGTGCAATGTACACTTAAATCTCATAACTATATGACATGAACTGTCTGTCAGAAGTGTTTGTGTTTCATCATAATCTGTACATACAAAGTCATCGCTGCCCATCATTGTGTGAAAGATGTCATTTTGAAGTGGATATTAGCCTATCCTCACATAGGCACAAAGTGAATGGTATTTTTTAAATTATAAATGTTTGTCAATTACAGTATGTAACTGTTTGGTGTACATATCAACAGCATTGGCTAACAGAGGGAGAGACAAACAGACGATCCAGTACATGTACAGTATGTGATGCTACATGTAGTAATTTAAATTTATAAAACATACTGTTGTAGCATACAGTGTAGTATTGTTTAATTTTTTGTGTGTTACATATGCTCAACAGTATTAAGAGTTTGGATTGAGGGGGGGGGGCTAGAGATATTCAAGTTTTTTTTTACTTTCATGGGGGTGGTGCTTCCCTAACCCCACAAATGTGGAGGGTTTACTCTGCAAAAATATGGTTTAAATCTCTAATTTTACACTTGAAATGTAGTTAGTAAGTTTCTGGTAATATATTCAAACTGATTTCTTATGTTATAGCTTGAAATTCAATTCCAGTAACTACATGCACACTTGTACAATATTCTGGAGTATAATGCTCTTACCTTGGCATTCCTTTCTAGCGATGGGAACATTTCACACACGTGCTTTCCGGTCTTTGTTGATGTTATTGTCCTAAAGTCCGTTGTATGAGATGACTAGCTTTACTTCTCACACTTTTTGCTGGATATGCTCATTGGGTCTTTGCCTTAGGATTCAAACACATCAATTTTTTACCGTTCTTTATACTAGAAATTTTCGGCCATACTCTGGGCATCCTCAGGAGTGTGGCGTCTTTACCACCGATGTTCATGGTTAACTTCGCGCTAATGGAGTCCGATACTCCATGTTGCCATTCGTCGGATATACTTTCCTGGGTATATTTCGTTATCAAGCCCGGCTGGCGCCATCTATGTTTCATTAAAACAACTTTTTTATTATTTTTTTTTTTTTATTTTTATTTTTTTAGTTTCTTTTCCTAACCTGGTTTTCTTGTCTTTTTTGCCGGTTTTTGTTTTGTTGTTGTTTTTCTTGTCTTATTAGTTCTTTCCACAGGCCAGATAATGTGCTAGGGTCGTTCTGGTTACATACCCTTGCTTTATTTTTATAGATTGTTGTGTTGTGTGCAGTTTCACAATTGTTTTGTTTTGTGCAGTTTCACATCTGTTTTGCTGTGTGCAGTTTCACAACTAAATGTTTCCAAAGCCCAGAATGTTTACAGAATCTCATTTAAAAACTATCTACACCAATGATGCATTCCATTATGATCACCCCCAGCCTAGAGAAATGAGCTTGCCTGGAGACCAAATGGTGGTGCAGGTGAAGTTCACAGAGCAGTATATATACAACTCAAGGACCGGCTTTTGGTTAGTAGAGTGTTTGGAGTCAGAATGGGAAAGCTGCCGATTTATCAGAGTTCAGTTTGATAAAGGACAAATTGCGATGGCACAGTGCCTTGGAACTACGATCTCGGAAACGGCGCGGCTTGTGGGTTGTTCATGTGCCACTGTAGTGAGGACGTATCAAAAGTGTTGCACAGATGGCCAAATGATGCACCGTCATCCTGCCATGTATTGTCCGCAGCTCATTGATGCCAGAGGAGAGTTGAGACTGTTGCACATTGTTCACAGCAAGCGCCGGGCCACAGTGCGACAAATCACCTGCAGCTACAACAGTTGTAATTAGGGCGATGTATCACAGCATGCAGTTGATCGTAGCCTTTTGTGCCTGCGCCTGCATAGCCAAAGACCCAGCCGGGTCCCCATGTTAACTGCACATCATCTCCAACAACGCATGAAATGGGCCCAAGATCCTTGACATTGGACCGTGGATAATTGGAAGAAAGTGGCCTGGTCTGACGAATCAAGATTCCTGGTGCATCACGTAGATGGCTGAGTGTGGATACGCCGATTACCAATGGAGGCTATGGCATCTGATGCACTGTTGGGGAGAAACAGGCCGGCGGTGGTGTTATGCTGTGGGTGATGTTTTCTTGGGACACTTTAGGCCCCATTATATCAATTGTGCAATCTCTGACAGCTGTCAGGTATCTGAACATCATTGCAGACCAAGTTCACCCATTCATGGCAACTGTGTTCCCTGCTGGTGATGGCCATTACCAACAGAATAATGTGTCATGCCACACTACCTGAATCGTCAAGTAGTAGTTCAAGGAACATGCTGGTGACTTTCTGGTAATGCCCTGGCCTCCAAACTAATCAGACATGAACCCAATTGAACATTTGTGGTTCAACTTGAAAAAGTGGGTTCGTGCTGAATCACCACCACCCCAAAATGTACTGGAACTGGAGGACCTGCTGTTGACATTATGGTACCAGATACCCCAGGATACGTCCACCTCATCGAATCAATGACTCACTGAGTGGCTGCTGTTTTGCAGGTTAAAGGGGGTCCTACAGCTTATTAGGTAGGTGGTCATAATGTAATGACTCATCAGTGTATACAGTATTCTTTCCTGTGTACATTAATATTCTTAAAAGCTGGCGCTATTGCTCCTGTTTCTTATAGATTAAAAAAAAAAAAAAACCATGATTGTAATAGGTTATCACTTCAGTTCTCCAAATGCTGATTCCTCCTCCTCTTCACCAATAACACCTTGAGTTACCAATTAGCAGGTTTTCTAGAAATGTAACCTTCACAGTTACCAAGGTTCTATTAAGGGTATGTGCATATTTATTTGTTGCTTCCAAGATCTTGTTTATATGCAGTAGTACTTTAAGGTGCAATGGATGTCAATTTGTGATGGAGGTGTTTTGACAACAATAAACCAGATGTATAAAAAAAGGATTCATGAGGAATGGGGAGTTCTACAAATTTCCAATTCTGAATCATACAAAAAATTATCCATTCATTATTTTATGTTTCCAGATTTTCCCTTCTAAGTTTACCACATAAATTTATCTGCTTGAATTGAGAATTGCATAGCTTACCTTAAAAATGAAGAACATTAGATTTTCAAGGATGTTTTAGCTTTCCGCATAGGACCAGTTGTTTTGTTCTGTTTCTTTTGACAGAGTGTCCATGGAGTGGGTGCCGTAGTCTTTTGCACAACTTGCTTTCTAAACATTTGTTGTACTCTTTCCCCTCGTTGCTTTTCTATCAATATTCTTCCACAAGCACAGAAAGGTTCCCTTGCACTGTTACAATTTTATCTTGTATGACACTATTTGAATTCCTCCATTCTGGGCCAGTGCGCAGCAGATTTTCTCTGTCTCATTAAATATGGAATTTCATTAAATTTTGTTACTTTGTTAAAAGTGATCATCCTTAGCCATTCTCTCCCACATTCAATCTGGGATTTCATAAAATTTTGTTTGTTAAAAATGATTATAACAGCTTTGAACTAAAAAAATTATGCAAAACAAAAGTTCCTGTTTTATTGTTAAATTGGGGAACTCGTTAAATACGAGCTTGTCATTAGTGGATTCTACTGTATATATGAAAATGTTTGTTATTGTGTAACACATTACGTTAGGCAGTGCTCTGAAATTAAAATGTGGGTTAATTTACTGTTTCAAAATAAAGTTACGTAAATGAATCTTCTATTGAAAACTTTTATTTATTTAATTGAAGTAAGTGACTGGAAAATTTTGCATGATATTTTAGTGAATTTGAAGCTGCAATTAAATGTAAACATAAGTGCAAGTTTGTATTTTATTCATCATGTTTTTAGGTGTAGTACACTCATGTGAAGTACTTGCCTTTTATTAATATGTTGATAATATACGGTTTTTTATGTAATTTACATTTGCATTTTTTTAATTTTATAATTTTTTTTTACAAGGAATTTCAATTAATCAGCTTCTACTTCACTCACAAAAGGTCACTGTATTTAGTAAACTGTTATTTAGTAAGTTCAACACAGGTAGTGACCATAGATTGGTGAGATGTAAGATGCACCTCAACACTAAACTCGAACGTGGCAAGCTCATAAGACAAACAAAAATGTATTGACATAACCAACCTTAAAAATCACCATAATACTTTCAAGTTGGAACTGAAGAACAGATTCTCTGCTTTAGAAGGCCTAACATCGGAAGAAGTGGATATTTCTGAAGTTAACAGAAAAGTAACCAAAGCTCTTATGGAAACAGCAACAAAATTAACTGGGTCTAAGAACAAGTTGCAGGTGAACAAATTATCGGGAAAAACCAAAATGTTGATGCAAAAAAGAAGAGAGATGAGGACAACTAAAGAAGATGTGACTTCCAAAGTGGAATACATAGAGCTATGCAAGACAGTACGAAAAAGTATCACTGAAGACGTAAGGAAATTCAACTGTGAGCTAGTGAGGAAAGCAATTGAAAACAGCCAAAGCCTAAAGACAGCAAAGGGACATCTCAGTAAGGGAAGAAAA
Source organism: Macrothele yani (assembly GCA_039090855.1). Lineage (NCBI taxonomy): Eukaryota > Metazoa > Arthropoda > Arachnida > Araneae > Macrothelidae > Macrothele > Macrothele yani. Next base: position 3,930,824 of record CM077009.1, read on the forward strand.
CATATTATGGCACTGAAAAATGAAGATGGTTCTGTAACAAGAAATAGAGGTGAAATTTTGACAAGAGTGAAAGATTTCTACTCCAAGTTATATGAAAGGGATGATGCATGTACTCCAGACATCATGGAAGGTACCAGTACCAGAGTTCTTCCAGTCCTCCCAGCAGAAGTTGCACATGCAATCAAGAACATGAAGCGGGGAAAAGCTCCAGGAAAAGATGGAATTACTGTAGACATCATACAAGAAGCAAGTGGAGAAATCGAAACAGTACTCGCCCAAATTTTCACTCGATGCCTTAATGAAGGGAAGATTCCTGAAGATTGGAACAGCGCTACAATGATCCTTGCTACATAAAAAAGGTGACATTGAGGATCTCAGGAACTACAGACCTATCGGCCTCCTATCAGTGGTTTATAAAATCTTCACTAAAGTTCTTTCACACCGTTTGAAGGTAACACTGGACATGGCTCAACCGAGAAAACAAGCTGGATTCAGGAGTGGCTACAGCACAATAGATCATATCCATGTACTGAGAGAACTAATTGAAAGAGCGAGGGAATATGAACTTCCATTGTGCATGGCTTTTATCGATTATGAAAAAGCCTTTGATTCGGTGAAACTATCAGCAGTTACAATGGCTCTGAAATCCTGCGGTATTGAAGATGCATACATTAATATTATTAATAACATCTATGAAAATGCAAGTGCAAAGATTCGGCAGTTTGAAAATACGACACACATAAAAATTGGAAAGGGAGTGAGACAAGGTGACACCATATCTCCGAAGCTCTTTAACGCCACATTGGAAAATGTCTTTCAATCACTGAACTGGGAAAACAAAGGGATAAAGATTAATAGAGATTATCTAACCCACCTTCGTTTTCCTGATGACATAGTCATTTTTGCAACTACCCCATCGCAGCTGCAGAGTATGATCCAAGAACTTGCTGACAAGAGTAAAGAAGTGGGATTAAAAATGAACTTTCGGAAGACAAAAGTGATGTTCAATGCTTTTACAAGAAATGAAGATTTATCGATTGATGGAGAAAAGCTGGAGATAACAGACACGTACGTTTATCTTGGACAGCAGATATGAAGTGAGGGTCACATTGATGAAGAAATTAATCGGCGTACAAAACTTGCCTGGAGAGCTTTTGGAAGAAACAGCATAATTTTCAAGAGCAATATGCCATTATGTCTTAAAAGAAAAGTGTTTGATCAATGCATCCTTCCAGTGCTTACGTATGGTGCAGAGACATGGACCTTAACTAAAAGAGATATACAAAGGCTGCAGACAACTCAAAGAAGCATAGAGAGGTGTATGCTTGGTGTAACCAGGAGAGATAAGAAGAGGAACTCGTGGATCCGAAAAATGACAAGAGTGGAAGACATCATGATCAGAGTTAAATCCCTGAAATGGCAATGGGCTGGGCATACTGCCAGAAGGACAGACCATCGATGGACAGTGGAAATTTTAGATTGGATTCCAAGGGACAGGAAAAGACCCTGAAGAAGACCACATGGGAGATGGGTGGATGAAATTCGAAAGTATGTGGGAGTTACATGGAGGAGACTGGCACAAGACAGACCGATGTGGAGGAAACTTGGGGAGACCTTCGTCCAGCAGTGGATTGATAATGGTTCACAATGATGATGATGATGATGATGTGTAAAATAATAAATCTATTCTACTTTTTTTGACATTATAATGCAGCTTTTGTTATTTTATCTTTATTAATGGTTTCATTTTTCTTTCCTTTAGTAAGGTTTTCATTGCTATTGAAAAGTACAAGGATATTACTTTGGAAGAATTTAGTCAAAGCTATGCAGGCAAAGCACTTGAGCATTTGTTGCTGTTGTGTGAATTTGAGGCAAGAGCACAGTATGTGGATCCACAACTGGAAGAAATATTTAAAAGAGCATTAACCATGCATGAACTAGAAGCCATTTCATTTGAAACTATGTCAGCTTTTTCTTATGTAAGGTGCTAGATAAAACATTTTAAAACTTTAATTGTATACAAGTGTAATTATATGTGCTTACACACTTCTTAACAATGAAACTACAATTCACAGGACAGGTCAGAATAAAGCTATGAAATCTTGGCATTCACCTCGCTACCTGGGCTGTGCACATGATTTAAGTTTGAGACAGAAATACAGAAAATGCATTTGTTGCCCTTAATAATAGAGGTGTGCACCTGTGGCAGTGCATACCTGCAAACAGTAAAACATGCAGTCAAAAAGTGGTGGGCAGTTGTTTTCTGTAGCATGGTGCTCCATGCAACACTCACATTGTTAGGCAGCTGTTGCCCATTGGATGCTGCATGCAGTGAGGCATAATTTTGTTGCTATATTTTGCTAAGTACTGTGTGAGTGGTCTGATGATGGATTGAACAATGAGGTTGATACACCAGTTGACTACCAATGTGTACATGGAATGTTTTTTTTTTCTTCTAATTGAAGGTTTAACAACCACCATGAGCAACTCAGTGGGCTATAAGCAGTTGCCCGTCCCTAATTTGAACCATTGGTTCCAGGTAAGGGAGACAACCAGCGCCATAAGACAAACACAACATTCATGTCTCACTGGGATTCAAACCCAGACCCATCTCGGATGAATGATCAGAAGCCATCGCTAGACTACTGTGCCACTGGGACAGCATGCATGGAATGTGAGGCATATATATAGTGTGGAAGAAATAATCTCCTAATACGTGGAAAATACATCTTGATAGTTAACACAGGAATCAGACATCTCTGAATTGACTGTATTTTTACTGTTCTCATGTAATATCAATCCCTCAGAAAACTTGAAAATTTCTTCGCCCTGGAGCAGGGGCTAATCCAGGATTTTCATAAGGGGGAGGGCACAAGTGTCGGGGATCACTGGGGACCTTTCTGATATTTTTCTGCAAAAAGAAAAAATGTTCTTTGTATGTCTGTAAATTCTTCCAATTAATTAACTAAAGTAATATACTTTTAAGTAATACTTTCTTTCCCGAAAAAATTTCAATTTTTTATTAAAACCTAACAAATCAAAGCTTTTCCTTGGTTCCTGAAGATGGGGCATGCTCCCCCTCTTTGGATCTGCCCCTGCCCTGGAGTGGGAATCGAACCCACATTTCCCGATTACCTTTTGAGCATGCTAACCGTTACACACCCCAAGACAAAGAAGTCCCAAGTATCTGAGTATTAAAAGCATTGGAATATTCTCCGACAGCATTCTTAATTCAAGCAACTGTGCACAGTTTGATTGCTTAAACTGTCCACAGCACAGTTTGATTGGATTAAGAATGCGGTTGGAGAATATTCTGATGCTCTTAATACTCAGATACTTGGGACTTCTTTGTCCTGGGTGGTGTAATGGTTAGCATGCTCAAATGGTAATCGGGAGATGCGGGTTTGATTCCCGCTCCAGGGTGATGAAATATTCAAGTTTTCTGAGTGATTGATATTGCGTGAGAACAGTGAAAATACAGTCAATTCAGAGATGTCTGATTGCTGTGTTAATTATCATGATGTGAGATAGAGCTTGCAGTGTTACCCCTGATTGAGATTTCCCAATTACACTGCCCCACCTCAACTAGCTGTGACCTACCGAAGGGAATGTAGGTATGGCAGTGTTAGAATTAGAAATAAATCTTCTACTGGCCCAGCGGACCACTAGAACTTCCAAGTCACTGGGCCGCCAAAATGCCAACTGCTTTGTAAAAAAAAAAAAAAAAAAAAAAGTAGAAAACAGCAGAGACTCCAGGAAATCAGTTGCTGGTCACCATAGGATACAAAAATCTACATACATTAGCACCCCTTTTTTTAGTTTTTTTATTCTTTAGGATTTAGCTTCCTTTTCTGTACTGCAGTCTTGTCATTCATCCCTCCCAGTTTGTCTAGTTTTAGTCTTGCAGGGAATGCTGTTTTAGCCGCTCCGGTGGCGCAGTGGTCTAAGGCGCTGGCCTCTGATCATTCGTCCGTAAGGGGTCCGGGTTCGAATCCCGGTCAGGCATGGATGTTGTGTTTGTCTTACGGCACTGGCTCTCTCCCTTCCCTGGAACCAGTGACCCTAAATTAGGGACGGGCGACTGCTTATAGCCCATTGAGTTGCTCACGGTGGTCGTTAAACCTCCAACCAAAAAAAAAAAAAAAAAAAAATGCTGTTTTATGTTAAGGTTTTTTTTTTTACAAAAAATGATCTACATGCATCTATTTGTCCCCCCCCGCCCGAGTATCTCCCTGGGGCAGAAACAAAAGCTGACTTGCGTCTGGTGTCAGTAACTACCTCATTCACTGTGGATTGGGTTGGGGGGATGCAAGGAAGAGGAGGACATTTGTTCTGCCTACTTCCATTCCTTAAGAATAGCTGTTGCCCTTACAAGGCTTAGGAGTAGGAAACTGCGTTTCTGTTTGTTTGTTGTTTTCTTCCATTCTTTACTAAGCAAGTGGAATAACAAAAAAAAAATTGTTGTTATCCAGTATCACATAAATCTATCGCTAGTTTACAGCATAAAAAGAAATCCTTATGACAAGAAAAACAAAATCATGATTTTACATGTGGCAAATTAGAAAAAAAAACTTGCTGGCCATCTGAGTGAGTAACATAAATGGTTCAGTTGTCCAATGGAATTTTTACTGTCCAGTGGACCACTGGGTAATTCGAATGCTGTATGGTAAGGACAATTAAAGACATGGCAGTACACACACACACACAGCAGTCCAAATACTGGCATTAATCTTTTTAATTACAAGAGGGAACCAAGTTTTCACATGTGCAAATTTTCTTTTGCTATGAGGACATACTTAAAAACATCCCCAAAGAGAGAACAGGAGTTATCTTGCATCAGCATGGCCTCCACATCATTCAGTAATTCAATACCCATCATTCAGAAGGAGCATTATTTTTCAAATGTGGTTATAATTTAGTAGCAATATAATCCAATGGAAGCTTGGTATTTAAAGTGGTAATTTGTTCCAATAGAACAATAGTAATTTAGTCCAATGGCATCTTGATATGGAACAATCCAATCCCTAAAATGAAACAACATCCTACAAAGTGCTGAGACAAGGTCATCCACAGCTTAAAACCATCCTGCAACTATAATCGCTGATGAAGGCAGGATCCTTGTACTGTGTAGCCAGTGTCTCACCATGACATGCATCTCGCTGAAGTTATGTACTGAGTTCATAAACCGTCAAACTTTACTGGCATCAGAAACAACAGAAACTGTGATATACAGCTATAAAAACAACCATTCACTTACCCGAAAGATCTTGGTCATTTTTTTTATCTTGTAACACTTCAAGCACGTCAATTATATTGTTGTTGGCTTTCTGAGGTTGAACTGACTCTTTGCCTATGACTTTCCTTCTTCTGGGGATGAAACGTCGTACTATTTTTTTTTTTTTTTTTTTTTTTATTTACTGAGAGGGTTGTGTATGACGGGCTGAATGAGGTTGGCACATGCAATAGGGTTAACACGGAGTTTGAAACGGATTGAGCACTTTTTAAATCGCAGTTGACAAATGGTTTAACTGCCTGCGAATGTATATAGTGTAAATATGTACATAGTGGTTTTAACGGAATGTATGAATGAGTGGTTATAGTGTGTGTATGTGTGAAGTTTTTATCGTGATGACAAGCTATGGTTACGTTTCATATGGCAGAAAGAAACCTGCGTGTGTTGTCCAGGAAAAAAAAAAGATAGTACGACGTTTCATCCCCAGAAGAAGGAAAGTCATAGGCAAAGAGTCAGTTCAACCTCAGAAAGCCAACAACAATATAATTGACGTGCTTGAAGTGTTACAAGATAAAAAAAATGACCAAGATCTTTCGGGTAAGTGAATGGTTGTTTTTATAGTATATCATTAATGAATTGCACGTAAATATACGTACTTTGCTGGTGATTGATACCTAAAAAGGGCAAAATATTATGAAACAGAAACTGTGTTTTGAAACATCGAAAACAACAGAAACTTGTTGAGAATAAATGTACCAGCATTCCTGTCCCTTCTAAAGTTGTGCTGTTCCCTATGCTCATTTGGTTTTATGCCACATTCTAAGTTTCTGAGTCAGTGTGCTCAATAAGCTTTGCATGAAGTACCCATATATACTCACATATAAGCCAAAAGCTTTTGGAAGAAATCCTACTTTGAAAGTGGGGATATTGGCTTATACACAGGCCAGTAAAAAATACAGTTTGACTTCCGAAGTGCTGTGTAAATTCTCCTGCGGAATTTGCCATTTTCTCTCTTTGAAGAGGGCATACATAGCTATGGATAATAACTGTTAGGTATGGTTATTTTGCTCTCAAAACATTCTGGAAAAATGACACTCCTTTCACTTGCCAAAAGCTTACATGCAATGCAAAAGGAGACATTAATTTCACACCAAAATAAGGAGAAAATTACAATTACAGAGATTTTTCACATTCCATTCTACATATTTTACTTGTATTCATTGAAATATATATTACATATTCTTAAAAAAAAATCTGACCCTGTTTTGCATTTCACTATTTACGGTATATCATGTAGTGGCACATGGAAAAAGCCACAGTCACAAAATAAACAAATTGCCAACAACTGCAGTGTGAGGATTTACATAGCACTTCATCAGAAGTACTTCCAAAAAAAAAGAAAAAAAAATATGAAATATTTTTTATAGAAAAAATATATATGAATGGTATTCCTATGGGAGCAGGTGCACCACTAATATAAGTGGAAAACCTTATCCCATTTCAAATTGAGACTGTAAAATTTCTTGCTTCCAGACATAGAATACCTCATTATTTCTCGTGTTGCAGTGAGTCAGACCAGACAGGCACCACATAAATCACTTAATTGTTGAGGTGAGCCACAGCCAATCGGGCATCTCTCCTCTCCTGAGTTTTCTCAGCAAGCATAGGCTTGCGTGTCTTCTGCTCCACGCTGGCAGAAGTCATCAGTGCTATAGAAGAGCAAAGGCTCAAGTCATCAGCGCTATGGAAAAGCAACTTAAAAAAGGCTGACATGGCATTGTTACTTCTTGGGTGAAAAAATTGTGGGATGCAATTTCACCAGAAAGGGTTATAAAGTCTCAAAAAGAAAAAAATGCTTAAGTAATGCTTTTTAATGTTACTGGAGTTACTTGGAAACTCCAATAGTATATCATAGTTTGAAGGTTTTCACAAAAGAGAATCTCAGAAATTTGCATAATTCATTTCAATAAATATATTTTCCAAAATTTTGAAATTTAAGGTCGTCAGATGTGTGGGTCAAGATTTTTCTTAAATTTTTAACTCTTGAAGTACGGGGGTTGGCTTATGCGCGAGTATATATGGTACTAATCGAGTAAATGCTGTAGTAATTAACTACAATTCTTCTCACTTCTTATGTTGTAAACTGGCAAAACACTGACTTCTGTCAGTCCTCAGAAATCAGACCAGTTTTCTGTGCCATTTCAATTATTCTGTGCTGCCAAAGAACTGTGATTCTAACTTGCTGTGGATTAATTTCATAATAATCTTCAATTTTACTGCTTTTCAGAAACCAAGTATAATTACGAAAATTGCAATTCATGAGGCAACCTTATGGGTTGTCTTATGTTATAAATGTGCTTTTGATTAATATATACATAATATCTAAGGGGGATGTAAGGTCAGGTGATGCGTAACATCACAGCTTCTCCTTGACAAATGTCAACCCCGCCTTCTTGTGGTACATCCTGTTCCCACTAAAGGGGCTCTGACGACCGCCAATAGCGGTATAACTATACCATCGGGATTAGAGGAAATGCTATCCCACACTCACCAACCAGCTTGGCCAGCGTGGTGAGTTATGGCCAAACCCCCTCCAAAATGACTCCACAACTTAAATCTTGGCCCTCAGTCTCCGGCAGCTGGAATGTACCTGGCCAAGGCAGCGGCCAGTGCGACATGAAGGCAGAGGGTGCTAAGAATCCCCGGAGGACCGGACTAGGCTGCCATCTGATGCTGACCTTGGCTACGTACAACGGACGCTCCCTATCTTCTGATTCAAGGCTTCTTGAATTGGAAGAGGAACTACAAAGGATCAAGTGGGACATCGTCGGGCTAAGTGAGGTAAGGAGAAAAGGAGAAGATCTCATTGAACTGAAAAGTGGACATCTCTTCTACTATCGTGGGACAGATACTGGCAGAACTAGTGGTGTTGGATTTATAATAAACAAGAAACTGAAGGATAAAGTTGTAGAAGTTGAAAGTTCCTCTGACAGAGCTGCACGACTCGTTATCCAACTCTCGAGAAGATACCAGGCTCAGATTATTCAAACTTATGCACCCACCACAAGTCATGCTGAAGAAGAAATTGAAGAATTTTATGAGGAAATTCGTGATCTAAATAATAAAGGTAAGCAGCACTTGAAGATAATTATGGGAGATTTCAATGCAAAAATAGGGCAACGGCAACAGAATGAAACTTCAGTAGGTAAATTCGGTCACGGCAACAGAAACCAGCGTGGAAATACTCTCGTAGAGTTTGCAGAGGCAGAAGGGTTTTTCATCTTGAACTCCTTTTTCAAGAAAAAGCCACACAGGAAATGGACATGGAGACATCCAAATGGGACGACAAGTGAAATTGATTTTATTATGTGTAACAAAAACTTCGTCATAGAAGACTGCAGTGTGCTAAACAAGTTCAACACAGGCAGTGACCATAGATTGGTGAGATGTAAGATGCACCTCAACACTAAACTCGAACGTAGCAAGCTCATAAGACAAACAAAATGTATTGACATAACCAACCTTAAAAAACACCACGATACCTTCAAATTGGAACTGAAGAACAGATTCTCTGCTTTAGAAGGCCTAACATCGGAAGAAGTGGATATTTCTGAAGTTAACAGAAAAGTAACCAAAGCTCTTATGGAAACAGCAACAAAATTAGCTGGGTCTAAGAACAAATTACATGTGAACAAATTATCAGGAAAAACCAAAATGTTGATGCAAAAAAGAAGATAGATGAGGACAACTAAAGAAGATGTGACTTCCAAAGTGGAATATATAGAGCTATGCAAGACAGTACGAAAAAGTATCACTGAAGACGTAAGGAAATTCAACTGTGAACTAGTAAGGAAAGCAATTGAAAACAACCAAAGCCTAAAGATAGCAAAGGGACATCTCAGTAAGGGGAAAAAACAGATTATGGCACTGAGAAAAGAAGATGGTTCTGTAACAAGAAATAGAGTCAAAATTTTGACAAGAGTGAAAGAATTCTACTCCAAATTATATGAAAGGGATGATACATGTACTCCAGACATCATGAAAGGTACCAGTACCAGAGTTCTTCCAGTCCTTCCAGCAGAAGTTGCACATGCAATCAAGAACATGAAGCGGGGAAAAGCTCCAGGAGAAGATGGAATTACTGTAAACATCATACAAGAAGCAAGTGGAGAAATCGAAACAGTACTCGCCCAAATTTTCACTCGATGTCTTAATGAAGGGAAAATTCCTGAGGATTGGAACAACGCTACAATGATCTTGCTACATAAAAAAAGGTGACATTGAGGATCTCAGGAACTACAGACCTATCAGCCTCCTATCAGTGGTTTATAAAATCTTCACTAAAGTTCTTTCACACCGCTTGAAGGTGACACTGGACATGGCTCAACCGAGAGAACAAGCTGGATTCAGGAGTGGCTACAGCACAATAGATCATATCCACGTACTGAGAGAACTAATTGAAAGAGCGAGGGAATATGAACTTCCATTGTGCATGGCTTTTATCGATTATGAAAAAGCCTTTGATTCGGTGAAACCATCAGCAGTTGCAATGGCTCTGAAATCCTGCGGTATTGAAGATGCATACATTAATATTATTAATAACATCTATGAAAATGCAAGTGCAAAGATTCGGCTGTTTGAAAATACAACATACATAAAAATTGGAAAAGGGAGTGAGACAAGGTGACACCATATCTCCGAAGCTCTTTAATGCCACATTGGAAAATGTCTTTCAATCACTGAACTGGGAAAACAAAGGAATAAAGATTAATGGAGATTATCTAACCCACCTTCGTTTTGCTGATGACATAGTCATTTTTGCAACTACCCCATCAGAGCTACAGAGTATGATCCAGGAACTTGCTGACAAGAGTAAAGAAGTGGGATTAAAAATGAACTTTCAGAAGACAAAAGTGATGTACAATGCTTTTACAAGAAATGAAGATTTATCGATTGATGGAGAAAAGCTGGAGATAACAGACACGTACACTTATCTTGGACAGCAGATATCAAGTGAGGGTCACATTGGTGAAGAAATTAATCGGCGTACAACACTTGCCTGGAGAGCTTTTGGAAGAAACAGCATAATTTTCAAGAGCAATATGCCATTATGTCTTAAAAGAAAAGTGTTTGATCAATGCATCCTTCCAGTGCTTACGTATGGTGCAGAGACGTGGACCTTAGCTAAAAGAGACATACAAAGGCTGCAGACAACTCAAAGAAGCATGGAGAGGTGCATGCTTGGTGTAACCAGGAGAGATAAGAAGAGGAACACGTGGATCCGAAAAATGACAAGAGTGGAAGACATCATGATCAGAGTTAAATCCCTGAAATGGCAATGGGCTGGACATACTGCCAGAAGAACAGACCATCGATGGACAGCCGAAATATTAGATTGGATTCCAAGGAACAGGAAAAGACCCAGAAGAAGACCACATGGAAGATGGGTGGATGAAATTCGAAAGTATGCGGGAGTGACATGGAGGAGACTGGCACAAGACAGACCGTTGTGGAGGAAACTTGGGGAGACCTTCGTCCAGCAGTGGATTGATAATGGTTGACAATGATGATGATGATGAATATCTAAGGTATTTTACCTGATATTGTCTAAGTATTTTGCACGTTGTTTGCTCTGTGAGGCACGTGCTCATGGCTCGAGAGGTCCCTTCGTTATGGACCTTTGGTTAGTTATAAAAAATTTTTGCAGAAATAAAACAGTTAGGTTATATATTTTCAGTTCCACATTCATTCATTCGCACAATCAAACATTTGAAATTTACTATTAATGAAAAGATTTTAGTAGAAAGAGTTATACTCATCGGGTCAGGAGACTTCTCACAAGGGATTCGTTGTTATGGCGAGCGCTTTCAGCAGTGCACAACCGCCATCTTCTGGCCACTGTTTCTCCACAAGGGTTCCTCGCATTAATATTCCCGACATGCAACTCCAAAAACCACATACACCCGAGGAACCCTCATGTAGAAACAGTGGCCAGAAGATGGCGGTTAAGCACTGCTGAAAGCGCTCGCCGTAACAACGAATCCCTTGTGAGAAGTCTCCTGACCCGATGAGTATAACTCTTTCTACTAAAATCTTTTCATTAACAGTAAATTTCAAATGTTTGATTGTGCGAATGAATGAATGTGGAACTGAAAATATATAACCTAACTGTTTTATTTCTGCAATTTTTTTTTATAACTAACCAAAGGTCCATAACGTAAGGGACCTCTCGAGCCAGGAGCACGTGCCTCACAGAGCAAACAATGTGCAAAATACTTAGACAATATCAGGTAAAATACCTTAGATATTATGTATATCATCATCATCATCATCAACAACAACCATTATCAATCCACTGCTGGACGAAGATTTCCACAACGGTCTGTCTTGTGCCAGTCTCCTCCATGTTACTCCTGCATACTTTCAAATTTCATCCACCCATCTCCCATGTGGTCTTCTTCTGGTTCTTTTCCTGTCCCTTGGAATCCAATCTTAAATTTCGGCTGTCCATCGATGGTCTGTCCTTCTGGCAGTATGTCCAGCCCATTGATATACCAAGTATAATATCTTGCTTCATGAGCACATGAGGTCCTCCTAGTTGTCACTAGCATCATTACTGTTATTATTTGTTTGTGCACTGTCTAGATTTTCATTCAATAAGTTTTGAATGTATATTCACTCTATTCAATGTGCTCTACTCTAATATCAGAAACTGCACATCTTTATCAAAAGTCAAGTAGATCTTGAGACACAGATTCCATTCTTTATACACTTAACAAGACTTCCAAACCCATTTAAGCCACAAATACTTGACATGGCCTTACTTTTTTTTTTTTTTTTTTTTTTTTTTGCATTTCTAATATACCAGTTTATTTTTAGATTAGCTCTTATACTATATTTCTAGTTAGCCAGTGGTTTGCAGTTGAAAAACTTACAAGAACATTGTTTCTTGTCCTTCAAAGCTTTTATCACTTCTGCTTTTCAACAAAGGTTTGTCTTTCTAGCTTTTTACAGTGACACTTTATGTGCTTTCCTTGCAGCCTATATGACCTTTTTTTTTTTTTTTTTTCTAATACTTGTTCCATTCAACTTTCATGCTTCCACTTGCAGTTTCAGAAGCTATCTTCAGACTGTGTACTGCACTGTCACACATACATCTAATAAAGATCCTTTTTCTGAGAAAAAGTGATAGAATGCCTACTTGAGTTAATATCTTCAGCATGTTGAACTTGTCATTACCATTTATATCTGTTTTAATGGCTTAATTTTGTGTCTGTTGTTTCACCTATTTGTTATTGTAAAATGTTTTATGACCTTTCTGTATCCCATATTTTTAGCTAATTCCAATGTTAATTTTTGATTTTATTACTTTACTTTCATCACTCACCTGTACTTCATGCTCTATACAAACCCAAAGCTTTTGTGACAAAAATTAGCTAACTTCCACCTAATCAAATAATTCAGGCTTACACATCTCATAATGGGCTGTGCAGTGTGGTACAAGGGTTGTGCTTAAATTAATGCATTTTTGCAAATAACTCCTGTACTTTTGGAAATATTTAAATGCAAGTTTATATAAATCTAGATTTTGATATTCTGAGTAAATGCACACCTTTTTGAGTTTAGGATGGCCAAAACAAAGGATGGATGTTCACCAAAAGCAAGAAGCTATTAGTGAGTTTTTGGAAATGAGTTCCATATGAGACTGAAAATGGTTTTATGGAAATGTGACATTTGACATCAGCGTTGTCAGAAGATGGATTAAGTTCAAGCAAGAGAAACTTCAGTAGCTGATAAACAACTGAGTGAAAGGACTTCAACTGCAGTCATCATTGAGAACCAACTGCAAATTGATGAAGTGATCAGTTTTTGACCACTTGGGAGATCTGTGATGCTCAGCATTGCAGTCATAGTGCTATGCAAACAATGATTCATGACCTGGGATATTGGAAAGTATGTGCACCGTGGGTTCCATGCAGGTTAACTTAGGATCGTGAGGACCAAAGGGTTAAAGCATGCAGAGATCTGTTAGGAATGCTTGAGGTGAACTAGGAAACATTTCTTTCTTATGTGGTTAGTGAAGATGAAATGTGGGTATTCCTTAATGACTGAGTGACAAAAGTGCAGTCGCGAAATGGTAGCACAGGACCTTGCCTAATCAAAATACAGCTTTTAACAAAAAAAAATGATCACAACAGTTTTTTTGGAAATCAAAGGCTTTATTTTTGTTGATTTTCTTGGGCAAGATGTCACTGTCAACAGTTCTCACTATGTTGAGACTCTAAAGAAACTCAGGGGAGCTATCCACAAAAAGAGGCCAGACATGCCTCTTTATTCTGTCCTATATTATGATACAATCTAACTGCACTTGAAACATCTCAGGCCATTGCGAAAATGGGCTGGACCATTATCTCACATCTGCCATATATCCCTGATTTTTCACCTTTTGACTTTCACCAGTTCTCATGAAGCAAAGTCTCTGTGGTAATCGTTTTGAGGATAGAAATGAAGTTAAATAGACTGTGAGATCCTAGACCAAACAACACCATGGAATTTTTCCAAACTGGTTGCATGCATTATGTTGAATGATGTCATAAATGCTTGATTCCCATGGGGCACTATTTTGAGTAGCACCATTACATTCAGCAGATTCCATTGTATTTTTATTTCAAATTTCATTAAAATATTTCAACTGACAGAGGAATTATTTGCAGAAAAGCACTACTTTAAGGACAGTCCTCATTCATGTAGCATGTTATTAGCATTGCTGAAGTGTTTCTTCATTAGTGAGCACTATTTTAAAACATACAAAATAAACCTATATAGCAAATTGTAAAAACACTTTAAAACAATGAAAAAACTATGAAAAAAAACCCCCACATCCTATGTATCATTATATCTCATGTGATTCTATCATAAAGTTCACATACCATTACGTGACCACAAGGTTCTTCAGGAAGATGCCCTGACGTCTGTAGGTTCTGTTTTACACGTTCTGTAAAGTGAATACAGTCTGTGGTGGTGCATTAACTTATTCAATTAAAATATAAATCAGTTAAAAGTCCTAAAAATGTTACTCACGGAAGTGCGTGTCCGGTCCGACATCAGTAGTTATTGAGAGTTTCTTTGTCCAAAGTTGTATCTTGCTTCAATATGGTATTAGCATTGTAGTTTGATAGAATTTCTAGGCAATGGGAACATAATGGTCATCTTCATGGTGGTAAATCTAAGGTCTGTGTAGCCATGGTGGACAGTAAGACTTGTATTAAACGAGTTCTGGAAATTGTGGGTAATGCCCCTGATATTTCTGAAGTTTGTTGCTGAATTCTAACACACATAGTTGGGACAAAGCTTCTTTGTCCAATAATGGGGCTATCAAAGGACTTATTCCCTGTTGTATTGTAAATCAGATTTCATGTGTGTAATTCCCTTTGAGTACTTATTTCCATTGTTTTTAATAGCTATTGTAAAGAAACCGTGTCATGTATTAATATTAATAAAGTTCAAAATCAGTACAAAGTTTTTGAATTATTAGTAAAAAGATTTTAGTTCGTGAAAATGTTTACTTTTGAAGTATGTTCTTTGCTAAAATCTGTGGCACTTAAAATTGTGTTGAATGCTTTTAAAAAGTGTTGAAATTTGTCATTTTTTTAAAAGTTAAGATATGCAAATGAAACAATTTGGGGTTGTTGTTTTTCTAAAATATTTGCATAATTTTATGACCCTGTCTGATGCCAGAACTTGCAGTTGCCACAAGTTCTAGCATTACATATTAATTACTAGGGGCCAATATCTTTTTTTTTCTTTTGTTGTTGTTGTTCTTCTTGTAATGTTTTGTGAAATATCAGCCATTGATTGTAAAAATTGTAGAGAAAAATGTAATAAAAAAACATCTAAAATAGAATTTGTTTTATGTTCTAATATTTTAGAAATTTCTGGATAATTAGAGGGTACTTGTCTTTCTGCAGTTTTTATGAGAATTTTAAAACTGTTTTTAGCATCACCAAGTTCCTTATTCTGTGACAATATGGGAGATGTTGTTTTCTCTATTTCTTTACTCAGACTATTTGATTTAGTGCTTGCATAATTAATGTTGGCTGTCAATTTCTAAAAATTGGTAGCATACAGATATCCTTCCCTTATTTTGTTTTGAGCCATGGTTCCAAGATTAAGTGCATTTTAGTGCCACAGTTTTTTTACTTGAATTCAGCATGGTATATGTGAACAGTTACATAAGTGCTGCCTGATGTTCTTTTAATTTGTATTAAACTGGCTATTTTTGCAGGAAAGTGGTCTGCTGAATTATGAAATCACTGTGGGAGCATTAAAAGTGGCAATTACAAAACACCTACAAAACTCTGAGCCTGATTACACACGAATCAGTCAAGATTATCGACATATCCTTATGGTAATTTAGTTCTTGCAAGTTTTTGGCTTTTAATTTTTAATCTTTCTTTTATTGTGCTGCATACAGTTACAAAATTATGTCTAGATCAGTATACTTCATGTCCTTGTGATCAATGAATCATGTCTTATTGAATAGATAACAAACATCTGGATAGCACTACAATACTATTTCAGAAACATGCCCCTGAATTAATCATGTGATGCTAATGAATATCAACAATTGTGCAGACATGTTCTTTTCTTTGAATAGCAATTCCAAGGCCAATTATTCATGGGATGTGAAAAACCTTGTGAACTTTAAATCTATCAAATTTGTTATTCATTATTAGAAGCAAAAGAAACTAGAATTTTTTTCTACTATTTCTGTGTCAGGCAACTCATTGACAAGGAGCACTTTGCTGACTCTTTATGATCTGAATATTTCCTTCAACTTGGTCATATTTTTTTTTTCCATTGCTCAATTTGCTGAAAAGTAGGATTTCCATTTTAAGTTACATGATACTTTTAATGTTAACAACTTTTGACACTATATATAAGTTTGCCCAGCCATAGAGTATTCTTTCCAAATTCAAAATAGGGCACACAAACTAAGCCAATGACTTTTTGATTATAAATCTTTTAAGTTATGCAAAAAGTAAATTCAAACACTCGCACAAGCTATGACTTCTAATTACCACGTATTTAACACATGTAATGATGCCAACATTCATCGTGGAACCCTGAGCAAAGGAAAAAAACTATCTTTTAAAAAAAACCATTTAATTATTACAAACTAATTATTAAGCCCATTTAAATTAACTCTAAAAATTATCCCTAAATAAACCTACATACAACCTTGAAAATTCTATCTCAAAAGCTAAAAACTTTATATCATTTACATATATACAAATTCATGCCCTGCTCCTTTTACTAAAACATCCAACTAATAAAAACATACAAACTGTTTTAAAACTAATTAGTTAAAAGAAAACACAATAAAGTCACCTTTTTGCACTTCACCCTCTCAGTCCCCGACTCACATTGGCATAACCTTATTATTGCTAAGATTTTCGCTCCTCACTAGGAGAATTTTCAAAACATTAGAATTTTACATTCCAACACACAAGGTGTCTCATCTAACAATCATATAATGGTTGCCGTAATATCTTTAACCATATTTATTACATGATATTGAATTTTCTTTTCTTTCGAACAACATTATGTTATTGCTCAAACATTACTGTTTATACACGTTGTAAGTGATGATGTTATTTGGTACTGGATGCTTTCATATAATTATTGTATAATAGAATAATATAGTACAATTATCTAAATAATTAACTCATGATAATGTTTTAGGTTGTCATTTTTATTCGTGCTCTTGGTTTACGCTTTCAGATTTTTTTTTTTTTTTTTTTTTTTGATCTATATCCAACTACCTGACTCATCCGATCCGGTGCGTAAACTGTATCCTTTGTTGATTTAGACAAGCTACGTTCAGAAATTATTGATTTATCATTCACTTCTATTTGATCCACAGTTCAAGTATTTCGTTGAACGTTCATGTCGAAACATTTTATTATAATTCATTTTTATATTAATTCAACTTTTGTTAAGGAATGCGTTAAAGAAAAAATGATATTAGCAGAAACCGTTATAGATAACGAAACTATATTAACTACAGGAAATGAAAGGAGATCAATGCTTGATAAAGCCGGAGTATATTCTATACCAACAAAATATTATACAGAAATAGAAAGAAATAAAAGAAATAAAGTATACATAGGAAGTACAAAAAGAAGATTTAAGACCAGATTAAAAGAACATATATCCAATTGGAACAAAAAAGAAAACAAAACATCATTAATAAATCATTGTATTGAAAATGAAGCTTATCCAGATTGGTATGAAGCAAAATTAATAACCTCACATAAAACAAAAAATCAAATATTAACTTCAGAAGCAGTAATGATTGAAAAAACTAAAGAAATAAATTGTAATAATAATGATCCAATGAGTCTACCGTACGCTTGGAAATATTTTATCGAAAAAGAAAATAACACTAAAAAAGTATATTAAGAGACCTTATTAATTGTTTTCAACCAACGAATGGCAATACCAAATAAGTTAGAATCAGAAATTCATATCATCCAATTATATTAAAACACGACTAAGAATGAGCATTAATACCAAAAATAGCACGTGCAAGAGTACAACTGCCGTGGAATGTCGGACGCCGCCAGTAAAATCGATGTAAGTGGCAGAGATACAACACGTATAAGAATAGCTCATAATACCCACTGAAGACGATTCCAAAAAGAAGGAATTGAAACTAGTTTGGGATGTCAAGCCACGGGAAACGGAACATGCAACCATAATCTATAATAAGAAATTATAAGATCGAATTTCAACTTGGAAGCTGATACCACAAGAAACAAAATCGTGCCATCTTCGATAACAAGATGACTTATTGCTGATTCTGCGCATCATGGTCAAGAGGTTCGAAGGTTTTTTCTATTGTATAATTTTCGTAAATCATGAGTTAAAAAACTGGAATAATGTTATTCATTTAATACCCATTATCTTTACATATTGGAGGACTTTGACAACTTATGATGCATATGACTGTACATATAATAAACATTTTTTCATATAAATTTGTAATCTTCATATAATGAAATTCTAAACGATCATAAGAAACATCAAAAAGGAATATGAGTGGCAAGTTGAAATAAAGAATTTTTTATTATATTGACGTTTTTTCCCGTGCTCAAATTTCTAGTAACGTGCAAAACTGTAAATAATATGGAAACTATTTTGTTGACATATAGTTAATAATAATTAATTTTATTTTTATTTTTAATAAAGTCCAATTGTCCTTGTCATTCGATCCAGCATTTAAATGTCATTCCTTGATGACTCCGATGTTCCATATTCTGACTTATCCGATCCTGTGCGTAAACGGCTTCCTTTGTTGATTTAGACAAGCTACATTCGGAAATTATTGATTTATCATTCACTTTTTTATCCAAAGTTCAAATATTTCGTTGAACGTTCATGTCGAAACTTTTAGTTTCTTCTGTTGTAATTATTTTTATTTTTATTTTTAGTTAAGTCAGATTGTCCTTGTCATTCGATCCGGCGCTTAAACATCTTTCCTTGATGACTCCGATGTTCCATATACTGCAAATGCTTTACCAAAATCTATGATTAGCATTTATAAAGGGGAGTCCACTTTGCCAAATCATGTAATTGCAATTTGAAGCTAAGGGATCATAACAGTCTCATTAAAGTATTAAAAATAGTTGAAAAAAGCACATTTTTTATATCCAGCATCCGTACGTTACCAGACTAGTTTCAACAGTATATTTCCGCTGTTATCTTCAGTGGTCGTACATGCTGACTTTGCGGCCTGTTGTACTACTTGCAATGTCGGTTATCTTAAATAAAGAATATGGAACATCGTAGTCATCAAGGAATGACGTTTAAACGCCAGATTGAATGACAAGGACAATCGGACTTTATTAAAAATAAAAAGAAAATGAATTATAATAGAATGTTTCGACATGAACGTTCAACAAAATACTTGAACTGTGGATCAAATAGAAGTGAATGATAAATCAATAATTTCCGAACGTAGCTTGTCTAAATCAACAAAGGATACAGTTTACGCACTGGATCGGATAAGTCGGGTAGTTGGATATAGATTTAAAAAAAAAAAAAAAAAAAATTCTGAAAGCATAAACCAAGAGCACGAATAAAAATGACAACCTAAAACATTATCATGAGTTAATTATTTAGATAATTGTACTATATTATTCTATTATACAATAATTATATGAAAGCATCCAGTACCAAATAACATCATCACTTACAACGTGTATAACAGTAATGTTTGAGCAATAACATAATGTTGTTCGAAAGAAAAGAAAGGTCTCATCTAAGTTCACCTGCTGGCATCTGTGATGACAAAATGGAGTTTACTCACTTTCAAATGTAGGGGTGCGAGTTTCCAAATAGCCAATAGTATGTTTATAACACGCGGTTGGCAGTAAAACATATAAACGACATGTGCTGCTCTCTCAGGAGTGGAGCAGGAAACACACGAATTGTTATAGAGTTAGAACAAAATGTTATTGAACTTTTTTTTTTTTTTTTTTTTTTTTTATTGTGGAGTTTTATGGAAACTTTCCATGGACTTGTCATGAGCAATTAACTCTGAAAATGATCTCTCAATTTCTAATGTACTTGTGAACTGAGCATGTGAAAAATATGTCTTCCTTAATTTCTGTGAAAAAACAAACTAACTTCTATTTCTCTTTTGTATTATTCTTTCTAGGTTTTATTTACTGTTGAGGAGCACATTCGTCCTGAAGTATTAAATGACATAGAAGAATGCTGTGGTGAGATAAAGGGTATTATTTCTGAGAGGGCTGATGACTGTTATCCGCAGTTAGAAGTATGCTTAAATTCACCTTTCTCATTTTTATTAATTGCAATCATTTTGTTTTAGTAAGCATAGTTCAGAATTCAAGTGACATTTTTTGTACTGATTTTATACTTTTTTAGTGTTTTTAAAATGCAACTTACATTAGAAAATAATGCTTTAATTGTGTATTCTATTTTTCTTTAACTTTTATTTTGTCCTGATGGGCTTCAAGAACTTCCATTTTCTGTGCCCCCCCCCAATTATATATGCATTCTTGCAATTATACCTCTTTAAAATGTTCATGTGATGACAGTTCCTGTCATAAACATATTGCCTCCTTTGGGCAGAATATGCATTTCAAATAGCAGCAAACAATTCTATTGTAATCATTTAAGAATCAGCACTCATTCCCTTTGTGAATACAAAATCATAATCTCCATGAAGGCCGATGCTGTTACTCACTTACCAGCAAGACACCTAACAACCTGTGTGACCCTTTAACTGAATGTAAACAGAAAAAAAGAGATAGGCCATTATTCATAGCAAATTGGCTTCTGATTCAATTCTCATTCCTGTAGTTTGGGATTGCTGATAGGGTTGCATTGTAAATTGTATATTTAATATTGAAAAGTCATTGAGAAAATGTTCCCCAAAGTCTTTTATATCTTTTATCTTTCGGAAACAACTACAATTTTACTTAACTTCCTTTTATTGTAATTAAATGCACATTTATGATGTCTGTTGTCAGTTCTAGCTCTTTTGATAAGTCTGACTTGCCTCCTCATTGAAATTTTAACTTGACATGATTTGTTTCAATGAAATAGTTAACTTTCACTTGAAATTTTGCAAGGAACTCATAAATATAAAGTGGCTTTGATAAAGTGAGATATTTTGTAAACATCCATTTTGGAAATACGAAAGTTTTGTATCGTAGTCTTAAAAGAAAGAAAAAAAAAGGGTATTGGATTGATTTGAATATTTTCTCTTAGTTGTAAATGAATGTATGGCACCTCTATTCATAGTTTACTGTGGAAGTAACTATTTTACGAGTGTTATACGAGGTCCAATCAAAAAGTTCAGAGACTAAGCTGATATACAACAAAGTACTTACGTTACTTAAGTCTGACTATGATGTCCCTCAAAGTAGTCTCCTTGGGCAGCGATACGCCGCTGCCAGCATTTGTGCCACTGTTTGAACGCTCCGTGGAAGTCCTGTTCGCGAATCGTGTCACGCACTGTCTGTGATTGGCGCTGAGTCTCGTCCATGGTTTCAAAATGGCGACCCTTGAGCTTCAGCTTCGGGAACAGAAAGTTGCAGGGGGCCAAATCCGGCGAGTAAGGTGGATGAGGAAGGGTAGTCATGCTGTTGCAGCTGCAAAACTGGCATGTTGTTAACACTCTGTGAGCTGCTTCGTAGTCGTGATGGAGCAGGAAATCGCCCCTGCACCACATTTCAGGTTGTTTGCAGCGAATGTCCTCCCTAAGATGCTGCAGAACCTTGCAGTAAAAAAGGGTGGCAACTTTCTGGCCCTGGGGGACAAATTCACAGTGCACAACCCCACGAATGTCGAAGAACACGATAAGCATGCTTTTGGTTGTGCTCCGGACCTGTCGGCCCATCTTTGGTCGTGGTGATTCCAGGCACTACCGCTGCGACAACTGTTGTTTGGTCTCCGGGTCGTAACCGTAGAACCAAGTCACATCCCCATTGATGACCCATGACAGGAACGTTGGTTCATTCTCCACTTGCTAATGGAGATCTTGACAGAGTTTGACACGGAGCACCTTCTGTTCGGGGTTCAGAATCTTTGGCACAAACTTTGCAGCAATGCAGTGCATATTCAAAACCGACGTCAGAATTTCTTGCACTGTTCCGTATGACACATTATCGATGGTAGCAATGTCTTGAATGGTTCTCCGACGATCCTCATGCACCAGTTCCCTAATTTTGTCCACATTTTCGGGGTTTTTGCTGGTGGACGGTCGCCCTGAGCTCTCGTTGTCTTCCAGTGCCGTTCTGCCGCTCTTGAAGCGCGAGTGCCCCTCAAAACATCTTGCACGACTCATTGCCGTAAGCCTGCTGCAATATTTCATGCGTCTCCGTTCCCGATTTGCCGAGTTTGACGCAGAATTTGATGTTCGCTCGCTGCTCTGGTTTGCAGTCCATACCGAAATCACAGCTGTGTTCTGCACATGGTCACCAAATATCGTGTAGCACATCTCCCGATGTTCACAGAACGACGCCACTCGGCACAATGACTCATGAAGGTCAGTGCCCTTGACTGCTGCTCGCGCATTCGTGTACTGCCATCTGTTGGCGTGCACCGTATCTAGTCTTGGAACGTTTTGATCACACTACATAGAGGTAATTATTTAAAAGAGTTGGTAGTCAAATTTTTGAACTAGAACCTAGTTCATCATCAGGACTATGTCACTGGAGTAGTTGCTGCCACTCGGTCGGAAGTGTCAAATCGTTAATTGTGGTACTTCTTCTTCTCACTTTTATTTCTCTCTTTTGTGCTGTTTTTCTTTCTCTCCGCCAGTTTTATATCCTTGTAATAGTTTACCTTTAAAATACACATATAAAATCTACTGTATTTTACATTGGTTTAAAGCTGTTGATAACTTAGTTTCACTTTATTCAGAATTTATATCAGCAGTGCCCATTCCTCTCCTCTTTCTTTTTCTTCTGTTCTCTGTGGAAGACTAAGAAGAAACTATCTGCTATGTATTTGGTACAGTCAAATTAAACTGGTCTGGCATCCATAACATCTCACATAAATAGTACAAGACATTAAAAGGCATTGTAGTGATTAAAGCACTTATCCCACTGTGTGATCAGATAGTGGATTTCAGCTTCATAAAATAACCTTGGCTGTGCATGAAACCAACAATGGTCCATCACGTGCACAATGTTGACCAAGGTGAATTCCATGCCTTGTAGTGATTCCTTGAGAGTGCTGAAAGACATGGAAGTCTCATAGTGAGAGGTCAGGGCTGTAAGCAGGATGTTGAAGCATGTTCCACCTAAATTTCTGTGATGTCTTTCTTGAAACTTGTTTGGTATGTGGTATGGCATTACCCTGGAGGAGGATAGCCTCATCTGTTAGAAGATCTGAGTGCTTGTTGTTGATTGCACAGTATAACTTTATGAGGGTCTCATGGTATCTTTTCACATTGATCGTTTCACTGTGCTCCAGGAAGTCAAAGAGGAGAGGTCCGTGGTAGTTGAAGAAACAGAAACACATCACTTTATGTGCTCCTGATTATGCCATGAACTTCTATATTTGGAGGTGACAATGAGATGTGTTTCCACTGCAGGCTGCTATGCTTGCTTTCGGTTTGAGAACAGTGGTACTGGTGACTATGCAAATGAAAGTCATTCCACTCCCTGGAATATCGCTGCAAATGCATCATACATGCAGCAATGCATTCCTCCTTTTGTGCAATGTTGAAGCATTTTGGCACAAACTGTGCCGAAATTTCTGGTATTGAAGATGATTGAGTAATATTGCTTAAATAGTTCCTTGACTCGCACCAGTCCGTATTGCAATTTCATTCTCAGTTATGTATTTGTTGGCCTGCACATACTCGCTGGCA
Source organism: Macrothele yani (assembly GCA_039090855.1). Taxonomy (NCBI): domain Eukaryota; kingdom Metazoa; phylum Arthropoda; class Arachnida; order Araneae; family Macrothelidae; genus Macrothele; species Macrothele yani. The sequence continues at coordinate 3,954,472 of CM077009.1, forward strand.
TTCAACACATTTGCATTAATGTTGATAATGTCCGCTTGCCCAGAGCATTAATCAGTGCTGAGTATGGGCTCAATATTAAGAGTCCAACCCCAAATTTTATATTGCAGGATAAAGCCTGGACCCAAATGAGCCCCAAAACTATGACTAATCTATTTAGGCCCTAATAAAAAATATATCCTCTTCAAGACTTCCATTCTCTCCTCCCCCGAAATTAACAGATATTTTTCCCAACTTAGAAGAAACCTCTATCTATTTTTAGATAACACTGCACAATTTTCTTGGACCAATAGGACATTTTTGTGGAAAGTATTGAATGAATATGGTGTTAGTGGAAATCTACTTAATAGTGTAAAAGCCATGTATGCTGACAGTAGAGCTTATGTATGAGTGAATGGTGTTTTATCAAAATGGTTTTCTATTGGTGCAGGAGTCAGGCAAGGTTGTGTAATGTCACTATGGTTGTTTAATATATTTATGGATGCATGCATGATGCTACAATAGATAATACTGGTTTATTTCTTGGTGATATCCATGTGTGCAGATTTCTGTATGCTGATGATACTGTCCTGTTGGCAGAGAGCAAACGTGAGTTGTAGAGTATGTTGTCCCAGATGTACAAAGTTTGCATGAAATTCAAACTGAGTATAAATGAGGAAAAGACCAAAGTTATGGTTTTTTAAAAGAGGAACTGGTAGTACTGAATGCAATATGTCTAAATGGCACAGTGATTGACCAGGTGAATGAGTTTGTGTATTCAGGAAGCATATTTGACAGAGAGAACAAATTGGACCGTGAAATTAGTAGGCGAGTAAATTCTTCATTGAAAGTCATGACTGCTTTCAGAGGTTTTCACTGGAATGATGGGTTCTCAAGAGAGTCCTGCATGGCTGTGTATGAAAGTGTAATTGTTCCTACTCTGATGTACGGCAGTGAAACCTGGGTACTACAGAAGAAACGGGAGTCGTTTGTGTGCTGGAGAAATGCATTACCTACGGGGAGTTTGTGGTAAGACACATTCTGATTGTGTCAGGAATAAAGATGTTGCAGTTGTGTAATGTGAATCAAAATGTTGTTAGCAAGATGGAGACTAATATGTTTCGGTGGTTTGGCCATGTTGAAAGAATGAGTGATTAGATGCTTACTAAGAAAATCTTTTTAGCCCAAGTGGCAGAAAGGAAAGGCAGAGGAAGGCCAAGGAAGTCATGGTAGGATCAGATTCAGGAGTCTCTGCATGAGAAAAAGATTGAATGTGAAGTATAGAGGATCTTGCGTACAGCGTGTGATGGATGTCAGTGAAACCGGAGTTGAATGTCAAGATCACTGTAAATAGAGAAGTTTGGTACAGCAATAGTAAGTAAAAGTTATCTGGTAGTTTATATTTCTTTGTGGAGCTAACCTCTGAATCTCAGAGAACAGCTTAGAGATGATGATTTACTTCCTCCTGAAATGCTTCAGACAGTTGGGAATCTGGAAAGGTCAAACTGTGCTGCAATCTATGCACTTTGCACAATGTTAACAGGAAACTTCTGCGTGGAAGTAGGGTGGCACATTTAATTGGCATGCTATCTAGTGTCTATAGATCTTGAAAAAGCTTTTCCTTTTTTGCAGAAATCCAATGATGACCTATGGCATTTGCTACCCAAGCCCAGAATAAATAGCTCTTCCCAATCCCCACTCCCCAGCCAAGTACCAGTTGCCAAATAATTCTCTTTACTGACTTGAAAGTGTAAGAAAAGTCTTTTATGCAAAATCAAACAAAATCACATTTAAAAAAAAGAGAAACAGAAAATGAAAAAAGATAAGAGAAAAAGAGATGTACTTACCTGATTAAAAAGACAAAAAGAAATATTAAGACTGACTCAAGTGTGGGATATGGTGGACCTACCACACTTGAGAAGGACGGTCCACCACGGAATCGACCTGGACTTTCTAAACAGCGTATGAGAAAGAGATCTTGGCTGAGTGAATGTAAGATTGGTGTATGGAATACTTGAGGTATAAATGGCAAGTTGAGTGAGGTGATTGAGGAGATGAATAAGTATACTCTGGATGTGCTGTGTGTAAGTGAAACCAAAAAGAAGGAAATTGGGGTAGAAGAAGTGAATGGCACGGTGAGTGTGTGGTCTGGAGTATTGGATAATATGAGAGGACAGGCTGGTGTAGGTATGATTTTAAGTGAAAAGATGAAGAACAACTTGATTCACTATAGTTGCATAAGTGAGAGAATTCTCTGGATTTGTTTGAAAGTGAAACTTCAGAGAATTGTAATTGTTGTAGTGTATGCTCCTTGTGACTCGGAACCTTCTGATAAGAAAAAGATTTCTGGAATGAGCTAAAAGCTGTTTTGAGCCAGTTAGGTGCTAAAGAAAAAGTTATAATAGCAGGGGATTTCAATGCTAGAGTAGGTGTGAAGAATGCAATTTCTGACAATGTTCTGGGTAAGTTTAATGATCCTTGTGTGAATGATAATGGTGAAAGATTAATTGAACTCTGCATTGAGAATGGTTTGTGTGTATCTAATACATTCTTCAACCACAAGTATATACACACATATACTTGGGAAAATCGTACTCTTGGTCAAAAGAGTGTGATAGATTTTGTTGTTTACGATCAACGTTTGAAACACTTAGTTGTTGACACCCGTGTGATGAGAGGTGCGGATGTTGGTTCTGATCATTACTTGGTAGTGTCACGAGTGAAACTTAATGTTGGTTGGAGGAAAAGGAATAGGAAGAGACCCAGGATAGAAAGAATAAAGGTTGATAGGCTCCTTGAAGATCATCAGCGGTATTCTGACTTACTCAGAGAACGACTGAAGGATCTGACATCTTGTGAGAGGGATGTAGAAAAGAAGTGGGAATGTTTTAAGAACTGTGTTGTTACTGCTGCTAAAGAGGTCTGTGGCACCACAATAGTGGGTAACAATAGAGATTATGCTTGGTGGAATAGTGAGATTGATGAGGCAGTAAAGAAAAAGAAGGAAGCCTATTTGGGGATGTTGCAAGGTAGAGTCTCTGTGGATGAATATCGCTGTAAGAAGCGTGAAGCTGCTAAGCTGGTTCGCCACAGTAAGGCAAAACATAGGAAGGAGAAAGTGGAAAGGCATGAACTGGCTTTTTGGAAAGATAGAAAGTCCTTCTGGAAGTAAATGAGACTCAGGAAAAATAAGGGAAACAAAGTTGTAAGTTGTGTGAAGAATGAGTTTGGGGAAATTATATGGGAGCCCAATGAGTTAAGTGAGAGATGGGGTGAATACTTCTGTGAGTTATTAGATCAGGAGAGCAAAAATGATTCTGAGACAGATGCAGATGTCACAATTAGGGATGAAAGCACAGGAGGAATCTCAAGAGAAGAAGTGTGTAAAGCTCTAAAATCTCTTCAGAATGGTAAGACTCCAGGAGTTGATGGCATAACTGCAGAGATGTTGAAGTATGGTGGTGACTCTATAATTGACTGGTTAACTGAAATTTGCCAGTTGTGCTGGGAGTTAGGAATGGTCCCTCGGGATTGGAAGAATGCTATTATTGTTCCCTTGTACAATGGAAAAGGTGATCAGACTGAATGCAAGAACTATCGTGGTATTAGCCTACTGAGTGTGCCAGGGAAAGTGTATGGTAAGGTTGTTATTGACAAAGTACGGGGTCTTACATCATTGAAAGTGTGGGATGTTCAGAGTGGTTTTATGCCTGGTAAAGGCTGCACTAACCAGATTTTTGCATTACGCATGATGATTGAAAAATATCTGGCTGTTGGGAAGAAAGTTTTTACTGCCTTCATAGATTTAGAGAAAGCTTACGACCGAGTGAATAGGACACTTTTGTGGAAGGTATTGAATGAATATGGTGTTACTGAGAAGCTACTTAATAGTGTAAAAGCCATGTATGCTGGTAGTAGAGCTTGTGTACGAGTGAATGGCGTTTTATCAAAATGGTTTTCCATTGGTGCAGGAGTTAGACAAGGTTGTGTAATGTCGCCATGGCTGTTTAATATATTTATGGACACATGCATGCGTGAGGCCAAAATAGATAATAGTGGTGTATGTCTTGGTGATATCCGTGTGTGCAGATTGCTGTATGCTGATGACACTCTCCTGTTGGCAGAGAGCAAAAGTGAGTTGCAGAGTATGTTGACTCGGATACACAAAGTTTGCATGAAATTCAAACTGAGTATAAATAAGGGAAAAACCAAAGTTATGGTGTTTGAGAGAGAGGAATGGGTAGCACTGAATGTAATGTAAGTATAAATGGCACTGTGATTGACCAGGTGAGTGAGTTTGTGTATTTAGGAAGCATGTTTGACAGAGAGAACAAGTTGGATGGTGAAATCAGTAGGCAGGCGAGTGAATTCTTCTTTGAAAGTCATAGCTGCTCTGGGAGGTTTTCACAGGAATGATGGGTTCTCTAGAGAGTCCCGCATGGCTGTGTATGAAACAGTAATTGTTCCTACTCTGATGTATGGCAGTGAAACCTGGGTACTGCAGAAGAAACATAGGAGTCATTTGTGTGCTGGAGAAATGCGTTACTTGCGTGGGGTTTGTGGCAAGACACGATCTGATTGTGTGAGGAATGAAGATGTATTGCAGTTGTGTGATGTGAAGCAAAATGTTGTTAGCAAGGCGGAGACCAATATGCTTCGGTGGTTTGGCCATGTTGAAAGAATGAGTGATGAAATGCTTACTAAGAAAATCTTTTCAGCCCAAGTGGCAGGAAGGAAAGGCAGAGGAAGGCCAAGGAAGACATGGGTGGTTCAGAATCAGGAGTGTCTGCATGAGAAAAAGATTATGAGTATGAAGTATAAAAGATCTTGTGTGCGGCGTGTAATGGATATCAGTGAAGCACGAGTTGTATGTCAAGATCGCTGTAAATGGCAAAGTTTGATACGACAACAATAAGTAAAAATATCTGGAAGTTTGTATTTCTTTTTGGAGCTAACCTCTGAATCTCAGAGAACAGCTTAGTGATATGTATGTATGTATGAAAAAGAAAATTCTCTTCCTGTCTCTCCCAAAGCCTGAGCCCAAACCACCATGAATATTGTGAAGTGGGAGTCCAGTTCAGGCCCGGGCTCAGGCTGTCTCAGCACTGGTGTGGATCATCCTTAAGGAAGGTTTGTTCACTTTGGAAGCACTGACTCCACTCCTTTCTCCACAGAAGCCACAAGGCTATGATCATAAACAGCAATAAATAACCATTCACCAATGCTTTTTGAGTAGTGACATCCTCTCTAGTCTGACAAACTGTGCACGTAGGTAAATGTAGCACCTCCAAACAGTGAGTGCTGGCTAAGTCTCATTTGACTGTGCTACATACATACATACATACATATCACTAAGCTGTTATCTGAGATTCAGAGGTTAGCTCCAAAAAGAAATACAAACTACCAGATAATTTTTACTTACTGTTGTCGTATCAAACTTCTCCATTACAGCAATCTTGACATATAACTCGGGCTTCTGATATCCATTACACGCCATACACAAGATCTTTTATACTTCATACTCATAATCTTTTTCTCATTCGGACACTCCTGAATCTGATCCACCCATGTCTTCCTTGGCCTTCCTCTGCCTTTCCTTCCTGCCACTTGGGCCAAAAAGATTTTCATAGTAAGCATCTGATCACTCATTCTTTCAACATGGCCAAACCACTGAAGCATATTGGTCTCCATCTTGCTTACAACATTTTGCTTCACATCACACAACTGCAACACATCTTCATTCCTCACACAATCGGACCGTGTCTTGCCGCAAACCCCCGTACGTAAGTAACGCATTTCTCCAGCACACAAACGATGCCTATGTTTCTTCTGCAGTACCCAGTTTTCACTGCCATACATCAGCATAGGAACAATTACACTTTCATACACAGTCATGCGGGACTCTCTAGAGAACCCATCATTCCTGTGAAAACCTGCTAGAGCAGCTATGACTTTCAATGAAGAATTCACTCGCCTATAATTTCACCATCTAATTTGTTATCTCTGTCAAACATGCTTCTTAAATACACAAACTCACTCACCTGGTCAATCACAGTGCCATTTAGACTTACATTACATTCAGTGCTACCAGTTCCTTGCTCAAAAACAATAATTTTGGTTTTTCCCTTATTTCTACTCAGTTTGAATTTCATGCAAACTTCGTACATCCGAGACAACATACTCTGCAAATCACTTTTGCTCTCTGCCAACAGGACAGTGTCATCAGCATACAGCAATCTGCACACACAGATATCACCAAGACATAAACCACTATCATCTATTTTGGCATCACGCATGCATGCGTCCATAAATATATTAAACAGCCATGGTGACATTACACAACCTTGTCTAACTCCTGCACCAATAGAAAACCATTTTGACAAAATGTCATTCACTTGTTCACAAGCTCTACTGCCAGCATACATGGCTTTTACACTATTAAGTAGATTCCCAGTAACACCATATTCATTCAATACCTTCCACAAAAGTGTCCTATTTACTCGGTCGTAAGCTTTCTCTAAATCTATGAAGGCAGCAAAAACTTTCTTCCCAACAGCCAGATACTTTTCAATCATCATGCGTAATGCAAAAATCTGGTTAGTGCAGCCTTTACCAGGCATAAAACCACTCTGAACATCCCACACTTTCAATGATGTAAGAACCCGTACTTTGTCAATAACAACCTTACCAAACACTTTCCCTGACACACTTAGTAGGCTAATACCACGATAGTTCTTGCATTCAGTCTGATCACCTTTTCCCTTATACAAGGGAACAATGATAGCATCCTTCCAATCGTGAGGGACCATGCCTAACTCCCAGCACAACTGGCAAATTTCAGTTAACCAGTCAATTACAGAGTCACCACCGTATTTCAACATCTCTGCAGTTAGGCCATCAACTCCTGGAGCCTTACCATTCTGAAGAAATTTTAGAGCTTTACACACTTCTTCTCTTGAGATTTCTCCTGTGCTTCCATCCCTCACTGTGACATCATCTGCATCTGTCTCAGACTCATCTTTGCTTTCCTGATCTAATAACTCTCAGAACTATTCACCCCATCTTTCACTTAACTCATTGGGCTCCTATATCATTTCCCTGATCTCATTCTTCGCACAACTTAAAACTTTGTTTTCCCTATTTTTCCTGAATCTCATGTGCTACAGAAAGACTTCCTATCTTTTCAAAAAGCCAGTTCATGACTTTCCACCTTCTCCTTCCTATCTTTTGCATTACTCTGGCGAAGCAGCTTCACGCTTCTTTGAGCGATATTCATCCACAGAGACTCTACCTTGCAACATCCCCAAATAGGCTTCCTTCTTTCTCTTAACTGCCTCTTCAATCTCATTATTCCATTAAGCATCACCTCTATTGTTACCCACTATTGTGGTGCCACAGACTTCTTTAGTAGCAGTGACAACACAGTTCTTAAAACATTCCCACTTCTTTTCTACATCACTCTCAGCAGACTTCAGCTCCTTCAGTCGTTCTCTGAGTAAATAGAATAACGCTGATGGTCTTCAAGGAGCCTATCAACCTTTATTCTATCTATCCTGGGTCTCCTCCTATTCCTTTTCCTCCAACCAACATGAAGTTTCACTCGTGACACTACCAAGTAATGACCAGAACTAACATCCGCACCTCTCATCACATGGGTGTCAACAACTAAGTGTTTCAGACGCTGATTGTAGACAACAAAATCTATCACACTCTTTTGACCAAGAGTACGATTTTCCCAAGTATATATGTGGATATACTTGTGGTGGAAAAACATATTAGATATGCACAAACCATTCTCAATGCAGAGTTCAATTAATCTTTCACCATTACCATTCACACAAGGATCATTAAACTTACCCAGAACATTGTCAGAAATTGCATTCTGCACACCTACTCTAGCCTTGAAATCCCCTGCTATTATAACTTTTTCTTTAGCACCAAACTGGCTCAAAACAGTTTTTAGCTCACTCCAGAAATCTCCCTTCTTATCAGAATGTTCAGAGTCACAAAGTGAATACATTACAACAATTACGATTCTCTGAAGTTTCACTTTCAAATGAATCCAGAGAATTCTCTCGCTTTCACAACTATAGTGAATCAAGTTGTTCTTCATCTTTTTACTTAAAATCACACCTACACCAGCCTGTCCTCTCACATAATCCAATACTCCAGACCACACACTCACTGTGCGTGCCATTCACTTTTTCTACTCCAATTTTCTTCTTTTTGGTTTCACTTAAACACAGCACATCCAATCTATACTTATTCATCTCCTCAATCATCTCATTCATCTTGCCATTTATACCTCTAGTATTCCATACACCAATCTTACATTCACTCAGCCAACATCTCTTTCTCATACGCCGTTTAGAAAGTCCAGGTCGATTCTGTGGTCGATCGTCCTTCTCAAGTGTGGTAGGTCCACCATATCCCACACTTGAGTCCGGATATTGATTTCTTTTTGTCTTTTTAATCAGGTATGTACATCAGTGTGGGGGATTAGCCCACAGCTAAATATATGATAATCAACTTTCTTGGGTGTGATACTCACTTAATAAAATTCATGTTTTGAAATTCCTTCGTGGAATAAATTCAGAGTGGACAAGGCCCTAAGAGTCAAAGAAAACTTACAGCATTGCTTTTACTTTACTCTTATCCGAACGTGGTTTCTTTTCCCCCGGTGATGTTGATTTTCATTCACAAGATTGACATTTTATCTGCAGATCATACAAAAAGATGATCTCCTGCGATTATGTTGCATAAAAAATTGTCATCTTAATCTACTGTAGTTATTAGGTCTCTGGCAAAGGTCATTCATGTTTCTATTTATAGTCTGGGAGTCAGCATTTTTGGAACCAAATGTAAACAAATGCAATGCATGTTCAAATCATTATGGGAAATGCTCTGAACACTTTCAACTGATATTCCTACCTCTAATGCTATTTCCTTTAGTCATGTCAGACAATATTGTATATGCACTCAAACTTTTTGGCAGTTAAGAGGTACATGGGTGCCCACTACAGGAATCATCATCAATGCTACTCACACAACTGTCATGGAAATGCTTATGCCATCTGTGAACTTGCGATTTTTTCATTGCCATTTCACTATATGCTTGTGAAGCATGGCTAATTCCAAACCAAATCAGCAAATATTAATTTTTGGGTTACCTCATAGTCATTGATTTTGATGAAACTTTGATCACTGATAGTATATACTTATATAGAGAGAAGGTAACCCGGAATAAAAATAATTTCAATCGTAAGGGAGGGAGAAATTTTACACCGGGAATCTTCATTCAAGAACATAGTTTTGAAAAGAGTGATGTTCATTGTTTTGTTAATAAAATTGCTTGTACTTGTTCAAAACATCAGTCAGGTGTCACTTTAAAAGTGAAATTCCTATATTTTTTAAACAGCGGTAAGTTCTGTTTAAAAAAATCAAATTTGAAAACAGTTTTAAGTAGCTATTTTTTTTTAATTCAAAAATTTGTCTTTGATGTACAAATGAAACTTGAGCTATTTGAAGAGTTAGAGCTAATTTGTTACCACAGTTGATTTCAAGTTCATGTTCAAATGTTTACTTGGCTTTTAGGGTTGCCAAACTTTAAAAATAAATGGAAATTCTCTATTTTCACCCTCAAAAACTTGATGGGGTAAGGTGATAAAAATTTGAAAACTGTTTCAGTGAAGGGATTAAAGTGTGTAGATTTGCGGCTGAAAGTATAGTTTTCCAAAGTATAGTATCTGCCTATTTTTATTTTTTAAAGTAAATGTGAGGGATGTTTCCATTGAATTTTCATAATTTAGGAAGTCATTCCCCCCTGCCCACCACCCATTGCATTTTTATGCTAATAATTTTTATCCTGTTTGTACATCTGGAAATGCTTTTACCATGACTATTGATTTCATTGAGATATTTTAATACATATATGTTGTTTAAGGTTGCCAGTTTTTTTTAAAAAAAAGGAATATAAATGTATATGTAAATTAAAATATTTTTTATTGCTTATCTAGCTATGCATGTGCACCTAATTTAAAAGGCTTAAATGTAAGACAAATATAACTCATTGTGTATGATATTAACTCTAAAGTACAAAGCGAGATATAGATACCTTTGATGCAGTGGCCTTGTAAGGTAATGACTAAAATTAAATAAATGTGTTTGCACAGGCATGGTGATAAAAAGTGGCAATGGCAAATAATTCTGGAAGTAAACATTTGCAAATTCCTGTTAGTCCTTTCTATGGCAACAATTAAATTCTGAAAAAAAAAAAATGCTTTGGAATTTCTTTCTAAATATATATATTATATAGTGTTTGTAAAAGATTTCTCTGTCCTAAAATCCATGCTCTAGAAGAACTTGAGGCTTGTTTGCAAAAGATGAAATCAATTTTATATTGCAGGGAGGGGGAGGTCGGGCAGAATGTGCTGTTTGCCAGTAACTGTGTTTATCATAAGTATTTGATCCACTTTCATCCAGCTTTCCTCATTTGTCCAGTAAAAACATGCAGTTGGACCATGCCATTTGAGGAAAGCCACACAAACATCACTAACAAATGCTAAGTACCACTTACTATCGTAAGCATGTGTAAGATATGATGCCTTGTTTATGTAAGCATGTGTAAGATATGATGGCTTGTTTATGTCATCATGCATTAACATTTCCTTTTTCTGTAGTTCTGTACAAAACATGCTTCCAGGTTTTCAGAAGACAATGAAAGGGTCTTAATTTTCCTATTGCTGTAGGTATAAAATTATGGTACTTTTGAGTTTGTGGTATAGAAATTGCACTTTCAAATATCATTTTCAGTAATACCTTCTGAAGAAACAAAAAAATAATTTTATCTTTTTGATTTCTTGATTTGCAAATTCATGTTACTGCACTGGAATTAAAATTTGATTATTTACTTGATGCTGCAAGCTAGCTTTATCTGCATGTCTTTTCACAGCCACTATCACATGGACTTTTACCATGACTGGTTGAAAAAATAAAATAAAATGCCATTCTGCAGCTATTCCAAAATCTTGACTGTAACAAGAAAAATTAGCAAGTATTTTCTGTTGTACTGGCTACTAGCACCATCAGAAAAATATATAATTTCTCTAATACATGCATATTCTTCCTTAAGTCTTTTTTTTTTTTTTTTTTCTTATGCATAGACTTCTGTGGTTGTGTGTTGTAGATGACTGCTAATTATATATACATTACTCATGCATGCACTTATGACTCTTGGCTTTCCCTGGATTTTAGATGGCACAGAGGCAACCGAAGGTGTACAGCAGCTTGTGTGTTTTCCCTATAAAAACTGTGAATGGAAAAATAATTTTCTGAAAAATCTACTAAAAGTATGCATGTTCCAGGTTGAATAGTGCTCTTGACATGTTTTAAATAATTTGATTTAACACATAAATGACACATTGATTTTTTACAAACTACATTTGCAAAGTATTTTCAATAGAAACTAGTCTTGCATGAACATTATCTTACTTGCTTACAATTTTATATTACATTTTAGCCCTTATTTTTATATTTTAACAATTTTTTCATGTGGAACATTTTGTGTGTATATTATATTTCCAGAAAAAAAGGTTATGCATATATTTTTAAAGTCAAGAATTGAAATGTTTCTACTGTAAAGCCCATGGGCATTATTTAAGGACATAATCTGTTACACAGAGCAGCACCATAATACATGGAGCTTATTTTGACAAAAATCCAGTAATTTTGTCCAGCATTAGTAGTACAGATCAGAATGACTGCAAGAATTATCATGGTATTTAGCCTACTGAGTGTGCCAGGGAAAGTGTTTGATAAAGTCATAATTGAAAAAGTACGGGGTCTTACATCAGAGAAAGTATAGGATGTTCAAAGTGGTTTTATGCCTGGTAAAGGCTGCACTAAAAAATTTTGCATTACGCATGATGTTTGAAAAATTTCTGGCTGTTGGTAAGAAAGTTTTTGCTGCCTTCATAGATTTAGAGAAAGCTTACGACCGAGTGAATAGGACACTTTTGTTGAAGGTATTGAATGAATATGGTGTTACTGGGAATCTACTTAATAGTGTAAAAGCCATGTATGCTGGTAGTAGAGCTTGTGTACGGGTGAATGGTGTTTTATCAAAATGGTTTTCTATTGGTGCAGGGGTTAGACAAGGTTGTGTAATATCACCATGGCTGTTTAATATATTTATGGATGCGTGCATGCGTGATGTGAAAATAGATAATATCGGTTTATGTCTTGGTGATATCCGTGTGTGCAGATTGCTGTGTGCTGATGACACTGTCCTGTTGGCAGAGAGCAAACATGAATTGTAGAGTATTGTTGTCCCGGATGTATGAAGTTTCCATGAAATTCAAACTGAGTATAGATAAGGAAACCCCTAAGTTATGGTTTTTGAGATAGGAGCTGGTAGTACTGAATGTAATGTAAGTCTAAATGGCACAGTGATTGACCAGGTGGATGAGTTTGGGAATTTAGGCAGCATGTTTGACAGAGAGAACAAATAGGATGGTGAAATTAGTAGGCAAGAGAATTCTTCATTGAAAGTCATGGCTGCTTTGGGAGGTTTTCACAGGAATGATGGGTTCTCAAGAGAGTCCTGCATGGCTGTGTATGAAAGTGTAATTGTTCCTATTCTGATGTATGGCAGTGAAACCAGGGTACTACAGCAGAGACATAGGAGTCGTTTGTCTGCTGGAGAAATGCGTTACTTACGGGGGGGTTTGTGGCAAGACACGCTCTGATCATGTGAGGAATGAAGATGTGTTGCAGTTGTGTAATGTGAAGCAAAATGTTGTTAGCAAGGTGGAGACTAATATGCTTTGGTGGTTTGTCCATGTTGAAAGGATGAGTGATCAGATGCTTACTAAGAACATCTTTTTAGCCCAAGTGGCAGGATCAGATTCAGGTGTGTCTGCCTAAAAAAAGATTATGAAGTATAGGTCTTGTGTATGTCGTGTGATGGATGTTAGTGAAGCCTGAGTTGTGTGTCAAGATCACTGTAAATGGAGAAGTTTGATATGGCAATAGTAAGTAAATAATCAGTTAAAAATGTATCTGGTAGTTTGTATTTCTTTGTGGAGCTAACCTCTGAATCTCAGAGAACAGCTTAGTGATATGTATGTATTAGTAGTACATGAAGCAATTTCCAAGATTGCCCTTGTAGGATATTAACTCACTTTTTATAAATTTCGCACCCACAACACAACGCATATGCAGGGCTTGAAGCATACCTTGCTCTGGGCATGCAAATTATTGGCCTGGACAGGTAAATAAAAAAATCTAGTTTCCTGGTCCGGGCAATTAAATTTAAAAATAAAGTTTGAAAATAGAATTTCCTACTATGAAAAAAGGACAGTCATCGCATGTCGTGTTTCATTTCACTGCTAATCACCGCAAGTTGTGTTATTGTTACGGAGTGTCAAGAACAGAAAATATAACTTCTTTAATTACATAATACATAGAGATTCAGTATCTCTTTTAGAATTGCTATTACGCACGTTAAAATACGGACATGTGATTATGGTGGTGCAGTTATTTATGGCGTTTATTATTGAAAAAAAAAAAGACAAAAAGAAAGCAAGAGCATATACTCACATATATTCGTCCAGACTTGTGGAACTACGGTGGTATGCGAACAAAAACGACCTCTGGATGAATATATGTGAGTAATTGCTCTTGCTTTCTTTTAGTCTTTATTTTTCAATAATAAACGCCATAAATAACTGCACCACCATAATCACATGTCCGTATTTTAACGTGTGTAATAGCAATTCTAAAAGAGATACTGAATCTCTATGTATTATGTATTTTAACTACATATAACTTGTGACTTCCTTATACGGAAGATATACATGAAGTATCTTCTTCAATTACATTATGTTCTAGATCTAGCAATTGGACCATTTGTATTGGGTTAGTTGTGTTATTGTTACGGAGTGTCAAGAACAGAAAATATAACTTATTTAATTACATTATTTAATTACATTACATTTAATTACATTTTCATTATTTACTTATTTAATAACTTATTTAATTACATTACATTAACTTATTTAATTACTTATTTAATTACATTATTTAATTACATGATCTAGCAATTGGACCATTTGTATTGGGTTGGTTGTATTATTGTTATGGAGTGTCAAGAACATAAAATATAACTTCTTTAATTACATTATGCTCTAGATCTAGCAATTGGACCATTTGTATTGGGTTGGTGCGAATGAAATGTCTGGAGCAAACGAGCAGTGGAGACAGGTCCCCACCACAGCAGAATGGAACCACTCACAATTGTTGTGGGCATTGCATCACAGAGGTACTATAAAACGCTAGCACGTGTGGGAAGAACAGGGTTCAGGGGTGGTTTGTTTGGATGTAATGTGGCTTGCAAAGGAAACGTGCAGACGCCAGATTTGAGAGTCATCTTCCTGTATGAATTTAAACTGGGCCATTCTGCAGGAATTGCTGCTCGAAACGTTAAAACATTCGGGGAGAATACATCCAACGAATGAACCATTCGGCAATGGTTTGTGAAGTTTCGAAGCGGAGATATGGACCTGCAAAACGAAGTACATGGTCACTGACCTGTTTCCGTTTCTGACGATGTTCTGTTACGTGTAGCTGAAGCAGACCTCTGAAAAACATGTTGTGAGATAGCGACAGAGGTAGGTGTCCACCACACAACAGTTATTGGGCATCTGGCTGTGCTGGGTAAGGTCAAAAAGCTGGACATTGGGCTGCCACATGAGTTGACAACTGCCCACAAGACTATGCGTTTGGAAGTCTGCACGTCACTGCTTGCCAGGAATGAACAGGAACCTCTACTGCATTGAACTGTCACCTGTGACGGGAAGTGGGTCCTTTATGATAATCGGAAAACATCTGCACAATTGTTAAGCAAGGCACGGCCTGCTGGACAGCATCCTAAGCCACCCCTACACATCAAGATGATGCTCCTTGTCTGGTGGTCCACAGCCAGGATAATTTATCAGTTTTTTTGGCAAGAGGCCGAACTATCACTGCAGAGTGTTATTATGCTGAATTACACCAGATGCACTGGAAATTGCTGCAGAAACAAATGGCTTTGGTCAACTGACATGGTGTTCTGCTCCAGGAAAACACTCGCCCTCGTGTTGCACAACGAACGATGCTGACACTAAGTGCCTTGGGCTATTCCCTGGACTTGTCTCTGACAGACCATCATCTGTTTCGTCACCTGGATCACTTCCTATCTGGGAAACAGTTCATTTCATACAACAAGGTTCAACGTGCAGTTGACTTCTTCGGGTCCCAGCCACTAGATTTTTTTCATTCAGGAATCATGGCCTTGCCAGACAGGTGGCAACTACACTGAAGAGCAATTGAATTAGAGATACTTGTCCAGTAATGTGTAGCACCACCTTTCGCCCTGATGACGGCGGCGATTCGTCTCAGCTTGGACTCTACAAGACACCGGAAGCGTTGGGAAACCATACGGATCCACACCCCTGAACAAGCTCCCACAGTTCACGAAGATTTGATGGAGGGGGTCAGAGCCTTGAACATGTCTCGATGGCATCCCAGATGTGCTCGATGGGATTGAGGTCAGGTGACCTAGCTGGCCAAGGAAGTGAGGTCACGTCGGTGGAGTGTTCATCCAACCATTTGGATACAATTCGGGAGCAATGGCACGGTGCATTGTCTTGTTGCAGGATGAGGTCCCCAGGGGGATGTTGAAGATGCCCAAACGGGAGCAAATGGTCGTCCAGGATATCCCAGTAACATTGACCTGTGAAGGACGATGTCACACGTACTAGGGGTCCCATTTCAGTCTGCGTAAACAGTCCCCAGATGAGAATGCCACCCCCACCAGCTTGAAGAGTACCCTGCTGGCAAGAAGGATCCATCGCTTCATGTGGTTTGGTCGTACTCTTATCCTGCCATCCGCATGTACCAACGTGAATCTCGACTCATTAGTCCAGGCAACATTTTTTCACATGTCTAGGGTCCAGTGGTGATGTTCCTGCGCCCATGCTAATCCTTGCGCCCTGTGATGTGCGGTCAGCAGCGGTACCCTAGTGGGGTGGTGGCTTCTGTACCCCATAGCGAGGTGATGGTGTGGCTGCTTACACGTTTTTGTGCACCAGCGTTAAATTGCAGAGTGATTTCTTGCACTGTGGCCCGTCTATTCGCTGTTACAATGCGAGCTAGCCGACGATGACCACGCTCATCCACACGCTGTTGTCCACGGCAGTTGGCCTTTGCAGGGATGGTTTTACTGGATTCGATGTACTCACAGTGCACCCATGACACAGTTGCTCATGAAAATCCCAGTGCCTGCACGACTTCCGAGATAGAGTGACCCATTCGTCGGGCCCCGACAATTTGCCCACGATCAAATGCGCTTAGATACTTCGTCTTACCCATACTACGTTCGACTCTTACTGATTTCCATCGCATCACTCCTTATATTGTCGGATCGCTGCATACGTCGTGTCGTTTCTGTTTACATGGCCGCCCACAGGCCCACATTTGCATAATGCGAAGCTGTCTCTAATTCAATTGCTCTTCAGTGTATGTGTCGATTCCGAGGAGTATTATTTTGCCTAGGTAAGTTGCCCTACTTTTCCATTCTTGCCATCCACATGTGCTGGTCCTTTGCCAGACATTTCATTTGCACCAAATGTTGTTGCCTATAGTCAGCAACGGGATGCATGCCTCTGATGGAACTAGCCTCTGGCGTTTAGTGGCAAGGGCAAAAACTCTGATGAAAGCAACATGGCTGAATTACTAAATTTCGCAAATATCAATTTCATCGTATCATTTTGTACCAATTTCAGCGTCATTATCTTAAACCCTGAGATACACGCTTTGTGAATGGAACATTTTGAATACAGAACCTTAAAATGGAAATGTGAAACAGTTCATATTTTTTAACTTAAAAAACTGTGAGGGTTCTGATTTGTTATCTTAAAAGTTAAATTTTTCTGGGCGCCCAGCTGGGCATGTAAGTTTTCAGATATTTTTCAAGCCCTGCATGTGTTAAACTATATTCATAAAATTAATACTGATTGTAAAGCATTCACAAATATACAAACCAGGTAAAAATTATTCATATAAAAACGCAATTGTGAGGTTGATGGGTGTGTGAAAGGACTTCCTAAATCACAAGAATTCAGTAGAAATATCCCTCACATTTTTTATTTATTTACATTTTTGAAATAAACTGGCAGATATGCACAATAATACTTTCAGGTGTAAATGTATACACATTGGTCCCTTCAATGAAACAGTTTTAAAATTTTTATCTCTTAGCCCACATCAAAATTTTAAGAGGTGAAAATAGGTATTTTTTTATTATTTTGAAGTTTGACATCCCTAAAAGCAAAGTAAACATTTGAAATATGAACTTGAAATTAATTGTGATAATAAAGTAGCTGTAACTCTTCAAATAGACCAGAGCTTATGGCTTGTTTCATTTGCACATCAAAGATATAAATTTGTTTATTAAAAAAATCAAATTTTGAAATTTTTGCTACTCAAAACTTCTTGCAAATTTGAAATTTATATAAACTTACTGTTTTAAAAAGATGGCAATCTTTCTTTTCAAATGACACCAGAATGATTAGTGTAGGACAAATACAAGCAATTTTATTAATAAAACAATGAACACTTTTAAAAAAAATGTGCTTGATTAAAGATTCAGGGGGATCCCCCATGCATTGCAAAAAATTGATATCCTGAATTCTGTCTTCTCTCTATATATGCTATCAGTGATTAAAGTTTCATCAAAATCCAAGAATATGGGACAACCACCATTTGTTGATTGGTATGAACAACTTATGTTTCTGATGGTGATTTTCAAAGTAATACACAATATTTGATGTTTGTGTGTTGCTCAGTTTCTGACACTTTCAACCACGATGTTACTAAACGTTCAGCAAACAAAAAAACTACTGGTGTGCCACACAAACAAGAAATGGGATGATGCCACTTATTGTCGGATGATGTCATGGGCGCTTCCCAAACTCAGAAACTGGAAAATCCCCCATGTGATTCTTCATTTTCATAGTTGCAGATGATTCCAAGAACTTTCTGAACCTATCTTGTTCAGTAAAACCAATATACTACTGATATAGCTGAAGACTGAAAATATGTGTCAGTAAAGAGAACCAGTTACTGTTGTCTTACAGGTTTGTGTACTTCTTTAATTCTGCTTGAGGTTGTAAAGTATGCAGTCTAGAAATGTTTATGAATTCATGTTTGCCTGTGAGAAATCTAAGGTCTTTAGTTCTTTATCATAACCTTACTGAAATGATATTAAAGACAGTGTTACTTAGGAAAATTTTCAGTACATATAGTGTTTAATACTATAAGTGTCATTTTATGTCTTCCAGGTATTGTGGATTTTATGCAGATGTTGGAACAGAGGACTTGAGTATTTCTTAGAATGCAAGAAAACATCACGTAGATTTTGCACAATAGCTGTGAGTTTTGTTCAGCTGCTGCAGTCTTTGAAAAGTCTCTATGACAAAAGGCTTGCTCAAGCATACAGAAGTTTGTTCTTTGAAAGCAGAGACTCTATAAAGCAAAATTCATCCAAATCAGGGTATGAGAAATGAACTAATGTAATAGAAATTTCATTTATGATCTATGAATGAAAGGTTATCAGTTTCAGTTGTATTAAACTCAGATTGAAATATTTGTTTTACTTTGGCTTGTGAAAATATTTATGAAATCCTTGTTATCTGGGACTTGGTTATTACACATGTGAGGTCAATTTACTATGGAATGATCTGTTAAAATTCTATGCACATATAAGGATTTTCTTAGAAGATCCATGTAAACTTCTTTGTAGGTAGAAAGCTTACTTACAGATGCATATGCAGGGTGATTCAAAAAGGACTTTACAATTTTGAAAGCATACAGAAATTTATTCAGAATTTTTTGAGGCATTAATCTGTAGCAAAACACAAAAGTTTTATCCCACATAGTCATTTCGGTTCAACGTGTCTCCCATTGGTGATACAATCGACATCCCACCTGAAGCAGCATATCTGTTGTCACTTCAGCAATTCTGGCGGTGATTCGAGTTTTGAGTCTGGCAAGACTTGCTTGTAATCTCAGAGCAAACACTCGATCATTAATGAAACCCCATAGGTAAAAATCGAGAGGCGTCAAGTCGGGAGAACGAGGTGGCCATGCTATCGGCCCTGCTCAACCGATCCACCGACCTGGCAAATGTTTATTGGGGAAATTCCGTACATCTGTACAATAGTGAGGTGGTGCACTAGCTTGCTGAATGTGAATGTGTCCTTCCTGGTCATCTTTGATCCAACTGTGGAATGAGATAATTTTTGAGCATATCCAGATACATGATACCATTGATGGTTTTCTCAAGAAAAAAGGGGGTTACCTTATCTTTTCTAAGTGCACAAAACACATTCATCTTTGGGTTGTCATAACCATGTTCCAGAGATTCACATGGATTTTTGGTGCCTCAAATCCTGCAGTTGTGGGTGTTAACCTTACCACTGACATGAAATGTTGATTTATCACAGAAGATTATGTAGTCCAGAAATGTCTCGTCTTCCTTTATCAGACGCAACATTTCCGCACAAAATTCCTGACAGCCATGCAATCTACGCCACTAATTTCTTAAACCTTGGTAAATCCGTATGGTTTTAAGTGCAATTGTTTTTTATAACACTTGCCAAACCGTCGGCTGTGAAATGCCCGTTTCACGAGACACACATCTTGTTGATTTCATGGGACTACAAATTAATCTCTCCCTCACTTGTTCCACAACAGCAGCACAAATACGTGGATGACCAGGGGATTTCTCATAGCTAACAGAACAACTGATCTCAACAAAATCTTTATGACCAAAATGGGAGGATTCCTATGATACTGGGTGCAAAATCTCCATTGAACAGTTGTCGTGGAGATTTCATTTCTTCAAACCAAAACACACAGTGAGCATGCTTTACAACTGGGAAAGCAGCCATTTTGAAAGGCATACTACTGGCAGTCGCAGTTACAGAATTTAGAACTATGGCATTGCATGAGGTAAAATTCAATGTATTTTGCTACAGATTAATGCCCCTGCCAAATTGTAAGTATTCTGAATAAATTTCTATATGCTTTCAAAGTTGTAAAGTCCTCTTTGAATTTCCCTGTGTATTAGGTATTAAATTTGGGTACTTGAAGTCCCTTTGTTTCATAGACTGAGGTACAGATCTGTCTCATTTCTAGTCAAGTAACATGAGCTTAATTGGGCATTTCCAGTTTTGTAGTATTCCGTGTATGCCATTTAAGATGTGCCTAGCCTCAACACTTTTATTCTTAGAAAGAAACCACTACTTTCAGCCAATAAGCTTGAAACTAAAAGACTCTGTGTAATGCTCCTAGAAATTTGAAACTGAATCCATTACTTACGTTATTGCATATCAAGACTTAACTATCCTTGATTTGTAAAGGTATGGATTGCAATCAGATTTTCTTTTAGGAAGGGGTACAGCAGTGCCATAACACATTTGTTTTATACAACTTATGATCACAGCTGGCAATCTTAGAGGGAGATAGCATTACCTTCAAGAAATGCTCTTCAGACATTACTATCAGGGGGCAAAATTTCTGGTCCAAATGCACTAGCAGAAAAAAATCCACTTGCCACTTAAGTGTTTTGAAGCCTTTTCCACCAGACAGCAGATAACATTGGTTTACGCCATTATACAAGCATAGATTCATAAGAATAACCCAATAATATGCATCACTTCCAATTATTTTTAAGAATTCCACCAATTCAGAAAGAACTCAGATAGCTCCACCCACTATCTTTTGCTTTGTTTACACTCAGTAGGCACGTGCAACAGTCACTTCTTTTTGCCCATTCTTGAACTTAAGTCACCATCTGCAGTGTGATGGTTACTTAAGTTCAATTACAAGGAAATACATATGGTGCTTTTGTATCAAATATGTGGTATTTATCCACTGCATTAATGAATGTTGGTATATCGCTGCCTCTCTGCGTGAAATACCACATATCAATAACATCCACTGGATTGAAATTCTGTACTTTACCCATTCACAGCAACTGTTTGATCATTCATTGTATCAGTTTTTAAAAAGTTCTGGCATGAACTTTTAATCCAATTAAAGCAGCTGAACCCATGTTCACATCATGCTGTGCTTGGATGCAGAACCACACAAAAAGTTACATATTATCAAAATTAGTAGTTACTCAGTTCACCTTCTGCTTGTATGACAGTGGCCACATGTTGAAGCATACCATCAACCAATTTCTGGTAGGTCTTGATAGGAATGGCTCTCCATTCATTCATCCTTCAAAGCTGCTGCCAGAGTGGAGTGCGAAGATGGTTGTTGTGATCGATTTCATATGCGTCGTTCTAGTTCATCTCAGAGGTATTCTTATTACGGACATTTGATGGTATTCTATGGAAATAACATCAGGACTCTGAGCAGGCCAGTCTAACAATTCTACCTCATTTCCAAGAAACCAGTCCTGCACATGCCATGCAGTGTGGCAGGGAACTCAGTCCTATTGGAAGAGGTGTTCATTTCCATAATACTGCCACATTGCTGGCAGGGCAAAATTATCCAGAACGTTGCAGTACACTTCAGAGTTTATGGTTTGTGGTATAATAACCAATGGGCCAAGTCCCATCCATGAGAAACAACTCCATACCATGATGGGGAGCCTCTGCCGAACTTAACAGTTGGAAGAAAACAGTCCAATGAAAATCGTTTGCTAGGCTGTCACCATTTCCAAACACGCACAAGCATCTCGTCACTCATTCTTTCAACATGGCCAAACCACCTAAGAATATTTGTCTGCACCTTACGAACAAGATTTTGCCTCTTATTACACATCTGTAACACATTCTCATTTCTCACATGATCAGAGCATGTCTTGCCACAAACCCCTGTAAATAACACATCTCCCCAGCACAAAAACAACAGATATATCTCTTCTGCAATATCCAGGTTTTGCTGTTGTACATCAGAATAGGAACAATTACACTTTCGTAAACAGCCATTCAGGACTTTCTTGAGAACTCATCATTCCGGGGATATTCTCATAAAGCACCTATTACTTTCAAAAAGGAATTCAATCGCTACTCATTTCTAGCGTGTTCTCTCTGAACTTGCTTCTTAAATATAGAAATTCATTCACCTAGTGCCATTTGGGAGGATCTTGCATTCAGTACTAACATTTCCTTGTTCAAAAACTATAACTTTGGGACATCATACATAAATGGGAAACTAATTTCCTTGAAGAGATAATTTTTCTCAAATACATGAAAGGCGATACATGTACAAATGATTTCATGCAACTTTGGGTTTTTCCTTATTTATACTTAGTTTGAATTTTATACAACCTTCGTACATCTGGAACAACATATCCTTCAATTCACTTTTGCTCTCTGCCATCAGCATACAGCAATCTGCTCACATGAATGTCCAAAAAATAATTCAGGAAAAAGACATTTTAATGCTATTCTGTGGGCATTTTCACTTGGCTTTATCTCTCTGTAAGGAAAGTAAGATCAAGGTCTTTGCTTCTCTCTCTCTCTCTCTTCTTGGCCATACTTTATGTTTAAAAACTGGTCATAAGATTGGTTTTCCTTTCATTAACAACATTCCCCTCCCCCCCCCCCCCCTCCTAAATAATTATAAAGATTTTAATGCTAGAATTAAAAAAAAAATGACACAAAATTTCAGGAAGGGGCTTCAGCCAGGATAGCCTAGTGTTGTCTACACCACTGAACAGGGCCCTCTGTAAATTTAAGATAAAATTGAGTTTCTATATACATAATGTTAAAGTACCAGCTACACACACACACACACACATAGAGAGAGAGATAGAGATAGAGAGAGAGAGTCCTGTGTGACACTGGCAGGAAGATTTCAACTCAGTGGGTTCTCTATTTTAGAATCCTTAGGTAGAATGACCAACTAGAATTAACAACTGTGGGTTGATCCCCTATACTGAAGAGTTTACATTATTTTGAGGACTGAAAGGAAGACAATATGGGCTGGAATACACTATACTGACAAAAGTCACTGCACACTCTTCAAAAGCAAATGAATGGATCCGCTGCGTTGTTGAGATCTGCGTTCTTAACTTCCACAAGTATGAGTGGACCCAGGGAATGCCACAAAAGCATTGCCCAGACCATAATGCTGCCCCCACCAGCTTGTGTTCTTCCAGTAATGGTTGAAGAGTGTTTGTTCTCTTATGTTTCTCGCCTTATACGCCAACGTTCATCCACTCGACGAAGCAGAAAATGCGACTCATCAGAGAAGGCAATCCTTTGCCAATCAGCGGAGGTCCAATCCTGATACTGCCATGCAAATGTAAGCCTTTTCTGCCAATGCACCTTCATTAGCATAAATGCAGTGACCATCCGTCTGCATCGGAGCCCAATACGCAACAGGGTTCGCTGAACTCTCATTTTAGGCACACTTCCGGTAGCTCCCTGGTTCATTTGGCCAGTGAGTTGCTCCACTGTAGCATGTGATCGGCCCTCATGCGTCGTCGCAGCCGATGTTCACCTCTTATATCAATGGCATGTGGTGCTCCGCAATTTCCACATTGCTTATTCGCAATAGTGTCATTTCTCCAATCACAATGCACTTTAACCACAGCAGCACGCAAACAGTTCACAAACTGCGCTGTTTCAGAAATACTGCCACCCTTGGCCCAAAAGCCGATAGTCATCCCTTTTTGCAAATCTGATAAATCTCTCCTTTTATCCATGACACCAATGAGTGATATGTTTTCACAATGCCTACAGCACACCTTATATACTCTCCAAGCCTGCTCATGATACGTGACTTCTTTCATTGGCTATGCATTGTTGACTTCAAAAGTAGGAGGTGGTCACAATAATGTGACTTGACTGTGTATATAAAGGGAAATATACTACGTCAGGAAGTTATCTAACAAGTTTCAGCTTATGGGAGACATGATTCATGGTTTTAGAGAATACCTGCAACTTCAAGGAATAGAAAAACCTAAGCAACTTTTACAGCTGAAGTGAACTTTACAAACCATTGCTGTAGTGAACTATGAAAGGGGATTTGATAATTATCCTAGTTACTCTCTTTCAAGCACAACAATAATCACATTGTTATTCAAAAAAATGTTCGGCCTACGCAGACTCAGTTTGACCCAACAAAATACATCCGATAATGGCTGCTTCAAGGACACAATTCAGCTGTCAGAATGAAAAGCAAGAAGCAGAAGAGGACAGGGGTAGGAATATCTCTGGAGTTGAACAAAATTTGAATTGCATTTTAAGATCTAAATGAAGTTCCCTTGTGTTCAACTTCAGGTAATCCTTAGCAGAAAGTTAGCTCATTTGTGGGTAAGCTTAACAAATTTTACCTTTTCAGTATTTGCTATGTATTATAAAACTGTTACGGAATGTTGGATTTTAATATAATGATTATGCATTTAATTAAAGTTCTAATATGGGTTTTCTTTTCTTAGGAAATATTTATTTTAAATTGCAAATTTTTGGAGAAAACTCTTCTCCCTCATCAGGAAGTCTCTTGCTATCACTATCACGGTTACAGTTATTTTTCACCAAATCTTGCCAGATCTTAGGCAGGGACAAGCCTCTGCAGTCATTCTTGATGGAATTCTGATCCTTCTCAATTTCTATTTGTTCTTTTAACTTTCTTTTCTAAAAGTTGCTTTGAAAACTGACAACTTTAAGGGAATTCAAGTCCATGTTGTGACCAATTTCTCTAAACCTGTCTTGTTGGAGCAACTCATTATAGCTGCTTTATGTTTTGCTATTAGAGTTTCTAGTCTGCTACCTGTCTCTCCTGTAAGATAGTCAATAACTACATTTTACTTCATAGACTACTCCTTGCATTTTTAAAATATCTTCTTTTCTTTGAACTACCTATGGGAATTTTTTTTTAACTTCGTTCTCTAAACTTGGAGCTAATCTTATTATACTTCATACTAATTCTATTTAATGATTCAAATAAATTTTTGTGATAAGTAATTCTTGTAATTTTTGTTGTTGTTGTTGCTGTTGTGTGTTCTTAACTGAAATATTTAGAAGCTTTTCAATTTCAGGATAGTTATTTTCTTTAAGGATGTCTTTGAGTTGGTTTTGTTCTAGAATCCTTAGGTTGAATGACCAACTGGTAACCATCAGCTGTGGGCTAATACCCCACACTGATGTACTTACCTAATTAAAAAGGCAAAAAGAAATGCAAAATTGACTCAAGTGTAAGATACGGTGGGCCTACCACACTTGAGAAGGATGATCCACCACGGTATCGACCTGGAACTGGAAAAAAGCAAATCAGAAAGAGATCTCAGCTGAGTGGGTAAGATTGGTGTATGGAATACTAGAGGTATAAATGGCAAGATGAACGAGGTGATTGAAGAGATCAATAAGTATATTGAGTTGTCAGAAAAGTCATGACGTACGTTAGCCATGTTCTGCAAAGGTCATTTATTGATAAAAAGAACAGAGATCAATCAAAGATATAATGCCCATTTTGTTCGATAACCTTTTGCCATCTTTCAGTGAGCTGCAGAATGCCTTGTTCATAGAAGGACCTGTCTTTCATGGCAAACAACTGTACAAAGTACTGATTTACAGCCTCATCTGAATTGAACGTTATACCACGCAAGGACTGTTGAAGAGAGCGAAACAAGTGGAAGTCTGACGGCGCAAGGTCAGGCGAGTATGCTGTGTGTGGCAACACATCCCACCCAAGCTCCAATAATTTTTGGCGGGTGATCAAACTTGTGTGTGGTCTCGCGTTGTCGTGATGGAACACAACACCTTTACGATGAACGAGCTCTGGACGTTTCTGGATGATGGATTCATTCAAACTGTCCAATTACCGACAGTACACATTCGAATTGATTGTTTGGCTCCATGGTAGGAGCTCGAAAAACATGACGCCTCTAAAATCCCACCACACTGAGACCAGAACCTTCCGCTGATGAATGTCTGCTTTGGATGTCGTTTGAGGCAAAGCAGCACGTCAGGACCAAGACCGTTTGCGCAGCACATGGTTGTACACAATCCACTTTTCGTCATTCTGAGGCAGAAGCAAATGATGTCACAGTGAAGAATGAAAGCAAAGGAGGGGTCACAAGAGAAGAGGTGTGTAAAACTCTAAAATCTCTTAGCAATGGTAAGGCTCCGGGAGTTGATGGCATAACTGCCGAGATGTTGGAATACGGTGGTGATTGTGTATTTTACTGGTTAACTGAAATTTGCCAGTTGTGCTGGGAGTTAGGAATGGTCCCTCGGGATTGAAAAGATGCTATCATTGTTCCCTTGTATAAGGGAAAATGATCAGACTGACTGCAGGAACTATCGTGCTATTAGCCAGGGAAAGTGTTTGGTAAGGTCGTTATTGAAAAAGTACGGGGTCTTACTTCAGAGAAAGTGTGGGATGTTCAGAGTGGTTTTATGCCTGGTAAAGGCTGCACTAAACAATTTTTTGCATTACGCATGATGATTGAAAAGTATCTGGCTGTTGGTAAGAAAGTTTTTGCTGCCTTCATAGATTTAGAGAATGTTTAATCTACTTAATAGTGTAAAAGCCATGTATGCTGGCAGTAGAGCTTGTGTATGAGTGAATGGTGTTTTATCAAAATGGTTTTCTATTGGAGCAGGAGTCAGACAAGGTTGTGTAATGTTACCCTGGCTGTTTCACATATTTATGGATGCATGCATGTGTGATGCCAAAATAGATAATACTGGTTTATGTCTTGGTGATGTCCGTGTGTGCAGATTGCTGTATGCTGATGACACTGTCCTGTTGGCAGAGAACAAAAGTGAGTTGCAGAGTATGTTGTCTCAGATGTACGAAGTTTGCATGAAATTCAAACTGAGTATAAACAAGGAAAAACCAAAGTTATGGTTTTTGAGAGAAGAACTGGTAGCACTGAATGTAAGTCTAAATGGCACAGTGATTGACCAGGTGAGTGAATTTGTGTATTTAGGAAGCATGTTTGACAGAGAGAGCAAATCGGATGGTGAAACTAGTATAGACTAGTGAATTCTTCATTGAAAGTCATGGCTGCTCTGCAAGGTTTTCACAGGAATGATGGGTTCTCAAGAGAGTGCTGCATGGCAGTGAAACCTGGGTACTATAGAAGAAACATAGGGGTCATTTGTGTGCTGGAGAAATGCGTTACTTACCAGGGAGGGGATATCAAGACATGATCTGATTGTGTTGCAGTTGTGTAATGTGAATCAAAATGTTGTTAGCAAGGTGGAGACTAATATGCATAGATGGTTTGGCCATGTTGAAAGAATGAGGGACGAGATGCTTATTAAGAAAATATTTTCATTTTAGCCCAAGTCGCAGAGGAAGGCCAAGGAAGAATCAGTTTCAGGAGTGTGCATGATCAAAAGATTTTGAGTATGAAGCCATGTCTTATAGAAGATCTTGTGTACTGCGTGTGATGGATGTCAGTGAAGCCCGAGTTGTATGTCAAGATCTCTGTAAATAGAGAAGTTTGATATGGCACCAGTAAGTAAAAATTATCTGGTAGTTTGTATTTCTTTTTCGAGCTAACCTCTGAATCTCAGAGAACAGCTTAGTGATATGTATATATGTCTTTGAGTTCTTTGTGAGCATAATGATTGTTTTTTCATTATGTACCATGCCACAGTAATGAGGCTTAAAGAACAATGTTCAAGAAATTGATTTGCTTTTTGTTAAGGTAACCCTCCCCTAGTATAGCAACTTATGTTTAAAAGTTTTGGCAACCCCTCCCCAAGAAAAAAAAGTTCTGGTTGAACTATGCCTTCTAGTTCTTTCCAAAGAATCTGAATGGCTGCAAGTACTTTATCTGGACAAATGTTTTAATTTTCAATTTTCTGAATTCCATTTTGTAGTAGATTTCTTTCTTTAGTTGTCATGATTTTTTTTTTCCAGCTGTACAACAATAGCTGGCATTCAAGTTAGCATATACAGTAGATTAAATTGGTGAGAACTCATTCTGAAGTGACCCCAATGTGCAGTCTTCATATTTTCTGAGAATTATGCAACACATTAATATTGAAACATTTTAAACAGTAATAGTCTAAGTGATGTAGAACTCACAAAAATGATATTGTATAATAAAAATCAGTCAAAGAAGCTGAAAACACTTTCAGAACAAGTTTTTATTACCCATATATTCTTTAGAAGTACAGAGTTTTTTCTTTTTATGTTAACATATTTTTCAGTCAGAAAATGTAGGAGTTTGTGTAAAAGAGAGGGGAGGGGATAAATAGAGCAGTGCTTAAATTTATATTCTGAAGGAATTTTTTTGTTCCTCTGTTTTATCTGGAATGTGTATATTTCTGTTTAACTTTTGCTTTTTCTTGTACATGAAGATGTTTATAAAGAAAAACTAAATCTTCCCCCACCCCTGGAAATGTAGATATTGCCCAAACTGACATTGCAAAAATTTCTTTCAACTTTTTGTTCCCCTACCCCTGCTGTTTTATAAGACACTAATAGGACTTCAATAAAGTGCATTTCATTACTTCAACATACAAGCAGTAAAAATAACAAAATATACTAAGGGAACGCTGAACTGATAATGTCATCAGAGGTATAGCATTCTTTTTATGTTATTAAGGGCTTAATCCTGTGTGAATTTATTATGTGTTATCAGTGGCCAGGTACTTTCTTGCCACCCAGTGCCACAAAAGAATTTGGAGGGCCAAATTCTGGAGTTCATTGTTTTTAATCACTTCAGGCTCAAAGGCCAGGCAAATGTATCTTCAAATTGTATACTGCTTACCTTAAATTTCAGTTTAGCATTTCCCTGAGTATACTTCAAATATAAAACGATGTAATTGAGAGTGAGGTGTTCATTATGCATTCAAAATATTTTGCTAGTAAATATTCATTTGTAAAAGGATGAGAGAATAAATATATACACTAAATGGTGATAGACTTTTACAACAGCAAAAGATGAATAGCTGAGGTTAAAAACGATTTTATACACATTATTTACAAGTAGTATACACATTAACTCATTTTAAAGAGAAGAAAATGGAAGGCAAATAGCTTATTTACACTGACAAATGATTACAGGCACTCTTGGTAAGATGAATTTATATGATCAAAGCACTGGAAGTAACTCACTTTATTTGCCAGATGAAATTGTATCATATTTGATGCATTCTTTTTCATTAAAAACTGATTGTTACAGAAAACAAGTTGCTTCCCTTGTTATTGTCCCCCAGCAAACAACTGAAGATTTTGTGATCTCTTTGTGACTGTGCTTTGTGAAACAGTTAGCAAGGCACACAATAATTAGAAATGGAAATTATTGCCATAGTGTATGGCAGCATGTAACATTTTTCTGAGTGTATGTTTAAAGACTAAATGTAACCTTAAAGTATTGTTCATTTACAGGCTACAACCTAGCTTGCTTTCAGGGGAGTTCTAAAACAATGTTTGATTTTTGATCACTAATTACCAAACATTTATGGTCATCTGTAGACTAAACCAGGGTTCCCACACAGCCTGGAAAACAGCAATTCTGAAGAAGTTTGCATTTTTTATTATTGTTTCAAACACTGCCTGTCTAAGATCTGATAGATCTTGCTTTCAATATAATACATTCTTCTTAATTCCCTAGAAAATTATCAAAACTGAATTTTCAAAATTGCCAGTTATTCTTTAGTTTGTGCTTCATGTCTAGTAATAATGAGCAATTTGGCACAATGGCATGGTACACTTCTGCTTGTAGAGACACATCACCAAGAGCACCAGCCAATCAAAGCCCTTTGTTGGTGGGATTCTCTTGTGACATGTTTCTCTGAACAGAAGCCCATTTGGTCACTAAGCTTAATTGCTCTGTGTTTAGAAAAACAAACTAATCAATTGACAGATTTTTTTCCTACATGTGAACATTTCTATGGGAATATGTTAACAAATTCTATGTGGGCAGTATATCACTCAGGCTCACAAAACATCAGGGAATTATGGTACCAAAAATAATGTGACTTGTAAATGAAAGTATATGATTGTATAAAGATCAGTTATTTAAAGAATTTATAAATGTGTGTTTTAGTGAGTGTGCAAAAACTGAAGGAAATGTAACATCTTGCCACAATATGATTTGAGTATCCACTCTGGAAAACATGGAACAGTCAGATTTATTTGTTACTTGTGAGTGGGAACCCTGTGAATGTATCATTCATATCACTGCTCTGTTTGCCGTGAAATAATGTTTGATCCTACACTCTACAAATTACCTAACATTTATGGTCATTCAAAGCCCCATTTGTATTCTTCGTTTCCTCTCTTCAAATTTTCTTGTATGTGTAATTCTGCAATTTAAGATCCTTAGAAATGAATGGGAATAAGGAACACATTGTTCTAGTTAAAAGATGTAGGGAGTACCAAACTTTCTCTGCTGTATAAATTTGGAAAAGGCCTAAAAGATTGAGATATCCAAATAATAAAAAAAATCTTATACATTAAAGGCAGAGACATCAGTTTAACAAAAAATGTTAGCACACAATATTTTCTCATTCCATCTCAACTTCTGTTTCATATCTATTCAGAAATATTACTATGAGTGGAAAAATGATGAGCAACTTGCATTTTGGCATGACCTTTCTAAGTTCTGCAGGTACTTTTTGAAAGTGTAAGTAAAGAGAGCAGATATCTAATTATAAAAACTGAACTTAGTAAACCCAATAACTATTTTGTTACATCAACTAA
Organism: Macrothele yani; assembly: GCA_039090855.1. Classification (NCBI taxonomy): domain Eukaryota; kingdom Metazoa; phylum Arthropoda; class Arachnida; order Araneae; family Macrothelidae; genus Macrothele; species Macrothele yani. The sequence continues at coordinate 3,985,180 of CM077009.1, forward strand.
ATGAAAGAAAAGTTGAACAAGCTGGTTAAATCATAACATTAATCTTTTTGGAGATGGGAATGCAGGTTTTTCATAAAAATAAAGTTATTTCTAAAGAAAAGTTTAGATGAGGAAATTAAATCATCTATGATGAAATGTTATGTGCAGTCCATTCTCTTGTGTGATGTAGAAACATGGAAACCAAAGGCAAAATCCAGTTGTGAAGTTAGAGTGAATATTAAAGATCTCATGGACACCAAAGAGTGAGAAACACATAGGTATTAAGAAAGAAGATCAAGAATCGTGAGTTTATTGGTGTAGTGAAGAGAACAAGCTTATATAGGGTGTCTAATACAACATTAAAAACACTATTTTCCATTGGATACTGGAAGGTAAGGTATTGGATAAAGGAGAAGGTAGTCTTGTCTCTATATAGGCCTTAAGGCTGACTAATATAGGATAATGGAGTAATTTTGGCCTGGAAATCTTAAATAAGTTTGGCTGAAGATCCATCTAGGTTGTTGCTGCCCTCTTCAGTAAAGTTATGGTACCTAAAAATAAGACAGTTTTATATTGTTACAGGGTCACCAAGGTGGGCCCAGCTAGAAAAAAACCGCTGGGTTTTTTCAGGCTGGAACCAGTAGTAAAAAAACCCACCTGGATTTTTTCAAAATTTGATTCTATTTTTACATCTACAATATTCTAAATTTAATCACACCCAATACAATATTTTATTTTACAATTAGTTTGACTGACCAACTTCATGCATTACCAGATTAAATTAGAGACAGGTTAAATTTAGGAGAGAGACATAGACCACTGTTGTAGCTCTTCGCACTGGGGTGAGAAGGGGCTTTTTTTTGTAAACAACGTTGGTCATTAATTCTTCCATGTGTAGGATATAACCGCTAGCTCTCATAAAACGTGAAAAATTTGCTTTCCAAACTCTTTGCTTAAATATGTTGCTAAAAGAAATTCCATCTGATAACACTGGGGATTTTTTTTTTCATTTGCAACTTTTCAGCAATTGTAACAGTTTTTACTATTTTCGTAAATATTCTGTGCTGATATTATTGATCCACACAAACATAACGTTTAAGAGTGGGACCAAACTTGAAAGCAACTGTTGTTGGTTTCGTCAGTAAGATTTAGATTTTCCTTTTCCACGCACTATTTTATTCTTTATCTTCAACCTTGCACTGGGTTTTTTAAATTTCCTCTCTCCCCCTTTTTCAGTGGATTCATTGTGATTTGATGAATCTATGGCAAATGAAAAATGTCCAAAAAGAAAACACGATTGAATTTGTTGAAGTGAAAAGAAAAAAAAATAATAATAATAGTGGACTTCCTCGTGATTCAACAGGTTTTTCAGGAATGCTTAAAACATTTTCGAATCCTTTTTTTATCACAAACTATGTTGTTGGGTGCAGACAAATTGACGATTTTTTTTAACTATTCCATGTACACACTTACTGTAACTTAAATATTTTTATATATCACTTAAAAAATGTGATAAATTGGAATTTCCAATACTGTTTCAAATAAATTCCAGCTATGCAAATTAGAAAGCAAAAAAAAAGCCTGGGTTTTATCAAACCCTGTATTGTTATCAGCATTCTAAATGTGTATTTGGGCTTTTCAGTATGGGCGTTTAGTCACTTACTGTGTCTATGCTTGGAAGATTATGTAATCACTCCTTAAAGGGGATGTTTTATCATTTAATTTCAATATTAGGCTTTCTCCAGGTTTAAGTAAAATGTTCCAGGGTTTAAGCAAAAAGTAACTTGCAGTATAACATTCACGCCTGATCTTTCATATGATTGTGCAATTGGAGGTTAATGTTCCAAAGTGCAAATATGTAGAAAGAATATTTCTAGCTAGAAGAGGCTTGTTAGAAATGTGAATAAAACAGCATACTTGATGAAGTGTAACCATATCAGTCGCCAATATCACGAAAATGTCCTAGGAGTCTAAAAAGCAGCAGGAGCTGTGTTTCTGGGTAAGAAGAGCTCATCCATATACAGTATATGTGAAAAGTTTTCATGCAGCATTATTTCAGTTCTTTTTAAAACATGTTGCACAGGAAGTATCTAATTATCTTCTAGCAATGGTGTTGTTTTTAAACACAGACTGAAACCTATCATATATTGTAATTGAAGGTCACATTTTTTAAACTCTGTGGGCTCAGCATATGATTTTCAAGAGAAAGTTGAAAAATCATTAGCCTAACTTCAGTTCGAAACAGTGCTGATATGTAGACTCAATGTTTGTATGCGTTATTTGGCTTTTTGTAATGATACATGCTATTGACATTTTTTTATTGAAGTATGAATAGGAAGTATGCAAATAGATGAAAGTAGTTGGATACACAGTAAAACATTTCACGAGCCATTTTCTGTGTTACCTTTCGTAAATTAGTGTAACATATTCCTGATTTAACCTTTTCCGTGAAATGACAGAAAAATACCTGAATGTTGTGGATTTTTTCTGCACCAGGAAAAATATGAATGTTCAGGAACTTTTCTGCAATTCCTTTTGTATATTAACACCAGATCCTGTTCTCACTATTTTTGTATCCATATGATGGAAAATTTCCTGTAATAGGAATGATTCATGGGAATACTTGAGATTTGACTAACAGTAACTACTCGTATTAAATTTCAATTGTCTGTTGGAGGACCTGGTTTTGAAGCGTGATCGGATATTCTGTCTTCTCTTACCCCATTTGGTGCACCAGCTATTGTATATTGTGTGACAATAAGAAACGGGATACTTAAATTATTATACAGGTGATTGTAAACACATCAGACAAAAAATTATGGAATGCTGATTAAAACATGTACATAAGTATAAATATGGAGAATGAAACTGCTGGATTGTAGATGTCTAAGGTGTGTGTTTAAAGCATTTAGTATTTCCTTTTATATGTACAGTTATGGGTTGTAAAGGTGACGTTACTGAGTGGCAAAAGGGGGTCATTGTTTTTGCCCAAGAAATTGGTGGCAAAGTTTGTTGGACTGTCCAAGTCACCAGTCTTGAGTGGAAGAGGTATAGAAACTGCAACTGTGGTAGAAGCTCTATGATGATAAATTGGATTCACAGGCGTTCGGGACGATTAGCAACTGCTGAACGTTTCCAGACTTGCGAAACACTGCTTCAACAGTATAATGCTGGACCCAGTAAACCAGTCTCAGAACGAATGCTATGGAGAGAACTGAATGGCTTGAACATTTTCAGTTGTATTGCTCAGATACATCCGAAGCTAACAACTGTCAAGAAGAAAAATTGCCTTGCTTGGATAGAACAGCATTGTCACTGGACCATTTAACAGTGGCGATGAATAATATGGTCTGGCGAACCCAGATTTTGATTGTATTCCAATGATAGTCACTCCAGGGTCCTGGAGAAGCATTTAAAATCCAGAATGTGTCTAAAGATGTTTGCAAAAAGGAGGTTGTGGCTGTGTTTCAAGTACTACTGGAGTTGGACCATTCGTTGAGGTGTCCAATCGCTTGAAATCTATGGGTTATGTGCCACACTAATGCATTATTGCCATTTGTCAAGTTTTTGGAACAAGGGCACATAGTGGATCCTATGTTTCAACATAACTCTCGAGTCCATCGAGCTAGAATTGTGCTGGATTGGTTTGAAAAACGTGAGAGAGACTTTCCACATCTCAATTGGCCTGCAAATTCACCCGATCTAAATGGAATTGAAAAAAATCTGGGACATGTTAGAAAGTGCAGTGAAGAAGATTAAAACAACACCCTACAAATTTGGCAGAATTAAGGAATCTTTTGAGCATGAGGTAGAATAAACTTTATACACATGTGATACTATTCATATTTAAAGCAGGTGGTGATATAACTCCATATTAAGGAATAAAGTTTACATTCCTTAATTTTTTTTCTGGTGTGTTTATCATGTCCATGGACCCCTTATAACTATCAAGACCAAATTTTATATTTAGGAGTGTTGCGAAATAATACTACAAAGCACTACATTTTACCTTTTCTTAAACATAATAGATAGTTATTATGAAAAAGATCTCTAGTTTTAAAAAAATGTAATTTGTGATGTGTCCTCCTGCTAAAATAAAATCATTATAAACTTATTATAACTATTTTATGTTAGTAGGAGGACTTTGTTTTTTGCTATAGATGCAAGTTAATCAGAGGGAAATAAAATGGCTGATTAACTTGCATCTGTAGCAAAAAACATTTCTATCTTGTGTGTGACCAGGTATTTCTAGATCACTCCGTAGCACACTCTGTCGTTGAAGACGTACCCAGTTTGCACCCCACCAGGGAAAAGACTCGTTAATTTCATACCCCAGGAAAAAATCTCTGGTAAAAGGGGCTGAAAAAGTCAAACGTTTTTGCAAAATATTTATAAAATGAAAAAACCCGAAACTGACTTTTCTGAAATAAATGGGAACTTTGTTAAAAGATGGAGAGATATCAGCAACTTTGCTGCATTATATTTTGAGGAATTTTCTGTAAATTCACACCACTTATTTTTTTATGGTGTAAGCATGCTAGTTATGTTAAGAAAAATTGACTTATAAAAGTTGCAAAATATTTCAGCTAATGGTGCTTTTCTTTTATCAAATACAATGCAAATTAAAACATTTTTCTTCTGTGTTCTGGTAAATGCTGCATCTTAAGATTTGCATGTGTTTCAAATGAAGCAGGTGTGAGCATTATGTAGATTATCAACTTTGTTTATAAAAGCAGAATTTGAACTTGGGAGGGGGTGTCATGTCATAATATTGTCATTGATTAGGGATCTTTATGTGATGGTCAGCAAGAATCTCAGTTAAATGTGATGTATGTTTGCACTTCTTTTGCAAATAAATTTGATGTATTATTTCTTAAGGTATTGCATTCATATGTTGCCCAAATTTGTGGAAAACATGTTTTTTGCAAAAATTTATATTCATTATTTTTAATAACTACTTTTGCAATCTATGAATGATATCTTTCACGTTTGGATGACCAGTTTGAATGTGATCACTGATTATTTTGTAATGAGTTTCTATTGGCCTGAAATGATTATACAAAGCACAGTCACATGATAGTACAGTGGAAGCCTGTTATAATGTGGATATTCAGGTACAAGGCAATACCTGTGGTATTTTGTTTGGGGGACATGATCAGACCCACATTATATCTGGCTTCCACTGTAATAAAAAACTTGCTTGTAGTATAAACTTGCTTGTAGTATATTCTGGGACATGATCAGACCCACATTATATCTGGCTTCCACTGTAATAAAAAAAACTTGCTTGTAGTATATTCTGTCTTAACATACTTAGACTGCAAAACTATCACAAACAAAAATGATGGAAATTAAGTATTGATAACATACAGAACTATCTCTGACTAATAGTAATCCATGTTGGAAAGTTTACAGGAAACAGAAGTTTCTACAATCATAGATGGACAGAATTTATTGCTTCCAAAGGCTTTATGTTGTTGCTGAACTCCCACAAGTATAAAACAAAAACTAGACTAAGCAATCTCCTGTTCCTAACTTAAATTTACCGCTTTCAAAGAAGAGAGAGACTTGCAGTTGAAAGGTTAATGCATCATTTGTCACTCATTTTGAATCTAGGTTTTGGAAGAAGTTGATGTTCTAAACATTTAGATACTGATTAATGCTCAAGTATTTTCAATGCTGCTCTTGTGACTATGTGGTTGCTTCTCATCAATCATCTACATTGGGCCTGGGTTTTTGAGTCCTGAATGACACATAGGTGGTGTGCTTGTTCTATGTTGCTGGCTCTGTCCCATCCCTGAATTAAGGATGGGCATTCTCCTTGTAGCCGTAAAGTTCACAGAATGTGTATGCTAAACTACAGAAAAAAAAATCAACATGGATTACAATTGCTGGAGGTAGTTCTATGTAAAAAAAAATTGTATGTTGTCGATTTAATCAATATTGAGAGAACAATAGTGTTCATATTTCTTATGAACCACAACAATATTTCAAATACCTTAAGCACAAATTTTACATGATAGGAAACCCAAGATTAAAAACTGTTTTAGAAAAGCTTTTTCCCCTCACTTACTGGAACCACTGCACAGTAGCATTTCTATAAGTATGAAGTTAGATGATTGTCTGAAAGACCAAACTTGATGATGTAGAATGTGATGATTTGTATTTGGAACAGTTAGAAGTTCATAGTCTTAATGGGTTCACCAACAACCATGTCATAAAGCCTGTTGACAAATATTAGCACTTGACCAGTGGTTCCTTGTCGCATTTTGTTCCACTTTAAGCCGACAGGTCTCAAGGTGCCTCTTATGCCAAGAGACTGATGTGTCAGAGATGCCACCAAACGACGCAGTAGATCCTCTCTTACTTTACTGTTCTTTGGTTGCAGTTGAGCCATAAAGCGAATAAGATACTCTGTTGTATACCTTGTGCCCTATGAAAAATCAGGATGATTAGCTGAAAATTAATCGCTTAGCAACTATGAATATTGTTAAACACTCTGTACTGACATGAAACATAACTGACACCACACACTGTTAATAATGGTTATATGTTGTGGGAAGTTCAAGTCGAACTAAGGTAATGCTGGAAAAACTCATAATTTTTGCTCTTTATTCACTTGAAAGTAACACAACAGCAGTCTTTTTTTTTTACTGCTGGGTCATCCTGTGATTTGGATCAATATTGTGAATCCCCCCCCCAAATTTCACAGCTTGCAGTTTATATGAGCAAACAAGGTCATAATTTTTCAATGCACTCAGAGTCCTGAGTTACACATGTTTCTTTATAACATCAGAAAATAATTCTTTTTGTTGAGAGATGAGCCATGAATGCATTGCTTCCTTCACTTTTTGGTCAATGGACCAAGAAGTGAAGGAAGCAATGTATGTGTGGCTCATCTGACAAAGCATATTTGAGTGCACCAATCAGGAGATACCCTGAAGGGACGAGATTGGGACAAGGCAAAGGATTTCAACAGCATGGGTTGCAGTATGTGAATGGGCATTGTCATGCACCAACAAAAAACACTTTCCAATACCAGTCTTTGGCATTTTATTCAAATTGTGAACTGCAGTTTAGTATTGACCCTTGTGAACCTCCAAAAAAGGCAGTGAGTAATGATCTCTTATGTTTCCATTTCAGTTACTGATGTTTACTCCCCAGCTATCTTTCTTTTCTCTCTCACTCAAAAAGGGGTAGACTGAGATTCAAAAGATTGTGTTTATGTCTGTTGTGGACGATATCACAGGCAGAACCGTGACTAATTTGCACTGACTTGTACGTCATCAGTCCATTAGCCAGAACTATGGCACTGACTTTTCCAGCATTGTTATATAATCCTTGCACATGAACTAGATCATCACACTTTCTTCATGCATTGCACATGTATGAACTTGTTGGCATTTTGCTGTGGCAAAGCCTTCCATGAATTTCAGTCCCTGGTACATCTTTTTTTATTGAGGTTTAATTGACTACCATAAGCAACTCAATGGGCTATAAGCAGTCTCTTGTCCCTAATCTGGTATACCTTCATCCCACAAAAAAAGTGTCACTGCAGGTAGTTCTTTGGTACATATGAAAAGCAAAGTGGCCATGTCAAGGGCCATACAACAGAACAACAACACAAAAACTGGCCAATAAAGATAAAATTACCACCCCAGCGAGGACAGTTATATCATGTCTGTAACAAGCAGTACAGCCAGCTGAAGAGAAATTATAATTATGCTGAGGGAAAATATTCAGTCACACTCATGCTGTTCGCCATGTTCTGAAAGAAAGCTCATATTTTTTTACATCATTTTTAGGACTGCGTTCAAGAATGTATGCAAATTAAGCATACTACATAAAACCTATTTGAAAGGTAAGTCATCATTACAGAAGGAGTGTTGTCTGCATTTTCTTCGTATAGGGTACGTGTTACAAAGTAAAGCATTAATTTCCATAAAAAAAAATTGGTAAATTGATATTGAAACTCGCCTGACTGAGTTGGATTGGAGTGCACCAGATTTCCCAATGTGACGTATAGACTGTTTTGTAAGAATCCTAAACTATGTTTTATAAAAATTACGGTAATTATTTATAACTTTTCACATTATCCATATTTTCAAGAACTTCCGGTTTCTCAGGATATAAAAGGAGCCCAGATTACAGAATGAATTCCACATTTTGTTTTAAAGGATGACTGGCTATGATGAAAATCTTAGAAATACATGGAGACAAAGTCATTGCTCCTTCCACGTTTTCTTTAATTAACACACAGCAACTGAAATTTTTATTGCGAACACCATTGGGATCGTCTCAGTTGCTCACAGATAAACACATATATCGCTGTGGATTGTTGGCGCCATAACAAAGTGAATGCACTCTGCTAGTTATCGGGAGATCTGGAGTTCAATCCCAGCGGTGTCATAATACAATTTTTTGGTTGCTGTGTGTTAATTAAAGAAAAACATGGAAAGAGTGATGACTTTGTCGGTTTGCATTGTCTTCACGTATTTGGAAGATTTTTCACCATTTCTCTCGCCCTTTGGATTTATTAGCTATAATTAAATATCTTGTGCTGTTAAGCTCCACCAGATGGAGGTGTCTCAGTTGCTGGGCCCATCCCTATGGATTTGTGAAGTCAGATGCTGACAGATAAACACACGTACAGTAGCAAACAAAAGTATTTGGCTAAACATTTTTTCGACCATATTTTTTTTTCTGCTGGCCCAAATCGGGTCATTTTGGGATATCATATGTGTTGATTCGTGGGTTACAATGCAGCGTAGTTTGTATTTTGCTCAAAGCGAATTTGTTGTTCGAAATGGGCCATGTTCAATAGTCGCGATTTGTTTGCTGCATGTATTAATGTTTTTCTTGTGATTTGTAGTATAATAAGTCAATCTTAAATTTTTCAGAAATGGGTAAAAAGGCGGAGATCCCTGTTTAAGTTCGCCAGGCGGTCGTGAACGTGATGGAATCCGAAATGCGCGTCACCGGAAGATCCGACACCAGCCAATTTCAGCTATCCTGCAACGTTATAAGAAGACTGGGACCATCGAGAACAGTTGTCCGCGATGTGGTAGGCCTCGTTCCACTACATTGCGTCAGGATAGACGCATCCTCCGTCGATCTCGTGCTGATGCCACCTTGACTGCTGTGGACATCGCCACCGAAGTCCGCGACGACCTTAATGCCAGCCGAATGACCATCTCCCGTTGTCTCATTGCTGGTGGATTGAATGGAAGACGACCCGCCAAGAAACCACTCATCGGAGTCAAGAATCGACGAGCCAGAGTCGCGTTCGCGCGCCGTCATTGACACTGGAGTTAGGTGCTTTTCACCGATGAGAGCAAGTTCAACTTGTTCGGAAGTGATGGCATCCGATACGTACGACGTCCATGAGGCCAGAGATTCAACTCCCAGTTCATTCAGCCGACTGTCAAGCACGGAGGAGGATCGCTCATGGTTTATGGCGCCTTCTCTCGCAATGGAATAGTGACCGGCCAGAGCTACATGAACATGCTCATCAACGATGTCTTTCCATGGACAAACCAGAACATGCCTCCCGGATGAATCTTGCAGCAAGACGACCCGAAGCACACCTCCAGATTAGCGAAGGAAGCCTTCCTGCAGCAACAGGTAACCTTCTAGACTGGCCAAGCCAATCTCCAGACCTCAACCTCATCGAGCACATGTGGGAGGAGCTGGAGAGACGATGTGTGAAGAAAACTTGCCGGAATAGGGCCCAGAAGTTCGACCAGCTGTCTGCAGAATGGGCGCGAATTTCGCAGGTCACCGTCAAGAAGCTAGTGGACTTGGTGCAGCTGTTATCCCACTAAGTGTTAGTTATTGTTTTGTCATTTTCTCGTACTTGTTATCGTTGCATTAAATGAATGTGATACACACCTACTTTGTATGATCTTTGCGATTAAGCTCGGTACCTGATCTGTGTTAAGGTTTCCGATTCATCTGCATATGGGTCATGTTTACAACTGAATAACACATATCATATCCCAAAATGACCCAATTTGGTCCAGCAAAAAAGAAAGTTATGGTTGAAAAAGTGTTTCGCCAATTACTTTTTGGATTGTTGGCACTGTAACATAAAGCGAATGCACTCGGCAAGTTATCAAGAGATCTGGGTTATTAAGTTCATTAGCAGAAATTCGTAGAAGTCCTGTAATTTTTCTTCTGTTCTTCACGTTTTTTTCAAGTTCGCTGAAAACCACGATATCCGGACTCCCTAACCTCTTAAACGTTCAGGTGGTATCGTATTGAGGGTGAATGGCTCATCTATTTAAAATACGAAATAAAACAACACATAACTTATTTCTTGATAGAAGATGAATGATAGGGTTAAAATAATACCATTGTTACCTCATTGGTGTGCAGTCTCCTTTTGACTAGTTGCATTCCGGTATACACTCAAGCAACAACAAACTGTGTAGTCGAGGTTCCATAAAATGTACGTTCTCCGTAGGCAACAATGAAATATTTATAGCTAAAACCTCTAAAAAACTTCTATCGAACACATATAAACCCTGTTCTTAATAGAACTTGAAAGAAAATTAATCCAAAGAATAAATAAAATCCAAGTAAAAAACCTTAATTCAAACCTCAAATTAGACTGATAACGATATGTAAAACAGTCATCATCGAAGGAATCCAGATCCCGAAATTTCCGACGCGCGTTTCAGCACACTCATTCGTGGCCATTTTCGAGGAGATCATGTGTTGTACTGTTCCTTGCGTGTTAACTATAATCCAAGTTGACAGTGCTGCCATCTCCATCATCATGCTTATCACGTAGAACATCGCTGGCACCATCTAGTGTCAACCTGTTTTTTAAACTTTGTTTCCTTTGTCGACTAGATCTTCTTATTTGGGTTATTCATTGTTTTTCCTGTTTTATCATATTCAACCATGTTGGCGATAATTCGATCGGGACATTTAAATTGCAATTATGCCTTGGTTTTCTCAATTATGATGGCTTCTGCTGTCAGAATCTTTTTATGTGTGTTGTGAGAAGTAACTAGATTTATATTCTCCCAGTCGGGTATGGCTTCATTACTATAACAATATTGTATAAGTGAAGTTCGAATAATTTCACCTTTATTCCAGTTATTCAAATGTTCACGTAATCTGATATCGATATTTCGTTTTGTGCTACCAATGTAAACCGTTTTGTTTTCTAGGTTCCTATTTATATTAATAATTGGTATGCTGTATACACCAGCTTTACGTAAGATAGAATATTTTTCGTTATTTGCTTGTAATAATCTGCTATTGTCAAGTACAGTATCGGCAATAAGTAACCCTGCTTTATGGCATTCCTTTTTTAAAGGAGCGGATATAGGTGGACAATATGGTAGCTTTCCACAAAATCGGTATGCATCAGTCGTATTCAACCTCTGTTTATTTTGTTTATTCTGAATTCGTTTGTAAAGATCGTTGATCAATCTCTCCTTATAAGCCGAAGTCATTAGTGAGAGTTTTAATCCATTTCAATTCTTTTTGTCTTGCAGTATTATTAGATTAAAGTATAATTGCTCTTTTTAAGTAATATCGGAATGCTGCAGTTTTAAATTTCCATGGATGATTTGAGTTACAAGGTATTATATTTGGTACAAATGTTGTTTTTCTATATACCTCATAGTCAATTCTTGAATAATTATTCATGATATTAATGTCTAAAAAAGGTATTTGTTTATTTTTTTCTTTTTCAGTGGTAAGATTGATAGTTGTATATATATTGCTGTATATATTAACAAATTCTTCCAGATCCTCTTCAGTATGCTTCCAAAATATTAAGATATCATCAACATATCGGACAAATAGGTCTGGATTTTTATTAGTGAATTTGTTGTCAATAAGTATCTTTTTCTCGATGTCCTGGAGTAAAAGTCCTGACAATGGTGATCCCATAGGTGCCCCTGAGATCTGTTTATAAATTGTATTGTTGTATGTAAAAAAGTTGTTGTCATTAATTAGGTTTAATGCAGATTAAACCTAATTAATGACAACAACTTTTTTATATTATTTGCTATAAACTTTTCTTCTATTAACTTAATAGCTTGAACGGTAGGGGTATTTGGGTAAAGTGAGACAATGTCAAGGCTCACCATCATTATTTCTCTAGGTCCCTGATAGGCCTCAATAGCTCTAACGACACCATTTGAATTTTTAATTGTGTATGAGTGTGGTCTTCATAATATCTTCTAATAAAATGAAATAATGCTCGTTCTAAATTAATGGTTGGAGCAACTTTCTTTGAAACAATAGGTCGCATTGGATGTCCGTCCTTCTGTATTTTTAGTTTTCCAAAAATACCTGGAATAGTTACACCTACAGGTGGGTATGCTTTATTTTTTATTTCATCAGGTAAATTGCTGTGGTTCTTTAATTTAGCAATTTTTCTAATAATATTTTCAGTGGGATCTTGTTGAATGATAATTGTATCAAGTGTTTCAATTGCTGTTGTCATTTTTTCTCGTAAACTATCTTGATTAATCAAAATAATTTGTTTTGATTTATCAGCCATTATACTTGCTATCTTAGGGTTATTACGTAAGTCAATTAATGCTTGTCGTTCATATTTAATCCTTTTTTGGGTTAATTCTTTCTCTATCTTCTTGACATTATTAATAGCATTTGCCATTTTTATCCTTGTAGGTTCTTGTCTTTCATTTGGTAGTTGTTGTATTATATTTTCCAGTTGTATCCTTGTAGGTTCTTGTCTTTTATTTGGTATCCTTGTAGGTTCTTGTCTTTTATTTGGTATCCTTGTAGGTTCTCATTGTGTATCCTTGTAGGTTCTTGTCTTTCATTTGGTAGTTGTTGTAATACAACAACTACCAAATGAAGGACAAGAACCTACAAGGATAAAAATGGCAAATGCTATTAATAATGTCAAGAAGATAGAGAAAGAATTAACCCAAAAAAGGATTAAATATGAACGAAAAGCATTAATTGACTTACGTAATAACCCTAAGATAGCAAGTATAATGGCTGATAAATCAAAACAAATTATTTTGATTAATCAAGATAGTTTACGAGAAAAAATGACAACAGCAATTGAAACACTTGATACAATTATCATTCAACAAGATCCCACTGAAAATATTATTAGAAAAATTGCTAAATTAAAGAACCACAGCAATTTACCTGATGAAATAAAAATAAAGCATACCCACCTGTAGGTGCCACTATTCCAGGTATTTTTGGAAAACTAAAAATACATAAGGACGGACATCCAATGCGACCTATTGTTTCAAAGAAAGTTGCTCCAACCATTAATTTAGAACGAGCATTATTTCATTTTATTAGAAGATATTATGAAGACCACACTCATACACAATTAAAAATTCAAATGGTGTCGTTAGAGCTATTGAGGCTTATCAGGGACCTAGAGAAATAATGATGGTGAGCCTTGACATTGTCTCACTTTACCCAAATACCCCTACCGTTCAAGCTATTAAGTTAATAGAAGAAAAGTTTATAGCAAATAATATAAACAAGTTGTTGTCATTAATTAGGTTTAATCTGCATTAAACCTAATTAATGACAACAACTTTTTTACATACAACAATACAATTTATAAACAGATCTCAGGGGCACCTATGGGATCACCATTGTCAGGACTTTTACTCCAGGACATCGAGAAAAAGATACTTATTGACAACAAATTCACTAATAAAAATCCAGACCTATTTGTCCGATATGTTGATGATATCTTAATATTTTGGAAGCATACTGAAGAGGATCTGGAAGAATTTGTTAATATATACAGCAATATATATACAACTATCAATCTTACCACTGAAAAAGAAAAAATAAACAAATACCTTTTTTAGACATTAATATCATGAATAATTATTCAAGAATTGACTATGAGGTATATAGAAAAACAACATTTGTACCAAATATAATACCTTGTAACTCAAATCATCCATGGAAATTTAAAACTGCAGCATTCCGATATTACTTAAAAAGAGCAATTATACTTTAATCTAATAATACTGCAAGACAAAAAGAATTGAAATGGATTAAAACTCTCACTAATGACTTCGGCTTATAAGGAGAGATTGATCAACGATCTTTACAAACAAATTCAGAATAAACAAAATAAACAGAGGTTGAATACGACTGATGCATACCGATTTTGTGGAAAGCTACCATATTGTCCACCTATATCCGCTCCTTTAAAAAAGGAATGCCATAAAGCAGGGTTACTTATTGCTGATACTGTACTTGACAATAGCAGATTATTACAAGCAAATAACGAAAAATATTCTATCTTACGTAAAGCTGGTGTATACAGCATACCAATTATTAATATAAATAGGAACCTAGAAAACAAAACGGTTTACATTGGTAGCACAAAACGAAATATCGATATCAGATTACGTGAACATTTGAATAACTGGAATAAAGGTGAAATTCGAACTTCACTTATACAATATTGTTATAGTAATGAAGCCATACCCGACTGGGAGAATATAAATCTAGTTACTTCTCACAACACACATAAAAAGATTCTGACAGCAGAAGCCATCATAATTGAGAAAACCAAGGCATATAATTGCAATTTAAATGTCCCGATCGAATTATCGCCAACATGGTTGTGAATATGTTAAAACAAGAAAAACAACGAATAACCCAAATAAGAAAATCTAGTCAACAAAGGAAACAAAGTTTAAAAAACAGGTTGACACTAGATGGTGGCAGCACTGTCAACTTGGATTATAGTTAACACACAAGGAACAGTACAACACATGATCGCCACGAATGAGTGTGCTGAAACGCGCATCGGAAATTTCGGGATCTGGATTCCTTCGATGATGACTTTTACATATCGTTATCAGTCTAATTTGAGGTTTGAATTAAGGTTTTTTACTTGGATTTTATTTATCTTTCAAGTTCTATTAAGAACAGGGTTTCTATGTGTTCGATAGAAGTTTTTTAGAGGTTTTAGCTATCGTAAATATTTCATTGTTGCCTACGGAGAACGTACATTTTATGGAACCTCGACTACACAGTTTGTTGTTGCTTGAGTGTATACCGGAATGCAACTAGTCAAAAGGAGACTGCTCACCAATGAGGTAACAATGGTATTATTTTAACCCTATCATTCATCTTCTATCGAGAAATAAGTTATGTATTGTTTTATTTCGTATTTTTAATAAATGAGCCATTCACCCTCAATACGATAGCACCTGAACGTTTAAGAGGTTAGGGAGTCCGGATATCGTGGTTTTCAGCGAACTTGAAAAAAACGTGAAGAAAAAATTACAGGACTTCTACGAATTTCTGCTAATGAACTTAATGTAATATGCCACATAATAACGTTCATTATTTAACGTTTTTTGAACTGATATTAGAGAGATGTGGGGTTCGATCCCAGCGGTGTCATAATACAATTTCTCAATTGCTGTGTGTTAATTAAAAAAAAACGTGGAAAGTGCAATGACTTTGTCTTTTTGCTAAGATGTTTATCTTTAGTGCTCTCTTCATATCTAAGTCACTTTCCATGATCTATTATTGTCTTGCACAGAAGTTTGGCTATACATTTCGTATATTGTGAGCTCATACACTATATGATCAAAAGTATCCTGACACCTCTTTTGAGTAGTGGATTTGCCCACATACATCACAGCCATGGCCTATACAGGAATAAAATGGTGCACATGGCCTGACAAAACAGCATGAACACTGGAATGAACTGTACAGCAGAGCTCATTGTTTTTTAACATGGGATAGTCATAGGATGCCATCTTAGCAGCTAGTCAGTTCTGGAAATTTCTTTCCTGATCAACTGTAGCTGATGTTAGTGTAACGTCAAAACATCCAAGAGCAACAGCACAATCACGACTAGTCAGTGCTGAAGCAGGTGGTGTGCCGCCCCGGTGGCGCAGTGGTCTAAGCGATGGCCTCTGATCATTCGTCCGAACGGGATCCAGGTTCGAATCCCGGTGAGGCATGGATGTTGTGTTTGTCTTACGGCACTGGCTCTCTCCCTTTCCTGGAACCAGTGACCCTAAATTAGGGACGGGCGACTGCTTATAGCCCATTGAGTTGCTCACGGTGGTCGTTAAACCTCCAACCAAAAAAGCAGGTGGCGTGACAAAATCACACGTCCTCAGTTGCAACATTCACCACAGAGTCCCAAATGGCTCTAAAAGCAACACCAGCACCATAACGGTTCACCGAGAAGTGGAGGGAATTAATTTCCAT
This sequence comes from Macrothele yani, assembly GCA_039090855.1. Lineage (NCBI taxonomy): Eukaryota > Metazoa > Arthropoda > Arachnida > Araneae > Macrothelidae > Macrothele > Macrothele yani. Next base: position 4,001,377 of record CM077009.1, read on the forward strand.
GGCTGAGTAGCTGCACACAAGCCTGACATTAGCAAGACCAACACCAAACATCGTTTGAAACGGTTTGTTAAGCTCAGCGCCAGTGAACTCTGGAACAGTGGAAGCACATTTTCAGGAGTTATTAGTCACGTTTCACCATCTTGCAGTCCACCGGATGAGTCTAGGTGTGCAGAATGTTGGGTGAACTCTACCTACTTGACTGTGCTGTGTCAGTTGTAAAGTTTGGTAGAGGAGGCATTCTGCTCTGGAGCTGTTGTTTTTCATGGTTTTGGCTGGGCCCTCTAGTTCCAGTGCCTGAGAATCTTAACGCTGCGGCCTATAACGACATTTTCAACAATTCTGTGATCCCAACATTGTGGCAACAGTTTGGTGAAGGCCCTTTCCTTTACCAAGAGGGCAATGTCCCCTGTCGATGCAACAGATTTCGTGCAGCAATAATGGTTGTACGAGATGGGTGTAGATGGTGACGTGTTGACTTGCCTGCACAGAGCCATAATCTCAATCCTATAGAATACCTAATGCTGTTGTGGCAATTCCTGCAGCAACGAACCAAAATCTAGTGGAAAGCCTTCAAAGCAGAGTGAAGGCAGTGATAACAGCAAAGGGTAGACCAACTGGATATTAATTTCTTTCCTATTACAGGGAGTTTGTGTGATAGGGTCTGGATACTTTTCATCAGATAGTGTATGCTTGAGTGACGCCCTCTCGGTGTACTAATTGCTCTAACTTTTCAAGTATTACAGTGTTGGTTATTTCTGTCTCCTCAGATCTTTATTTGTTTTGGGGGGTTATCAACTAAGGGCTGTAAGCAGTCTTCCATTCTTAATTTAGGGTCACTGGTTTTAGGGAAGGGAAGATATGCACACCCCTCATGTGGAACTTGAACCCAGTTTAGATGACAGGCCAGAAACCTATACCTCTGATCGCTTTTGCCACCAAGCGGTTCTCAGATCGTCCAGGGTATCGATTGTCCCGGACTTTTCATATTTTCCAGTTAATGGAGTTGGTTATTTCTGACTTCTTAACTATTAGAGCATTGGTGACCTGTCTTTATTGATCTCTCAGGGTGTTGATTATTTCTACCCTGTCAGTGGAAATCACAGGAAGTCAAGCATCGGTCTGTGGGATCTTAGCCACAGGATGAAATACGCTGATTTGATTAAGCATATTGTTCTGCCAGACCCTTGATCTATTATGATAATTTAAAAAAAATCAATTATTAATAATAGATTTAGCTGATGTTACCCTATTCTTGAGCTTGAGAAATGCTCCCAAATTTTCAATTATAGTCTTATCTTCAAGGTGGGTAACTGCTAGCTCTTTCAAGACTCAAGATATCCTACACTTTTAATTTTGTTTTTAGAAACTACATCATGACCAATGCTTTATGCTAGCCAGCACGCAAATTGAAATTGGGAAAATACTTGGACAAAATAACTATCCAGCAAAAGAGAATTGTGATGTATGTCTACATTTACGCCATCTAGCAGGGCACTGTGTTTCAGAAAGGGCAAATAATGCATGGAAACCCTTGGCCACTTCTTGTCGAGCATAAATATATATTTTTGCCAATTAGAGGGGGAATTGTGCATCAGAAATGGCGAAAAATGTGTAATATGCTAGAGTTGAGCTGTCAGGTACAAAAGAAGAATTTTCTTGTGCGACTTTTTAATGCATGGGGATATTGTGTTTGCCAACATGCCGGTTCACGGAATTATCACCGAAAAAACGCTTATTGCGTTGTAAATCCATTTATTTTTGTGGTGTAATACGCATAAAGATTCGCCATGCGTTCGCTCTTCTTTGGGAGGCTTTTTAAAGGCAATGGAAATCATAAAATGAAGATCAAAAACTGGCAATGGCATTGCCTTGAAAAAGTCTCCCAGTGGAGAGCTAAAGCTTGGCGAATTTTTATACATATTACACCACAAAAGTAAATGGATTGACTGCTATAAGCGTTTCTTGAGTATTCACAGTCTGGTGTATTTAAAATGACGTGACGAAAAGATACTATGAACTTAATTTTTCGAAGTTCCGTCGCATGTCAAAAGCAGCACTGAAAACAGGAAGATTTACTATCATTTGCATTACACTGAGGGATAATTAACACAAGGGGAGATACTCACATAATCTAACCTTTTCAAAATTTCAAGCGGTTTATCAGCTCGGATTACAATAACAGAAAGGTCTGACTTGTTCAGCACTGGTTCCTGTGGAAGTAAAGAATATTTATCACTATTAGATTCGGATGCAGGTAACACAGTACTTAAATATGTGAGGTTTAATTAAAAAAAGTACCAAAACTGAGTTTTGTAAAACTTTTAAGTTACTTCATGTTTTCATGGATTTGAACATATCAAAGCAAGCGTTTTGATGCTAAGAGTTACTTCATCCTTCAGACAAGGCCGTCTAGAAAGCACATGGCCATGACACTGGAAAGAGTAGGTCACTCATGTTACACAGACTGATACGTCGGTGTCGTGTTTGATGTCACACATGGCAGCGATGGAAACCAATCTGAAACTTTGGCTTCTGCGTGACGTCACTAAAAGAGGAACTTATCTCTAAAGTCATGGCTTTGTGTTTTCTAGACTGCCTTGTTTCAGGTTGACACACATCTAATGGAATTTTTCTGATGTTGCCAAAAGGCTTTTTGGGGGGAGAGGGAGGATGTCACACCCCAAAGCTGGAGATAACCAATACCTACGCTTACCTTGGACAGCAGATATCAAGCAAAGGTCACATTGATGAAAAAATTAATCGACGTATAAAAATTGGGTGGAGAGCTTTTGGAAGAAACAGTACAATTTTTAAGAGCAATATGCCATTATGTCTTAAAAGAAAAGTATTTAAACAATGCATCCTTCCAGTGCTTATGTACAGAGCAGAGACGTGGACCTTAACTTCAAAAAAAGACCTACAAAGATTGCAGATGTGCATGCTTGGTGTAACCAGGAAAGATAATAAGAGGAACTGTTGGATAAAGATATGACAAGAGTGGAAGACATCATGATCAGAGTAAAATCACTGAAATGGCAGTGGGGTGGACATGTTGCCAGAACGGCCCACTGATGGACATGATTACAAGGGTCAGGAAAAGACCACATTGGAGATGGGTGGATATATACTCGTATATACACTAAAAAGCAATTGAATTAGAGATGCCTGACTAGTAACGTGTTGCACTACCTTTCGCCTTGATGACAGGGGCGATTCGTCTCTGCATGGACTCGACAAGACACCGGAAGCGTTGGAAAGCCATACGGATCCACGACCCCTGAACAAGCTCCCACAGTTCACGAAGATTTGATGGAGGGCGAGAGCCCCTAACATATCTCTCGATGGCATCCCAGATGTGCTCGATGGGATTGGGGTCAGGTGACCTAGCTGGCCAAGGAAGCGAGGTCACGTCGGTGGAGTGTTCAACAATTCGGGAACGATGTCACGGTGCATTGTCTTGTTGCAGGATGAGGTCCCCAGTGGGATGTTGAAGACGCACAAATGGAAGCAAATGTTCGTCCAGGATATCCCGGTAACGTTGACCTGTGAGGGGCGATATCACACGTACCAGGGGTCATTTCAGTCCACGTAAAGTCCCCAGACGAGAATGCCACCCCCACCAGCTTGAAGAGTACCCTGCTGGTAAGAAGGATCCATCACTTCATGTGGTTTGTGCCGTACTCGTATCCTGCCATCCGCATGTACCAACGTAAACTTGACTCATCAGTCCAGGCAACATTTTTCCACATGTGTAGGGTCCAGTGGCGATGTTCCCGCGCCCAAGCTAATTTTTGCACCCTGTGATGTGCGGTCAGCAGCGATACCCTCGTGAGACGATGGCTTCTGTACCCCAAAGCGAGGAGATGGTTCTGGATGGTGCACCAGCGTTAAATTGCCGAGTGATTTCTTAAACTGTGGCCCGTCTATTTGCTGTTACAATGCGAGCTAGCCGACGATGACTCCGCTCATCCACATGCTGTTGTCTACAGCAATTGGCCCTTGCAGGGATGGTTTTACCGGATTCGATGTACTCACGGTGCACCCGTGACACAGTAGCTCGTAAAAATCCCAGTGCCTGCACGACTTCCGAGATGGAGTGACCCATTCGCTCCCCGACAATTTGCCCACTATCAAAGGCGCTTAGATCCTTCGTCTTACTCATACTGCGCCCGACTCTTACTGATTCCCGTCGCATCACTCTTTATATTGTCGGATCGCTGCATACGTCATGTCGTTTGCGTTTACAGGGCCGCCCACAGCGCCACATTTGCATAACGCCAGCTGTCTCTAATTCAATTGCTCTTCAGTGTATATACAGGGTGATTCAAAATTTCGGTGCAAAAGTAAAATGCTATTAAAAAGGATCTATGGGTCGGAGAGACATTCGGTTTGCAGGTTAATATTCACCGAGGCACGCGATTTTGTATGGCATCAAGAAAAAAAAAGTTAAATCTCGACAATAGAGGCCGCCGCTGCTAAGAATGCCACATAAGTTACGTTTGCACATTACTCGCACAAAACAACGTTAGGGTGAGACAAAAGCCATTACGGAGAAATGCAGTCACATTTTCAATGTGCAAAAATAATAAAGATTCGTGCTGTCATTCTGATTGCAAAATCATACGGTTTTATCATGCTAATAATTTGCATATAACGTGAAATCAGGCGTACAAGTTTAGAGCCGATCGTCTATTGAGCAGGCATAGTGGCCTCCAAATCTCACACCCGCTGATTTCTGGTTGTGGGGCTACTTGAAATTCCGTGTCTATATAGGTTAATCCCCAGACCTTACCATCGCTGAAAGAAGGCAGGAGAATTTTTTTTTTTTTTTTTTTTTTTTTTTGATTGGAGGTTTACAGACCACAGTGAGCAACTCAATGGGCAATAAGCAGTCGCCCGTCCCTAATTTAGGGTCACTGGTTCCAGGGAAGGGAGAGAGCCAGTGCCGTAAGACAAACACAATATCCATGCCTGACCGGGATTCGAACCCGAACCCCTTACGGACGAATTATCAGGGGCTGGCGGCAGGAGGTATCAGCCATTCCCATTGACATGTCCAATGCTGTATGAGGCGTGATACCATGACTGCACGCAGTACTGGAATGTGGTGGTGGACACATTGAGTACCTGCATTAACATAGATCTCATTTCACAATTCTCACCTCTCGTTGCTTTCTTTGCAGCAGCGCCTCTATTGTTAAGATTTTGAACTTTTTTTTGACGTCATACAAAAACCCGTACCTCGGTGAATATTAATCTGCAAACCGCATGTCTCTCCGATCTATAGAGCTTTTTCAATCGCATTTTGCTTTTGCACTAAACTTTTGAGTCACCCTGTATATATATATATCCATCTATCTCCCATGTGGTTCTATATAGAGGTGGTCCGTTCTTCTGGCAATATGTCCATATATATATCATCATCATCATCATCATCATTGTCAACCATTATCAATCCACTGCTGGACGAAGGTCTCCCCAAGTTTCCTCCACAACGGTCTGTCTTGTGCCAGTCTCCTCCATGTCACTCCCGCATATTTACGAATTTCATCCACCCATCTCCCATGTGGTCTTTTTCTGGGTCTTTTCCTGTCCCTTGGAATCCAATCTAAAATTTCGGCTGTCCATCTATGGTCTGTCCTTCTGGCAGTATGTCCAGCCCATTGCCATTTCAGGGATTTAACTCTGATCATGATGTCTTCCACTCTCGTCATTTTTCGGATCCACGAGTTCCTCTTCTTATCTCTCCTGGTTATACCAAGCATGCACCTCTCCATGCTTCTTTGAGTTGTCTGCAGCCTTTGTATGTCTCTTTTAGTTAAGGTCCACTTCTCTGCACCATACGTAAGCACTGGAAGGATGCATTGATCAAACACTTTTCTTTTAAGACATAATGGCATATTGCTCTTGAAAATTATGCTGTTTCTTCCAAAAGCTCTCCAGGCAAGTTTTGTACGCCGATTAATTTCTTCATCAATGTGACCCTCACTTGATATCTGCTGTCCAAGATAAACATACGTATCTGTTATCTCCAGTTTTTCTCCATCAATCGATAAATCTTCATTTCTTGAAAAAGCATTGAACATCACTTTTGTCTTCTGAAAGTTCATTTTTAATCCCACTTCTTTACTCTTGTCAGCAAGTTCCTGGATCATAATCTGTAGCTCTGATGGGGTAGTTGCAAAAATGACTACGTCATCAGCAAAACGAAGGTGGGTTAGATAATCTCCATTAATCTTTATCCCCTTGTTTTCCCAGTTCAGTGATTGAAAGACATTTTCCAATGTGGCATTAAAGAGCTTCGGAGATATGGTGTCACCTTGTCTCACTCCCTTTCCAATTTTTATGTGTGTTGTATTTTCAAACAGCCGAATCTTTGCACTTGCATTTTCATAGATGTTATTAATAATAATAATGTATGCATCTTCAATACCGCAGGATTTCAGAGCCGTGGTAACTGCTGATGGTTTCACCGAATCAAAGGCTTTTTCATAATCGATAAAAGCCATGCACAATGGAAGTTCATATTCCCTCGCTCTTTCAATTAGTTCTCTCAGTACGTGGATATGATCTATTGTGCTGTAGCCACTCCTGAATCCAGCTTGTTCTCTCGGTTGAGCCATGTCCAGTGTTACCTTCAAGCGGTGTGAAAGAACTTTAGTGAAGATTTTATAAACCACTGATAGGAGGCTGATAGGTCTGTAGTTCCTGAGATCCTCAATGTCACCTTTTTTATGTAGCAGGATCATTGTAGCATTGTTCCAATCCTCAGGAATCTTCCCTTCATTAAGGCATCGAGTGAAAATTTGGCGAGTACTGTTTCAATTTCTCCACTTGCTTCTTGTATGATGTCTATAGTAATTCCATCTTCTCCTGGAGCTTTCCCCCGCTTCATGTTCTTGATTGCATGAGCAACTTCTGCTGGGAGGACTGGAAGAACTCTGGTACCTTTCATGATGTCTGGAGTACATGTATCATCCCTTTCATATAATTTGGAGTAGAAATCTTTCACTCTTGTCAAAATTTTGCCTCTATTTCTTGTTATAGAACCATCTTCTTTTCTCAGAGCCATAATCTGTTTTCTTCCCTAACTGAGATGTCCCTTTGCTATCTTAAGGCTTTGGTTGTTTTCAATTGCTTTCCTCACTAGCTCACAGTTGAATTTCCTTACATCTTCAGTGATACTTTTTCGTGTTGTCTTGCATAGCTCTATATATTCCACTTTGGAAGTCACATCTTCTTTAGTTGTCCTCATCTCTCTTCTTTTTTGCATCAACATTTTGGTTTTTCCTGATAATTTGTTCACATGCAACTTGTTCTTAGACCCAGCTAATTTTGTTGCTGTTTCCATTAGAGCTTTGGTTACTTTTCTGTTAACTTCCGAAATATCCACTTCTTCCGATGTTAGGCCTTCTAAAGCAGAGAATCTGTTCTTCAGTTCCAATTTGAAAGTATTATGGTGTTTTTTAAGGTTGGTTATGTCAATACATTTTGTTTGTCTTATGAGCTTGCCACGTTCCAGTTTAGTGTTGAGGTGCATCTTACATCTCACCAATCTATGGTCACTACCTGTGTTGAACTTGTTCAGCACACTGCAGTCTTCGATGACGAATTTTTTGTTACACATAATAAAATCAATTTCACTTGTCGTCCCAATTGGATGTCTCCATGTCCATTTCCTGTGTGGCTTTTTCTTGAAAAAGGAGTTCAAGATGAAAAATCCTTCTGCCTCTGCAAACTCAACGAGAGTATTTCCACGCTGGTTTCTGTTGCCGTGACCGAATTTACCTACTGAAGTTTCATTCTGTTGCCGTTGCCCTATTTTTGCATTGAAATCTCCCATAATTATCTTCAAGTGCTGCTTACCTTTATTATTTAGATGACGAATTTCCTCATAAAATTCTTCAATTTCTTCTTCAGGATGACTTGTGGTGGGTGCATAAGTTTGAATAATCTGAGCCTGGTATCTTCTCGATAGTTGGATAACGAGTCGTGCAGCTCTGTCAGAGGAACTTTCAACTTCTACCACTTTATCCTTCAGTTTCTTGTTTATTATAAATCCAACACCACTAGTTCTGCCAGTATCTGTCCCACGATAATAGAAGAGATGTCCACTTTTCAGTTCAATGAGATCTTCTCCTTTTCTCCTTACCTCACTTAGCCCGACGATGTCCCACTTGATCCTTTGTAGTTCCTCTTCCAGTTCAAGAAGCCTTGAATCAGAAGATAGGGAGCGTCCGTTATAGGTAGCCAAGGTCAGCATCAAATGGCAGCCTAGTCCGGTCCTCCGGGGATTCTTAGCACCCTCTGCCTTCATGTCGCACTGGCCGCTGCCTTGGCCAGGTACATTCCAGCTGCCGGAGACTGAGGGCCAAGATTTAAGTTGTGGAGTCATTTTGGAGGTGTTTGGCCATAACTCACCACGCTGGCCAAGCGGGTTGGTGAGTGTGGGATAGCATTTCCTCTGATCCCGATGGTATAGTTATACCGCTATTGGCGGTCGTCAGAGCCCCTTTAGTGGAAGCCCCCTTACAAAAACTTGAGGTTGGGGATCCCAAAGCACATGCGAGTGTATTACCGCGACGTACACAACCCTTCCGTTGATATCTGGACACCCTTCTATTCATAGTGAATTTACGCCTGCGCAAACGCCACCTCATAGACCTAAATATAAGTATGCTGTTAGAGCCGTGTTAAGATAATAGCACGACTGTGAATACAAGATGCTTCGATCGACAGAGTTAACTGATTTCCAACGTGGATTGTTAATATAGGTTGCCATATAAGCAATCGGTCCGTACGTGACTTTTCACCGGCATTGAAGTTGGTGATGTGATATGCAATTGAATGCGGACTGGGGCTAAATATCCCAAGAAAAACCTACGAGAGTAATGAACAGAACGTTACAGAAGAATCCAAAGGACTGTTAGCTCAGAATGTAATTCAACAATGTCTCAAATCACGCAAACCCTGTGTGAGACTATTGATACAGATGTTAGCAGCAGTGCAGTGCTTAGGACAGTTCACGATGTGGGTTAGCACTAAGGTGACCAAACTTCCTCATTTTCTCGGGACAGTCCTCAATTTCATAAAAACTTAAAGACGTCAAGTGTCCTCAATTTTTGAAATTTCCCGAAAAAAATAAAATATGAAAAACTGTGCTAAACAAAAGTCGTAGTATTCAATTAAATCTACCAAATGCAACCAAATTTAGTATCAATTACTTATGCAATCGCAAGAAAATTGACCCTAAGGTATGGAACTATTTTCTGAAGCGGACTAATTTTTCCTTGAATTAAGTTTGGAGACACGCCGAAGCTTCGAGCAAAATCATCTCGATAATCATGGTGTTATTTCATTTCTGTTTTAACTGGATTTCACTAAAATATTAATAGGATGGGGAATAAATCTAATCTTTTTCAGCATCCACTTCCTTGCAATTAAATAAGTAAATGATGCAAAATTTGGTTGAATTTGATAGATTCCACTGAGAGTTCTACAACTTTTGTTCAGTTCCTTTTTCTTCAAGTGAAGTTATTGGACTTAGAATATTCCTTCTCATAGAGATAACATACAGGTATTTCATGATTTCTGCTCGCTCAGTGTATAGTAATTTTCTAGCTTCATATATATATTGTACAGAATCACTATGAAATTTCAGTACAAAATCAAAATGTAGCTTTGTTTGCATGTGCTGCCCCCTATAAGTAACTCTTAAAATTTGTCAGAAGAAATATTCTGCATAATAGTATTTTATTGCTATTTTATGCTTATTTCATATGAAAATCATCCTTCAGATTCATCATATGTTATCCCATGAAAGGACAATTACGGTACAGTTCATAACATTTTTTGCTAATATTCGGCTTTACCATAATGTCAGCCGTTGTCCTCAATTTTGCATTGAAACTGAGAAAATGTCCTTTTGACCTCAATTTCGTTCTCAAAAAATCTGGTTACTTTAATTAGTGCACACTGATGACGCTGTGTAAGGAATTTCGAATTGCTAAACCAATAAGAAACTGCTTTGGATTTTAAGAGCACCCTCAACACCAGTACGGAACATTTGTTAGTGTCTCCTGTTTATCAATACATTTAAGTAAAAAAAAAAAAAAAAAAGTAAGCAAGCATTTGCTAATATATCTTCCCTGAGTGAAGGAACGCTTGAAAATCATAAAGTTAAAATTTTGTGGAATGATAATTTTTTTCAACACTGTATAACTGATTTACGAATAAATATAATCGGGAGAAATAAAGATAACATTTCTTTTCCTTGTTACCGCACCTATGGGCTACTAAAAAGTATTTATTTTCAGTCCAATTGTTGCTGATGTGTTTTTTTAAGTAGCAAAAATCCTTTCTGTTAAAAAAGGGAAAAGAGAACCAACCATACGATAAAAAAAAAGAAGCTTTTACCTTTTATCACAAATAATTGTTTGGCGTGCATTGATTTATGATTAAGCCACATCTTTCTCGACAGTAGTTAAGTAAATCCCAAGTAAAAACATTCGTGTAACAAAAAAAGGGTAATGGCGCGTCATTGTCAAAACCATTGTTGAAATCTGATAGTGCCATATCCTGTCCCATGAAGCGACGCAACAGTGGTTAATTCCATTGTTACTCATCAATATGTTTTACTGAACTATCTCCGAACGTTATTTCATCACATTTTGCAGTGACATAACAATATCTCATTGCAATTTGCGTGAATTACGAGAACTTGATGCTAAATGTGATAAAAGCCATTACAAAAATGCATTTTGTTGCTATGCATCTTTCCCGACAGTAGTCAAGTATGCGTTGTAGCGAAATTTGGCTTCCTCTCCACACCAACAACGGGGTGGGGGTAACTTGCTATTGACGAGGGCTTTAAAATGATGTATAACACGACGGGGTGTAACCTGTAGATATCCTAGACTAAAAGTTACTAATCCCTCTCTCGTACACATTTCCGATTCAACTTTTCTTTCTACATTGAGGTCAGATTTTAACTTGCGAAGACGGACTTTCGTTGCTACATTACATTTTATCCGTGTCAGGGTCGCTTCTTACTTTCCTTTAAAACTGTATATAAATACAGTCATTTGCAAAAGTTTAAGAAAACTTGTCAATTTATTGAAAATTAAGATTTTCAAAGAAACAACTAATTACTAGTCAGAGATATTTGAAAAAATGACACCACAGATGAATTCTTACATTCTTTAGAACACAAAAAGACCGAAATCGGTACTTTGTGTGGCCACCTTTGTTTCTTTTAACGGACAGAATACGTTGTGGTATGCTCTCAATGAGGGATTTGCAGAGTCAGTTGAAATGTCTTTGCAGCACACGTATTTATCACGTTAATCAAAGCTTGAAAATTTGATGGCTGTTTTCCTGCTACCTTGTCTTTTAAAAGACCGGCCGATCTGACAGCGGCCGTAGAGAGAGTTTCTATGCGATTGGTTTGTGTTTTATACAGATTGCACTAGAGCTATTGCCGGTAGCGAGCGCTGGCGAATTCCACCACTTCACTCGCTTTATTAATTAAATAATTTATTTATTTATTTTTGTGTGTAAAAAAGTGTTCCGTGCAGTCTCTGGACTTAGAAAAAAATACCCTTCTGAGGGCAAAGTCCAGTACAGCGCGCATAGAGATTTTTCCGTGTCAGATTGTGGGTACGTCGTCGTGCTGGTCCCCCTAATCCCTGGACTCTTTGCTCCGGGATTGAGCCAAAGCCCGCGCGCCCCCGATTTGCTGAGTTCTGGCTAGAGTGGAAGAGCCCCAGGGTACCCAGACAGCACTTAGCAGTTTTCTTTGACTTCCTCTCAGACAGAAATGTCAGCTGCCCTCAAGGGTTCAGCAGTTCCAAACGGGGTAACCCCTAACTCGTCCGGGCCAACCCGGACACTGAAAGTAGTGGCCAGTAAACTAACAAGCCCTGTTGGTAGTTTCCAAGGGGTTTCCTCAACTCTTCCGAGCCCACTCGGAAGAAAGTGACCCGCACAAAACCCTCGAAGTCATCTTCGAGGGCTCACCAGCGTGAGGAGTCACCATTGGCTACTACAGCTGTTAAGGGGGCTTCTCCCAACACCACCGGGCCATCCCGGTCAAAAAAGAGTGGCTCAGACACATTTTTGCCATCCTCAGATGTGGCAAACTTGGGACAAACATCATCCCAACCCGAGTCCTCTCGGGTAAAAGAAGGGTCTCTTGCTGGTCTTCCGAAGTCCCCTTCGGAGGTTTACCAGCAACCCCAGATGTCCTGTGTGTCTACGGGTCTAGAATTTTCAGCCCTAATAAATTTCTATTTAAGGGAGGTGGAGTCCATCATCGATGACTCCCAGGTCACCTCCGTGAATAGGGAAAAGCTAAGGTCAGCCCTTAAAGGGGTTCGTAAGGCTTGTATTCATGTAACCCTTGCAATGTCAACCTAAGGCGGTAGGTTGCAGGAAGCGGTGGATGCGCGCATCTTCCGAAGTGGCCTCCTGTGCTGACGCAGAAAGGAGAGTGGCTAGTAAGGCGAAAGGGCCTTCGCCTGCTCCACGAGAAAGCAGAACACGTGGAACTAGAGACACGTTCTCCTGGTCTATCCCACTTCCGAGAACACGTCCTCTGATGTGAAAATATCCTTCAAACTGCAGTCAACCCTGCAGCTTTGGGTCAGAGGAGTACGCCGCATTAAAAAGGGCAGGGTCGCGGTGGAGTTTTCCAGTCCCGAGGACCTCAACCTCCTCACCGAAGAGTTGAAGAGCAATCCCTGACAGGGAATGCACTCTCCCCAAGACCCCACAGAACAAACTTCCGCGTCTGATCGTGTATGGCGTCGACGGGGAACTCTTTCAAAAGGGATTCGAGAGCAGAACCCCGACCTCGAAGCCGGGTTCACTGCCCGTTTTCCCATTAGGAGGCCGGGTTCACTGGGTGGCAAACTTGGAGCCCCATGCCTTCAAGCACTTAATGAAGCGGAGAAGACAACCTGGGTTGGCCAGTCCTCCACCTTAAGAAATTTCTGCGAGAGTCAGGTGCTTTCGTTGTAACGGCTTCGGTCATTACCGGAGCAACTGCAATGAGTCTGAAAATCGGTGCTGAAAATGCGGTGAAGTTGGGCACCTGCATCATAATTGTTCAGCCACGCCGAAGTGCAGCAATTGCTCGGCTGCGAATGCCAAGTTCAGACTGAAGTTGGATGATGCCCACTCCAGCTTCAGTAAGACCTGTCCCAGTCTTTTGCGGGAACTTGAGCAAGTTAAAAACCGTGTTAAGTACGGTTAAATAACGGTGGATTGATTCAGAGGCACGTCGCTGGTGGGTACAGTGCAAGTTGGTCTATGACCGAGGTGTTATTGATGACTCTGGCCCGGAGTCATCGCCGCTGTACAGGCCCTAGTCCTACGGACCATGTAAATAATTCTGTGTATTGTGTGTTTTTATTACTGATTTCTTTGTGAGAAGAATTGCATGAGATCCTCATTCTTTAAAATACATATACTTTTTACTTTTTTATTAGATACCAATAAAAGACTTTGCCCCAAAAACTCGCTCTAGCGAAGTGCTTTCTCAGCGAGAGATGTGAAAAATTTACTAATGAATGGCCCTGCCGGTCCCAAGACCTATTCTGTCCTAATAAACAACTGTTATTTCCGGATCCTGACGGGATTACTCGCTCAGCGCCGTCACCTATAATTTTGTTTGAGAGAGTTCCACATATCCCTGCGAAGTCTGCATTTAGACAGTGCAGGTAGTGTCATCATCAGCTTAGTCTTGTCTTTTAAAATGGTCCACAAATTTTGAAGGGGTTCAGGTCGGGACTATTACTGGATCAATCAAGCACAGTTATGTTTTATCTCTGCAGATAGTCCTTTATTCTCTTTGATCTGCGGCATGGAGCACCATCATGCATAAAGATTGTGCATCTGTGCACTTGTATAAGAGTCAACAGCTTCCCACGTAACATTTCCACATAAAAAGGACCAGACATGGTACTGCCTGTCGGCAAAATGGATAATGAAGCTGTACCGGATGCTGACGTAGCACCCCATATCATCTGACTAGGAGGATGTCTCACGCTGCTAACGGTGTAGTTTTCATCAAACCTTTTGGTCGTCGAACATGTGCTTCACGTGATTCAAATTGATGCGCAGTTGATTCATCGAAAAAAAAGAACTTGGCTTCAATTTTCAGCAATCCACGATTAATGACGCTTTGCAAACTGGAGTCTCTTCTTTTTCTATGACAGAGCTTAGCCTAAGTTTATGTGCAGGTTTATAAGACTTTAATCCAAAAGTCTTTGCTAAGGCATCGGAAAACATTGCTGATACTAATATCAGACCCTTTTGAACGTAAAAGGCCTCGATTTTCTTGCACGAACTCATCGGAGAACGCATAAATGTTCGCCTTATGGTATTGTCATCACGTTGGGTTGGACGTCCACTTCTGTTTTGGTTGATAAATTCACCTGTACCTCGATATTTCTCGATCGTATTATGAATAGCAGTCTTCCTCACATTCACCCTTCTGCTTACGTCACGTCGTTCGGAGTGTCCTTCATGATATAAAATCACTATTTGTGCCCTCTGAGTAGCACCTAATGACGCTTTTTTGCCCATTTTACGCTATATAGAAAATACGTACAAAACCCTCTCGGCAGGAAAATCAGAAGCAAACTGACGCTCAAACACTTCCCCAACTCTATCAACAGCTGCCGCTGTAGTATGATGCAACGACGACAGGAAGTTTAGTAATACAGACAGTAGCTGACGCAATCGGCAAAAATCTCCTAATACCAACAGTTGGTCTTAAACTTTTGCAAATGTCTGATGTATAATAATAAACATAAATATCGTTTTTGAAAAACTCAACAGGCGAAATACCTACTATATTGCCGTCACAGTTTAATAAATATTTAGTTTTATGACTCACATATCTTCTTCCATTGGTTTTACGACAATGACGTCCATTAATCCACCTACCTACGTACCGCCCAATCTCAGAAATTAGTAAACCTTTTTTTTTTTGTTATTATTTAATTCCATTTAGTATGTACCGGACTGTGGCTCGCTGTGGTCATGTGAAGCGAACGTGTGGTACGTAAATAAATGTATACTTTCGCATCCCT
The DNA here is from genome assembly GCA_039090855.1 of Macrothele yani. Classification (NCBI taxonomy): domain Eukaryota; kingdom Metazoa; phylum Arthropoda; class Arachnida; order Araneae; family Macrothelidae; genus Macrothele; species Macrothele yani. Next base: position 4,016,475 of record CM077009.1, read on the forward strand.
CGTTTTATTTCACACCCAAAAAACTATTGGCAGGCGAAAGATGCATAGCATAAATACAATGACAGAATAAAAATCCCAACACCACGAAAAAATAGTTGTAGAGGAATGAAATGGCGGCAATACATTTGTATAGGTAACATATTTAATCGATTAAGGTTTCAAGATCACGGCTTAATGTAAGCGCGAGAAGAGCCATTTTAAATGTGACATGCTGGTACATTAATAACCGGTGTAACCGCCAGAATGTTGAATGCAAGCACGCAAACGTTCATGCATTGTGTCGTACAGGTGCTGGATGTCAGTTTGTGGGATGGAGTTCCATACCTGCTGCACTTGGTCGGTCAATACAGGGACGGTTAATGCTGGTTGGGGGTGACGCTGGTGTTGTCGTCCAATGATGTCCCATACGTGCTCGATTGGTGAAAGATCTGGTGATCTAGCAGGCCACGGCAACATGTCGACACTCTGTAGAGTATGTTGAGTTACAACAGCGGTATGCGGGCGAGCGTTATCCTGTTGGAAAACACTCCCTGGAATGCTGTTCATGAATGGCAGCACAACAGGTTGAATCACCAGACCGACATACAACTGTGCCGTCAAGGTGCGTGGGATAACCACGAGAGTGCTCCTGCTATTATAGGAAATTGCCCCCAGACCATAACTCCAGGTGTAGGTCCAGTATGTCTCGGCCGCAGACAGGTTGGTTGCAGGCGCTCACCTGGCCTCCTTCTAAACAACACACGGCCATCACTGGCACCCAGGCAGAACCGGCTTTCATCAGAAAACACAACAGATCTCCACTCCGTCCTCCAATGAGCTCTAGCTTGACACCACTGACGTCGCAAACGGCAGTGGTTTGGAGTAAGTGGAATGCACGCTACAGGGCGTCTGACTCGGAACTGTCCTTCAAGTAACCGATTTGTAACAGTTCGTTGTGTCACTGTGGTGGCAACTGCAGCTCGAATTGCTACCGCTGACGCGGTACGATGTGCCATGGCGGTCTTCCCTCTCAGTAGTGCCACGTGGCCGGCCGGAACCCGGTCTTCTTGAGGCAGTACCTTTCCTTGACCACCGCTGCCAACAATCATGCACAGTGGCTACATTCCTGCCAAGTTGTTCTGCAATATTGCGGAAAGAAAATTCACCTTCTCGTAGCCCTATTACACGACCTCGTTCAAACTCCGTGAGCTGTTGATAATGGCTTCTTCGTCTTCTTAAAGGCATTCTTGACTAACATCAACACCCTACGTCGAATCTCAACGATAACTAACGCTCACGAACGTTACAGCGCGTATTTACAGCAAACCTGCTTTGCATGTTCCGAGGGGCGCTACTAGCGCCACACGTATGCGCCGAGCGCGAAATTTGCATAGACGTCATCTTACAGATGTACTCTCACCGCCTATCAACTGTCGTTTATCTAACACGACCCGTTCTTGGTGTTGGGATTTTTTTCCGTCAGTGTATCTGTAAAGAGTACGAGGGTACTTTTTTCGGTGCGTATTTGTCTTCAAATTAGTAGCGAAGTGCACTAATTCGTACCTCACGCTCTGACACCTACAGCTTGAAAAACGGCCCTAATTAAATTCTAGACCAAAGGTGGGGAATCTTTTCATGTTGGAAGGCCGCATTCAAGAAACTTCAAATAGATATACTTCGAAATGTACGTACATTATTTTGTAAAAATCTTACTATGTACTAACTTCAAAAAATTGTTAATTCTAAAGTTAACTAACCTTTTAATCATTTTGTTGTTACTGCTTTTTTTTGGAAAGCATTTGAATATTTAGTTGCAACATGGTAGTTTGCACTTTTTAGCTGATCCTCTAGACGAGCATCCGTCATTTGTAACCTTAAGAGTGTCTTGATTTGGGTTAAATAGGAGAGTATAGGTTCGCAGCAATACACCGATGTTCAAAATTGAGAGAATTTGCACATTTCGTCGAATTTCTGAAAAACTAATGGACGCATTTTAATGAACTTTGGTATGGATGCACAGTTTTATACGAGAAAAAATTATGCCATATAACAGTCATGGTATGCACTCATGATCGTCAGTAAGGCTCATCAGCGCAGGAATGTCCAAAATCCACGTTGCAAGATCGAACATAAAATGACTCTAATATGGGGTATGGTCCCCTCTTACAGTCATTCAGCTCTCACAGCGTGACGTCATACTTGAAACGAGGCAGTTCATGAGTCCCTGTAGCAGTCGGTCTCACTCTTGCCAGTTTTCAGCTTATGATGGTTCTCGGAGGCGGATGGCGTGCTGCGATTGCCCTCCCAAGAGCGTCCCATACATGTTCGATAGGGTTTACGTCTGGAGATTTGGCTGGCCAATCCATCCGGCGAATATCCTCAATTTCAAGATAATCGTCGACCAGGTGAGCCCTATGTGGACGAGCGTTGCCGTCCATAAAAAGGAACCGAGAGCCAACTGCGCCCCTGAAAAGTCGAGCATAGGGCTGTAAGATCTCATCCCTATATTTCTCTTAGCAGTCAGGGAGCCTCTGTCAAACACATGGAGAGGTGTACGGCCGTCCAACATGGTGCCTGTCCAGACCATACACTTCCGCTGCCATAGCGGTCCTTTTCTCGGATGTTGGAGGAAAGGTATCGCTTCCCAGGTTCTCTCCAGATGATGGTACGTCGAGAATCAGTGTTCAGGATGAATCGCGACTCGTCTGTGAAGAGAACGTTACCCTACTGAAGGGTCCAAGGCTGATGTCTGCACCATGCTAAACGCGCTCTCTTGTGTGTTGAAGTGAGCGGGACGCAAACGGCGGGTCTTCTGGCAAAAATCCCTCTCTCATGAAGCCTTCGGGAAACAGTAACCCTTGAAACTCGGGTTCCAGTGGCGACATGCAGCTCACGAGATAGCTGCGCAGCTGTAGCAGTCCAGTGGCGCCTCGCTGAAAGTGCCAAATAACGATCTTCATTGGCCGTCGTGGCTCTTGGACGACCTTGCCCAGGCCTTCTCGATATGGATCCGGTGTCCTTAAACTGTTTCCACAAATTGCAGAAGACACTAGGCGTTACAATGAGCTCTGTAGCAACCTGTACTTGCGATTGCGCTGCCTCCAATCTACCGACGATTCTCCACCTCATTCCGTCATCAATACGTTCGTGGCAACTCATTTTACCTGATTGCTTATGAAATTGAACCAACTACTAGAAACACAACGAATGTCTCCGAGGAGTACGAGCGAACTAATCGCGGAAAAAGCTACGTGTGCTTTTCATGCCCTCCGCTGTCACAGCTCCGCGCACACGCACGTGTACGCTTACGTATTCGACACTGCAAATTTGAATTCTTATTCGGCGGCATAATTTGTATCTTTGGTTCTGTACTTTTTGTGAAAATCGACAAAATGTGCAAATTCTCTTAATTTTGAACACCAGTGTAGTTGAAAAGCATTTTTTTGTGCATGTTGCCGAAGGGGTGGGTATTTATTCTATAGCATTTTTCCATATTTCAACTGGATCTTTCTTAGCGTCAAATAAGGACTTTAAAATGTCATCTTGTAAGAGCTCAAACAATTCCATCTGTTATTCTTTAGGAGCCATAGATTGAAATCATGCGGGTAGCAGGTGACAAAATAGCCCTCATGACTTACTAATGCTTTAATTGTGGCCGTCAGTAGTTCAATCTTCTTTTAGTGTTTGGTATTTTAAATACTGTCATTTTGAGATTAAAATAAAAATAATTAAAGACGAAAATAAACCCATATTAATACAAGTAAACAGATTTTTTTACAAATTTGGATTTATTCAAAATCCCGCACTGAATGGTCTACAAGGCCGCAGGTCCTCCACCATTGTTCTAGACTATGTAAAACAAAGAGATATAGTAAGCTGAGGTCTTATACACTCTGCACCTCGTGTAAAACAACGGCGTTAAATGTAAAAATGAATTTAGGTACTGAACAAAAGAGTAGCTCGAGTCAACCAAATTTTCGATTCTTCCTCGCAATGCGCATGGGCACAGACAGAAAAAAAAGAAGATAAAACCTGAGTTAGTAATCAGACGATCTGTTATTAATCCTCATGAGAAGATAATGGGGAACCTAAAGTGGCAGCCCGCTCAGGAGTCTATTATTAAAACTTAGGGTGGAGCTTTTTTTTTTTTTTTTCGCTTTCCTGCACATAAAAGAAAAAAATAGCACAGTGGGAAACTGAGTCGACATATCCATTACTCCCTTGAGAATTGTTATCTCAAAAGCGCGAATGTGTTGGCCCTTAAACGCTGTATGTCCAGCTTGCGAAGCCGCCGCAGATTTAACTGCTTTGATCTGATGATAGAGGTTTGCTGAGGAAAATTCATCATGCAATCAAATATAAAGGAAAAGTCGAAATATAATGCACACAGTACTATTTAAACAGCCTTCTTCGTTGAAAAAATATTATATGGCTCTTGAATGCTGCTCTTATTTTATTCGCCTTATTTTGTAACCTTTGTGTCAACCACAAGAAAAGCAAGTATAGGGTTATTCAAAACAATTTAACCGAATTCGAATTACTATATTTTCGAAGTTTACAGAGTGAGTAATGATACATCAACCAGCAGAAAAACTGTCAGAGTTTTGTCTCTTACCCCTATAAGGCTCTATGTTATTTTCCTTAGTTACACGAGCAACTTCGAGACGATAGTCTATTTCCTTCCATCGCTCCAGCATGTCCGTTGTCACCGACTCCACCGCAGTATCAATGCGTTTTTGAGATTATCCAGGGTTGTAGGCAACGATGGCAAGTTAACAGTATCCTTAAAGAAGAAGCCGCGCGAAGTAAGTTCCGGTGACCTTGGAGACCAGCGGTCATGAGGTCCACTGTGACCAATCCAACAGAGAACAGCGCAATGCCAATGAGGCGGCACCCCATCTTGCTGGAAAGTGTCGGAATCTTCGTTCAATTGTGGAAATAGCCAATTCTGCAACATATCCAAATAGGAATTACCACTCACTGTGTTTTCCATGAAAAAGAAACATTTGCTAGGGCAATAGCACAGAAGACGTTAACTTTAGGTGAGTCGCCCTCGTGCTGGATTGTCGCATGTGGGTTTTCCATGTCCATACGCAAATGTTATGACGGTTCACCTTGCTACGTAAATGAAAAGTTTGCTTCGTCACAACACCATGCTATGGAGGATGCAAAATAATCCTCCTCCATAGCATCTTGCATAAGTTGGCAAAAGTTCTGTTGCTTTAACTTGTTCCCTGGCCTTAAGCTTGCAACAGTTGCAACGTGTATTGCTTCATAATCAAGCGGCGTCTCAAAACATGCCAAACAGTCGTCTGAGGAATTCCGGTTCTCGACTGGCACGGTTGGTTGACTTCCTCAGGCTACGTAAGAAAGTTCGATTCTTTGCATATTTTCCTCAGACACACGCGGTCGTCCTGTGCTCTTGCCTTTATACAAACATCCTACTTCCTCGAACTGCCAATACCACCGACGGATAGAATAAACACCCGGAGGGTCATTTCCATAATACTCACGAAACTCACACTGCAGTTTAACTACCGATTCACACCTCAAAAATTGCCTCACACTAAAAGCTTTCTGCTGTACGCTCACCATTTTCTGAGACTGTCTGTTGCGAAGCCATAACGGCAGTGGAGCCCTCTCGCGGTGATCTACTAAAACTCGGAGATTTCCTCTTTCATTTGGTGTATGCCAAGGTCATATATGGTTGATAGGTGTGGAATTATGCTTTATGAATAATTTTGAATAACCCAGTATTTTTTCAGCGTATTGTTGAAAATTGATCAGCGGAAATAATACCCAACAAATGACAGTCTTTATGATAGCACGACACACAAAGCTTTGCATCAAACAAGGATTTCACTGAATGTATGACATTAAAACAAGTTAATATTCAAATTTATATGCGATAGTGTTAATTACCTTCAGGTTATCAAGCCAGCTCCACAACAACGCAGACAACATCAGAGGATCTGTGTCTTGAGAAATTTTCTCCCAAGTGGATGTCTTATTATTGAGCGCTCTCTAATATTCGAAGAAAAGAAAGATATTTTAATGCAATTTTTGCTCTCAAAATGGCGAATGACTTTGAATGCATTACAAATGTTTCATTAGGTACGTATACAATTCTATATTCTTGGATGACAAAAGCAAAAGGAAGTAAAATTTTATTCGGCAATAATCTGATGTTGAACGGAATGCAGAGTTTTGTTCTGTCAAATGATTTCACCTATACAAGAGATTTTTATGTACATCATTAATTAAGATGATGCGGTTTTACTTGTACGCCTCACGTAATACGGAAAACGCCGCATCACATAGAAATACAGTTGCCACTATTCAGTAAGTATTTAATGAAGGCTAATGTGTTGCTTCATAGTGTGACTAATGCTTACATACCTCCTGACAGCAAATCACACTGTCAGTCAGACCCTCCATTACATTTCAGGCATATTTTTTTACTTAGAATTCACCGATGCTTATACACTACCCTAGACATAAATATCCAGACCAGTGGTGACGCCAGCAGCTCAGTACTAGAGGGCTATATGGGGGTCTAAGCATCATACGAGGGGAAGCAAAGATTTTGAAGTGCTTGGCAGAAATTTGGATAAAAATTTTCAGTTCATGTACATTTTAAATGATGCTGATGATGTTATCCCCAGTAAAATCAAGAAAGTGTTTTTAGGTACATGTTGTACATAATATTTGTTCAGTATAAGTAGTACTGGGAATCATGGTTACGAACCTCCATTGGCTTTAATAATTCATTATTTCTTCGTAATTTTAAGCTCACTTACGTCACTTTTTTTCTCATTTTTTAATGCACGGTCGAGTCACATTTTATTGTGACCACCAGCTAATATCCAGAGTAACCGCCGTGTATAGCGCTGACAGTAGCTAGACTAGCTAGGAGTGACTTAATAAGATGCTGGAAGGTGTTCGTTTGCAGTTGTGTGGAGCCATGCTGACTGCAGTGCATCTGAACGCTGCTGGAGGGTGCTTGGAGGAGGATCCATAGAGCGAACAACACGATTAAGGTATAGTCCCACAGATGCTCAATTGGGTTTAAGTCTGAGGAATTAGGGGCCAGGGAAGTACTTTGAAGTCTTTATCGTGCTCTTCCAACCACTTTCGGACTGTGTAACACGTCGCACTGTCGTGATGGAAGATCCCATCCGCCCCAGGGAAGGCAATCATCATGTATGGGTGTACGTGGTCTGCAAGGATGGATTCATAACGAATTCGGTCCATAGTGCCTTCCACAAGTATGAGTGGACCCAGATAATGCCAAGAAAATCACTCCCCAGACCATAACGCTGCCCCCACCAGCTTGTGTTCTTCCAGCAATACTTGAAGAGCGTTTGTTCTCCGATGTTTCTCGCCTTATACGTCAACTTCCATCCGTTCGATAAAGCAGAAAACGTGACTCATCGGAGAAGGCACTCCTTTGCCAATCAGCGGAGATCCAATTCCGATACTGTCTTGCAAATGTAAACCTTTTCTGTCGATGCACCTTCGTTAGCATAGGTGCAGTTACTCCGTCTGCATTGGACATCCATACGCAGCAGGGCTCGCTGAACTGTCGTTTTAGACACACTTCCGGTAGCACCCTGGTTCATTCGGCCAGTGAGTTGCTCCACTGTAGCTTGCCGATCGGCCCTCACCCACCTTCGAAGCCGACGTATCAATGTTTTCGCTCTCACATCAATGGCACGTTGTGCTGAGCAGTTTCTACGTCGCTTATTTACAATGCTGTCATTCCTCCATTCACGATATACTTTAACCACAGCAGCACGCGAACAGTTCACAAACTGCGCTGTTTCAGCCAGAAATACTGCCACCCTTGGCTCTAAAGTCGATAATCGTCTCTTTTTGCAAATCTGATAAATCGCTCCTTTTATCTATCAGAGCAGCGAGTGATATGTTTTCAGAATGCCTATACAGCACAATTTATATACCTTCCAAGCCAGCTCACGACACATGCCTTCTTTCATTGGCTACGCGCTGTTGACGTCAAAAATAGGAGGTGGTCACAACAATGTGACTTGACTGTATATTTGCCGTCATAAGGCAGTTTATGAATTTCTGCTTATAACCTAAGACTCTCTCTCTCTCTCATCTGTTCAAACTATAATTATGTACGTAAATTGTGTCTTTCTATTAGACATCGCTCTTCTATTTCACAGAATAGTACAACACAAAATTTAACAAAAATTCATTTTATATAAGAAAAATTCTGTGAATTCCAAAAATTCCAGTACATTTATATAAGTTCCTTAAAATCTTAAATAGTTGCATTCGCCATGTGTTCTAACTGCTTAAATATATTGGCGGGGCTAAAGGGTGGGCTTCAGCTCACCCGCAGCGTCGCGCCTGGGCCAGACACTCCTCTCTTAACAGTTAACTAAGACCTACGCAAGCACCACATCACAGACCCAACTATAAGTATGGTGGTAAGGCTATGATGAGAAAATATCGTGACTGTGATTGAATGATGCCTCGATCGACAGAGTTAACTGATATCTAGCGCGGAACGGCAATGGGGTGCCACATAAGCAAATGCTCCGTACGTAACTTTTCAGCAGCATTGAAGTTCCCTTGGTCGGAGGTTAGTGATGTAGTAGGAAAATAGAAGCGGACTGGTGCTGAATCTGCCAAGAAAAAGTCGGTAAATCTTCGAAGCTAAAAGAACGTTGCAGGAGAGCTCTCCGAAAGACTCTAAGCTCAGAGCGTAATTCAACAATGTCTGAAATCTCACAAACCCATGTAAGACTATCGAGTCTCATGTTTGCACCAGTATTGTGTGCAGGACGTTGCACGACGTGTGTTACTATGGTCGAGAGGCCAACCACAAGCCGCTGATCTCTTCGAACGCTAATTACCACGGTACGAGTATTGTACCGGAAGTAGCGCAAAAGTGGGCATAACTTTTTTATTAACTCACAGAGGTCGTTCAAATTGCACATGTTTGGTAGAGTAACCCTTCCTCTATACAAAGGTACTACCCAACATAGTCTCCATCACAAGCGATGCATTTACGCCATTGTTGAACCCAACTCTCGAATCCTCTTTCAAAAAATTGAGTTGTGGACTGGTCAGTGGATGGGGGAACAGACTAATTTACTGATTGCCTGATTTGTTGCCAAAGATGTGTGTGGTCTCGCATTGTCATGGTGAATGTGGATCCTTTTCAGATTCTTGTTCGGTACATTTCTCCTTATGGTTTCTTTAAGCTTCTTGCGTGTCTCAACTTACCGCTCGCTGGTCACCGTACGGCCACATTCCAGAAAATCAAGGAGAATGAAACCCTTGTCATCCCCAAAAAACAGTCACTATAACTTTCTGTACTGATAGCTGGCTCTTGAACTTCTTAGGCCTTAGTGAAGAGGTGTGATGCCATTCCATGCATTGATTCTTCGTTTCCGGATTGTAAAAATACGCCCACGTTTCATCCCCTGTCACCAGATCGAAAAAAGTATCTTGATTGGCTTCAAACGCTTCCAGAATATCAGAGCAGACTTCCACCCTTCTCCCCTTGTGTCATCTGCTGAGGTATCCACTTTGCACACACTTCCCGATGCCCTAAGTCTTCCATCATCTTCTGCATGGCACTGTGAATTTGTGCAACAAGCTCACGGATTGCGACTCATCTCTCCACGTGAATCAATTCATCCACTTGCTGATAATTCGTGCCAGTGGTCGCAGATGATGGTCTCCCATTGCGTGGTTTATCTTCAATACTGCTTTCCCCTTCTTTAAATTTCATCCATTTGTGCATATTGTCAACGGTGTCATCCCCGTAAACATTCTGTAGCCTTCTGTGGATGTCGGACGGCCTGCACCCTTCCTGCTTTGAGAACTCAATGATGGCACGTTGCTTCTTCTTTATATCCATTATTTACCTGCAATGAAGAAGAAGGCTTACTCTACCAACATGTGCAATTTGAACGAACTCTGTCAGTTAATAAAAAAAGTTATGTCCACCTTTTTCTTTACTTTCGGTACAACCCTCGTATAATGGAAGCCGACATTGGACTGTAAACCAAAACAAAACTGAGCTTTGGATTGATGAGTCATTGTACTCAGTCCAGTCTGATTGCCTTCCATGGGTGTTGCGGATGCTGGGAGAAAGGTACCTTCCTGACTGTATGGTCTCGACAGTGAAGACTGGCGATGGTATGGCTTTGTTTTGTGTGGTTCGTCTTGATCCCATTAGTCGTTTTAGACAAAACCGTGAATGCTTAGCTCTATCTAGACGTCCTGGACAATTATGCACTACGAAAGTTGTCGCAATACTTTGGGGAAGGTCTACCTCTACCAGAAGGTCAAAGCACCATGTCATGCCAAGGCCGTCTAGAAAACACAAGGCCATGGCATTAGAGAGATGAATTTCCCCCATTTTTGACGTCACTGTCTTGTAACATGGACTGACACGTCGGTGTAGTTTTTGACGTCACACACCACAGCATCGGAAACCAATCGGGAGCGTTGGTTTCCGCGTGACATTACAAAAAGAGCGAACTCATCTCTACTTAATGGGGTGCTATTTTGATGCGCAGTTGCAATCTCCGTTTTCTCGGATTTGCGCCTGATGTCACACGGGATACAGAACGCCGACAAAGAATCATGGCGGGCACAACAAAGCTGCAAGCTCGTTTACATGCTTAGGAAAGCATTTCACTTCAGTGAATTGGCCTGTAAGGTTATTTATTTCGTAATTATTGCTTATTCATAACTCGTTATTTTTCTTCATAATTTATTATCTTCTTATATCATTGTAGCTCAATACGCTTGGATATACAGTAGCAGGCTGTGTATCCTACAACCGGAGGACTAAAGGTTCGGATATTGTTTACCATAATTTTCCTGTTGATCCCGATTTGGTAAAAATCTCGGTAGTGAAATGTATAAGTCGCCTCGGTGGCGCAGTGGTCTAAGCGATGGTCTCTAATCATTCGTCCGAAAGGGGTCTGGGTTCGAATCCCGGTAAGGCGTGGATGTTGTGTTTGTCTTACGGCACTGCCTCTCTCCCTTCCCTGGAACCAGTGACCCTAAATTAGGGACGGGCGACCGCTTATAGCCCATTGAGTTGCTCACGGTGGTCGTTAAACCTCCAATAAAATAAAATGTATAAAGTAAAAAATGCAAGAATTTGCTCTGGGGTTCAAAATATTATTATTATATTATTATAAAATATTATTATAAATATTATTCCCTTGTCTGGGGTTCAAAATATCATTCCCTTTAAATCTACTATTAAATCAAGTGTTAATTGTTAATCGACACAGGAGTGGCAACAAAAATGATGACAGTTAAGAATGTACGTTCGGCCCCGAAATATTAACTCTTTGATTTTTAAAGAAGTCTTTCAGTCACCGTTGCCAACACAATAACTTGGACAGGGACGAACCCCTTTCGTTATCCATTAAAGGCGGTTAGAACACTTCTTATTTTTTCTTTGAGTTTTCATGTGGTGCGCCCCCCCCTTATTTCTAAACAGACACACCGCCTGTTGATGAATAACTTTTCCGCCAAAGATAGCGTTCACCGGTAAAGTTTCCCACGTCGGATTCCCTTTCCGGAACTGGATGTTACAGCTGCCGAACAAAAGACGGCTTCTTTTCATCTCCCGCTAGCTCTCTGGTCGGAACTGAATGCACGCGCCATAATTACAAACGGCTGAGTTCAAAGTCAATCGGCTTTCTTTCTTAATCTGGATATTCAAGGCAAATTAAACTCATGAACAGGGTATCCTCCAGTGATTTTTACACTCGCTTCAGTTTTTTTAACAGTGATAGGCTGGCTGACTACGGTACTAAGTAACGTAACTGGGGTTTATTTTCGGGGTAGGGCTTATATTACGAGCATCCGGAAAAATTATGTTAGGGCTTATTTTCCGGGTAGGTCTTACTTTTGGGAAAATACGGTACTTCCGTTTCTCTCTCATACGTAAAACGCATTGCATAACATTTCTAATCCATGTACCGTTATTCATTGCTGTAGGTATTTCTCACACGTCTGTTTGCTATAAATATCATTAATTTATATATAACCGATGCGATTTGCTCAGATCTTTACTTCTGTTTTTAAGCGTTGCAATTATTATGTTGCGTACTGAATATTCCTTTATTGGTCGCATCTTTCATCTGTTTTACGGACTGCTCACATGCGACATGATACCATTATGTTATAAAATAATGCAACACATTCACTGACATTAACTTTTCCCACATATCAAGTTAACAGCTTTTTAGCATATGGTTTTTGAACATTTGCCACATTTTACTGAGCGATATATGTCGCATGTAAATTAAAACGTAGAATCTAATTTTGTAATCATTTTCTATTTATTTCACTAAATGTTTTAGAAGAAATATAAACAAGTTTACGTTAAAAATCAATTTATTCCAATTTATCTAAAAGAAGACAATTTCTTCCGCCGGTTTTGAAACATTACTTCTACTTAATTGTACGTAGGTGCACATATTTTGGCTTTCCCTGAAGTACTTAGAGATCAGCAGTTTATCGCCGAGTATCCCTAGTAATCGAATATCCAGTCATTTTCGATTTTTGAATCACTACTCAGTCAAGCCTTTTTTGTAAGGCTGAAATTTGTCACCACAGAATGTACTGTACTTAGCTTACTGCTATAAAGGGTGAAGGCCAGATTCGTGTTTCTATTATACACTACCGTTTCCATATTACGACATTACGACGTGTTGTGTGGAAGCTGTTTTGGAGGTGATTCAGAATAGAGATGAGTTCGGGCTCAATTTTAGGAGCCCGGGCCCGAATTCTTGGAAAATTTTGCTAATCAAGACTTGCATTTATGCATTATACACTGGCCAAAGATATGGTCCAAGCAAGGATTAGTTTAAAAATCATTAGTTTAAACAGTTTAGTTCAGTTAATCCACTTCACAATATTAATATGTTTTTAGAAATACTACTCATCAAGCCAAATGTTCTAAAATGTGGATTTGAAAATAAATAAATAATCAACGTGCCCTTCGACCGTATCAGGAGAATCAGTAATTTGGGTAAAAGCTGAAGAAAAGAAAATCGTTTAGAAAGAAAAAGTTCCATTCGTTATTTCTTTTTGATTTCTAAATTTACTTTTACTTTGAATAAATTGCATTATAGAAAGTACAACGCCGTACAGACAGTTGCAAGTGTTTGAAATTTTGACTCTAGAAAACTAATCTTTGCAATATAATTTACATATGTGCTAATTGGTAAAGGTAGTTTAGAGTGATGTAGTAGAATATAAAAAAGCACGTTGGGAAATTTCCAAAATTAAAAAAAATAATAACGGATAAACATTCCAGACCAGATTATTCTGCATTTTGTAACGTTAATAAAGTTATGCGCTTATTAGTATAATAATCACAATATTATCATAAGTGTGTGCAGTTTCCAGATCAAGTTCATCATGAAAAAGAGACAGAGAGAGAATTGCATCTAAAGCGTCAGCGTTTCAACTTGATCTTCTTTTTTCTAAAACTCGACCTGCTGCACTAAAAACCAACGTCACCCCGAAAATCGCAGGAGTGAGGAAATTTAAAAAAATAAATAACAATTCTTCTAACTACACAATTTTTGAAATTAATACATCATTTTAAAGATAAGATTCTTGATTTTTAATAAAATACAAAAAATAGGAATGTTATTTTACCCCAGTTTTCCGATAGCAGACCTCCTTAAACTAATCCTTGCTTGGGCCATAGCTTTGGACAATGCATAATGCAAGTCTTGCTAAGCAAAATTTGTCTTGCAATGGCAGCTAGCTTAGGAAATTGAAAATCCTTCCACCATGGTAACAAATCCACAATGGAATTCAACACTTGTAATTCAACCGGGCTCGGAGTTACACGTGTTGAATTAATTACAGTAATGAAATTCAAGACGTGTAATTCCGAGTCCGGACCCGGTATTTTCGGTAGTTAATGAATTCTGAGCCCGTCCGAGCCCGGGCCGGGCCCGAGCTCATCTCTAATTCAGAAACCATGAGTTGCTGCATTAGCAATGGTGCTAATACCAACATTTACAACATATAATTATAAAAATTCAGAAACGGCGGGTTCGAGTTTATGTCTAAGCCCTGGATGAACAATATGGCTATCCTAATTTATTTATAAGTTTACGTAATGTAAGTTTTGTCATTTCCTGTCTAGAATAATTGAAATTCCTATAAGTACTACAATAAAAAGAAACCCCGCCACAGTATTTCAAAATAGAATGTTTTAGATTTTTCCTAAATACAGCTCTTTGTATTTAAAAAAAATTTAAAACACTGCATCAGCTTTCGTATGAGTGTGTTTTCTTACAAATGTTGTGGACTTGAAAGTTTCGTCATCGTAACATGTTGGCTGCTACGGTGAACGAATAGCCAGTGGTGTGGTCTTCTGGCTAATTGAGTTGGATGCAAGCTCTAGCCCCTGATGCAGCGCACTTGTCCTTACGGGCCCTGTCTAGATTCCCAGAACTAGTGACCCGAAACAAAGATTGAGAGCTTCCCTATAATAGACTTACACAGCCTCTCCTTGACAAATGTCAACCCCGCCTTCTCGTGGTGCATCCTGTTCCCACTAAAGGGGCTCTGACGACCGCCAATAGCGGTATAACTATACCATCGGGATTAGAGGAAATTCTATCCCACACTCACCAACCCGCTTGGCCAGCGTGGTGAGTTATGGCCAAACCCTCCAAAATGATTCCACAACTTAAATCTTGGCCCTCAGTCTCCGGCAGCTGGAATGTACCTGGCCAAGGCAGCGGCCAGTGCGACATGAAGGCAGAGGGTGCTAAGAATCCCCGGAGGACCGGACTAGGCTGCCATCTGATGCTGACCTTGGCTACTTACAATGGACACTCTCTATCTTCTGATTCAAGGCTTCTTGAATTGGAAGAGGAACTACAAAGGATCAAGTGGGACATCGTGGGGCTAAGTGAGGTAAGGAGAAAAGGAGAAGATCTCATCGAACTGAAAAGTGGACATCTCTTCTACTATCGTGGGACAGATACTGGCAGAACTAGTGGTGTTGGATTTATAATAAACAAGAAACTGAAGGATAAAGTTGTAGAAGTTGAAAGTTCCTCTGACAGAGCTGCACGACTTGTTATCCAACTTTCAAAAAGATACCAGGCTCAGATTATTCAAACTTATGCACCCACCACAAGTCATCCTGAAGAAGAAATTGAAGAATTTTATGAGGAAATTTGTCATCTAAATAATAAAGGTAAGCAGCACTTGAAAATAATTATGGGAGATTTCAATGCAAAAATAGGGCAACGGCAACAGAATGAAACTTCAGTAGGTAAATTCGGTCACGGCAACAGGAACCAGCGTGGAAATACTCTCGTTGAGTTTGCAGAGGCAGAAGGGTTTTTCATCTTGAACTCCTTCTTCAAGAAAAAGCCACACAGGAAATGGACATGGAGACATCCAAATGGGACGACAAGTGAAATTGATTTTATTATGTGTAACAAAAATTCGTCATAGAAGACTGCAGTGTGCTAAACAAGTTCAACACAGGTAGTGACCATAGATTGGTGAGATGTAAGATGCACCTCAACACTAAACTTGAACGTGGCAAGCTCATAAGACAAACAAAATCTATTGACATAACCAACCTTAAAAAACACCATAATACCTTCAAGTTAGAACTGAAGAACAGATTCTCTGCTTTAGAAGGCCTAACATCGGAAGAAGTGGACATCTCTGAAGTTAACAGAAAAGTAACCAAAGCTCTTATGGAAACAGCAACAAAATTAGCTGGGTCTAAGAACAAGTTGCATGTGAACAAATTATCAGGAAAAACCAAAATGTTGATGCAAAAAAGAAGAGAGATGAGGACAACTAAAGAAGATGTGACTTTCAAAGTGGAATATATAGAGCTATGCAAGACAGTAAGAAAAAGTATCACTGAAGACGTAAGAAAATTCAACTGTGAACTAGTGAGGAAAGCAATTGAAAACAACCAAAGCCTAAAGATGGCAAAGGGACATCACAGTAAGGGAAGAAAACAGATTATGGCACTGAGAAAAGAAGATGGTTCTGTAACAAGAAATAGAGGCGAAATTTTGACAAGAGTGAAAGATTTCTACTCCAAATTATATGAAAGGGATGATATATGCACTCCAGACATCATGAAAGATACCAGTACCAGAGTTCCTCCAGTCCTTCCAGCAGAAGTTGCACATGCAATCAAGAACATGAAGCGAGGAAAAGCTCCAGGAGAAGATGGAATTACTGTAGACATCATACAAGAAGCAAGTGGAGAAATCGAAACAGTACTCGCCCAAATTTTCACTCGATGCCTTAATGAAGGAAAGATTCCTGAGGATTGGAACACCGCTACAATGATCCTGCTACATAAGAAAGGTGACATTGAGGATCTCGGAAACTACAGACCTATCAGCCTCCTATCAGTAGTTTATAAAATCTTCACTAAAGTTCTTTCACACCGCTTGAAGGTAACACTGGACATGGCTCAACCGAGAGAACAAGCTGGATTCAGGAGTGGCTACAGCACAATGGATCATATCCACGTGCTGAGAGAACTAATTGAACGAGCGAGGGAATATGAACTTCCATTGTGCATGGCTTTTATCGATTATGAAAAAGCCTTTGATTCGGTGAAACCATCAGCAGTTGCAATGGCTCTGAAATCCTGCGGTATTGAAGATGCATACATTAATATTATTAATAACATCTATGAAAATGCAAGTGCGAAGATTCGGCTGTTTGAAAATACAACACACATAAAAATTGGAAAAGGAGTGAGACAAGGTGACACCATATCTCCGAAGCTCTTTAATGCCACATTGGAAAATGTCTTTCAATCACTGAACTGGGAAAACAAAGGGATAAAGATTAATGGAGATTATCTAACCCACCTTCGTTTTGCTGATGACGTAGTCATTTTTGCAACTACCCCATCAGAGCTGCAGAGTATGATCCAGGAACTTGCTGACAAGAGTAAAGAAGTGGGATTAAAAATGAACTTTCAGAAGACAAAAGTGATGTTCAATGCTTTTACAAGAAATGAAGATTTATCGATTGATGGAGAAAAGCTGGAGATAACAGACACGTACGTTTATCTTGGACAGCAGATATCAAGTGAGGGTCACATTGATGAAGAAATTAATCGGCGTACAAAACTTGCCTGGAGAGCTTTTGGAAGAAACAGCATAATTTTCAAGAGCAATATGCCATTATGTCTTAAAAGAAAAGTGTTTGATCAATGCATCCTTCCAGTGCTTACGTATGGTGCAGAGACGTGGACCTTAACTAAAAGAGACGTACAAAGACTGCAGACAACTCAAAGAAGCATGGAGAGGTGCATACTTGGTGTAACCAGGAGAGATAAGAAGAGGAACTCGTGGATCCGAAAAATGACAAGAGTGGAAGACATCATGATCAGAGTTAAATCCCTGAAATGGCAATGGGCTGGACATACTGCCAGAAGGACAGATCATCGATGGACAGCCGAAATTTTAGATTGGATTCCAAGGGACAGGAAAAGACCCAGAAGAAGACCACATGGGAGATGGGTGGATGAAATTCGAAAGTATGCAGGGGTGACATGGAGGAGACTGGCACAAGACAGACCGTTGTGGAGGAAACTTGGGGAGACCTTCGTCCAGCAGTGGATTGATAATGGTTGACAATGATGATGATGATGATGACATCGTTCATTGAGGATCTCGGAAACTACAGACCTATCAGCCTCCTATCAGTAGTTTATAAAATCTTCACTAAAGTTCTTTCACACCGCTTGAAGGTAACACTGGACATGGCTCAACCGAGAGAACAAGCTGGATTCAGGAGTGGCTACAGCACAATAGATCATATCCACGTGCTGAGAGAACTAATTGAAAGAGCGAGGGAATATGAACTTCCATTGTGCATGGCTTTTATCGATTATGAAAAAGCCTTTGATTCGGTGAAACCATCAGCAGTTACAATGGCTCTGAAAACCTGCGGTATTGAAGATGCATACATTAATATTATTAATAACATCTATGAAAATGCAAGTGCAAAGATTAGGCTGTTTGAAAATACAACACACGTAAAAATTGGAAAGGGAGTGAGACAAGGTGACACCATATCTCCGAAGCTCTTTAATGCCACATTGGAGGGTGTTTTTCAGTCACTGAGCTGGGAAAACAAGGGGATAAAGATTAATGGAGATTATCTAACCCACCTTCGTTTTGCTGATGACGTAGTCATTTTTGCAACTACCCCATCAGAGCTGCAGAGTATGATCCAGGAACTTGCTGACAAGAGTAAAGAAGTGGGATTAAAAATGAACTTTCAGAAGACAAAAGTGATGTTCAATGCTTTTACAAGAAATGAAGATTTATCGATTGATGGAGAAAAGCTGGAGATAACAGACACGTACGTTTATCTTGGACAGCAGATATCAAGTGAGGGTCACGCTGATGAAGAAATTAATCGGCGTACAAAACTTGCCTGGAGAGCTTTTGGAAGAAACAGCATAATTTTCAAGAGCAATATGCCATTATGTCTTAAAAGAAAAGTGTTTGATCAATGCATCCTTCCAGTGCTTACGTATGGTGCGGAGACGTGGACCTTAACTAAAAGAGACATACAAAGGCTGCAGACAACTCAAAGCAGCATGGAGAGGTGCATGCTTGGTGTAACCAGGAGAGATAAGAAGAGGAACTCGTGGATCCGAAAAATGACAAGAGTGGAAGACATCATGATCAGAGTTAAATCCCTGAAATGGCAATGGGCTGGACATATTGCCAGAAGGACAGATCATCGATGGACAGCTGAAATTTTAGATTGGATTCCAAGGGACAGGAAAAGACCCAGAAGAAGACCACATGGGAGATGGGTGGATGAAATTCGAAAGTATGCAGGGGTGACATGGAGGAGACTGGCACAAGACAGACCGTTGTGGAGGAAACTTGGGGAGACCTTCGTCCAGCAGTGGATTGATAATGGTTGACAATGATGATGATGATGATGACATCGTTCATTAAAATAACCAGTGCGAAAGAAAAAATCCCTCAATTTGTTCATATTGTTTCTTAAATTTCTGGATATTATACTCTCCAATTACATGCGCACATGTTTTAGCGTCTGAAAGACAAAATTGCTTGTCGAAAACTGAAATTCGTTTACCTAAAGAGGAAATTTATCTAAATATAGCTCGGTTGATAGGTAAGTTTCTTTCCGGAAAAGAAACTTTACCTACCGACAAAGCTGTGTGAAAAAAGCAGAGTATCATGTTTTCGTGATTAAATTTAACCTATTTCTTCACTCATGTCTGTAGGCACCCTAGATTTCTGGTGGGAACGTGGGTGTGGATTCATTACAGTCTACCTGGAATCAAGGCCGTATCCAGGGAGGGACCAAGAGAGAGAGAGAGAGCTAAGCTCCTTCTCCGGAATGAATACCACATAAAACTTTCAGAAAGTGTATTAAAGACGAAAATAAAAAGCTTGTTATTTGTTTACTCCGTCTTGGTTTCAAGAAATGACAATTATCGAGAAAAGGTCGAAAAGAAAAATCATCGAAGTGTCACTTTTTGATGTTTTTTCACTTCTCTCTTTCTCTCTCTCTCTCGAATCAGTTGTCTGTATTATAAAATGACGCCGTTAGGCTTAATCAACAATATTAACCGAATTTTCTTTCGTCGTTATCATAACATTTTAGCTAAGACTGAATACGGGTGTGGGTGTGGGGTCGTCCTGTCCCGTTGGACCTAGTCCTGATTGTACTACTGACTCGTGTTTATTTCTTCTGCCAACATTTGAGCTACTAATCAACGATAACATCGCATAATTTTTTATTCTCTCGTTGGATGAACATGTGCTATTGACTGTAAAATAGTAAAACTATATTAGCATTCCGAATTATTGGTGTAAGAATATAAATAAACGCTTCCAAGCTTTCGCACATCAACCAGATGTTTTTTTCTAGGAGATAGAAACTAGTTTCTGTCACTAGTATAGTTTTCCTATTTATGACAAACTAGCTATACTATTTTATGCATAGTTGGTGTACAGTTCCTCGTTATTAATGTGTTATCGACATTTATTTCTTAACGCCTTGGTTTCTTCTTAGTCTCTTACTTCGATCAGAAGCTTATATAGGTATTTCCGAATTTATAAACGCAGGAATTTTGTAAATGTTCACAGCATTTTACCTGACTTTTTTAAATCTTTGATGTTGTTTCTCTATTGAAAAAAATTAATAGCCATTTTATTGATAGCCAAAACATTGCTTTTATAAAGCGTTTGTTACTGCAAAACAAACCTAATTGAAACGAGTGAAGTGCAGAATACAGATGGCACTTCAACTATATTTTACGACACGTATAGATAACTCGAAAAGTTACTCTCTTTAGTTTATCGTCAGACTAGCTATTCACCAAGTACGTTAGACCAAATATATCACTTCAGTATCTTCATAAATAGATTCAAATGAACTGATGTTTAATGAAGGAAACTATTTCCATTAAGTATAGGAAAGATTTTACCTGATATCTTCTGAGCAATGAGGCAAAATTGGCGTTGAGAATGTAATGATCTGCTAGAAGTGCATCTATAATATCACTATTACTAAACGTCCTTTCATTTTCCGTTTCGAGACCGATGGTTGAGCAGCCCTTGTTTTCCTTGCTGGTGAAAACATCACGTTTGGCCACAACTTTCTTCCGATCCGCGTCCAGAGGGCTCTCTTGAAGCACCGATTCTATGATATCATTGCACTCTTCAGAATTCATATCTATTGGATCTTTATCATCATCATCTTCATCTTCGTCATAAATCTCCTTATACAGATTGGCGTCGTCATCTTTCAGCTCATCGTCATTTCCTTCCACATTTTCGTGTGTCAGACTGTGGCCACTGTGTCTGATACAGTTGCTGTCATTTCCCCCGTTCACCGTCAGAGAGTTACTAATGTTGTTGTTAACTATGGAAGACAAGTTTGGTGAGTGTGAACTGTATTCTATCTCGGGGGTGATCCCTTGCTCTTCATCTTCGGAGAGGGGAAAGTCCAAAACGTCATCTTCAGAGCGGTAGGCACATCCAATCCGGTTGAGCTTTCGACCGCTTTCCTCCGGTGAGGATGAGCTGTCTGGAGATTCGGGAAAAGCCCGATTGTTTTCCTGGTACTGAGAAGATGGCGCAGACCTGGCGTGGCCGTCGTCTTCACTGCTTGCGAAATTTGGCAAAGTTTTATCTCCAGATATTGGAGGAAGCTTTAGAGTCCATTTGTCCTCAGAAAGATGGTGAAAGTGCACATCGAAACGTCCACAGGAGGAGAAGAAACCCAAGAAACGGTTGGGGCTATCCATGATGGCAGACATGGTGATGTCCGTCTCAGTTGATAAGCGGTGACTATCAGTCAGGGCCAGGAGTCTCTCACAGAACATAAATATTGGCTGAAAGAGAAACGATACACTCATGAAATTGAAACTAAGCTGTGCTGCATGTTATATTAGCTACAGTCATTTGCAAAAGTTTAAGCCCACCAACGAATTAATTGAAAATTAAGATTTTCAAAGAAATAACTAATTACTAGTTAGAGACATTTGAAAAATGACACCACAGATGAATACTTACATTCTTTAGAACACAAAAGACCGAAATCAGTACTTTGTGTGGCCACGTTTGTTCTTTATAACGGCTAGAATACGATGTGGCATACTCTCAATGAGGGATTTACAGTAGTCACTTGAAAAGCCTTTGCACCACACGTACGTTATCGCGTCAATCAAAGCTTGGGAATTTGATGGTTGTTTTTCTGCTGCCTTGTCTTTTAAAATGGTCCACAAATTTTCGATGAGGTTAAGGCCGGGACTATCACCGAGCCAGTCAAAGACAGTTATGTTGTTCCTCTGCAAGTAGTCCTTTACTGTTTTTGATCTGTGAGATGGAGCACCATTATGCACAAAGATTATACATCTGTGCACTTGGATATGAGTTAACAGCTTCTCACGTAACATTTCCACATAAAAAGGACCGGTAATGGTATGCCTGTTGGCAAAAAGGATAATGAAGTAGTACTGGATGCTGACATAGCACCCTATATCATCTCACTAAGCGGATGTCTCACGGGGCTAACGGTGTATTTTTCATCAAACCCTTTTCAGTTTGTTCGTCAAACATGCAGGTGCTTCACGCGATTCAAATTGACGCCCAGTTGATTCTACGTAAAAAAGAACTTATCTCCAATTTTCAGCAGTCCACGATTGATGACGCTTAGCAAACTGGGGTCTCTTTTTTCATGACAGAGGTTAGTCTAGGTTTATGTGCAGGTTTATAAGACTTTAATCTAAAACCTCTGCTAGAACGTCGAGTAACAATGCTGGTATTAATAGCAGACCCTTTTGAATGTAGAAAGACCTTGATTTTCTTGCACGAACTCCTCGGAGAACGCATAACTATATCCGCCTTATGGTACTGTAACCACGTGGGGTTGTTTTCCTTGGACGTCCACTTCTCTTTCGGTCGCTAAATTCACTTGTATCTCGATATTTAATGATCGTATTATGAATAGAAATCTTGCCCATATTCACCTTTCTGTTTATGTCACGTTCGGAGTATCCTTCGTAATATAAAGTTCACTATTTGTTCCGTCTGAGTAACACTTAATGACACTTTTTTGCCCCTTTTTCGCTTTATATAAAATACGCACAAAACCTCTCAGCATGAAAACCAGTAGCAAACTGACGCTCGCACGCTTCCCCCAACTCTATCAACAGCTGCCGCTGTAGGATGATGCAACACCGTCTGGAAGTTGAGTAATACAGACAGTAGCAGATGCAATCGGCAGAAATCTTCTAATACCAAGAGTTGGTCTTAAACTTTTGCAAATGACTGTAAAACCAAATGCAAAATGTTGTTACAGCAGTGCACTCGTGCAAATTTTACCTTGTTCAAAAATTATGTGCCATTCTTATAGCGTAAGGACATCAGTTGTAATGTTTTGAGTGACGTGCCGTGTTAAAAACTAATCCAACGCATCCTGGGGGAGAGAAGATGCTAAATATAGAAAAGACTGAATGTGAACTGCGCAGTGTAATGCCGCAAGCGAAGACAGGGTTCTGTAATGAGTTGGTTTTAAAGGAAACCTAATATTTCACGACGGAAAAAAAAGCAAACGTTTTTAAGCAGACGTCTTGCTCCTGAGTATCGGCGATAATCTAAACAAAAAACAAAAGCGGCTGGAACAATAGAATGTACACTGAAGTGCCAGAAAAACGGGTACACGAGTCTAATACTTGGTAGGTCCCCCACGGGAGCGCAGGACTGCAGAAATACGACAGGACATGGACTCCACTAGCTTCTGGAAATATGCTGTAGGCAATGCACACCATACTTCCTGCAGAGCGTTCCACAATTCGGGTGTATTCCGAGATCTCAGATTCCTGTGTTCGATTGCGCGTTGCATAGCATCCCAAATGTGTTCTAGCACGTTCAGATCTAGGTACGTTGCACAGTCCGGACGCTGATGCTTGTTGAGGCTCCAGTATTGAATTCCGATTATACCTGTGAGAGTGTTGCACGCCTATCGCGTGAAACGATTCTTGACAGCCGACGATGGTCACGTTCACCCAAATGTATTTTTACGGCCACACTGGTATCGTAGGTTGGAGGTTTTGCCGGAATTCTTATAGTCACGGTACACACTTGCAATGGTCGTCCGTGAAAATCCGAACTTCGTTTCAACCTCCGAAATACTATGGCCCATCTCACGAGCGCCAACTATGACACCGCGTTGAAAATCGCCCAAATCGTTATTACTTGTCATTCTCATGCCGAAAACAGCTCTGAGAGCTGGCAAGGATGTCTATCGCTTTATATACGCACTGGCGGAAGCAACCGAGTACGCGCATAGGTGACGTTGCTATCTATTTTGAATAAGCTCGTCTGTACCAGTTTTTCTGGCACTTCAGTGTATATAAAAATGGTTGATTAAACCTAGTGCCGATATTAAAATTCAGGTGTGCATATTTTCTTGCTATTATTCAAACAAAGCACAGGAGGATATGTTTTGTATGATAGACTGATGGTGTTAAAGGAAATATCTGAGATGGATTTCAAATGCGATGGTTGTAAATAATTAATCAGCAATCCATTTGGAAATATTTCATTAAGTTACTGTTTCGCATTATTGGAAAATGAAGCTAGAAGCAATGAACGCGATTTCTGATCACAAACACAGAGACACGTTTTCCATATATTCAGAGCGACTTTATAAAATATTTACATATGGTATTACCCTTTCATTAATAAAATATATGCATGCGGTTTTCCCCTTCATTACTCCAATAAATATGCGAACAAAATAATAAAAATTACGCTCGCGTCCACTAGCTCTAATAACGAACAAACTTCTGAAACATTTTTCCAGCTTTTCCCGATGAGATGTATTCTTGCTCGGCTGGTAAACTTCGACTTTCGTGTTTCGCTGATACTTAATTTTCTTTAAACATCTGCTTGTCCTAACTGTGGTCATTCCCGCTGGCGGTGGTCGCAGCATATTACCATTTGAAATTATGCGATTCTAAAAGTTATAGTTGAAAAATTCTTTTGTCTCCGATTGTTGTAACAACGACCGCAATGTTCCACCTTTTCTGATGAAACAATTTTCTGTTAGGTGGTGCATACATACATACATATATATTACTAAGCTGTTCTCTGAGTTTCAGAGGTTAGCTCCACAAGGAAAAACAATCCGCCAGATAAATGTTTAACTGATTATACATACATACATACAACTAAGCTGTTTTCTGAGTTTCAGAGGTTAGCTCCACAAGGAAAGACAATCCGCCAGATAAATGTTTAACTGATTATTTACTTACTGTTGCCATATCAGAAGTCTCCATTCACCGGGATCTTGGCATACAGCTCGAGCTTCAACGACATCCATCACACGACGCACACAGGACCTTTTGTTCAACATACTCATAATCTTTTTCTCATGCAGCTATTTCTGTATCTGGTCCTCCCATGATTTCCTTGCCTTAGAAAATCTTTTCTTAGTAAGCATCATATCACTCATTCTTTCAACAGGGAAACCACTTAAGATTATCGTTTCCACCTTGCTAAAAGCATTTTACCTCACATTATACAACTGCAACGCATCCTCATTCCTCACCTCACATGATCAGAGAGTGCTATGCCACAAATCCCCCCCCCCGTAAATAATGCATCTCTCCAGCACACAAACGACTCCTATGTCGCTCCTGCAGTTCCCAGGTTTCACTGCCATACATCAGAGTAGGAACAATTACACCTTCATACACAGCCATTCGGGTCAGTGGTACTACATGAAGCCACTAATTGCATGCTTAAAAAAATACATATATATTTCCAACTTTATCTAAATCATTTGCTTGTTACGTCTACGAATTCTATAGTATCCATCTTTATTTCTTGGGGAAAATGTACTGCCATGTCTATCGTCAGGATTTGAGTTGTGTAAGAGAAGCAACAATTACCTGAGTCTTCTAGAGTAACGAACACATGTTTTTAGTTTGGGACGTTGCTGTTTTGTTCATAGCCAACCTTGCAATTTCTTATGTCTAAACATAATTCTTCTGTTCAGACGATGGACATTCATGGACTATTCCATGAATGTCCATCGTCTGAACTGAAGAATTATGTTCAGACGATGGAAAGAGCGATGTATTTATTTATTTACTGAAGCCACGTATTTGGAGGATTTTCACCATGGACTATTCGCTAAGATAGGGCTTCAGAGTTGCGGAAGGTGACCTAATATTTATGCGGGTCTAAATATTTTTAAAATTGCTCTACACCTTCTTCCGTACTCTGAAATAAAATTTCAGGGGATTGTGAGGGTTTCAAACGTCACGTGATGGAATCCTACTTAACCACATAGAATGAAGTAGCAATTTTATTTACATATATGCAGTGCTGCATCATATATGAAACAAAACCCCAGTAGAAACAAAACAAAGTATGCTCGCTTTCAGTTAACCAGGATATTTTGCTATAACTCCACATTAAAAGTTCTACTGATTCTTACGTTTTTGCGCCAAGCAAATATTTGTTCGATGTGGGCCCAAGTCTTTAAATGGTTTTTTTCTTCATCCACTGATAAACTAAAAGGGTGTTCCAATAAAAAGTCCCTTTGTTCATTTGACTTACACGAGCCAACCTTACAGCTCAAGTCCACAAATGAAAAACAGTTGCTCACTGTCCGACGACGCACAAGCAAAATTGCTACTGTTAAACCGAAAGGCGACCATCCCCGAAAGGCAGTTTTACGCATGCGCAGTTCAGCGCGCATCTTCTCATTCATTACTATTCTTCGAAACTTCATCAAGGCAGCCAGGGCATCAAGTTGACAGGTGTCACCTCTACCACCACGCGGTATTCATTGCGCTCTAGTAAACGGATATGGAAGGCTGTAATGTGTTACCCAGTTACTCAACAATTTTAGTGGCTCACATTTACATTTAGAAAATCTGGAAACTGGTTACTAGTACGAATTTTCTTTCGGACATTTTGCAATTAAAAGAAAAAAACAACAAACAAATTTTTTCTCATTTTCATGCGGGGCTTAGCCCCGAATTCCCATACTGACGGAATGCCACTGGTGCTTTAAAAGATTATGTGCTATTTCCATACAGGTCGAATATCGCGCTATTTCCGTAGAAGTGGGTCTAACAAAGTGCAGGTTTTGTACAGGTTTTAGGACGAGGGGTTATTAAAAAAATGTCCCTACATGTGCAGATGATAACTGTGACGTGCCTGCCCCGCAGGACGCACACCACATAAAGGCAGATAGCAGCAAAAACGAACGTCTGCGTAGCTCAGTTGGTAGAGCGACTTGTTCCGGAATAAGTAGACTCGGGTTCGATTCCAGGCGTGGACCAAAAATGACGGAGAAATTTACTTCGTTATATAATCTCTAAGGAGGAAAGATAACCAAGTAAACTGTTATCAGTGAAATTTCATTAACTAACAAAACGGTATCAGAGAAACATGGACTGTGCACAGCGCACAGTCCATGTTTCACTGATACCGTTTTTCGTTAGTTGGTCAGTGTTCGTTGCACAAATCAATGGTAGAAATTTCAAAAACGTTAAAGAGGAAATATTCTGCGACTCAATGTTGGAAACATCGAGTGAACAAAAACAATGGCATTATATTCGCAGTAAATCTAACTTGACAATAGGGTTGAGGAAACGGAGTGTGTATTTCCACTACATAATATACGTAGGGGGCTGATAAGTCTTTGGCTTTTTCCATTTTTACATACTCTTAGACTGATAATACCTTTATCATATCAAAATCGATTTTTATATGTGCCTGGCCAAATATCATAATTGTATCCTAATTATTTCTTTTTTTTTTTTTTTTCAGGTGTGAAGTGACAAACAATGATGCAAAACAGCTCAGATTTCACGGCAGTGGTGAAATATCTTTTCTTAAAAGGGAACTCGGCTAAACAAATTCATGATAAAATGTCGGTTACATTAGGTGATAAGTGGGCCTTCCAACTCTACAGTCAAGAACTGGGTTGCCGGGTTTAGAACAGGACATTTGAGCACCGAAGGCGAAGAACGTTCTGGAAGACCAACTTAAGTGACAATTCCAAGGAAAAAAGATGCTATTCATTCCATGTTCCTGGGAGATCGAAGAATATCACCTAAAAAGATAGCAGATACCCTAACGATATCCAGAGAACGAGTAGGCTATATTATTCACGAGAGTTTAGACATGAGAAAGATCTTAGGCAAATCGGTTCCCAAATGTCTCAATGCTGACCAGAAACGTGATCGAGTGACTGCTTCACAAGTCATTTTGGACCGATTGCGGCGGGATCTTGTGGGATTTTTGAACTTTCTCGTAACTATGAATGAAGCATGGGTATATATATATATATATGATTCAGAGTACAAAGAACAATGCAAAGAATGGAGACACAGTGGTTTCCCGCGTCCAAAGAAATTCAAGACAGAGGTCAACAAGCTGGGTGTTGCCGTCGGTCTTCTGGGAAAAAGATGGATTTTTTCTTGTAGATTATCTGGATAAGGGTACAACCATCACGGCAAAGTAGTACGTTTGCACTTCTCGGCAAACTGAAGCAGCAACTGGTCTCCAAACGTCGAGGCAAGCTTTCGAAAGGGATCTTGTTTTTTCAAGACAATGCCTCTCCTCAAAAAGCGGCCATTACCGAGCAGAAATTGGCTGATCTGCACTTTGAAATTCTGAAACAGCCGGCCTACTCACCTGATTTGGTTCCTTTGGACTACTACCTCTTTCCTAAACTGAAAAAAACACCTCATGGGGGAAAAACTTTTTTCAAGCATTGAGGATGCCACAGCAGCTGGGGACCAGTGGTTTGCAGAGAAAGCGATTTATGGGTTAAAAAGTTAGAACAACGAAATCATAAGTGTATGGAGTTCAGGGGAGAATATGTAAATAATTTTTTCAACCCAGTAACTTTTTGTTTCGTTTACAAAGCCAAAGACTTATCAGCACCTTTTCGTAGTTCCAGTCTATAAGCTAGTATTCCTGTTTGAACTGTGACTAAAAAGTGCATAGTTGTTCTAAATAGTGTGCGTACGTACATGAATAAAAATGAAGATTTCAGTTTCAGTCCCGTTTCTAAAAATACAGATATTCTAGTTTTGGTGACGTCATTGTCCCTTATCTCTGTCATCCATCTGCGTTAGAGCGGCTATATCCGGAGCACATTTACTGCTATACTTTGGACAAGGCTAATCTGACCATGGAGTAAAGTTACGGAGTGTGTACTTCCACCGCATTATATAGTTCCAGTTGAAAAGCATGTGTTCGAGTTTGAACTGAGACCTAAAAAGGACATGGGTATATAGATGTTCTAAATGTTGTACGTTCGTGCGTTATAAAAATAAAGATCCTAATTCCGGTCGCGTTTCTAAAAAATACAAATATTCGCACTTTGGCGACGTCATTGTCACTTGTGTTTTGCTTCAGAGAGGCTGTACGGTATACACGGAGAATAATTACTGCGAGCGGGAGGAAAGAATTGTGTTAGCCCGAGGGTAAGTGCGTAATGGTTTGGCCGTTAAGCTCAGCACTCGTAAGCTTGCTCCTTTCTCCGTGGCTGCTGTTTTAAAATACTCATTCAGAAATCGTTTGTCTGGTGATCAGCATGGTTGAGAAGGTGTGGGAGTTGAGGGGTGACATCGTGATGGAACGCGGGAAGTTTCCTTTTGTCTTGCGTTAAGTCACCCTTAGGGAGAAGAGTCCGCGCCACATGGCATCCCATTAATGCGCGGAGAAGTACTGATGCACAAGAGATGTCTTCTCGGTGAATCGGTTTCACAGCGTTAACAGTGTGATCAGGTTAGCTTTGCCCGGATTATAGTAGAAGGTATGCAGACTACAGATGAGCTCGGGCTCGGACGGGCTCAGAATTCCTCAACTACCGAAAGCCCAGGGCCCGGACTCGGAATTACACGTCTTGAATATCATTACTGTAATTAATTCAACACGTGTAATTCCGAGCCTGGTTGAATAACACATGTTAAATTTCATTGTGGATTTGTTACGCATGGTGGAAGGATGTTCAGTTTCCTAAGCTTGCTGCCATTGCAAGACAAATTTTGCTTAGCAAGACTTGCATTATGCGTTGTCCGAAGCTATGGCCCAAGCAAGGCTAAGGAGGTCTGGTATCGAAAAACTGGGAAAAAAATCAAATTCCTATTTTTTGTATTTTATTAAAAATTAAGAATCTCATCTTTAAAATGATGTATTAATTTCCAAAATTGTGCAGTTAGAAGTATTGTCATTTATTTTTTTTAAATTTCCTCACTCCCGCGATTTTTGGGGTGACGTTGGTTTTTAGTGCAGCAGGTCGAGTTTTAGAGAAAAGATCAAGTTGAAGAGCCGAGGCATTAGACGCAATTCTCTCTCTCTCTTTTCATGATGAACTTGATCTGGAAACTGCACACACATATGATAATATTGTGATTATTATACTATTAAGCGCAAAGCTTTGTTAATGTTACAAAATGCAGAATAATCTGGTCTGGAATGCTTTGACGTTCTTTTTTTTTTTTTTTTTTTTTTTTTTTAAATTTCCCTACATGCTTTTTTTTTATATTCTACTACAACACTCTAAACTACCTTTACCAATTAGCATATATGTAAATTATATTGCAAAGATTAGTTTTCTAGAGTCAAAATTTCAAACACTTGCAACTGTCTGTAGGGCGTTGTACGTTTTATAATGCAATTTATTCAAAGTAAAAGTAAATTTAGAAATCAAAAAGAAATAACGAATGGAACTTTTTCTTTCTAAACGATTTTCTTTTCTTCAGCTTTTACCCAAATTACTGATTCCCCTGATACGGTCGAAGGGCACGTTGATTATTTATTTATTTTCAAATCCACGTTTTAGAACATTTGGCTTGATGAGTAGTATTTCTAAAAACATAAAAACATATTAATATTGTGAAGTGGATTAACTGAACTAAACTGTTTAAACTAATCCTTGCTTGTGCCATATCTTTGGCCAGTGTATAATGCATAAATGCAAGTCTTGATAAGCAAAATTTTCGAAGAATCCGGGCCCGGGCTCCTAAAATTGAGCCCGAACTCATCTCTAATGCAGACACTCAAGTGTTTCTGGGGACTAAGCGTTACTCCTCTCTTCCTGAGGAATAACGCTTAGCACTCCTAAAAGCCGGACGGAACTTGCGCTGAGTTAGAAATTTTTAATCCACTTGTAGGGAAATTGCGCGTACGGATCTAGAAGAACATCCTTTAAAATACACAGTCCAGGTGCGGATCCAGTAGCTTATCAAACGGGACGTTATTCCAATTTTAGTAAAAAAAAAAAAGGGAGGTAGACTACGGAAATGTGATATTTATTTAAATTCAGCAGTGTTACACAGCCCTAAAACTCATTCCTCATCAAAATAATCATATTAAATGATTAAATCTCACAATACGAACAATAGTAGCTAAACCATCATTTCCATATTGGAAAGATTTTCTGTTTCACTGAGAAAATCAGCTTAATGACTTATAAATCTGTAGGTCCGAATTAAACTTTTGAAGCAAAGGTTTCGCTCTTGCATTCAGATTGCTTGCTTTAATAAAAAACAACTTTCCAGTTTGCATTATGCCTAAGCAACAAATCCATGGGTTTTGAGGAGTTTCTGTCATCCCATCGAAGGAATGTTGTGTGAAAGCCCATTTATTTTAAAACATGATCTCTGCTTAAGTCAACACACTTTTTGGCACGATTCACCAACCTTCGTAACCCCCTCAAAAAAAAAAAAAATTCCGAAGATTTTGACTGAAATTCTTTGTTCAAGGCACCCACATCACAGCATTGATACTGCTGAATTTCTGCCCTTTTAATCCTTTTTTTTTTTTTTTTTTTGCGATTTAGAAGATGTCCGATTGAGCCAGATCCGATGAGTAAGGTGGAGGACGTAACGGCTTGTATCCAAAATCACGTAGTATTGCCTGACTAATACTTTGTGCGCAGGTGCATTGTCTTGACGGAAGACGACTCATTTGGCCCATATCTCGCTCCTCTTGAACTTTCATTCTTCGTGAAAACGGCATAGTGGCTCCTCACTCCAGGAAATCAATGACCACTCCTTAGGCATCCCAGATGACAAATGCCATGTTTTTCGCAGCCTACTTTTGCTCTCGAAGCTTTTTAGGAAAGAAAGAAAGGGCATGTTTCCACTGTTTTTATTGTTCTGTTTCAGGGTCGAAGTGGTGATATTTTGTCCATAGTAATATAGCTCCCAAAAAAGTGAACTTCAGTGTTAAAAGGCTGCAGTCTCATCAACACTTTACTGTTTCCTGCTTCTGATCTGCAATCGGTGCTTTAGGGGACCCCCTAAAGAAGAAACCTTCCTCATTCCTAAAGCATTCACCAAAATATCGTGAGCTTGTTAATGGGAGATGTAGAATGTTGTCTCAGTGTGCTCCCTGTTTTTCAGCGGTATTGCATGATCAAACCATGAATATCATCCAAATGTTTAGGTGTTGAAACCGCAGAGCGTCCCCCACTTCAGGGTGTATATTCAACAATCTCTTTCAGGTTTAAATTCTGCAACCCAGTTATTGACAGTCGCGTATGACGGACAAGATTCCCCCAATGTTTGCAGCATGTCCTCATGAATTTCTCTCGGCGACATTCTCTGTAAGCGGCGGTACTCAATAATTACACGGCGCTCGATTCTTTATATAGTGGACATACATATATATCATCATCATCATCATCATCATTGTCAACCATTATCAATCCACTGCTGGACGAAGGTCTCCCCAAGTTTCCTCCACAACGGTCTGTCTTGTGCCAGTCTCCTCCATGTCACCCCTGCATACTTTCGAATTTCATCCACCCATCTCCCATGTGGTCTTCTTCTGGGTCTTTTCCTGTCCCTTGGAATCCAATCTAAAATTTCGGCTGTCCATCGATGATCTGTCCTTCTGGCAGTATGTCCAGCCCATTGCCATTTCAGGGATTTAACTCTGATCATGATGTCTTCCACTCTTGTCATTTTTCGGATCCACGAGTTCCTCTTCTTATCTCTCCTGGTTACGCCAAGCATGCACCTGTCCATGCTTCTTTGATTTGTGTGCAGCCTTTGTATGTCTCTTTTAGTTAAGGTCCACGTCTCTGCACCATACGTAAGCACTGGAAGGATGCATTGATCAAACACTTTTCTTTTAAGACATAATGGCATATTGCTCTTGAAAATTATGCTGTTTCTTCCAAAAGCTCTCCAGGCAAGTTTTGTACGCCGATTAATTTCTTCACCAATGTGACCCTCACTTGATATCTGCTGTCCAAGATAAACGTACGTGTCTGTTATCTCCAGCTTTTCTCCATCAATCGATAAATCTTCATTTCTTGTAAAAGCATTGAACATCACTTTTGTCTTCTGAAAGTTCATTTTTAATCCCACTTCTTTACTCTTGTCAGCAAGTTCCTGGATCATACTCTGCAGCTCTGATGGGGTAGTTGCAAAAATGACTACGTCATCAGCAAAACGAAGGTGGGTTAGATAATCTCCATTAATCTTTATCCCCTTGTTTTCCCAGCTCAGCGACTGAAAAACACCCTCCAATGTTGCATTAAAGAGCTTCGGAGATATGGTGTCACCTTGTCTCACTCCCTTTCCAATTTTTACGTGTGTTGTATTTTCAAACAGCCGAATCTTTGCACTTGCATTTTCATAGATGTTATTAATAATATTAATGTATGCATCTTCAATACCGCAGGTTTTCAGAGCCATTGTAACTGCTGATGGTTTCACCGAATCAAAGGCTTTTTCATAATCGATAAAAGCCATGCACAATGGAAGTTCATATTCCCTCGCTCTTTCAATTAGTTCTCTCAGCACGTGGATATGATCTATTGTGCTGTAGCCACTCCTGAATCCAGCTTGTTCTCTCGGTTGAGCCATGTCCAGTGTTACCTTCAAACGGTGTGAAAGAACTTTAGTGAAGATTTTATAAACTACTGATAGGAGGCTGATAGGTCTGTAGTTTCCGAGATCCTCAATGTCACCTTTCTTATGTAGCAGGATCATTGTAGCGGTGTTCCAATCCTCAGGAATCTTTCCTTCATTAAGGCATCGAGTGAAAATTTGGGCGAGTACTGTTTCGATTTCTCCACTTGCTTCTTGTATGATGTCTACAGTAATTCCATCTTCTCCTGGAGCTTTTCCTCGCTTCATGTTCTTGATTGCATGTGCAACTTCTGCTGGAAGGACTGGAGGAACTCTGGTACTGGTATCTTTCATGATGTCTGGAGTGCATATATCATCCCTTTCATATAATTTGGAGTAGAAATCTTTCACTCTTGTCAAAATTTCGCCTCTATTTCTTGTTACAGAACCATCTTCTTTTCTCAGTGCCATAATCTGTTTTCTTCCCTTACTGAGATGTCCCTTTGCTATCTTTAGGCTTTGGTTGTTTTCAATTGCTTTCCTCACTAGTTCACAGTTGAATTTCCTTACGTCTTCAGTGATACTTTTTCTTACTGTCTTGCATAGCTCTATATATTCCACTTTGGAAGTCACATCTTCTTTAGTTGTCCTCATCTCTCTTCTTTTTTGCATCAACATTTTGGTTTTTCCTGATAATTTGTTCACATGCAACTTGTTCTTAGACCCAGCTAATTTTGTTGCTGTTTCCATAAGAGCTTTGGTTACTTTTCTGTTAACTTCAGAGATGTCCACTTCTTCCGATGTTAGGCCTTCTAAAGCAGAGAACCTGTTCTTCAGTTCTAACTTGAAGGTATTATGGTGTTTTTTAAGGTTGGTTATGTCAATAGATTTTGTTTGTCTTATGAGCTTGTCACGTTCAAGTTTAGTGTTGAGGTGCATCTTACATCTCACCAATCTATGGTCACTACCTGTGTTGAACTTGTTTAGCACACTGCAGTCTTCTATGACAAATTTTTTGTTACACATAATAAAATCAATTTCACTTGTCGTCCCATTTGGATGTCTCCATGTCCATTTCCTGTGTGGCTTTTTCTTGAAGAAGAAGTTCAAGATGAAAAACCCTTCTGCCTCTGCAAACTCAACGAGAGTATTTCCACGCTGGTTTCTGTTGCCATGACCGAATTTACCTACTGAAGTTTCATTCTGTTGCCGTTGCCCTATTTTTGCATTGAAATCTCCCATAATTATTTTCAAGTGCTGCTTACCTTTATTATTTAGATGACAAATTTCTTCATAAAATTCTTCAATTTCTTCTTTAGGATGACTTGTGGTGGGTGCATAAGTTTGAATAATCTGAGCCTGGTATCTTTTCGAGAGTTGGATAACAAGTCGTGCAGCTCTGTCAGAGGAACTTTCAACTTCTACAACTTTATCCTTCAGTTTCTTGTTTATTATAAATCCAACACCACTAGTTCTGCCAGTATCTGTCCCACGATAATAGAAGAGATGTCCACTTTTCAGTTCAATGAGATCTTCTCCTTTTCTCCTTACCTCACTCAGCCCGACGATGTCCCACTTGATCCTTTGTAGTTCCTCTTCCAATTCAAGAAGCCTTGAATCAGAAGATAGGGAGCGTCCATTGTAAGTAGCCAAGGTCAGCATCAGATGGCAGCCTAGTCCGGTCCTCCGGGGATTCTTAGCACCCTCTGCCTTCATGTCGCACTGGCCGCTGCCTTGGCCAGGTACATTCCAGCTGCCGGAGACTGAGGGCCAAGATTTAAGTTGTGGAATCATTTTGGAGGGGTTTGGCCATAACTCACCACGCTGGCCAAGCGGGTTGGTGAGTGTGGGATAGAATTTCCTCTAATCCCGATGGTATAGTTATACCGCTATGGGCGGTCGTCAGAGCCCCTTTAGTGGGAACAGGATGCCACACGAGAAGGCGGGGTTGACATTTGTCAAGGAGAGGCTGTGATGTTACGCATCACCTGACCTTACATATATATATATATATGTTTTTGTAGGGATTGCTCCAGGCACTCTATAGGCAGATATTAAAGAATCAAAATAAATGTTTCGTAAATTGGATACAAGCAGCTGAACAAATCCATCATTGGGGTGTTTCAGACATATTTGTTGTTTCTTGCGAAGTGGAAATGTTTTATTCTAAATACGTATATGAATGCCACCGTACGGTTGCGTGAATTCCAGCCCCCCGAAATTTTTATGTGCATCGTAATAGATTAAGTATTAAGTGCATACACTATATTGACAAAAGTCACTAGACGACACCCTTTCAAAAGCAAATGAACGGATCCGTTGCGTTATTAACTCACTCTCACAATGGGATATGATCGCTGACCGCGATCAAATCGCACTGTGAAGGTGAGTGAAAATGTCGCGGCGGGCGAGAACTGACTTTGAGAAAGGAAAGATTGTTGGGTATTATGTTAGTGGGTCGCTATTTACCACAGAGAGGCGTTTAAACATACTCAAGTCAACTGTTTTGCATGTACTGAATAAGTGGAAGACATATGGCGTGCTTGAAGCAGCAAAACGTATCGGCAGACCAAAGAAAATCAGTGATAGAGGATGTCGAAGCCTCAGGAGAGTCGCTACTGCTAATCGACGGAGTAGTGCACAAGACCTCAGTGTACATGTGAGGAAAAATGCTGAAACCTCGGTATGAACACATGCCATTTGCAGAGAACTCCATTTCATGGGTTACCGTGGTCATGCGGCTGCTCATAAGCCTTTCATCTCCACTCAGAACGCTACTCGTCGTTTAGCATGGTGTAAAGAACATTTATCGCAGACCGTAGATCAATGGAAACGGGTCCTATGGACTGATGAATCCTGATACACAACCCATCAGTCTGATGGCCGTGTGTCGGTATGGCGGCAGCCGAAAAAACGCTATTTACCACAGTGTACTGTTCCTACGGTCAAGTTTGGAGCTGGCAGTGTACTCGTGTGGGGGTGTTTTTCGTGATATGGTCCCGGCACATTGGTTATCTTGGACAAACCTGTTAATCAGCACGTCTACCTCGATATTATGTACAATCATGCCCTACCAACTCGGTGGCAATACTATGAAATCGTGCTTTGTTTGTACCAGCAGGATAATGCACTGAGCCACAAAGCAAAGACTGTTACAGCGTGGTTTGACGATAATTCCGTACTGTGTGTGGACTGTCCAGCACGGAGCCCTGATCTTATGGGATGAATTAGAGCTCCGCATAAGAAGTTTGGAACCAAGGCCTACTACTAAGCAACAGTTAGCGGCAGCAGTATGTACTGACTGGAAGCGCATACCTATCGCTGTGTTCCAAAACCTTGTCGAAAGCATGTCTCTAAGGGTCAGTGCATGCATTAAGGCCAAAGGTTAACCTACACAGGACTAATGTACGTCAATAAATGCTATGTTGTGTTTCTCTTCTAAGTGTCCGGTGACTTTTCTCAATATAGTGTATGATCTGATCTGGTCTGGCTTCTGGGCTTTTTGGATTTGGGACGGGTTTCGCGTGGGACTGTTGGGCGATGCATGCCTCTCGGCGAGGGGAAGTTAGCGAGTGAGTGTTTGGATGCTTGGGATTCTGCGGAGGTCATTCAGCGTGTCGGAGATTATTTTTCATGACTTATTGAATCTCGATGTTATCGTAACCAAAGACCGGTCATTGGCGTTCTCTACTTCATTCAGTCATTTACCACACTACACGTGGAAAGAATCTACATCGGGACCGTTGAGGTTACGAAATTGTCTGGTCTAGAAGTAGACGAACCAAGCGGGTCCCGACAGCCATCTAAGTGTTTTCTGCTATAGCATAGTTATGCTAAATGTTTCGTTCTGAAATCCGTGCAAAGATTGTTTAAAATTGATACAAAGTACCTGTTATTTGTTATTTATTTAGCTGTACTCCTTACTGCTATATCAGTTACTGAAAACTACGGCAGAGCTGTGGATAATCAGAAGTCCGTACCCTGCTGTACTGCACCATTAGGCACCCAGATAATTAAACGCAGTACGCTTTTCGAGTACTGCGCTCCCACGAGCTTTACGATTTAAAATTCCATGCCCTTTTCTACTTCTTTTGATTAAAACTAAAGTATCTATGTCCAGTTTCCCGAAACAGGAAACTTATTTCGACTTATCATTTAGAAGGCTCTTAATTGGCCTAGTGGTAAAAGGTGCAGGTCTCTAGATAATCACCCGGGTTCGAACCTTGGTTTAAACATTAACAGTGCACCTGCTCTCTGGCGCAGACTCTGGCCCTTCACTAAAACCAATGAGACCAAGATCAGGGGCGGGAGACTCCCTTAAGTCTTCGGTGCTCTCGAGATCGTTAAAATAAAGAAAACTGTCACCAGCCAAAACTTCTGGAAGGTTAGTACGCCCGTAGTCTGATGATGATGTAGACATCGTCACTATAATGATCCTAAACATCTAAAGAAAATCATTTATCGATTTTATTTTCAAAAAATCAAATTTTAAAAAATATAAGAAAAGGTCAGACAAAGTAGTACTCTATCCGAACTTTCTATTTCCGATGCTTTTTACCAACGATTTCCATAATTTGAATTCTTATAGTAGAACATGGATCGGAAGTTACTGCTTTCATTTGTTTTACACTGAAGAGCTATTGAATTCGAGATACCCGTCTAGTAACGTGTAGCACCACCTTTTGTCCTGATGACGGCGGCGATTCGTCTCCGCATGGACTCAAGACACCGGAAGCGTTGGGAAGCCATACGGATCCACGACCCCTGAACAAGCTCCCACAGTTCACGAAGATTTGATGGAGAGGGATCAGAGCCTCGAACATCTCTCTCGATGGCATCCCAGATGTGCTCGATGGGATTGAGGTCAGGTGAACTAGCTGGCCAAGGAAGCGAGGGCACGTCGGTGGAGTGTTCATCCAACCATTCGGATACAATGCGGGAGCGATGGTACGGTGCATTGTTTTGTTGCATAGTCGTCCAGGATATCCCGGTAACGTTGACTTGTGAGGGACGATGTCACACGTACCAGGGGTCCCATTTCAGTCCACGTAAACAGTCCCCAGACGAGAATGCCACCCCCACCAGCTTGAAGAATACCCTGCTGGCAAGAAGGATCCATCGTTTCATGTGGTTTGCGCCGTACTCGTATCCTGCCATCTGCGTGTACCAACGTGAAT
This sequence comes from Macrothele yani, assembly GCA_039090855.1. Taxonomy (NCBI): domain Eukaryota; kingdom Metazoa; phylum Arthropoda; class Arachnida; order Araneae; family Macrothelidae; genus Macrothele; species Macrothele yani. The sequence goes on from CM077009.1 coordinate 4,055,067, forward strand.
CTCGACTCATCAGTCCAGGCAACATTTTCCCACATGTCTAGGGTCCAGTAGCGGTGTTACCGCGCCCATGCTAATCTTTTCACCCTGTGATGTGCGGTCAGCAGCGGTACCCTCGTGGGACGATGGCTTCTGTACCCCATGGCGAGGAGATTGTTCTGGATGGTGTGGCTAATTACACGTTTTTGTGCACCAGCGTTAAATTGCCGAGTGATTTCTTGCACAGTGGCTCGTCTATCCGCTGTTACAATGCGAGCTAGCCGACGATGACCCCGCTCATCCACACGCTGTTTGTTCAAGGCAGTTGGCCCTTGCAGGGATGGTTTTACCGGATTCGATGTACTCACGGTGCACCTGTGGCACAGTGGCTCGTGAAAACTCCATTGCCTACACGACTTCCGAGATGGAGTGACCCATTCGTCGGGCCCCGACAATTTGCCCACGATCAAATTCGCCTATATCCTTCGTCTTACCCATACTGCGTCCGACTCTTACTGATTCCCGTCGCATCACTCCTCATATTGTCAGATCGCTGCATACGTCATGTCGTTTCTGTTTACAGGGCCGCCCACAGCTCCACATTTACATAACGCCAGCTGTCTCTGATTCAATTGCTCTTCAGTGTACATTCATGACACATTGTGTACTTAATCACCAAAACAACGAAAGATTAGTACTAGATCAGGCCACTAAAATTTCACGCAAACACTACTTTTTAAGGATTTAAAAAGTGGGGTATCCAAAGTTAGCAGTGACGCATTCTAATTTACAAGCGCGTGACTATTTATCTCATGTGTTACATCCGGGATTCGACAAACCAAACGATTAGCCAGAGGGTAGAGGCTTTTAACCACTATGCTCTCATTAACGCTAGTAAGTTCAACAGAGGTGCTGCGATGATTATTATACACTGGTGTGTAAAAATTATTGACGAAGAGGAGAAATTAGCATAACAGCGGAACGAGCAGGCAGAACGGACCGAAAGACCACTCAGGAGATAAACTAGGGTCCGGTACGGTAGGGCATGCGCATATATGCAGCATAACGTTGGGGGAGTGTTGGAAGGGTATAAAGCACACGGGCGGTGTACGCTCAGCAATTCGGTGAAAGCTATTGCACGGTGTGCATCGGTTTGAACGACGTCGAGTTGCTTCCACCGTGTGATATGGCCAACAGGCAATCCAGTAGACGACATCTGGATGACTTTACCCGAGGTCGCGTCAATGGGAAGTTGGAAGAAGGTCGAAGTGTGACTAGTGTGGCCGAGAAGTTCGGGATCGCTCACAGCATCATTTCACGAGCTTGGAGAGCATTTCAAATGACAGGAACAGTTGTCCGAGAGTTTAGCAGTGGTCGTCCACGAGCAACCACGGCGGCGGACGACCGGTATAATGCCCTACAGGCGAGAAGAGACTAACGGCAGACAGCGGGAGAAATCGCAAGGCAGATGCAACAGACAACTGGACGTCCGTTATCGCGTTTCACCGTGACCAGGAGGCTGTACAAAAGTGGTCTATTTGCACGACAACCAGTACGGTGTGTACCATTAACGCCTGCTAGTCGGAGACGGCGGTTTCTGTGGTGCCAGGAACACAAGAACTGGGCACATTAGCAATGGGGTCGAGTTCCCTTTACGGATGAGAGCCGATTTAGTCTTGGTAGAGTTCTCTTTACGGATGAGAGCCGATTTAGTATTGGTGGAGTTCTCTTTACGGATGAGAGCCGATTTAGTCTTGGTAGAGTTTTCTTTACGGATGAGAGCCAATTTAGTCTTGGTCGAGTTCTCTTTACGGATGAGAGCCGATTTAGTCTTGGTCGAGTTCTCTTTACGGATGAGAGCCGATTTAGATTCTGGACGTATACACATCTGGAGATAGCAGGGAACACGCAATCACACCTCCAACATCATCGAAAGGCACCAGTTTGGAGATGGCGGAGTTCTCGTTTGGGGCGGTATCATGCTTGGTAGCCGTACTGACCTCCACATCGACCTAAATCCAATCGAACACGTGTGGGACCTTCTCGGGTGACGCTTGGCACGACGTCACCAGCCGCCAGCAACTATTCCTGAGTTGCGATTGGCGCTACAAGAGGAATTGGCCGCGATGCCTCAACAGCTCCTTGACAACCTCGTCCTCAGCATGGACATACATTGTAAATCCTGCAACGCAGTCAGGGGTGATCATATCCCCTATTAAAGACTGGATTTTTCTTGGCAGCCGCCTGTCACATGGACGTTTCTGTCCAGTTGTGCTCGAAGCTACCTTTCAATAAAGTGCCTTTGTATCCTTTGGATTCCTTGTTTGGACGGTTTTGCTCACTTGTCCCATATTCTTACATCTTAGGGATCTTATGGTATGATTTGAGTCGATGTGGAGCACTTCTGCACGACGTTGCATTCGAAAAACCGTCTCGTCCTTAATTTTTGCACGCCAGTGTCCATATGAAGTAATTATTTCATTTGATATATATTTATCGCCTAGTTAGGTAGTCAGAAAAATTCAATTTCCATTTAGAATGATGACTACCAGCATAAGCAGAAAGATACTTTACATAAATAATGACAGATCATAACTTATCTGTACTGAATCGACGGAAGAGATTAAAACAAACAGTGAAATCGGTGATCAAAGACGGTGAAGTCACTTTGATTGAGAAAGAGTGCACTGTATCACGTTAGCATGAATTTTTTCCAGCTTTTCTTATTTATGTATGTAAGAGTAAATTCTGTTTTTAAGAACCAACAATGCGAAATATTAATGTCTTGGAAAAATGTAAATATTAAAAAATGAAGTAATGAGAAATTTGATAAAATGATCATACCTTTGGTATATATTTTAAAAGTCTGGATTCAAACCCATGCAACAAATACCTCTGGCGCCTTAAAAACATGTTCAAACTGAAGCCATGATCTCTAGGGATGCTAGAAAAAATCAGTGATAAATCAGTCTTGGAAAAATTACATAAATCTAGTAATACAATGTGCAATTTTAAGTTAAAGTTTCGCTTATTAAAAAAAAAAAAGCTACACCGAAAATAAATTTAAACTCATATCATTACGATTAAATTTTCGAAGGGAGTCTGTAATTGTTTAAGGATTTTTTTATCCCTATTATTCAACATAAGGATGAGATGTACACACACAACAGAAACTTATTGCTGTTATGATGTCTACAAAATACATTTAGAGACATCATATCAGCAATACAAAATACTGCACAAAGGTATATACACTAGCTGACAGAGAAAATGACACACCACAAACACGTGAACGCAGCGTCATGCAAATTGCACGGTGGGTGCACACGCACAAGTTATGTAAATGATTGCATTGAATGCAGTCCAATATCCCCAATGGAGCGCGGGATATAAGCGGACATCCAGCCCTTGAGGCCATCAGTCGAGATGACGTCAGGGCCGCGAGAAGTGAGTGGTTCTGCTGTAACCGTGTCTGGAGAACGAACAAGGGGTGCAAATGCCGTTAAGATGCCGTCGTACGCGATTTTGTCAAACGGATGAGCTCACGAGAGATATCATCGTAGGCCTTCGTACCGCCGGGTGATCCTTTAGTCGTATTGCGGAAGAAACGCAACATGATGCCACAACCGTCGGTCGCATTAGGAGACATTGGTCCCAGGAAGGATCTGCGCAACGTCGTAGGGGGACGGACGTCCGAGCGCACCGATCGTCGCATCCGACGTTATGCCGTAGCGGACGCACAGGCTACAACGGGCGACATTTTGCGGAGTGTACTGGGAGGCTTGGATGCTCCGATTGGCTGCGTCTGGTTTGCTGTCCAGCCGTCCGTTGCGAAGGCTACCCTTAACAGCGAGCCATCATCATCACCGCTCCAGAGCTGCGTCAGGTGCCGAATGGAATAGTATGGTGTTCAGCGACGAATCGGGGTTCTGTCTTACCACTGATGATCGCCGTGTGATAGTCTGGAGGCGACGTGGCCAACGTGCTGATTTCTCCGCCATTGTGGAGCGTCACAAGGCCCGGCAACATGGAATCATGGTGTGGGGTGCTTTCAGCGCCAACAGCCGCTCACTGCTGATACGCATTACGGGCACATTGACGGCACGCCGCTATGTTGACGAGGGGCTGCGGCCCGTGGCACTATCGTATCTGCAGCGCATTCCAAACGCCGTTTTTCAATAGGGTAACTTGTGGCCGCATACCGCTCGAATCAGCCTGAATGCTTTACACAGTGTGCGGATGCTTCCGTGGCCAGCACCATCCCTCGACCTCTCGCCCATCGAGCATCTGTGGGACACGATTGGACTTCGGTTGAGTACCGTCCCACCCTGAAAAATGAAGATGAACTGTGGACTCGGGTCAACACCACATGCCCACGATACCCCACGACCCTATTCGGACTCTCATTGCCACGTCGGATTCAACGCTGAGTCGTCCAAATTGGAGGTCACACTCCTTATTGATCATCGTATATATTCGGCCACTGGATCCTAGTCTGTATGTGACAATTAAATCGATTGTTCAGGACATACTTGCCTACCTGTGTGTGCAGATTGGTCTGTTTTCGAGCATTCTTTCATGGTGTGGCATCTTCTCTGTCAGGCAATGTATTTCCAGAAGAAATATTCTTATTAATAATGTCGTTTAGTGATACAACTGGAAGTATTTTTCGTACAAAAATTTTTCAAGTGTTTCTCAGCGTTCTTTGTAAAATAGATTCCAAAGTATTGTTTTAGATATCGTTCTGCTTGGTTACCGAGTGCATCCTGTTTGCAACTTCTTTAGTAAGAATTCTCAGGCGTAATAAGAAACAGTATAGCGTAACAGGCCTTGCTACAGTTTTGAAAAATTAACTTTTAAGCCTAATCGGCAGATTCAATCACAGAAAACACCTAATGTTTCCCGTCAGTTATTCCGTCCCGACTGAAATAGACTTCACTCTTGAAATATCTTTCTCCCATCTTAATATTGACTATTTAAACCTTACCATTCCTTTCTGGGTATTAGCACCTTTATCCACACCTTTTCGTTGCAGCATACGAATTTCCAGTTCTTGGTGCCGATTCCGGTGGTGCTACTTCCTTCACATCTTTTGTTGGATCTTTTAATACAAGATCCGATAAGAGGTGACTTAATATTGGTTCCCAAGAGTTGTATTTCGATTGTCGCACCAATTCCTTCAATACGTTTGACGGAAAGTTCAGTACATTTCCGAGAAAGAATTCCCATGTCTGTTTCACAATACTGCATAAGTACCATAAATGATAAATTGTTTACTAAATAAATGCGATCAAGTAGTATTATTAGCTACTCAGGTGCAACTTCATAAAGAAATTTCTATATCTTCAGAAAGCTTCTGTTGTCCTGGAGAGCCAATAGAACCCGCATCTCCACGTTTTCATTTGAGCATGCTACCATTACACCGCCCAGGACAATGAAATTCCAACCAAGCAGATGTAATCTGAATATTTTGAGATCGAAATAATCCGACGTTTCCTTGTGGCGCCAATACGACCATTTCTCATACCCAGGTACTCATACAGGTCACAAGTTCCAGTCTTTCAGACCATCTTAGATTACAATGGAAATTCTTCACAAATACATGGCGGGCAATACAGATGTAATTATCGGCACAATAATTACATCTGTATTGCCAGATGTATTCCAGTTTTCCATATAGCTAACTCTTCAGAAGACAAAACTTAAATCGGCCTGGAACCGAACCCGTATCTTCCGATTTCCATTCGACAGAGTTATCATTTGACGCCAAATCTGAACAGTGATCGATTCCTAAGCTGCATCTGCTTAGCAAGTCTGTATTCCTGTCTGAGATTCGATTTATGTAAATCTAACAGATTTAAAAGAAGTTAAAAGTTTAACATCCTAGTTAGTTCAGTAAATATCAGCAGAAGTTTGAATATTCAGTTGTGTAGCATGTTGAACCAAAATTGCAATACTTAAAAGCGAATAATTTTCTCAGTTGCCAGATGAAAACCAATATGAATTGAATAGCTATTTTTTTAATTGCTGAAGAGTACTATTTCACAGGGAAAGGAATAATTACATCTGCTTAAAATATTTAATTAAAAAAATATGTATTAAAAAATAAATGAATGCCAGTCAAAATGTAATTGAAGTAAAGATAGAGATAATGCGCAAATTTTCTTTTTCTCCTAATTTATTTCTAACAATAACGCAGACAAAAAGAATAGTGGGTTAAATAATACCTTCAGTTGGGATTTATACACTATCTACCAACAAGTAATTGGACACCCCTGCAATCGACGATAACTGTGGTCCTGATACACGTCACGGCCGCAGACGTTAAATATCGTGTGGGAAACAACAACGCAACCAGTAGCATGCAAGATGCCATGCAGTTTGGAGCTCTCTGATTTCGAGAAAGGTGTATTCGTCGGGTATCACAGAAATGGCCGATCCATACGTGACATATCCAGCGAGTTCAAGTACCCAAAATCAACAGTGGCCTACGTGATTGGCAAGTGGAAGATTATAGGTGATTGTCGGAATGTGCACCGACCCGGCAGACCCACAAAACTGGGAGTTAAAAACGGACGGGTGCTGGCCAGAGAAATTCGGAAGAACCGCACCAAATCGATGGGCCACATCCGCGAAAAGTTTCAACAGGCATCCGGGAGCGTTCTTTCGTAGAATACCACCCGTAAGGAAGCCCATCTGCTCGGTTATCATGGACGTGCTGCCGCCCGGCTAACGTGGTGCAAAGAACGTCGACAATGGAATGTTGAACAGTGGAAACAGGTTCTCTGGAGCGACGAATCAAGGTTCACCCTCTACCGTTTGGATGGCAGGGTCTGGGCTTGGCGTCTGCCCTGGAGAAAGCCTCCTGTCGGAATGTATTGTGCCAACTGTGAAGTTCAGCGGCGGTGGAATTAGGCTATGGGAGTGTTTCTCCTGGTATGGCACGGGACCCTTAGTCGCAATTCCTGGTAGGCTCAACGCCGAGACCTACTGCACCAATTTGGATGACCATACGCTTCCTATGTTGTGGCAGTTTTACGGAGTGGACCCATGTTACTTTCAGAATGACAATGCCACCTGTCATGTTGCGAGATCCACCGTGGCTTGGTATGGTGACAATGGGGTTAATCGAATGGACTGGCCTGCGCAGAGCCCGGACCTTAAGGGGTGCCCCCACCGTCCGAAATCGGTGAAGGAACTGACCTGTCTTCTCCAAGCCGAGTGGAAGAAAATACCGCTAGCCGTCGTACAACGCCTGGTTGAGAGTACGCCCCGGAGGGTCGCAGCTGTAATCGCCGCTCGTGGAGGCTCCACCAACTATTGAAGGTGAATAAACTTTGTTTTCCTTTGCTATCATAGGTGTCCAATTACTTGCTGGTAGATAGTGTAGATGGATGGTAAGTGTTTTGTGCCTTGATTTTTTCACTCGCGGATGATAGTGTACAAATTAATTTGATGGACATTATACTACCATAAGGCAACAAAGAACGTCGTTTGCAAAACTAAGTTTACCTTATAAAATTTCCACAGTTGTCACCTGCTATTTTTTTCTTTCATTTTTGTCTGTTTTTCAGTGGAATGGTATATGATCGTTTCGTGACTGTAAAGTATTGAAACCCTTTCGTCGAACGTAATTAGCATTAAAAAGAAATCCTAAATTTACGAGTGACATGCGAAATAAAAATTAAGCGCTGTAAAAACTATTTTATCAGATATTTTAAAAATCAGTTTAATCAGGAAATTGTCAGTCACTTACACATTAGCAAACACAAGAAAAAGAGGGACAACGAACTGTGCAAAACCCTGTATGCTCTCGACTTGACTCCTCGTCTGTACTGAATCGGGCCTGCAAACAAGGAATAAATCATCAGAACACACAGACACATTTTATTCAAGAAAATACATGTTTCAAAAGTTCCATGCGTTATCCGCAAAAAACAGGCAAATTAATTCATCCATGCATACCTGAAGAATACTCTCACTGCTTTTAGGTAGGGTTACCATATTTTTCGAGTTCAAAACCTGAACAAATGTGTACAGAATCTAACATGACCGGGACAAAGTTCGGAACGGTTATGTCAAATGATATTTTCAAATTTTCATGACACTATTATAAAACACATAGATCAGTGTAAATTCATTCGTCTCTATAGCTCATATTTTCATGCAACTAAACCCAGATATGCAGCTCCTGGGGTAGGAATGTTTTGAAAAGGATGACGTACTGCAAGTGTTTATTAATTTTTTTAAATAAAACTGTAACTTAAAAAAATCTCTCCGAGAGTTCCAATTTCAGTAGGTAGGGCATCAACTGCAATTTTCGGACAGTTGTGAACGATACAGGCACACGAATCAACACCCACAATATTTCTCCCTATTTCTTTCTGTAACCATGGCTGCAAAGATAATTTGCCGAATCGGAACAACAACCAGCACGACACGGCGGTTCGCTGTCCTGTTTAGGCTGGGGTTTAGAATAATGAGGATTTATTGTATACTTAATTTGTTTTAATTCTGACCAGGACAAAACTACTAACCGGCTGGAACACAACCCAAAATCCGGGGCATATAATAAGCCTACTTTTTGGTATTGTTAGCATGACTAAGTAAATGTGATAATTTAAATAGCCATATATTATGTTAATTTAGAATTATTCAACTTTAAATACCACATTTACATTTACAAAGTAAGAAGATAAAGCTGGAAAATGCACACTGTACCAAAAAATTAAATACGAAGTAAAATTTCTCAACAAATTGCGTTGTAGTAATTGCCTAATGCACAGGTCTTCAACCTTTTCTGAAACACGGGTCACGTGATAAAATTAAATGGAACTGGCTGGTTACATGAAAAAGAAGAGCAAACATGCGTGTGCTTGTTATGAATATGGATTGTTTCAGAAAGATTTTGAATCCTACAAGTCAACTTTCGGATAAAGGAAGGATGTAATTATTGTTACAAAGAAGTCCGAAGCAGTTACCTGATATGCCTATATTTTCAGCACTCTTTAAAAATTTCAATTAGGAATTTAAAGTCTATGGACCCATGGACTTATCAAAACAACCACCTTTAAGAGTTTAACAGCTATATAAAAAACAATTACTTTTAAATCTGGGGCATACAGCAGAAATAATATAGATATAAACGATTTATTAATCAAAGTTACAAATTTTGAAGATGAAAATGCGTTTTTTGGTGCAAATATGACAAGGATGGTAAGTCAGATAAGATCCGAAAACTTGAAAATTTCGTAGTCCTGGAGCGGGAAACGAATCCACGTCTCCTGGATAGCGCCCGAGTATGCTAACCACTACATCACCCAGAACGACCAAGTCTCAAGTTTCCGATTAATTTGAATATAACTATAACCATTACAGGATAAATTTGAATATGACCATCACATGGCCAAACACCTAAGATTATCGTCTCCACCTTGCAAACAGCATTTTGCCTTACATTACACAACTGCAACACATCTTCATTCCTCACATGATCAGAGAGCCCCCGAATCTTGTGATGGTTATATTCAAATTAATCGGAGACTTGGTCGTTCTGGGTGATGTAGTGGTTAGCATACCTGGGCTCAATCTGGGAGACTCGGGTTCGATTTCCGCTCCAGGACGACAACATTTTTGAGCTTTCGGATATTATCTGACTTACCATCCTTGTCATATAATATTTACACAAAAAAAAAAAAAAAACGGATTTTCATCGACAAAATTTTTATGGTATGATGTAATCCCATATTCCATTCATGATAAAGTGTAAGCGAAATGAATGTAAGACGAGAAACTACGAGGAAATGACATTAAAAAAGTAACATTGTTTAGTATGATTTTAATATTTTTTAAAAAGTTTTTCCGTTTTAGAATTTCTAACGCGGAAAATGTCTCGCGGGCAACAAATGCCGCTAATGACCCGCGGGAAACGGGTTGAAGAATCCTGGCCTAAATATATATACAGTGAAATCTGTGTTGGCAGTCATTCGGTCACCTGCCAAAGCAGACAGTTTTATCTGGCACGAATGTTATCACCAATAGAAACAATGCATGAGAGACCTTTATTTGGTGCCACCGGCAGGACGCGGCCACGGGCAGCTAAAAAACGAAGTTTGATTGAAAACTGTCAACGACAGACCCAGTTCTGTTCAATGACGATAATAATAATTCTAACAACTGCAGCTGATTTAAAAATATTCTGCAAACAATGCGAGGATGCCACTACTTTCAAGCAGCCCAGATTCGCTTTACAACGCAGATCAGGAATCACTCACAAGCATTTCAGAAATCGTGAAATTTATGATGTGTACTTCTGTATTACTCAAACTTGATTCCGCCACCACCGACTCGAAGATTATGAAATTTTCGGTGTTTAAATTTGAACTTCAGAGCTTCGATATGCTGACTTGTCAGTTAGAGAAACACTTTTGCACTATATTTCTTGATTGTGTAAGACACTGGAACTCAAGTGTTTGTTTCTTCTCTACAACACCGCTTACACCACTGTTTTGAAGTTTTATGCATTTTTGTGAGAATAACTTTGAGAACACAGTGAATCTTGTTGAATGCAAATATGAAAATCTCCGCAGTTAAAAGCCGCATTGTTTTTTTATTTTTCTCCACAACTGTTTCAACAGCTATAGTATAAAATCATAAAATTCATACATAATATCCCAATATCGTGAATTTTGCTCGTTATACATACATACATTCTTCCCTTTTTCTTACAATCTCTCAAACCTAAGAACTGCAGAACTTCATGTTAGCGTAGGGGTCAAAGTACTGGCTTCTCTGACCATTTGTTTGAGTGGGCCCGGACTCTAGGCATATGTGGTACGATGTGGCAATGACATCTTATTTATGACGTCACACTTTCCGTCAGATTTAGTAATATATATGCTGACCTTGGCTACGTATAACGGACGCTCCCTATCTTCTGATTCAAGGCTTCTTGAATTGGAAGAGGAACTACAAAGGATCAAGTGGGACATCGTCGGGCTAAGTGAGGTAAGGAGAAAAGGAGATCTCATTGAACTGAAAAGTGGACATCTCTTCTACTATCGTGGGACAGATACTGGCAGAACTAGTGGTGTTGGATTTATCATAAACAAGAAACTGAAGGATAAAGTTGTAGAAGTTGAAAGTTCCTCTGACAGAGCTGCACGACTTGTTATCCAACTCTCGAAAAGATACCAGGCTCAGATTATTCAAACTTATGCACCCACCACAAGTCATGCTGAAGAAGAAATTGAAGAATTTTATGAGGAAATTGGTGATCTAAATAATAAAGGTAAGCAGCACTTGAAGATAATTATGGGAGATTTCAATGCAAAAATAGGGCAACGGCAACAGAATGAAACTTCAGTAGGTAAATTCGGTCACGGCAACAGAAACCAGCGTGGAAATACTCTCGTAGAGTTTGCAGAGGCAGAAGGGTTTTTCATCTTGAACTCCTTTTTCAAGAAAAAGCCACACAGGAAATGGACATGGAGACATCAAATGGGACGACAAGTGAAATTGATTTTATTATGTGTAACAAAAAATTCGTCATAGAAGACTGCAGTGTGCTAAACAAGTTCAACACAGGCAGTGACCATAGATTGGTGAGATGTAAGATGCACCTCAACACTAAACTCGAACGTAGCAAACTCATAAGACAAACAAAATGTATTGACACAACCAACCTTAAAAAACACCATAATACCTTCAAATTGGAACTGAAGAACAGATTCTCTGCTTTAGAAGGCCTAACATTGGAAGAAGTGGATATTTCTGAAGTTAACAGAAAAGTAACCAAAGCTTTTATGGAAACAGCAACAAAATTAGCTGGGTCTAAGAACAAATTGTATGTGAACAAATTATCAGAAAAAAACAAAATGTTGATGCAAAAAAGAAGAGAGATAAGGACAACTAAAGAAGATGTGACTTCCAAAGTGGGATATATAGAGCTATGCAAGACAGTACTTAAAAGTATCACTGAAGACGTAAGGAAATTCAACTGTGAACTAGTGAGGAAAGCAATTGAAAACAACCAAAGCCTAAAGATAGCAAAGGGACATCTCAGTAAGGGAAAAAAACAGATTATGGCACTGAGAAAAGAAGATGGTTCTGTAACAAGAAATAGAGGCGAAATTTTGACAAGAGTGAAAGATTTCTACCCCAAATTTTATGAAAGGGATGATACATGTACTCCAGACATCATGAAAGGTACCAGTACCAGAGTTCTTCCAGTCCTTCCAGCAGAAGTTGCACATGCAATCAAGAACATGAAGCGGGCAAAAGCTCCAGGAGAAGATGGAATTACTGTAGACATCATACAAGAAGCAAGTGGAGAAATCGAAACAGTACTCGCCCAAATTTTCACTCGATGCCTTAATGAAGGGAAAATTCCTGAGGATTGGAACAACGCTACAATGATCTTGCTACATAAAAAAGGTGACATTGAGGATCTCAGGAACTACAGACCTATCAGCCTCCTATCAGTGGTTTATAAAATCTTCACTAAAGTTCTTTCACACTGCTTGAAGGTGACACTGGACATGGCTCAACCGAGAGAACAAGCTGGATTCAGGAGTGGCTACAGCACAATAGATCATATCCACGTACTGAGAGAACTAATTGAAAGAGCGAGGGAATATGAACTTCCATTGTGCATGGCTTTTATCGATTATGAAAAAGCCTTTGATTCGGTGAAACCATCAGCAGTTGCAATGGCTCTGAAATCCTGCGGTATTGAAGATGCATACATTAATATTATTAATAACATCTATGAAAATGCAAGTGCAAAGATTCGGCTGTTTGAAAATACAACACACATAAAAATTGGAAAAGGAGTGAGACAAGGTGACACCATATCTCCGAAGCTCTTTAATGCCACATTGGAAAATGTCTTTCAATCACTGAACTGGGAAAACAAAGGGATAAAGATTAATGGAGATTATCTAACCCACCTTCGTTTTGCTGATGACATAGTCATTTTTGCAACTACCCCATCAGAGCTACAGAGTATGATCCAGGAACTTGCTGACAAGAGTAAAGAAGTGGGATTAAAAATGAACTTTCAGAAGACAAAAGTGATGTTCAATGCTTTTACAAGAAATGAAGATTTATCGATTGATGGAGAAAAGCTGGAGATAACAGACACATACGTTTATCTTGGACAGCAGATATCAAGTGAGGGTCACATTGGTGAAGAAATTAATCGGCGTACAAAACTTGCCTGGAAAGCTTTTGGAAGAAAACAGCATAATTTTCAAGAGCAATATGCCATTATGTCTTAAAAGAAAAGTGTTTGATCAATGCATCCTTCCAGTGCTTACGTATGGTGCAGAGACGTGGACCTTAGCTAAAAGAGACATACAACGGCTGCAGACAACTCAAAGCAGCATGGAGAGGTGCATGCTTGGTGTAACCAGGAGAGATAAGAAGAGGAACTCGTGGATCCGAAAAATGACAAGAGTGGAAGACATCATGATCAGAGTTAAATCCCTGAAATGGCAATGGGCTGGACATACTGCCAGAAGAACAGACCATCGATGGACAGCCAAAATTTTAGATTGGATTCCAAGGGACAGGAAAAGACCCAGAAGAAGACCACATGGAAGATGGGTGGATGAAATTCGAAAGTATGCGGGAGTGACATGGAGGAGACTGACACAAGACAGACCGTTGTGGAGGAAACTTGGGGAGACCTTCGTCCAGCAGTGGATTGATAATGGTTGACAATGATGATGATGATTTAAAATTTATTTTTCAAAATAAATATAGGCAACTACAAAATATTTTTATCTAGTTGATTGTCATTTATTTCGAAAACAAAGACAGAAAGATGAAATCAACATGATTTTTTCGTTTTAATATCTATTAATTCAAAGTAAATGATAATCCAGCAAGATTAACGCATTCTGTAGTCACCGCTATTTACTTTGGTAAAGGAATTTTCAATGCATATTGATATGATTCAACGGAAAGCGTGACGTCATAAATGGAGTGTCAATGCCTTCTCCATCTCGAAGGCCACGGGTGCGATCGCCTTACGGCACCGGGTCTCTCCCCTACCTGGAGCCAGCAGCCCCAAATTAGGGCGAGAAATTGCGTATAGCCCTTAAGATTTGCTCCCGGTGGTTGTTAACCTCCTGCTTCCCCACCAAAACAATTCCATGTTGTTTTACAGCCCTGTGTAAGGGCATCCGCCTGTTACTACATACGAAAATTTTCATTTTTTTTTAATAATAGTTTCAGCTATATCTCATGATATTTCTACTAAAGCAATGCCCTTAACCTCAGTTTTTTGTAAAATTTTGGGCATTTGGCGAGACTAGAAAGGAATGCATTCTCTAGGCAACGTTTCTTCCCATTTCTATCATCACGCGAAATCGTACTTAACAAGATTTTTTGTTACTTCATTCATCAACATCTATACAAAAGCATTTCCCTGTTTTATTTAATTTGAAAAATTGTCTTTAACTTACGCCTTGCATTTTTTTAATTAAAACGTTGTTATAGAACTTATGAGCAATGTACACTCAATGGACAAAACATTAGAGATACCTACCTTATAACGTGTTGGTCCTCTAGTGTGAATAACAGCCTGTACACGCCGAGGCATCGACTCCACCAGATGCCAGAGGGATTTTGGAAGTAATGCTAGCCATGCATCTCTGTTGCAGCATTGTCCACAACTCCGCCTGAGACGTTGGTCCAGGATCTATGGATCTGATGTTTCGCTCCAAGGCATCTCAGATTCACAGGGTTTAAATCCGGAAACCTTGGGGGGCCACTGTATGGTTCTAAACACACAAGGGAAGCCTTTCACTCTCCAAAATTGAAGAAACATGGCCATGAGATAGTACTAAGGGTAAAAACCAATGGGTGTATTTCCGTTTTGGCCCAAATGAACTGACAAAGGTGAACGAGTGGTCTGAAAATGGCCTTAGAGCACAAGTGGAGAAAATCATCGAACGTATCAATGAACAATCAATGGCAGTCAGAAAAATTCAACAACATGTTGTTATTTGCTTGGATAAAAATTGAATATTGTGAAAGTGATGACGCTTCTTTTGATAATGTTCAACGTATTTGGTTTTCAGAAATCAATGACAATTTTCAGTACTGTGATAACTTTGGGATCTTGCGTTGTTCCAAATTACTTTGCCTCGGTCGTGTGTTCAATGCCACAAATGTTCATTTACACTTGTAATAAAGGATTTTGTTGCTTTTTGTATGACATGGGGACATAGCTGATATTTGGGGTCACATATCACGCATCACAACACTTATTAGATGACTTTTCCCACTTGTGCTCTAAGGCCATTTTCAGACCACTCTTTCACCTTTGTCAGGTCATTTGAGCCAAACCGGAAATACACCCATTGGGTTTTGCCCTTAGTTACTATCTCCTGGCCAAATTTCTTCAATTTTGGAGACTGACAGTTGAAATACTTCCCTTGTCAGATGAGTGTTCCTTGAGCCATACCTGGGTGGCTTCTACCAGGTAGGAGACAGATTGTCCTTCTGGAATAGGCCATCGGCCCCTTGATGCGCGAAGGCCATGAAAACCCTAGTAGGTGATCAGCCACACAGCATTAAGGACCTCTCCAGACACACTTAGGGACCTACTGAGTACCATGAGAAGGCTCCCCAAACAATCACAGAGCCACCAGTGCCTTGAACAGAGCCGATCTGGTGTGACGGGGCCATGACCTCATTCTGTCGACGTTACACCTAATCCCTCTCGCCAGCTCGGAACATCTGAACACGGGATTCTCACCAAAACAATACAGCGCCACTTTACAGAGGTCCAGTTGTGATGTTCCCAGCACCAGGCGGGGCGAAATTTCCGTTGACGAGCAGTCAACAATGGCATACGAGTAAGGCGTTCGCTCCCGTAGTCCAGAGTATGCAACGTGCGTCGTAACGTTTGCTCGCTGACACTGCTTGGGCGCCGGTGGTGACGTCACTGTACAAAAGCAGGTAAGAGCTGATGGCTGGTTATCGTAACAGAGCTGGAGAGTTCAACAGGCAGTTACTTTACGCTCACAACAATATGGATACGTCCAAGAAATCACAACGTCTCGTGATTTTGTGACCAAGGAAAGCGCTGAACCAGTCGAGTATTTTCAGCGCACTCAGACAATGTTTGGAGGAGCTGCTTAGCACGGAGCACAGTCTTTAAATGCTGCAGAGAATTCCTAGAAGGCGTAAAAGGACAGCTTACCTTACGTGGTATGGGACTTGTCACTGCTCCATCATCTAGGAAACCATTGTAGTGGTGGACAGTGTGGCGAGGGAGAATCGCACAAAGTAGGCTCCTCCGTGTACTGTTTGTATGCACTGAAAAATCTTGACCGGTATAGCGCCTGCTTCGGACAGAAACTGGATCACCGAGGGTTGCGCTTGCTTGTACGTATCCATGTCTTAGTGAGCGCTTAGTAGCTGTCTCCAGTTGTGTTGCCGCAACTAACCATCTGTAGTGGCTCATTGCTCTTACCTGTCAATGTGCAGTGGCCGTATTACTGACAACGGCATATCGACTGCAACTGCGCCATCTTCCAAGTCTTCGTTTCACTTGAACGACCTTTGTTTAAGTGATGAGCCCCAGCTGTTAGACAGAAACTTAGCTGGTAATAAAAGAGAATATCTTAGTGTGTGGTTGTCATAACTCATCTGGAAAATCGTGGCAAACACTTCAAAATTTGCCAAATGGTTTTTCATTGTTGTTCAAGTTTCAGTGGACGTTTTCAGGGTGAAATACCAAGTGGAGGAGGGAAGACATGTAGGAAACAAAACATTTAGCATGCGAACTATTTCTACGGAGGTAGGAATTCAATAATTAGACAGCTGAGAATGCATACATGCCCTTGATATGCCAATATGCATGAGTTATGATTGAAAATGTTCCTGTTATGTGTGCATCAAGAGAAGCAAAACGACTTCCTTTATTTGGTTACTGTTTTTCCAGCATTGGACGCAATCATTTGTGGCGACGAATATATGTCACTTTCCCTACAAACTGCTAACTACCATCTTTTACACACATATCATAAAGCATTATTTATAGAAGGTCTTACGGTTGTTAATATAAATACTATTTAAAACATACTCCACTGATATAGGATTAAAAAACACAATCATTAACTGTAATAAAAATCAGGATATACAGATTGCATTTTAAAGTTATATCCAGGTACAATTCAGATAGTCTGGAATAATTTTCAATTTTGATTCAATTATGTGAATTACATTTGATAATAATACTGATTAACACTGACGGGCTGAATAACAAAAAAGATCGCATTTATCTACTAAAGAGAATAGCGTTACTTGTTTATGGGAGACGTCCTGATGGTTTAATGAAACATTTCTGAAGGAGATAATAATCGGATATGAAACATGACAAACCTTTTCGTCCGCACGTAGGACACGGCATCGTTTGGTTTACACCGGAGAGTATAGATCAAGTAGCAAGCAACGAGTACTCCTGTTCGCCCCACTCCAGCATGACTATGAATAGCTACTTTGCCTTCCGTAAGGGCAAAAGTTAAAACTTTTACCATGTCCAGAAGAGCAGTTTTTGGCACAGATCCATAGTCCTTCCTATAAAACAAATAAATCACAAGGCATTAAACCGCCCAAAAGGCACAGCCAGTTGCTTCCGTTCTTTGAATACACAGTACGGCAGCTAAGTAATGAGACTGATAAGTCATTTATCAGCCATGCGATGGCAACAGCGTTTACGTGACAATTGCGCAAATGAGCACTAAGAATTTTCTCTGACAGTCAAGCGGCATTGAAAGCACTTGGTCTGTTCAGGAATAAAACTCCCCTTGTCAGAGAGAACAAGTCCTTACTTGAGACAGCAGACAACATGGTGGGTTCTTTCCACTGGGTCTGAAGCCGTGTCGGAACCAGTGGAAACGAGCGAGCGGGCTAGCTAGCAGCTGGGAAAGGGACAATCGATTTTCAACTGCGGACGCCGTTACAAAGCGTGCGGACACAGCTGAAAAAAGCCACGGTGGTGGAGTGGCAACATAGGTAGGACGAAGGGGATACATGTACAATGACACACCGTATCTTTCCCAGAGTCTCAATTAAACGTATTGAAAGTGTAGGTTTCCTAAACTAGGTAATCACCGTCCATGGCGTGTCGTCGGAGTACTTCCGCCGTTTTGCGGTACGGGAACGAGTGTGTGGCGGCAGCGCCCAGACCGCGGATGTGGCACACATGATTGTAGAATGCGATAGGTAGGAGACGAGCTCTGGCGCCAGAATTGGCGAAAACGAGAGACCTCTCGAACCTTCTCACACATCCTAATGTGAAACAGGAACTAATCGAGTTGGTCAAGGAACTCGTGGATAGACAGACGGATTACCTAATAGAAGGGTAATCGAAGAAAACAGAAGACTGCAGAGAAGAGTATTTGGATGAATCCGGCCCAGAGTCATCATCACCGCAGTACAGGCCCTAATCCTGCTGCGTTGTAAATACCTTGTAAATAATTTTTCTGTGAGAGGGCTCATTAAATAAAGGATTTATATTCGCTAAATGAGAAACTCAGTGCATGCATGCTTGTACTTTGAACCAGGAATAATAAAGGGCTTTTGCCCCAAACACATTCGCGCTAGCGATCAGATCTCCCAAATAGAGGCAAAACTTGCCCCTGTCCAATGGCACGCACACACACGGGTATGGCGGAGAGGTGAGAAGTGTAGGTCTCACGGGGGCAGAAGGTACATGCAAGTCTCCGGACCGATCCTGTCCGGGAGAAGGACTGCTGTATCCTGGCAGGATTGTGCGCGCACCGCCGTCACTTTTAACTTTTGAGAGAGTTCTTATCATCCCTGCGGAGTCCGCATTTGGACGGTGCAGGTAATGGTTTTCAATTAGCTTACGCTGTGCATGATTTCATTCGGTGAAAGAACATTGTCACAGCTCTGGCATGGAGCAAATATCCGGTTCTGTTTGGAAATCGGTAAAACTGATTTCCACAGTTCAATTGTAGCCTGACGTGTATAAGGCTAACTGAGTATCCTGTGCACAGCTATTACGATGGTATGCACGTTTCAAGAATGGGCTGCCCGGATGTCCAATTTCAGTACGCACGTCTGAACTCTTGAGAAAGTTCAAGAAAGGATAAAACGTGATCGTTCTACTACATTGCGGATGCTGGAAAGTAAGCTCACTGTTAATAAGGAGACGATTCGTCAAATTTCAGTGCGTGATTTAAAGGGGGATAAAGTTTGTTTTCGTTTTGTTCATCATGCTTCGTCAGGCTTCCAGAAGCATGCACGAGTAGTATACGCAAAAGACATCCCGGAGATTGCAGACACAATGCAAAATTTCCTCCAAAGCATTGTGGCAGGTAACGAGAACATGGTGTTTTTGTTTTGATCATAAACGAAGAGCCAGAGTGCTCAGTGGAAGTCGCTACAGTCAACCAAAGGAAGGAAGATCAGGTTGCAGAAGTCCAAAATCAAGACAATGCTTGTGTACTTATACGGCAGCAAGGGATTTCTGCATCACGAGTTCATTCCTGAAAGTACAATTATCACTGGCAATGCTTGCACATTCAATTTGGAACGATTGTGGAAGAGGATTGCTCGTGTCAGGACTTGGTACAAATAGAGCAATGGTTCCTTCACGATAACGGAACCCCACACAGTACCGTCAGTGTTCAGCAGTTTCTGGAACGAAAACAAGTGTGTGTGCTCAACCATCACCCCTATTCTCCATATTTGTCACCGTGTGACTACTTTCTATTCCCTAAGCTAAAGTTGCCTCCAAAAGGGAGAATTTTTCAAGACATTGAAGACATACAAAGAACTGTGACATGAGCTCTTCACTCCATACTAAAAGATGACCTCAGCAAGTCCTTCCTTTGGTTGGCCGATCGTTGCACTAACGAAGGAAGAATGTACTTGTAATAAAATATAATCACGTAAGTTTTCCTGCTTTTCCGTTTATTTTAAATTCAATCTCATTGCTTAAATGATGCACTGTGTACATTACACTACTTTTAATAAAAATAACAAAATGTCCAAACCAAAAGATACACTAAAGTAGCAAAGTATTCACACGCGCAACAAGCATAAATACACGTGTACGAAGCATATATACGTACACCGGTGAGCCATTAAATCATGACCATCTACCTAATAAGCTGTAGGACCCCTTTAACCCGCAAAACAGCGGCCACTAGTCGATTCGATGAGGTGACGATAGGTATCCTGGGGTATCTGGTACCACAATGCCAACAGCAAGTCCTTCAGTTCCCGTACATTTCGAGGTGGTGAGGATTTGGTGCGAATTCGCTTTTCCAAGTCGAACCACAAATGTTTGATTGGATACATGTCAGATGAATTTGGAGGCCATGACATTAACAGAAAATCACCAGCATATTCCTCGAACCACTCCTTGACGATTCTGGCAGCGTGGCATGGCGCATTATCCTGTTGGTAATGGCTATCACCAGCAGGGAGCACAGTTGCCTTGAATAGATGAACTTGGTCCGTAACGATGTTGAGATCCCTGACAGCTGTCAGGGATTGTGCTATTGGGAAAATGGAGCCTAAAGTGTCCCAAGAAAACATCGCTAACAGTACAACACTGCTCCCCCCCCTCATGGCCTGTTTCCGCCCAATAGTGAATCCAGGTGCCATAGCCTCCGTTGGTAATCGGCGTATCCGCGCTCGGCCGTCTACGTGATGCACCAGGAATCTTAATTCGTCAGACCAGGCCACTTTCTTCCAATCATCCACGGTCTAATCTCGATGATCTTGGGCCTATTTCATGGATTCTTGGGGGTGACTTGCAGAGAGCGTGGGGACCCGGCTGGTTCTTCGGCTACGCAGGCCCATGCGCAGAAGGCTGCGATGAACTGTGTGCTGTGACACATTGCCCTGATCACCACTGTTGTAGCCGCGGGTGATTTGTCACACTGTGATCCTGCGGTCGCTGTGAACAATGCGAGACAGTCTCCGCTGTCCTCTGGCATCAATGAGCTGCGGACGACACGAGGCTGGACGACGGTTTGTCGTTTGGCCATCTATTCACCACTTTTGATACGTACTCAGTACAGCGGTTCGTGAACAATCCACAAGCCGCGTCGTTTCCGAGATCACAGTTCTGAGGCACCGTGCCATCACAATTTGTCTCTTATCAAACTCCAATAAATCGGGAGATTTTCCCATTCTGACTCCGAACACTCTACTAACTGAAAACTGGTCTTCGGGTTGCATATATAATGCTCTGTAAACTTCAGCAGCGCCACCATTCAGTCTCCAGGCGCGCTCATTTCTCTAGGATGGGGGTGGTCGTAAGGAATGGCAGATGCAAGAATTTCAGGAATGGCAAACTATCTCAGCTATGTAACAACAACTGTATAGAGCGTGTCCAATGTATGGGCTACAAACAACAGACCAAACAATCAGCGGTCTTCTTGTGGGCGAAAACGTTTGGCCGGTGTTTGTACTACTTGAAATGATACAAAAAAGCAATGATAATCAAATTTATCATTTTTTTTTATATTTCAAGTAGTAGTACCTGAAAAACAATTAACGCGCCGGGATAACGCTTTTTAGAGGTCTATCCGAAATCACTGGGGGGGGGGGGGGTAGTGGGGGAGTGAAAGACACCCTATACTGGGAAAACTGGTCTGGATGTTTGAGCTCCCATGTTCGTAGGAGGATGAGTCAATAATTATCCGCGGTATACGGAATAGGATCCAAAATTTCGGGGAGAGCACCTACCCATGACAACGCACGCATGTAGTTAAAGTTACGGCATCTGAAATACATCTTACCATCCCTCACTTCTGTAGTCAGAATGGTTTGGCCCATGGAAAGTGATTGGAATGCACGCGCAGACGTTTGCTGCTATGTTTGGTTAGTCGTCTATCTTCTGCGATGTGAAAAACATGGTTTTTGAAGAGCAACGCTGTAACATTAAATTTTGTCAGCAGTGTGTTGGTCAGGATCGTCGCTGAACCATTGAGGAAATCGCTAACGCAACTAATTTATCGGAGACCATATATGCTAGCGCATTTTGACGGAGGATCTTAACATACACCGTGTGTGTAATCTTAACATACACCGTGTGTGTTATCCCTCGCCTTATGATCTCCGAACAAAAGGATGAACGGATGCGTGTATCGGGAGAATTAATCGACAAAGCCGATAGGAATCCTACGTTTTTGGATAACATCATCGCAGGTGATGAAACGTGGTGCAACTTGTTTGATATTTAGCCAAAGCGTGCTTCTTCAACATGGAAATCACCGTCTTCACCGCGATCAAAGAAATTCAGGCAGCATCACAGCAAAGAGAAAGTCATGCTGGAGGTGTCTTGATTCTCACGGTATTTTCCATTCTGAATTTATTCCTGAGGGCACAACAGTTAACAAGGAGCGTTATCTGGACATTCTACGTCGCTAACGGGAGTCAATCCGACGTAAACGGCCGGAGATGTGGCGAAGTGGACAATGGTATCTACACCATGACAACGCGCATGCACATCGGTCCCTACTGGTCACGGAGTTTCTCGCCAATTCACCCGGCTTAACCCCCTGCAATATTTACTTCTTTCCACTGATGAAACAAAATCTGCAGGGACGTCGTGTGTGAACAAATGAAGTATTAACAGCAACGCAGGAGGAATTACGAGGGGTTGCAAAACATGGCTTTCAGAAATACTTCCAGGAGCTTTACGAACGCTGACAAAAGTGCATCGTCGCCCAAGGGGATTATTTTGAAGGTGGTTGTGCATCAGTGTTTTAAAGTATTCAAGGTAAGGAACTATACGCCAAGTCCCCGAACTTTTGGATCCTACCTCGTACATCGAATTTCTTTTCGGATGGATGTACTTGTTGCACGCTCATATATACAGGGTGTCCCGGAACTTCGTGTACAAACTTGGAGGGGAGGTAGAGAACTGCGTTAGGAACCAGAATTAAATAGGAAAGCATGGGAGGAAACGATAGGCGGCGCTGTACGCGAGCTCGCAAAATCAGCACGTGTGGCTTCCTCATTGTAGACGCGGACTGCGTGCGATCAACATGAATCGTTTCACACACGCAGAGTTGACGGATATGCACTTCGTCTATGGCCTAACCAACGGAAATGGACGCGCTGCTGGTCGGTTGTATCGGGAAAGATATCCAACGAGGCGCCAACCAAATCATCAAATGTTCGCTCGGGTACATCAGAACCTTGCGGAACGTGGATCCTTCACAGCAACGATGCAGGATACCGGGCGGTCGCGAACAGCACAAACACCCATATTGGAAGAGCGTCTGTTGCATGCTGTGGACCGAAATCCTGGGACCAGTGTACGGGCGCTTGCCGCTGCAGCTGGAACGTCTTGATAAACTGTCTGGCGCGGTGCGTAGGGCGAAGTTCAATTACTGCAGCCGGATGATCACCCACGACGTGTCGCGTTTGCACAGTGGTTTCTGCACCAAAGTGTGGCCGACCAGCAATTTCCCAGTTCTGTTATGTTCAGTGATGAAGCAACCTTTTCACGAGACGGGGTGTTCAATGCGCACAACGCGCACATGTGGGCCGTAGACAACCCACACGAAACCCGACCACGAGCCGCACAACAACGCTTCACTTTTAATGTGTGGGCGGGTATCGTGGCGGACAGTTTAGTAGGACCATACATCTTACCACCTTGACTGGACGCTCGCAAGTATCTCGTCTTTCTTCAGGAGGTTCTTCCGGAAATGCCTGCACGATGTCCCCGCACATGTTCGACGCGGAATATGGTTGCAACATGATGAGGCGCTATCTCATTACGCAAGGTGCGTACGTGACCATTTGGACTGGACGTTTGGAACCAAATGGATTGGGCGTGGCGGTCCCGTTGAATTACCCCCCAGATCACCTGATTTATCTCCTCTTGATTATTATCTCTGGGATGCCATGAAGAGCATTGTGTACGACACGCCAGTAAATTCTGAAATGGACCTGGTGACACGAATCTCCATCGCTGCTGCTACGATCCGAGAAACGCCAGGTATCTTCGGCAATATTCGCCAATCCATGTCGCGTAGGTGTCATGCGTGCATCCAAGCCAATGGGCGCAATTTCGAACACCTCCTGTGATGCTTGTAAGTCCTACATTGTACTCTTTTGTTGTGTAATAAAGCGTTTTACACTGCTTTCTGTATTGTGGCCTTACCGTGTCTTTGTGTTTTTCTCACGTGAGGGTGACGTTTCCGCTCATGCTTTCCCATTTAATTCTGGTTCCTAACGCTGTTCTCTACCTCCCCTCCAAGTTTGTACAAGAAGTTCCGGGACACCCTGTAGACGTAATGTTGCTGTGCTGCGAGTAAACTATATGCTGGTAGTTGTAAGAATTTGAAGGTTGCACACAATGAAAATTATTCACTGCAACACGATAGACCTTTTCCATTTTTTTTATGTCTATGCATAAGTTTCCACAGTTTGTTCAGGTGGTGCCCATTTTTCCACTTTTTGAATCTTTTCCATGGCATGCAAACCCCCAAACCACAGTCGACTGAATCAGGTTTGTCTGTATTGCCAGTTCTGTGGGCGAAAGAGCGGCACCTTCGTCCAGAAAAGCTTGCGAATCTGCGCTTTACATCTCCTTCGGCCGTCCGCTACGCTGCTTTCTCTCCAGGCTGCAATCATCACTTGTGAACTATACGCACACCACTCACGACACGTGCTTGCACCTACAGCTTTCTATACTTTTTGGAGGATAACCGCACTCACGTTTTTCTGCAGCGACTTCCCCCAGGTTAAAAACATGAGCAGCAG
Organism: Macrothele yani; assembly: GCA_039090855.1. Classification (NCBI taxonomy): domain Eukaryota; kingdom Metazoa; phylum Arthropoda; class Arachnida; order Araneae; family Macrothelidae; genus Macrothele; species Macrothele yani. Next base: position 4,079,823 of record CM077009.1, read on the forward strand.
ACTGTGACGAATATGCACCTTGTCAGCTTGACTAACCGCACGTGTATGGTATCGGCCGAAACGTGCCGCTTGAGGCAGTGTTGCCACTTTACCCCAACGGAATGAAATTCTGACAAAAAATTGAACCGTTCCGCTTTCACCGCCTGCTACGTGCAGCGCCTGAAACGTATGCACCGACCTAATACATGACCAGCGACAAACAACAGCCGAATAATAGCTGTTTTTTTTTTTTCATTGAAAGTTTAACGACTACCACGAGCAACTCGATGGGCTATAATTTAAGAAGTCGCCCGTCCCTAATTTAGGGCCACTGACTCAGGGGAAGGGAGACAGCCAGTACCAATGACAACACACAACAGCCATGCCTTACGGTATTCGAACCCTCCTCTGACGATAGGTCATAAGCCAGGGCTTAGGCCACCGCACCACAGGGGCGACCAATAAGTGAATGCCCTCATTAAAGTAAACTGAGCTTCTGTATTCTTCATGCTGCTGAGATTCCTCACCAAGCTTTCAACTGTATAACGAAGTAAATTTCTCCGTCATTTTTATCCGCGCCGGGGTTCGAACCCGGGTCCACTCATTCCGGAATAAGTTGCTCTACCAATTAAGCTACGCGGACATTGATTCTAATTGCTATCTGCCTTTATCTCGTGTGTGTCCTTCTGGCAGGTACGTCACATCTCCTGGTACGTTACATCATCTCCCCCTTATTTTTCTTTTTTCGAAGTGCTGCTCATATTTTTCCTATCTCGCGGTGTGGAAATAACATCACACTAATGCGAGATTTTGAACGGTCGGGTCATCCGGATAGTTCGGGCGCCATTATAACGAAGTCAATTTCTCCGTCATTTTTATCCGCGCCGGGGTTCGAACCCGGGTCCACTCATTCCGGAATAAGTTGCTCTACCAATTAAGCTACGCAGACATTGATTCTAATTGCTATCTGCCTTTATGTCGTGTGTGTCCTTCTGGCAGGTACGTCACATCTCCTGGTACGTTACAACTGTTTTGTCATCTAAACGATGCATTACGTAGGCAGCAATTTCAGAAAAAAGATTGCATGATACAGATTTATGGAAAGGAAGAATGCCAATCATGAAAAAATACGTGCTTCGCGCCAAGTACGCTGAAAGCAGCACGCGCACACAAACGTCTTGCCAGTAGATTACATTTAGTAATTCATAATTTTTTATTTTCACTTTTCGGGTACGACTACTATGTTATGAAAGGAGAAGGAAATCTGTTAATAAGTTTAGTAATGTTAATTTTATGAACAATCTCTAGTTTTTTAAAAGATTATAATCAATTTTTATAAATTTAATGAAATATACTCACCAATCAAAATTGTAATAAAAGACTGCAAGAAAAAGAAATGTATTTTGATTAATAAAAGATATGTAAAATATCAGAAGAGAACAATACTCGTGAAATATACTGAATAAAAATTTTAATTTCAAAGTATAAATACCAATCACGCAATGTTAGGCTAAGTATATACTAGACAGCAGAAAAATCATTCACCCGCATTTGAGCATATACTAATGGTTGCAATTCCATGCGTATCAAATAGATTCACAAGCACATACGTATATCGCAGTGATTATACATTGCCCGATATAGAAAAGGCCACCACAGGAAGTATTTTTCGGATCACCCTGCAAATACACTATATTGTCAAAAGTATTCAGACACTACCAAATATTGCAAAAACTGTTGCACAGAGAAGTGAGCTGTGAGTGAGGAGGTATATATACACTGAAGTGCCAGAAAAACTGGTACAGACGAGCTTATGCAAAATAAATAGCAACGTCACCTATGCGCCTACTCGGTTGCGTCCGCCAGTGCGTATATAAAGCGATAGACATCCTTGCCAGCTGTCAGAGCTGTTTTCGGCATGAGAATGACAAGTAATAACGATTTGGGCGATTTTCAACGCGGTGTCATAGTTGGCGCTCGTGAGATGGGCCATAGTATTTCGGAGGTAGAAACGAAGTTCGGATTTTCACGGACGACCATTGCAAATGTGTACTGTGACTACAAGAATTCCGGCAAAACCTCCAACCTACGATACCAGTGTGGCCGTAAAAAGACATTGGGCGAACGTGACCATCGTCGGCTGTCAAGAATCGTTTCACGTGATAGGCGTGCAACACTCTCGCAGGTATCATCGAAATTCAATGCTGGAGCCTCAACAAGCATCAGCGTCCGGACTGTACAAGGTACCCTGCACGATATGGGCTTTGGGATCCGACGCCCAACTCGAGTCACCTTGATGGGTGCGCGACACAGAGCTATGCGCCACCGCCACTGGACACTTGATGACTGGAAACAAGTAGCCTGGTCTGACGAGTCGCATTTCCAACTGTATCGGGCAGATGGAAGGATTCGTGTGTGGCGCAAACCCATGAAGCCATGGATCCCGCCTGTCAACAGGGAACTGTACCAGCTGGTGGGAGTCCGTAATGGCATGGGGTGTGTTTAGCTGGACTTCACTGGGACCCTGGTACGTCTACAAACGTCTGTGACCAACCAACGCTATGTGAGCATCCTTTCTGACGAGGCACACCCGTTCATGCCCTGTATTCATGCTGATGGGTTGGGCCTGTTCCAACAGCACAATGCACCTCCACACAAGTGTCGGGACGCCACATATTGGTTAGAGGAGCATTCATCTGAGTTTGGGGTGTTGCCATTCCCGACGTCCCCAGATCTAAACGTGATAGAACACATTTGGGATGCCATGCAACGCGCTATCGAACACAGCAATCCGAGAATTCGGAATACAACCGAATTGTGGAACGCTCTGCAGGAATTACGGTGTGCATTGTCTGCAGCATATTTCCAGAAGCTAGTGTAGTTCATGCCCCGTCGTATTTCTGCAGTCTTGCGCTCCCGTGAGGGACCTACCAAGTATTAGAGTGGTGTACCAGTTTTTCTGGCACTTCAGTGTATATAAAGTTGAAATGTTCTGTCGTGTTATCAGTAATTATACTCACGGACAATGAAATTTGCGCACCTAGAAGAAAACATGCTACAACCGCGAAATTTTGCAAATAGCTACAGTGCGTGCTGGTATGCAGATGATTCCCGTATGGTGCCAGTGCACATGACAGCACACCGTGTGGTGGCGCTGCAAGCACAAACTGGCAGCCTTATAAACCGGCGTGTAGTCAATGCTCCATGAAAGCGAAAAGCACATGCCGACGCAAGCAAGTGTACAGAGTGACAAGAATGCCGGGCAGATGCTAGAGACGTCGATTTACGCAACGTACGGACTTTGAGAGAGGCCTGATCATCGAGTTGAAAACAGCAGGGTGGTCTGCGCGCCGTATAGCTCGCCATGTGGATCGTTCTGATTATTCCGTCCGATTGTGTTGGGAGCAGTGAACACGTGACGGCACTGCAGAGCGGCTCCGGCTGGACCAGGAGGGCCACCGGTAGAGAGGATCGACGGATCGTGCGCCAGGCACGGATGGATCCCTCGGGGACCCGGTGCACTATACAGGCCGATGTAGCGGCTCTTGTGTGCCCACGAACCATTTCCGGACTCCTCGAGGAAAGAATCTGCGATCCCACCGCCCCTTACATATGCTGCTATTATCGCCGGCGCCGTGTGCAGTGATGCCAGGCCAGAGCGACGTGGAACGCCACAGACTGGCGACGTGTGGTGTTTAGCGATGATTGCCGCTTCGTTTTGGGGACAGGTGATCGTGTCCAGGTACGGAGGTCCCCGTGTCAACGGCACAATCCCAACCTCGCTACCGAGCGCCACACCTTTTCCACTGCAGGCATTATGGTATGGGGAGCCATAGCCTACGATAGCCGATTAGCTCTAGTAGTGGTACGTGGATCATGGTCGGGCAAGCGGTATGTGGATGAGATCCTACGGCCTTATGTGCTCCCATTCCTGGCCGGGATTCCAGGAGTGTTATACCAGCAGGATAATGCCTGTTCGCACACGACTCGGGTTGCCAAGCACTGCCTATGTCATGTCCAGACACTTCATGGCCTTTCCGCTCCCCGGACACGTCCTCTATGGAGCATGTGTGTGGGACCAGCTGAAACGCCAGCTGTCGCCGTGTCGCACTATCTGGGATTCGGAGCACACCGTCCAACATGTGTGGGCCAGTCTGCCGCTGGACAACATCAGGCGACTGTTCGCCTCCATTCCGGACCGTATTGCAGCATTCACCGCCTCACGAGGCAATGCGACGCGCTATTGAAGATGGTCGGACTTCGTGCCCCTGTGCAATTGCTCTGCAGCTTTGTTTTTGTGTGTATCATTCATCTATATCATTACGTCCATAAAATTTCAGTTCAATCCGATGCTTCCTTCTTGGTGCGCAAATTTAATTGTCCGTGAGTGTATGAAGTGGATATGCCACGTGGATGTGAACTTTCTGAGTTGTAGTGAGGCGTGGTCATAGGATGTCATCTGAGTACGCAACATGACAGAAGAGCCATGGTAAGAAATGTTAAGAAATCTCGTTCTTCCTCTGCAGTTTCCATCGATGCTGAAGTAGGAAATGCTTGTAATGGCTCGGTTAGTACCATAAGTACCCACAGAGAGTGGCCCAGTGTGGGTTATTGTGGTAAAGCAGAGTCACACATCACTACAATGAATGAGAAGCGCCGTTTGGAGCTCCTGTCTTTCGTGCACTGTGGGCTACTGGAAAGCTGTTCTTTGGAGTGACGAGTTACTGTTAAATTCAGCGGAGGTTCCCACAATGCTATGTTTACATACCACGAGCTCCATCTCGGTATGTTTATTACAATATTTCATTTCACTTTTGCGCAACAATATTTTATTACACTTTTGCGTAAACTAGGAATACCTCATGAAAAACGTAATGGAAGGAAAAAACAAAATTAATAAATTGGGCTAAACTTTTTAGGCTGGACATGTTACGTGTATCCTGCCACAGTCACAGCCGGATTTGATTTCTCTTATCATCTCCGCTCTGGGTGTGTCACAATGCACTATAAATAATTACAAGATACTTTCTGAGAGGAAATATGCTTCAATGAAATGCAAATAGAATACAAGATGTGAAATGAGGGGAAAAATATGAATTTTATCGCATTTCGTTTTTTCAAAACTTAACATTGCTGTTCCTTCCAAATGTGATATAAGTGACAATATTAATAGGTTGTGCCGAACGTTTTCGGCTGGACTTCCCAACACATGCATTGCTCTTCGTAGTCGCCGGTAGGTTTAGGTTTTAGACCGCGGCTCTCCGTATTTCATTACGCAATATAAATAGTTCCAAGCTGTTTCTGCGTGGAGACTGAGGTTTTTTCAACCATTGCAAATTTGGCATAACGTGAGAGATTTTGAATTTAAAATTTGATTTTGTTACTTATTGCATCTATATAAGCTCAAGCAGCAATACTTCATTACATTTCTGCGCAAATTTGCAGGACAGAAATTACCAGAATACCGTCACAGAAATGACAATAAAATACGTTGTAGCAAAATTTGGGGCGGAACTTCCAAAGTGTTTTGTGCTTCATTGTGCCGCAGTTGCCGGTGGATTTCTTTACGTTTAGTTTTAGATCGCGCCTCTGTGCATTTTTACGCACTTTACACTATTAAAGAAGTATTTCCCCTATACTTTTTTACAAGAACTATATTTCAATGAAATGAAATAGAATAGAAGAAATGAAATGCGTGAAAAATTTAAATTTCCTCGCATTTCATTTCTACATAGCTTAACATTTGTTCCTACGTCCGCCCATTTTTCCACTTCATCTTGACTATATTAATTTACTTTATCTTGAAGCATGCGGTGATTTACGTTGCCTTGATTTATGTGCGTGGGTGTTTCTTAGCGCTTATTTATTTATAAATATATATTTTATTATTCTTTTTCATTCCTTTGGACTATAGGATAAATGTTTCTGCGCAACATATCGTATTATAACTTATTGAAAATTAGTAAAACTATGCTAGTAATCCGATTTATTGGCGTAGCAATATATACAAGCGATCGTTTCCAAGCTTTCGCACATCAACCAGATTGCTTTATCTAAGAAGCTAGACAGAAACTGTTTATCTTCAATTCTGCAGTAAGACAGTGCGCACGTCTAACCTCATTGAGAAAGAAAGACAGAAGCTGTCTTCAGTTTCTTACCTTCCTTGATCTGGTTGATGTGTGAAAGCTTGGAAAAGATTGTTTATGTATTCCTACGCCAATAAATCAGATTACTAGCATAGTCTTACAATTTTCTAATAATTGGTGTATAGTTCCTCGTTAATAACAAGTACATGCAATTTGCCCATATATTTCCAAGTAGCTCATGTTTTAGTTTACACGATTTGTTCCGTTTAACATGTGGCACTTCAATATTTATTGGGAATATATACGCAACACCATTTCTGATTTATGTCTGAATCTGTTCAGAATAATCTCACCCATAGTTAACATGCAGTTTGCGAATTTGTGAGGGAACTCTGTGTCTTTCCTACAAAAGCTAATAAAGAGCATTCACATTCATTTATATTGTTGCTAATTTTAGTTTGCATGGTATACACAGTGCGGCAATTAAATAATCAAACTGTTTTTTGTTTTTTTTTGTTTAAATCCCGGTAAAACACCGGTCTGGAAGTCAGGTATATATTTTTTTAGTCATTTATCAGCTATGCGGTGGCAACAGCGTTCACGTAAGAATTGCGCAGATTATTTACGCTGTACATGACGTCATTCGGTAGAAGGACATTGTCACTGCTCTGTCATGGAGCAGAGAGCAAATACCCGGTTGTGTTTGGAAATCAGTAAAACTAAGACAGTTGAATTGTTGCGTGATGTATACGGGGTTCATTTCTTATCTCGTGCACAAATATTCCAATGGTATGCACATTTTAAGAATGAGAGGAAAGATTTGGAAAATGACGAAAGGCCCGGACGCCTGCGTACAGGGACATCAGTGCGCACGTCTATCCTCATTCAGAAAGTTCACGAAAAGATAAAAAGTGATCGTTGTTGACCTTGAGGATGCAGGTATATGAGCTCAGTATTAATACGGAGACGGCGTCATATTTTAGTGCAAGATTCGGGGGTGAAAATGTTTGTGCTCGTTTTTTCCCTCATGCTTTGTAAGACGACCAGAAACATGCATGAAAGTAGTACGCAAAATATATCCTGAAGACTGCAGAAACAATGCATGATTTCCTCCAAAGCATTGTGGCAGGGGACAAAACATTATGTTTTCGTTATGATCCCGAAACAAAGCGTCAGTGTGTTCAGTGGAAGGCGATACAGTCACCCAAAGAAGGTCAAAGTGAAAATCCTCCAAACACGTGGCGTCAGTGAACAAACAAAATCATCGCTCTTTCCACGTTTAGCAACGCACAGCAATCGAAAAATTGTTATTCTGCCGGCGGCGGCCGAATAACAATTTTTCGGGTGCTGTGTGTTGCTAAACGTAGAAAGAGCGATGACTTTGTTTATTTAAAGAAGGTCAGGTTACCGAAGTCCAAAATCAAGACAATACTTGTGTGCTTTTACGACAGTAAGGTAATCATGCATCACGAGTTCATTCTTGAAGGTACAACTGTCACTGGCAATGCTTACAACTTCCATTTTGGAACGATTGTGGAAAAGGATTGTTCCTCTCAGGGCTGAAAACGAAAACGGGAAATAGTTCATTCATCACAATAACGCAACCGCACATAGTGCAGTCAGTGTACAGCAATGTCTGGCATGAAAACAAGTGTGTGTGTACTCAACCAACACTCCTGTTCTCCAGATCTGTCACCGTGTGACTGCTTTCTATCTCTCTATTCTAACAAAACGTAACTGCTGCCGCTGTTTTAGAAATTTTCCGACACTCTTGCTTTCCCTAGCTCGCAGCGCAAAGCGTATTGAACACAAAAATACCACATTTACATCGTTTGTAGAGAACTGTTTGGAGAAAACGCTGAAATAAACCGCTTTTCGATTCTGGCGATACTTCAAGAGCTATTGTATTTCAAAGTTAAGGTAAGGAAAAAAGTGCTATCAGGTCGCGTTCCGGACACACTAAGAGCAACAGAACCATGAAACTTTGTAGGCATGTAGTGCCATGACCGAAGTTTTGCACCTCGTTGCCCTTTTTTTTTTATCTCGATTTAGTTTACGAGAAATTAAATTTCTAAATTTCACAAAATTCTCTATTTCGCGATGGGATCCATTTAAAAAAACGGATATATGGCAAACTATAAATCATAATGTATTGCAATTTTTACAGCAGAAACTTACAACTATCATCCCTTTTTAACAAAAAAAAAAAAAAAGAAAAGTCATTTTCTGATTTTTAAGTATTTTTTAAAGACGCAAAGGAAAGAAACGAACGGCTCGTCTGTCTTCACGATAACCCCAAAGGAGCGTTCTGGTCCCATGACCTGCTGCCATGGTGACGCAGAGAATTTGTTATGCATATGCTTTGTTGGTAAAGCTAAGCTATCTCAGTTGTTTAAGGTGGACGTCAAGTAATTTTGCTTCCTATACTTCCAACGGAAAAACTTCTGTACTCATTTTCTTCACAATTAATGCGTTCCCAAGGATGAAAATTTGAAAATCGATTAAAATAGCTTCATTTTATAACTTGGAATACTTAATATTTTCTAAAACCTAACCATAATTATGCAATCCAACATTTGTTTGTCTACTGACGTCATCAAAGTACAGGTCGCGCCATCTTTTTTCTGGTTCCAACACCACCAAAAGAGAAGTTATTGATTTTTAATATAATTATGGTTATGTTTTAGAAAACATTAAGTATTCCAAGTTATAATATGAAGTTATTTTAATGGGTATTCAAATTTTCATCCTTGGGAGCAAACTAATTGTGAAGGAAATGAGTACAAAAGATTTTCCATTGGAAATATAGAAAGCAAAATTACTTGACGTCCACCTTCACGGTTTAGCATAACGGTTTACGGAAATGCTTTATGGACTGCTTTTGTTTTCCTTAGTGGTAAATTTAGTAAGTGCTATAGGTTCCAACGACAAAAGTCCGCCCTTCCAAAAACTAACGACAGTGAAAAAACTTAAACTTCGGAATAACAAATGTTATTTGCTTAGACATGCAATAAAAATTGAAATTTATATGAATTTTCCAGTTTTTATTTCATGTGATAAACTTGGAGATCGGGCTGCAGGGCCCAAACGCTACTCTGGAAACAAGCTTAGCGAGCCTAGAGGCACAGCCCCTAGTTCCCTAAGTTAAAGCTGTGTTTAAAAGGAAAAGTTTTTCAAGACATTGAAGACATGTAAAGAATTATGACATCAGCTGTTTGTACCAAAAGATGTCCTCTGCAAATACTTTCTTTCGTTGGCTGATCGTGCAACTTCTTGTATTAACGCAGGGGGCAATATACTTCGAATAATATAGATTAACTTAAGTTTTCCTGCTTTTCCATTTTTTTATTTAAAATTAAATCTCATTATTTAATTGCAGCACTGTATGTATATTTTTTTGTAAAACATTCAGAAGTAAAATGCTGAACTTCAGAAGAAGTTGGGGCTTTAACAATGCGGCGTAGATAGATGCACTTAACAGATGTGCACGAGAAAACTTTTAAAAAGATTCCAGCTTGCTACCTAATTTCGAATAAATGTAATCGATATTATTGTATTGGGTTGTCGGAAAAGTCATGACGTATTTTGGCACCCGATGGCGGTTGGGCGGTTTTGGAAGTACTAGAGGCATGCGCAGCTCTGTTATCGCTATCCCATTCGACAGGTGCTAGTTCTAGCTGCAGTCTAAAAGGAATAGTGAGCGATTTGGTTGATTTGCGGAGATTTGAAATCAAGTTAAAGATGGAAGTCCAAACTGTGCATTTTCGCCATATTTTACTGTTTTACTTCCGTAAAGGGAAGAACACACGTCAAGCTTGTACAAAGTTGCGTAAAGTGTACGGTGATAATGCTCTACAAGAACGTCAGTGCCAGCGGGGGTTCGCAAAATTCCGTGCTGGTGATTTTGACCTCAACGATGCTCCTCGGTCCGGGAAGCCAACCGAGGTTGATGAGGACCAAATCAAGGCATTGATCGAGTCAAACCCACGTTACACGACACGAGAGATTGCAAACACTTTGCACATCCATCATTCAAGCGTTCACTACCACCTGAAGAAGCTGGGATACGTAAGCAGGCTCGATGTGTGGGTTCCTCACGAACTCAAAGAAGTTCAATTGACGGCGCGTATAAACATCAGCGATATGCTCATGAAACGTGAGGAAAACAATCTTTTTTTGAAGCGACTGATCTGGAAAACAATCCTTTTTTGAAGCGACTGTCTGCTTTGGATGTCTCAAACGACATCCAAAGCAGACATTCATCAGCGGAAGGTTCTGGTCTCCGTGTGGTGGAATTTTAAAGGTGTCGTGTTTTTCGAGCTCCTACCACGAAACCAAACAATCATTTCGAATGTGTACTGTTGGCAATTGGACAGTTTGAACGAGTCCATCATCGAGAAACGTCCAGAGCTCGTTCATCGTAAAGGTGTTGTGTTCCATCATGACAACGCGAGACCACATACAAGTTTGACATACTCGCCTGACCTTGCGCCGTCAGACTTCCACTTGTTTTGCTGTCTTCAACACTCCTTGCGAAGTATAACATTCAATTCAGATGAGGCTGCTGTAAATCAGCACCTTGTACAGTTTTTCGCCACGAAAGACAGGTCCTTCTCTGAACGAGGCATTCTGCAGATCACTGAAAGATGGCAAAAGGTTATCGAACAAAACGGGCATTATATCATTGATTGATCTTTGTTCTTTCTATCAATAAATGATCTTCGCAAAACATGGCTAAAACACGTCATGACTTTTTCAACAACCCAATAGTATGAGTGGTCACAATCATTTTTTTTAATTTTTGCATTTCCTGTTAAACTATGCATAATTCTTTCTACAGTTAGGTTAAGCAAAGTTTACATGTTTCGAAACATTATTTTATTGACTTACTCTTGTTTTCCATGAATACCTGAGGATCGTATGTGAACCCAGATCGCTCCAAAGGTACCCCGCAGGAGCTATGCTCTCCACGCTCTTGCAGATTGATGAGGGACTTTATGCCGTTTCTGGGAAAACAAGAAACATTTGAAGATTATAAATATTTGTTATGTATTCAAATAAATATTAAGATGCTTACTGTTCAAACAGATATACAGAAAGCACGAAAGTTCACGCAAATCAATGATGAAATTCTTCCCAATTCAAACCAGCTGAAAGCAATTAAAAAACGTTTTGTTTCTTAAATCTCATATACGTAATACTGTAACTGAAATAGTTTGATCTTTAGAGGAAATTCTTTGTATCATCTGCCCGTTATATCCACTAACAGGTCAGTTAAATACTTCTGACAGGTGCTTTGGCGTATTTGCCATTGGCGGCTTTACAGCACGTTGTTTTCACTTGGCGAAGAGGTAATACCTTCCTTTAGCATCCTAAATTATCAGTCGGGAATTTACGGCGAAAGCGATACACATTTCTGAAATATGTAAATTTATATAAAATTCTTAAAAAATAGCAACAAAGTATTTTTTGAGATTTCTCTTAAAATCTACTTTCAAACACAAGATATCTGCAGGGGCCATCTGTCTGCTCGGGGGGGGGGGGGTGAGAGGAATTACCACCAGTTGGGTACCCATGTCATTCTTAACAAGTAAGAGGTTCGATGTGGTTAACTATATCCGGAGCACCATTTGCAGAATGCTTTGTGACAAAAATTTTCTTCAGTTTTCTGTGATATAGCGGGAATACCTAGAGTGTTGATTTCTGTTTCCTAAATGCAGAAAGATTATTGATTCGTTTCCGACGACAGCAGAAATCTTCGAGCGGAGCTGACAGTCTATCGTCAGAGACTCCGCTTATTACGTAGCTTGCATGCAAATTTGCAAAAAATATTAAAAAATATTTCTGTAATTTTCACAGCATTTTATATAATTTTTCATGTTGAAAATTATGTGTATGATTTTTCTCCTCAAATTCCAGGAGAAATCTTAGGACTTTAAGCATTACCGGTCGGAAGTATGCCGAAGACTGACAGAAACTGGGCCAAAATGCAAAGCCATATCTATTCTTGCTAGTGCAACGCGATCTCTTCGCTATTGTTAACCAGACCTAACGTGACCTCCAAAAAATACGGGAAGTATTCGATTCCATTTCGACTGCTCCCTTGTAAGAAAGGATATTTGTGTTAGGGAAGTTATTATACTTAAGCGCTACATTTAGGAGATGATGTATGATAGTAGCCAGACTAATAACCTAGTGTCATACGCTACCTCCACGAGAATTAACGCGAAAGTACCTTACATTGTGTAGGGAGAATAAGAAAGAACTCCTACACCAAGTACCCAATTGATCTGAAAAATCTTTGCTTCCCCGGTGACCGTGAGGTCTGAGGACCTGGTTTCGGACCATTCGTTCAAGATGGGTCATAGTTCGAGTTCTGGATAATGCATGGATAGTGCGTTTGCCTTACGACACTGGCCTTGTACATACCCTGGAACCAGTGGCTCAAAATTAGAAATGAGTGACTGCTTACAGTCCCCAAATCATTTAAAACGAAACGGTCCCCAAAAGCTGTCTAGTCAACTTCTGCGTTTATTTATACCTGAGATCATGCAATATCGTCAGAAAGAACTTCGGCCTTTATAACGGAGGTCGTGCAGCGTGCAGACGATCATGTGGGAATACTTCGGCCTTTGTACCGGAGATCGTCAGAATAAACTTCGGCCTTTGTACCGGAGATCGTCAGAATAAGCTTCCGCCTTTGTACCGGAGATCGTGCAAGGTGCAAACGACATCATCAAAATGAATAGATGTGTCGCATAATATCAGTGAAACTATGTGAAGAGAATGAAAACGGCCGCCCCGTTGGCGCAGTGGTCTAAGCGATGGCTTCTGATCATTCGTCCGAGATGGGTCCGGGTTCGAATCCTAGTGAGGCATGGATGTTGTTTGTCTTACGGCACTGGTTCTCTCCCTTCACTGGAACCAGTGGCCTAAATTAAGGACGGGCACCTGCTTATAGCCCAATGAGTTGCTCACTGTGGTCGTTAAACATCCAATCAAAAAAATGAAAACTTAGTAATTCATTCACTGGATTATTGATTTGTCTGTTCGGAGTTTGTACCAAGACAGCCTAAACCGAAATTACGCTTAAGAAGAATGTTCCTTTCCAAGTGCCGAAGCATTGTGAGGAAATATCAGTTGCCAATATCGCACTTCGGTAATGATGCTGCTGATTGGAACTGACGAATCCTGCTAGTGTTCGCCAACTTCGAGAAAACAAATTGACATCATAAACTGAATAGCTGTACGAAAATTATGAAATCTAAAAGAATACTTACTCGCGAAACTGGGTGATGACTTTGTATTTTTCTATGACCTCCGTTGAGGGCCGAGCCATTGTCACGATGTCCTCAGTAATCCTTAAGAAAAAGTGAAAAACTGTTATAAAATATGGAAGTTAAAATTCACATATGGATGTAAAGCACAGAAGTACCGCATAAAAATAAAATATTCAAAGTACCCATTTAAAATAACTTGAGTGCTAACGCGGGTGGTATGGAAAAAGTAAAAGAAATACTACATCGAAATTTCAATTAAACCGAAACGTCTGTGCTATAGCTAAACCTGAAATTCCTAAAATTCTTCATTAAAGTTTGGTACACGCATTAAAATAAAGAAGTTCAACAGTTTTAATGCACTGCTTGTGACATAGAAAATGCCACCCTAGCAGGGCCGGATTAAGACCTTAGTGCGCCCCTAGGCTGAGACATCTGGGTGGGCCCCAGTGAACTAATGATGGGAAATCATTAGTGCGTCCCATGGCTGAAACATCTGGGTGGGCCCCAGTGAGCTAATGATGGGAAACCATTATGCTGTCCAATAAAACGCAAAACTTCAGCGATATGCATTGGATTTGTGATAATTAACGTTCTGTGCATTCTCCTAACTAATAAGTTATGTGTGCATGGTTTTCATACAATAGAAAACCACTGTGTTTTTAAGTGTTCTCATGAGAACGTGTGTTTCAAGCTTGAGATTTCTAGATTTTGTCTTGGTTATTTTAAGGATTTAACATTGTATACTTTTCTTGGTGCATCTTTTTTGGTCATTCAAACTGCAAATGTTTTTTGCTGCTAACGTTTTGGTTTATTTGCGTGATGACTGAAGCCTAAAATGGTGAGAAACCACATTTTTCTTATTTACTTGGGACTCATATTTAAAGCGTTAGTTTGTAACCCATATTAGCAGCAGTATAATCATATTATACAAAAATACGTAAAGTGGAATGTGTGCGTGGCTATTACCGAAAAATGCAAACTTTGGAAAATTAGTTTCCCATGTACTTGTAGATTTCGGTCTTCAGTGCAATGTGTTCTTTGATCGAACACTCTTTCAAAAGTGTTAATGTAAACAAACAAATGCATAACTTTGGTACCTCATGTTGCTCTAATGCTTTTGCAAGCTATGTAAATACGAAAGATAAGTTACTTTGCCATTTCAGGTATTTACCTATCCGAATACCATTTCAGGGATTTTTCACTGATCATAATGTCATCAATTCTTGGCATTTCCCTGATTCATGAGTTGTTTTTTCTATTTTTCCGAGCATACACTTCTCCATATTTCTTTCAGCAGTTTGTAGCCTCTGAACGTCTTTTTTTAAGATACTAATAAGCAGTGTATTATTGTGTAGCGGTGTATTATTTTTGTTATATAATAAGCAGTGTATTATTGTGTAGCGGTGTATTATTTTTGTTATATAATAAGCAGTGTATTATTGTGTAGCGGTGTATTATTTTTGTTGTATAATAAGCAGTGTATTATTGTGTAGCGGTGTATTATTTTTGTATATAATAAGCAGTGTATTATTGTGTAGTATTCTGGGCCTTTGGTTATGGTGGGCCCTTAGGTTATAGCCCCGTTAGCCCCCACCTTAATCCGGCCCTGCACCCATGGAAGTATTTGTCAGAGCGCCATGGAAATTGTTGGGCATGTGTCGTCATTTGGGTTATTTAAAGATTGCAGTTGCGAACCAATCACGTGATAGATAAGGGAGATAAATGAGATAACCGGTTCGGCTTAACTAAGACTGGTCGTCCTCACCTAGGCATATGAACCACTGCATCGGAGTGATCTCGGAAGCGAAAGCACGTGCAGGGAGCGATAATGCCTGGGCAAAGTCATCGGTAATACTAACATCACACGGACACCTTTCCTAGAGGCTTCATCATAGGGCTACTTAACGGCTTCATGAATGTTATCGCCGGGTTCCTGAATGTTATCGCCGTATAAGCGCATCGGGATGCAAGAACTGTCGGCCGAATGTGGCGACAGTGGTTGCAGGAAGTAACATGCGTTTGCCGGAGAGGGACTGGTGCACGTAGCCGGACGTCCACCACCTCGATCGCCACGTTTTTCAGCAAGCTGTAGCAGCCCCACAATCTACAGCAGACGACGTTCGATGAAGTGTACAGGAAACTATGGACATTCCCGTATCAACAAGGACTGTAAATTTCAGATTGGAGGATGCAGCTTTGCGCTATCGTCAGCCATTGTGACGACTGCCACTCACCGCAGCACGTCGTCGCACAAGTTTGCAGTGGTGTCGTACCAGACATGAGTTGAGAGACAAATAAAACTGTCGTGCTCAGCGACGAGTCTCGCTTCTGTCTCATCTTCAACGATAGCCGTCTGAGACTAAAGACTACGTGATCACTGGGCAGATCGTGCTGCCATCCGTGAGAGGCCTGCGTCTCTTTAGCATGTGATATGATTCAGGGCCCTATCAGTTTAGACAGCCATTCACGGTTCGTACGCATAGTGGGTACAATGGCACCATGACGATACGTCGATGAGGTTCTGCAACCCATGTTGTTGCCGTACCTTCTGGTGTCTTTGATGCCCTGTTTCAGCAAGATAACGCCCTTTAGCACACTGCCAATGTGACCAGACAATACTTACAATGTCTCTAGTTACTGTCCTGGTTAGCACGATCCCGAGACTTCGTAATAGAGAACGTGAAGCATCAATGGTGTCGACCTAACGCCTCTTTACGACCCACGCGCTAAATCGATGAATTGTGGACAATGGTCAACGACGCATGCTCATTGATACCGCAGGACACTATCCGTGATTTTTTTCACTCGGTGCCACACCGTGTTGCTGAATGTATAGCCCAAGATAGCGCCATACGACTAACTGGCTGATTACACTATCTCTTCGCCGTGCGTGTCCATAACTTTCATGCAATCCCTAAAACATTAAATCACCTCTTTCCCACCTACTTGTCTACATTTGTGGTAAGTTTTGTCTCATTTCGTGTATTCCTTCATGATGTGACATTTTCTATATCGAACAGTCTATAATCGTAACCAGTAAATAATTTAGAATAAGGGTAAGTGTGAAATAGTCTAAATCTGTTGCTTTGAAGCATTGATTCCCAACCGGTGTGTGTGCTGCGAAAGTTTGGAAATGTGCCGTGAAATTTCGTCATCTGTAAAAAAAAAAACCCCACCATTACTCGAATCAGTAACGTAACTGGTTCATTCGACGCTACCATAATTCCGTTTCGTGATAGTCAACTTCTATTTCTTCCACTCCCCTCTGTATTGTTTGAGCTTTTGGTCACAAGATGGAAACACAAAGGAGACGCTATTTTTTGTTCGGTAACTGTGCCTGACAGAGACCGCCCGCTGTTGTTGTTATACGTACAGTGCCCGTTGGATCGCATCGTAGTTGCATCTACATGTCTCCCAGTCTCAGTCGCTTTGTTTGTCTGTGACTGATTATTAACCATGGAAATGTTTTCAGTGAAAAAGCGGAAAACTGAAGAAAACACGTCAGTGATGTTGAACTTTCAACTAGTGAGAATTCTTCCAGTAAAATTAAGTATTGAAGTGAACACTATACAACCAAGTGTAAGTGATGGAAAATGGAATAAATCCTCACGTGATAATTCTCCTGCTAGTTCCAGTGTGAAGACTCCTAAAGCGTTACGGAAATATAATAATAGTTATTTATCTTTCGGTTTGACGGCAATAGAAAGAGGCGATATAATTAATATGTGCTGTGATTCTACATTTAGAGTGAGACCAATTGCTCGTGTGGATTCTTTTAGGCTAAGCATTACAGAACATTACGCATCTACTGCATATAAAAAAAGCCATTACATTGTTGCTACCTTTCGCAACATCGTACTTGTGTAGGCAGGCATTTTCGGCATTGGAGAATATAAAATCCAGTTGCAAGGTTCGTCTGCCTAACGTTGAAGCTGATCTACGAGTTGCATGTTCAACCATTCGACCCAGGATTGACAAGATTTGCAAGCTAGATCGATCCCAAGTGTCGCATTGATGGAACTATTTTTTTCCAAATAAAGTCCTTAAAATATTTGTTTGTTTTGTGTAAGTTTTGTAATAAGGTAATGAATGCAGTTTCTGCTAACTGCATCTGGACATTAATAATTTTAATTTAAACTTAAATTTAATAGAAATATTTGGCAATGACAGGTCATCATTGCGAATTATTATTGGTCTGATATAATAGCCTTTAAACTAGTGTGCTGCGAAAATATTTTCAGAGGTTAGGTGTGCCGTGATGTTGAAAAGGTTGGGAAACCCCTACTTTGAACTGCTAAAATATTTATTGTGTAGTTAATGTGATGGTGCTTAAACAGGCATAGGATTATACTGTATTTATAGTGATGAACTAATTAATGAGATAGGAAATCTTGTGAAGGAACCGGGGAATATAATTTGACAAGGAGGGAAGGTCTCGTATCAATTACATAAGACTATTGTCACTAAAAAGAGTATTAGCCAAAGGGCCAGTCGGTTGTTAACAATGCGGTATTTAGAACTATTCGCGAATGTGAGAATTGGGTGCAAAATTAAGTCTCGTAAGACAGTTAGGCCTGACGGACAAAAAAGTGGTAAGACGAATATCAGGAAAAAACCATAGATGGATTCAGTGACGTGACGGGATTAGTAATGCAGGTATTACATCAGAGTTCGGAATTTCCTGTGTTGAAGACAAAGTTGATGAAAGCATACTTAGGGTGGTTTGAGCGTAAGCGTCGTTTGAAAGAAGAAAATTTGTTGAAGAAGTGTTCCATTGTAAATCAGATGATAATAGACCATAGGGATAACCTAGAACAAAATGGATTAATGTTGTAAAATTGTTCATTGGTGACAGAGGTAAGGATTTGTCAGAGGCATAAAAATCTTGCAGTTGACCAAAAGAAGATGATGCAAGTTTGTAGGTAACAGGCATTGAATTCTTCTTTTGTAATCAATTTCTGTACTTTTATATGTGTTGCCCCACTAAGCTGAATACTCAGTCTTGGGAGTACAGTTGTGTCATTGCAATGAATAAATGACCGTTCCATGTATTTCAGCTCTGATTCAGATATGTTTATTCCCGAATTTGTTTTGTTGCAGAATATTTTGTTGTTGTTTTTGGAGTTCAACAATCACCGTCACCCGTTTCTAATTTAGAGCTACTGGTTCTAGGGAAGGGAGAGAGCCAATACCGTAAGACAAACACAACATCCATGCCACACCGGGATTCAAACCCAGACCCATCTCGGTTGAATGATCATAAATCAGCGTCTACACCACTGCGCCACCAGACACACGCGGGCACACACATAGAGGACGGCTTTTTCAAATTGTTGAACAACTTATTTCAATGGCAGTTTCTTCGCAGAAGCCCAGTATTTCAATTGCTTCCGATGAAGCCATTGTTTCAGAAAATTTCCATCCCTCTGGAGGTAGAATCGAACCATCACCTCCAGTTTTCCGTTCTAGCATGCTACTTTTATACCACCCTGAAAAGCAAATCTCCAGGCGATGTAAGTACCTAATTATATATAACTTCAGGTTTGCAATAGTCGTAGCAGAAACCGGAAGATGAGGTTTCAATCCCCACTCCAGGATGATGCAGTATTCAAGTTTTCTGAAGAGATGAGGAAAGAATTAAAATATGGCGATCTGTACCGAAAATGACATTCATCTGTGCCTTCCATTTACTTTGAGTCATGAAGAATAAGTTTTAATAATTTCTGTGTTAACTTATTTAAATTTTTCTCGTTCTAATTACCCTATACGAACACATTTGTGGTACAAAATTAATGCACACAATTCATTATTTCCTTTAATACTGAAATTTACAGTGAAACGAGAATTTTCCACCTTTAAAAGAAGTGAAATCAGTTTTGAAAACACTTTCAGAAAGATATATTTCTCCATCAGAAGTTTTCTTGTGTTGCTAATGGAAACAACACTAAGAATATATGCAAAATGCCATCGCAATATTGTAACTGTAAACCAAACCCTTTTTCTATGCTTCTTTGCAATCACAAAAGCAAAAAGCCAAGAAAAATTTTCAGAAAGTAAATATGTTTCAAACCTACCAATGAGAATACATTCCCATGATTGCCATGTCTTCTTTTCTCCAGAACGCAGCGCCCTCAAACTTGCATTTTTTTCCTGAGCAGAACACTGAACAATGAAAATCCTTTGAAGCTGTCTGGCGGATCTTCTCTGAAAACAGGCCATATCTGAAAAAAAGAACACTCGCTATCAGTCTTTGTCGTGGGTGATACAGGAAGTTAGACAACTAATTAAATTTGATAAATATTGTCTCCATAGCTGAAATAAATTTTTTGCATACTAGATGCAGGGTTCTAAAAATTGAAATAAATTAATCCGTCTCCGGCAAAAAAAAAAAAAAAAAAAAATGAAGAAATACGAGCGCATACACCGATAAGTCATATATTATGAACACCTACCAAATAAGCTGTAGGACCCCCTTTAGCCCGCAAAACAGTAACCTCTCGGCGAGGCATCGATTCGATAAGGTGGCGATACATAGCCTGGTGTATCTGGTACTACAATATAATGTCAACAGCAGGTCCTCCAGTTCCCGTACATTTTCGGGGTGGGGGTGATTTAGCGCAAACCCGCTTTTCCAAGTCGAGCTACAAATGTCCGATTGAGTTCATGTCAGGTGAATTTTTTTTTTTTTTTTTTTTTTTTTTTTTTTTGAGGTTTAACGACCACCGTGAGCAACTCAATGGGCTATAAGCAGTCGCCCGTCCCTAATTTAGGGTCACTGGTTCCAGGGAAGGGAGAGAGCCAGTGCCGTAAGACAAACACAACATCCATGCCTCACCGGGATTCGAACCCGGACCCCTTACGGACGAATGATCAGAGGCCAACGCCTGAGACCACTGCGCCACCGGGGCGGCCAGGTGAATTTGGAGACCAGGGCATTGACAGAAAGTCACCAGCATGTTCCTCGAATCATTCCTTGACGATTCTGGCAATATAGCATGGCGCATTATCCTGTTGGTAATAGCCATCACCAGCAGGGAACGTAGTTGTCATGAATGGAATACGGGAGTACACCATACAATACAAATTTTGAAGATGACAATCCGTTTTTTGGTGTAAGTATGACAAGAATGGTAAGTCAGATAATATACGAAAACTTGAAAATTTCGTCATCCTGGAGCGGGAATCGAACCCGCGTCTCCCAGATAGCACCCGTATATGCTAACTACTACACCACCCAGAACGATCAAATTTCAAGTTTCCGATTAATTTGAATACAATCATCACAGAATTCGCTAGTCAAAGCAACCGGCATTCATGTTTAGATTCGCTAAACATGAATGCCGGTTGCTTCGACTAGCGAATTCTGTGATGATTGTATTCAAATTAAGCGGAAACGTGACTCTTGATCGTTCTGGGTGGTGCCTGGTGTAGTAGGTAGCATACGCGGGCGCTATCTGGGAGACAAGGGTTCGAATCCTGCTCCAGGACAACGAAATCTTGAAGTTTTCGAATATTATTTGACTTACCATCCTTGTCATATTTACACACACACACACACACACACACACACACAAAACAGATTGTCATCTTCAAAATTTGTACAGTTGCCATAAATGGGTGAGCTTGGTCTTCAACGATTTTCAGATGCCTGGGATTGTTAGGGATGGTGCTATTGGGATAACGGGGCCTAAATTGTCCTAAGAAAACATCGCCCACAGCATAACACCAACGCCGGCTGCCTGTTTCCGCCCAACAGTGCATCCGAGTACCACAGCCTCCGTTGGTAAACGACATATCCCCACTCGGCAGTCTAAGTGATGCACCAGCAATGTTGATTAGTCAGACCAATCATCCACAGTCCAATCTCGAGGATCTTGGGCCCATTTCATTCGTTGTTGGCGTTGACGTGCAGTGAGCATCGGGACCAGGCTGCGTCTTCGGTAAGCAGGCCCGTTCGCAGATCGCTAATATGAACTGTGTACTGTGTCACATTGCCCATATCACCACTGCTGAAGCTGCGGGTGATTTGTCGCACTGTGGCCTTGCGGTCGCTGTGCGACAGTTTCCGCTCCCCTCTTGGATCAATGAGCTGCGGACGACACACGACTGGACGACGGTTCGTCGTTTGGCCATCTATGCACCACTTTTAATACGTACTCACTACAGCTGCTCGTGAACAACCCACAAGCCACGCCGTTTCCGAGATCGTAGTTCCAAGGCGCCGTGTCATCCCAATTTGTCCTTTATCAAACTCCGATAAATCGGCAACTTTTCCCATTCTGACTCCGAACACTCTACTAACCGAAAGCCGGTCGTCGGGTTGTATATATACTGCTCTGTGAACTTCACCTGAGACACTGTTCTTTCTCCAGGCGTGCTCATTTTTCTAGGATGAGGGTGGTCATAATGTAACGGCTCATCGGAGTAAATAGTGAGGTAATCATTTGCGCATGACGCGGCACCGCATACCTTTTAAAATATGATGGCTTTAAAAACAAAATTACCTAAAGAAAGAGTAGAAAAATATAAAACTTTTAGGTTGTTTCTGTGTATTGGCTCCTTTTAGAGTCCCATCTCAGGCATGTGAAAAATATACAATGGTGACAAAAAAAAATTAAAAAAATTAAACATATTACAGTTTCGAAGGGGAAACCTGGTGATATACAAATTATTAGAGATCGGTTATCAGCGTGGGCAGCTACGTTATATGTAAATTAGCATCATGGCAACATAGCACGTGGCGTGCGATCTCCGATATAAGTACCCTGCGAGAAGTGGAAAACAGGTCGTTTAACAACCGCTTGGTCCAGAAGTTTCCTGAATGTATTGCCTTCAGTGTGGGATTAACCTGAAAAGTTTTACCAGACGACGTTTAAGCATTGACAACCAAAATAGGGCTGTTGGCATGTTACAGACAAATAGATGTACGGCAGATCGATATGACTGTTGCTTTGGGAGTTTCGCAAAGTGTAGTAAGTCTGCTACACACAAGATTTCTATGGCACGGACATGTTGCAGGTCGACACAGGAATGGTCGCCCGAGGATAACTACCAGGAGGCAAGATCGCTATTTGACCGTAAGTGCTCGGAGAAGGTCTAGTATCACCAATTAGCCAACTGCGGTAATCACTTCGAGCTGATTCTGGTGTCACAGTATGTAGGCAAACGGTACAAAACCTCTTCACGAGTATGGACTCAGAGCAAGAGAGCCGCTGAGATGTATAGCATTGACATCAGCTCACCGTTGTCAAAAATGTACCTGGATCCAACAGTACATGTTATGGAATACAGAGTGGCACCATGTACTTTTCACAAACGAATCCCGTTTCTCTCTTTATCGTGATACTCGACAACGACATGTGTGGTGGAGATCCGGTACACAAATGCAATCGCACAGTCCATCCATCTTTACCAGCGGCAGTCAGTTGTGGTCTGAGTAGAAGTGTGTTTTATTAGCCATACTTCTTTGTATGTTTCTCAAGGCAACATAAATAAATGCCTCAGTGTACTTAAACGAGATCATTTTGCCCACTGTGATACTGTTTCACGCTGTTATTAATGGGCATGCATGCTGATTTCTCGATAACAATGCAACCAGTAACTGTTCCTGGAGCGTGCGTGCTTCGAGGCTGCAAAATCATGGGATTCAATCGCTACAGCTGCCTCCTAGGTCTCCTGACCTTAATCCTATTGCGAACATTTGGAACTCTGTACATCTGGATAACCACGTCCATACTCCAATACACTAACTAGTGTATCCCATAATATGGGATGAGCTATCCCAGACACTCATCAATAACGACATTCAAGTATGCTTCGGAAGTTTCAGGACGTTTTTCGACACAAGTGGTGTTAGTGGGTGCTGAAATCCGGAGGTATGGACATTCTCCGAATTTACCATTTCGTCTATATTGCAGTGTTGCTTTGTTGTATGCAAAAATTGCACCATAAATTGTTTTTGGAAACGCACTCTTTATCGTTCGTGTTACGTAGCCTCACTGATCTTATTTCGATGCGTGTTAGTTGGGTCAGATACATACATCCTTGATTTCATGCAATATCCCTACCTTTTTGTGACCAGTTTACATATATGCAACTTACCGTTTTGAAAATTCTTGGACACAATTAGGAGCACTCCTTTGCTCAGTGGCATCATGTATTCTTCCATTTTTTAAAACAGAAAAGACATATAAAACAACGACAACAAGAAAAAACTGAAACGCCATAAACTCGATGATTATACCGCAGCAATATTTAACTTCGCAGTACTGTAAAACTGCAAAACTCGGAAATGTGTGCCTGGATAGAACTGTATTTTAACAGCTTCTTAAAGCAGGAGAATGCTATAACTGGAAGTCAAACAAGAGACTCCCAGTTATACTGATAAAACTTTTGGCCAGCAAGTCCTTTCAACATTACTCGACTTGAGGCAACACATTTTCTTCTTCGATTTGAGGCGATTCCATGAATTTGTGGTGATTCCATTCTTTTGCAAAGCAATTATTTGCTGTTGATTCTAAAGCATCGTCTTGCCGCACCTTAGCTAGTTCAGCTACACAAATCCCAGATCAATTACCTTATATCTGTAGATTGCTCATTTTCTAAGGCCCAGAAAAGTTTCCTGAGAATGCGTTTCCGATAATAAATTTTCAGACTTTTTACAACTCCCTGGTTCATTGGCTGCTATTTTGAAGTTGTGTTTGAGGAGAGGAAAATCAAATTCTCATTTGATAGCTTTGATACTACATTAGAATGGGCAAGGCAATTGTCTACAAAGAGAACATTTTTCTTTTTGCCTAATCATTTTTTATTGAAATTTAAAATAAATCCAGTCATCAAAAATATCACTTCTCATCCATGCTTTTCTATTATAAACGTAGTCCACTTCTAAAAACTTCACGCCTTTGAAGCATCTAGGTTGCCTACTTTTTACTATCACCAATAATATCAGGTTTTTTTTCTTTGCCCTTCATGATAGCGCCCACCAAAACTGTTATCCTCTCTCTTTGCTGTTTTTATCTCCATGACAATCGCAGTCTTTAAAAGTAAGAGGTTTGTTTGGCAAATATTTAAAGAAAAGTCCTGTTTCGTTGACATTAAAATTGTTATCAGGAGTGCACTCTTCTAAAATCTTCAAAACCGTGTTTTTCCATTGGTTGCAGTCGGCGACACACACACGTTTCCACTTCCCCCGAAACAAACTTTTCTTTTATTCCATGTCGCTTCTTAAATTTATCCAACCAACCGCAACTAGCTTGGAGATCCACTTGCCCCAAACGATTGGCCGAGATTGGCAATCTTTTGTCACAAACAATAATTTTAATCTACTTTAAAAAGGCGTCGTCCACTTTTCCAAAATAACACGTTTTAGAACTTCTCGTGTAGAGTCCGACATCTTTAAAGGCTTTCATAACGAACTCCCGGTTTTTTACGCTTTCCAACCGTAGGTTGAAGAAGCGTATATGCTCCAGCTTTGTCCGTCTGTCTGTCCTTCCGTCCGTCCGCAAGATAACTCGCATAAAAATAGTTCGCTTTCGAGGAAATTTTAGCATGTGGTAGGGGACCACCTGGGAAGGAACCCTCTTGAAAATGGACGAAATGGGGTCAAAGGTCAGGAAATAGGAGCAGGATCCATTCCATTACCATTATGCGTCATAACTCGCGTAAAAATGGTTTGATTTCGATGAAATTTTAGTATGTGGTATAGGACAACTAAGAACGAACCTATTGAAAATGGACGAAATGGGGTCAAAGGTCAGGACATAGGAGCGAGATTTATTCCACAGCAATTATCCTCATAACTTGAGTAATGATTTCTGGTATGTTGGAAAGCGTATCATAATCAGTGCATTGCATGATTTTATTAACTTGTTTATAATTGTCGACACTACTTGGAGAAACACCAAATATAACCGCAATATCGTTTTTGGGCATTCCACTATCCACATTCTTCAACAATTTCACTTTTTCCACAACACTGATTGATTTTCTTTTGACATTGCGAACACACACCGTCGGTTAGAGAGACTGAAACAAACG
This sequence comes from Macrothele yani, assembly GCA_039090855.1. NCBI lineage: Eukaryota > Metazoa > Arthropoda > Arachnida > Araneae > Macrothelidae > Macrothele > Macrothele yani. Next base: position 4,105,207 of record CM077009.1, read on the forward strand.
GAACCTCTTTTGCATTTGCAGAGGAGGAAGGTTACTTGACGAGAAGAGTGAGAAGAGTGTGAAGACAATACACCCCCCTCCCACAGAGACACACACACACACCCGATAGGCGACTCCGTTTGCGTCTCAATGACTTTGACACCATTTCCTTCTTCCTCTCGCGACATCTCCGTTCTATTTTTTCTCACTTGTTTTTCTCATAACATCGTCCCTACGGAGGGGAGGGGGGGTCCGAATTCTCTTTAAAAAAATCGATATATAAAAAAAGTTTTTCAATGTAATGATCACGGGGATTCACAAAACTTCGTTATATAGAGAATATCGATATGCGGAAGTTCGATATATGGAGGTGTAACTGTATTTTGCTCGAGTCAGAACATAAAAACCGACAGTCTGGGGCGTCGGACTGGCCGAGTTTTCAACCCTGTAACGAGAGGTCTCTGTCCCGGAAGCAGAGACCTCTCTTTACAGGGATCGAAAACTGCGCCAGGTGCTAGCAACAAGGAGATGCCTGCATGAGCCTTCCTACCCCAAAGCGTATACCTTAACCACTCCTGGCTCTCTCATAAATAAACCTAAAATTCAAGAATTATTCACTTGATCGTGCAATCATTCCCTGCCAAAGTTGACCAAATATGTTTCATGCTGTGTTGTATTTTATTAAAGCTGAAAATACTCACTGTGCCGAAGGAAGAGTGCCCAAGCCAAGAGTCTGTGAACCTCGAAATTTGATGGGCTTCAGTGGTGGCAGGTTAGTCTTCGTCGGCTCGGAGGTCATACTTCATCCTGAAAAAAAAAAAAGAAGTTAACTGCAGTGCAACAATTCTACTGTTTGAGATTTGTTGCTCGTCTCTTATTAGTTTCAATGCGCTGATTTCTAAAAATGAGTCTCAAAGTGCCCAATCACGCACAGTTTTTCGATAAAAGAACATTTTTCAATCGGGTGAAGCGAAAATAACTGGTTTCCTTCATTTCTGTTGAACATAACCCCAACAGCAGATCCCACTTAGTCCGCAACTCGTGTGGCAACGATCCGCATGGCCACTTCCGTACCTGTAGACGACTCATCGCGGCCACTAATAGTTGAGAGCGACGAATTCAGTTCTGTTCGTGAGGCTCTCATAATCGCCCGATCCTCGTGTTTATGTCGTTGCTCTCGGCCGTCCACTGCTAGCCTGAGGTTGGGTTGTGACCTCCTCGACCCATTGGCACCAACCAACATCGTCCAATTGCCGCGTCACTCAGACTCAAATGCCTGGCGGTGAGGCGACTTGACCAACCGGCCTCTCTCTGCTCAATTAACGTCCTCTCTGAAACTCGCTCAACTGCTCGTATTGTGCACGGATCTGACGTCGAAGCATCTTCGCAGTCCGTGGAGATCAATGCAACCACAATCCGCTGTCACAACTGTCCCTGCGCGTGAGCTTTTCTTTTGATATACTTGTACCCTCCTCGATGCGCAGTTCCCATGGGCTGTGGCTGGCCACTATTTCGTCATTGGTCGTTATTTGTTTACCATTTACATATACGGTCCTGAGATACTTATTACGATCGAACGACTTTCTTGGAGTCCTTTGTTTTTTTTTTGGTGTAATTTTTATGGCTCATAACAAATTTAGCTGCAATTGTGAAATCCCTATATAACACTTCTTAAATATATCTGAATTAACCTTGCGTTAGGTATAATCCATTAGCTTTCAAAGACTAGAAGTCTTTCAAAACAGGAAGTTTGCAAATATGCAGTGTACAGGGCCAGTTCTGGGGTGTTAGCCGCCTGCGTGCCACATGTATTTGGCAGCCCATGGCAATGTGGATCGAGTAGAAGTAAATATGCTATTAGATTCCTAACCTAACCCACGGCACGGGGGATGTTTTTTTTTATTGTTCTATATAGCTTGCAGGGGTACAAGCGTACAAATATTCTATACTAATAACACAACATCGTATACACTTTTTTTTATCTATATTCAAAACAAAACTGTTCAAAAATATCACAATCACACAGACACTGACACAGTGACACTTTGCACATACGAACCAGAACTTAACAAAATGTATGTATGTATGCATTCGTCGTCAAAAAAAAAAAAAGATTTGCGCTCAAAAGGACGTGTCAGATTGCAATGCTATTTGATAGGAAGGTAAAGATTACCAGGAACAATAAATGAATAAATATTGAGACTGGTATGGGCAATATTTATTGAGCTACACGCTAATAAGTAGTGTCTCTCAGTACGGCGTCCGGCCGTCATGATTGCTCACACAGCATGCCAGATGTCTCGGCATGGAGTTGTACCAGTTCCTAATGGTGTCCTGCGATAAGCCATCCCATGCAGCTTGAATCTTCTCACGCAGTTCCTGTAGACTGTGCGGTAGGGGTGGAGTGTGGATAGCGCGTCCAATAGCATTCCAGACATTTTCAATCGGCGATAGGTCTGGCGATGCGGCTGGCCATGGCAGAGTGTCAGTGACTTGAAGGCAAGCTCTCGAGACAGCAGCAGTATGCGGACCAGTGTTGTCTTGTTGTAAAATCGCACCGGCGTGAGCTTTCAGAAAAGGTAGGGCCACTGGTTCCAGGACCTCATTGACGTAAAGTTGGGCTATCAAAGTGTCTGAAATGAACAAGAAAGCTGATCTGGCATTGTAGGCAATTACATACCACACCATGACACCAGGCCTTCTGGACGTGTGAAGCTCGACAACAAACCGTTCAACTTGGCGCAGACCACGGTGCCTGCACACACGGATTCGTTGGTCGTCTCCTCCATGACTAAAGTGGGACTCGTCACTGAAAATCACCCGCTGCCATTCTGAGTGGCTTCATGATAGTCTGGCACGACATCGTTGCAGTCTTTGGCAACGAAGCAATGGTGTTAAAGGCAGCCGTCGTAATGGTGTGCGTGGGTGTAGTTCTGCGTCGTGCAGCCGTCTGCCAATTGTGCTGGCAGTAATCAGACGATGCATAGAGGGCACCACTGCTCGCTGAATATCCGCAATAGTGGCTGTTGGGCCACTCCGCGCTGGTCGGAAAATCTGCCGGTCCTCTCTCTCTCTCTCCGTGGTTCGTCAAGGTTTCCCAGACCCTTCCTGTCGCTGCTGCGTGCCTTGTTCTATCCACTACCGCCAACAACCTGCTATGGTGATATCCGCACGACCGGTATGGCGCGCAATATGGCGATAAAACCATCCCGCTTCCCAGAGCCCGACGATGCTGCCCCTCTCGAACTCCTCCAACTGCTCGAATTGCTTCTGAACTTTCTCTCCAAGGCACATTTCACTTGCAAAGGATGCAACCAACACAACAACACGAGTCAGAATGGCAAGCGGGCGCAACGGGAAGACCTTATATAGCCGGTCAGGCACAGCGCTACGACCCCTCCTTGCTTGCGTCATATGCGCGGCCGAGCGTGATACTTGAATTATTTGCATGTCTCATGTTGTCAAACCTACCCACCAAGTTTCACTCCTGTCGGTTGCTTCCTTCTGGGTGCAACTATTTTGTTGAAGTTGAGTGTAAACGCCGTCTTCTTGCTTTCTTACTTGCCAATCGTCAATTACATCTGATAATTTCAATCTTTCACACAATTCTTTCTGTATAGCCAACATTCCTAGATCACTAAACCTCTCTTGAGTCATTGACGTTCTTATATATGTCTTTGCATATTTGAGTTTCGAAAAACTCCTTTCACCTGATGCTACACTAACTGGCAATGTCAGAAGAATTCTCAAAGCTACTGTATAAACAGATTAGGAAATTATGACATTAAGTTATTTTTTGTTATACATGCTAAGTTGTTTAATGGGTCTGCCCCATCTGCAATTCCACTGCACAACACTATACGTTATCAGTTCGTTGAAGAGCTCAAGACCATCAATATTCTTAAGACTTTTGTTTCCTTTGTTAATCAGAAGGGAAACATCTAAATCAAAGCAAGATTTTTTTAAATTTCCTCTTCAGTAATTTCTCCAAATTCAGAAAGAAATTTAAATACATTATGACATTTCTGTAGATTTTCAAACCTTTCCTGAATGGAATTTAACCCTTTAACCGGCCGGAAAGAATTAACTCGGGGTTAGCAAAACGGGCTATAATCAGCTGCAACGAATATATTTGCTGTCTCAGAAACAGGCTGAATGCGGCAGGAACGAGTGAACCTGCACATCAGAAAGCGTTGCTTTCCCCTTAGTTTTATTATTCATTTAGGGGGATAATTGACATTAATCTTTCTTGACCTGTGAAAAGAGATATAATAATGGCGAAGAAAGGACAGAAAAGATGTTTGAGTGTCTCCTTTCTTCCCATTAGCATGATATCCATATTAGGGGAACTGCAATTCTCTATCATACCCTGAGTCATAAAGCAGAGAATAAGGAACTAGAAAGGACTTTCTACAGAGAGAATAAAGGACTAGGAGAGACTATCTAATAAAGGACCTTCTACCTAGTGGCATGGTGACCATGTCACTTCTGAGGGTTTATCGTCAGTATTGCTGAGATGAGAGGGACAAAAGAATTGTTTCGCTCGAGCTTTAAGGAGAGTTGAAAATTTGGGGAACCATTTTGTTCAGCTGTATCGGCCGCTTAAAGGGTTTTAAGGCTGTATCAACAATCGTTAGATAAAATTGTATTCAGAACAATTCTTTTGGATTTGTGATGGGTTTACCAGGACTTTCATAATCAGAAAAAGGAACTTTAGTCCTACTCCTTACAGGTGGAAATTCTGCCTCCACATTTACTTCTGCAGCTAAAGCTTCTGCATCACTAATATATTTATTAAATGTCTCATCAGATTTGGCTGCACTTAGAAATTTAACAAGCTCACTCAAAACATCAAGAGATTCATTTATGTTGGATTGAAGGCACTGAAACATTTTACTTATAACATCAATTTTTGACAGAAAATCGTTCCATATTATGATTGAGGAGATCAACTTAAAACAGACGCAATCCGATCTAACAAACATTGAGCTGTATGTTTTGTTTTCATGTTTCTGGAATTGTCGTCTATATATCATTTAAACTTTTCATGACCACCTAATTGCAATCTCAGAGGTCGCACTGCTTTTATTCTACTGTTCCACCTTTTATCACAGGTTTCAGTGTTAATCTACTAATTTTTTTCTGCATCTCACCTGTAAGGGGATACAGATAAAAATGTGTACAATTCTTCGATAATGTTAAAAAAAAATTAACTGTTTCAAATGTTACTTTGGCAGCATCATTTACAACTAAATTAATGGATGGGATGCACAAGGTGCAAAAAGGCTCTAGGATTTATATTCCTAATTTTCTTCTGCAAACCATTATGCTTACCACGCATATTTGCCCCATTAACGTACCCTTGCCCACGCATATCTTGAATATCTAGTTCATAATCTGTTAAGAATTCACTTAGAAAATAATTACATAATCCTTCCCCCTTAGCGTCTGAAACTGGATAAAACCGAAGAAATAATTCTTTAACTGCAACATCAGAATTGTCAATATTTACAATTCTAACTACAAACGCTATCTGTTCAATGTGACTGGCATCTGACGTAGTCGAGAATTACCGAAAAATATTTTGGTTTCTTTACAAATTCCTTGATTTTTTATTTTATCCCAATTGCTAAAATAGATATGATTTCATTTTGAAAAGCATGGCTTAAGTAATGAGGCCCATGACTTTTAGTAGGTTGAGATTTTGTTATTTTATTGACATGCTGTGAGATAACGGGGTGAAATTTTCCTAACATTTATATAGTCTTTAAAAAGTTTTCATTGTTTGCTTCATATAATTTATCATTTTTACACCCCTGAAAGCTAAACACTGCTCTGCTAGAAACTGGACAATTGCAATGATTCTCTCAATAATGGATCGCCATCGTGTTTTTTCAGTTTCCGAGTACCGTTGTTGTTCTTTATCAAATGTACAAAAACTGCTGTCGGCGCGTGTTTTTAATTCATACCACTTTTTACAGTTTTGCATATGTTCTACACTCGCTTCATACCACGATAATTTTTTTGATTGGAGGTTTAGCTACCACAGTGAGCAACACAATGGGCTATAAGCAGTCGCCCGTCCCTAATTTAGGATCACTGGTTCCAGGGAAGGGAGAGAACCAGTGCCGTAAGGCAAACACAACATCCATGCCTCACCGGGATTCGAACCCGGACCCCGTTCGGACGAATGATCAGAGGCCATCGCTTAGACCACTGCGCCACCGGGGCGGCCGTTAAACCTTCAACCAACAAAAAAAAAAAAAAAAAAAAAAAGCAAAACACATTATTGGATTTTGTAGAATAGATTAACGAAGCTCTTTGAACTTTTTCACCGTTAGGTAAAACTCGCGTTGCTAACGAGAGTCTAGAGTAAAAATTCTGAAAATGGTGGTTCCGCAAATGTACCACCGAAAGAGGCCACCCTTAGAATTTGGCCGTCTGCGTGCATGCACGCACTGCGCACCTGCCAGAACCGGCCCTGGTAGTGGAGACTCTTAATGCCAAGTAATAAATGCGGCATGTCCTAAAACTCAAGAGTTGCGTCGCCGAAGCTGAAATCGCAAAGTGTGGTAGGCACGTGACTATCTCCAGTTGATCAGGCTGCCAGGATTCGTCAGTTTGTTTCTTTGGGGTTGAACGTCAACCGTGAGCAACTGGATGGGCTGTAAGCAATGGTCCGTTCCTAATTTAGGACCACTGGTTCCAGGGAAGGGAGAGAGCCAGTGCTGTAAGGCAAACACAACATCCATTCGTCACTGGGATTCGAACCCTGATCTCAAATGGTCAGAAGCCAGCGGTTAGCCAGTGCACCATCGGGGCGGCGAAGATTCGTCAGATGACGGTTTTTTTTTTTTTACATTTTGGTATTTTTGGCTGCATTCGAGAAAGTAATAGTTCCGTTGTTCATAAGCCGAAATAAAGAGTTTTTATTTAAGATTTTTTTCTATGACTACTGATCAACGGGATCGGGTAGATTTCGTTTGAACTAACACCTAGCTTTACGTACTTCACTGAAACATTTCAAATAAGTATCTCATTTAATTTCATCATAACTGGAGTTGTCTGAAAGAGTACATCTTGTTTTTATCTGTATATAGGAAGCTCTGGTAAGTAATTTTTCCGCTTCTCTGCTTTGCAGCAGAAATATTTCGGCAACAGAGGTGGTTACTCTTCGTTCAAATTTCTGGAAAAAAGCCAACGAAACTGGCAAATCGCCACATGTATGACTGTCTCAGCCCGAGAGATTTCATTTACTGTTGTAATTTATGGTATTAATGTGATTTTGAAATGCTATTTCTGAAATCATGCTCCGCATGTCTCGAAATTTAATTAGGATTTCCGGCGAAATAAACTTTCATCACAGGAAAGGAAGACTTAGTTTTTAAAACGTTAAATAATAACCGTGACGTCTTGAAAGATTAATTAACTACTAACGTGACAAAGCAAGAAAAATGTTTCTCAAGCCCAGTGCTTTATTTATAATCTGAGTTACATATTTAGAGTGTTGAACAGAAACATGCTTCGAATTTATAGTTTGGGAATGTAAAATTCGAAATTCATTTTCGGATCACAACGAGCATCGTTTAATTAACGGATTAATGATTCAATGAAATTGTCTTACTCAACAGGCAACGATTTACATGCTGTGCACATTTATTGGGTAATAAGAATGTAGTTATTTAGAAAACAGTAAATGAAAAAAAAAGTGGAAAATGCGCGTAACCACTGCAATTAAGTATTGATGTAAGATCAGAATTATAGGTGCAAATAATGTGCGTCTTAAATCATTCAAAAACTGTGCGGTACACATTAAAGGAAATTATTCCAGGTCATTTCTCTTAAAAATTGAATGCCATTATTGATGGAACAAAAAGGCTTGGTAAAATGTTAAAAGAATAATAAAGTCTTAAAAAATGCCTGCTGCGGAGTTTTAAAATCTATTTAGAGTCTGTATGGTGTTTTTATAATATTTTAAAGCAATAGTGCTGGAATATTGTACATAAGTTTGGCTTCTACATTCCTTAAACAAAATGAAAATGCCAGAAAGCGTCAGTTTCTTCGACCTTTAATTATCAATGTTTCACAGAATTAATCGGAGCTTATTGCGTGAGAAAAGTCAGTTATGGATCCGAGCTACATACAAAACACTACACTTACATCATGTATCCTAAATCTTTAACCAGGACTGCTCAGATAATTTCTTTATGCCCTTTCAATTATTTTCATGTTGCTCTGATCTTTTTTCGAAGCGATAGAAATCGACATCCCTAAAAGAAAGCTTTCTAACATTACCTTGGATTTTAACATCCACTGTGTGGATCTATGGTTATAGATTCCTAATTTTAGGCCACTGGATCCAGGTAAGGTGCAGCGTTCATGACTCATACTTGGGGTCGAGTCCTGGCACAGCTCGGACGAATAGCTAGAACACCGCGCCTCTGACCACTCAGGCATTGGATCAGCTTTCAACATTTGATAGGAGCACGGTAGCTTTAGCAGAAAACTGCCGCATTGGAATCGTTTCGTGCGAAACGACATTTTCATGACTTTTGGTACTCTATCTGGTAAGTATTTATTTTACACATATTTGTAAATACGTTTCTGCACTAGTGCTCACTTTTGCTAAACTCAGAGTTGTCAATACATTATATTTTAAATACTGAGTCACCTCGTTGGATACCGCGTCACCTAACGACTGAAATAAAGAAATCAAAACTTGAAACATACCAAAGGTTGCTAGCTCGCTATGGAAAACATGGAAGTGATTATCTCCAAAGCATTGTGAATGATGATGAGAGTTAGGTTCGCTATTATGATCCAGGAATGAAAGATCAATCGGTGTAATATCGGCACCCATCTTCTCCTCGAGCGAAAAAATTCAAATCTCAAATTTCTACGAGTAAGTTTATGCTCATTGTGTTCTGGGACTACAGGGGCATTATCCATCATCAGGAGTACGTGGTCAAAGGTACGACTATCAAATCTCAGAGCTACGTGCATACCTTAAAAAAGTTAAAGCAAAGAATAAACCGCATGGGGGGGACCAACGATTCTGGTTTTTTCCCCACGCACGCGGTACACGACAACAGCAAACCCCACGCTAGTGCTTTCACTTCAGAAGCCATACAGAAAATCGGGTTTGAAGTTCTTGAACTCCCTAACTACCGCCTAGATTAGGCACCGTCCGACTTGTGGTCGTTCTGTGCTCTCAAGAGACATCTGAAAGGAATTCAGTTCACCTGTGACGAAGATATTCAAGTCGCTACGAGGAAATGGTTCCAAGAACAATCTGAAGATTTTTACAGAGACAGTTTAAAAAACTTAGTGTGAGGGAACTATGTAGAAAAATGAAATATGTGAATTAAAGTAGAAATTCTGAGCTTTGTTATTGTTTTGTTTCAGTTCGATACCTTGCCACTGGGTTTATCAACACTAATATTTTGAAGAGAAAAAAGTTTGTATGTTTGTAGGAGCTAATCTCGGAAATTACTACAGCGAGGATTTTGAAAATTATTTCGCCATTTGCAAGCTTATTTCTTCCCGATGAACATAGGCTATATATATTATTACAGAATGAAAAAAATAGGCAAGAACAGCAAACGTCTATGAAAAAAACCGCAGCGTAATCTCGGAAACTACTGAACCGATTTCGAAAATTATTTTGCCGTTCAAAAACATATTTCTTGCCGGTGGACGTAGGGTGTACAATAGGGTGGTTCTTAAAATACTATGATTTTATTTTTTCAGCAAATTATATGCTCTGACCCCAAAAGTTTTCCTCGATGTAAAAAAATAATGTGTGCAAAATTTCTACCACTTTAACATTTAGTGGTAGCTCAATACGCTCAAAGTTTTACTTATGATTGCATATATTGTACATCATAAAAAATATGCACCAATTAGTGAAGAAATACTGATTTATTAATTACTCTAAAAATTCCAAACACACATCCTTATCTAAATTAATTTTTCCTATCAAAGACAACAGAACATTATTTCCACTTGAAGTAATATTAATCGTTAACACTGAGAAAATCAGTAAATCAGAGTTCCTTTTAACATGATTCATCTGAGATTAAGTTTTTTTTCCTGCAGTTGGGATAACGACACCTATACAACTTGTAATAAATACTGTTTTTGGTCTTCATTCCGTAGTGTTTTTTTTTTTTTTTTTTTTTGGGGGGGGGGGGTCCAAGGTCGAGAAAGCATCGAAGACGGCCCAAGAATCGGCAGGCCATCTGATTCAACGGACGACACACACACTTCTGTGGTTACCGTCAGCAGCATTTGTTGTTGTTGTTATTGTAGGTTTAACGACCACCGTGAACAACTCAGTAGGCTATAAGAAGTCGCCTAATAATTTAGGGTCACTGGTTCTAGGGAAGGGAGAAAGCGAGCGCCGTAAGACAAACACAGCATCCATGTCTCACCGGGATTCGAACCCGACCCATCTCGGACGAATGATCGGTAGTCATGGCTTAAGACTACTACGCCACCGGGCTGGCTCTTTCAGAATTAAAATCTAAATAATCTCTTGGGATATTAAAGCAATTAAAGAAGTCGATAGTATTTTTTGTCACAAAATCTTCAATCATCATATCACGAGAAATCTTGCCACTCAGCTGGATGCGTTAAGAGGTTAATCGAACACGTTCTTTTCATTGAGGGACCGAAGCGTAGCCTTTTTTGGACTTGTAAACACGTTTTGTGCACTTGTAGACACGTTTTGTTTTCCTTTTGCAATTTTTTTTTCAGCTTGAGCCACTTTTCATGACGTTTCTTCAATTTCTTGATACAGTCCAGGTCATGGCGAATGGAAATACTGGCCTTTTCCCAAAACACAGGAGTTTCCTTAACAACAGTCCTACAACTCTCACGAATCGTCTTCTTCCAGGTTTATATAGGCAAGCTTGTTTCTTGAACTGTACAGAATTTGCCAACTATATGAAATAAAAATTAAAATAGACATCACCTTATTTATGTGGAGTGTTTGATTGACACTTAAGTCAAACAAGACAAGAGAAGGTGAATGGAGGTCAGGTGAAGGAGATAATACGGTAAGTGAATATTTCAACTGACTTGAGCAACCTCTAAATATAGTCAGATCTGCCTGAAACTTTACAAAAAAGTTTTTTATATGGCAGAACAATGTAGGAGGGTCAGACAACAACATTTCAAAACTTCAAAAATAAGGACCACACTAGCGTACAGTACATTATTACGGTATGAAATAATGCGGATGAACAGCAAGTGTTTATGTAAAACACCGCCGTGTCTCGCAGCCACGCCCACTTCGATATTAGTAAAATACCACATCGCACCGGCACGTAATGCAGACGTACGCGCGGATATTGCTTCCTTGATTGCTAAGGTCTCCATTGTGTGTGAATTTTGAGTAGGTACCTATCTTATTATTTGAGCGTTCCTATGCTTAAGTAAAATGTGGTATATGAAGAAGCATTGTAATTACATATGATAATATATTCTGAGATAGTATATCCCGATAATAGATAATATATTCCGAGTGACACGCGAACGAAGTCGCGGGCAAAATCTAGTAGGCAAATATGGATGGCATTACTTTCTGAACATCCTCTGTTGTATTTGGGGAAGATTTTGAACAGATCTGTTCAAGATTTGTCCACCACTTTAAAAACACAGTAAAAAAAACTCTGCCAATTCGAAGCATGCTACGATTTTATTTGCATGCGTGATGGCGACACCTTCTTAGAGTCGTTTCTGACAGACTGAGAAGAGGTGACTTCTTAGAGTATATCAAAAGACTCTTGCTGCTTCCAAAACGATCAAAAGACCAAGCAAGCGCCAACAAATGAATGACAGATCGCATTTCTTTAAAGAAGCAGAAGTTTTGTCTCCAAAAATCAAGGAAACTCGTAGTCACTGTCCAAATAGTTAGTCATGTCTTCAGTCGTGAATCCGATCTCGTAGTCCTTTTGACAGAGAGGAAGTCATCCACTATTAATTCGTTCCAGAAGGTGAAACTCTGAATACTAAATTCTAACTTCAAGTTCTGACTCGATTATTGAAGATCATTCGTCGAGCACAGCTAAGGTGCTGGCTTCAGTTGCACGACAATGACCCGCCCCATTCGGCAGTGTTAGTGAAGAAATTTGTAGGAAAGCGAGACGTTGCAGCGTTGGACCGTCCACGGCATTCGCCTCATCTGGCACAGGGTGACCACCTTTTGGTTTTCCCGACTGAAATTAGAGCCGAGTGGGAAGAGATTTCCGGACATTCAAGCGAGCATACATCTCCGGTGGATAGAATTGTATCCGGTGAGGTAGAATTACTTTTGGAGGATAGTAAAATAAGTTTTCTTCAATATTATCTGCTGTTCAGTTTTATTGCGCATTCACCGAATTTTATTGACACATCTTGTATGCATTCCACAGCTACACGAATGTTGCCAGAACAGAAGCTAACAGCCATCGACACATTACAGGATCAAGCACCTGTTGAATTTATTTAGAAAGCTTCTATACCACATTTCATTAAAGGACTTTGAAATATCAAACGCCATAGCCTGCATCAAGTTCAAAGGTCAGCACGCCATACCATGCTTGTAAGTTTTTCGAGAATTCAAAGTATCTTTTTTTTATTGACAACGCAATGTATTTTAACATGTTACTCTTGCCCAGTCTTTGACATGTTTATCTATTGCTTACGAAATATGATAATCACGACATTGCAGTTAGAAATCGACAGACAACGTGTCTTAAGCATATGTCGCCATCTTATAAAACATTTTACTGAAGGCGAACTTTGTGACATTTAACTTTTAATATTGTTCCGAGCAATAAAGGAAAAAAAACTTAAGCAACACAGAAACCCATAGACGAAAATTTCGCGCTGCTGATGATTTGTGTTGCCAAGCAACGGTTATGCATCTGAGGACAGTAGCCGCTCAAGAAAATGAATGTGATACTCATTAATATTTCGCACCTTAGTGAAAAAAAAAAGATAATTTCAGGTTAATTAAGCATGCAGAAAGACGCAGAGTGGCCTTTATCGATTGCCAATATGCAGAAGATGAAATCGTATATCGATTAGAAAGCGAAAGAAACTAATTATGGTGTGAAACATTTTATATACTTTTGAATGTCTATTGTGCCTTATATTCGGAGAAGAAAGCAACTGCAGTTTCATCAAGGCTTCAAGCAGAAACCTTGTAAAAGAAACTTAGTAGGTTCGTGCGCATTACATAGATTTAAAATTTCATAATTATATCTCCTACCTGCATCATTTTCCATCGACTAAAGATTTATGTGAATTGAGAACATAGGTCACAGCTCGTCCCAAGAGATTTTCATTCTGTGAATCACATGAATTATTGCGTCATATTTTTGTTGTTTGGGAGTTTCACTATCACCGTGACCAACACAATTTGCAGTCTCCCGTCCCTAATTTGGGGCTTCTGGTTTAGGCTCACAATTTGCAGTCTCCGTCCCTAATTTGGGGCTTCAGGGGTTGGAAGGGAGATGTTAACGGACGGCTCTAAGATAGGTGGATGCGTAGGTGCAGGGTTTTGCGAATTCTCGGATGGCAACGAGACGTACTCGAAACAGATTAAATTATCGCCCAACTCTTCTGTCTTCCATGCAGAGCTGGTAGGCTCTGCCAAGCAGCAACGCGAGTGAAATAAAGATTTTCTCTGACAGCCAAGCGGCCTCAAAAGCGCTTGGTCAGTTTAGGAATAAAACTCCCCTAGTCGGGAAGGTAAAGTCTGAGACAGCAGGTAAGTCTGTTATCTCTTTCCGCTGGGTGCGGAGTAGTGTCGGAACCACTGGGAACGAACGTGCAGACCAGTTGGCAAAGGAAGCCCTTGACAAGGGGGACATTGACTTTCATCTAAGGACGCCACTGCAAAGTGTTTAAAGCCAGGCTGGTGGAGTGGCAGAAAAGGTGGGACGAAGGAGATAGGAGGAGGAAAACGAACCGTATCTTTTCCAGAGTCTCGACCAGGATAGTTGAATCACATGGGTTCCTGAATCAGATACTTACCGGCCATGGCGAATCTCCGGAGTATTTCTGCCGGTTTAAGGTGAAGGAACGGTCATGCTGATGCGGGGCCCAGTCCGCAGACGTCGCCCACATGATTCTCGAATTCTATTCTCTTGCAGGTAGAAGAAAAGTCCTCGCTCCAGAGATGGAAAAGACGAGGAATCTCTCGATCCTTCTCGGTCACTCCCGAGCGAGACAGGGACTCATCGAGCTCGTCAAAGACTTCATCGCGAGGCAAGAAGAGTTGATGGTAGAAGAATGTCGCAAAGAGGAGAACGATGACTCCGGCCCAGCGTCATCACCGCAGCATACACCATAATGTTGCGAACTTATAACATAGATAGTGTAAGTAATTTAAATTTTTCATCTATGTGTGAGAGGTCGTGAAATTAAAGGCTTAATTTCCTAATTCATGAGACTCTTAGTGCATAAATGTGTATCTATTTTTGCGTACACAATAAAGGACTTTGGTCCCAAGTTCATCGCGCTGACGAACAGGTTTACCAGCCAGACGCAAAATTGGAATCCCCTTCCCATTAACACGTCGGCCGCGCGGGCTGTGGCAAAGGTGTGGAGATTGGTGGTTCTGTGGGGTCAGCAGACTCCAGCCGGTCCCTGGACCAATCCTGTCCGGGTAAAAGATTTACCGGATCCTGGCAGGATTGTTCGCGCAACGCCTTCACCATCAAATTTTGAGCAATGCACCGCCCCACCAGGCCGCAACTACCCAGGAATGGCTCAAGGAACGCTCATGGGAGTTTGGAACCATCCAGTGGTCCCCAAGGTCCCCGGATTAAAACCATGAGAAAGCTCACTGGGGTGACATGGAGCGGAACATCAGAAAAATGGATCCTGGGCTGACTTCTCGGGCGGAAATGTGGACAATGCTGCAAAAAACATGGCTGGTATTACATCCGAAAACCCTCTGTCATCTGGTGGAGTCGACGCCTCGGCGAGTAGAGGCTCTTATTCGCGCTAGAGGAGGACCAACACGTTATTAGGTAGGTATTTCTACCTACCATTTTGTCCATTGAGAGTATATGTATGCGCAGGAAGAATGTAGCTTTAGTATTTCTTTTGGTCCTTTTGAAAATACTTTCGATTGATCAGGAAAGGAAATTTTTTCTCACTTCTTATGTGTTTTTAAATATTTGCAACTCCTTATTGAAGTTTATGACAAAACTGTAGAATAACAAACACACAGTAAAATGCATCATTACCATTACTGTTTTATCAGGGAACTACAAAAATAAAAGGCGTAAAAGTAAATCAGTTTTGAACCGTTTTGAGGATCTCTATTACATAAAATTATGAAATACATTATAAACTGCTTGTCATCTTTCAGTTCGTGTTTTTCGGTGGAACAACGAACGCAAGGGTAAGCTCTTTTGTAATGACAGGCAGCTCATTGTGGTATTTGCCTTTTCCACAGGTTGTAGCAGAGCCTGGAAAATAATAGTGCAGTTGTTATAGCTATGAAAAACAGAGGATGGGCATTCTTGTTAAACCAAGAGTTGAAGCTGGGAAAAATTACAATATGTGGCACCCTTGCGCTGCTTCAGAAGGGGTCTGGTTCATTTGCCCGACGTTTACTTCACCGAAGGGTCACTTGACCAAAAATCACTTCACCGAAATTATTGTTTCACCGAAAGATCACTTGATCGAAGAGTTCATTTCATCGAAGGGTCACTTGATCGAATAGCACATTTCACCGAAGGGTCATTTGATTGAAAAGTTCATTTCACCGAAAGGTCTCTTTACCTAAAAGTTCATTTCATCGAAAGGTCATTTCACCGAAGGGTCAGTTTATCGAAAACTTTGAATTTCATTACAGGATCTGTTAAGCATCTTGTAAGTTCGGCAGACAGACCCCCGAAACGTTAGGGGATCATACTCAAATTGCACTTTTGATTTCATCGTGTCACAGAGAATGCAAAGATTTAGTTTTAAGACAAATCTTTTTTTTTAAGACAATAGTCCTCAGCTTAGGCTTTTTTAGCAAATTTTAATCATGTTCATGAGGTTTACATAAAAGTAATGCTCAGTGCTCATGTTCATGAGGTTTACATAAAAAGTAAAATTAATAATGTTTCACATTTTTTCAGGCAAAAAGAATCGAATTTAGAGCTCTAGGCCTCGACTTAGGTCTTTTTAGCAAATTTTAATCATGTTCATGAGGTTTACATAAAAGTAATGCTCAGTGCTCATGTTCATGAGGTTTACATAAAAAGTAAAATTAATAATGTTTCACATTTTTTCAGGCAAAAAGAATCGAATTTAGAGCTCTAGGCCTCGACTTAGGTCTTTTTAGCAAATTTTAAACGTGCGTGCTCATTTTCATAAGATTTACACAAAAAGTCAAGTTAATAATGCACATTTTTTCAGGCAAAAAGAATAAATTTTAGGGCCCTGGGTCTCAGCTTAGGCCTTTTTAGTAAATTTTAACCGTGCGTGTTCCTGTTCATAAGGTTTAAATAAAGAAATTACTTAACATTTTATGTAATGCTTATGAATATGAGTAGGGTTAAAATCTTAAAATGGCCTGTATCTACGCCTACGGTCAAAAAATTAATGTTTTGTAGTTGAGTAAAAGTGGAACATTATTTACTTGATTTGCTATGTATCCCGTATGAATATGAGCACAGAGGATTAAAATTTGACAAAAAGGCACAGATCTAGGCCTTATAATTGTTATATTTCGGAAAACCTACTCATGGGAAGGTGTTTCATAAAAATTAAAAGTGTATGCAATCCGATAATATTTAGGTGGCCAGTTTTTCAAAAACCTGCACACCACACTCCAACAGATCTGTAACAACAAAATTCTAAGTTTTCGGTAAACTGATCATTCGGTGAAATGATCTTTCGATAAGATGAACTTTTCGTTCAATTGACCCTTCGATGAAATTAACTTTTCGATCAAATGTCCTTTCGATGAAATGAACTTTTAGGTGAAGTGACCATTCGGTGAAATGAACTTTTCGTTCAAGTGACCTTTCGATCAAGTGAACGATACCCGCTTCAGAAGACAACCACAAATTAAGAGAATCACAAAATCAGGTAAATGGGCTTACATGAATGCATCGTTGCTCCGAGTCCACTCAGAATTGGGTGTCAGAGGACCGTGCCAAAAATATGGAATGTCGTGTTTGAACAACGACTGTCTTCTGGACAGTGCCCCGTCCTAATTCCCAACAAGGCTTCCACAACACACACACTCTGACAGATGTGTAAGCTGATGACACCTTGGAGACACAGTTTGGTGTTTCTCTTAAACACAAAAGCTAGCTTCTGAAAGAAAGTAAAATTTTAATGAACTTCCGTCGTTTGATGGAATCTTGATGCACAACTTGAATTTCAGAAACGGACATTACATGAAATCTTTCATGTTTTACATTCTTGATACTCATTCTTTTCAGAATTCTTGAACTCTATCTTCTTATAATTTTCTCTGCCTCCTGTCTAGCTTCTTTCCAGTGAATAGACTTGAACAGATCTTTTGAATTAAGAGCTGATCACATTCATGTATTCAGCATACACTATTAAAACTTCTGTAGTAGGTTGCACCAAAAAACGCTGCTACAACAAGCAGCACTAATCTTTTGGTTCAAAGGTACATCCTCATTTGGTGCATGAAGCACAAAACAATATGTGCAGCGGGTGCAGTGTTCGCAGCAATAAGATCGGATACCATAACATGGTGCATAATTGCATCATGCATTTCTGTGTTTTATGCACTACACGGTGGTTTACCTTTGCCCCCAAAAATGGTGCAGTTCGGAAGCATCATTTTTTGGTCCAACATACCACGAAATCTCTTACGTTGTACGTATACCATCTAAGAACGTTTAGTTTCTACTCTACTAACAGTCCTTTGTTTCACAATGGACATTACACGAACATAATTTCATAGATGATCTGAAATATTTTTGTCTGCAGTGGTGAGTTTTTGTGACGCATTATAGACATGTGCTATTTTTCCCGATGACTATGTTTCATTTCCACTCATCACAGTAAAGACAGTTACGTATTCCTACAGCCGGGTGAACAAAGAATATATCACAGCTCCAGCCGCACTGCAGTTGTACAGAGTGTTTTCAAAAGATCCAGTAAAGTTTTGGGAACGTGATCTGCTGGACATACTGAAAGATTACTTCAGACCTTGACATACTGAAAGATAAAGTTTTGGGAACGTGATCCAGCAGATGATCACGTTCCCAAAACTTTAAAACTTCTCAATTGTCAGCAAAGGACACATTTCTTGAAAGAAAATATACTTGTATTACTGGAAGATGTTCCTTTTGAAACATGCGGCCCTCATATTGTCCGTGCGTGATGGACGTTCAGCATCTTTTAGCCTTGTAGTTTGAAAAACATCAATGAAAGGATCCTACTCAATGGATTAGAAGAGGTGGACCAACTGCATGGCCTGCACTGCACGCTCCCCAGATTTGAATCCAGTGGACTTCTGTATGGGGACACTTTAACCTTTTAGCCGGCTTGAAAATTGACTCGGGATTAGCAAAAATAATAAAATCGCTGTCTAAGAAGTAGACCGAACGTGACTAGAACAAGTGAACCTGAGCATCAGACAGCGTTGCTTTCCTTTTAGATTTGTTATTCAAAGTGATTATTAAGTAGGATGATTGGCAGCAATCCTTTCTAACTGATTACTTGCTAAATGGGATATAACAATATCGACAAACCTAAGAAAGGAGAGATAAGATATTTGAGTTATTTGTTTCTACCCATTGGCATGATTCTCATGTCAAACAGACTAGACCTCCATCATGACTTGTAACATGGAGCAGAGAAAAAAACGACTAGAAGGGAGACTAGACCTCCACCATGACTTGTGTCATGGAGCAGAGAATAAAACAATAGACCTCCACCATGGCTTGTGTCATGGAGCAGAGAATAAAACAATAGACCTCCACCATGACTTGTGTCATAGAGCAGAGAATAAAATACTAGACCTCCACCACGACTTGTGTCATGCAACAGAGAAAAAAAGACTAGAAGGGAGACTAGACCTCCTCCACCATGACTTGTGTCATGGAGCAGAGAATAAAAGACTAGACCTCCACCATGACTTGTGTCATGCAGCAGAGAATAAAAGATTAGAAGGGGGACTAGATCTCCACCATGACTTGTGTCATGGAACAGAGAATAAAAGACTAGAAGGGAGACTAGACTTCCACCATGACTTGTGTCATGGAGTAGAGGATAAAAGAATAGAAGGGAGACTAGACCTCCTCCATGACTTGTGTCATGGAGCAGAGAATAAAAGGCTAGAAGGTAGCGCTTATTACCTGTGACAGGTTTATGTTCGGTACTGCTGAGATGAAAGGTTAAAAGGAATTGTTTTGCCGTAGCTTTCGTACAACCCGGCCGCTATGCGAACATTTCTGTTTGGGAAGCACAAAAAGTTTTGGGTACTGTCTGTTTCTCGTACATAGGCCCCTTAACAGGTTAAGTCTGTTGTTTACGCTACCCTGTTCCTATAACACAAGCTCACCGCAAACTGGTAGTGGATGGATATCAAATAATTCAAACACTCTGGGACTTTTCGAACATGTACGGCAGTCGATGAAAAATGCATTGAGATGTGTATTTCTGTTCAGAGAATTCACATCAGTCACCTACTGTGTGCTATAATAACTGAAAGCTAATTAACTGCACAATATTTCCTACTTACACTCTCAAATTCCCAAAGTTTGACTACGCCTATTGGAAACACCCTGTAAAAATCTAGGTCTTTAATAAATTTCTGTTGTGTGTATCATTTTAAGTGCCTCCTCGGCTGAGAAATTATTCAAAAGCAATCTGAAACGTAACATTGCGACACGAGTAACATAATAAATTTTACGAGATAGCAAGTATTACCGACATTGCTGTAAGTGCTCCACTTAATCGCACATAGCAGCAACCCTACATAATCTCGTTCTAATGCGATGGACAATTCGTATGCAATTAAAACACTGTTGTTACCCCAAACTAACAACCCCATAAAGCTGAAATATATTATAGTAGGAAAACATGTCAAGCCTGACCTACTTACCGCATTTTTAAAAGAAGAACAGAAGTTATTCATCTTGTATTCACTGTTTTTGGTCAGAGTATATGTAGGACACTGCGTGCAGAAAGTACGAAACATTCTCATGCTTTAATATATAAGAAGCAGTTAATTACGGACCAGAAACCCTGATTCGCGTCACTGTAATAAAAATAAAGCCCTTCAAGGTACACGCCTTCTTAGTTGAAGAACGGCGATGGTAATAAATAATACAGAGTTTGGAAACAAAGACGAAGCAGGGACTTCTGTAACGCCCACAAAAAGGTCCGGCGAAACTGCGAAGAAAATTTACATCAAGGCAATAAATCAAGAAAGATTCTAAAATAGAAAAATATTATTTAAAACAGAAGCCTGGGAATTTTCTTTCAGGACTTTAATAGCTTTGGGTGGGTGCTTAATTTGTGATTCATCAATTTGGAATGCTGAAATGAATTAATATAAAACAGTCAGATTTATTATTGTTTGTCGCATTCCAAGAATATGGAAACTTAAAATGCTCTTTCCAAATCGCAGATTGATTTGCTAAACTTTATGGCAATGGGAGAATAATAACATCTTCCATAGGAAATCACTTGCGTGACAATTCAGACGTGCACGAGAATGTTTTAGTTCTTTCATTTAACTGTTGACACGAGCATATTTTATTAAAATAAAAATGAAATAGTTATATTCCTTGACAATCTTAGCTCTTAAGATAATTCGTTAACGGCTTAGCTGAATGTTTTATCGTTGTCCAATCATAGTCATAATCTATTAGTTGAGAAGAAAGCAAAATACTGTCAATCTTTCGAAAGCAAATACTATCAATGATTCGACCCAAACAAATTAACCACTCCGAACGATTTAGTAAAGCCCACCATCATGTCGCAATTCATACTGAGGGTAAATACACTATGTTTGAAAAAAACACCAATAATTGTAAATAGCGTGAATGGATTTGCCAAATTCTTTTCTTTTCTTTTTTTCTTTCCCGCATCGGGCCTGCGGGGCTCACCTGATGCCACCACGAGCTCGCATCACCACGAAGCTCCGTGAGATTTCGCTGCCAGGAAAACGTGTAGTATGCGCGGCATGTCCCCAGGCTGCAGGGGCGAAGGAGGGACAAATACACCACTCATGTCTCTGCCTGTACTAGAACCTCTGCTGAACTCTGACTACTAGTCAGACGCCTGCGCCTCTGATCACTCGGCTACTGGAGCTGCCGAGATATAGTTTTGCGAAGATTTACTATAAAAATTGAGCCAATGGGAACAAATGGACGGTAATGGCTTTATTTAGAACAGACTTAAGTTATTCAAAGAGCAATTATTTTCTTTAATTAAGCCTACACCAGACCAAAAATTATGTACACCATACCTAACTGCAAATAAAAGTAATGATTTGTACTACACTTTACAAACAAAAGTATTCGCACACCCTGGTCTAACGGCAATAAGAGCATTTATTAGCCGAAGTTAGTACAGAATGGGCCCAGTTTAGGCAGCTTTGATTGCAGCGACCCTTCTAGACGTGCTTTCCATGAAATGCCTGTACGTCTGTGCCGGAATTTTCCTAGCCGCCGAAGAGGTAGATCTTACCTGCAGTGACTCTTCTAGATTTTATAACGAAGTAAATTTCTCCATCATTTTCATGCCAGGGGTGGGATTCGAACCCACAACTCTCTGCTCCGGAGCTCCGAGTGCTATCCATTATACTACACTGGCATGTGCTCTCACTGCTATCTGCCTTTATCTCATGTGCATCCTGCGGTGCAGGAACGTCACGATATGCTTTCCACGAAATGCCAGTAAGTCTGTACCTGAAATGTCCTAACCTGCCGTAGAGGAAGTTCTTACCGGCAGCATTGACTGCAGCAACCCTTCTAGACATGCTCTCCACGAAACGCCGGTATGTCTGCATCTGAATGTTCCTACTTTCCGAAAAGTAAGGTCTTACCGGCAGCCATGACTGCAGCGACCGTTCTATGTGCTTTCCACGAAATGCCCGTAGGTCTATACCTGAATTTTTTTTTTGCTGCCGTAGATTAAGGTCTTACCGGCAGCAATGACGGCAGCGACTCTTCTATGTTGACATGTTTTCTACGAAATGCCCGTACGTCTGTACCGGAATTTTCCCTTGATGCCGTAGAGGAAGGATTTCTTACCCGCGATCGAATTTGGCGTTCCAGCTCATTCCACAGACATTCTATTGGATTTACATCGGGACTTTGGGCTAGCCAATCCAAAACCGAAACTTCCTAATCCTCAAAGCAGGCCAGAACAGACCTTGCAGTGTAGCAAGGCGCTCAATATTGCTGAAACAGGTAAAGATCTATGTCGAAGTACTACCACAGCGCAATGAAGATTTTTTCAGAATGTCCTTGTATCTGGCGGCCGTTAAGCTAGAGAGAACCACAGCCAAAGGACTGAGTCCTTCCCCGCAGAAACAGTCCTACACCATCACAGACACCCCACCTAACTTGATTATAAGGGCACTATAGTCCGCGTGACATCGTTCCCCAGAAAATACAGGGTATTTCACTCGCTACTTTACCAAAGTTTTTATTAATAATGTCGTGAATAATTGCTGTAATTTAATGATATTTGGTAAGAACATATTTTAATCCATGGGAAACAGAACTATAGCATAAGAGATGTTGAAAGTGTCCGCCCTGTGAATCGAGACAGGCTTGAACACCAGACTCCATTTTTCGGAATAATTACTGTAATTGAAGTAATTGAAAGATATTTGGTAAGAACATACCTTCATCCATGGAAAACAGAACCATATCATAAGAGATGTTGAAAGTGTCCGTCCTGTGCATCGAGACAGGCTTGAACACCAGACTCCATTTTTCGGAATAATTACTGTAACTGAATGCTATTTGATAAATACATAGCTTCATCCATGGAAAACAGAACCATATCATAAGAGATGTTGAAAGTGTCCGCCCTGTGCATCGAGACAGGCTTGAGCACCAGACTCCATATTTCGGAATAATTACTGTAATTGAAAGATATTTGGTAAGAACATACCTTCATCCATGGAAAACAGAACCATATCATAAGAGATGTTGAAAGTGTCCGTCCTGTGCATCGAGACAGGCTTGAACACCAGACTCCATTTTTCGGAATAATTACTGTAACTGAATGCTATTTGATAAATACATAGCTTCATCCATGGAAAACAGAACCATATCATAAGAGATGTTGAAAGTGTCCGCCCTGTGCATCGAGACAGGCTTGAGCACCAGACTCCATATTTCGGAATAATTACTGTAATTGAAAGATATTTGGTAAGAACATACCTTCATCCATGGAAAACAGAACCATATCATAAGAGATGTTGAAAGTGTCCGCCCTGTGCATCGAGACAGGCTTGAACACCAGACTCCATATTTCGGAATAATTACTGTAATTGAAAGATATTTGGTAAGAACATACCTTCATCCATGGGAAACAGAACCATATCATAAGAGATGTTGAAAGTGTCCGCCCTGTGCATCGAGACAGGCTTGAACACCAGACTCCATATTTCGGAATAATTACTGTAATTGAAAGATATTTGGTAAGAACATACCTTCATCCATGGAAAACAGAACCATATCATAAGAGATGTTGAAAGTGTCCGCCCTGTGCATCGAGACAGGCTTGAACACCAGACTCCATATTTCGGAATAATTACTGTAATTGAAAGATATTTGGTAAGAACATACCTCCATCCATGGAAAACAGAACCATATCATAAGAGATGTTGAAAGTGTCCGTCCTGTGCATCGAGACAGGCTTGAACACCAGACTCCATTTTTCGGAATAATTACTGTAATTGAAAGATATTTGGTAAGAACATACCTTCATCCATGGGAAACAGAACCATATCATAAGAGATGTTGAAAGTGTCCGCCCTGTGCATCGAGACAGGCTTGAACACCAGACTCCATATTTCGGAATAATTACTGTAATTGAAAGATATTTGGTAAGAACATACCTTCATCCATGGGAAAACAGAACCATATCATAGGAGATGTTGAAAGTGTCCGCCCTGGGCATCGAGACAGACTTGAACACAAAATGCCATATTTCGGCAAGCTAGCGCCTGTGGCTCCGGTGTAATCAATGCCACTGCCTCGTAGATGCTGTTCTGCAATGTCTTTAAGGGTTGTCGGCTTGTTTTGAAATACCGATGTTTTGAGATACCCCCAGAGGAAGAAATCAGGAGGTATTAGGTCAGGAGATCAAGGTGGCCACTTTACTTCAGAATTCAAGCGATCTCCAAAGAATGACTCAATTTCAGCCATACTCACGTGTGATGTATGGCAAGTTGCCCCATCTTGTTGAAAATATCCAGTGGTCAGCTTTTCAGGGTACAGTTGGTTAACGAATGCCTGAAATATTTCCGTGTAGACGGCTGTTGTGACCGTATCCTGAAAGATGGGCCTGATGATCCGCCGATGTGACAGTTCCTGGAGATCAAGTGATTTCTAATGGAATGTGGCCACCTCGATCTCCTGACGTAACACCCCGTGATTTCTTTCTCTGGGGGGGGGGGGGGGTTATCTCAAATCAGCGGTGTTTAAAAACAAGCCGACAACTCTTGATACATTGAAGAACAACATCTGCGAGGCAGTGGCAGCAATTACGTCGGAGCAATTGGCGCAAACTTTCCGAAATATGGAGTCTCGTGTTCAAGCCTGTCTTGATACACAGGGCGGTATGTTCTTAAGGTATGTTCTTACCAAATATCATTCAATTACTGTAATTATTCGCGATGTTATTAATAAAAACGTGGGTAAAGTAGCGAGTGGGGCACCCTATATAAGTGTATGCCACAGCCTTCCGTGTGTTAGATATTTGGAATTCGCACTATCATTTTTTTTTTTTTTTTTGAAATACCTGATCGTTTACTCTGCAAAATGAAAGAACTGATGAAACCAGTTCTGCTGTGTAGGAATAACCGAGGCAATTCATTCATTTTTTCATGGCGTTTATAACGACGTAGAAGTCTTGTCTTACTTCTTCGTCTTTTAACACGTCAACATACTAAGAAATAGTTCCTAAATGAAAGAAACCTTAACGTCCAGACGAAACATGTAAAGAACAGAAATCAACTTACGGAAAGATGCTTTATTCAAGACGTAGAAAACACATCGTAACATGGCATATTGTAGTGAACGCTCCACACACCACACATTATCACAACACTCTTATCAATAATCAGTTTACAACCCAACGCTCGTAATAATCGCTCTCTTACAACAATGCTCTCTTACAACCCTTCTCTCTTACAACAATGCTCTCTTACAACCTTCTCAAGCAATAGATCAGTCGTCGTTTTTATCTCTTGTTCTTATCAAGATCAGGCATACGTCACGTGCATTCAACCTCAATTGTGTTGCCAAACGTATTCGTTTGAGGGAAAAGATATTTCGTTAAGCGTGAAGAATACTGAGAATAAACTCAAGATTTACATATAGGGAAAGAAACTAAAAAAGGAAAGTTAATCTAGAATATACGTCACACGTTATTAAATGGAACCTATTTCCAGTCGCTGTGTACGTATAAGCTTGTGCCCTTTTCGATGAACCTGTATTCTAAAATTTGACGTTATTTTTGCATGCTGTGACGCCTATCTCTTAATCAACTTTCCTTCTTGAGTTTCTGCTCTTATATAAATTGTGTCGTCTTTTCAAAGACTTTTTATCAAATTTAGAATAAATGCAGAGGTTCTGCATTTGAAATTTTTATTAAATTGTCGAGATTAAAGACTGATACGCCGCCCCGGTGGCGCAGTGGTCTAAGCGATGGCCTCTGATCATTCGTCCGAACGGGGTCCGGGTTCGAATCCCGGTGAGGCATGGATGTTGTGTTTGTCTTACGGCACCGGCTCTCTCCCTTCCCTGGAACCAGTGACCCTAAATTAGGGACGGGCGACTGCTTATAGCCCATTGAGTTGCTCACGGTGGTCGTTAAACCTCCAATCAAAAAAAAAAAAGACTGATACCAAAGTTCCTAAGAATCATTACGGCTTCCCATTCACCTGCAAATTAGAAAATATTACAAATAGCCGAGTTTAAAAGACTCAAGCTTTGCATAAAACAACAAGTTAGCAAAATCATGGAATGCATTGATTATGATACGCTTTCCAACATATTAGGAATCATTACTCAAGTTATGAGGATAATACCTATATAATAAATCTCGCTCCGACCTTTGACCCCATTTCAATGATATTCAACAGAACCGGTAAAGTATACTTCCGGAACAACATGAAACGTTTTGTCTCAATCGAAGCATTTTTACGTAAGTTTTTTTTTTTTTTTTTTTTTGATTGGAGGTTTAACGACCACCGTGAGCAACTCAATGGGCTATAAGCAGTCGCCCGTCCCTAATTTAGGGTCACTGGTTCCAGGGAAGGGAGAGATCCAGTGCCGTAAGACAAACACAACATCCATGCCTCACCGGGATTCGAACCCGGACCCCGTTCGGACGAATGATCAGAGGCCATCGCTTAGACCACTGCGCCACCGGGGCGGCTTTTACGTAAGTTATAAGTCATAAGGGCAATGGAATGGATCCCGATCCTATGTCCTGACCTTTGACTCCATTTCACCCATTTTCAATATGGTTCGTCTCCATATGGTCCCCTACAACATACTAAAGTTTCATCAAAATCGAACCATTTTTACGTACGTTATGGCGCATAAGGGCAAATATCAGGAACACCGAGCACCGCTCGGGTAAAGGGGGTGATGAAGGGCACAAAAAATTTATATTTTGATATGTTATTTTCAAGTATTGTAATGCTAAGTCTAAATCATCAAGATTAATAATGATAGACGAATTAGAGACAAATTAATGTAGAATAAACATCAAAACAAAGATGAATGGTGATTTTTTATTTGTGTTAGAGTAAGAATTTTTTTAAAAATTGTATTTATTATTTCCGAACATGAAACACCAAACAAAAATGTTAACATGGGGTTCTTCATCAAACCCCATGGTAACATTGGTTCTTCATCGCTGTCTATTTATTAGCCGCATTTGATCGAGGTTTTCTTCCGATATAAATTCATTGAGGGTTATAATAACGTCGGACATTATTTCCATGCTCCTTCTCACCTTAGCTGCTCGGAATGGTCTTTTTGTAGGCTGATCTTCTTCCAACGGAAGGTCATGTGTTTCGAGACTGGAATGTGATCTGGAAACCATCGGCTCTTGAATGCCCAAACTGTTCCAATTTTACTTTTTCCGCTTGTTCTTGTTCCAACAGTGCCGTATTCTTCTTATTAAAGTTGAAACGTGCACGTTTCGTAGGGGGTCGACCGGTAACATTTTTTATATTGTTTTACCATGCACGTGACACTCTGTTAACAGTAATTAATAAAAATGAACTATTCATATTTTAGCAAACCGGATACGCTCGTCATCAAGTGACTATTCGAAAATGTAACAAAAAGAAATGCTGTATTAAGTTTAAATTTTGAAGGAAAAAACATGCGAAATCAGCCTTTCGCTGCTTATACTGTACTACGCATCAACTCCAAGCAACTGGCACAACTCACTTTTTGTTCTAAAAGAAAATAGAAGTAATGCGTAATACGCACAGAACGCGTGACGTAATGAGGCAGATGGTCGCGAGAGTGTGACGTCATAAAACTTTAATAGGATCCACAAAAAACGCGAGACGTAATGAGGTAGATGGCGTGACCGCGCGCCAACATCTCAATCGTGAGTTGATCGCGAGCGTGTGACGTCATAAGATTTCTAAGAATGGGAAACAATAGGACGACGCCATGACATTAAAAACGTGGTAACTCGGGGTGGTTATTTAACCCACTAAACGAATTTTTCCAAAGTCGAGATCAAGCTAAATCGATTTCCAATACCAGAGAACGGTAGGATAACCACTTTCATCAAAATCCTTAGAGCCGTTTTCAAAATAAAATTTGCAAATATACAAGAATTGCTCCTTTAATAAGATGTGATGGAATGCATCCCGCTCCTATGACCTGATCTTTGACCCCACTTACACCATTTTCAATAGGGTTCGTCCCCAAGTGGTCCTCTATGACATACTAAACTTTCATCGAAATCAACCATATTTACGCAAGTTATGACGCATAAGGGCAATGGAATGCATCCCGCTCCTATGTCCTGACCTTTGACCCCACTTCCACCATTTTCAATAGGTTTCGTCCCCATGTGGTCCCCTACCACATACGATAATTTCATTCAAATCGAACCATATTTTCGCAAGTTATGACGCATAAGAGTAATGGAATGGATCCCGCTCTTATGTCCTGACCTTTAAACCCATTTCGCCCATTTTCAACAGGATTCGTCCCCAGGTTATCCCCTACCACATGCTAAAATTTCATCGAAATCGAACCATTTTTACGCGTTATCGTGCGGACAAATGGAAAAAGCAGTGGCATATACGCTTCTTCAACCTACTGTTGGAAAACGTAAAAAAAGATATTACATTGATGTCTTAACTAAGCGAACATATTCTGCTTATGCACAGGTTTCTAATAGTTTACACCTCATACTCTTTGACAGTTTTTTACAGTTTGTAGAAAGAAAGGAATAGGACTTTTTATAATGTCTTCCAGGAAACAGGATACAGGTATAATGTCAGACATACAAATAAACAACGTTGGCTCGTGCATAAAGACTGTATTTCAAAACATAGACATGAACCTCCAATTACAACTCACGATGAACCTCCTCCTGTAGTTAGTTACCTACTTAATCTAAGCCAAGTGACTTTTACTGATATTCAACAGCGAGCCCTTAACAGAGGCGCTAAATACGCCTTTCCTCAAGCACAAATAAGAACTGAACGAATTATCCCATCCACTCAATTAATAATCCGGAATTTACCTAGTGACGAACATGAATTACTCAGATATAAAAATAGCCGGTGTTATAAAGAAGCACTTTCTGTTGAATCAAAAAATAAAGAACAAAAAACACGAAGAACTAGTTCAAGAGCAATTATAAGAACATTTCAATACTTTCAGCAGATAAGTCTGCTGAAATAGTTATCATGGACACGGAAGATTATCACGAGCGCATGCTACATGCAACTGAACAAATACCTTATTCAATCTGTAAATCAGACCCTACAGATAAAGTCCTGAGGGAGCTCAGTTACCTGAAGAATCATAGCCATCTTCCAAATACGTTACATTCAGCTGCTATTCCTCCTATGGGCCCACAGGTACCCACATTCTTTGGAAAACTCAAATTGCACAAACCGAATCATCCTCTCAGACCTTTGGTCTCTGGCAAAGCAAACCCCACTAGAAATCTGGAATCTGTCCTTGTCTCTCTTCTCAAACCACTAATACTGAACTCTGCTGTATCTATTCTCAGCACTGAAGCTGCTGTTAAGAAACAAGGCTTTCAGCTCAAACGGTAAATCTTTTTTGATGCCCTCGCTGGACATTATTTCCATGTATTCTAATATTCCGGTTCAAACAGCCCATGATTTAATAAAATCTAAACTTACAAATTCAACGTTATACTCCCCTCTGCAACTTGATTCTATCTTATCAACACTTATTTTTATCTAA
The DNA here is from genome assembly GCA_039090855.1 of Macrothele yani. Lineage (NCBI taxonomy): Eukaryota > Metazoa > Arthropoda > Arachnida > Araneae > Macrothelidae > Macrothele > Macrothele yani. The sequence goes on from CM077009.1 coordinate 4,134,843, forward strand.
AACAACACCTTCTTCAAATTTCAAGGTGTGTTTTATAAACAGTTACAGGGTACGCCAATGGGATCACCACTGTCCCCCTTACTAGCAGAATTGGTAATTCAAGACCTTGAGGACAAGGTATTAAAATCTTGCCAGCTTAAACTATCGTTCTATCTACACTACGTGGATGATGTCTGTATCTTTTGGGAACATGAACACCACTATTTACAAAAATTTTGTTCGCTTCTATCAGAAGTCATTCCAACCATCAACTTTTCGTGTGAGCTGGAATCTTGTCGTGAATTAGCCTTCTTGGATCTGAAACTACATCGAGATAAAGTTACAAATAAAATTTCTTACACCATTCACAGGAAACCCACCCATGTACTCATCACAATACCGAGCTCATTCATACATCCTCGTCATTAAAAAATGACAACTTTCTATGCGTACGTAAAAAGGGCCTACGCTTGTACATCAAATAAAGTACTCAAAAAACCTGAGTTGAACAAAATCAAGGAACTTGCTCTCGTTAATGGTTACGCGCCGGAAGTGGTTGATAATTTAATAGCCAAATATAACAACAACTTTAGCACTTCCTTATTTCCAGTTAAGAATGTTTTTAAATATATTGGCTCTATGCCTTATATCCCATCCATTACAAATATATTACAGAAAGAATGTCATAAACATTCGTTGAATTTCAGTCTAAAAACCTCAAACCTCTTTACTTATATTAGGAAGGACAGAGACGTAACTAATATCTTGACATCTGCCGGAATCTGTATAATCCCACTAACAAAAAAGATTAGTAATATGGAAAGTGTTGAATCCAGTTATGTGGGAAGTACCAAGAGACGCTTGAAGAATAGAATATTAGAATACCAAAGAGCCAATTCTAAAGCAAAAGGTTCCACAGCTCTAGCTAGAGCCCGTGTACAAGAGAAATTCCAACCCAACTGGAATGACATTAAATTAATATCAGGCTTTAAAAACGAATGGATGTTACGATACGGCGAGGCAATCGTGATCCAGAAATCAACGGATTCATGCTGCAATGAGGAGCAACCAGCCTTACTCCCAACACCTTGGAAACAACTCATTTATCTAGAGGGACCAACCAACAATTTCCACAGAGATGGCAATAGCCACACGGACTGAGAGACTAATCATTAACCAACCTGACACACCTATACACCCATGTCTGATACAACTTAATCGAGAACGCCGGTCTACAAGCAGGACTTGCGGCAGCATCGTACAGATCGGCTTCCGGAAACTTTTAACTACACTGACGGAAAAAAAATCCCAACACCACGAAAAAATAGTTGTAGAGGAATGAAATGGCGCCAATACATTTGTATAGGTAACATATTTAATCGATTAAGGTTTCAAGATCACAGCTTATTGTAAGCGCGAGAAGAGCTATTTTAAATGTGAAATACTGGTACATTAATAACCGGTGTAACCGCCAGAATGTTGAATGCAAGCACGCAAACGTTCATGCATTGTGTCGTACAGGTGCTGGACGTCAGTTTGTGGGATGGAGTTCCATGCCTGTTGTACTTGGTCGGTCAATACAGGGACGGTTAATGCTGGTTGGGGGTGACGCTGGAGTTGTCGTCCAATGATGTCCCATACGTGCTCGATTGGTGAAAGACCTGGTGATCTATCAGGCCACGGCAACATGTTGACACTCTGTAGAGCCTGTTGGGTTGCAACAGCGGTATGCGGGCGAGCGTTATCATGTTGGAAAATACCCTCTGGAATGCTGTTCATGAATGGCAGCACAACAGGTTGAATCACCAGACCGACGTACAACTGTGCCGTCAGGGTGCGTGGGATAACCACGAGAGTGCTCCTGCTGTCATAGGAAATTGCTCCCCAGACCGTAACTCCAGGTGTAGGTCCAGTGTGTCTCGGCCGCAGACAGGTTGGTTGCAAGCGCTCACCTGGCCTCCTTCTAACCAACACACGGCCATCACTGGCACCCAGGCAGAACCGGCTTTCATCAGAAAACACAACAGATATCCCCTCCGTCCTCCAATGAGCTCTAGCTTGACACCACTGACGTCGCAAACGGCAGTGGTTTGAAGTAAGGGGAATGCACGCTACAGGGAGTCTGGCTCGGAGCTGTCCTTCAAGTAACCGATTTGTAACAGTTCGTTGTGTCACTGTGGTGGCAACTGCAGATCGAATTGCTGCCGCAGACGCAGTACGATGCGCCACGGCCATACGCCGTACACGGCGGTCTTCCCTCTCAGTAGTGCCACGTGGCCGGCCGGAACCCGGTCTTCTTGAGGCAGTACCTTCCCTTGACCACCGCTGCCAACAATCATGCACAGTGGCTACATTCCTGCCACGTCGTTCTGCAATATTGAGGAAAGAAAATCACCTTCTCGTAGCCCAATTACACGACCTCGTTCAAACTCCGTGAGCTGTTGATAATGGCTTCTTCGTCTTCTTAAAGGCATTCTTGACTAACATCCACACCCTACGTTGAATCTCAACGATAACTAACGCTCACGAACGTTACAGTGCGTATTTACAGCAAACCTGCTTTGCATGTTCCGAGGGGCGCTACTAGCGCCACACGTATGCGCCGAGCGTGAAATTTGCATAGACGTCATCTTACAGATGTACTCTCACCGCCTACCAACTGTCGTTTATCTAATACAACCCCTTCTTGGTGTTGGGATTTTTTTCCGTCAGTGTATGACTATGTGAAGTGTGGTTTCTTTTGTTATTTTAGTATTTTATCAGTGCACACCTGAGGATGGGACCATATCGAGCGTCCCGAAAGTGCTTTTGTTTTTCAAATAAATGTGTTAACGTGTCAAGACAGTGTTGCAGCACTTACCTTTGGAATTTCTCGACACGTATACCCAACCAACAAGGATTACTTGTTTAACCCTAGCTTTGGTGCCGTCTTTACATTGCTTTCTGAACGGCACGTCATAACCTTGAGAATTCTTCATACGTTTTGGCAACGGCTGACAGTAAGTCTGAGGTAATTAAAATACCACGCCCAGTGTAAGATGGTATGTGAAAGTAAAAAAAAAAACATGCTGCTTAAAGTAGGACCCCATATTATCTTGATCTGTACTAAGTTTTCAAGTGTTACCTACGCGGTTCATAATGTGATACAGTCTACGAGGCTGAATCACATGATGAACCCTGTAGATCAGTTTTTTTTTGTTTTTTTTTTTTTTGATTGGAGGTTTAACGACCACCGTGAGCAACTCAATGGGCTATAAGCAGTCGCCCGTCCCTAATTTAGGGTCACTTGTTCCAGGGAAGGGAGAGAGCCAGCGCCGTAAGACAAACACAACATCCATGCCTGACCGGGATTCGAACCCGGACCCCTTTGGACGAACGATCAGAGGCCAACGCCTTAGACCACTGCGCCACCGGGGCGGCAGATTAGTTGTTCAAAGGAGAATTTGTGTGTATACATATGCTACGTAGTGGTTCTGCAAAGTTTAGTTGTAAGTAAACACTCTGTTGAACGAAGGAGTTATTTGGATATTATGTAAGTTTCATTTCTTATATCAATCCCTGTGACGTTTAAACATAATTCTGAGTGATAATGTTAAGCACTGAGCATTTAGGTAACTGTCGTTACAAACTGCAAACTCAAAGCTATAATCTTAAAACATAATGGCTGATAAATATACTAAACGACAGATTAGAATTCAGCAATGGGTGAAAAAATATTCAGCTGCTTATAGAAAGCGGGTTTCAACCTCTGTAGTGATATGGACATTGATCAAGACAAAGATGCAGTAAGTGAAGGAGATTGGTTAAAAATTGCTTCTGAAGAATTTGTCAAGGGCGCTGACCTTGTGAGTGCAAATGGATACCCGCAAGATTTGGAAGAATGTGTGTGTGTGAGAGAGAGAGAGAGAGAGATGAGTACAAGTAAGAAGAAGAGGAGGAGGCACAACAAAAAGAGTAATTTTCCATATTTGGTTAAGCAGTTAAGGTGTCGGAAGTAGTGTGAATGTATTAATAATACAGTCACATTTCTAAAAATATTATTAAATGAAGAAAGTCATAATTTAATGGTATTAGGATATTCAATTTCAATCATATTTACTTAATAAAAAGAGTAGAAATTTCATCATTTGCACAATGTTTGAAGCTTAGGGCATTAAAAAAAAAAAAATCTTCGTTCACTTAAATTGTTCTGGGTTCCTTTTTAGAAGATATTTTCAAAACTGACATTTTTTTCACACAGAATTCAGCAATTAATAGAAAAGCATATTTTTTTCTTGCGACATGGATTCCATGAAAATATGTTCATCTGACGAAGTGATTAATTCAGTGGATAGGCTACATCATTTATGAAGCTCCAAATGGGACAACGAGGACTAAATCACTAAATATGACCCAGTTTTCAGCGAGTCCATTAAATTTAATGAAAATCTTGTCATGTAGAAGTAAATTACAGCATTTGATAATTTTAAACCATCTGGCTTGAAGTCACTGGGCGTTTAATTACCTGACAACCCCGAAAATTAATGGCGTTCTACCAATGGAATGATATAATAATCCGTATCTGCGGAACATGGATCACTAGTGATTAATTTTGCAAGCAGGTCTAATTAATTACTGATATCTAATTAATCGAAATTATGTGTCTTCCGCGAACGGACACGATTGTAGATACTTTGAATTTAAAAGAAATCCGTAAGGTCAGTCAAATCTGTTTCTTCACAACTTTTCAGTTTATAGCGAAACTGCCCTTTTCTGTCGGTGATGGAATTCGAACTAACATCTTCTCCAAAGTCGGACATTCTACCGATTAAACTGCGCCGGAAAAGGCTTATTGCTGCAACTTGCCGATTTATCATGTGGTCACCTCTGAGGTAGGGACGTCGCATATATCCCTTCCTTGATAAAGGCGGCTGCAGAAAATAGCAGGTTTTCGGGTCAACCGACCAACCATGGTTGAAGGCGCTCTCTGATAGAAGGAATTCTGATTCATTCCAGACGTCGTTTGGTAGAAGCATCGCACATTTTTCTAAGAAATTCTCATTAATTCCACACGATGTGTGGAAGAAGAATTACATTTTTTTCTCGAACCTCACGCCCAGAAGATTCATTTTATCCCTCTTTGATAGCCAATAGACCAAAACTTCCATTTTCTGCCGGTAATGGGATTCTAACTTACATCTTCCTTCTCCGGAGCAGCACATTCTACGCATTGAAGTACGCTGGTAAAGACTTATCCGCTGCAAAAAAAAAAAAAAATACCTGTATTCCTTTTAAGTTTCCATCCTTATATAAATTTAGTTATTTCTTGGTTAAGCGTTTTCTCACTAAACGACATATTGTTTCCACGAACAGCTTTTAAAATTTGGCTACACTGACAGTGAGTCACAGCAGCATACAATGATTAGATCGAATATGTACGAGGGTAGACAAAGTAGCAGTTAAAGGGTACTTGGCGTAAATGTTGTTACAAACGTTCGACAGATGGCACGCATACGGTGTGAAACGTCACCCACCAGCCAGGAGGCATGAAGCAGCCAGTGAATCATTGTGCTGTCAGTCAGAGAGGAGATACTGTGTTTCGTGAAGTACTTGCCATGGAGTGGGGGCGATTATGAGAATAGTGTTGCTGTAATAGCGCTGTACAAATTTGGAAAATCAACTTCCGAGATTTTCAACATGCTGAAAAAGCTGACAATCAGACGAAATTTTGTCTACCGGACCATTAAAAAATGGTTCCTTGAGACTGGGACCATCACTGACCACTCCAGAGAGGGTCACCAGCGTACTGTGAGGATTGCTCGCCTGGTGAAAGCAGTGGCAGCCCATATTCGACGAAATCCTGTCAGAAAACAATTAGTGATGGCTCGCGAGCTGAACATTTCAAGAATGTCGATGTCACGCGTGCTGCGGAGTGACCTAAGGGTGAGAGCTTACCTGCGGCGCGCAGGACACTTCCTCACCTCACAAATGAAGCAGCTGGTTGGTTGGTTGGTAGATCTTTATGGCGCAAGGACCATGCTTGGCCAAAGAGCGCCAAACACAAGACGAACTGAAAGATATCTTAAAAACGTGGTACAAGAGTTAAAAACAGGCTGATGTAGTAAAATTGAAAGATGAGAAGGATGAACATTTTAAAAGCTAGATAAGTTTTAAAAAGTCAATTTCTTTAACAAGCGAAAAGACTGCGATTATATCACAGTTGTCACCTAAGATTCACAAATGAGAATAAAATCGTGAAACCGATGAGAACGAAAACGAACACAAGAACACATAATATGAACGACAGTGCGTCGGCAGTCGCACGCCTCACACATAGGGGCAGTGTCGCCACACAGCAAGAAGCAGGAGATGAAACGACAATGCAGAGACACCCAAGAATAACTTCCTCACGATGGTTTGTTCGCAAACTAGATGGCCACAGTCCGATCTGTGGTTTGATGGAAAAAAGTTTGTTCCTGCTCTGTTAAGACCAGAGGGACTGCCACTCAGCCAGGATGAATGAGCGGATGCCAGGACGAAAATCTCGGAAACAGTGGCAGCCGAGTGATCGGCATAGGGGATCTGGATCTGGCAGAGGCATCCACCAGCTAGTTACCCTGAATCCCAACACGGCCAGGAACCCAACAGAATCCTACCAGGAATCCAGCACCAGTCAAAGTCCGTAGGAGGCGTAGAATATCTCTGGTGACTGGAGAATCAGTGCCCTCAGGAGAAGATAAAACCTGGATGACAGACTGGGAGTCAATTGCAAAGCCTGGCGCGACGATGGGGTCCAGACTGGATGTGACGCAAGCATCTCAGCATGGGTTTCGTCGACACACACAAATGCTGATTCTACAACATCGCCGGATTTCGAGCCATCAGTGAAAACAATAACGAAATCGGGTTGGAGCGAAAGGTGCTCGGCGAAAAGCTGCTCGTACACTTGTGCAGGCGCGGAAGACTTGGCCCACATAGAAAATGATTGCCAACGGGGATCAATCAAAAGCCTGGTTGCCAACGGTGATCAACAAAAGCTTTGGTCACACCAATTAACGACAGGTCAAGGCCAGTATCGCGCACCAGGTTCGGCAGACGAATCCCGAACGTGGGAACACAAGAAAGGAGTTTGCAAAACAAGCAAGCACATTATGGTTGGAAGACGGGAGCATGCAGTGGATGATCAGGAAGAGATATTCAACAGGGTGATCAGGAAGAGATATTCAGCGGTTAGTTAGACTCGGCATAAAGAATATACACGGGAGGCGTACGCAAAGCTCCGATGCAAAGACGCAGAGCTTGATGATAAACGGGATCAATGAGCTTTAAGACAAAAGGCCGGGCTTATCCGAACGTCACACAGCCATAGTCCAACCTTGACCGGACAAGAGAGTGATAAATGCGAAGCATTGAGCACCTGTCAGATCCCCATGACGTATCGGAGAGGACCTCCATGATACTCAATGAGCGCATACGCTTCACCTTTAAGGATAGAATGTGAGTTCGGAAGGAGAGTGCGCGGTCGAAGATTAATCCTAGAGACTTAACCACTGGAATAGTAGCGCACCTCAGACGGAGGTGAAGGTCCAGGTGAAGACCTCGTTTGCGGCAAAAATGTACATAAACAGTTTTCTGGAAAAAGAAGCCGGAACCATTATCAGAAGCACATGAAGAGATCTTATTAATGGCAGACTGGAACTGCCTCTCAATCCTGCGCATGTTGACGGAGGCACAGGAAATCTGAAGACCATCCGCATACATCGTCCCACGAACCGTCGGAGGAAGTGGAGTGAAGATATGATTGACTCGAAGAATGAAGAGAGTGACCAATAAAATGGAGCCCTGAGGGACACCTTGCTCTTGAGAGTAAAGCGTAGAGAGGGTTAAACCGACGCGCACACGGAACGTCCGGTTCTGGAGAAAACCAGCAATAAACGTTGGTAAGTTACACCGCAAACCACCGTCGTGCAGATCACGGAGAATGCCATATCTCCAAGTGCGATCGTACACTGTTTTCATGTCAAAGAGCACGGAGACCATGTGTTGACGTTGAACAAACGCTACCCTGATCTGCGTCTCAAGGTGAAGGGGATGATCAGTGGTAGAGAGAAGACGACGGTATACACTTTGGTGATGTGAAAAAAAGTGATGGAATTCAAGAAAAAAGATGAGACGAAAACTGATGATACATTCGAGAGCCTTACAGAAGAAGATGGTCATAGCGATCGGTCGGTAGTTGAACGTTTTCGTCGCAGGATCTTTACCAGGTTTGAGAACCGGTATCAAAATAGCAGCCGTATGCCAAGACTCGGGGAAACGTGCTCAGGCCAAACCCTGTTAAACATGATTGGCAAAATGTCAGGAGATTATGGAGAAAGGTGCTTCAGAATTTCATAATGAATGTTATCTGGTTCGACTGATGTTCGTCCACACCAATTTAAGGCGATCTTCATTTAAACCACTGTCAACGGGTTGTTATGGTCCTCCGAGGAAAACGGGCGGAAGGATATGCGTTTTCACTCAAGCGGCATCAGAAGCTCTTGAAACGAAGGAGGATAATTGGTGCTGCCGGACACAGAAGCAAACGCTGCTGAAAGAGTCAGCAATGCTCTGAGCGTCGGCAACCGCTCCTCCACCACTCTCGAGAATGGAGATCTCTACAGATGGGTACTGTTCCCGATATTTGCGGAGCCGATCTCAAACGATCTTGGAGCTCCTAGACGATTTGATTCCCTTTGTTTTCGACGACGAATGTGTCGCGCATAGGCCTTTGACTTCTTAAAAACAAGTAAGTTGGCGTCGGTGGGGTAACGACAAAACCTGCCCCAAGCCTTATGCTGAGCTTGATGTGCCACTTTACAGTCGTAACGCCACCAAGGCTTCGGAGAACTTGTAAGTTTAGTCCATGTCTTCGGAATAGAAAGTTCTGCCGCATGCACAATACATTCCGCAACCGCCGCAACAACGTCACTGACTGTACCTCTGGACACCACATCAAGAGTGATAGTCGCTGAAGCAGTGAATGCGCCCCATTTGGCCCGATCAATACTCCATCTAGTAGGATGGGTATGAGGGCAGTAACCGTCACCCGCGAGCAGAAGAAAAATTAGAAAATGATCACTGACACGCTCCAGGACCAGTCAGGAAATATGGATGGGGAACACAACGACAGATCAATGGCTGAGTACGAGCGGCTGGGTTCATGGAAGTAGGTGCTTGTCCCCGTTTTATGAAGACAGAGGGATGTGTTGGACTGGAGGGACTTGACAACGCGGCCCCGTGAGTCTCGACTGTGGCCTCCCCACAACGTATAATGTTTATTAAAATCTTCAAGAAGGAAAAAAGACGGCAGATGGTCAACCAAATCTTCCAAGTTGGAAAGGCTTACTGCTTCATCTGGAGGTAAGTATAGCGAGGAGATGATGAGCACAATGTGCACAGAAAGTATCACCGCCACTGCTTGCAGACTCGTACACAGCGTAACGATCGCGACAGGAACACCATGAGGCACAAAACGTCACACCTTCACATGCGCTAGCTTCGTAGTCATGATCCTTACGAAAAATGCTATGTCTGTGCATCGGAAAAGCATCCGCAGGGCGGAGTTTCGTCTCTTGGAGACACGTGCATACTGGTGAATGTGAAAACAGTAAGCCCTTCAAGCCATCAGTATGTGGCCGGAGGCCTCGACAATTCCACTGTATGATTGAGGCGACGATGAGAAAGAAAGAAAAATGCGATGAAAGCTAGAGAACAAAATGGGCCGCTTAAAAGATCTCAGAGTCCATCAGTTCCTCAGGAAGTTCTGTTATGCCCCTCGGCGGCGTGCTATTCGGGGGAAGGACTAGTGGATGCCTCCACCCGGATAGCACAAATCGTTCCGGCTTGAATCTGTGTATGAGACTTTGTACCCGATGATTTCTTGTGCTTTCCGTTTTGTTTACCAGGAGGGGAAGCAGACGTCGTAGCACCTGAAACTTGTTCCCGAGATACCCGCCTGGGTGAGGCAGCAGGAGATACCCGAGCAGTTGTCTGCGGTGGTTTAGACAAAGTATCTGTGGAAGAAACTACAAAGGCCTTCAGCCCATTAGCATAAATCTCCAGGAAAGAGAAAGGGCAGTCTTTTTGTCTGAGTAGCAAAAATGTTTTGAAGTCAAGACGGAAACGTATGTGCGTCCGCCCGTAGAAACGGAAACAATCCACCTTCGAGCTTCAGGGTAAGGAAGGTGTTCAAAAGTCTTGACTTTTTGAATTCTCCGTTCCTCATTCCACTTCGGGCAGTCCTTCGCATTGGACGCGTGGGCGCCTTTGGAGTTCACACAGTGGGGAGCTGCATCGGAACAATCAGAATGAAGATGATCCTACGAGGAGTGCAAGTCGCAGCACCCCGACAGGACTGCTGGGAGTGCCCGTACACTTGGCATTTGAAGCAACGAAGAGATTTGGGAATGTAAGGACGCACATCGCACCGAAAATAGTCCGCATTGATGAAGGATGGTAGAGTCGGGCGATCAAATGTCAGAGTGACTGTCCTGGAGTTCATCAGATCCCCGTTCCGGCAAAACCTGATGCGACGCGCTGCTGTAACCCCTTGATGAGAAAGCTCCTCAAGAAGTTCCTCCTCTGAAACATCCACGAGGTCGCGTTCGGAGATGACACCTCGGGAGGAATTCAGGGGTTGGTGAGGCTTGACATCCACAAGGACACCACCCAAGTTGGAAACATTTAAGAATAATTCACCATAGCGTGGAATTGACATTTACACCAAACGATCCCCCGATTGTAACTTCTTCACACTTGTTGGTGACACAACGGCTACCTGTAGGGCATTCTGAATCCAGAAAGGAGATTTTAAGCTAAGTTTGTGAGGTTCTTCCCGTGCATGAATATTAAAAAAGAGGGCAGTATGAGTCGGCAAAGAAAGCAGTTCCTTAATAGTGGAGCTACGCTCCGCATCCAAAGAATTCTTCTTTGACAGAAGGGGAAGACTTATAAGAATCTATAAAGAAAGGAGAGAATTCGTCCGCTGCCCTCCCCACCCACCACGGAGGCCAACTGGAGAGAGCAGGAGGTCCTCAAGTCTCAAAGGACGCAGGACACTGCTCTGGGGATAGGCAGCGGATATAGCAAGTTGATAGGGCAGACATGCGCTCGACGAGTACCGTGAGTTTCCCGAGTCTTGGAACACCCCTTTGGCATGCCCACACTATCCCCAAACTCACCCTGTCGAACGCAACGACTAGACGTTAGCAGACAGGACTCCATTCGGCCACCAACTTCATTGACTAAGAGTTGGTCAGTTCTCAGCTGCCCATTTAGGGTGAAGCAGGAGGCAAAGAGGAGTGTCGGTAGCTGGAGACAACAACAGCTCAGCTTCCAGAAACCTCACTCTCCAGTATCCCCTTTTCCACATTATGGGTCACTGCACACGGCAAACGTGCAAGTAGGTCTAGCTAACCAAAGCGGAAAAACAAAGAGGGAAACATAACATGGGGAATAAATGAAAGAGAACGAGAAACCAAACCCCGGCCCTGGCGCATAGTCACAACCTAAGCAACCTACAACTGAGGCACGTATATGTTAAGATAATAACAAAAGGCTTACCAAGAAAGATGACACCGAATTTTCGGGTGTAATAAGCACGCCTTTTGAATCCGTTCTGACGCAAATTAAATTTATCAAAGCTATTCAAAATCAATGGAACAGGTATGGAAAACAATAGATCTGACGAAAGTAAGATTTTCAATCGGGTTTTTCATCCCTCAGGTATTGCGGTAAACGGAATCGTGAGCTTACGAACTCTTAGAAACAGAGATATCGACAAAAATAAGATGTGACTTTACGTCCCCTGGTGGGAAAACCATGCATTATTTTATGAAGAAAGTATTCTCAAAAGGTTTATCCATGTAAGCGGTATCGGTCCAAGAAAAAAAAAATTAGTCGAGTTTTCAGGATCCCAGATTTTGCTACGAATACATCAGAAGCAGAAATTAACACTTATGACCCCTGGTGGCCAAACCATTCTTCACCAAACATCAGAAATTATGTGAAAAATATTTTCCATCAGGTCTTGTATGCGATACGGGAAGAATTTTTCAAATCGGAGCTTTAGAAGCAGAAATAACGCAGAAAACACAATTTACCTTTGTGCCCCCTAGCGGAAAGTCTATGATTTACTTGTAAATTTTGAATTTACAGGGAAAACATTTCGCATCGGAAACACTATCCAACAAAGAAGGAATTTTTCAAATCGGACTCTTAGAAGGAGAGATATTGATAAAAATAAGATATACATCTACGCCTCCTGGCGTAGAAACCATGCATTATTTCAAGAAGAAAATGCTCCTAAAAGGTTTGTCGACATGAGTAGTATCGGTCAACAAATGACTTTTTTTCAATCGAGATTTTAGAAGCTCATATTTTACTGCAAATACATCAGAAGCGGAAATTAAGACTTACGCCACCTGGTGGCCAAACCATATTTTTTCAAAAATTAGAAATTATGTGCAAAAGATTTCCCATCAGGAGCTGTATCCAGTACAGAAAGAATTTTTCAAATCGGAGATTTAGAAGTAGAAATACAGGGGGAAACGGATTTTATATTTACGCCCCCTAGCGGAGGAGTCTATGAATTACTTGAAAATTTTGAAATTATATGAAACACATGTCACACTGGAAACATTATTCAACAAAGAAGGAATTTTTCTAATCGGACTCATAGAATTAGAGATATTGACAAAAATAAGATATACATCTACGACCCCTGGCGTAGAAACCATGCACTATTTTAGGAAGAAAATGTTTCTAAAAGGTTTGTCGACATGAGTAGTATCGGTCAACAAACGACGTTTTTTTTCAATCGAGAATTTAGAAGCTCATAATTTGCTGAAGCGGAAATTAAGATTATCAGAATCGGAAATTAAGATTATCAGAAGCGGAAATTAAGATTATCAGACGCGGAAATTAAGATTTACGCCCCTTGGTGGACAAACCATTTTTTTACCAAAACTAGAAATTATGTGCAAACGATTTCCTATCAGGAGCTGTATCCGGCGCAAAAAGAATTTTTCAAATCGGAGATTTAGAAGCAGAGATATAGGGGGAAACGCAATTTACCGCTACGCCCCCTAGCGGAAACTCTACGAATTACTTGAAAATTTTGAAATTATATGAGAAACATGTCACACGGAAAACACTATCCAACAAAGAAGGAATTTTTCAAATCGGACTCCTGGAAGTAGAGATATTCACAAAAATAAGATATACATCTACGCCCCCTGGCGGATAAACTGGAATATTTTAGGAAAAAAATATTGCAAAAAAATTTATCGATGTGAGTGGCATCAGTCCATGTAATAATTTTTCAATCGATATTATAGAAGCTCAGATTTTATGGCAAATACATCACAAGCAAAAATTAACACTTACGCCCCCTGGTGGTCAAAGTATTGTTTACCAAAAATTTAAAATTATATGCAAAAGATTTCCCATCAGGAGATGTATCCGCTGAAGAAAAAAATTTTCAAATCGGAGTTTTAAAAGAAGAGTTATTGAGGAAAAGGTAATTTACTTTTACGCCCCCTAGCGGAAAATCTATGCGTAATTTGAAAAAGTAACTATACCTAAAACACTCTTCGATATAAATGGAATCGAAAAATAAAAATTGTTTTTCAATCCGATGTTTAGAAGCAAATATGTGGAATAAAACGTATTTTTGAATTCGACATCATCTGCATTTACGCCCTCTACCGGCGAAATTTTACATCGTAAAAAAAAACGAAACGAAGGATCATCATTTGCATATTTCAAGCTTCCCAATGCAAAAAAAAAAATTTCAAATCGGACTAAAAGTTGCAGAGATATCGTGGGTACAGACGGACGGACAAACCGATAACCGAAGCACGATCTTTTTTTACAAAAAAATGTGTTAAAAATGGGAAATCATCATACAGTATATATCGGCTCGGGCCGTCAGGTCGCCACTCCCCATCATCTGGATGAACAGCTGTCCCTACGGTGATGGTATCGTACGAAGACGAAAAGACAAGATGGTCCATCACAAGGTAGCTCGGGCCGCGAGGGCTCTACTCTGCAAATAACTGGAAAACCAGTTATCCCCGTGCGACGTTAAAGATTAGTAGCAGTTAAAGATTAGTTACAGGGGTAGCAGTTGATGTGGAGTTATCGAGATTTGCACACGATAAAGATATGGCGCGTTATGTACGAGAGGTGTTGGTGTTAAAAAACGATTACAGAACGTCGAACATAAAAGTTATTGAGATCTGTATAATTGACGGATGAATATGAGCATTGTGGGATTGTCTGTATTGCTGCCGATTGGATCTCCCCGTGAGCTGAACAATAACAAGGTGGATTTCGTTAAATAGAAAGTGCCGATTCTTTTACCCTGATCGCTGTAACCTTTGTTGTTGTTGTTGTTAGGTTCCACCTAGCCGTGTTTGACTCTTTGTGACTGTATGAACGAAAGCTCGCCATCTTGATTTGTTTTCAGAAAGATCTCGCAACTCTTCTGAGGGCATTCCACAAGCGTCTTTTATTCCATTCAGCCATCTTGTTCTCTGTCTTCCCCTTCTGCTTTCTCCAACGTTGATCGTTTTTTTCAAACCCATTATTGGCATGTACCATATGTCCAAAATATGTAAGTTTTTGCTTACTGAAGGGAATAGCTGAGCTTGATTTGGTCAAGTACTAATTGATTAGTCCTTCTCAGTCCATGAAATTTTTAAGTTGCCGTCTCCAGGACCAAAATTCTAAAACATCCATCTTCTTACTCTCATTCTTCCTGAATACCCAGCTTTTACAATCATATATTACCACAGGAAAGATAACACTGGGGAACAAAAAAAATATATTTTTTTCGTGGTGCCTGGAATTTTCGACCTGATTCTGGGTAATTTTATGTCGCTGATTCTGGAAATAGTATCCTTTTTGCTCTAAAAGCTCTTGTTTTTGAGATATTGTTCATTCTTCCTGGCAGCAATTATTACCTGTAAAAAAATTATTTTCGTGGTGTGTGGAGTTTTGACGTGATTCCGGGTATTTTTGTGCCCTAATTCCGGAAATAGTATCCTCATTGCTCTAGCAGCTCTAGCTTTCAAGATATTGTTGGCCTTATTACCTAGTATTCCCGTCAACATTTGTTACCTGTTCGTATACATACCTTTGAATTTTCTGTCGCCGTCCGTGTTTGCGTGTGCTCGTTACATGTTCAGACGTGTTTTATCTCTGTTTCAGGTGCTGACATGGATTCATCACGAAGAAAATGTGTCAATTATCCGAAAATTTTTGTTACATTTGCGTAAAACACACGTTCGCTCAACAGAGACAAGCTATAACTGACTTTGCGAAAAGAGCTTATTTTGCCTACTTCACAGTAAAACTATGGGGACCAAGATAAGCCTTAAGCACCGCATGTCGTGTGTAAAACGTGTACAGAGCGCCTACGAAAGTGGACGAATGGGAAAAGGAAGTGCATGAAATTCGGTATACCAATAGTATGGCGCGAACAGAGCAACCACAGTGATGACTATTACTTTTGTCTGGTGGATATAAAGGGCATCAATGGGAAGAACCGGAGTAAGTGGATGTATCCAGATTTAGCCACCGCTAGACGCCCTGTTCCACATTCAGAAGAGATACCTCTCCCAACAAGTAGAAGCTCTCCGAAGATTCTGATGAATCAGCTGGTGAGTTAGAAAGCTATGCTGAGCAACATGATAGTGATTTCCAAGGACCTTCATCAGCTGCATCAGGTTTCAGTCAAACGGAGCCGCCCCGGTGGCGCAGTGGTCTAAGCGATGGCCTCTGATCATTCGTCCGAACGGGGTCCGGGTTCGAATCCCGGTCAGGCATGGATGTTGTGTTTGTCTTACGGCACTGGCTCTCTCTCCCTTCCCTGGAACCAATGACCCTAAATTAGAAACGGGCGACTGCTTATAGCCCATTGAGTTGCTCACGGTGGTCGTTAAACCTCCAATCAAAAAAAAAAAATCAGTCAAACGGAATTGAATGACCTCATAAGGGACCTAAGTCTTTCAAAGAAGGAAGCTGAATCGTTAGCTTCCAGGGGCAGAAAAAAATGTACTTTTACCTGGAACAAAAATCTCACTGTATCGCAACAGAGAAGAGTTTCTGTCATGCTTTACAAAAGAAAACGAATTCGTTTTCTGCAGCAATGTGCCAGGATTGCTGATGAAATTGTGCGTACGGGAATACACACCCAGTGAATGGTAGTTATTCATAGAAAACTCCAAACGCAGCCTCAAATGTGTACTTCTACATAACGGGAACAGATACAGATCAATCCCAATCGGTTACTCAGTTGGTGTTCGGGAAGATTGGGCAACAATAGCCGTAGTTCTAGAGAAGATAGCATATCGCGATCACCAATGGGTCATCTATGTGAATTTGAAGATGGTGAATTTTCTCCTAGGGCAGCAGGCCGGGTACACAGAGTTCCCCGTGGTTTGTATGTTTGTGGGACAGCAGAGCTAAAGATCAACACTGGGTAAGAAGACAGTGGCCTGTGAGAGAAAACATGGTAGCTGGAGAGAAAAATATCGTCACAGAATCTTCGGTGGACAGAGGAAAGATCATATTGCCATCATTGCACATCAAACTTTATTTGATGAAACAATTTGCAAAAGGCACTTAAGAGAGATGGAATGTGCTTCGGTTACATATGTAGAAAATTGCCAGCGTTGAGCATGGAGAAAATAAGAGAAGGTATATTCGATGGTCGACAAACCCGAGAACTCATGAAAGACCAGCGTTTCCAAGACTTAATGGACAATATGGAGGTATGTGCGTGGTCGTCATTTTGTATGGTTGTACAGAATATTTTTTGGGACCGTAAGGTCGCTAGCTACCGTGAACTAGTGGAGAATATGTTCACTGCGTTTTGTACACTTGGTTGTAAAATGAGCATCAAGTTTCATTACCTCCACAGTCATTTGGATCGATTTCCTCATCGTCTTGGTGAGATCAGCGATGAACAAGGGGAGCGATTTTACCAGGAAATAAGGGCCATGGAAGAACGGTACCGTGGACGATGGGATACGCATATGATGGTGGACTATTGTTGGAGCATTCACCGCGAATGTCCAGGAACATCGCATCGCAGAAAATCACATAGACACGGGTTCTGTAGCATGTCTCAATGACGAAACTTATGTGTTGTTGTTCGTGTTCTTGGGATTTCTCTGCATATGTCACATCGTGAGAAGTAGATCTGATGGACAAAACACTAATGCCATTTTCGGAATACGTGACCCCAAAATACTCCCAAAAGGGTCTAACATCTTAGGCACCAAAAGTTGTGTTCCCCAGTGTAATTACTTTAACAATTCTAATCTTTCTTGTCATCGGGATGTCTTTATCCTTTGTAATCTTCTGTACATTTGCCACTGTCTTTGTCCCTATAGATAATCTCCTCCTTATTTCTCCAGCACACTGCTCCTCGTTATCTATTTTATATCCGAAAAGAATAAAATTGTCTACGATCTCCAATTCTTCCCCGTCAATTAAAAAAAAATCTTTAAAGTTGGAAGTTGATGTGAGCTTTGACTTCTTAATTTTTAACATTAAACCTGTTTTTGCAATCTCCACTTTTTTACTTTCTCTTTTTTATTTTGAGGTCCTTGGAGCGTCTTTCTGTTCATCATTAAGATTCCTCAAAGGAATGATTAAGTGCTAGGCCACTCCTAGGAATCTCAAGACATTCCACAATCTTGAATGGTCCACAGAGCCAAAGGCTTTGCTATAGTTAATCTTATCCTATTAAAAACATATGAACTACGAATATTAGAAGAGAAACATAATTCAGCGCGTAAACTCACAGCTATTTAAGACTCAGTTATCATAGCCCTTTAGCCTACATGCCACGCCCACCTCCTCGTTACGTCAGTATCAGGTGTAACTCATTTTGCATAGGGTGGTCGTCATCTAGTGAGCACTCAGTGTATGTTTTTAAAATTCACTTACACACATTCAGACATCACTGTGTCACAAATACATTTCTCTGCTTATACAGTAGCAATAATTGTTTTTGTGTATAGCTAGATCGTATATCATTTTTCCCTCCTGTAGGCTCAATTTAAGAAAAGAATTGCTTTCTAAATAATTTTAGAGTCCATCCGAAACAAAGTTATCTCAATTCATTTATTCCGTTTGGCTTAGTACCCGTAAGAAATGTGCGCAGAAAATATATTTAAATTGACCATGTGGCCGAGTGGTCAGAGGCATGGGAGTCTGGCTATTCGCCCGAGTTGAGCAGAAGCCCCAATACCGCTGGACGTATGAGTGGTGCGTTTGACCCCCCCCCCCCCCCGCGCCGCAACCTAGGACCTTCGACGCCAACTTTACGTTCGCCTGGGAACGAAACTTCAGAGTTATGCATGCTCGTCATATTATACAGTGACCCCCGTAGGTGCGACGCGGATTTTGAAAAGTTCATTCACCCTGTTTGCAGTTATTCTGAATAATTTCTTTCGGAAACATCGTGTATAAAGCTGTCAGTATAAATGTTAGCATGGTCTCTCGGAATGGTCAAATTTATTTCCACCGAATGGATAGCAGCATCTAGTTTTAAAAACCACAGTTCCAATATCTCTCAGGTAATACACCGCCATTACATTATGACCACCAACCGAATATGCTGTAGGACTCCCTTTAGCCCGTAAAACAGCGCCCACTGGGCGAGGCATCGATTCGATGAGGTGGAGATAGCTAACCTGGGGTGTCTGGTACCATAATGTCAACAGCAGGTCCTCCAGTTCCCGTGCATTCTGGGGTAGTGGGGATTTAGTGCGAACCCGCTTTTCCGAAGTCGAACCACAAATGTTCGATTGGGTTCATGTCAGGTGAATCTGAAGGCCAGGGCATTAACAGAAAGTCACGATCACGTTCTTCGAACCACTCTTTGACGATTCTGGCAGAGTGGCATGGCGCATTATCCTGTTTGTAATGGCCGTCACCAGCAATAAGTACAGTTGCCATGAAAGAGTGAACTTGATCCGCAACGATGTTCAGATACCTGATAACTGCCAGGGATTGGGCTATTGGAATAATGGGGACCTAAAGTGTCTCAAGAAAACTTCGCTCACAGCATAACACCGTCGCCGGCCTGTTTCCGCCCAACAGTGCATCCAGGTGTCATATCCTCCATTGGTAATCGGCGTATCCGCGCTCGGCCGTCTCCGTGAAGCACCAGGAATCTTGATTCGTCAGACCAGGCCACTTTTTTTTCAATCATCCACGGTCCAATCTCGATGATCTTGGGCCGATTTCATGCGTTATTGGCGAAGACGAGCAGTGAACATGGTGACCCGGCTGGGTCTTCGGCTGCGCAGGCCCATGCGCAGAAGAATGTCATGAACTGTGTGCTGCGACACATTGCTCTGATCACCACTGTTGTAGCTGCACGTGATTTGTCGCACTGTGGCCCTGCGGTCGCTGTGAACAATACGCGACACTCTCCTCTGGCACCAATGAGCTGCGGACGAACACGGCTGGACGACTGTTCGTCGTATGGCCACCTGTGCACCACTTTTGATACGTTCTCAATACAGCGGCACGTGAACAGCCCACAAGCCACGCCTTTCCGTGATCGTACTTCCGAGGCGCCGTACCACCACAATTTGTCCGCTATCAAACTTCGGCAAATCGGCAGCTTTTCCCATTCTGCCTTCGAACTCTCTACTAACCGAAAGCCGGTCTTCGAGTTGTATACATACTGCTCTGTGAACTTTTCCTGCGCCACCGTTCGGTCTCCAGGCGCGCTTATTAATCTAGTCTGAGGGTGGTCATAATGGAACGGCTCATCGATGGAAATCATAATTCTTACAGGTCATCTGTGAAGCACTCAGCGAAGTAGTTAAGGAAGTATTTTAGGATAATGAGACGCAGATACTTTTGACAAAAACCGATTTATCAAAGGAGGTGAGAGAGTTAGTAATCCAACCTCCAAGTTACACGGATTAATAGGTTCTTCCGATGATAAAAAAAGCTGGAGCGAGACTGAAGTTAAATATTAACGGGAGGAAGAAACGTAAATCTAAATGGAAAGCATGGTGCAAACGCAAAAAAAAAAATAAACAATGATTGCAATAAAAACTGTTCAAAATATTTTAGAAGTATCTCACTGGTAACGACAGGATGTCCGAGCTCTATATGAGACAGCAGTTAACTACATACATGAAAATACGTACATACGGGATTTGCTTGTGTCTGTACAGAAACCTTTTTTACATACATCTGGTCTTACCTCCTTCGCTACCAGTCTGCCTCCTAGGAAAAATGTCCTGAGCGATCCTCCCTCAAGATCTGGTTCTGAATGGTAGCAGAAATTTCGACTCCTCAGAAGAAAAAAAAAAAGGAATTGTGAGAAACCGTTAATAGATTGTGTAAAATTAAGATTTAAAGATTGTGTTTGCAATAAGAATTATATCCATGAATCCCAATGTCAAACTGAAACCGAAATCATTAGTTTTCTGCTTACTATAATAATAATAATAATATATTTGAGAAATGAATTCTTTCGAAGAAATAATTCTTCATTTATACAAGGTAGGCATTTAATGCTATGCACCTCATCGGGTGATGCGGGTTCGATTTCCACTCCAGGACAGTGAAATTTTTCAAGTTTTCTGAATGAAGTAAATACATGGAATACAGTGAAAATATGCCAATAATCCGTGGAATATTCCTCTAGCCATGATTTGGTGACTGTGCATGTGTGCGGAGGCACATATTAATAATGTTGAAGCCTTAATGCATGTGCTTTAGCGTAGCAGTTTCCTGACAATTTTTTTTTTTTTTTGATTGGAGGTTTAACGACCACCGTGAGCAACTCAATGGGCTATAAGCAGTCGCCCGTCCCTAATTTAGGGTCACTGGTTCCAGGGAAGGGAGAGAGCCAGTGCCGTAAGACAAACACAACATCCATGCCTCACCGGGATTCGAACCCGGACCCCGTTCGGACGAATGATCAGAGACCATCGCTTAGACCACTGCGCCACCGGGGCGGCAAATTTTATTTCAGATTGGTCATTTGACTATTTTTGTTAATTAAGGTTCCTACATTTTGTACCGGAGATCTTAACACTTATGTTTTCAAAACTTACGTATACAGTGTTTTCACAGTAAAGGACAATTTGACCGATTAGGAATAAAATTAAATTTCAGTTATCTTCAAGAGCTCCTTATTAAGAGTTTGCCTGCTTTTGGGAAAGATGGCCAGAAAAAAAAATGTAAGGGGTTTGTTTGAATTGCAACAGTCACGTGACTCCTTGTTGATTAAAGCTTCGAAACCAGATTTTGAGTTTCACACGATTAAAAGGAGTGAGAACACTTTAAATGGAATACGTTAATGCGGAATTTCGCACTGAGCACTAGCTCTTGGAAATAAAAAGCAATAAAGAAGCGTAAGAAACTTTGTTCAAGAGCGCATGCGTTAAGTTGCGTCAGGGTTACGTCTTTCCAGGAAACTTTTGCATTTTCCGTTATTTTTAATGTCTGCCGAAAACAAATGGGATCCAAACAAAAAGCAGAGACTTTGTTTGAATTGCAACAGTCACGTGACTCCTTGTTGCACGCCATGCTATTGTTACACGTGGCGACGCGGTGTTGCCAGCCACACCCACGGAGAAAGAAATTTTAACGATTCTCTCTCGACGTGAAATGTTATCTCCCTGCACAGAGTGCATGAGAAGACTGCAGCGCATGTCCCCCCCCCCTTTCATTCCAATTCTTTTTTATTCAGTATCTTCTATTTGCGCCACGACGGGGCTCTTCACATCCTGTTAACAGCTTCGTCAAGTCTGACAAAAGGAACGTCTCGGAAAAGGAAAATGAATTTCTGAAGCGAGAATTTCGATACAGTTGATACTAAAAACAGTCCTTGAAAAGCAGATGTAAATGTAGAAATTAGTTTTGGGCGCTCAAAAACGTTTCCTTTTGCCACTCCATTTATGTCAAAAAAAAAAAAAAAAAAAAAAAGACAGGGAGACGATATTAAGTTATTATAAAACCATGTCTTCTCAAATATCACTTATTTACGCACAACAAATAGAAACAAGTCTATCCCAAGCCACCATATTAGGTACACTGCTGGACAATTGCTAAGGACGGATCATAAACGGCTATATACCGCATAAAAAAGGAAGTGTGGTTGGATGCCAAGTGAAATAAAATAATGTCAGAATGCCAGGACATTACAAGAAAGACAATTTATTGTGCTCTGAAATCCAGAAGGCTTTGGAACGTGTTCAAGGGACAAACAGGCCATTTTGTGCAGAATACGTAAACGTGAAAAAAATGCAATTACCGTCCGCAGGCGTTCCGGCGTAAGATGTCAATACGGGATATGGCCACCATGGAGGGCGATGCAAGATTCCACACGTCGTGTCATGCTTTGCACAACATTATCAAGCAGTTGTTGGGGTAATTTATCCCATTCCTCTATCAGTGCACGGATGAGGGTGTCCTTGTTTATTGGAGGGTATTGGCGACCAGCAAGACTCCTCCCCAAAGCATCCCACACATTTTCAATGGGATTCAGATCTGGAGAACGTGCTGGCCATACGAGGCGTTGAATATCCTCGCTCTCAAGACACTCCTGGACAGCGACTGTTCGATGACATGTTGCGTTGTCGTCCATGAAAATGAATCTATCATCGACAGCACCACGGAACATGCGAATATGAGGTAGCAGAACATCATTAATGTATCGTTGGCCAGTCCTAGTCCCAGTTGGAAGCACATAGAGGGACGTACGGCCATTGATCATGATGCCAGCCCATACCATGACACTAAAAGTCGGATATGGGTCCCTTTCCTGTATGTTTGCTGGACAATATGCAGTACCACTATCACGCCAGATCAGTTGTCGTCGACAATCAGACGATAGACTGTATCTACTCTCATCTGAGAAGAGGACAGTAGACCAGTCGCTATCAGTCCAATTGCGATGTTGATGGCACCGTTGCAAACGGGCGGTACGGTGACGTCTCGACAATGGGATGTCCTCCTTCATGCAAACGTCTGGCGACAGTTTTTCGGGAGATCCGCTTGCCAGTAGCAGCCATAAACTGATTTGCTACCTCACTAGCTGTGCTGCGCCGGTGTCTTTTTGTTGATAGCACTATGTACCAATCTTCTGCAGGTGTCGTACTGCGAACACGACCTCCCCCGTGACGTTTGCTACACTCCATTTTTTTTAAATGATTTCCAAAGCCTTGAAACAACACTGTGGCTGACGTCGAACTCCCTGGCAACATCTGTTATTTTTCGCCCTTCTTCAATCTTGCCAATAATACGGTTACGCGTAAAATCATCTAGGTGATGTCGGGAAGACATACAGAAAATTGCAAGTTCGTCAATTGATTCTTTCCCTTTCAACTTTGCGTTTGAACAATAACGGTCAAATCCTTTATATCTCTTATCAGCGCTATGACGTCATGAACAAATTCGGCAATCCAAAATTTGCATACGCACAACACGTCTTACTGTATCCCGCACTTATGCTAATTTCCACATTTTCCTTACTTCCATTTTATGGTTGCCATCGTTGCTATTGTTATCCGTCCTTAGCAATTGTCCGGCAGTGTATTACCACACTGAGAAAAAAGTTTGTTTGAAACAACAAAATAGTTTTGTTGAGCTGTTTTGTCGATTTATTTTGTTGTTTTAGCCAAACTACATCGGAATTGTTTTGTTGGCAGCACAAAATTATTTCTAATTAAATAACAAGGAACTATACACCAACTAATAGTATAACTATACTAGATATCCGAAATTTCTTGGTGTAGAATAGAAATAAAAATTTCCAAACTTTCGGCACCTGATGGCTTTTTCAAGGAAGGTAGACAATTCCCTATATACCAAATGTTTCCTATCAGCTCAAGAACGCGCTGAAGAAGATGAACCTCGGTGTTGGCATCAGGTCTCAGACGTCTTTATATACCATGCTTAAGGGAAACACTGACAAGACCCCACCTTCCAATGAAGCAGGTGTTTATGCCATTCCTCTACTATATCCGGACGGCTCCAAGCGATACTACATTGGAATGCCTAAACGTTCATTTAGAATTAGAGTCAACGAACATAAAAGAGACATAAAAGAACGGCAAAGTAACCACGGCCCTATCCAGAGAAGTCAAGTTCAAGTCCGCTGCTGCTATGCGGGATGACTTGAAGAAATTAGCTTCCTACTCCACCCCAAAATCTACTGCCATTCGCGAAACTTTGGAGATCATAACAAATAGCTAGTCGTGCAATGATAGTCTCACTGGAGTTGCTACGTATTTGGAACCAGTTCTTCAAATAGTGATTACCTCTTGATTTTCCTTCCATGATTCCGCGTGCAAAACGAGCATAACGCCTCGTGTCTTTGAATACCTGACTACGTTCGCATCTCTTCGTTATTGTCAAGTCAAGTCACCGCGTTCAAATTGTTGAAGCTTTCTATTATTCAGTTTGTTGTCTACCTTCCTTGAAAAAGCCATCTGGTTTACGTGCGAAAGCTTGGAAATTGTTATTTCTATTCTGCACCAAGAAATTTCGGATATCTAGTATAGTTATACTGTTTAAAAACAAAAATTATTTCGTTGGCTATATTTTGTTAATTCGACTAAACGTTTTATCACCATAACAATACATATTGTTGGATCAAACAAATTCCCAAAAATCGACCTAGGCGTTTTGTTAAATGAACAAAATGTTTTGTCATAATAACAATAAATTTTATTGAATCAACAATAATTTTCAGCAAAATACATTTGTGAATTCAACAAACATTTTTGTTAACTGCATATCGACAAAATGTTTTGGTTGATTCAACAATTTGTTTGCTGAATTAACAAAACGTTTTTCTCAGTGCATTTTACTTCGTTTGGGGGCTTAATGGTTATGGGCAGTCTTGCGTCCCTAATATAAATCCAGTGGTTCCAGCCCTGGGACAGAGCAAGACCCATAGGACATGCGAGCGTCACATGCCTCACACGGGGATTTGGAACCAATTGCAACTCGGAAGAATAACAACAGGAAGGCCGTGCCTTTGACCACTAGGTCACTAGAGTATGCTTAGAGTAGTGAACAGATTTCCACATTAAAAAAGCATACTTTCCAAATAAACAATGCAATGTTCGCCTACAAAAGGCATTCAGGTGGCAGCAGACGGTTTCTGTGATTTCAGATTATTGGCTGTTTGACCTTTGTTTCGTTTAAAACTGTCCAATGATTTTTTGATGTTTAGATAAGGAAACCAGAAATCCTTGAAAGTTAACTTCATACATTCTCCTTCATGTGATTTAGATCAGCTGACGGTGCAGTTATTTTCAATTTGGTTGTGTTAGTATTCTCTATTGGCCATAACAGCTGAACACTCAACCAATCTCAATCGTGGTAACTGGAATGTATGAAGTTAATATGTTGCCTTCTTGTCTTTCTCACCTAAGCATTTGATTTTAAAAATTTTAAAACAATAACGTCAGTCCATAAATCGTGATTCAGGTCAAAAGGGTGATATAAAAAGGGTAGTAGTACCAGACAGTGGCTCAGATTTGACAGAAGAGGACTTTGCTCCCGTATCTGTTTTTCTACACTGTAAAACAATAAGTGATGTGAATTAACGGAAAATTCCTGAAAATAACCTGCAACAAAGTTGTCGGTAAGTATCAGTCTTTTAACGAAATTTCCGTTTTTAAAAGTGCCCGTCTTTTTTTTTTTTTTTTTTTTTTTTTAACTTCCGTATTTTCACAGATTTTTCGTAGTCTTATTTCAGAAAAGTCCGTTTCAAGTTTTTCACTATTTAGAGTGAAATTTCGCAAAATCCATCACGCTGATATTTCAGTCCATACGCGAAAGAATCGTTTTGCGGCGGTTCCAACCCGGGCCGTTTAGGTTGAAGCCATGCGTCATAACCACTGAGCCAGATATTCTCAGGAATCAGACCCACGTTCAAGGTAAAACTAAATGGGCGATGACGATTTTTCTTCCCCATTAATGTAAGTGATTTAGTATTTTATTTTCTATCTGAGCTTATTTTTTTCAATAAGTTTCTAATAATTTGCTTTTTTTCTGTACGAGGTCTTATTACAAATTATATATTTTTTTTCATGGTGATTTTTCGAAGCAACAGAATGATTTGTGATTTGATAATTTTTTTTACTGAGAATAACTTTCAATTATCTTTAAGAGTTAGCTGAATTCCACATGAACCAGCCAACAAATAAGGAAAAAAATAGGAAAAACTAAAAAATGTGTGTTTGGCAAGGGTGTAAGACAAGGATGCTGTCTGTCACCAACAGTCTTCAATATTTTTGCAGAAGAAATGATAAAAGAAGCATTTGATGAAGAGAAAAGAGGAATCACTATTGGAGGAAGAACAATACAAAGTATTAGATTTGCAGATGACCAAGCAATATTAGCTAATACTGAAGACGAACTACAGCATCTACTGAAAAAATCTGAAAGTGTATGCATAAAATATGGTATGAAAATTATCACAAAGATAACAAAAACGATGAGTCTCCAGGAGACCAGGAAACGTTGAGATGATGATGAATGGAGATAACGTAGAGCAAGTGAGACTATACAAATGCCTCGGTAACATAATCCAAGAAAATGGAAAATGTGACATGGAAATAAAAGAAAGAATTAATAAAGGAAAATAAGCATTTTACAACAAGAACAATTTGTTTAGTAACAAAATAAATAAAAATTTAAAGAAAGGGCTTATTAAGAGCTATATTTGGAGTACAACTTTATATGGGGTGGAAACGTGGACAAACGAGAAAAAATAAGCGAAAATGTTGGAGGCATTTGAAATGTGGTTATGGAGAAGAATGGAAAAAATAAAGTGGATTGAAAAAATTACCAATGATGAAGTGTTGCAAAGAGTTGAGGAATAAAGAAATATTCTAAAGACCATAAGAAAAAGAAAATATAACTGGATAGAAAATGTGTTAAGAGGAGACAGTTTATTGAAAATAATCATAGAAGGAAAAATTGAAGGAAAGCGACCAAGAGGAAGGAGACGACTAATGATGCTTGATGACATCATTGACACAGGAAGCTATCAAGTATTGGAGGAGGAAACAAGGGACAGATAAAACTGGAGGAAGAGAACTTGTTGAGTTACCGTTGGACCTCTCAAGAGACAGAACACTAATGACGATGATCTTTAAAGAGAAGGTGGAATGTACTGTTTTATAATATTATTTTACAAAAATATAATTATTTTACTCTAGATAACTACATATCTTGTGTTTTAAGGATTCCACAGATTGATGCATAGAGACATCGTGCAATCACCCTGTGCAATAAATTAAGTACCCGGTTCCTTACGGTAACACAATATATAATAACTGGTGCACAAAATGAGAGAAAGGAGAAGAAATATCCTGTGGCACAGTAACAAAGATTTATGAGATATACTATCCGCAATATCAGATCTCGCTACAGAACTTCAAAATCAAACACTTCGAAATACTATGGAAATTTAACAGTTAATCAAACCCCCAGGTATTCCTGTGAATCTCTCCTATTGCCAGAAATTTTTCGTCATATGAATTCAGGAAAAGTGAGAACAGAGTTTCACCGTTATTATAAGAAAGGAATTGCGGAAAAGTTTCTGAAAATTTAGAGTTCTCGTTAACACATCTTGAAAACTTTTACCGTCAATATAAGAAATTAATCGCGGAAATGTTTTTAAAATTTTAGAATTTTCCGTTAACGCCTTTTATAAACGGTAATTTGCCGTCAATATAAGAAAGAAATTTCGGAATGATTTTTGAAAATTCAGAATTTTTCGTTAACACCTCTTGGAAACGGTAATTTACTATCAATATAATTAATGAAATTGCGGAAAGGTTTCTGAAAATTAAGAATTTTTCTGGGGTACGAGACATCCATTAGAAGCATGCTTTGCTAATTCAAGAAAGAAATAACGGTAAATGCCTCGTGAATTTCTTTTACAATGTAACATGTCTCACACATTCTCAATGGGATTAAGATCCGAACTTCGTTGTGGCCAGGGAAAATGGTGGAAGTCGCTCTCATGCTCGCTGAACAACTGCTGAATATATCTTGTGCGACGAACAGTAGCAATGTCATCCATGAACCAACCGTCACCTGCTAGATAAATGGTCAACATTGCAGGATAGACTTGATCGGCAACAATGTTCCCATAATCCTTGCAGGACACCCGCCCTTCCAGCAAAATCAGGGGCCATTCCATACCAAGAGAACGTGCATCACACCATGACACCATTTCCAGAACCTGAATTCTGTTTAAAAAGCAAGCTGGGTCCATTGCTTCATAGGACTCTTGCCAAACTCTCTACCTGCTGCCGGAACAGAACACGTTAGTAAAATCATGCAATGAATTGATTATTATATGATTTCCAACATACCAGGAGTCATTACTCAGGTTACGAGGACAATGGCTGTGGAATAAATCTCGCTCCTGTGCCCTGACCTTTGACCCTATTTCCATGATATTAAACAGAGCCGGTTCAGTGTACCTCCGGAACAACATACTAAAGTTTTGTCGCAATAGAAGCAATTTTAGTCAAGTTATGAGGATAATGGCTATGGAATAAATCTCGCATCTGTGCCCTGACCTTTGATCCCATTTCGATGATAGTAAACAGAACTGGTTCAGTACATTTCCGGAACAACATGATTGAGTACTGTTGCAATCGAAGAATTTTTACGTAAGTTATGACGCATTAGGGTGATGGAATGGATCTCCTCCTTTGTCCTGACCTTTGACCCCGTTTCGCCCAATTTCAATAGGGTTCCTTCCCAGGTTGTCCTCTACCACATACTAAAATTTAACCGAAATTGAACCACTTTTACGTAAATTATCGTGCCGACAGACAGACAAAACTATAGCAAATACGCTTCTTCAATCTATGGTTGAAGAAGCGTATACCGATCTTTATTAATTCCCTGTACCGATACTGCATCGGCAAAAAGTCCTTTTTGTCGATGCACCTTCGTTAGCATTGGTGCAGTGATCTTTATTAATTCCCTGTACATGATTCTCTGAGATATGAGTCGGGAACAACTTTCATTGGATGCTTCGTTCAACTGCTGCATACAAGACGTCTCAGACGACGGCGATCTCGTTCCTGACAGATTGACGTCGTGCTTTACTTACGCCTTTTATACAAGAAATGCTGGTTATTCTTCCAGTGATTAAAGACGGGATATCTCACCTATTGAAAATCCTGCCAGTAGGATTGGTCGAAAGTACAGATTCGTTTTTGATCGAATCGCTATAGTGCAGAAGAGTTGTCCCTGGTGTAGCTAAATGTAACGTAAAATATATTAAATCTCACAATACTTTTCGTTCGCGCATGACTGTCGAAATTATAGAAATTTACGAAATTTACGCAATTTTATTGATTTTTTTCTAAGTACTAAATAAATTACAATCGAATCGCTGTGCGAAAAAGTGGCCTCTAATATAGCTAAGTACACAGCTGAGTCCCATTATTGTGACCACCAGCTAATATCCAGACAAACTGCCTTCTGCAGCGTGGACAATAGCTAGACGGGCTGGGAGAGACTCAGTAAGGTGCTAGAAGGTGTTCACAGGTATGTGGAGCCATGCTAACTGCAGTGCATCGGACAGCTGCTGAAGGGTGTGTAGTGGAGGATCGATAGAGCGAACAACACGATCGAGGTGGTCCCACATATGCTCAGTTGGGTTTAAGTCTGGGAAATTAGGGGGCCAAGGAAGTATTTTGAAGTCTTCATCGTGCTCTTCCAACCGCTCTCGGACATTTCTAGCTGTATGACACGTCGCATTGCCGTTCTAAAAGATCCCATCCACCCCAGAGATGGCAATCAGCATATATGGGTGTTCGTGGTCTGCAAGGGTGAATTCATAACTAATTCGGTCCATAGTGCCTTCCACAGGTATGAGTGGACCCAGAGAATGCCACGAAAACATTCCCCAGACCATAACGCTGCCCTCACCAGCTTGTGTTCTTCTAGCAATGGTTGAAAAGTGTTTGTTCTCCGGTGTTTCTCGCCTTATACGTCAACGTTCATCCGTTCGATGAAGCAGAAAACGTGACATCGGAGAAGGCAATCCTTTGCCAATCAGCCTGATACTGCATCGGCAAAAAGCCCTTTTGCCGATGCATCTTCGTTAGTATAGGTGCAGTGACCATCCGCCTGCATTGGAAGCCCATACGCCGTAGGGTTCGCTGAACTGTCGTTTCAGACACACTTCCGGTAGCCCCCTGGTACATTCGGCTAGTGAGTTGCTTTACTGTAGCGTGTCGATCGGACCTCACGCACCTTCGAAGCCTATGTTCACCTATCGCATGAATGAAACGTGGTGCTCCGCAGTTTCCACGTCGCTCTTTCGCAATGGTGCCATTTCTCTAATCACGATACACTTTAACCACAGCACCACGCGAACAGTTCACAAACTGCGCTGTTTCAGAAATACTGCCACCCTTGGCTCGAAAGCCGATAATCATCCCTTTTTGCAAATCTGATAAATCGCGTCTTTTATCCATGACAGCAACGAGTGATATGTTTTCAGAATGCCTATATCACACCTTATATACCCTCCAAGCCAGATCACGACACGTGCCTTCTTTCATTGGCTACGCGCTGTTGACGTCAAAAGTAGGTGTTCACAATAATGTGAATCGACTGTGTCATTCTGAAATCATCAGAATTCTGATGGTCAGCTAGGCTAGTAGCAACTTTTCCGCATAATAGAGATCCGATTGTAATTTATTTGGTACTTAGAAAAAATCAATAAAATGGCGTAAATTTTGGAAATTTCTATCGTCATGCGCAAACGGAAAATATTGTCTGATTTCATTTTTTTTATTTACATTATATTTTGCTATACCAGGAACAAGCTTTCCGCACTGTAGCAATTCGATCAAAAAACATCTCTGTATTTTCTACCCACCCTACCAGTGAGATCTGCTCTTTTCCAAATCGTAGCTCCAGCCTGACGGGCATCCACAATAAGTCCTTATCAAACTCCGAAAGATCCTTTGTTTTTATATATAATTTATTACTACTAAACTTCTGGTGTTAAGATAGAATAAAAATAACAACGTTTCTCACAATAAAATGTTTATTATATATCGACTATTGTTTCGCAAGAGCGTTTGGCTAGGCATCATCAGGACAAATGGAGCGTAATAATTCAAATCATTCTGAAATCATCAGAATTCTGATGGTCACCCTTGTTATAAATTTTGTCCCTCAGTTTTGCTACCGAATTTCAAAAA
Organism: Macrothele yani; assembly: GCA_039090855.1. Lineage (NCBI taxonomy): Eukaryota > Metazoa > Arthropoda > Arachnida > Araneae > Macrothelidae > Macrothele > Macrothele yani. The sequence continues at coordinate 4,166,096 of CM077009.1, forward strand.
TTCTCAAGTTTTAACTTCAGAGATATTTTCAAACCCATAAACAAGATGAATTTTTATGAATCAAGAGTCTACGTTGAAGACAAATTCCTGAGGAATTTAGCAGATACCTTGTGAATGTGAACTTTCATATATACAGGACAGATCCGTAAAGCTTTAAGTTTCCGTGTAAAGGAACACAAGATTTACATACGGAAGTATGAACTGAAGAAGTCGTCTATAGTCCAACATTGTCACGAAAATAACGATAAATTTTTGTTTGGAAATGCTACGCTTATTGATAAACCTGATTCGACTATCAAGCTTAATATATTACAAGCTTTCCACATATACCGGAACTCTTCACGGCTTGTCAACGACATGATGTTGACCCCATTTCCTTCAAACGCGTGGAAAGAACTCACCAAAATCCGTGGCCGTCAGAACTTTGATGATACAATGATTTGAATGTTTACCCTCCATTCGTCCTAATGATGCCGAGTAAAACGCTCTGCGAAACTATAGTCGATATGCAATAAACATTTTATTGTGAGAAACGTTGCTATCAATTAATAAAATACTGGATTACAGTATTGTAGAATATACATTTTGAAGTTGTGAATCCATTTATAAATATCACAAAAATTGTAAGTCAGATAATATCCGAAAACTTGAAAATTTCTTCGCCCTAAAGCGCGAATCGAGCCCGCGTCTCCCGGATAGCGCCCGAGTACGCTAATCATTACACCACCCAGAACGACCAAGTCTCAAGTTTCTGATTAACATACTCGGGCGCTATCCGATAGACGCGGGTTCGATTCTCGCTCCAGGACGACGAAATTTTCAAGTTTTCGGATATTATCTGATTACCATCCCTGTCCTATTTACGCCAACTTAGAAATTTGTATTAAACGTTGCTGTTTTTATTCTATAATTCGGTTTTCCCATTGAGATCAACACCACTGACAAGCAACCGTCTGAAATAATTTCCTAGATTGCATGGTGACGCATGTGTCTACGTATTTTGCATATACGCTGCGTAAACGACGTTTCCATATATCTGCATAAAGATTCCCAATTCAGTTGTTCCTCAGATTTGCTTTGGAATTTCGGATAGTAAGCGACCGAAACTAGTATTACTATACGAGTAATTGCTCTGTAAAAAAAATTCCCGAAATTCCCGAACCATTTCCCGCGATTCTTTTCACGAATTAACGAAGGATGTTCCTGATTCAACCTTATTCGTGGAATGACTGAAAATTTCATCTTCCTCTTGTTAATAACGGAAAATCGCCGTTTTTAATAGGCATAATACGAAAATACTGATTTTCCAAGAAATCTTTCCGTGATTCTGTTAATGTATTAACAAAAAAAAATCTGTTCTCACTTTTCCGTATCCATATGGCGAAAAATTATCCATAATAAATGCGGTTAGCGGGAATACTTGAGGTTTGATGAACTATTACATTTCAAACGTCTGCTGGCGGACCTGATTTTGAGGTTCCTCAGCGTGACAGGATATTGTGGAAAGCATGTCGCATGATATTTAAATTACTGTGGCAACAGATATTACCCCCTGTTGGTGCACCTGCTGTTGATCAGTGCGTTACCGAGAGAAACCAGGTACTCGAAAATACGGGTGGTTGTATGATGTCTATGTATCAGTTTGTAGACACAAACCTACTATAGCAACCAAGAGTAAATTTTATATTTAAGGGTTTTGTGAAATAATGCTATGAAGCACCTTTTCTTAATTGAAAGTCATTTTCAGTTTAAAAAAAAAATCCCTAGTTCCAAAACATTCTGTTGCTTCAAAAATCATGATGAAAAAAATTTAAATTGTGATAAATCCCCTTATAGAAAAACAAAATTGTTAACTAACTCGAAATTATAGAGAAAGACATTTCCTCATCGTGGTATCCTAGTCCTCTTTGTTTCTACCTTAAAAACGTGGTTCAATGATGCCGTGTTCTAAACGTCGTCTAATGGCGTTGTGGTCTAAACGTCGTCTAATGTATTACTAGCTCAGTCAGTAACACAGGGCTCGAGACGTACAGCAAGCAAGAGAAAGAAAACTGTTACGGAGATTTAATTCTAGAATTTAAGCAAATATATTACATCTCATTTCGCAACTTTTATTTCGCTTTAGTGCTCATTTTCCTTTGTTTCCATGATGTGTGAGAGAAATTTCGCTGTGCCACTCCTCTACTGAAACGTCGGAGACACGGTTTATTTAGAGACGCCAGTTTGTCTCATTTTATAGTATGCGCTTTCGTATATTGTAGACGAATTAGTATTGTCACGCTCGTTTGATCCTTTGCCTTCTTTAGTTTCAAAGCAGCGGACTGAAAGCGCAAGCTCTCTTAATTTTTACTCTGATGCTTTGTATTAGCCGAAGCCGGCGTGGTGTTTTTCCCCATGAGATTTTGTGGCGGCAAAGGGGTGAGTTTGATGGAAACAAGAGAGGGCTATAGGGCAGTCACTTCTAGGATTTGATCGCGAGCAGTCGCAAGGTGGACAGGAGGAAAGAACTCAGGTGTGACCGGGGAATGGAGTTTTTTCTCCGCAGAGGCAGAAAGGAGACGGGAGAAAAGATCGAAACAGGGTTTAGGGAAGGAAATTTTAGTTTCAGGGGAACAGCGAGGAAGAATTAGGGAGCTGATGAACAACCTTTCTGCGATTAACCAAAGAAAATATTAAATGTTTTCAAGAGTTTTAAAATGATTGCGAAAAATTTTTACTACTAGCTATTTTATTGTCTTCAAATGCGCAAGACTTATGAAGTTAACATAACTAGTTAACAATACCTTCACGTTGTAAGAAGTCCTACAAGTGCGAGTAGTGTTAAAAATTAGGCTCAAAAATTACCAACGGAAGTTTCTTCTATATAGGGACTGAAAAAGCTGAAATCGAATTTTTGGAAACTCCTAAATTTTCTGTATAAAAACGGAAAACCTCAAAACCGACATTTCTGTAAAAGAAATGGCATTAGTGACAACGGAAAATCTATCAAATGCTAAAGTTCCCGTTATTAAAAATGGAAACTCACCAAAACCGAAATTTCGTTAAAAATCAAATCTCAAAAAATTACCAACGAAAATTTATTTTGTATAGAAACTGAAAAAGTCAAAATCGAATTTTTTGAAAATTGGAAATTCTGGTATGAAAACGGAACAACCCAAAACCGGCGTTTCTGTAAAATAAATAGCGTTAGTGACAACGAAAAATCTATCAAAACGCAGACGTTTCTTTTTAGAAATGGAAACTTTTGAAAAAGGAATTTTTGTTAAAAGTCAAAGACCTACCTGCAACTTTGTTTCACTTTGTTTTCAGGAATTATCCGTGATTCACACCACTTATTTGTTCTGTGTGTGTATGTCAATTTAAAATTGTTTATCTAATTTGTGTTGTAACTTAAAATTTCCTGTAACTTTTTTTCGTATGCATAAATATATTTAAAATGGAAAGATTGAATGTTTTAAATTATCTTTCAGATAAATAATAATCAGGTTTAAAACTACCTCCAATCTCATACGCCCATTTCCAGTGAAATATAGCTTCACGAATTCCTGAACTATGAAATTAAAATATTAAAAAATTATGTTTGAAATATTACGAGTTCTGCCAAGTCAGCCAAAATTTCAAAATGAGCGTTCAACTGAGAAATTTGGAAAAGCATTTTTTTTTTACAATCACAATTCTTTTCGTTACCAAGGCCAGTGTTTAATATTTTGAACTATATTATTCTTTTCCAGTCCCACTTATTTCGATATCATTACCAAAGACTAAAATCAAAACACATGAACAGCATGAAAAAAAAATGTCGTCTGTTTTTTCCCCGAAAGCCAACATAACAGTTGCAAACAGAGCTTTCGCCCCCTAACAACAGAATAGTGCATAGTGAAAAAAGCGCGAGACTGGTATTTGTAAACTACGACGAACGGTTTTATGTGAACATTACGTTGAAGTTGCGACCGACCCACACTTGAATATTCGATAACTCTCGTTGCGTGTGGTTTTGAAATAGCCCCAATCGATAGGTTTGGCGTTTCAGTCTGCTCAGTTAAAAAAATACATCAACAAAATGATTTGTTTAAATCATTTTAAATCAGTCGATGCTGTTAGGGAAAAGATAAAATTAGCATATTGCCTCAGTAAAACTCTGCGAACATTGGATCTTTCATGCATTACCATTTCGTTTCGATCCCCAAAATATCCGTTTTCTCATGGCAAACAATTTTTCTTATTTATCCCTAATGAAAATATTCATTATCTTTTGTTCAAGATCATTTTACATAATTTTTGGAACAATAACAGTTTCCATTTTAGCCGAACACAATTAACCAAAAACATTACTTGAAATAATCGACATTAAGTTCATATTTCATTACGACTTAGAAAAAAGTCATTACATTACCCAGAACATTTACAGAAATTACAGTATGGAAGTATGTAATTACTTACTATACTGTGCGAATTAATTGGGACAAAGTAAAAAAATCACTCTTTTTTCCTAAACTATGCCTTTATATCATTCTATGCCTTGATATACACTGATAAATACCTGTATTAGTATGAAGTATGTCCTCCTTTAGCAGAAATGACCTCTTGAATTCGTTTTGGCATTGACTCCACTAATTGAGTGCACATATTTTTGACTTCATAATCGTGGAACCACACTTTTATAGCATTCGTTATCATGCGTTCTTGGTTGTACAGTCCATTTTACCTAAACGTCTCTTCAAAATATTCCACAAGTTTTCTATGGGATTTAAGTCTGGTGAATTTCCAGGCCAATCAAGCAAATGAATTTGATTTTCCAGCATGAAATTCTTGACCAATTTCGAATTGTGACATGGGGCCAAGTCATGTTGAAATGTCCCGTCAAAAGTTTGCAAGAATGGAACAATTGGTTGTAATATTTCTACGTACTTGGCTGAATTCATCATACCTTGAACAGGAACTAAGCTTCCAGTGCCATTTGAGGTGAAAAAAACAGCAAAACATCTGTTTCAGAGGGTGTTTTACAGTTTGTTTGACATGCTCAGGTTTTAAGGATTCACAGTTGCTTCGTCTAACGACATTTGCTTGGTAACCCTGCACAAATAAATGAGTTTCATCACTGAAAATTACCTTTTTCCAGTCATCAGCAGTCCATGATTTATATTTTTTGGCTCATGCTAAACGTTTTATCTTCATTTTCGCATTCAAATATTGTTCTTTCGTTGGTCTTCTTGCCTTCCGGCCAACTTCCAGAAACCTACGGCGTACAATTGAATCACTAACATCACAACCACTAGCCAATAAATCTCTTTGAAGGTCGGTGCTTGTTTTTTTATTTTTTTATTCATTTTGCTATTTCTGATTAGATATTTATCGGTTCGTGGAGTTGTTTTTCGTTTTCTTCCACATTTACCTCTCCTTTTTGGAGACGATGATCCAGATGCATTGTATCGCGTAAACAGTCTTGATACACTTGATTTGCCTACACCAACTGCAGAAGCGATATCTCTCCTTGTCATAGAAGTGTGATCCTTCTGAGCAAATATTTTTGCACGCTTCCTTGGGGAAATATCCATTTTTCAATACACGAAAGCAACACGTACTCACAAAGAGCAAAAACTAACATCCACCTGTCACACACGAAAGCTCACAACTGAAGCTGAAGTGCCTATTTCCTGTTTAAAACCGGTCAAACCACATTCTTACTATCAAGATCTAACAGTCACACCACCTCACAGCTGATAAAAACCGGTTTACGTCGGTTTCCGACATCAACTGACGATCACATTACGATTCTGAGAATAAAATAGCTTGTCCTAATTAATTTGCACGGTATAGTAGTTACCAACAACATCTGCATAAATTAATCTTTGCAGCATAGATATATTATTGCAATAATACACGCTGCTGCAATGACGTAATAAGACTACTTTTAAAAAAAATCCCGATAGGTAAAACCCACAGGTCAGGAAGGCATGTTTCTTGTTTTTTTTATAAGTCATTTATCAGCTGTACGGTAGCAACAGCGTTTACGTGATAATTGCGCAGATGATATTTATGCTGAGCATGACGTCAGTCGGTTTATTGGTGGTACAAAGACATATAAGGCAGACATAAACAGGAGACAGAAATTACACAGCAACAAAAACAAATCATACATGGTTGTTGACAGCATGCCAAATGATCAATTTACACAGATATAGACAGTGTTGATCAATGATCATGTAACACATTGTGAACACGTATACATCAAACATGGATTTTACGGTATGCTAAATGACCAATGTACACAGATAACCAGTGTTGGACAAGTAACATATTAAGAGCCAGAACCGAAAGACAAACTCAACATCCATGCCTCATCGAGTTTCGAACCCGGACCCTTCACTGACAAATGTAAATATCAAGTTGAAAATACATGGAATAATTAATAGGGACATAAACCAAGCTGTTCTTCCATGTAACGTAACCGCAGAAATTTAAAACTTCCATCGTCCTGGAACGGGAATCGAAACCGCATCTCCCGATTTACGCTCGAGTGTGCCAGCAGTTACACGTTACATAGAAGAAGAGCTCGATTTATGTCCGCGAAAAATACCTGGTTCTGTTTAAAAATCGGTAAAACTGCATCTGAGATAGTTGAATTGTTGCGTGATGTATATCAGGGTGATGCCTATCTTGTGCACAAATCTGCAACCATTGGATCACATCACGCAAGAAAAACGTGCGTGATGTGATCCAATGGTCGTTTTCTGAATCTTCCCGGTCGTTTTAATCTTTCCAATGGTGGTTTTCAAAAACTTCCCACCCATCCTTGATCAAGGATGGGCGGGAAGATTTAGAAAACCACGAAAGACCCAGACGCCCGACTTCAGCGCGCACGTCTTAACTCATTAAGAAAGGTCGCAAAAGGATAAAGAGTGACCGTTGTGTGGCCTTGAACATGCAAAAATGTGAGCTCAGTGTTAATAAGAAGACGATTCATCAAATTTTAGTGTAAGATTTGGAGGTGGAGTCTGCTCTCGTTTTGCTCCGCATGCTTAGTGAGACGACCAGAAACACGCACGAGTGGAGTACACTTTTAAAAGACATCCTGAAGACTGTAGCAACAATGCAAATTTTTCTGCAAAGCATTACGGCAGGCGACGTAACATGGTGTGTTCGTTATGATCCTGAAACTGAGCGTCAGAGGGCTCAGTGGAAGTCGACACAGTCCACCAAAGGAAAGAAGATCAGGTTACCGAAGTCCCAAATTAAAACAACGCTTCAGCGCTTTTACAACAGCAAGGGAATTTTTGCAACAAGAGTTCAATCCTGAAGATATAACTATCACTGGCAATGCTTAAAATTTCTTCTTCTTAAATCCACTGAGGGATGCAGTGGAATGCGACATTCTCTTGCCCATGCTGGCGCTTGTCACTATCGACGATCTCCGCGACGTCATTCTCTCCAGCTGGTACAGATCAGATCATATTGAGTGTGTGCATAAGTTCTACGCGTTTTTGTAGGCTACAAAGAAAGGAGGAGAACACAACAAATAACGTACCTAGGATTTCACATAATTGCCATCATTCTGTATGACCTCTTGCCATCTGTCAATGAGTAGGTAAATCCCACGCCGGGAAAACTCTTGCGTTTTAGAGTAAACAAAAATCATGTAATGCCGTTTTCACATGATCGAAGGTTTGGAGAGCGAAGGCGTTCTGTAACGATCGAAAAAGGTGGTAGTCCGTAGGTGCCATATCAGGGTAATACGCCGGGTGAGGTAACACTTCCCTACCAAAGTCTAGTAATTTTTGCCAAGTTATTAAAGCAGCATGAGGTCTGGCGTTATCATGATGAAGGATAATGTCAGTGCTAGCCCTTTGATGTAAGTTGTTCTTGCAATCTGTCCAACTTTTGGCAGTAAAGGTCAGCATTTAAAGTTCGGTGAGGTGCCAACACCTTCCAGTGGATTTTTCCCTGGACATCCCACCAAACACCCCACAAAACCTTTTTGGGATGCAGTCCTTCTTTTGAGGTAGATATAGCAGACTCCGCACCTTGGCACACAGTCTGTCGGCGCTTTACATTACGATACAGTAACCATTTCTCATCACCCGTTACAATTCGTCTCAAAAACGGTTCATTTCTTTGACGAGAAAGCAAAGAAACACATGTACGGATTCTCTCCTCTCGTTGCTTAGCAGAAAACCTGTGCGGAACCCAGTAATCGAACTTGGTGATTAACCCAAATGCATGCATCCGTGTTTCGACTGTTGTTCTGCGTACCGACAACGTTTCCGATAATTGCTAAACAGTTGGATGTGGGTCATTTGTTGTGGATTGTTCCACATCCTCGTCAGAAAGCACGGTTGGATATCCAGGATGTGGTTGATCTTTACAGCTTCTGTCTCCGTCCCGGAATTTCCAAAAAAACCTGCGAAATGTACTATCATCAATTGCATCCTCCCCATGCACTTGACAGATGTTGCGGCGAAGGTGCAGTGCTGCCTTTATCGAACTCGTACAGTAAACAATGTCTAATGTGCTCCTTATAGCATGCCATGTTACACCGTCCGTGATTTCCGTTACGAATGACTTACTCGGACAAACCTGATGCCTCCATATGCTCTACTACTCCACGCTTTATTGGCCGAAAATTCGACATCGCAGCGTCACCTATGACGTAACTACTTCGATCGCAATTTGCATCTATTACAAAAGCGGATAGAATTTTTGCACACACCCAATATGTAGAGGATTTTAGGAAGTTAGTGTCTGTCCCTAAGTCTTAAACAACCCTAAAAATAGGAAGCTATGAGATTCGGGCTAGAGTGTCCGATAGGAAAGTGACACGGAAGCGAGGTAGAAAGGGGGAGGAACACGCCCTTACTTATAACCGCGGGGAGGGCAGTCACCGGGGTTTGACTGCTTAACGCGCCCATCCGACGCATGGCGGATACTTAACGGTTCGAGCGTTCGTACCTGCCTGGGATCGAAACAGAATCCTCCGTGGCAGTCACGAACGTTGACCACTAGGTCACCCGCGGCCCCAGCAGGTACAGAATAATTGAAGAAACCTTCAGCGATGCGGTGGAATCGATGTCACGCGGTGTGCAAGCATCTATTGCCACACAATACGCCATTAGGTAAACTAGCATAATATTATAGCTCATGAATGTACGTCTCAAGGGTAGTTAAAAGGCCAATGAATATTTGTGCTGGGTATAAACAACTACACTTCAGTAATTGACACTACATGGATGAATTGAGCTTGCACATTAGCACTGAATTTGTTTACCAGTTGGTTGAGACTCCTTCAGACCCACGTTGAAGAAAATGTAATTGACATACAAGTGGTAGATGAATATTAGATGAATGAATATTTGTGCTGGGTATAAACAACTACACTTCAGTAATTGACACTACATGGATGAATTGGGCTTGCACATTAGCACTGAATTTTTTTACCAGTTGGTTGAGACTCCTTCAGACCCACGTTGAAGAAAATGTAATTGACATACAAGTGGTAAATGAAATCCCACTTAAAGCCGAAGATGAGAATGTGTCACGCGTACTTTAACAGTAAAGAAAATGAATGAAGTCTTCCAGTGTCTTGAGTAATTATCATGGAAGATTGTGATCGAAATGCAGAGAGAAGTTCACGAGTGCGGAAAGCTATTGGTACAAACAAGCAACTCTTCCCAAGATTACAACCAGATTTATAAAGCTTTGTGCCCATTTAAGTCATAAAAGGTATACTCAAATAATCGAAATGTGAGTCAAGAAATTGCTATGAAAAGTTGCTTTGGATTATTATTGTTTAGAAACTCAAACTGGCAACCGTGATGTTGGTGGGAAGTGTGCTTTTATGTTAGCTATACATATGCTAACACGATCGTGTATTTTTAACGCTATAATTATTTCAATTGGGACCTATTTTTGTCACAGACAGTCGGCCGTAAGTCGCCCCATACTATCCGCGGAGTTAGATGTAGTTCTATGTCAAACCTGTCTTTCAAAGTATAAATATAACCAAAATACTGTATATGCCATTTATCCAAAGTTGAATATACAATGTATTTTGAAGCAAATCCTTAGTGAGAAAAGAGTAATGGAAAAGCAGTTTAGATTTTCATCCAAATCCATTACCCAGTATAATACTGGAGTCAGGATGGAGCAAAATAACATAGCATAATAACAAAAAAAGTAATTGTTGTAAGCTTTACTCCATTACGTTTTTTATCTAAAGGAGTGAGGACGCAATATAATCAGAAAATTTAGGAATAAAAATGAGGAATTTTATTTTACCCAAACTGGGAAGATATAATTTGATCTCAAACGGACAAATCTACTTTATTGTGGTATTCAGAATAAAACAAGAAATTTCACAAGATATATTTAAATAATTCTTTACCCTTTTGTTGATATAAAAAAATACTCACGTGAATATGCCCCCCAATAAGAAACGTGGTAGAACAATGACGTCACCCTCCAGAGCAGCCGATATTAACAGTTAAGCACGTTTTCAGAAAAAAAGGCAAGAGTAATTTTGTTAAAAGATTTTTATTTCTTCGGATAAGTTCTGAAGTAAATGGTACACGATTATTTTTTCTTGCTACTAGGAATCATTCCAAACGCTGTTGGTTTCCTGTCCTCCCCTCCCTTTCCTTCTGAAAAAAAAAATCACGGCGAAGAACAGGGCTTGACCGTCGAGCCCGTGTCATACTGTCTGAATATCAGTCTTGAGGAAAACACCTACAAAAGAAAATGTGAGTGTTATGGTGAAATAAAATTGTCGCGTGATAATAACATCTAGCTGCATTTTGAGCTACTTTCTGTTTAATGAAAAGAAAAGTTATCAGCACATTACAAGGTCAGAAATGAAAAGCACCGAATTCATATTCAACGTGGCTACTGATGTAATTTTGTCGACTGGCCTTCATAATTATCTTCAGGCCCCGAATTTGGGTCTCACAAAATTCAGTTTTCGCACGAAAATTCAGTTTTCGCACGAAAATGGGAATATTTTAGTTTTAACCAAAACGAAACGTTAAAACAAGAGAGGCGAAAGAGAAAGATAAGGAAATACAAAAAGGAAAACAATAAGAATCAAAGAAAAACAAATTAACTATTACTTATTTTTCTTTTCATACAAAAAAGATTACTTTCCGTTTGAGTCCAGAATTCTACATCAGGGCCACTTTGGTCCAATCCAGTCACGGCATAACTTGCGTACGAAAATGTTTCTTTCGATTTATTTTTATTCTGCAAATTCCCTGCTTTTCCTTGACTGTTATTTAAACTCAAATGATTACGGCATGTTATATTTACCGTCCAAGGTAAATGCAGGTAATTTGCGTTACTATTTTAATTAGAAATATCCCGAGAAGAAAGGAAATAACTTCAGTTCTCGTTAGTTCAATCTAGATTCGAAGCATCTTTCAACTTACAGTGAATGGTTTAATATCTTTCATCACATGATATTGAAAAGGTAATATTACAGATTTCATGGTTGACATATCAACGTAAAACCTTGTCAGGAATGTTTAGAATACGGGTATATAATAGTAAAGAACTTCTTCGGGATAAATGTTCTAAAAATATCGTTTAAAATCTTTTCTTTTTTTTTCCCCCAGCTTTTTGCGGATGAATTTTAGTTTGATTTTTTGAAGTGAGAAGCTTACAAGGGAGAAGCTTTCTCATAAGCTTCTCTCGTTGAGGAATTTTAGTATTGGGTAAAAACATTTTGGAAAATCTGATTTTGAAGCCCGCTTTCAGAAATGTTTTAAATATAAGTTTTTGAATGTGAACAGCGTTCATTTAACCTAGTTAACTGAACCATTTAAATTAATTTAACGCTTCAATTAACAGCGTTAATTTTATTTTGGTGTTGGAATGTGATTAACGTTAATTTAAGAGAATTAAATTAACTTAATTTAAAAGAGGTATCCCTGAAGTTTTAAGACTGTCTTAGTTCTGCTTCTATTTTGCGTATGTAAGTCATTCTGATAGATGTCAATCCGATTACAGATATTAATTACACATTTCTACAAAACATTATATTGGAACGACCCCCCCGCATAATTAATTGGCGAGAGGCGTGGCTAATGAATGGTAATTGAAACTTGACAGGGGGTTTAATTAACAGGGAGTTATTATTTAAACCTTACGAGGGGCGGTATAAAAAAAAAGTTCTTCAAGCCCTTTGAATTCGAGTGGCGAGGTGCAGGTGTTTGCCATGAGAACAAAGCTCATAATAGGAAATGGGGTAGGTGAGGATTCAAGAGCTTTTTCCCATCTCTCAAAATCTGTTTGAACGAGCAAGCGCATTTGAAGCTTTTGTCTGTAAGCGAAGCCGCGCACGAGAAACAATGGGAGAGCTTTTGGACTTAGAGCGTTTTGTAATAAACATGCCGCGATTTCAAGTGGTGAAATTCACCGCTTACCATCTCTTAGAGACGGGAGATTTTTTTCGGGGCAGAATCCGTTTGATAGACGAGAGAAATATGATGGAGGCTTCCTCGCGCTAAAAATTTGTTGCCATCTGCTGCCGCTGTTGAAAAGCTAAGCATCGGGAAAACCAGCGAAGATATACGCTGAAACCAGCACTAGTTTCGCCTTGGAACTTTCATCAACTCGCCGGACAGCCGATACCGAAAGTTGCCGTAAAAAGGAGCCATTTCAGGTGAACGACAGATAGAAAAGAGTCACGGAATCGCCTCGCTCAAAATCCAGAGAGAGAGAGAGAGAGAGAGGAACGCCGACTTCAGGAACTAAGGAGCCCCCTGCAGAGAAAGAGAAAATCTGAAGCTAGCCGCCGCCTCTGCGTGTTGTTGGAGCAGCGGATGAAAGTTTGTCTGTGCGTTTGACTGCGTGCCTGCTGCGTCCGTAAGCAACGCAGACTCCTCCAAGAGGGAAAGAGGAAGCTACCCATAGTGCCAACATACCCGCGTGTGTGTGAGTGTGTTTGTGTTCAAAGGTTTCACCAGTATTTGGATACTCTAGAACATACGTTAGTACTTTATTAGTATTTCTCTGAGGCCCTGACAGACTTTTCATTACGACATATTTTCGGAAACACTAAAGAGAGCCAAAGCTGGCCAGAAATTGTAGCCTTTACTGTTACATGAAGTATCCAGTGTAAATTATGCCTGTATCCATTAAATCTCCATTTTAATTGTTATACTGTGCCTACATTGGTTTCTTGGTGTACTGCTTAGGCTAATTGGCTAACGAGGCATATTTGCGGATCCAGCGATCGGATTACGTTCGGAAATTTTGGCATCCTGATTATTCGGGACCCGATGTCGTAACAATATATTAAAAGTTGTTTGAGTTTTTTTGCAGATATTGTACATGTTTGTTGCGCTCATTGCAAATAAGATTTTAGTTTTACTTTATCACGTAAGGTGTTCTCACAAAATGATTTAGCATTTTGAGTAGATCATGCGTAAAACAGTAGGTTATCAACTAGAGAAAGTGTAAAAAAAAAATAGTTTTAATAATTAAAGGCGTGGCGTATACTCTAATTAAACCTTTTTCAATTCCTGTGTTATGCTAATTTTGGTTTATTCTCGATAGATAAGTATTTTGCATCTGATTGCTACATTTTCTCTCACGGCGAAATTTTCTTTGGAAATCTGACAACAGGTCAAAAGTGTAATGCCAAATGTTAAAGTTGCTGATTTGAAATGTATAAGGGGATTTGATTTGTACGAGAGGAGAAATTTCATTTTGAGGTATTCATGAATTCACGCTGACTTGAGTAGTCAAACATGCTGTCACGAGGTGTTTACGCTTCGTTGTTCTAAGAGACTTGCTTGTCGAACGTTGGCAATATTTTCGGATTACAATATTTCGGTGCATGACGTTGTAAATTGTTTTGAATAGGTAAATTTGCAAACAAACTTGGTGAGAGAGAGGATTGTGTTTGATTTCATATGTTCTGCGACCAAACTATTTGATTGATTATAGTGTTTTGCCATGCTACTTTTCCTGAAGAATAAAGAGATTGAATCTAGTAAAAATCATTTCATATTTTTCTGGCCGTTTTGGTTTATAAACTTTAATTAGCTGATACTTTTTAGTTAAGCACCAACTGTGACTAAATTAAGCTATCCGCAATTCAACGAAAATGATTCAGCTAGACAAAACTATTATCCAACAAAAGCACACGCTATCAAACTTAAATCATTTATACGAGGTGAAGATGCTGGATCTGATCATTACTTGTCAGTGTCACGAGTGAAACTGAATGTTGGCTGGAGAAAGAGGAATAAGCCTATGATGAAAAGAATAAAGATTGGAAGGCCCTATGAAGAGCATCAGAGTTACTCTGAGTTTCTCAGAAAACGACTGAAGAGCTAAAGTCTTGTGAGAGCGATGCAGAAAAGAAGTAGGCATATTTTAAGAACAGCGTTATCACTACTGCTGAAGAGGTCTTTAGTACTGCAATGGTAAGTAACAAAGGTGATGCTTGGTGGAACAGTGAGATTAAAGAAGCCCTTAAGGGAAAGAAGGAAGCATATGTGGGGATGTTGCAAGGTAGAGTTTCTGATAATGAATATCGCTGTAAGAAGCGTGAAGCAGCCAAACTGGTTCCCCAGAGTAAGGCAAAAGATAGGAAGGAATAGTTGGAAAGACACGAATCTGCTTTTTGGAAAGGTAGAAAATCTTTCTGGAAGTACATAAGACAGAAAATAGGAGAAATAAAATTCTAAGTTGTGTGAAGAATAGGATCGGAGAAATGCCCAATAAGTTAAGTGAAAGATGGGGTGAATACTCGTGTGAGTTATTATAGCATGAAAGCAAAGGTGATTCTGAGGCAGAAGCAGATGATGTCAAAGTGAAGGATGGAAGTACAGGAGGGATTCTCAAGAGGTGCGTAAAGCACTAAAATCTCTTCAGAATGGTGAGTCTCCGGGAGTGGGTCGCCTATGCGCTGAGATGCTAAACTATGGTGGTGGCTCTGTAACTGACTGGCTAATTGAAATTTGCCAGTTGTGCTGGGAGTTAGGAATGGTCCCTTAGGATTGGACGCCATCTTGTATATCATTGTTACGTTTAATAAGAGAAAGGGTGATCAGCCTGAATGCAAGAACTATCAGTTTTCCGAGTGTGCCAGGGAAAGTATTTGGAAAGATTGTTATTGATAAGAAAGTTTTGCTGCCCTCATCGACTTAAAGAAAGCTTATGATCGAGTAAATAGGACACTTCTGTGGAAGGTACTGAATAAATATGGTATCACTGGGAATCTACTCAATAAATAGTGCGAAAGCCATGTATGCTGACAGCAGAGGATGTGTACGAGTGAATGGTGTATCGAAATGGTTTTCCATTAGACCAGGTGTCAGACAAGGTTGTGTAATATCACCATGGCTGTTTATTACATTTATGGATGCCTGTATGCGTGATGTCAAAGTGGACAATACTGGTTTCTTGGGAATGTTCGTGTGTATAGATTGCTGTATGCTGATGACACGGTCCTTTTGGCAGAGAGCGAAAGCGAGTTGCACAGTATACTGGCCCGGATGTACGAAGTTTGTATGGATTTCAAACTAGGTATAAATAAGGGAAAAACCAAAGTTATAGTTTTTGAGCAAGGAACTGTTAGCACTGAATGCAGGCTAAGCCTAAATGGCACCGTTATTGATCAGTTAAACGAGTTTGTATGTTTCAGAAGCATGTTTGACAGATAGGACAAATTAGATGGCGAAATTAGTAGGCGAGTGAACTCTTCATTAGAAGCCATAGCTGCTTTAGGATGACTTCACAGGAATGATGGGTTCTCAAGAAAATAAATGGCTGTATATGAAAGTGTAATAGTTCCTACTCTGATGTATGGCAGTGGAACCTGGATGCTGCAGAAAAGATATAGAAGTCGTTTGTGTGCTGGAGATATGCGTTACTTACGGGTGGTTTGTGGTAAGACACGTTCTGATCATGTGAGGAATGAAGATGTGTTGCTGTTGTATAATTGTGAGGCAAACTTTTGTTAGTAAGATGGAGACTATTATTTTTAGGTGGTTTGGCAATGTTGAAAGAATGAGTGATGAGATGCTTACTAAAGTAATTTATTCAGCCCAAGTGGCAGGAAAGAAAGGTAGATGAATGCCAAGGAAATCATGGGAGGACCAGATTCAGGAATGTCTGCATGAGAAAGAGGTAATAAGTATGAAGTGCAAAAGTTCTTGTGTGCGACGTGTGATGAATGTCAATGAAGCTCGAGCTGTGTGCCAAAATTGCTGTAATTGGAGACGTCTGATCTGAGTTGGGCAGGAATTCATTACAAAGTAATGGAAGTACAGATTACAATTAAGTTGTAATGCATTACAAGGTAATCCAAGTATGGTTTGCACAACGCAATGGGATTAATCTGTAATGCATTACAATGAAGAGCATATAATTCAATTATTTAATAATGCCATTCAAACGCAATGGAATTATTTGGTAATGAAATTACACAATTTGCAAATTATAGTTACACACCAATAGTTTATAGAAATGTACGTGTGCCAAAAGTTATGTCTAGAAAAGTCGGCCCTGTAGCATAGCAGACAGAGACCGAAGTGTCATGTAGAATGTTCTAGAAGCGGCAAGAATGGGTTATACGTTTGTAGAATGTTCCAGAATGATCGCGCTGTTGGACGTTGAAGAGCTTTATCAAGAATATTCCAGAAGGTTCAGGTCCTATCGTGAAGTATATATAAAGGAGGCAGTCGCTCGTTAGTAGAGTGTTCGTATCGGACAAGTAATGGACAACAACACTTGAGACGTACGGCAAAAATGTCAAGAGTTCGCAAATTTCTGTAATATTCAGCAGTGCACCCTGAGTTGCTGAACTGTGAATGTAGTGTTAATATCTGCTTGTGGCTATAGTGGAGTAATTATTTTGGACAGTGAAACGTATGTAATGGACGAGAATACAGTACTGGAGATGGACGAAATGAGAATCTCTAACCGAAATAAACATCCCGTTCATACTTAATTCATATGTATTATTTCGTTCAAATCACTTTACTTGCAGCGAAGACTAGGCAACGACTCATGTCATACAAGTACAATCCTGATACAGGAACCGTGCGTTCTTTCTCTGAGACACTAACCTCTGAACATCAGAGAACAGCTTAGTGATATGTATGTATGGATGTGTATGTCCCACTCGCTGCTTTACCCAGGTTTTTATTAATAACATCGTAAATAATTACAGCAATTGAATGATATTTGGTAAAAAATACCTTCACCCATGGAAAACACAGCCATATTATAAGAGACGTTGAAAGTGTCCGCCTTGTGAATCGAAACAGGCTTGAACACGAGACTCCATATTTCGGGATAATTACAGTAATTGAATGATCCTTGGTAAGAACATACCTTCACCCATGGAAAACAGAGCCATATTATAAGAGACGTTGAAAGTGTCCGCCTTGTGAATCGAAACAGGCTTGAACACGAGACTCCATATTTCGGGATAATTACAGTAATTGAATGATCCTTGGTAAGAACATACCTTCACCCATGGAAAACAGAGCCATATTATAAGAGACGTTGAAAGTGTCCGCCTTGTGAATCGAAACAGGCTTGAACACGAGACTCCATATTTCGGGATAATTACAGTAATTGAATGATCCTTGGTAAGAACATACCTTCACCCATGGAAAACAGAGCCATATTATAAGAGACGTTGAAAGTGTCCGCCTTGTGAATCGAAACAGGCTTGAACACGAGACTCCTTATTTCGGAAAGTTCGCGCCAGTTGCTGCGGCGTAATTGTTGCCACTGCCTCGCAGATGTTGTTCTTCAATGTCTCAGGTGTAGTTGGCCTGTTCTGAAACACCACTGATTTGAGATACACCCAGAGAAAGAAATCAGAGGGTGCTAAGTCAGGAGATCGAGGTAGTCACATTCCTTTTGAAACCATGCGATCTCCAAAGAATAACTGAATTTCTTCCATACTGTATGGCGATTTCGTACTATATGGTGGGCACTGTCACATCGCCGGATCATTGGGCCCATCTTTCAGGATACGGTTGTCAAACAGCCGTCTACATGGACATTTTTTCAGGTATTCATTAACCAACTGTACCCTGAAGAGCTGACCACTAGATATTTTTAACAAGATGGGGCAACTTGCCATAATCACATGTGAGTATGGCTGAAATAGAGTCATTCTTTGGAGATCACGTGATTTCTGAAGGAATGTGTCCACCTCAATCTCCTGACTTAACACTCCCTGATTTCTTTCTCTGGAGATATCTTAAATCAGTGGTGTTTCAAAAAAAGCCGACAACCCTTGATGTATTGAAGAACAACATCTGCGAGGCAGTGGCAGCAATTACGACGCAGCAACTGGCACGAACATTTCGAAATATGGAGTCTCGTGTTCAAGCCTGTCTCGATGCACATGGCGGACACTTTCAACATCTCTTATGATATGGTTCTGTTTCCTATGGATGAAGGTATGCTCTTGCCAAATATCATTCAATTACTGTAATTATCCCGAAATATGGAGTCTTGTGTTCAAGTTTGTCTCGATGCACAGGGCGAGCATTTTCAACATCTCTTATGATATGGTTCTGTTTTCTATGGATGAAGGTATGTTCTTACCAAATATCATTCAATTACTGTAATTATCCCGAAATATGGAGTCTTGTGTTCAAGCCTGTCTCGATGCACAGGGTGAACATTTTCAACATCTCTTATGATATGGTTCTGTTTTCCATGGATGAAAGTATGTTCTTACCAAATATCATTCAATTACTGTAATTATCCCGAAATATGGAGTCTTGTGTTCAAGACTGTCTCGATGCACAGGGCGAACATTTTCAACATCTCTTATGATATGGTTCTGTTTTCCATGAATGAAGGTATGTTCTTACCAAATATCATTCAATTACTGTAATTATTCATGATATTATTAATAAAAACTTAAGTAATGTAGGAAGTGGGACACCCTGTATATATCTTTAGTTTTCACATTTAATGAATTTCGGACACCATTTTGTTACATCTAAATTTTCCGTTTAAAACTACCCTTTTCATAATTTGGTTTATGTGTTTCATATGGGTAGCATCTAGCTGTAGTCCCTCATCATGTTGACAGTTCATTTGTTTTGATACCTTCTCACCATTTCCTTTATATTCTGGTGAACTTTTTACGTTGGTTTTCACGCAAATTTACCAGATTTTTGTCCAAATAAGCTTCCACGAAACGTACTTTGAGAATGATGTTACTTTCTAATGCTTCAGTTTCGTCAACATCATGTTCACTATTTCTTTGTAGTTCGGGTTCTTGAAGTTACCGATTTTTTTTTATTATATCTCTGAAGGCATGCGTTGCTTTCAATGCCACGCAGTGAGTTTTACAATTTCTCATTCTGAACTAGTTTCCCCATGTCTGGTCCTACAAATACGTATTCTTTGAGCTTGCGATCTGACAATCCTGGGAATTATTTGCTCAAAAACTTAAAACCGTTACCATCTTACTGTAAAGCTTTCGCAAATTACTTATTAAACAAAGTTTTACATGAAGAGGTGGCAAGAGAACCTTTTACGAATCAGCCAAACTCTCGTACAACATTCTTTGTTTCCGGGATAAACCTACATCTATCTAGTCATTGGTTTCTTTCTAGTGCAGACTCTGTGCTCTGCATTTCTATTCAGACAAGAAACATGGGAAGTCTTTGTATCTCGACGATTATCAAAACAGCATGCAAAGGGCCTTTAAAGTCCCATAGATCATACATCTGTGGCCTTTATAGTTAATTTATGTCTGTTAGATTTTCATAGTCTTTCTTCAATTGTAAAGAATCCCCCGCAAAAGCAGAACCATACTTTCTACCATTGTAAAAGAACTGCCTTAGTCTCCAAGCGAAAGACATATCTTGCTACAGAACGTGAAATTCCATGGCAAGAATTCAGAGCTAGACGTGGTTGGACTCACAGCTTCATCAAAAGAGCAGGACTGTCCATAATGCTGTGGACCTCTATTCTTCAGGAGTTACCTGCTGCCGAGTATGAAATGCAGATGCACCAGATCCGAAGCATGTAATTAATTTAAGAAAAGAGACTAAGTTCTTATTAGAATAAATCGGGAGTGGAGGTGAAACGCCATTTAGCTTAGTATGCGGGGAAATATAACTTAATAATAAAGGAGAAAAGTAGATATGTATACGTTCAGGGAGCACTGAAAAGCCAAACGAAACTGAAGCAAAAAAAAAAAAAAAAATAACACTCCCCAAAAATGAAACCTTTCCGAGGGATGTTGTTATTCGATGTAACGAGAAAGGCAGGGTGAATAATGAGCTTATGGTTGATTAGTCGAAAAAACTATGCTTTCATCGTCCACGCGTATCAGTAAATCTGCAGTCGATTTTAGTGATGGACGCATTCGAAAGACGCCCAGCAGATGACGTGAAAGGCCTTTGAGGAAAACAAAGGCACTCATGTGATGATTCCTGGCAAAATGATCTCACAGTTACATTCCTTAGAAATATGGATCAACAAGTCATTTAAAGATCGCGAGAGTAAACTTTAAAGCAAATAACTTACACCTGAAGATCGTGAAGATCAACTTTCTTCCAGTCTTCGACCATATACACCAATGAGGCCTTACATTGTGAACACCTACCTAATAAGCAGTAGGACCCGGTTTAGCCCGCAAAACCGCGACAACTCGGCGAGGCATCGATTCGATGAGGTGGCGATAGCCATACTGGGGTTTTTGGTACCAATAATGTCAACAGCAGGTCCTCCAGTTCCCGTACATTTCGGGGTCGTCGTGATTTAGCACGAACCCGCTTTTCCAAGTCGAACCACAAATGTTCGATTGGGCTCATGCCAAGTGAATTTGGAGGCCAGGGCATTAACAGAAAGTAACCAACATGTTCCTCGAACCACTCCTTGATGATTCTGGCAGTGTAGCATGGCGCATAATCCTGTTGGTAACAGCCATCACCAGCAGGGGACACAGCTGCAATGAAGGGGTGAACTTGGTCCGCAACGATATTCAGATACCCGACAGCTATCAGGGATTGTGCAATTAAGATAATGGGACCTAAAGTGTCCCACGAAAACATCGCCCGCAGAATAACGCCGCCGCCGGGCTTTCCCCTCTCAACAGTGCATCCAGGTGCCATAGTCTCCGTTGGCAATCGGCGTATCCGCGCTCGGCCGTCTACGTGATGCACTAGGAATCTTGTATTCGTCAGACCAGGCAACTTTCTTCCAATCATCCACGATCCAATCTTGATGATCTTGGGGCCATTTCATGCGTTGTTGGGGATAACGTGCAGTGAGCGTGGGGACCTGCCTGGGTCTTCTGCTACGCAAGCCGATGCGCAGAAGGCTGCGATGAACTGTGTGCTGTGACACATTATCACCACTGTTGTAGCTATGGGTGATTTGCCGCACTGTGGCCCTGCAGTCGTGTGAACAACGCGCAACAGTCTCCGTTTCCCTCTAGCAGGAATGAGCTGCGAACGGCACACAGCTGGACGACGGTGCGTCGTTTGGCAATCTGTGCACCACTTTTGATACGTACTTATTACAGCGGTACGTGAGCAACCTACAAGCCTCGCCGTTTTCGAGTTTGTAATTCCGAGGATCCGTGCCATCACAATGCCCTTCCTCAAACTCCGATAAGCTGCCCCGGTGGCGCAGTGGTTTAAGCGATGGCTTCTGATCATTCCTCGTAAGGGGTCCGGGCTCAAATCCCGGTGAGGCTTGGATGTTGTGTTTATCTTACGGCACTGGCTCTCTCCCTTCCCTGGAACCAGTGACCCAAAATTAGGGACGGGCGACTGCTTATAGTCCATTGAGTTGCTCACGGTGGTCGTTAAACCTCTAATCAAAAAAATGAAAAACCGATAAACCGGCAGCTTTCCTCATTCTGACTCCGAACGCTCTACTAACCGAAGGCCGGTCCTATAGTTGTATATACACTGCTCTATGAACTACACCTGCGCCACCGCTCGGTCTCCAGGCGCGCTCATTTCTTTAGGCTGGGGGTGGTCATAATATAATGGCTCACCGGTGTACATAGGTACACTACGCATGATGACGTACCCTCTGGCTCCAACAGGTACGTGATATATGCAAATCATTTGATTTAGCAGTTAAAGGAAAGCGTTGTGTCTATGCCAAGCTGTGAATGAGTTTTATATTGCTTTCGAAAACTAAAAGATTTCTCACCGTACATGTTTTCCAACCTATAAGTAGTTTAATGCTTTTGATTGCAGTCAAATCACAGACTTGTGTGAGGTTGGGTTACCTACTTGACAAACAGCGGCACATATGGGATGTGATACCAAAAAGGATAAAAGTTGTTGGCGGCAGTGATCCTGAGGCTGTACTCACTGTCGTCGAAGAGACAACACTGCCAGGCGCACACGGCAGCATCACGTTGCTTACAGTCATGCAACCCAGGACTCATTAACAAATGTAACAATTATACGAACTAATATGGATCGCTCCGATCTCAAAACAAAGAATCAGAAAGACATTGATAAAGACACGGATGTGGTACCTAGTTCCATTTCTTCTACTACTTTTGACTGACACGGAGTAGTGTTGCCTGGCACAAGAGAGAATGGAAATACGTGGTTTTCAGTTACGTCCGATTTTGCCCAGGTGATAAAGATCGTCGCATCCACGTACAACGAAAATGCATGTACAAATAGCTGATCTAGTGTTCATACATGAGCGTTATATCTCTCGAGAGTGTGTTCTCATTTGGATGCCATTATTGACGATATTCCTAATTGCTCGGCTACACGTCATAGATGCCCTACCAACAATTTACTGTCAATTCTGGTGAATGCTATCTCCCAGAAAAACAATTCTCCTTTATACTACTACTGTCACCGGACGTGTTAGCAAGGCATCCAAATGTCTCCATCAGCTGCGAAATATCAAGATTTCTCGCCCGTTGAATATGAGTGGAACATCATTGTCGCTTGCAAACCTTTTGTTAAACCGTGACGAAATACAGATAGGTTACGGGGTCAAGTGGACTCGACGTGGCGCGCGAGATCCCTCAAGGCAACATCAGAGATTTGTACAACTTTATACAGTGATATGTCTCTGGCTGTTCTTATCGCAATTCATGGTGCTGTATTGACAGATAATGCATTTTCCTACAGTTTGTTCGTTTAATTTATAGACTTCAGCTGAAAATCAAATCCTGTCTTTCTCCATGCCTCCCTATAAAGATCTTTATTGTATTTCTGTTACTCTTTCTTGGTTGAAAAATTTCAGTACCGATGAGTGCACTTTACGCTTCATCTTTAATGGTAACCTTGGTTGGCAAATGGAGATATGAAGGGATTTCATCTATGTTGTTCATTTGAATTGAGGGATAAGTTTATTTTTTCGCATAGTGGTATAACGTTGAGAGCTTAGTGATTTTACTTTATAATATTCGGACAATCGTGGAACGGTTATTGTCCTTTTTAATACTGTCTCATTGTCTTCCATCACTTTGACTACTCATTCAATCCTTGCTGTGAAAACTAGCTGTGAAATAGTGAGAAACATGCAAGTGTTTTACTTACATTCATTTCAACTTGTGTTATAAGCATGCATTTTTGCACATGAACCTCATGAATTCAAAAACTGCGTTTCGCTCTTCTAGTTGCCTCACTACCTTTGAACCTCGAAACTTTTCCCTCCACGACCATGCATACTTCAATCTCTCTTTGAAATTTGTTATCGCCTCACAATTTGTTAAGTGGAACTGAATGCTCATCAACGCTACATCGTCGCCGAGTGGTCAACGGTCAAATGTTGGTGTTGGACGAATGGTGGAAAGCTTGGGCTTGAAAACTGACTACAGTGATTATCTATTACATTATGAACATTTACCTAATAAGCTGTAGGACCTCCTTTAGGCTGCAAAACAGAGGTCACATGCTGAGTCATCAATTCGATGAGGTAGCGATAGGTATTCTGGGGTATCTGGTACCATATTGTTAATAGCAGGTCCTCCAGTTCCCGTATACATTTCGGGGTAGTGGTGAATTGCGAGCCTGCTTTTCCAAGTCGAACAACAAATGTTCGATTGGGTTCATGCTAGGTGAATTTGGAGGCCAGGGCATAAACAGAAAGTCACCAGCATGTTCCGCCTCGAATTACTCCTTCACGATTCTAGCAGTATGGCATGGCTCATTATCCTGTTAGTAATGGCCATCACCAGCAGGGAACAGAGTTGTCACGAATCGGTGAACTTGGACCGTAACGATGTTCAGATACCTCACAGCTGTCAGGAATTGCGCTGTAGGGGTAATGGGACCTGAAGTGGTCCACAAAATAATCGCCCACAGCATTACACAGAAACCGCTGGCCTGTTTCCGCCAAACAGTGCATCCAGGTGCCATAGCTTCTGTTGGTAATCAGCGTATCCGCGTTCGGTTGCCTACGTTATGCACCAGGAATCTTAATTCGTCAGACCATGCTGCTTTCTTTCAATCATCCACGATCCAATCTTGATGATCTTGGGCCCATTTCATACGCTGTTGGCGATGTCGTGCAGTAAGCATAAGGGTCCGGCTGAGTCTTCGGCTACGCATGCCCATGCGCAGAAGGCTGGAATGAACTGTGTGCTGTGACACATTGCCCTGATCACCACTGTTGTAGCAGCGGGTGATTTGTCTTGCTGCTGTCGCTGTGAACGATGCGCGACAGTCTCTGCTTCCCTCTGGCATCAATGAGCTGTGGACGACACATGGCTGGACTACAGTTCGTCGTTTGGCCATCTGTGCACCACTTTTGATACGCACTTAGTAAAGCGGTCCGTGAACAACCCACACGCCGCCCCATTTCCGGGGTGCCGTTCCATCACAGTTTGTCTTTTATCAAACTCCGATAAATCTGGAATTTTTCCCATTCTAACTCCGAACACTCTACCAACCGAATGCCGGTCCTCGGGTTGTATATATACTCCTCTAGAAATTTCACTTGCGATATTGTTCGGTCTCCAGGCAAGCTCATTTCTTTATTCTGGGGGTGGTCAAAATGGAATGGCACATCGCTGTATATTGACTCTGTATCAGGGCTGGGTGCACTTGTCCTTATGGTGCTGGTTCTGTCTCTTTCCTGTAAATAGTGGCCCTGAATAAGGAACGCCATTTCTCTTGTAGCTTACAGTCTCATAAGAGTGGTTTAACTCCCTAGAATGGTTGTCTTCTTTTGGGTCTAGCCGAAGTCTTACTGCGTTTGCTACTCTACCAGTATTTTCTCCGTCCTAAGATACAGGCGAAAAAAGCAAAACAGCAGAGAAATTATACGTCTTATAATGCTGAAGAAAACTCTTTGTCTTGAGTAGAAATGATATTAAAAAACAGGACAGAATAAAAAAAACTAGAACTAAATACAAATGTACTTCCCGGCGATAGTAGTGCACGTGTCAACGGGACAAAATGGCTTCTAACTGTAGGATACAGATTACATATACACACAGCAAATGGCTTCCAAAGCAGTGTTATGAAATAAGCTTCGCTGTAGTATTATGAAGAATGTTTGGTCAATATAAGATGATACAAAAATTTCACTTTAGGCCGTGATCCGGACTTTTCGCAAAAAAATGCGTAGTTATTCCCATTTTTTTCAAAATAAAATGGTTGTTTCCCACAAAAGCTGAGAATACCAAAAAGAAATAAGAAAAATGACAATGATTTTTTTTTTTTTTTTTTGTGATGAGCACGTCCTTTCAATATTTTTTTTGTTTTATTGATTGAAGGTTTAACGACCACAGTGAGCAACTCAACGGGCTATAAGCAGTTACCCGTTCCTAATTTAGGGCGACTGGTTCCAGGGAAGGAAGGGAACCAATGCCGTGAAACCAACACAACATCCATGCCTCACCGGGATCCGAACTGCGCCACCATTCAATCCTTTCCGACACGAATAAAAAAAATGTAAAGTTATTCATAGACGTAAATAAAATCAACCGGACTTCTACAATCGATAAAATATCTAGAAGTAGTTACTTTCTCACGCTAGCGGATGAAAGTATGTTAAGAAAATTAACAAATTCTGCACAGAACCTTTCTCATAGATGAAAGAAGATATCAGAGGCAAAGGGATTTTCAGATCCAACAGTTTGAAGAAGAGATATAGAGGAAAACATGATACAACTTCACTAGCGAAAGAATTTTGAATAATGGAAAAGTAGAACATATGCGAAAAGTATCTTTCGTAGCAAAAGTCTTCAAATACATCTGGAAGCAGAGATAGCGAGAAAGATATTTCAGCATTTCCTTTCCCTAGCATGAAAACTAGATTATTTAAACAGTATATTGATCCCCATTTTTACTGTAGCGAATGGTATACAATAAAAAGGGAACTATTTCAGAAATGCAGACGACCATCACCTAGCACCAGAACTATCAAATATAAAAAGCTAAGAATACAGGCAAAGTGTTTCACAAGGTAAATGATATCAGGTGTTAACAGATTTTGTTAATCAGACCTTTTAGAAGCAGGTATATCGATATAAAAACATGAAATATCTGCGCCCGTAGCGGAGAAATTGTGCGGTATTTTTGGCAGGAAATGCAAATGCATGTAACATGTTTTAGTAGTTAGCGTTACTTAAATGAAAACTTATGTTTTCAGTCGGGGTTTTAGGCGCGCAGATATATTTTTTTTATTGGAGGTTTAACGACCACCGTGAGCAACTCAATGGGCTATAAGCAGTCACCCGTCCCTAATTTAGGGTCATTGGTTCCAGGGAAGGGAGAGAGCCAGTGCCGTAAGACAAACAACATCCATGCCTCACCGGGATTCGAACCCGGACGCCGTTCGGACGAATGATCAGCGGCCATCGCTTAGACCACTGTGCCACCGGGGCGGCGCGCGCAGATATTGCTACTAATATGTTGCAAATAGAAACGTGAACTTGTACCCTATAGTGACACCCTTGTACGTTAAGAAAAAAACTGAAATTATAAGCAGAACATTTCTCACCAAAAATGCTCTCAGACAAATATTTTTTCAATTCGGACTGTTAGAAGCAGAGATATCGAGAAAAATAAGATATTCAGCTATGTCCTGTAGCGGTAAAGCTATGCACTATTTCAGGATACTCTCAAAACGTTTGTCGTGTCGTGGTGAGCGGCATCTGATGGCGTAAAACAAATTTCCGATACGAGTTTTCAGAAGCGTATATATTGCCGCAAATACAACACAAAAAGAAATATACACTCACACTCTTAGTGACAAAACAGCTAGTTCTCTGCCAAAAATTAGAAATATATGCAGATCATTTTCCACCAGGGACCACATCCGATGCAGAATTAATTTTTCAAAAATCGGACTTTCAGAAACAGAAATATCGGGGGTATCGCAATTTAACTTTGCGCCACCAAGCGGAAACATTATGCATTACTCTAAAGAGGAAACTACCCAAAACAGTCTTCCTTATATATACTGTATATGGCATTGAATAAAAGAAATAACTTTTTCAACTCGATATTTAGAAGCGACGTAGAATAAAATGTAACTTGAATTCAATACATTTGCATTTACGCCCCCTAGTGGCGAAGGTATGCATTGTAAAAAAGATGGAAAGCAAAATAATCGTTCTCATATTTTAAGCTTCTTAATGCAAAAGACTTTTTCAAATCGGAATAATATATGCAGAGATACGGTGTCCACACACTGACTGTCAAATTGATGCCATAAGCACGCGAACGCATTTAGAAGGATATCAAAATTATTAAGTAATTGAATACTAAATCCTTTAATATTTTTTACGGTACACCATGTTCCCTTCATTCAAAAAACTTGAAAATTTTCATCGTCCCGGAGCGGGGATATTTCTTCAGGGAAATTCGTTTCCCAATCCATCCAACAGAAGAAATATATGACGTAATTGAATATTAACTCAAGTGTTGTGAGGCAAAACAAAAAATTGCATGTAAGAAAGTGAGTTCTGTTAACACCGTGCTAGTAGTGAAATTTGCTGGACTGCTAGTCATTTCAATTTCTACATTTTTTGAAAAAAGAATGACCGTCTCTTATTCCGAGGAATAAAATAACAGATGAAATTCATTGGTGAACAAATGAAAACACATGAAAAGTGAAAAATTCCAAATATTTGACAGAAATAAACTTTCCGAAACTCAATTTTCTTTTTTCAAAACTCACAAAACTGAGCCTTTTGAGAGAATTTTTGCATTCAGGAGGGTTGGCTATGAAAATTATCTTCGTGGAATGAAAACGCAGTTAGTTCAGTGTCCTTCGGCTGATGCACAACATTCATCTCGTCAAAATTCCTTCGCTGCCAAACGTTGGTCGCTTGACAGGCCGCTGTTAAAAGCGCTTGATTGATGCGCATGTCAGAGGCACAGGGGGAATTATAACAAGCAATCGAATCACTATTTATCTTCCGCAGCTGCAATCAAAAGATTATTGCAAAAGGAACATGTCTACAATGCGAGGGGAATAGTTGCGACATGAACATTACAGTACTCTGCCCTCTTCACAAGTTTCAGTTCTGCCAGCAATTATTTTTAAATTCTGAAGTAGTATCTATGATAGTTAAAATAATGCAGCTTAAGAGTAAATCAATGATGACATCGAAAGTACTCTTTGGCCGTTCTGTGGTACCAAAACGTTCTCCCCTTACAAAGCTGGAGCAGCTTCAAAAAGAGAAATTGTACTAAGATGATACTCGAATTAACGTTAAGCGTACAATGCTCTTCTTAAACAAACAGGGAAAAATAAGAATAATTCCAGAAGATATTCATAGGTCTTAATCTAGAAAAACTAAAACCCAAATGTCCGTGGTTGCACCCCCTTTCGATTCAATATACACTCAGTAGACAAAACATTAGATATCAGGCTGATGGGCAGTTGACATGCGCATCCTCCACGAAGAATAGAACAGACCCAAACAGAACGCGGGCGATAAATAAGCGGACAGCAGGGATCCCCAACAGTGTATCGCAATCGACGAACATGGATGAATGTGGTAATCTGCAAATCACATCCAGGTTGAATGTGGAGGCCGAAACAGCGGCAGTGAGCGAACGGTATGGCAAACGCTACATACCCTGCGCTACGGGAGCCCACGTCCTACTTGTGTACCATTGTTGATTGCTCGTCATCTGACATTAAGCCTTGCCTGTGAACATCAAAACTAGACCTGCGAAGTAGCGCCGGGTCGTGTTGTCAGATGAATCCCGTTTCCAGCTGTGCCGAGCTAACGGGAGGACGTGGCGTTGACAACATGAGGCCATGGCCCAATTGTGCCAGGTTGGCTCTCTTCAAGACGGTGGTGGCTCTGTGGTGGTTTGACGAGCCTTCTCATGAGACACATTAGGTCTCTTAGTGTGTCTAGAGATGTACTTAACCTCTGCGCGCTACCAGCATGTGCTGGCTGATCACCTACACGCTTTCATGGCCTTCGCGCATCCTGCGTCCGTTGATCTGTTTTAGAAGAAGAATGCGCCGCTCCACCGTGCGGCAACCACCCAGGCATATTCATTTGAGTTAGGAACCATTTAGTGGCCCCACGTTCTCGACTTAAACCCTGTGGAAGCTCTTTCGGATGCCATGAAGCAGAGTACCAAATCCATGGATCCTGGACCTATGTCTCGGGCGGAGTTGTGGACAATGCTGCAAAAGGAATAGCTGGAATTACCTCTAGAAACCCTCTGGTATCTGGTGCAGTAGATACCTCGGCGTGTACAAGCCGTTATTCGCGCTGAAGGAGGACCAACACGTTATTAGGTAGGTATTTCTAATGTTCTGTCTATTGAATGTGTAGCTTGGCTCATCGAATGCAGTTCTAATTAAACAAGTTAGTAAAATCATGCAATGCATTGATTATGATACGCTTTCCAACATACCAGAAATCGTTACTCAAGTTATGAGGATAATGGCTGTGGAATAAATCTCGCTCCTGTGCCATGACCTTTGATCCCATTTAGGTGATATTCAACAGAACTAGTTCAGTATATCTCCGAAATAACATGGTAAAGTTTTGTCGCAATCGAAGCAATTTTACGTAAATTATGATGCATAAGGGCTATGGAATAGATCCCGCTCCTGTGTCCTAAACCTTTGACCCCATTTCGCCCATTTTCAATAGAATTCGTGCCCAGGCAGGTCCCTACAACATACTCACATTTCATCCAAATCGAAACATTTTTACGTAAATTATGACGCATAATGGCGATGGAAGTGATTCCGCTCCTGTGTCCCGACCTTTGACCCCATTTCGCCCATTTTCAATAGGGTTTGTCCCCAGGTCATCCCCTACCACATACTGAAATTTAATCGAAATCGAACCTTTTTTACGTTAGTTATGACGCATAAGAGCAGTGAAATGGATCCCGCTCCTTTGTCCTGACCTTTGATCCCATTTCGTTCACTTTCAAAAGCGTTCTTTCCCAGGTGTTCCCCTACTACATACTAAACGTTCATCAAAATCGAACGATTTTTACGCGAGTTATCGTGCGGACGAACATACGCGCACAACGCGTGACGTAATGAGGCAGATGAGAATCGCGACCATCTGCTCGCAAGAGTGCGACGTTATAAAACTTCAAAAGGATCCACACACAACGCGTGACGTAATGAGACAGATGGCGTGACCACGCGCAAGCATCTGAATTGCGAGAGTATGACGTCATAAGATTTCTAAGCATGGATAACATTAACGGGGCGACGCCATGACACTAAAAACTTGGTGATTCGGGGTGGTTATTTAACCCACTAAACGAATTTTCCTAAAGTCGAGATCAAGCTAAATCGATTTCTAGTACCAGAAAACGGTAGGTTAACGACTTTCTTCAAAATCCTTAGAGCCGTTTTCAAAATAAAATTTACATACACACAAGAATTGCTCCTTTAAGGTGAACGTCAAGTAATTTTGCTTCCTGTACTTCGAATGGAAAAATTTCTGTACACATTTTCTTCCCAATTAATGCGTTCCCAAGGATGAAAATTTGAACATCGATTAAAATATCTTCATTTTATAACTTGGAATACTTAATATTTTCTAAAACATAACCATAATTATGCAATCCAACGTTTGTCTACTGACGTCATGAAAGTACAGGTCGCGCCATCCTTTTTCTGGTTTCAACCACCAAAGGAAAAGTTATTGATTTTTAATATAATTATGGTTATGTTTAAGAAAATATTAAGTATTCCAAGTTATAATATGAAGTTATTTTAATCGATGTTCAAACTTTCATCCTTGGGAACACATTAATTGTGAAGGAAATGTGTACAAAAGTTTTTCCATTGGAAGTATAGGACGCAAAATTACTTGACGTCCACCTTAATAATATGGGATAAGGGCAATGGAATGGATCCCAATCCCATGTCCTGACCTTTGACCCCATTGCACCCATTTTGGATAGGGTTCGTCCCCAGGTGGTTCCCTACCACATAGTAAAATTTCATTGAAATCGAACCATATTTACGCGTTATGACGCATAAGGGCAATGGAATGGATCCTGCTCCTACGTCGTGACCTTTGACCCCATTTGTCCCATTTTCAATAGGGTTCGTCCCCAGGTCGTCCCTTACCACATACTAAAATTTCATCAAAATCGAACCACTGTTTACGTGAGTTATCGTGCGGACAGACGGACAGACAAAGCTGGAGCATATACGCTTCTTCAACCTACGGTTGGAAAGCGTAAAAAACACGTTCCCGTTCGTGCCGCACTTTTACATCTGTGTTACTAGACCACCATGAGCAACTCTGCAGGTTATAAGGAATCTTCCGTTCGCGGAGTGGGAAACGGTAAATGGGAAGACGGGAAGGGGGGGGCACCACGAGGTAGACTTTTCATCCATGTCTCACCTTGGGCACAACTAGGACGACCACCCAGAAACCTACTCTTCTGACTACTCGGTTACCTGTGCAGCATGTATCACAGTCTGAAATGCGTCATCTCTACACTCACTTAAGTGGAACTAAACACAACAAAAAAGGAGACCACACAGTGAAAATATAATACACTGGTTTCCATAAATTAAATGAAAAAACAGAAAAATCGAGATTATTTGTGAAAAAAGTTCAAAATGCACGGAATTTGAGTACATGACGTGAAATGCAATGCGGAGGCAGATTATCGTATGCAAATGAGCGGAGATGACATTGGTTTTTGCAAAGGACCGGCAGCATAGATGGGGCTGCTGCTGAGCTGTGCTTCACATCGTTTGGGGAAAGGATTTTGTGATAGCAGTTTTGCTGTAATGGCTTTGCGACATCGTTTAACAGATGAAATGTGGTGGAGTGCGATAAGAAAGTTGAGGCAGGTCGAAAACCAAGTAGAAGTTGCAAGATGGTTGTATGTGAATCATCCTGTGATCCACAGACTGTGGAACCAATTTCAAAATACGCAGTCAGCTTCCTGAAGGTACAGTGAAGGAAGGCCCAGGGCACAACATCTGTGGATGACCGATATCTCCGATTGATTGAACAGAGGAACAGGACAGCTACCCAGACACAGTTGGGATCTGCCGTTGATGCGGCAACAGGAATGGTGGTTGTTTCCACTGAAGGCTTTACAAAGCAGGTTTTAATACTGGGCGACTAGCACTCTGCGTCACCCTTACCCTTGTCACAGCGAGAAACGCTTCAATTGGGCAAGACTTCATATCAATTGGAGTAAAAACCAATGGACTTCAGTACTCTTCACAGATGAGTCCAGATTTGCTTTGTAGAGCGATTCCAGGTGTTCTCTGATCTAAAGAGAATGAAGAACATGCTACCGTCCATTTATGGCGCCCGATAGGGACACTTATGGTGGTTGTAACATGTTGGTTTGGGGTAGCATCTCCTTAGGTGTAAGCACAGATCTCTATGCTGGTAGAACAGCATCTTCGAGATCATTGTCCGTATGGATTGGACAGCCAGGTCTCCCGACCTTAGTCTAACAGAGCATGTCCTGGATGCTCTAGGAAGACTTGTTACTACCCTCAGCCCCTACTCAGCAAGATTTGGAGGGGCTTAGACAAGGCTTGCACGAACAATAGTCGCTGCTACCTACTGGGCTCCTAGACACCATCCTCGACAGCATGAAATATTGCAGTGAGGGATGATCAAATTCCGTATTGAGGCGCTTCGGCTATTTTTCACCTGGTTCTGTATGTGGTCATTTTGGTCGGAATTAATTGTTTCTTACAAACTGTGTAAGGTCTTTCTCGAATATGCGATATGATACAGATTTTCACCAAATTTCATAACTATCATCATGTATTTTTTGAGTTATCGCGATTTTTCTGTTTTTTCCTTAATGGAAACCAATGTGTTATTGCACTGTATTAAAGTTTGGCGCTTCAAATGAACGGGAACTGTAGTATGCGTGTTGGCAATGGTAGAACATATGTTCTTCCTAATTGGTTAATTAAGCACAATGCTTGAATCGCACGCAACATTTGCAGAGGCGATTTCTCCATTCATCTATTTACCCTGAGATTTGTTTTCGACGAAATAAAAACACGGTGTAATAAATTATTGTTCCTCCGATTATTCCTGAAGCGACTATTTATACCATTACCAACAGAATTCTCGAAATCGAGGATAATATCAGGAATACGTTGAAGTATTATGAGGTGAAGATAACGCTTCTTAGGGATGATGCTACGAAGATAACTGAGGAGCACATTTCATCGTATATGAAAGATCTGAACTAAGACCCACTTCACCTTAACCTTCATCAAACAAGGTTTTGAGTTTGCACGATGACCTATATACAGGCTTAAACTTGAATTTACATGCTAGATGTTGAATATTTTGGAAGTGGGAAAGAAAAATCATTTGAGGCGTTTCTAAAGGAAGGACTAATCATCATTCTCAGAGAACGTAAGATTCAGAGACAAGCTTTTAATAATTCATATTAAAACGCAGTTTGATGGCTTATCGAAGAGCTGAAGGGAGGCTGTCCCGAAGCAAATCTTTACCTTGACAAGATGCGCTTTCACAGGAAGCCCAATCCCTCTTAGACGTTCGCTTCCGAGAAAGAACAGTCTGCGCCTGTTTGCAAGACTAGAAAGATCGTGTGACTTTGCACAAGGATGATTATGCTGCTAGAGATATTAGGATAGAAAGGCTAGTTATATGTTTCGGAGTGAGACCTGACGAGAGTTTAGAAGTGTTTCGCGATCTTCGTTCGCCTTTAATGATTTAGAGGTCGTATTAACAGGCACTGATTACCTAGAAGACCTTCCGTATCTTTCTCGTGGAGTCTTTTCCTGCTAACGATGGAGGAGAAGTACCTTGGGGAGTTTTTTCTGACAATTCAGAAGTAATGATTTCCAAATCCTTTGATTTGTGGAGAATGCCAGTGATCTCGTGCGAAATTCTTTAGTCTATCTTGGAACATTAAGAACAAGGTTAATAGACAGTGAGGTTTGCTCAACCCGCCTTTCTCGAAGATGAATAATCGTGACGTCACTGCGTAACATCACCGTCCTAACATCTGAATCGTATAATAGATCCGAACTGCAGCTATGGAGAAAGATGTCTTGCTAACAATTTTTACAACTACAACACAGAACAAAAGCTTATGGAAAAGAACATTTACATTAAATACAGGAGAAATTCATATCCATGTGAATATATTTTAGTAACCGAGATTTCAAAAATACCTCCAGCACATTTTTGTTGCGTAAAGGGCAAAAAAACGGTTTTACTTTTAAATGTTATTTTTAGTTACAAGGTGATTTTTTTCTGTTTTTATATAAATTTAGAAGGGAAAACGCACAGCCATGACATTATTGTCATATAATAAAGAATTTCTTTATGAGGAACAGGAAAAACATCTCGGCAATTCCAAATTTTTTAATTTAAAATTGAAAACATTACGTAATGACAAATCTGGTAGAATTTATGAAGATTATTCCAGTTGGCTTACGAATAATACTCGTAATTCCGACACGCTGCTATGATTCAGATACAAAGAAACGTGGTGATTAGGTAGTCTTACGATATCGATTTGGACAGTGACGTCACAAAGCAATCACCGGAAGTGCAGCATGAACAGAACCTTGTCATCTACTAACCTTAGCGATTAGGTAGCCTTACGATGTCGATTTGGACAGTGGCGTCACAAAGCAATCACCGGAAGTGCAGGATGAGCAGAACCTTGTCATCTACTAACCTTGCACTAAGAATACTTTAATACCACTCAGATCAACTGATGTGATGCGCTTCTTAAAACACAGAGTTGTCAATGTTTTCAACTATCTTGAGGTTACCTTCGTAAAACGGACAGATTAAACCAATAGTGCTAAAGGGATTGAGCAGGAGTTTGGGGAAGATTTTAATATTTACTTCGCATCGTGTTGAATTATTCAGCAAGATTTTGGAAGGAAATTTCAAAATAAACTGATTTTCCCAACATCTTTTTGAGCGAATATTGCTTTCCTGGGGAGGGAATCAGTGTTGTCTAGAATTATCAAGATTTTTTTTTCAGAAAAAAAACAACCGCAGTATATCAGTAGTTGAGTTACATAAATGTGGTTGAACAGAATGTTGGAGTGTTCTTACAATCTCATTGTTCGGCCGTTACCTACCAAATGGATAAAGATATTTTTTTTAAGCGAATGCAATCATTAGTAGTTTCAAGAATAATGGCTATTTCTCGAAAATGCCACGAAAGCTGTAAGAGATACACAGTACATTCACGCATGGCCATAAGATCAGCCCGGTAACCACATCGTCTTCACACTCTAAATCGACGATCGTCGGCGCTGAAACAAAAGCGAGACTCGTCACTGAATATGACATGGTTTCATTCGTTCCGCCACGCATATCTTGTACGACCCTACTGAAACATTGCGCGACGATGTGTTACGGTGAGTGGCAATCGTTGCAATGGCTGACGAGAGCGTTAACCAGCCTAAGCCAATCTGCGAATCACAGTCCGTGTCAGCTAATCTGCAGTTAACAGTTCATTTAGTCCAATCCCACTACGGTGACGCATGCGACCTTCCTCCAAACAATAACGCCTCATTCGGTAGTCAGCTGCTGCATCCCGATCAATTTTCTCCAAACAATAACGCCCCATTCGGTAGTCAGCTTCTGCATCCCGATCAATTTTCTCCAAACAATAACGCCCCATTCGATAGTCAGCTTCTGCATCCCGATCAATTTTCTCCAAACAATAACGCCCCATTCGGTAGACAGCTGCTGCATCCCGATCAATTTTCTCCAAACAATAACGCCCCATTCGGTAGTCAGCTTCTGCATCCCGATCAATTTTCTCCAAACAATAACGCCCCATTCTGTAGTCAGCTTCTGCATCCCGATCAATTTTCTCCAAACAATAACGCCCCATTCGGTAGTCAGCTGCTGCATCCCGATCAATTTTCTCCAAACAATAACGCCCCATTCGGTAGTCAGCTGCTGCATCCCGATCAATTTTCTCCAAACAATAACTCCCCATTCGGTAGACAGCTGCTGCATCCCGATCAATTTTCTCCAAACAATAACGCCCCATTCGGTAGTCAGCTGCTGCATCCCGATCAATTTTCGCGTAGGGATCAACCAGTATTACGTAGCCCTATGATCAAGCCTTATGGTTAAGGTGTCCTGTAGCGTTTGTGTGTATAACTGCCTTACTGAAACACTGCATAAATCAAAACTTCACTTATAGTGAAATCCAAGTCACTCAAATAAAGTCCGGAAGTTTACTTACAGCTAATCCTTTATTAATAAATAAATAATAAATACACAGTTGACGTGGATTAGGAACATCAAATAGAAGTCATCGCTCTTTCCACGTTTATAAGTGAGTCACGGAAAAATTCTCATCGGCCACCACCGTGAATCCGGCATTCCAGTTACGCGCCGAACATTCTTCCACTGCACCACAGCGGCCTCGAAATTCTCCAGACTCACATACGACAAACTGCCAAACCACCTGGCAGGTTGCTTTCTTTGGAGTTCTGCACAATGCTGGGGATTCACCAAAGATGAACAGCAGCAACTGAACAAATAATTAGAAGGCGAATGAATAATAAATACCCAGTTGACGTGGATAAGGAACATCTAATAAAAGTCATCGCTCTTTCCACGTTTATGAGCGAGTCGCGGAAAAATTCTTATCGGCCGTCAACCAGAATTGAACCCAGGGTCTTCCAGTTTCGCGCCGGACATGCTTTTACGGCGGCCGATGAGAATTTTTCCGTGATTCACTTATAAACGTGAAAAGAGCGATGACTTCTATTTGATTTGATAATCCTTTATTGCTGTCAATAGGCACTTTATTATTTGCACTTCAACAAGAATCAATTAACTATAAAACACTGGAACTAGAACTACTATCCACGAGAACTCAACACTGTTATTAAAGTGGAACACATAACCTTCAGAAATACTTAAACGGCAATTTAAGCAGTCGTGTATCCAAACGAACTATTAGCGTTCACCATCCAACATCTCTCCATAAAACAATAGCTGCATTGCCTTTTTATCTATTGTTCTTATCCGGCTACACATACGTCACTCTTATTCCCACCTCAGGACGTTTCCAACAGTATTTTCGTTTGAGGGAAAGACATAACGTTAAGTTTGGAAAGTACAAAAGAAAACAAACTCAAATTTACATAAGAAAAGGAACTAAAAATGAAAATTAACTGAGAATATACGTCACAGTCCGTGTGATAGTAGGATTTCCGATGATGTAACCCAGGAACTTTTGGTTTGTTTGGGGATTTAACGACCACCGTGAGCAACTCAATCGGCTATAAGCAGTCACGCTTCCCTAAGAACTAGTTCGACGGTAGTGAGATAGCCAGTGCCTTTAGCAAACGCAACATCCACACCTCACCGGCATTCAAACCCAGGCCCACCTGGTCAAGTGAACGGTCATATTCCAGCACTTAGACAATTGTGCCAGAGGAGCGGTCCAGTCATTTTCATTTCTTACATGTGCTTTTGTCATTGAGATCACTCCGGTGCAATAGTCCACACGCTCAGGTGAGAACGACCAAACTTTCCTACGCGAGCGATTTTACCCTTTTATTTCTCTCACCTATCACGTGATTGGTTCGAAACTGCAATCATTTACATAATCCAACTGTAGACACATACCCACCAATCTGCATGGAGCTTTTTGGTGCAGCATCTTCTACGTCGAGCAGTTGTGAAAACACAAGTTTGTCCGCGCCGGGCATCGAACCCGAGAACCCTCACTCCGGAGTAAGTCGCTCTCCCAACTGAGCCACGCAAACATAATGTCTCGCTGCAGATTTGTCGTCTTGACACATGTTTTGACTTTTGTAGTACGCCACATCATTTCCCTCTTAATTTTGTTTTCTTTCTTTGAAGCGAAGTAGAAATTTTTCATTAATTCCAAACAATGTGTTTTCTTGATACATGAAAATGTGTTGTCTTGACACAAATTTTCACCTCTGTAGTACGTCACACAGTGTATGTTTCAGTAATGGAAATGAAATGAAATGAAATTGAACTACACAAATAAGCCTGAAAATTTTCTTTTAGAAGAGGTAGATAAAAAAACCAACACGAGCGAACTTCTTTTTAACGAAATGTTATTTAGCAAGCAAATTTCTTCATTCAGTAAACATTTCGGGAAATCTGAACGTTGAGAAAAATGCATGTAAAATAATTTCCACTTAATGAATCCAATTTCTGTTTCGCGAACCTTTTATTTTAGAATCTCTGTGGATTGGCTAATGTACTCTGGGATTCACGAATTATTTTCTCACTTTTTGTTATTACCGTTTTGCTTTCTTACCTCTATTTTTGTCCCTTTATTCACAGCCTGCCCATCCCCAAGAGAATTCTTGTTCCCCAAAACAAATGTTGGAGTCATTTAGTTAATGTGTGTGGAAGGAAGGAATTTGGCAATGGATAATCACAAGCACTCAAGAAGCCAATACAATCCCCATCGCACAATGGTGTAATAAAAAGTGGGGCCGGTGATGTTCGATGGAAGGAAGGGGGGGGGGAATAAAAATTTCCCAACCAAAGAAAGGATTAAAACATTGTTTCCATCGTAGTACTGTATTTCGAACTTCAATGAGCAGGCCCCAGAGAGTTCGTTTCGCCAATATCCATGGCCTTTGCGACTTACTGAAAGGGGAATATTGTCATATTTCCTAGAA
Organism: Macrothele yani; assembly: GCA_039090855.1. Taxonomy (NCBI): domain Eukaryota; kingdom Metazoa; phylum Arthropoda; class Arachnida; order Araneae; family Macrothelidae; genus Macrothele; species Macrothele yani. The sequence continues at coordinate 4,205,159 of CM077009.1, forward strand.
TTGTAACAGTGTGTGTGTGTGTGTGTGTGTGTGTGTATGTAATGAATGGTTTAGTGGTTTTTCAAGCACTTCTTTCAGCTGCATGTTTGCAGACGACTAGTTCAAAAGCAAAATGTCTAAAGAAAATGCAAGATGAAAATCATCTAAATATTCAGTTGAATAAATAAATCCATCGCTCTTTCCACGTTAAGCAACGCACAGCAACCGAAAAATGCGAGAGATTACAAGTATTAGAAGAGATTTTTAAATGGTGAAAAAAATGTTGCTTCAAAGTATGGCATTCCTGAGAACAATTTGTCCACAATTTTGAAAAATCGGAAGGCGATTTTGAAATTAAGTGAAGAAACCAGCTCTACGAGGAAAAGAACAATTTTTTTATTGGGGTTTAACGACCACCGTGAACAGCTCAGTGGGCTATAAGCAGTCGCCTGTCCCTAATTTAGGGCCACTGGTTCCAGGAAAGGGAGAGAACCAGGGCCGTAAGACGCACAACATCCATGCCTCACCAGGATTCGAAACCGGACCCATCCTGGACGAATGATCAGAAACCATTGCTTAGACCACCACTCCATCGGAGCGGCTAAATTTAGGTTTGCAGGCTCGTGAGTTAGTAGGATGATTCTGTGTACAAATGGAATCAAATAGTTTGTGAAAGGGATATTCTCTTCTTTGGCTCTTTAACTCTAAAATACAGAATTTCAGGGGAGTACAGGATATCTTAATTAAAGAAAAAGCATGGAATAATCGTCAAAGCTGTATCCGGGGAAAGCACGGACTTTAACGAAGAATTGAATTTGCAGTGATGGGAAAAAATGCTATTCTTAAAAAAAGCTCTTAGGGGGACAATAATCCTAAGGAAATGTTTAGTGGGAACGAAACAGGCATTTTTAAGTGCCTTGCCAATATAACTTTGATGATGAAAAATGATGAATGGTTTGGTGGACAGCATAACAAAGAAAAAACAGCGGTGATGAAAATATGACTATAGAAGAACAATGAACCTACACTGCTGCTCACAATTATAAGGACAGTCGTATTTTGCAGATAAGTACACAGGATTCGTACATTGACGCATTATGTACATGAAGTGGAATACCGAACCTACATAAGTTTCAAACGCGAGATTTGGAACCTCAGTTAACTTTTATAAAAGTTAATAAAATAACTTATGCGTTTTTTTAAGGTGTCCATAAATATAAGGGCACGAAAAAAAGTTCAAAGAAAAACGAATAAACGTCCATGTAGTGCATGTGTTATGCAAATAAGAGCAACGTCTGCGTAGGTGATCGTGTTCTCGAACACACTGCGTATGTCGTTTTGTGTAATAACAGAATGCCTCGTGGAAAGGAGTTAACTGCAGTATGGGTTCCAAAGATATGGAAACTTTGCGGTGAAGGGAAATCATATCGTGAGATAGCTGTGGCAATTAAAAAGTCAGGTGCGGTAGAAAATGTTACGAAAAGAGGTATTAAGAGATCCGTTAAAAAACGTTCCGGTCGCAAACGAAAGCTGTCGTCAAGGGATATTTGACTCATAATAGTCATGGCAACCAGGAAAAAAATGTCTTGTAAATAAATTGCCGGCTCCATACTCGTCAATGTGTCCCGTCAAACTGTTTCATGTGTGCTGCACAGCTCAACTGTCGCCAAATACTTGAAAACGAAAGCGAGACCCGCTCTCACCAGAAGACATAAAGAGATGAGGAAAGCAGCTGTATGTACTCCAGTGGATGCAGAATAACATCAGGTGGGATACAATTATTTTTTCCGACGAAAAACGTTTTAATTTAGCTGGCCCAGACGGCCTATATTATTACTGGCATGATCTCCCTGAAGAAAAAGATGTGAAATTGAGGCAACATCAAGGTGGTCCGTAGTTAATTGTTCTGGGGTGGTCCGTAGTTAATGTTCTGGGGTGGTCCGTCGCTAATGTTCTGGGGTGGTCCGTCACTAATGTTCTGGGGTGGTCCGTCACTAATGTTCTGGGGTGGTCCGTAGTTAATGTTCTGGGGTGGTCCGTAGTTAATGTTCTGGGGTGGTCCGTAGTTAATGTTCTGGAGTAGTCCGTCGTTAATGTTCTGGGGTGGTCCGTCGCTAATGTTCTGGGGTGGTCCGTCGCTAATGTTCTGGGGTGGTCCGTCGCTAATGTTCTGGGGTGGTCCGTAGTTAATGTTCTGGGGTGGTCCGTATTTAATGTTCTGGTGTGGTCCGTAGTTAATGTTCTGGTGTGGTCCGTAGTTAATGTTCTGGAGTGGTCCGTCGTTAATGTTCTGAGGTGGTCCGTCGTTAATGTTCTGGGGTGGTCCGTCGTTAATGTTCTGGGGTGGTCCGTCGTTAATGTTCTGGGGTGGTCTGTCGTTAATGTTCTGGGGTGGTCCGTCGTTAATGTTCTGGGGTGGTCCGTCGTTAATGTTCTGGGGTGGTCCGTCGCTAATGTTCTGGGGTGGTCTGTCGCTAATGTTCTGGGGTGGTCCGTCGCTAATGTTCTGGGGTGGTCCGTAGTTAATGTTCTGGGGTGGTCCGTAGTTAATGTTCTGGGGTGGTCCGTAGTTAATGTTCTAGGGTGGTCCGTAGTTAATGTTCTGGAGTAGTCCGTCGTTAATGTTCTGGGGTGGTCCGTCGTTAATGTTCTGGGGTGGTCCGTCGTTAATGTTCTGGGGTGGTCCGTCGTTAATGTTCTGGGGTGGTCCGTAGTTAATGTTCTGGGGTGGTCCGTAGTTAATGTTCTGGGGTGGTCCGTCTTTAATGTTCTGGGGTGGTCCGTCGTTAATGTTCTGGGGTGGTCCGTCGCTAATGTTCTGGGGTGGTCCGTCGCTAATGTTCTGGGGTGGTCCGTAGTTAATGTTCTGGGGTGGTCCGTAGTTAATGTTCTGGGGTGGTCCGTAGTTAATGTTCTGGGGAGGTCCGTAGTTAATGTTCTGGGGTGGTCCGTATTTAATGTTCTGGTGTGGTCCGTAGTTAATGTTCTGGTGTGGTCCGTAGTTAATGTTCTGGAGTGGTCCGTCGTTAATGTTCTGGGGTGGTCCGTCGTTAATGTTCTGGGGTGGTCCGTCGTTAATGTTCTGGGGTGGTCCGTCGTTAATGTTCTGGTGTAGTCCGTCGTTAATGTTCTGGAAATGGGAAGACCGATTTAGTCCTGATTCCGTCAAGTATGAATTCTGAACGATATATCCAAGTGTTAGATCAGCAACTGTTAGCATATTCGTGGCCTTTAGGTGGCGATAATTTCATCTTTCAGAAGGACAATGCCCCATCGCACACATCGAGAGTTTGTAAACAGTGATTTTCGGACAAAACCGTGTTCTGAACTGGCCTCCCAATTCTCCAGATTGAAACATCATTGAAAATGTTTGGGGTGCAATGGCTAGATTGGCATATGCTAATTGCAGAAAATTTTCCACCGTTCCTGAGTTCGAAAAGGAAGTCTTAGCAGTATGGGACAAGATCACTCCATCAGTATTTACGGAAACTCGTTGAAAGTATGCCAAACAGAATGGCTCAGTGTCTAGAGAACAAAGTTGGCCATACCACCTATTAAGGGTATTAATATTGTAAAATGAATTATGTTTACACATGGAAGGACAAGCTGTCTTTATAATTTTGGACCTGTGTCCAAATGGCATTTTGCTTTGCTTCTTGTAATTATAATGAAAAAAACAAATACAGAATGTTTCTGTTATATTTTGTCATCAATTACGCAAATATAAGGTTTTCCTGTTTCTGCAGTTATTTTGTATTGTGCATCACCAGTATTTGTGGTGTCCTTATACTGTCCTTATAATTATGAGAAACAGTGTATTAGTTTTAGGCAAAAGCAAAAAAATGATATCTTTGAAACGTACGAAATCGTTAAAGGTCGATTATGAATTTAATAAAAAGACTGATTGCACATATTTTTAAAGATCGGATATTAAAGTTGGGCGAACTTATCCAGCTAAGGAAGCGTCGTAAAATACTCAGTGTCTGACAACTGTCCTCACTGTCGAACCGTAATTTCAAAACTCAAAAGCAAAACAGTTTAACTTCAAAATTGATTACAGTCTTCTGTAGGGCCGTAACTACCGGGAGGGCAGAGAGGACGGTTGCCTTCCCAGAATGGTCGTACCAGGGGCGTAATTTCTTACTCTAATGAGTGTAAAAAATAGAAATGAAGAGAGTGTGAATAAATTTGCCTAACATTTTAACTCAAAAATAAATTTATACACTTTAGTATCTTCTTTTTGTAAATATTTTAGTTACCTTCATACACTATACCAGTGGCGTATATTCGAGGCAAGCTGCGAAGCCCAGAGAATGCACAAATAAAAGTCAATTAAATATGCACAAATAAAAGTCAATTATCAACGGTATGAAGAAATGTCGATGCTTTCGGTGCGAAAGAAACACGATCGGATTCACTTCTTTCGGTTAAGAGAATCCATCTGGCGAGCGATGATCAACGAACGGAATAACGCAAGCAGGTCTTCCAGAGTCTTCGCTGCTCTGATTCGAAGAACTTCGATACGATCGCCTGCTAGCGTTTCCATGACAACATAAATGAGCATACGGAGGGGAATGGTACATTGCTTTGCGCAACGGTTCGCTCAGAAAAGAGAAGACTTCGACTAGCTCAGTCACTTGCAAGTTTTCGCCTGCAACTGCGCGTGTTTCACGAGAGTTGTTTCAGTTTGTGTGAAGTGAAAATGAATTAAAATCAGTGATATTATATCTTAAATTTGTGGCTTTGTTGGATTCGAACTGTTTTGATAAATTAAAAGCTTCCCTGAACATCTGCAGTCAGAACATAAAGTACTCTATGATTCAACTTTTGATACAGCTCGACTAGAAAATGACTGAAGGTGTTTTATTCCCTTGATGAATACAAAAAAACTCAGTAAGAGGCATTACTTGTTACATAAAGTTGAATCAATTGGACAGTCTTTAGTGAGGGGTACAAATTAGCACACCTAATATTAAACTTTCCATCAACAACTGCCAGAAGTTTTTCGGTATTAAAAAGAATAAAGATATATTTTAGAGCCACACAAAGACATGTACATTCGAGCAACTTGGCTGTTTTGTCAATAGAGAAAAACGTTATTTTTAAATACGAAAAAGTACTCGGAGGAAACATTTTTGTGAAAACGTAAAACTCATGTTCACACAAAAGGAAAGAAGAATGGAGTTCATATACAAATAAAATATTCAGAATAAGAATGGCGTTCATGTACAAAAAAGAAGACCAAATCCTAATACTCATAATTATTTGGTATCATGCTAGCAATAGCATGTACCTAAAATTTAGAAACAAAAGTTACTTCTATTACTTAACAATAAAATATTTAACTTCGCAATTTTAAAAAATAACAGTTCGACGGGAGTAGCCCATGTCTCGTACCCAAGATATGCCACTGACTACAGGTTAACTGACGTAATAGTGTATGTGGCTGTGAGTTGTGGACCACCTCATATGGATGCATGGAATTGTCGGAAACAGTGGTTGGAGGTATGTAAAACAATATGCTGGCATTCTTAACTTCCGGGACCTTTCTGAATACGTTGTAGGAATGAAGAGCTAATTAGTCATTTTTACTCTGCAGTCGCTGAAAGTTCCTTTGAGCGTTTAACCTTGAACGGAATTTTTCTAAGCCCACTCCGAAAGCATCTTCCTATTGTTACGTTTACAATCTAATACTCATTCGTTCTGTGCTGATTTGTTTTCAGTCTGCATTTCTGCACGTATTGTGTTGTCGGTCTCCACATAACTTTTACATTTCACTTGATATTTAAAACCGTCGGTTCTTGGGTATTCGCCTAATTTTTTAATTTTGAGTAAAATTATGTCGAAAACTGGAAGAGATTTTTCAACGATCATAATGCTTTCCTATAATGAAGGTATGAGAAAGCAAGAACTGCTTACTTTTTGAGTGGAAGTAAATATTTTTTGTACTCAAAGGGGCGTAATTTGAAGTCTCGACATTGATATTTCACAACATTGATATTTCTTGCATATTACAGTGAAAGTTAATTATTTTGCGTCAGATAAGTTAATTGTATAATAGTTCTTTTCTATTGCACTTCTCACTAAAATAAATCGAAGCCTGAAATAACTGATCGCTGTTCGCATAAGATGTACAAGCTACCGTAACTTAGAGTAATTGAATTTAAATTAATAAATGTCATTGCAATTGAACTGACCAATGTAGCATTAGCTTCTCTATAGGAATATATTCAAGTTGAGCTTGCGGCTTCGTTATATGGAAGTGTGAAAACACAAATTTGTCCGTGGCGGGGATCGAACCTGCGCGCCCTCACTCCGGAATAAGTTGCTTTCCCAACTAAGCTACAAGGGACAAAATGTATCGCTGCATATTTGTCGTCTTGACGCGTGTTTTATCTCTGTAATACGTCACAGAAGTTCAACTGTACTTATGTGAGTCTCTCGTATATTTACTCAAATTTTCATGATAAGGTAGTTAACATTTACACAGTAAAAGTTTGCACAAAACAGCTGACTTCTGATCTTAAAAAAAAGCTGCCAACAGAAAAATGCTGACGCATAAACGAAAGTGATCAGCATTTTCACTGCGATGTCTTTCTTTGTACACACACAAAGATGGAGCACCGAGAAAGTTCTACTTGTTGTCCGCACGCTCTAGCCTCCATGGAAACTGCTTATAGGTTACACCATTGCAAGAAAGAGAGCCACGTGGCATGTTCTCTTCCCCGTTTGTGTCTCCAACTGTGTAATCAAGCAGGCAAGTATACGTTTCGGGAGATGTTGAAAAAGCTAAGAAGACGCTCACGTTTTAATATCAACATTGATTTCGGATGACGGAGATTACCGTAATGCATAACGAGGAAGACGAAGAATAGATATATCCCTCAGTTTCATGACTAACCTTATCTCTACAAGTGGATAAATATCATAGCCGTGATGTTCCCGACAGGCCTAGAATAGAAGGATGTTTTATTTTCGGTAGTGCGATGTCCTTGCAATGGGGAAAGGAAAGGACTTGTCGAAGATTGAACAGGGAATGATTACCAGCGCGAGGAAGTCAGAACCAATATATCAGCAACCTGAGGCATTGTTGGCTAATTAGTCAGAACCAGGAAGTCTTATTAGTCAGAACCAGTATCTCAACAATCTCAGGCACTGTTGGCTCATTATTCAGAACCAGAAAGTCTTATTAGTCAGAACGAGGAATTCAGAACAAGTATCTCAGCAATCTCAGGCATTGTTGGCTTATTAGTCAGAACGAGGAAGTCAGAACCAGTATCTCAACAATCTCAGGCACTGTTGGCTTATTATTCAGAACGAGGAAGTCAGAAACAGTATCTCAGCAACCTCAGGCAGTGTTGGCTTATTAGTCAGAACCAGGAAGTCTTATTAGTTAGAACCAGTATTTCAACAATCCCAGGCACTGTTGGCTTGCTATTCAGAACCAGGAAGCCTTATTAGTCAGAACGAGGAAGTCAGAACCAGTATCTCAGCAATCTCGGGCATTTTTGGCTTATTAGTCAGAACCAGTACACCTCAGCAACCTCAGGCAGTGTTGGCTTATTATTCAGAACCAAGAAGTCTTATCGTCAGAACGAGGAAGTCAACCCAGTATCTCAGCAACCTCAGGCGTGGTTGGCTTTTCAAGGGCCGCCGTAGTGAAGGTATGGCGGGAATGGCCTGGAGAGGTCATACGTATGGGAAATAGGAAACCACCACTGGTTGACCGTCGGGATGAATCTTGTTTTCATGTGCTGTCAGGCACAACAGACAACCAATTCCTCAATTAGCGGTAGACTACAATCAGGATGCACAGGAAAGTATTTCTAAGCACACGATTCAGCTGAAGCTCTATCGGATAGGTTTAAGAAGTCTACGGTTCATTCCCGTGCCCAATGTTAACCGATGGCCATCGACAGCTGAGCCTGTATTGGGCACAGAAGAGTCGTGACTGTATATTGGACTACCGGAAAATAGATGCCTTGTGTCCGACTGGTCTAGGTTTCAACTGCTACATACCGATGGACGGATCTGTGTTTGACGTCGCAAGGGTGAACAGCTGGCACCAGACTCCCTGGTACGACAAAAACAGGCTCAATGGAAAGGTATTCCATCATGTCTAGAGGATAGTTCTTAGCATTTCAATGGTTCTCTTCGTCACCGCTGAAAGCACGGTCACCGCCAGATCCTACTTAGACACTGCTTCTGATTAAGTGTTACTCTACATGGTGACCGTGTGCATCCGGATAACATTTAACATGTGAGGTGCTCCTCTAACCTTCCTTTTGAGTTTTTCTTACATAAATTTAGTTATTTCCTGGTTAAACATTTTCCTACTGAACGGCACATTACTATAATTAGGCAACACTGACAGTGAGTCTGAGCAATCTAAAGTGACTACATTGAATGTGAATTGCATGGAGCTGGTGGAGAGAATGGAGATTCATAGATATTACGAGTAGATTAATAAATGTTGATTTGGCCTAAAAGATTATAGCCCACCTGATGTATAAAGGATTAACGAACAAGAGTCATTTCCATGCGACTGATATCCGTGACGATACCGGTGAATGATATTCTAGTAGTGGATTATATGCATGTTATTCTGAAGTACAGAAGAAACTGCTGGAATTAGGTAATGAATAACCAATTCTTTCTACCTGGCCGTTTGGTTACTTATTTATAAACATCTATTGACGTGCTGCGAAGCTACCTAAGAACATTAGCTGGTTAGCTAGCAATTTAGTTAACCATTTAAGAGGCAGCGTATTCAAAAGGTAAAACTCGATGTCTTTCAGAAAGACAGCGCCTCTTGTCGCAAGGCCAACTTCACTGAATAATGGTTCCATCATCAAGTCCAAAAAATTCGTTCTTTCCTCTGCCATATTCCTCAGACTTAAATCCCATCAAACATTTGTGGGATGCAGCATTCACCGTTTTACGTCAGTTCCTAGCTTAGAATTCCAGGAGGTCATTCCGTCCAGTAGGTAGAGATCAACTGAAGACACCTTCGGTAGTCTAGTAGTGTCCATGCTAATGTGGGTGTAAATGAGCACATGATTATCACGGCTAAAAGTGGTCCAATTTGCTGATGTTACTGCTCATTAATGTGTACCATAGACCAAGCTCTAATACTTAAATCATTTTTTTGAGTTAAGGTTTCACGACCACCGTCAGCAACTCAATGGGTTATAAGCAGTCGCCAGTCCCTAATTTAGGGTCATTGGTTCCAGGGAAGGGAGAGAGCCAGTGCCGCAAGACCAACACAACATCTATACCTCACGGGATTCGAACCCGGACCCTTCTCAGATGCATGGTCATAAAGCCAGCGCTTAGACCACTGCGCCACCAGAGCGGTTGACTGTGATTAAGGAAAAAGGTAAGGAATTCGATTAACACATGCTGAATCCTAGCAGACAGCTATAAAATTTGCATGCCTTTTAATTTCCGCATTCTTGAAAATTTACATTTAAGATATCCGGAATTGCAAGAAAACCTTTCTTGATCTTTTTGTTAATTCAATTTGTGTGTTTTTCTTTTCGTATTGGATCTCAGATGTTTTCGAGATAAAATTTAAAACAGAATAAGCAATTCTTAAAAGAACTTTTCCCTTTTAATCTAGAAAAAATGTATCCGATAAATATTTTTAATTCCAAAACTAAAGAGAGCTACCGTGAATTCGGTTTTAGCAGTTGTAATATTTTAAGCTTTCGAAATTGTTCATTTGGTTAATAAATGTCTTCAGCTAATATTGTCGAATACAGGACACACTAACTAATTTGAAATAAATGGTAGCGGCGAAAAGAATCAACGCTTAAACTTTCTAAACATGTTTATTCTTTCAACAGTAGTTTTCGAGAACAGAAAACAGGGACAAACAAGAAGTTACCAATGTTTAATTAATACAGACATTTAACGTGGACCAGGAACATCAAACAAAGGTCTTCGCTCTTTCCACGTTTATAAGTGAGTCACGGAAAAATTTACATTGGCCGCCACCGGGAGTCGAACCCAGGGTCTTCCCGTTACGCGCCGGATATGCTTCCGCTACACCACAGCGGCCTCGAATTCCTCCAGACTCACGCACGCTAACCGCCAAGCCAAGTTGGCAGGTTGCTTCTTGGAGCCCCGCACAATGCTGGGGATTCAACAAAGATGGTAAGCACAAACTGAAGAAATAATTAGAAGGCGAATGAATAATTAATACAGACATTTAACGTGGACCAGGAACATCAAACAAAGGTCTTCGCTCTTTCCACGTTTATAAGTGAGTCACGGAAAAATTCTCATTGGCCGCCACCGGGAGTCGAACCCCGGTGGCGGCCAATGAGAATTTTTCCGTGACTCACTTATAAACGTGGAAAGAGCGAAGACCTTTGTTTGAGGTTACCAATGTGTTTAATCTTCGCGTAGGTCATGGACGAACACAAATCTTACAGCATCAGGTTGTCGCCACAGCAATCTCATATAGTTTTATCAAACATAGCAATCTCGTTTTTTTTCAGTAGTCATCTCTCCACTCTATTTCATCTCTCCACACCACTTTTATTTTCATTTAACTTACTCTCAGTGTTGCTAAAATGTACACGTTTTTCGGGGAAGTAATACGTCGTTCATTAGGAAAATGTTTAACCGAAAATTTACTGAGACAAACTCAAAAGTTAAATTAAATGTATACGTCACACTGTGTACGGGTTTAAGTTCAGGAAAAATAGTAGCGTTTTTATATGTGAAATAATTGACCGACGATTCACGAACTTACAGATTTTGGCGATGAAAACCAAAATCTTTATGCCTAAGAAAAGCACACAAGGTGTGCGAGTAATTGACGATTTTAAAAAGCCCTTCAATATTTTGCTGCGAGTGCCTTTTAAACTCCTGGGAGTTCCAAACCACGTCACACGTTCCATTTTCATAATGCTGCCGAAGGAGAGGCATATTTTGTTCGCCCCGAGAATAAACAGCATATTACGTGATTTTTCCTATGATAGAAGCAAAACAAAAGTGGAAAGAAACATAAAAGGAATTATTAGAGATATTCTTTGGCGGCATGTGGACTGAATCACTGAAAGACATTAAGACTAGATTGATTGCCTAATTGCATAGCCTATCTTTAGTTCAAACTGCCAGGTTTTTTCTTTAACGTCATAAAAGTTTTACCACTGAACTAAATACGTTATTGCGTGATTACTTATTTAGGAAGTACAAATCTACCTTATCTAATTATTTTGACCTTACGGCTTCCGAAATCTTTAGAATTCTACAATAATTACATCACTAAGCCGTAATCTACACAGGAAACAACTATTCTTGCTGAACTTTGATTCTGGCACGCATTTCACATAAATCTAGCTATTAGAAAAGGAATAATTACTGTACACCAATGAATCGCTTATTCTTTCCAGTATTGTACCTGAAGTATTGTAACTCTTACTACGTCGTTTGTAAGAAAATAAGAAAGATGACAGAATTTTCGGGTGAAATGAGCGCATTGTTTGAATCCTTTGCAAAAAAAAAAAAAAAAAAAAGAATGTTTCAAGGAGGGTTTAAGGGAAATAGAAAATAAACAAAAAGGAAAATGCATTTATTTTTCTCATCAGAAAAATAGGGCACGGAATAAAATGCACAATGTTTTCCTTCATAGTGAAGAGAACCAGCTATCAAAAAGAATTTTTTCCAACTGCCTTCCCAGAATCGGTAAAACATTTCTCGACAGAAAAATGTAATTATGCCCCTTTAGTGGTAGAAATGTGCACTTAGAAAAATCACACAAGTTTTACAAAAATTTCCTCGCACAGGAAGAAATCCGAAACAAAAGAAATTTTCAAATCTAACATTCAGAAACACAGATATGGAGGAAACTGTAATATAACTTTATCCCTACCCTTAACAGCAGGAAAACTTTACTACATTATTTGAAGACGAAACTGAGCTTAAAATGTTCCCTACAATTATTATCCTACCAAAAAAGATATTGTTTCCATCACATTTTTAGTACATATCATAAATACTCTTGCGTGATGAAATATAGTGATGTCTCGTATTGGCAAAACTCTGTACATTATAAAAAAAAAAAAAAAAAAAAAGAAAACAAAAGAAATACATACATATCACTAAGCTGTTCTCTGAGATTCAGAGGTTAGCTCCAAAAGCTCGGGCTTCACCGACATCCATCACACGACGTATTTTGGGCAGGGAATAGGAATAAATTTTCTTTCCGAACGAACGGTATTAATCTGAAAGAGCGTTTACTTCAATACAACTGTTAATTACGTAGATTCTGCTGCTAGATATCGAGAGTTCCGTGGTTCAATTCCACGGCGGCGGCTGAAAAACAATTTTTCGGTTGCTATGTGTTTCTGGAACGTGGAAAGAGCGATGTATTTATTTATTTATTTATTTATATTACGAAAACTTACAAACTTTGCTCAAAATATTTCTCATAGCTGATTGAAGATATCACAGACAAAGGGGCTTGCTTCCAAATAGAACAGTTAAAAAATATATCTATAGGAATATATGATATAACTTTATCTCCTCTAGCGGAAAAACTTTGCATTTTAAAATCCCAATCCCAAGGATCGGGGGAAAATAAAAGTTTTCTTCAAAATTTGATCAGTGATTACTGTAAGGTCACAACACTCAGTCTAAATTCGCCACGTGCTCTCACTTTGTCTCATCGCAACGCAGGCAGACGGATACATCATACGATCTTGGGAGATGGCGCCAGCGAGCAAGAAGCTGATTGGCTGTTGTCAAGGGCAACCTCTGCTACACGTGCTTCCACTGCCATTCAACTGTAAACTGTGTTACAGTCAGGACGCAAATGGGATTATATTATTAGTAGCGTTCGAGGGAGAGTACCCAAACGAGAGAGTGTTTTTCGTAATGTACGTGAGCGAAGGAATTTTGACAGCACAATAATGAGTGTTATCGCAGTAATACACGCGGCAAGCTATCTGCTTCACACATATTTTCGTGAGTCAAAAAGTCCCTCCGCAGTAATGTTAAGGCTCTTTCGCTTAATTTTGATGGTGCTACCATTCAAATTTTTGAATTAAGTAACTTGTTGTGTTTAATTTCAAATTTTGCCGTTTTCTTGATAACATACCCAAGCTTCAGAATATGTTTCAGAGCAACACCAATTTTCATCAGCTTTTAATGAGTTAAAAGTTTCCAAAATGTGGATGTTGATTTCATCATTGCCCCTCGGAAGGAAGGAACACTCATGAAATCAACATTCACATTTTGGAAACTTTCAACTGATCACAAGCTTGTGAAAATTGGTGTGAAACACATTCTGGTTTCTTAATGAGACGAAACAACTTCCAGCATTCACTCTTCCCCTTTTTGTTTTCAACAAGAACGTATTTGTTGGCCTCTACACTTTTTTAAATCTCCTTAATATGACATTCATCCATATTAACAAACAAGGCATTAATTCCGACACGACATGCACTGGAACGGGATGTTAGCACGTCAAATGAAAATACGGAAATGCTTAATGCAAGAAATGCGATGTGAAAAGTAACACTGAGTCTTACAATGTGACACGCGGGGTGTGAGAGAATGAATAACCAGAGAAGCAGGCAACAGGCATTTGCCTGTTTCTTGCTCCGGACAATCGCACTGAAAAAAAACGCAAAGAAGTACCGTTTTACGATATGGTATCGTCGGTACGCGGAAATCTTTGCTTTAAGAAAGAGACGGCAATATTTCTGTATGACAAATCAGTTTTCGCACCAGCATCAGGCACAACAAATTCCATAGTACGCATTTTTCTTTGAAATGTTTTTTTTTTCTTTTCAAACCAAAATAAAACGGAAATAAAAATGGGTCAAAATCGGGTCAGGAACACCTTGACCCGACACGTTTCCATCTCTGGTTGCTGTTTGGGGGTTCAAGGACCACCGTAAGCAACTTAGTGGGCTATAAGCAGTCGCTCGTTCCAAATTTGGGGCCACTGGTCCCAGGGAAAGGAGAGAGCCGGTGCAGTAAGACAAACACACCATCCATGTCTCATCCGGAATTCTAACCCGGACCCATTGTGTAAACACAAATTTATCGGTGACGCGCATCGAATCTGCGCCTTCTCGCTCCAGAGCCAATTGCTCTAACCGACTGAACTACACCGACGGAATGAATAACTGCAGATTTTTGGTCTTGATGCGTGCTTCACCTTTGTAGTGCGTCACATCATCTCGGACGAATGATAAGGAACCAATGCATCATACCCACTCGCCCACTGGTGTGGCTGTAGATAAATTCTTTTGACATTCTTCTGATATCGTACCACTCGACCACCGCTGTAGATAAATTTATCTGATATTCTACTGATATCGTACTAGTCTACCATCGCGGCTACACATGAATTTTTCTGATATTCTTATATCGTACCACTCGCCCACCGGTGGGCTGTAGATAAATTCTTCTGATATTCTTCTGATATCGTACCACTCGACCACCGCTGTAGATAAATTTATCTGATATTCTACTGATATCGTACCAGTCGACCACCGCGGCTACGCATGAATTCTTCTGATATTCTTATATCGTACCACTCGCCCACCGGTGGGCTGTAGATAAATTCTTCTGATATTCTTCTGATATCGTACCACTCGACCACCGCTGTAGATAAATTTATCTGATATTCTACTGATATCGTACTAGTCTACCATCGCGGCTACACATGAATTTTTCTGATATTCTTATATCGTACCACTCGCCCACCGGTGGGCTGTAGATAAATTCTTCTGATATTCTTCTTATATCGTATCACTCGACCACCGCTGTAGATAAATTTATCTGATATTCTACTGATATCGTACTAGTCTACCATCGCGGCTACACATGAATTTTTCTGATATTCTTATATCGTACCACTCGCCCACCGGTGGGCTGTAGATAAATTCTTCTGATATTCTTCTGATATCGTACCACTCGACCACCGCTGTAGATAAATTTATCTGATATTCTACTGATATCGTACTAGTCTACCATCGCGGCTACACATGAATTTTTCTGATATTCTTATATCGTACCACTCGCCCACCGGTGGGCTGTAGATAAATTCTTCTGATATTCTTCTGATATCGTACCAGTCTACCACCGCGGCTGTAGATATTTTTTTTGATATTGTATCACTCGCGCACCGGTGCGGTTGTAGATAAATTCTTCTGACCTTCTGATATCGTACCAGTCGGCTGTAGATAAATTGTGATATTCCGTGACGCTGAATTAATTTGATTCCATATCTCAAGATAGTTTTACACGGATGCAGTTTTTACGGCTCCAACTACTGAAATGAGCTTTACGCTCTTTCACTATGCGATTCGTTTAATTGAAACAATTCGCATACGAAAAAATAGCTTAGACTCCAGTGTAATCGAAAAATCAATAGAGTGTGAAATATTTTCTTTTAATTGATCGGTTTATTTTCTCTTCCTTATTTAATGCAGATCGCGTATGGAGTAACGTACGACGAGTTTCGAACATACTCCAGACGCGATATTTACATATCTCTGTACATATTTGTGTTGCATGCTGTGACTGGGAATCCGAAGACATTCAAGTTTCATACTTGTCACAAGATTTCAAGGTTAGTTTTGTGCAGGACACTAAAGACATGACTTATTGGCAATTCAGAATACACAAAATAGATGAGCGTGTTTATCCAGTGTATTAACGTAAAACACTGGAGCAAACAGTGCGTAGGTAATAAAGAATGACGTGCAAATATAATGGAGCCATTGAATCAACCACCCTCTTTCACGAAGACTTATTTGTTTATCTCCCTCCCAACAGCGAATCAATGCACCTTCGTGGAACAAATAATCACATGACCGTCTCTAACAACTACACTTTCTACAGTGCAGAATATTGAACTAGAAAGGGGAGTGAAGATAAAGTTACAATAAATCTGAATGTTTCGGTCTCCTACATGGTCACCTAAGAAGTCACTGAAACGAATATTAACTTATTGACTAAGGTCCGTGAGTTTATGGGGGTTGTCTTTTAATGTGACTTTGTGTCAAATATTCTTTCATGAATAAAATAAATTTGAGAAAGCTGCCATTATTTACTAACTGCAGATACTATAAGTAATCATTATATTAGGCAATAACTATGGCACTGTTTCAGGTTTGAATACTTTTACTGCTATGTTGGTAGACGTTTATCACTTTCAATTCATGTATGCATTTGCCGAACATGAAATCTTTCAGGGAGTTATTATTCGGAATTAATTTCAGTATATTTACTTCCAAATTATTCATTGTAAAAAAATAAGTGGTGTGAGTTCACGGAAAATTTCTGAAAATAATTTGCAACAAAGGTGCACGTCTTTTTCAGAAATATTAATTTTTTAAAAGTGCCCGTTTATTTTAACTTCCGTATTTTTACAGATTTTCCGTAGTCAGAAACTACGTTTATTTCGGAAAAGCCCGTTTCAGGTTTATCCGTATTTAAACTGAAATTTCGCAAAAATCCAAGAACATGCACTTCTCAGCCCTTGCAACAGATAATCCTCCCGCAGCAGTCAGGATCGAACTCCCGTCGTGTAGGTTAACTGATAACGCGCACCTTTAACCTCCCAGCCAGAAACACTCGGGGCTAAGTCACGTTCATCGTAAAACAAACGGCGCAACGATTAACATTTTTTTTTTGTTATTAATGCGAGTGATTTAGTCATTTTAATTTCGGTTGGAACTTATTGTTTTTCTGAATAGGTTTGTAATAATCTTAGTTTTTGTGTAGGAGGACTTTTCACAAATTAAGCATTTTTCATCGTGATTTTTCGAGGCACCAAAATGCTTTACAACTTGATCTTTTTAAACTAACAAAGACTTTCAATTGTCTTTAAAAAAATGTGAAGTGTACTTTTTTTATAGTTTTCTTTCACAAAACACCTAAGTATAAAATTTAATTTAATAAGTATAAAAACTAAAACTAGACGAAACCCGACAGAATCGACGGTAAGTTTTTTTTTTATTATTTTTTTGAAAATAATGAATTGATATGAAACAACAAATGTAAACTTTATTTGATCAACAAATTCATTGAACCACTTCACTAAAGACAAATTGTCTAGGTTCGTGATTTTTTTTTCATTCAACCACTTCACTAAAGACAAATTGTCTAGGTTCGTGATTTTTTTTTCATTCAACCACTTCAGTAAAGATAGTCTAGGTTCGTGATTTTTTGTCATTGAACCACTTCAGTAAAGACAGTCTAGGTTCGTGATTTTTTTTCATTGAACCACTTCAGTAAAGACAGTCTAGGTTCGTGATTTTTTTTCATTTAACCACTCCAGTAAAAACAATATACTAGGTTCGTGATTTTTTTTCATTTAACCACTCCAGTAAAGACAATATACTAGGTTCGTGATTTTTTTTCATTGAACCACTTCAGTAAAGACAATAGTCTAGGTTCGTGATTTTTTTCATTGAACCACTTCAATAAAGACAGTCTAGGTTCGTGATTTTTTTCATTGAACCACTTCAGTAAAGAGAATAGCCTAGGTTCGTGATTTTTTTTGTTTTCGTGACTGAAGATTTAGCGACCATCGTGAGCAATTCAATGGGTTATAAGCAGGCGCCCGTCCCTAATTTAGGGTCAGTGGTTCCAGGGAAGGGAGAGAGCTAGTGGCGTAAGACAAACACAACATCCATGCCTCACCGGGATTCGAACCCGGTAGACAAAACCCGTCGGAATCGAGGAAATGTTTTTTTTTTCAGTACACGAAACCCGTCGGAATTGTCGATAAGTTTTTTTTTTGTTTTGGATAAGCTCATATGAAACGTTTATTTGTATCTTTACATAATGGGAAACACGTCTTACCTACGTTAATAAACTGGATCGACTAAATGTTAAATTGTATATATATATATATATATATATATACATACTTAAGAGCAAAACTGAAGACTAAGGAAAAACTTTAGAATTTAAAACGAAGGTTGCAAAATAACCTGAAAATCAAAACGCGCAACGCAGCAGTTTTGAAAATTCAGAATTCACATTCTATAAAGAAGATACCTAAGCAAAAAAATACAAATATAATTTTGACTCACACCTAGTACAACATAGAAAAGGTTATGTATCTACCTGTGTGAGTAAAAGGAGAAAAGATAAAAAAATAAAATAAAACAACTGAATGTAGAAAGTGTCGAGAATACTGAGCCTTGGCTTTATCAAGGACCAGCAAAAACTCTGCATTTTCTCACTTCCACAAAGACCTAGTTGGAAATGGGTTTCTGCAAGGCCATAGATGCAAGTAACATTCCCACCTAAAATAGTTAAAAATATATATATATATATGTCATGTCCTCCGTAGAGTTGCATGACCTAGCACTAGTTAACAATTTCGCTTGCATCCATTAACCTTCCTGGCCCGACCCATGCTCTTCATCTGTTACTATTAAACAGAGAGAAGAAGATTAAAGAGAACTCAAGCTGTGAGAGTGACATAATAATTAGAAATGATTTTCAGCCATAACGAAATTCCAAGATCGTTTGAGAGAGAATTTAAACCTGAAAAACAATGCAAAAGAAATCCAAATTTTTACATTGCAATTAAAAAAGGAAATATTAATTTTTAACGAACAGAATTTTGAAAGAAAACTTGAGTCTAAAACCCCCTACTCTACAACTTATGACAGCACGAAAACGAGAATAAGTTAAAGATAATAATTAACTAAAGAAAGCTTTGTGAAAGTTATATACCTTAAACAGTTAGTTGCAATATGTACAAAGTATTTCAGCAGTGCTTTAAGTGCATAATTAATTAGTTATTAAGAACTTAACTACTTTGAAAAAACAGCGCATAGACAGCGCATAGAAAAGGAACAAGCTTAGCCATCTTCTGTTCCTAGGTACCCCAAAAGACGCTCAAAGTTACAAAGAAAAGAAAGAGTTAAAACCCGCAAAAATGCTAACAGACAAACCAATGCCTAAAAGCTGAAAAGCTAAAAAACGACAGAGAAAAAGTACATGAAGTACAAACATTGAACTTATAAAACCTAGAACCCAAAAACAAGGAAGAGAGCTTACCTCTTGTGTGACAAAAACTTTTCTCCTCACAAGAGAAGAACATGGCTGACCTCTTTCGCCACTCCCTAGACGCTGGGGGCAGTGAGGGTGGGGCTGATGGCCTCCTCATACAGCAAGAAACCAACGCGCGGAGATTTTAACCAGAGAAAAAATATAAACTTAAGACTGTGGATCTGTATGATCAGAAAGAGCAGAATTAACTCTCCAGAATACATGAGAAATACTATAAAATACACGAGCAGTGTATTTAATAATCTTTGCATGTATTAAATCACCTTAGTGAGCTTCTATAGATTAATCAGAATCTTATTAATTTTAATGTTGGTTTTACTATTTTTAGTATAGCTATCCTAGTGATGAATAACTAGTTTTCTTTTTTATTTGTTTTTATTTTCTTTTATAAACAGATTTTTAAGCTTTTTTTTGTGTTTTTTTGTGATTTTGTTTATATTATTTAATTTTTTGTTTTAATAGGACCGTCATATCCATAGCACTAAGGTTCCTTTAGGTAGTTAATAGGCATCCTCTAGCCAACTTCCTTACGGCTTTGATTGGTCAGAATCATATTATTAACTGTGTAGAAAATTAAAGCAGATCTGCCAACCTTACTCTATTATTCAGAATAATTTTTCTTAAAGTTCTTTTGATGAAAGAAGAAGGAATTTCATTCTCTAGAAAACTTTCTAATAGTATATTAATGTGGTAATTGAAGTCCAAATTGTTGCTGCAAATTCTTGAAATTCTTAGGACCTGAGAAATTAGTACATTCTCAATTACTTTGGTTGAAATGTTATTATTCCAGTGTAGATATTTAATTACTTTGAAAGGAAAATTAACTCTTTTATCAAAGAGGCTAATAGATGGGTTACCTCTGTTGAGCTTAATGCTTAAGTCTAGGAACTCAAGTTCCTGATTACTGTGGTTGGTTTTACATAAGTTAAGAGAGCTAGGATAGATATTATCAAAATCACTCTCTATAACTTCTGAATTATTGATACACACCAGATCATCAATATATCTAAAAGTGTAAAGGTAGTTATCTGAGCAGGTGGGGTGATTTTTAATGAATTTATATTCCTTAAAGAACAGGAATAGATTAGCGATATTCGTGGACGTTGATGTTCCCATGGGAATACCGTTCACTTGCTTATAGAGAGTATTATTATATAAGATATGGTTATTTTTTATGCAGCAATTGAGATAAGAGTTCCAAGTTCCTACATCAACAAATTGGTTAAGTTTAAATTCTGCATACAGCTCTTTAAAGGTAGTGATTATATCTGATAGAGGCAGATTAGTATATAGGTTTTCAAAATCATAACTATTAATATCTAGGGGACAAACTTTGAGTATAGTAGAAATTACTTCTGCATTATTATTAATTATCCAAAAATCTCTGTACATCAAGTTAGAACAGTTTCTAATGTGTTTCAAAACCTTCTTTAAGACATCTTCAAAAGCAAGATCTATTTTCTTTTTATGACTCCTTACTCCACTAGCTATGAACCTGAACCTCACAGGATCCTTATGAAACTTAACCGTTGCAAAAAGAAATGGAAATTCAGGCTCATATCTTCTAGTTTGTGGAATTTTAAGTTTCTTGAAGAATGCCTTAAACCGATTTTCTAACTGCTTGGTAGAATAACTTACGGGCTCGTATGTTACTCTATTATTGAGTTCCAAAGTTAACAATTCAAAATAGAACTTCTTACAGATAATTGCAAAATTATTGCTAGCTTTATCCGTAGTGGTAAAAATAAATTGGTCTTGTAGTTTGGAGAGTGACCTTTTAGCTTCTCCAGAGAAAAAGAGATTTCTGTCGAAACAAAAGTCCAGACCTGCCAACTCACCGGTGAAGCTATTGATTATATTATATTTCCATTCTGCGAAGGCCTCAATAGGCTGATTGTACCTTAAACTGGTTTTTACGATGTACCTATTAACATCTTGAGTGAAGCTCTCAAGAATCCTTTCTTTGGAAATTGTGAAGGAAGGTCTGAATTTAGAGCCATACTCTAATAAATTCCTAAGCTTTTCATTTTCAACAAAACTCAAGTTTCCGGTGATAATATGGTTGTAATTCTTATCATAGTGAACAGTTTCTTTATGTTCATCACAAGAACATGTAGTAATTACAGGAATGTAGCTCGAAGAGTTAAGTTTGTAGTTTTTAACTATTGACCCTAAGGTCTTAACATATTTAAAACTTACAATAGACTGGTGCCTGTGGATGGGAAAAAATTGCATTATTGTAGAACAGCTTCCTTACATTGAGATTATCGTAGGCTTTATTTAGGAACCTGATGGTAACAAAATTACTGGAAAATTCTTTAAGAGAAATTTTATCTTTAAGAATATGTTTAAGAATGTCCAGAACCAAAGCAAAGACATGCTTATCAACATGGTCAGCAGTTTCATTCCAGAATTTGAAAAAACTTTTAAGGACAGAGTGCTTGAAGGACTTGAGAATTTTGTAAGTATTTTTAACAAAATTAGTGCCAGTTTTAAAGCTTTCCAGAGTTTTTAGCAAGTTAGCAAAATCAACTTTGCTTGATGTGCGAAATAACCTCTGTCCTCTATTACCTCTAGAGCAGCTCTTATTATTAACAAGAAAGAAGAGTTCACGAATTGAAAATTTATGCTGATTATGCTTATTGTCAGATAGAGTGGAATTAAGGCCATAGGGATAAAGAGACTGATGCTGCAAAATTTCAAGGGATTCAGATTCTAGCCGAGCATAGAGGTCAGGGATAATATGTAGTACCTCTATTTTCACTTTGTCAAAACCATGAGTATGGAAATGCTCTAATTCAAAGGTAGAGTACTGGTTGGCGTTTGTGGAGGGGTTCACTCCTGAATTAGAGAACTTGTTTACTAGAGACCTGTGACCATTAATCCTAAGATGAAGAGGATTTTTACTTTGGCCAATATAGCTAAGGTTGCAGACAGTACAGGTGAGCTTATAGATGGTATTGTAGGCTTTGCAAAACTTGTTGGAGCAATTATCCTCAACAGAAGAATACAGGTTAGGATCTGCAGATTTACATGTCAAACAACGTTTGTCATTTCATAACTTTAGATTACCTTTGCCAGCGAGTTCATACACTATGGGAAAGGGTGCTAGCCTAACCGAGCGGGAGGACTTAAAATATCTGAGCTGACCTCCAATCCTTTCATCGTCCTTAGAACTCCACTTGGGCCAAAACATACAAATTCTGAGCAAACCAACTAGGAAAAACTTTTTAGAAATAAGCAGTCCAAGAAAAGACCAAACTCGAGTATAAACTACACTCCAAAAAGCTGCATCCAATTCATACTAAAAATAAAAATTAGAAAATGAAAAAAACCTCAAATAAAAAAAAAAAAAAAAAAAAAGTAATAAAAAAATAATAATAATAAAACATTTCAACTAGAATTTGCGCATAAGCTGCTAAATAATAAATTGAAATTAGTTACTTAAGAGCAAAACTGAAGACTAAGGAAAAACTTTAGAATTTAAAACGAAGGTTGCAAAATAACCTGAAAATCAAAACGCGCAACGCAGCAGTTTTGAAAATTCAGAATTCACATTCTATAAAGAAGATACCTAAGCAAAAAAATACAAATATAATTTTGACTCACACCTAGTACAACATAGAAAAGGTTATGTATCTACCTGTGTGAGTAAAAGGAGAAAAGATAAAAAAATAAAATAAAACAACTGAATGTAGAAAGTGTCGAGAATACTGAGCCTTGGCTTTATCAAGGACCAGCAAAAACTCTGCATTTTCTCACTTCCACAAAGACCTAGTTGGAAATGGGTTTCTGCAAGGCCATAGATGCAAGTAACATTCCCACCTAAAATAGTTAAAAAAATATATATATATATATGTCATGTCCTCCGTAGAGTTGCATGACCTAGCACTAGTTAACAATTTCGCTTGCATCCATTAACCTTCCTGGCCCGACCCATGCTCTTCATCTGTTACTATTAAACAGAGAGAAGAAGATTAAAGAGAACTCAAGCTGTGAGAGTGACATAATAATTAGAAATGATTTTCAGCCATAACGAAATTCCAAGATCGTTTGAGAGAGAATTTAAACCTGAAAAACAATGCAAAGAAATCCAAATTTTTACATTGCAATTAAAAAGGAAATATTAATTTTAGACTCAAGTTTTCTTTCAAAATTCTGTTCGTTAAAAATTAATATTTCCTTTTTTAATTGCAATGTAAAAATTTGGATTTCTTTTGCATTGATTTTCAGGTTTAAATTCTCTCTCAAACGAACTTGGAATTTCGTTATGGCTGAAAATCATTTCTAATTATTATGTCACTCTCACAGCTTGAGTTCTCTTTAATCTTCTTCTCTCTGTTTAATAGTAACAGATGAAGAGCATGGGTCGGGCCAGGAAGGTTAATGGATGCAAGCGAAATTGTTAACTAGTGCTAGGTCATGCAACTCTACGGAGGACATGACATATATATATATATTTTTAACTATTTTAGGTGGGAATGTTACCACCTAAAATAGTTAAAAAATAAAATTATATTTGTATTTTTTTTGCTTAGGTATCTTCTTTATAGAATATATATATATATATATATATATATATATATATATATATATATATATATATAGGGATGTAAGGTCAGGTGATGCGTAACATCACAGCCTCTCCTTGACAAATGTCAACCCCGCCTTCTCGTGGTGCATCCTGTTCCCACTAAAGGGGCTCTGACGACCGCCAATAGCGGTATAACTATACCATCGGGATCAGAGGAAATAAGTTATCCCACACTCACCAACCCGCTTGGCCAGCGTGGTGAGTTATGGCCAAACACCTCCAAAATGACTCTACAACTTAAATCTTGGCCCTCAGTCTCCGGCAGCTGGAATGTACCCGGCCAAGGCAGCGGCCAGTGCGACATGAAGGCAGAGGGGTGCTAAGAATCCCCGGAGGACCGGACTAGGCTGCCATTTGATGCTGACCTTGGCTACCTATAACGGACGCTCCCTATCTTCTGATTCAAGGCTTCTTTGAATTGGAAGAGGAACTACAAAGGATCAAGTGGGACATCGTCGGGCTAAGTGAGGTAAGGAGAAAAGGAGAAGATCTCATTGAACTGAAAAGTGGACATCTCTTCTATTATCGTGGGACAGATACTGGCAGAACTAGTGGTGTTGGATTTATAATAAACAAGAAACTGAAGGATAAAGTGGTAGAAGTTGAAAGTTCTTCTGACAGAGCTGCACGACTCGTTATCCAACTATCGAGAAGATACCAGGCTCAGATTATTCAAACTTATGCACCCACCACAAGTCATCCTGAAGAAGAAATTGAAGAATTTTATGAGGAAATTCGTCATCTAAATAATAAAGGTAAGCAGCACTTGAAGATAATTATGGGAGATTTCAATGCAAAAATAGGGCAACGGCAACAGAATGAAACTTCAGTAGGTAAATTCGGTCACGGCAACAGAAACCAGCGTGGAAATACTCTCGTTGAGTTTGCAGAGGCAGAAGGATTTTTCTATCTTGAACTCCTTTTTCAAGAAAAAGCCACACAGGAAATGGACATGGAGACATCCAATTGGGACGACAAGTGAAATTGATTTTATTATGTGTAACAAAAAATTCGTCATCGAAGACTGCAGTGTGCTGAACAAGTTCAACACAGGTAGTGACCATAGATTGGTGAGATGTAAGATGCACCTCAACACTAAACTGGAACGTGGCAAGCTCATAAGACAAACAAAATGTATTGACATAACCAACCTTAAAAAACACCATAATACTTTCAAGTTGGAACTGAAGAACAGATTCTCTGCTTTAGAAGGCCTAACATCGGAAGAAGTGGATATTTCGGAAGTTAACAGAAAAGTAACCAAAGCTCTAATGGAAACAGCAACAAAATTAGCTGGGTCTAAGAACAAGTTGCATGTGAACAAATTATCAGGAAAAACCAAAAATGTTGATGCAAAAAAGAAGAGATGAGGACAACTAAAGTAGATGTGACTTCCAAAGTGGAATATATAGAGCTATGCAAGACAACACGAAAAAGTATCACTGAAGACGTAAGGAAATTCAACTGTGAGCTAGTGAGGAAAGCAATTGAAAACAACCAAAGCCTTAAGATAGCAAAGGGACATCTCAGTAAGGGAAGAAAACAGATTATGGCTCTGAGAAAAGAAGATGGTTCTATAACAAGAAATAGAGGCGAAATTTTGACAAGAGTGAAAGATTTCTACTCCAAATTATATGAAAGGGATGATACATGTACTCCAGACATCATGAAAGGTACCAGAGTTCTTCCAGTCCTCCCAGCAGAAGTTGCTCATGCAATCAAGAACATGAAGCGAGGGAAAGCTCCAGGAGAAGATGGAATTACTATAGACATCATACAAGAAGCAAGTGGAGAAATTGAAACAGTACTCGCCCAAATTTTCACTCGATGCCTTAATGAAGGGAAGATTCCTGAGGATTGGAACAATGCTACAATGATCCTGCTACATAAAAAAGGTGACATTGAGGATCTTAGAACTACAGACCTATCAGCCTCCTATCAGTGGTTTATAAAATCTTCACTAAAGTTCTTTCACACCGCTTGAAGGTAACACTGGACATGGCTCAACCGAGAGAACAAGCTGATTCAGGAGTGGCTACAGCACAATAGATCATATCCACGTACTGAGAGAACTGATTGAAAGAGCGAGGGAATATGAACTTCCATTGTGCATGGCTTTTATCGATTATGAAAAAGCCTTTGATTCGGTGAAACCATCAGCAGTTACCACGGCTCTGAAATCCTGCGGTATTGAAGATGCATACATTAATATTATTAATAACATCTATGAAAATGCAAGTGCAAAGATTCGGCTGTTTGAAAATACAACACACATAAAAATTGGAAAGGGAGTGAGACAAGGTGACACCATATCTCCGAAGCTCTTTAATGCCACATTGGAAAATGTCTTTCAATCACTGAACTGGGAAAACAAAGGGATAAAGATTAATGGAGATTATCTAACCCACCTTCGTTTTGCTGATGACGTAGTCATTTTTGCAACTACCCCATCAGAGCTGCAGAGTATGATCCAAGAACTTGCTGACAAGAGTAAAGAAGTGGGATTAAAAATGAACTTTCAGAAGACAAAAGTGATGTTCAATGCTTTTACAAGAAATGAAGATTTATCGATTGATGGAGAAAACTGGAGATAACAGATACGTATGTTTATCTTGGACAGCAGATATCAAGTGAGGGTCACATTGATGAAGAAATTAATCGGCGTACAAAACTTGCCTGGAGAGCTTTTGGAAGAAACAGCATAATTTTCAAGAGCAATATGCCATTATGTCTTAAAAGAAAAGTGTTTGATCAATGCATCCTTCCAGTGCTTACGTATGGTGCAGAGACGTGGACCTTAACTAAAAGAGACATACAAAAGCTGCAGACAACTCAAAGCAGCATGGAGAGGTGCATGCTTGGTATAACCAGGAGAGATAAGAAGAGGAACTCGTGGATCCGAAAAATGACGAGAGTGGAAGACATCATGATCAGAGTTAAATCCCTGAAATGGCAATGGGCTGGACATACTGCCAGAAGGACAGACCATAGATGGACAGCCGAAATTTTAGATTGGATTCCAAGGGACAGGAAAAGACCCAGAAAAAGACCACATGGGAGATGGGTGGATGAAATTCGTAAATATGCGGGA
Organism: Macrothele yani; assembly: GCA_039090855.1. Classification (NCBI taxonomy): domain Eukaryota; kingdom Metazoa; phylum Arthropoda; class Arachnida; order Araneae; family Macrothelidae; genus Macrothele; species Macrothele yani. The sequence goes on from CM077009.1 coordinate 4,231,885, forward strand.
GTGACATGGAGGAGACTGGCACAAGACAGACCGTTGTGGAGGAAACTTGGGGAGACCTTCGTCCAGCAGTGGATTGATAATGGTTGACAATGATGATGATGATGATATATATATATATATATATGTAGCAGGATCATTGTAGCATTGTTCCAATCCTCAGGAATCTTCCCTTCATTAAGGCATCGAGTGAAAATTTGGGCGAGTACTGTTTCAATTTCTCCACTTGCTTCTTGTATGATGTCTATAGTAATTCCATCTTCTCCTGGAGCTTTCCTCGCTTCATGTTCTTGATTGCATGAGCAACTTCTGCTGGGAGGACTGGAAGAACTCTGGTACCTTTCATGATGTCTGGAGTACATGTATCATCCCTTTCATATAATTTGGAGTAGAAATCTTTCACTCTTGTCAAAATTTCGCCTCTATTTCTTGTTATAGAACCATTTTCTTTTCTCAGAGCCATAATCTGTTTTCTTCCCTTACTGAGATGTCCCTTTGCTATCTTAAGGCTTTGGTTGTTTTCAATTGCTTTCCTCACTAGCTCACAGTTGAATTTCCTTACGTCTTCAGTGATACTTTTTCGTGTTGTCTTGCATAGCTCTATATATTCCACTTTGGAAGTCACATCTACTTTAGTTGTCCTCATCTCTCTTCTTTTTTGCATCAACATTTTGGTTTTTCCTGATAATTTGTTCACACGCAACTTGTTCTTAGACCCAGCTAATTTTGTTGCTGTTTCCATTAGAGCTTTGGTTACTTTTCTGTTAACTTCCGAAATATCCACTTCTTCCGATGTTAGGCCTTCTAAAGCAGAGAATCTGTTCTTCAGTTCCAACTTGAAAGTATTATGGTGTTTTTTAAGGTTGGTTATGTCAATACATTTTGTTTGTCTTATGAGCTTGCCACGTTCCAGTTTAGTGTTGAGGTGCATCTTACATCTCACCAATCTATGGTCACTACCTAGGTGACATTGAGGATCTTAGGAACTACAGACCTATCAGCCTCCTATCAGTGGTTTATAAAATCTTCACTAAAGTTCTTTCACACCGCTTGAGGGTAACACTGGACATGGCTCAACCGAGAGAACAAGCTGGATTCAGGAGTGGCTACAGCACAATAGATCATATCCACGTACTGAGAGAACTGATTGAAAGAGCGAGGGAATATGAACTTCCATTGTGCATGGCTTTTATCGATTATGAAAAAGCCTTTGATTCGGTGAAACCATCAGCAGTTACCACGGCTCTGAAATCCTTGCGGTATTGAAGATGCATACATTAATATTATTAATAACATCTATGAAAATGCAAGTGCAAAGATTCGGCTGTTTGAAAATACAACACACATAAAAATTGGAAAGGGAGTGAGACAAGGTGACACCATATCTCCGAAGCTCTTTAATGCCACATTGGAAAAATGTCTTTCAATCACTGAACTGGGAAAACAAAGGGATAAAGATTAATGGAGATTATCTAACCCACCTTCGTTTTGCTGATGACGTAGTCATTTTTGCAACTACCCCATCAGAGCTGCAGAGTATGATCCAGGAACTTGCTGACAAGAGTAAAGAAGTGGGATTAAAATGAACTTTCAGAAGACAAAAGTGATGTTCAATGCTTTTACAAGAAATGAAGATTTATCGATTGATGGAGAAAAACTGGAGATAACAGATACGTATGTTTATCTTGGACAGCAGATATCAAGTGAGGGTCACATTGATGAAGAAATTAATCGGCGTACAAAACTTGCCTGGAGAGCTTTTGGAAGAAACAGCATAATTTTCAAGAGCAATATGCCATTATGTCTTAAAAGAAAAGTGTTTGATCAATGCATCCTTCCAGTGCTTACGTATGGTGCAGAGACGTGGACCTTAACTAAAGAGACATACAAAAGCTGCAGACAACTCAAAGCAGCATTGAGAGGTGCATGCTTGGTGTAACCAGGAGAGATAAGAAGAGGAACTCGTGGATCCGAAAATGACAAGAGTGGAAGACATCATGATCAGAGTTAAATCCCTGAAATGGCAATGGGCTGGACATACTGCCAGAAGGACAGACCATAGATGGACAGCCGAAATTTTAGATTGGATTCCAAGGGACAGGAAAAGACCCAGAAAAAGACCACATGGGAGATGGGTGGATGAAATTCGTAAATATGCGGGAGTGACATGGAGGAGACTGGCACAAGACAGACCGTTGTGGAGGAAACTTGGGGAGACCTTCGTCCAGCAGTGGATTGATAATGGTTGACAATGATGATGATGATGATGATATATATATATATATATATATATATATATATATATATATATATATATATACATACTGAAGAGCAATTGAATTAGAGATACCTGTCTAGTAGCGCCACCTTTCGCCCTGATGACGGCGGCGATTCGTCTCGGCATGGACTCGACAAGACACCAGAAGCGTTGGGAAGCCATACGGATCCACGACCCCTGAACAAGCTCCCACAGTTCACGAATATTTGATGGAGGAGGAGGGGGGGTCAGAGCCTCGAACATCTTTCGCGATGGCATCCCAGATGTGCTCGATGGGATTCAGGTCAGGTGATCCTAGCTGGCCAAGGAAGGGAGGTCACGTCGGTGGAGTGTTCATCCAACCATTCGGATACAATTCGGGAGCGATGGCACGGTGCATTGTCTTGTTGCAGGATGAGGTCCCCAGTTGGATGTTGAAGACGCAAAAAAGGGAGCAAATGGTCGACCAGGATATCCCGGTAACGTTGACCTGTGAGGGACGATGTCACACGTGCCAGGGGGTCCCATTTCAGTCCACGTAAACAGTCCCGAGACGAGAATGCCACCCCCACTAGCTTGAAGAATACCCTGCTGAAAAGAAGGATCCATCGCTTCATGTGGTTTGCGCAGTACTCGTATCCTGCCATCCGCATGTACCAACGTGAATCTCGACTCATCAGTCCAGACAACATGTTTCCACATGTCTAGGGTCCAGTGGCGATCTTCCCGCGCCCATGCTAATCTTTGCTCCCTGTGATGTGCGGTCAGCAGCGGTACCCTCGTGGGACGATTACTTCTGTACCCCATAGCGAGGAGATGATTCTGGATGGTGTGGCTGCTTACACGTTTGTTTTTGCGCACCAGCGTTAAAATGCAGAGTGATTTCTTGCACTGTGGCCAGTCTATCCGCTGTTACAATGCGAGTTAGCCGACGATGACCCCACTCATCCACACGCTGTTGTCCACGAGAGTTGGCCCTTGCAGGGATGGTTTTATCGGATTCGATGTACTCACGGTCCACCCGTGACACAGTGGCTCGTGAAAATCCCAGTGCCTGCACGACTTCCGAGATGGAGTGACCCATTCGTCGGGCCCCGACAATTTGCCCACGATCAAATACGCTTAGATCCTTCGTCTTACCCATACTGCGTCTGACTCTTACTGATTCCCGTCGCATCACTCCTTATATTGTCGGATCGCTGCATATGTCAATTACAGACAGCTGGCGTTATGCAAATGTGGCCCACAGCGCCACATTTGCATAACGCCAGCTGTCTGTAATTCAATTGCTCTTCAGTGTACATTACACAGTCCAATAGCACAAATCAATCAGGTCTTCGAGTGTCCACTGTTCCGATAAACACTTTCAAAGAAATTCCTGCTAGCTTTGTTTTGCACAACGGTTCGCTGAGAAGAGAGACTTCGGACTTTGGACTATCTGAGTCCCTCCATACTTCCGCCTTCAACAGCGCGTGAGTCAATTGCAGGCGATCGGATGTCAACCGCACGCTTCTCCCATTAACTTTACATAGGAACTTCGCGGCCCCACAACGCCCGAACCGTTGACCCAATCTCATTTTTCTCTTCGACTGGCACATCTACATGGTAATGCCTTTATTTTGATACCTGAACCATTTGTTTACGTTCAGCCGTTCTCTCACAACTGGTCTTACAGTAAAAAGCCTTATAGAATTAATATATAGATTTATTCTTGATAGCTATAATAGTTTTTGTTTTAAGGAGCCGAAAGTCTGATTCATAGACATCGCATAATCACCTGTACAATAAGTTAAGTACAAGGTTTTTTACAGTAACAGAAAATGGGCGAGAAGAAAGGAAATATTCTGTGCCACAATAAATAAAATTCATGCGATATGCTATCCGCAATATGCGATCTCGCTACAGAACTTCAAAATCATATACTTCGACAGACTCTTGTTATTTAACAGTTAATCAAACTTCCAAGTATTCCCGTGAATCTCTCCTAGTACCGAAGTTTTCGACATATGAATACGAAAAAAAAGTGAGAATGGAGTTTTTCCGTTAATATAATAAACGAATTGCGGAAAGGTTTCTGAAAATTCAGAATTTTCCGTTAACATATCTTGAAAACGGTAATTTACCTTCAATATAAGAAAGGTATTGCGGGAAAGTTTCTAAAAATTCAGAATTTTCCCGTGGCACAAACAATCTGTGAAATTCAGGTTTCTTTCTGTCATTTCAGGGAGAAGGTTGTATCAGACTTCATTAATTCACGAAAGGGATGACAGAAAGCAGCTCGTGAATTTCAGAATTTTTTTAGTGTTCAGTATTAAGTACACTCTTACAATTTCTCAAATTTGGGGAAGAATACAAAACGCACGAGGAAAAGTTAGCTAGTGGAGAGGCAAGTTGCTATGATCTTTCGTAACCATTTTGTTTGACTTCATTTACGTTGAGATCTTTAGATGCACACGTATCACCAAACTGTTCACTGAGATTCAGAGGTTAGCTCTCAAACGAAGTTCATCTGCCAGATTAAAGTTTGAAACTGTATGACGAAGTAAATTTCTCCATTTTTATGCTAGGGGCGAGATTTGAACCCACCACTCTCAGCTCTGGAGCTCCGAGTGCTATCCACTATACTACACTGGCAAGGAATCCCGGTAACCCCCCTTCGGTAAATTGCCCCACATTGGAAAACTTCCCCATAGGAAAATTCTACGGAAATCTCCCCAACCATTTTTAGTCCGGGACCGTGCACAAATTGAATTTTACACAAAATATCGAATGTAGGGGAGATTTCCGTGTTGACCACTTCCATTTTCAAGCACTTCAAATCAAACGATAGCCTCACAAGTAGCACAAATATGTGGGGCATCATTCCGGGTTCGGCATTTGGATTTTTAACTCAGTATATACACTGTTGGCCATTAAAATAGCAACACCCGGAAATCCCCCCTCCTCTCATCTCAGTACTATTTGCTAAATACCTGTAAATTGTGGTTAAAATTGAAATGTCGAACCCGAAAATTTCCCCCACATCTCAATTCTGCTTGTGAAATATCGCTAAACTGCGGTAAAAATTGAAATGCCGAGCCCGGAAATTTCCCTAACATCTCAATACTCTTTGTAAAACATCTCTAAATTGTGATAAAAGTCAAAATGCCGACCCGGAAATTTCCCCCACATCTCAATTGTACTTGCAAAACACTTTTAAATTGCGGTAAAAGGCGAAATGCCGACCCGGAAATTTCACCCACCCTGCTACTTGTAAGACTGTTGCTATATACCGAGTTAAAAGTGCAAACGCTGAACCCGGAAATTTTCCCCACATGGCAATAATACTTGCAAAATATCTTTGCAGTAAAAATCAAAATGCCGAACCCGGAAATTTGCCCCACATATTTGTGCTACTTGTAAGGCTGTCGTTTGATTTGAAGTGCTTGAAAATGGAATTGATGATCCCGGAAATCTCCCCCAAATTCGATATTTTGTGTAAAATTCAATCTGTGCACGGTCCCTGACTGAAAAAGGTGGGGGAGATTTCCGTGGGGAAATTTTCCTTTGGGGCGTTTTATAATGTGGGGCAATTTACCGGTTACCACTGGCAAGTGCTTTCACTGCTTGCTATCTGCCTTTATCTCATGTGCGACCTGAGGGGCAGGTACGTCACACCTGATGGAACTAAATTTTATTTAGCGTCGATGCATCAAACAAGTGTTTATAGACATATCGACGCAGAACTCCAGCTTCACTGAAATTCATCACGTCTCACACAAGACCGTTTTTACTTCATACTCATTACCCTTTTCTCATGCAGACATTCCTGAATCGCGTCTTCCCTGGATTTCTTTGGCCTTCCTCTACCTTTCTTTCCTGCCACATGGGATGAATATATTCTCTTAGAAAGCATCTCATCACAAATTCTTCCAGCATGGCCAAATAACAGAATAATATTTGTCTCCACTAACAACATTTTGCTTCTCGTTACAGATCTGCCACATATCTTGGTTGCTCGCATAATCAGAACCTGTCTTGCCACAAACCCTCCGTAAGGAACGCATCTCTCCAGCACACAAACAATGTGAAACACAAATTTGTCGGTGAAGGAACTCGAACCCTCATTCTTCTGCCCTGAAACCGAATTCATCCCCAATTAGGATGCACCGACAAGAGCTTTTCACTACTACTTGCTGTCTTGACATGTGCGTAGCCTCTGTAGTACGTCACATATCCCCCCCCCCTACAGGAAGGTGTAGGCAGAATCATAGGCTTCCGGGTCAGCTGGCATAGCACGATTGATTAAAGGAGAGCTCACTGTAGAAGAAGGAATTCTGACTAATTCCAGACGATGTGTGGAACGAACATCACACATTCCTAATTAATTTTCATAATTCGAAAACCAATTGCCTGCAAAAATAGTAATAAAGAAATAAAATTCCAGTTCTCCAAAGTCAAAACAACACTTTTCTTAAATGCCGTTCGCCTCCTAAAATCGTGTCATTGTCTTCTTCATTCTCAAAGGCTTCTTGCAAAGTAGCCTCGTGCGAGCAGATAGTGAATGCGAGAAGGCGGATTAGTGATTTTCCCACGCCGAGAAAGAGGCAGACATTGAGTCTTTTCTCAAAACAACACATCAGCGACAGCCTCATAAATGGTAAACAATATTCCAGGGATGGGAGAGAGCCAGTGCCGTAAGACAAACACAACATCCATGCCTTACGGTATTCGAACCCGCACCCCTTTCGGACGAATGATCACAATCCATGGCTTAAACCACTGCGCCACCCGGCTAGATACTCTTAATATTCCAACATACTTGAACTAATCACAATGGCAATAGCCGCCCCGATGGCGCTGTGGTCTAAGCGATGGCTTCTGACCATTCCTGTGATGGGTCCGGGTTCCAATCCCAGTGAGGCATGGATGTTGTGTTTGTCTTACGGCTCTGGCTCTCTCCCTTCCCTGGAACCAATGGCTCTAAATTAGGGACAGGCGACTGCTTATAGCCCATTGAGTTGCTCACGTTGGTCGTTAAACCTTCAATAAAAAAAGGTAGTATACTTCAAAACTAATTAACAAACGTTAGTAGGCAGAAAGCTTTAATTCCAATGTATAAACAGCACAGCTTAACACGCCGCCCTCAACTAAATCAAACTTCAGAGTAACGCACCTTCCTCAATTACAACATCACATTTCCATATCCCACTTTTGGCTACTGCTTCAATATTATATATAACTAGTTCTTATCTGTCACATGCATACATTATGCTCTCTGATCTCCTCAGAAGTGTTGTCGACATTATTCCGCGAGGGAGAAGACATAACGTTAAGGTTGAAAACGCTAAAAGAGAATGAACTTAAACTTACATGGAGAAAGCAACTAAAAATGAAATTTATAGTATACGACACGAAGTATACTATTTACTCGGTCATAAGCGTTCTCTAAATCTATGAAAGCAGCAAAAACTATCATAACAATAGATAGATTCTTTTCGATCATCATAGGTAATGCAAAAATCTGGTAAGTGCTGCTTTTACCAGGCATAAAACCACTCTGTACATCGCACACTTTCTCTGATGTAAGACCTCGTACCTTATCAATAATGATCTTTCCAAACACTTTCCCTGGCAAACTCAGCAGGCTAATAAAGTGACTTTTCTTGCATTCAGTCTGATCACTGTTACCCTTACGCAAGGGAACAATGATAGATAGCATTCGTCCGATCTTGAAGGACCATTCCTAACTCACAGCACAACTGGCAAATTTCAATTAACAAATCAATTACAGAGTTCCAACCATATTTTAACATTTCAGCAGTTATGCCACCTACTCTCGAAACTACCATTTTAAAGAGATTTTAGAGCTTTACAAACCTCTTCCCTTGATGTCCCATCTGTGATTCCTTCTAACTCTGTGGCATCATGTACTTCTGCCTGGAAATCACCTTTGCTTTCATTTCTAATAACTTCATGCAGGAGCTGCATGTTTTTAGATATTGATGCAGAAAAGTATGGAAATCAATATTTGTGTGTGTGTGTGTGCGTGTGTGTGTGTATGTGTGTGTGTGTGTGTGTGTGTGTGTGTGTGTCTGGTGCATAAAACTAAGTTTTTGAATATTCTAATGCTTTTTTCTTAGTAAATTCAAATTAGGTAAAACATAATATCAAAATTATTCAAATGATATTACGATATTACATGCATTTGTCCCCGCGATTAAAGCTATTATGCTTTGAATTTTCTTAGCCATATTTTATTCTTAAAATAACACTTTCTTTCGAATGAAGAAACTTTTTAGCTATGTTACATTAGGGGTTAAAATCATTATACATTAGGGGTTAAAATCATTATACGTTAGGGGTTAAAATCATTATGCGTTAGGGGTTAAAATCATTATGCGTTAGGGGTTAAAATTATTATGCGTTAGGGGTTAAAATCATTATGCGTTAGGGGTTAAAATCATTATACGTTAGGGGTTAAAATCATTATACGTTAGGGGTTAAAATCATTGTACGTTAGGATTTAAAATCATTATACGTAAGGGGTTAATGTATAAACCTAATGTATAATGCTTTGGGTTAAAAGCATTATGCATTAGGGCTTAAAATCCTTATACGTTAGGGGGTTAAAATCATACGTTAGGAGTTAAAATCATTATACGTTAGGGGTTAAAAGCATTATACGTTAGGGGTTAAAATAATTATACGTTAGGGGTTAAAATCATACGTTAGGGGTTAAAATCATACGTTAGGGGTTAAAATCATTATATATTAGGGTTTAAAATCATTATATATTAGGGGTTAAAATCATTATACGTTAGGGGCTAAAATCATTTCAGATATGACAAAGCATAAAACATTCTAATAAATTATCTTAATCCATTATTTCAACGAAAGTTGGGTCTGCTTGTTTCGTATTTGTACTATTAGAAAAAGAAATTGTTCAGAAATGAACAAATTTTACGTGACGCTGACTCGAAGATGTAAATTTCTACTGATATTTTGTGTTCCTTCACTCTTATAGCTGTACAACTTCCATTTTCGAATATAAGCCTGTGTTTACAAAAGTTTCACTTCCAAAAAACAGTCTTAACTTTCTCTTAATGTTGTATCTGTTAAATAAAATACACATTTACAGCACGCAACGTTCTGCACGTGTAAAGATGAACGGTAGCATATAATGTGGGAAAAGAGGTTGTTCTATTCGTTCCAACTACGAACGCTAATTTCTATTTTCATAATTTACTATTAACTGAAATAGATTAAAATCCAGATTATTTTTAAAATCCAGCAACGGAAAGTTCTTGTTTTCCAGCAGGTGACCCCGTAGTTTTGTATTCAGCGAAATACAATTCCAGCTTTCGAAAGCGAAGTGCGTATAATTAAATATTTAAGCTGCGTCAGGTTAGTACTTCTGAAATTATCAAAACAGAAGCCTTTCAGCATAATGAGAAATATGCAGACTGCATGCCGTGTCGATCATCAGTTACTGTTACGACAGGAAAACTCACGCAAAATATGCATTAGGGGTTAAAACCTCTGGGAGGCTTCTTCCTCTATTTTCTACGTACACGAAGAAGTGCGATATCGTTAGACAAACATTTTCAACACACACATTCAACTTGTAATTAGATAGATAATGTGTTACCCGGAAGAGGTCTTTGTGACTTTTGTTTGAAGTTAGATTTTTGCACTTGAGAAACTTGTTTCAGTCGATAATCTTCGCAAAATGTTAGATGAATTACTTTTACCGGCTGAAACGAATTACCTCGGGGTTGGCAAAATGGGCTGAATTAAGCTCGAACGAATATATCGCTGTCTAAGAAGTGGGAGGAAAAAAACTACCCGACTTCTCAGACAGCGAGTATATTCATTTTGTTACTCAAAATGTTCCTTTAGGAGTGGGATTGACACTAATCTTTCTGACTGATTACCTGCTAAAAGGGCTATAACAGTGGTGGCGAACGTAAGAAAGGAAAAAGTTCTTTGAGTTACTTATTTTTATCCAATGTCATGATGAACTAGACGTAGCCCATCGTGCCTTAGGTCATGGGCAATGTGCCCTCTAAGCTATGCGCGCGCGCGCTTCACTTCCTCTGCGCAGTAAGCATTTTAGATTAAAATTCCCAAATCCCTAAATAATTTTCATGATTCGAAAACCAATTGCCTACAAAAATAGTAATAAATAAATAAAATTCCAGTTCTCAAAAGTCAAAACAACACTTTTTTTAAATGCCGTTCGCCTCCTAAGCTCGTCTCATTGTCTTCTTTATTCTCAAAGGCTTCTTGCAAAGTAGCCTCGTGCGAGCAGATAGTGAATGCGAGAAGGCGGATTAGTGATTTTCCCACGCCGAGAGAGAGGCAGGCATTGAGTCTTTTCTCAAAACAACACATCAGCGCCAGAAAATATTTTCCGAGTACTCTCAAAGATGGTAGAGTCTTCGGTTTTGGGGAAAAAATTGAGAGGCGATTTATTCCTTGAAAGGACTGTCAGATCAGAACGACTTTATACTTGTTCTATTTGAGCTAATTATGTTGCATTTATTTGTTATTTTGTTTCTTATTCACCTTGGTATTTTGACATGCAAAGAAACTGTGCATTATGCGTAAACATGCTTTTCCAATTTTTAAGTGTTTTTATTCCAGAAGTAAGTTTGAGCTCCTCACTTTTTATAAAATGAAAATTGTAATTAATGAAATGTTTTAATAATTTTTTTATTTAAAATCAATTGTGGAAAGAATGGTGATAAAAAGGGGGGATTAGAAAAAAAAAGGATTCCCAAACAAGTTCCAACTTCTGCTGCATTAGCAGTAAGAGAAGCTGAGAAAATAAATCTTTTTGCCCCAACTGGTTTTGATGACAGAAGAATAAAAGTACTGTGTCTGAAGGACAGAAAAATTTCATCTGAGGCTATCAGAGCTGAACTGTGTTCAACTGGTTTTTGTCAGTTCAAGAACGATAAGGAGCACACTATCAGGTTGGATTCCGATAAAAAAGCCATATCTGAATTTACAGCAGCGCAAGAAACGACTACAGTGGGCAAAATAACACATTGGATGTACAGACGTTTAGTGGAAGCAAGTTACTTTGGAGTGACGAAAGTAAAATATCCTTATTTGGTAGTGATGGCCGAAAATATGTGAGACGTAGAGTAGGAGAAGAGCTACATCCTTACTGCATGGAGGATAATGTAAAGCACCCAACAAACATTATAATTTGGGCATGTATGGCAGCAAATGATGTTGGCCGCCTTCATGTAACTGACGGCACGCTGAATGCAAGAAAATACATTGACAGCATCTTGGAACCAAAAATGCAACCTTCCATCAGGGATCTCTTTCCCAACAATGCACCATTTCTTTTTCAACAGGATTCAGCTTCCTGCCACATAGCAAAAATATACAATCAGTGGTTCACAACAAATTCCATTCCATTGTTGACCTAGCCAAAAAACAGCCCTGACATGAACTCGATAGAACATTTGTGGCACCGTTTGAAAAGCCTTGTACGAATGAGGCGTCCATCAAATAAAAGGCAATTAGGAGAATTCAAATTCGTGCAGAAATAGTCCAAATTAATCGAGGTAGTTGCCTTCAATGCACGATCTTAATAACAAGAGTCACTCACAATACAAATTTCAAATTCGTTGGCTGAATATAAAGATTTTATTGTATAAGAACTTTCGGGTTTCCCTAGAACCCATCATCAGATACAGGAGAAGGAATAAATTTAAATCGTGCGTTGAATTTATTACATCGATTACTTTGTGAAAGGCAATTAATTGAGACTATAATTGCTTCCTAGCCACACGTAATAATGAAAGCAGAGCTTCAAACATTTGTTGGCTCAATGAGACTTCGCTGTGATGCGGTTTTAAAGAATGAAGGATACCCTACTAAATACTAATAGAACACTGAAATCGTAAGTGCATTACAGTATATTCAGCACGATTTCAGTATTCCCTGCATAATTTTTTTCGTGCTGCATATATTTGTATTCTACTTTTTTTACTGAATTCAGCATTAAATTTTCTTTAAATTGACATATTATAGGGAAAGTTATTTTGCATTTCGTGCAAAATAACTTTCCCTATAAGCCTACAAAGTTGCAAAACATGAATATTTCAAAAAGTGTTCACAATTTTTGCCACCACTGGTATATGAAAGTACTCGTCAACGCCTAGATACATTTCATCAGTTCAGAAAATAACTAGGAAAATAACTGGCTTTGAAAGACAGTCAATTTATAGGGATCTCATTTTTTATCTACCTGCCATTACTAATCTACAGTCTCGTACGTTGAAATCTTTTGGAGTTACTAAAAGTTCGTGCTTTCTATTGCGTACTCCATTTCTTCTCAAGATCAAATATCGGAAGATTCAAGTATCTTTTCTGCTGTTAAATAATAAAAACTGCGTATGTGTGTGCCTGCCTGTTTTTAAAAAATGCAATCGAAAATGAAACCTATTCTAAAATATTTCAAATTATCTGAAGCACCTTATTTCTTAAAGAATTAAAATCACAATGATTTTTGCAGAAAACGTGTCGGAAAATCCTACATTTTTTTTTATCATAGAGTTGCATTGCCTACAAAAGCGATTTTGCGCCCTTCACACACACAACACGAATGTTAGCTGCATATATTTTTAATAGTGCGTTAAGAATTGTATAATATGAAACAAAGTTACTGACAGTAGAACACAAACGAAATGTTGTGGGATTAATGCTCACATTTTCTACAGCAGTTCTTCTTACTTTGAATATGACGGGATAAATGCTCTAATTTTTACAGTACTGTTTCCCAAACTGGATGTGCAGGAGCAAATGCTTACATTTTTATAACACTATTTAAAAATGTTATTAATTAAATAATTTCATTTCTTCTTGTTTTATAATAAAATCAACTAGTCACCCTATGTATAGTTAAATCATTTTAATCCTCCGTGGATAACTCATACGGATACGCCACTGCATATAAAATTATGATTAACAGGTTGTTGAAAAACACCGAAGACATAATCGAACTATTTGAACTTTTTCTGCACTCTGTGGTCTTTGGAATCAATAAATCTCAGTGCCAGTTAGGCTGCCATTCAAATGATAATAAATGATTGAAATAATTTTTTGAAGGAGTTGAACATAAAAAAATATAATATGACTTGATTAGGTTCTTACATTTGGTAATTGGAGGGAATAGTGGTCAAGCCAGTCCCGCTATCAAAATGGTCTGTCGGACACTACATTGGCAAAGGAATTTCTCGAGGAATAAACGCCAAACGGAGCAAAAACGTGGAACACCAGTTGGTGCTGTAAAAAGACTGGATTAAAATGTAGTTGAATAAAAACTCCTTTAAAAAACGAAGTTCACGCAGGTGACGTTAAGACCTAAAAAACTAATGAAGTACTCCTGGAAAGTGACCGAAATGGAGTGATATTTAAGCAAGTTAGTAAAATCATGCAATGCATTGATTATGATACACTTTCCAACATACCAGAAATCATTACTCAAGTTATGAGGATAGTGGCTGTGCAATAAATCTCGCTCCTGCGTCCTAACCTTTGACCCCATTTCGATAATATTAACCAGAACCGGTTCAGTACATCTCCGGAACAACATTATAAAGTTTTGTCGCAATCGAAGTATTTTTACATAAGCTATGACGCATAAGAGCAATGGAATGGATCCTGCTCCTATGTCCTGACCTTTGACCCTATTTCGCCCATTTTCAATAGGGTTCGTCCCCAGGTGGTACCCTACCACATACTAAAATTTCATCGAAAGCGAACCATTTTTACGCGAGCTATCGTGCGGACGGACGGACAGACAGACGGACAAAGCTGGAGCATATACGCTTTTTCAACCTACGGTTGGAAACCGTTAAAAACGAATGAAGAACTAAAATGAAATGACAAACTCAGAACTAAATGATTCCAAAACGTTAAAAAAAAAAGACTACCATGCTGCTCGTTCCTGAGCATTTCAACAACTCACATGCCGTCATCCGGGACAAAAAACTGCCTGCTGTTTTTCGTACAGTCCCTCGTGCAATGGCACACATCCAAAGACCCCATACAAATCAAGAACCGCTGTCTCTATCTGATTCTTCCATATCCCAAGTGTGGAAAGTTGCCATCTGCTGTGTGGGAAGTTCTGCAGACCTCGATGCGGTAATTTCATAGCATCGGTGTGACGTGTTGTTTCCTACTTTTTTTCTGGTTACTTTCCTCCGGCAGGTAGCTCTTTGATCCTGAAGACGACCAGCGGGAATTGCCGAAATGCATAGGGATGAAAAATATGATAGTCCTTTTTTAACGTTTTGGAATCATTTCTGAGTTTGCCATCTAATTCTTCCTTGGTTTTTAAAATGTCACTCCACTGCAGTCACCTTCATGGAGTAAGTACTTTATTGTTTTTTAGGTCTTAACGTTACCTGTATGAAATACTTCGGTTTTTAAAGCAGTTTTTATTGAACTACGTTTTAATCCAGTCTTTTTATCTCAACAACTAGTGTTTCACGGTTTTTGCTCCGGTTACCTTCTTGTGGCGTTTACTACAGTTCCTCGAGAAATTCCTTTGTCCTCGTGGCTTCCAAAAGAAGATTTCAGCACCGAGTTCGGCTTGACTTAGCTATGACACCCACATTGTCAAATGTAAGTACCCAACCAAGTCATACTATTATTTTTAATGTTCAGTTCCTTCAAAAAATTATTTCAATAATTTATTCTCATTTAATCGGCCAGCGTAAATGGCACCGAAACTTATTGATTCCAAAGACCACAACACGCCAAAAGTTCCATAATCTCCTTCGTGGTTTTCGACAACTTGTTAATCTTTACGCTTACGTTTAATCAGCTCAAATTTTAGAGCAAAACAAATATAAAATTATGATACAAAACGACGGTATATGTTACCGAAAGACTTTATATACACTGTCGTATCAGAATAATATGACCACCCCTGTAATCACAGCGGACCCGCCCAGACGCGTCACAGAGTGTACGTGACAAGGTCGACCACACGGAGATATAAGCGGCCATCCAGGACAGAGGAGCCATAGTGCGTTACGTGAGCACAATGGGCACAGGTAGTGATTCGACTGACGTTCAAAAAAGGAATGAGCATCCGCTACTGCGCCAAGGGTAGAAGCATCTCAGAAACAGCAGACTTCGTGGGCTGTTCGTGAGGTGCTGTAGTAGGGGCTGGCACACCGAGTACCTCCCGACGTCATAACTGTAGAGCCCCAAAAGGCCATCTACCCTAGTAGAGAACGTCGCCTCCCTTGACTGGCAAATGGCAATGGACGTGCAACAGTGCAGCAATTGGCCACGCAAATGAACGCTGGGGCACCTAGGTACGTGTCCCTGATAACAATAGATCCAACACTTTTACGCATGGGTCTCCGGAGTATACGCTACGTCAAGGCGTCCATGTTAACCCAGGTCCATCGCCAACGACGCCTGCAGTTCACATGAGACTACCGTCATTGGGCAGTTGAAGAGCGGAAAAAAGGTGTGACGGGCTGTGGCGGATATGACGTCGGACACACGAGAACCAACACCAGGACGCGCTTGTCGGTCAAGTACATGGTGGCTGTGTCCATGTCTGGGGGATGTATGTTTTCCTGGTATGACCTGGTACCACTGGATGGGTCCCTGAGCGCCAATGGCTACCTCTCCATTCTCATTGACCACATGCATCCCTTCATGTTGGACGTTTGCCCTGGTGGTGATGGTGTCTGCCAACAGGACAATGCCACGTCGCTAAGGGGTGCGTGACTGGTTCCAGGAACACGATAGCGATGTCACCATTCTTCCATGGCCGTCGAAATCGGCCGACCTCAATCCCATAGAGCACTTGTGGGACGATTTGCATCGATAGTTTCGACGTGCCGATCCACAACCACGCAACTTCAGGGATCTCCGTGCTCTGGTGCAGTCTGAATGGGCACGTGTGCCTCGGGCAACCTTCGAGGGCCTCATTGTGTCCATGCCACGCAGTCTCACCGCTGTCATCGGGCCAAGGGTGGTTATTCCCATTATTAGGTAGGTGGTCATATTATCTGATACTACTCTGTATACGTACCTATATCCCTGGCAAACGAAATCCCCTTTTACAGTATTGCTACAGTTTGAAATAAGAATTGCGAACGAACGAAGAGTGTTGCTAATTTTACCCCAAAACCGAACTAATCAGTTTTCCGCATTTGTAGCTTGTGTTTTTCCAACGAATAATAAGTGTTCACTGTTTTAAAAATGGATAACGCTCACAAGACGCTGTTACAATGGTTTCTGTCTAAAATGTGTTAATTACCGCCAGATTCGTCTTCAGCCTAACCTAAAAGGAGAATAAATCACGATTACATTTTTTGAGAATGTCGTATGGCAATCATGGCACGATATGTTATTTTCTTGAGCTAGGTTTACCTCCAAATCACACAACATTCGAAAATAAAGCGCTCTTCGTGTGTTTCAAATACTACAGCCCGGCAACTAAACAAAATCCTTTTCTTTCGCTTTATTTTTGAATGTTGTGTGGTTTGGAGGTAAACCTTGCTCAAGAAAATAACATATCGTGCCATGATTGCCAAGGGGTGAATGCCATACGACATCCTCAAAAAATGTAATCGTGATTTATTCTCCTTTTAGGTTAGGCTGAAGACGAATTTGATGCTTCGTTTGTCGCCAACATTTTTCCGTAAAAAATTTCGAGCATTCCATATTTTTGTTTATATTAGGTTTGCTTCAGATTAACTATCGGATTCTGCAGACTCTAGCATCTGGCAGGTAATTTAGAACGCATTACGCGATGTGACTTCTCATATGTAAATTTAAAGAGTCAAGGCTGCTGCTTACAAAGCACTGGTCATTTCGTCAGTGGAATTTAGTTCCAAGGGGTTGTCCTACAGTGAAGAGGACGATGAGCCAGAGCCAAATTAATGTCATTTTCTGGTATGTTTAAACTTCGACATCGTGCATCGGAGGAAGCTCGCAACATCAGTACAGCGTTTAAAGAAGGAACCGTTAGTGAGCTCAAGACACAACATTGGTATGTTAAATTCCGGTCAACCGATGTGTCTCAAAAATGAACCACGCGATAGACCAGAAGAAGCTATCAAGGATGCCGAGATGGAGACCATGATTGAATCCGATCCATATCGACCAGTAACAGAACTTGGCGAGAAATCTGGAGTTCACTATGCAACCATTTCCTGGCATTTTACAAGCATAACAAATTGTAGAAAATAGAAAAAATTGGTTCAACATGAGGTGGTGAAACAGCATAAAACACTGCTATTTGATGTCATCCTTGCTTATTCGCAACCAAACTGTGGTGGTGTATTTATTTGATACCGCCTTTGTGCGTAGCTTTGCGATCAGGCAATTACTGGAATTTCAGATTTCGTTCACTAGTAATTGCTGCCACCAGCTAAACCTTTCTCGGTCTGACAATACTTATCTTTTACATACACTTTTTTTAGGTGTTCAGGCTAGATCCACGAAAGCAAGACTGACCGGCTCTGTTTACAGATGTTTATTTGCAACCCCTAGTAGCAGAGAGGTGCAGAATATGTACACAAAATTTGGTCCACTTCGGTTGTTTCACAATGAATCATATAAGTCATCCAATATACAGGGTTACAGCGAATACCTCACGAATTATGGCAGTTAGCGATTTACTTCTTGTGCAGTTGTATAGAAAACCTCCTATGACGTACACAATAACACCACGAAAGATCTCTCGCCCCCTTTTTGGGAGGTTGAGGGGCTATAGCCCCCCCCCCTTGAAGGTAGGGAAAAAAGTCAATTACAGACTTATTCAGTGAGGCAAATCTTGTTTCTGTTGTGGACTTAACGTTCTTATACGTAGTGCGATCAAAAGTTCCGAGACTAGGTACGTAGTGCACCAACAGATTGCAGTACGCGAATGCGCGAGCAGCGGTCCAGGGCAGTGACCTTCATGAGTCATTGTGCCGAGCTCTGCTACACGATGTTTGGTGACCACGTGCAGAACACAGCAGCGATTTCGGTATGAACTGTAAACTAGAGCAGCGTGCGAACATCAAATCTTCGTCAAACTCGGCAAATCGGGAACGGGGACGCATGCAATATTGCGGCAGGCTTACGGCAATGAAGCAGTGAGTCGTGCTAGGTATTTTGAGTGGCACTCGCGCTTCAACAGCGGCAGAACGGCACTGGAAGACGACGAGAGGTCCGGGCGACCGTCCAAGAGCAAAACCCCCGAAAATGTGGGTAAAATTAGGGAACTGGTGCATACGGATCGCCGGAGAACAATTTTACACATTGCTACCATCGTCAATGTGCCTCATACGGAACAGTGCAAGAAATTCTGACGTCGGTTTTGAACATGCACCGCATTGCTGCAAAGTGTGTGCCAAAGATTCTGAGCCCCGAACAGAAGGAGCTCCGTGTCGAACTCTGTCAAGATCTTCGTCAGCAGGTGGTGAATAAACCAATGTTCCTGTAGCGGGTCATCACTGGGGACGAGACTTGGGTTTACGATTACGACCCGGAGACCAAACAGCAGTCGTTGCAGTGGAATAGCCCGGCATCTCCACGACCATCTAAGAAGGCCTGACAGGTCCGGAGCGCAACCAAAAGCATGCTCATTGTGTTCTTCGACATTCGTGGGGCTGTGCACCGTGAATTCGTCCCCCAGGGCCAGACCGTCTCCGCCCTTTTTTACTGCGATGTTCTGCGGCGTCTTAGGGAGGAAATTCGCCGCAAACGACCTGAAATGTGGCGCAGGGGCGATTTCCTGCTCCATAACGACAATGCAGCAACTCACAGAGCGTTAGCAACACGGCAGTTTTGCAGCCGGAACAGCATTACTATCCTTCCTCACCCGCCTTACTCTCCGGATTTGGCCCCCTGTGACTTCTTTCTGTTCCCGAAGATGAAGTTCAAGGGTTGCCGTTTTGAAACCGTGGACGAGATCCAACGTGAATCGCAGATGGTGCTTTTCACGATTCGCGAACAGGACTTCCAAGGAGCGTTCCAACAGTGGCAAAAACGCTGGCAGCGGAAACCAGACTTAAGTAACGTAAGTACTTTGTTGTATATCGGCCTAGGCTCGGAACTTTTTGATCGGACATATCTATTGTTTTTGGACTACAGATTTAGAAGCAAAGGAGTAAAAAGTACGTCTGTACGAAGTAAAGTCGTCAAATAATATCAGTGGTTCATTTACAGAAATCGTGATAGTAAAAGTAATTTGTCAACACTAGTGCAGCTAAAAAAATAAGAAGAGTTTTTTTTTTTTTTTGGCGATGACGAAATTTGAATTTTTGATCTACTAGGTTCTTTTCCATCTCTGCTTCTTCTGACTCTTTGACTGTTCTTAACCTGTTTGGCCAAAAAACCTGTCAAACGTGATTCACATATTTATTTCCTTCAAAATTAGGTCACCTGATACTGGAATCTAGAATGCGGTATACAGAATCATTTTAAATTTGGAAGCTTCTGACGTAGTACTGTGAGAGTATGAAAAATGTGTACATTTCTTTACTGCAGTCTACAGCGTTCAGAAATTATATGCGGCTGAATCTGACAAGATTATATACATCCATAAATCGTGCTCATTTATTCTGCGGAGAACGCAGCGTCACAGGAAAAAGTTTTATCATCAGCTGCGTATGATTTCGTAAGATCCGTTGCTGGGCAACAAACAACTCACTAAAAATAAAAATAAGAAAGATGACAACGGATTTTCGTTTGTAATGAGCACGTGTTTAGAATCCTTTCTTACACGAAACATAATTCAACGCAAATTTTTAGGAAATGTAAAAATTCAGCAAAACAGATAATACACATACACCACCAAGGGGAAAACTGCGCATAAACTTAAAACATGCAATGTGAACGTGATTATTCAAAATGAACGGAAACGTTATTTCGAAGTACACCAGACCGTGCATACTCAAGTAATGCTTATAGCGTAGTAAGTCCGTTTATTTACTGATGATGTAATTCGTCATAGCCAAGAAAAAAAAAGCTTTCGCACTACACTGGGGGATTTTTCAAGGCAATGATAGGCATAAAATGCTTATTATGTATAACATGTCCTATTAGGCCTATCACTGCCTTTTTTCAAGGCAATGGTAACATAAAATAAGCATTTCATGTCTACCACAGTGGCGTATATTCGAGGCTAGCTGCGAAGCCCAGAGAATGCACAAATAAAAGTATATTACCAACAGTATTAAACTACACCAAACGGAAGTCATCGCTCTTTCCACGTTAATAAGCGAGTCACGGAAAAATTCTCATCGGCCGAGGGAATCGAACCCAGGGTCTTCCAGGTACGCGCCGGACATGCTAACTGCACCACAGCGGCCTCGAATTCTCCAGACTCACAAGTGATTAACTGCCAAACCCCATGGTAGGTTGCTTCATGGAGCCCTGCACAGTGCTGGGGATTCACCAAAGATGGAAAGCAGCAACTAAACAAATAACTAGGAGGCGAATAAGTAATTAATTCATACACTCGATGTAGATCAGGAACACCAAACAGAAGTCATCGCTCTTTCCACGTTAATAGCTGGTTGCTTCATGGAGCCCCCATGAAGCAACCTGCCATGTGGTTTGGCAGTTATCACTTGTAAGTCTGGAGAATTAGAGGCTGATGTGGTGCAGTGGTAGCATGTCCGGCGCGTAACTGGAAGACCCTAAGTTCCACTCCTGGTGGCTGCCGATGAGAAACTTTCAGTGACTCACTTATTATCCTGGAAAGAGCGATTACTTCTGTTTGGTGTTCCTGATCAACGCAGAGTGTATGAATTAGGTAATAAACGATGTCGATAGTTTCGCTGCGAGAAAAAACAAAAACGTGCTGATTCACTTCTTTAGACTAAGAGAATCAGTCTGACGAGAGAAGACCAACGGGGCTCCTAGAGTAGGAATGGTGTCAACGTGACGCAGGTAGGCTCTACCTGTCTTCGTTGTGAGATTCGAAGACTTTCGATACGATCACCAGCTAGCGTTTCCATGACAACATGAAAGAGCGGGTGAAGGGTGAATGGGCCATTGGTTTGGGCAACGGTTCGCTCGCAAAAGAGAAGACTTAGGACTACATTAGTCACTCGCATCTCCCGCCTGTAACATCACGTGTTTCGCGAGAGTTGTTTCAGTTGTGTAAAGTGTCAATGAATTTGTAACATAATCTAGAATTAGGAGAGACATTGGGGTTGTGGCAACAGTGAAAGTGGTATAGGAATGGCGGAGTAGATGTCAGGAGGACGCACAATTTTTGTTCTAAATAAAAGTGTATGTTCTGGAATGGCGTTCATTACTCTTTAAAAAAGTAGGTACGTGTCTCTAAGGTAAACGTAATATCAAACTTGGTGTCAGAATTATAACTGATATGTTTCATGCGCCAGGAGATTTAAGGTTTTCAGGCAATGTGACCGAGAACTGGAAGAAGTGGGGACAGAAGCTAGAAAATTTTCTCCTGAGTACGGAGAAAATCCGCGAACCAGATGAAACAAAAGTCGCCATTTTGTTAAATCTTATAGGTGACGATGGTGTAGAAATATTTAATACATTTAACTTGGACCCGAAGGCAGCTGATTATTTCACCAAAGTCATCTATAAGTTCGAGGAATATTGTTTGCCACGGGAAAACGTTGTGTTCGAACGATTTAAGTTCTTCAAGTGTACACAGGAGGAAGGACAACCAGTTGATCAGTACCTGACGCAACTAAAACCCTTGGCTAAGACGTGTGAGTTTGGAGCTCAACAAGAAGGGTTAATAGGTGAGAGTGCAGTGGTGGGCTTGATAGATATAGCGCTTCAAGAAAAACTTCTTCGTGAACCGGATCTTACACTCCAAAAAGCGGTGGAACAGGTAAGGGCTACTAAGGTGAGTAAAAAACAGATTAAAAATATGAAAGATTAAAATGAAGCTGTTAACCTAATTAAAAATAAAGCAGCTGGAAAAATGCTTGTGGAAAGGAATACTAAGCCTAATGTAGTTTCTAAAACTAGCAGTGTAATAGAGCCATATCTTTGCAAAACGTGTGGTATAAAGCACACGGTAGGAGAGTGCTTTGTGTTTGGAAAAATTCGTAATAAATGCAAAGGGCTAAATCATTTTGCTGTAGGGTGCAAAGTTAAGCAAAATCTGGAAAAAGGGTCTATGAAGTACAGAGGGAAATTAGTGAAGATCCTGTTTTATATGTGGATACTATACAGAACCCATGTGTACGGAAAATTGAAGCTGACAAAGTTCGTGAGAAGTCGTGGAATAAAAAGATACGGGGTGAAAACTGTGAAGTAGAGTTTAAATTAGAGACTGGAGTTGAAACAAATATTCTGCCTCTACTCCTATAAATATATAACCAGCCATGGCCCATATAGAGATATAAAAGCTCGGTGGCCTTCAGTGAGGCACGGTCATGGGATGACATCTTTGCGATAAATCACTATAAGAAATTTCTACCCTGCTGCATCTACTCCGATTAACTGTAAGGAATGTTATTGTGAAGAGAAACTCTAAAGAGCAACAACAACACGATCGCGACCTGGTAAGCCACTAAAATGACAGAACAGGACCGCCGAGTGCTGAATTGTACGATGCAACAAAATCACCTGGATTCGGTTGTAACACTCACCACCGAGTTCCAAAATGCCTCTGGAAGCAACGCCAGCACCATAGAGATTGGTCGAAAGATGAAGGGACTTGGTTTCCATGGCCTGCAGCCCCACACAAGCATAACATCAGCAAGATCAACATCAAGCGTCAGTTGGACTGAAGTACATCTCGGTGCCAGTGGACTGTGAACCAGTGGAAACGCATTACCTGTAGTAATGAATCACGCTTAACCACCTGCAAGTCCAACGGTTGCGTCTGGTAATGGAGGATATGAGATGAACGCTACTCTCTCGAGTGTGTTGTGCAAGCTGTGAAGTTTGGTCGAGCAGAGATCATCATGCTTCGATTCCATTTTTCGTGGTTTCGACTGGGACCCCTAATTCCAGTGACCAGGAATCTTAAAGCTGCTGCCAACAATGGCATTATCGACAAACTCTCAATAGGCGATCTTCCGCTCCGATACGAAAGCGAGACTCATCGCTGAATACGATATGGTCCGATTGGTCCTGCCACACATGTCTGGTACGGTACTTCTACAACCTTGCCCGACGATGTGCTACGGTGAGTGGCAATCGTCGTAATCGTTGGTGAAAGCTTAAACCTACTTCAGCCAATCTGCGGTTAACAGTCCGCATCGATACGGGGATGTTCAGAGCTGCATGAACACCTCGTCAAATGGCATCCACTGTGTATTGTGAGGCTGCTAAGGCTTTCCGCTGAGTGCGGCGGTCGAGGTGTTCTGACGTCCACCAATCCCACTACTGCGATGAAAGTTGCCTTCCTTCAACCACCGTCATCCCATTCCGCCAACTTGTTGCATACCGATGAGTTTCCGCCGCGGCGGGATGCAGAAACCAACCACTCATATGTAGTCCCATAATGAAGCCTCTGGTGAAAGTGTCTTTGTAATGCTAGAATTCCTAACGACGTCTCCCAGACATTATCACCCCTTACACGTGCTTTCGCCATCGAGATCACTCCGATGCAGTGCTCCACTCTCTCAGGTGAGGAAGTGTTGTAATTCAAAAATATACATATCTCTGTGATGAAACCTCTGGTGTCCGTTTGATGATAGAATTCCCGATGATGTGGCCAAAGCAGTCTCACTCCTTACACGTGCTTTCGCCACCGAGGTGACTGCGCTGTAGTGATCCACACTCCCAGACGTGCACAATCGAACTTAATTACACAGACCAGTTTTCCCCTTTTGTCTCTCTCGCCTATTACGCGATTGGTTCGCAATTTGTCATTTATATAACCGAACCGTCCACATACACCCACCAATTTGCAAGGCGCTCGGACAAATACTTCTTGGTGTGGTATTTTCTATGTCGAGAAATGCATTTCAAGCGAAAAGATGTACGTCTACTGTAGACACTGAGCCACTTCATAAAATCGTTGTATTCTTCCGCAAACCCACGGAAAGAAAAGACGTAATGTCCAATACACCTGAGATCGCAGAAAGGGTCGAGGTTGATTTTTTGCCTAAATATTCTTCCGTGTGTTTTTGAGATAGAAAATGGCAGTTCTGTACCAGATTAACCATTCGAAAAGTAATAACGAGAAGGATACTAATAACAGCTGTTTGCAAGCCATTAGATAAAAGTGACGGAAGGTATAACAGGATAATAGTTCGGGTTTTATATTGGTAGAAGGACAGCTCTTCAGTTAGGTTGAATAGCGGAACTAAATACCCTGTACTATATGGGACAGAAGACACAGTACTGATTTATTTGGCCAGAACTTCAGCTCGTAGGTGTGAGAAAATTGTACAAGGTGAAACTGGCTTCTCCTCAGTTGTTAGGAGCAAACAAATAAACATAACTGAAACTAAACCAAATAGTTGTACAAGGTAATATTTATTTTCTTCAAGCTGTTGTAAACTCGCTGAGATGTAGTTAAACTAACACTTTTCATAGTTCTTCTGCAATTCGAACACATTATACTGCAGATGGGTTTTGAATCACAGTCTCATAGTGAAAATAGATTCTCTCAATGATAACGTAAAGAACTGTACACCAACTATACATAAGATTGTACAACTATACTACACTGGCGGAAAGTGAAAAAAGAACACCAAGAAGGAATTGGCGGACGATCATGAAATTTACATATGTTAATGGGGTAGAGTTTACGTAGGTGTGATGTTAATTTCGGGACCAACCGGTGAGCGCTTACGCCACAGCACGGCATAATATGCAAATTATCGTCGGTGGTATTTAAGGAGTACGGCGAAGTGAAGGTAATCAGTCGTCGGCGTACGGACACGCGCGAAGACCCTGAAGAAGCTGCAATGCCTGGACATGGAAGACGTATACGATTTCAGCAGTTCTCGGACTTTGAGCGAGGTCGTCTAGTCGGACTCCGCGAGGCCGGGTGGTCGTATCGCGGAGCGAATTGGACAGGAAGTATCGGTGGTGGTACGATGGAGGCGTAGATGGTCCGAGGAACATTCCCACACGAGAAGATGTGGAACCAGGAGTCACAGACGGACTGATGAGCGGACCGATCGACGCATAAGAAGAGCGGGGTTGTCAAGCAGAACATCCACTGCGACGCAAATCCGAGCTGCCGTTGCACCTGAGGTGACTGTGTGAACAATCCGCAACCGTCTACTGGATGCAAGACTACGTGCACGTGTGCTTCTGGCATGTGTACCTCTGACTCCAGCCCACCGTCAGGAACGGCTGTAGTGGTGTCGCCAACGTCTGCACTGGAGAACGCAATGGTGATCTGTCGTGTTCAGCGATGAAAGCAGATTCTGCTTGGGAGCCTCCGATGGCCGTATGCGTGCTCGCAGACGCAACGGGGAGCGTATCCACCCTTCTTGCATCCGTCAGCGATACACAGGGCCTACACATGGTGTGGGGAGCGATCAGCTATCATTCCCGTACACAACTAGTGTTTGTACCGGGTACGTTAAACAGTACCTCCTACATCAACAACATCATTCAGCCCGTTGTTGTGCCATTTGTAAGGTCGGTCCATTGTCGTGTTTTCCAGCAAGATAACGCACGCCCACACACGTCACGTGCAACGCAACATGCATTTCAGGGTGTGAGACAACTTCCATGGCCTGCACGTTCACCGGATTTGTCCGCCATTGAGCACGTGTGGGATTTTATGGGACAACGACTTATCCGGTCTCCACGGCCAGCCACGACCATCCCCGATTTACGCGTCCAGGTTGAGGATGCTTGGAACTTAATACCCCAAACTTACATCCAACATCTGTACGACAGACTCTATGCCAGAATTGCACAGTGTGACGCAGTTCATGGCGGTTCAACCTCGTACTAACCATGTTACATGGAAATGTTATTTTTCAGTTTACCAGCAAATACAGCTGTAATTTGTCATAATGTTTTGATCACGTTATCCTCTGTATTCCGTTATTATGCTCTATAAATTTCGTTGGTATCAGAAGTCTCTTTCTTGGTATTCTTTTTCACTTTCCGGCAGTGTAGTTATACGTCTACTTTCCTTGAAAAAGCCATTTGGTTGATGTGCGGAAGCTTGGAAACTTTCATTTTATCTACGCTAATAAATTCGGGTAACTAGTATAGTTGTACTATCTTATGTATAGATTCTCTCGCTGACAGTTCTAGTCCCCTGCAGTAGATAAAAGCCCTCACTGAGTAACAATAGCTACTAAGGAAATGTTCATTGAAGTCCTATTCAAGATATCGCTACTCGTACAATCCTATCCATAACGCAGAGAGTTGACCACAACGTCATCAAGATAATAAGTATCCTACCGCATACCAGTCTAGTCTAAATGACAGATGCTCGACCGCAGCTTCATTCGGAAGATATGCACTTTAGTACAGGGCCAATCAAGACGAGACATGTCCAGCCGCAGTTTCGTCCTGAAGACATATGCTCTCCGTAACCCAATCCAGAGGATAGAATCACAAACGTCTATAAGGTATATGTTCTGGCACATTCAATCTAGATGACAATTGCTCTACTGCAGCTCCATCCAGAAGCCAGATGGTTTACAAACGCCACATCCAATAGATATTCTAACACGGTCCTTGGCAGTGGACCAGTTCGTTGTAACAGTCCAGTCAGTGTCTGTGATCATTCGAATGCTATGCGTGCTGATTATGATTTATATATAAGTGCTGAGATGCATTAAATTATCATTGCATTTTCGGCGTTAAGTACGTTTTTCATCAATTAATTAGCTTCTCATTTTAATAGCTTGAGCCTCGTGAAATATTTATACGGTGCAATTATGGTGCTGAGCCTTTCGGACGTTGCACCTTCTTTAAAAGGAGGCGCAGAAATGCCAGCAAATTTCAAAGGAAATCCTACGCCGCTTATCCTAGAATAGTTTTGGCTGCTCGCCATCTGCATTTGATAACAGAATAAAAACAAAGGGCCAAGGAAACAATTCAGCTGAAGTATGTCTGTTTATGAATGCTACGTGGCCACTCGCTGGAGGTGGAGTTGTGAGTTGTTAAGGATGTTTGGCGTGTTACTAAGCAACAGCTGCTTAACAAGCGAAGGCAGGTGTGTTGGTCTAAATAAGACAATGCCGCTTTCACGTAAGCTGCATGATAATTCCGCCATATTGATCGCTCCATAAAGCGGAGAGTCTCTATAGGAAGCTAATTATTCGACTTGCAACCTTCCCCTCAAGGTTGCTAATCAATTTATGAAATATATCGCGTCCTCTCTGCCATCGCATGTTGTTTTGCACTATTTCTGTAAAAGCCAAGAGACCGCTCCTGCTAATCACAGTAAAAGTTAGTTTACATCTGTTTCTCTGGGCGCTTCGAGCTTTAAATGAAACTCCAATTATCAGCTCGTTTCAAAGGCTCTAACAAACTTCGGTATATTGTCGAAATGAGCGCGAGTAACAGTTTTAGAAATTTAGTTTTCAAGCGAATCACGCTCCGTATCCTATGTTAAACTTCAGGAAAGTTGGAAAATCATTTACTTTTTCGGAAATATCGGGTAAGAAAAAGTTATTTAGTCTTTGATAGTCTGCTCAAACGTCGGCTTTCGACACGCACTTATTTCTTAACAGTGCAAGATTAAAGGGTGTTACTAAAACAAAGCGTCGATTACTCGAGGAACGAATGAAAGCAGTTTCGAAATTTCCAGGTGAATCAGCGAGTCTGAGAACTTTTACTTCAATATCTTAAAATTCACCAAACATGACCAGGATGTAGCGATAACATTCTTCAAATTACTGCTCGGTACAAAAAAAACTGTAATTTACATTTTATAGAAACTGCTATAGAATTATCGTATGGTAAAGTTTGTCACTCTTGAGATGACTTATGAGTTTGGAATTTTAAGGATATCCTTTGAGTGTTTTTATGAATATTTCTCACTGTACTAAGTGAAATACGAAGACAATGTATGAAATCTTGTTTTTTTTGTCTTGCCAATTCTTTTTAAAACATAGATTTTCCCTTCTACGCCATTTTTTTATCCTGTTCTTTGACAGACAACAAACGATTCCACTTTCGAGCTTCTTTTATTGGCACGTTTTCTAGAGATTTACCCACCACCGTGAGCATATTTCGGTACTTAAATCGAGGCCCGCTAGTTCAGGGAAAAGAAAAGAGCTAGTACACCATACACAAACCCTTATTTCTCATTCGAATCTCCCGACGTGGAGGATTAGCCAGAACTGCGCTCCTTTTATTTCTCGAGCACTGAAACAGCAAGTAACTTTTAGACTCATTATGAACACTAAATCCCAAATAAATTGCAGATGCAAATCGCAACACCCACAACAGCACTGACAGCATGTAAAACATGCCATAATTGTTAGTTAGAAAACAAATAGTTCCATATATTTTGCCGTTGGTACCGCAGAGACGGCAGTTTTGAACCTTCATCGAGCAGTGATAATGTGCAAAAATTTCTTAAAATCGAGGCATTGTTACATAACAGCATTGTCATTAAACCTGATTCTGGATGCCCAGACAAGCTGAGAAGCTGCGGGGCGATTAATTAAGTTCAGCTGCTGTGGCATTAACCACATAATTATATGGTTTTCAAAAATAAATAATGAGTCAGATCCATATTAATAATAATCAATATGGATCTGACTTCGTCGTGTTTGTTTTTCACAGTACACAGTGTACACTGTGAAAAACAAACACGGCGAAGTCTAGATCCGTAATATTACGGCCATCGTTCTGGTAGTTATAAAACAAAAAACGAAAGTTCCAGCACACATCATGTGGAACAAAATGAAAGGACAATTATTTCAAAAGCCGATATTTGTGTGATATATGCGAAAACATGGCGCCCTACCTCACATCAGTGGGCCCATAATATTACCGATCTCGATTTTCTTGCACCATCATTCGTTAACGTAATATTATGTACTTGGACGCTAAGTGGTTAATCAAGTACTGCTGTGGGGTCATTAATTTAGCACAGCTGCGGGAGCATTAATCCAGCACAGCTGCGGGAGAATTAATCCAGCACAGCTGCGGGAGAATTAATCCAGCACAGCTGCGGGAGAATTAATCCACTACAGCTGCGGGGCCATTAATCCACTACAGCTGCGGGGCCATTAATCCACTACAGTTGCGGGGCCATTAATCCACTACAACTGCGGGGCCATTAATCCACTACAGCTGCGGGGCCATTAATCCACTACAGCTGCGGGGCCATTAATCCACTACAGCTGCGGGGCCATTAATCCACTACAGCTGCGGGGCCATTAATCCACTACAGCTGCGGGGCCATTAATCCACTACAGCTGCGGGGCCATTAATCCACTACAGCTGCGGGGCCATTAATCCACTACAGCTACAAATGACTGAATTTTTTATCCTTGTGTCTCTGGCATCTTTTTGAGAATAGGAAAATTACTGTCCGGTTACAAAACGGTGAAATCTACTACGATCGACAATCGACAATATAGTTGCATGTGTTGTTGCTGACATGTACGTGGCTTAACCGCCTTGTCATGACGAACCTACGTATAACCAACTCTACGTGGCTTAACTACCTTGTCGGACGAATCCATGAGACAGGTCACTGAAAGTGCCTTGTGGCGTGGGTTCGAGCCTTGTGGCGTGGGTTCGACAAGCCTTCGCTTGTAAGAAAATTAAGCAGTTTCAGAGTTTACCTACAAAGGAAAACTCACTCTTATGTAGTGGCGCTCTTTATTCACTGTTATATATGGGAACGTCCCGAATTTCTGCTAGTCCTCATTTCTATATCTGTCCTTTTATTTTTACGCACTGATCTCTTCTTGCAGTTATGTTAGACCTCTTTCTCGGTTAACTCGTCCTAAATTCCCTTTTCCAGCTTAATTTCTCTGCTTGCTGCTATCTCCTCTCGGCATTGGGCATTTGAAAACTTCAGCATTTTCCCTCGTTTTCGATTCTTTGTTCGGGGAGCCGAAACTCTCCATCGCGCGGAGAATCACTCAGATCTACTCTATACCACCAAATGACAGATCAAACTATCCTTGGTTTTCTTCTCCCTGCTCCCAGAAAAGTGCGTGCTACTTTTATCGCCTTACATCCTCTTTCGGATTATCTGGCCAGGCGTTGAATGCTCACTTTGACCCACATCATGAAAAATCCCTCAAAAACTAAAGTTGTAAAAAGAAAGCCATGAGCTTGAATGTCTCCTTACGCGAACGATATGTCGTAAAATCAGTTCCAGAGCAATAAAGTAATTGAAACTTAACTTCATAAACATACGATGGAGGAAAACGGCCAGAAATAATGCTCTCTCTGAACATCAGAAGCATGGAGGGTGTGGACTATTCAACACGGTCCCGATGAATTGTTGGACAAATGTGGCATCTATTCCATTACTATGAAATCTGTCGATCCTCAAGACAAGGACCTTATATATATCGGCTCAACCCTACGGAGACTGCAAACAAGAATGAAGGAACACCAATATAGTGTAAAAAAGGGCTAGTCATCGACTGCTTTAGCCAGGCTTTCTTCAGCTGGTACACATTACCCATCTTGGACAGACGTCTCCATTCTATCTACCTCTACAACGAGGGAAACAGTGCTCTTTACAGAGAGTCTCCACATTTTGCATCGAGTGGACACTTGTTGCAATGATGAAGTACCCAGCTATATTTCCCAGGCCTGTAAAACTTGACTGTCCTTGATTCCGGTTCCTTCTTCTAACATCGCAGACTCTGTCCATCATTAATGGAACTCTATAGGCCTCTATTTTCTCGTATTACGTTAAAGCAAGTGTACGTTCTTGAATTTTTTCCTCATTGAGAACTTTTGGCAACGGCACCCTTATATAAATGTGTTTCTGGAACTCCAACTTGGTCTTTCATCTGAAGATGTGCTCGTGGCGAGCACGAAAGTACTCATGTTATTTTAACCATGTAAATATATTTTAACTTTGTGTTTTTAGTTATTAAAGTTTGCCTATAACTGGAACCATTCAGCAAATTTGAACATCGTACATTAACAGCAAGTTTCTTACCCTGAGTAGTCCGAGAGATCCTTTCTTTTCCCATTGTGATCAACACTACTGACTGTTACTGAAGAAAATGCAGCTATGACCACATGAAGTGTTTATGTTCATAAACAGTTGCCTAGATCACACGGGGACACACGTGACCACATATTTTGCATATACGCTACGTAAGTGATGTTTACGTACATCAGCATAAAAGTCTGATTCAGTGGCCGGTGTGTATATAACTTCTCATCGCTCCAATGGGCAAGAGGTCGGAGCATCTGGCGTTTGACCATTCTTTCGAGATGGGCACTGGTTAGAGTCCTGGATGAAGCATGGGTGGTGCGTTTGTTTGATGACGCTGACTCTGTCCCTTACCTGGAAGCAGTGGTCTTAAATTAAGGTTGGACGACTGCTTATTCACGTAGCACTTTTACCATGCGGCCCGGGGAAAAGCCAGTCTGTTACTAGCAGGTCACAATCCCAAACAAATACAGAGCTGACCACAGGTTGTACATACTTTCTATTTAGACCCTTACTGATACAAATCCCAATAAAGGCTTGGCACATTGCTCTGCATAAAATACTCTAGTACTGTTTCATCAGGAATAGATTAGGTTAAAGAAGGTGCAAGCGGCACCACTGAAAGAGGAAAACCCTCAGTGGTGGAGAGCGGTACGAAGCGTAGGATTCTTGTCATTCGTCCGGGATGGGTCTGGGTTCGTATCCCGGGTGAGGCATGAATGGTGGGTTTGTCTTATGGTAGTGTCTCTCTCCCCTTCCCAGGAACTAGTTACCCTAAATTAGGGACAAGCGACTGCTTATAGCCCATTGAGTTTCTCACAGTGGTCGTATAACCCCCAGAGAAACAAGAAATAGAAAATATCTGTACCAGGAAGAGCAGCACATAGCTTGATTGAAAGCACGAAGATGCAAAGTCTGTACACGTAAGAAATTAAATGGAAATGAAATAAGGCTCGAAAGATGGCTGCTGGTTGAAAGTATAGCCAATTGCCGAAGTAAAAATTCAGTTGTGTATTCCTGTGAAATAATCTAAAAAATCGGAGTAATTGAAGTTTTGTCAACATTATCCTTTTTTTTCAGAGCATCGTTGAGATTATACACCTCTGTTCTACCACACAGCCAGAGAGGAGAATCAAGTGCCATTCACTCCTGTAACCCTCTGTGGAAAACCTCAATAGCGGTTGCCCCGGAGTTCAGCAAAAAAATACAACAACAAGAATATGGTTGTAATACTGTATTTAGGTGTGTGAATAAATGCATCGAAGTCAAAATGCTTACAGACTCGTGTATGTTTTTGTACATCTGCCTGGAAAAAAAACCTTTTACTTATGTACAAAGCCGGTTTTTTTAATTAAACCGGGCGTCATAACAAAAGTTCTGCACACTGTCCATTTTTGAGAAAAGTGTAAAGTAACGGAGAAAATTTACGTTATTCTCGTTCAATATACTCCTCACCTCTGGCAAGCTGTCATTAGACATCTTGGCAGAGGTGAGGTACGTCCTGGATGCCCCATAGCATAGTACGCTATCTTTGTTCAGCTGTCGTATTACTCGGGTAACGTCCAATGACAGTTCGTCCAGCGATTCGTAGCAGATGCCACGAAGCCGATTTTTTAACTTTGGGAAAAGATCAAAGTCAGGTGGACTGAGATCAGGGCTGTGTGATGGGTGGGATAAAGTTTTCCAGCCGTATTTCGACACAAGTCCCCGTACCGAAGCTGCACCTTGACACGATACGTTGTCATGCAGCAAGATCGCTTCCGCTTCCAACACGTTGGGGCAATTTTGACGAATTTTCGGTCTCAACTTTGTCCTCAGAAAGAAATTGTGCTTCGATCAAGAGTTTCTTCCAGACAAACTTCTTGCAAGGCAGTATGGATTTGTGTCGGAGTTTTTCCTTCGCAGAGTTTCTATTTTCACGTACGAGCGCTGGTCTAACGCCGTGACTCGACCTGAGGAGCTGCACGCTTCCATTTCCAACCCCTCCCACGTCCACACAGCAACTGATAGTGCATCGATCTGACACCACTGCTGGGCTGAAAGTCTGACCTTCACATGACGCAATCATTTTTCCAGTTGCATCAACCGCTTCTGTTTTAGATTAACGTGTGTCGAACTTTTGTTGACTCTCTGAACGTTTAACGACCACCGTGAGTAACTCGATGGCCTGCAAACAGTCTCCCGTCCCTAATTTAGGGCCACTGGTTTTAGGGAAAGGAGAAAGCCTGTAATACAAACACAGCCTCCATGCCTCACCGCGATTCGAACTTGGAACCCTTCTCAGACGAATGGTAATAAGCCACCGCTTAGACCACTGCGCCAGTTCTGGAGGGATTAATAGAGTAACGCTACCAGGTTAATTTCTTTTTTTTAATAATACGATGCTTTGCGCAAATTTTTATTGCAGGAGCCTCTGACTATAGGATCATAAAAGCTCAAATAACTATATGCGAGACTCAATGATCCATTTGCGAAGTCGAAGCCTACTGAAAGAAGTGTTTTACATTCATTATTAAAATTATTCATGCTCTGATTTTTTTTATGAGAGAATGGTAAATATATAGCTTAGATTACTGTGCAGCATGTTTTTCCTTAATGTTATTGCCTTGACATTTAGGCCGGCAACCTTCGGCATACAAACTGCGCTGAATAGCATGATGATGAATATAAAGTTTCCAAGAGGCGTCTGAAGAAACGATTTTGAAATAAGTATGATCCCCAAAAGATGATTTCTGAATCTTAATGTAAGTGACATTAAAAAGTTTTCGGTTTGGAAAGTGTATGTTGGAGATTATATTAATAGTCCTGTTTGGAATAAAGAACCTTCTGTTCGGGCATAAGGGCACTTGAGAAATAGCAATCAGAGTAGAGAAGGAATAACGTATTCTTCATGGCATTTAGCGCTGCACTGGAAAATGAATTCTATGGAAAAAAGATAATCAATCCATGAAAGTGGTGGAAAAACATTAAGAATAGATTAAGAGTTGTACTCTGTCATTGGAAACAGGTTAAAGATCTAAGGTAATTTTAGGAGGAAGAATTTACGCTACAAAAGTGACTGCTTGATTTTCAGGTAAAACTAACGAAAGAAACTAAGAGGAGAAAGGTGATCACTTGGAGAAAGTTACTGTCGAAGACTAGAATCTAAGGAAGAGGAATAAAGGTCAGCTTTTAGCAACAGGATATTCCAAGAAATAGAAGCGTCGAAGTTTCAGTGTGTTCAAAAATGGTAAAAAGAGTGTAAAAGCAACGAAACACTTGGGCAGCCAGATTCTCGCAGTCTCTTGAAAAAGTCGAAAGAAGACAAAGAAATCTGACGAAATCCTAAGCGAATAAAACTTAAGTTTTTTGTAATGAATTTAGGTGATAATTCACCAAGCTAAAGAACACATTATGATGCTGGAAAAAAACCTACTGCCAGTATACATGGGTTTGCCACTATTAAGTAGATTCCCAGTATGGTGTTACAGAGAATCTACTTAATAGTGTAAAAGCCATGTATGCTGGCAATAGAGCTTGTGTACGAGTGCATGGTGTTTTATCAAATGATTTTCTTTTGGTGCAGGAGTCAGACAAGGTTATGTAAGGTCGTCATGGCTGTTTAATATATTTATAGATGCGTGATGCCAAGATGGACAATACTGGTTTACGTCTTGGTAATATCCGTGTGTGCAGATTGCTGTATGCTGATGACACAGTCCAGTTGGCAGAGAGCCAAAGTTAGTTGCAGTTTATGATGTCCCGGATGTACGAAGTTCGCATGACATTCAAAATGAGTATAAATATGGAAAAAATAAAGATATGGATCAAAAATCAAGGAAGTTGCCAGTACGTTAGACATTTCGTTACGGGGCTGTGCATTCCATCATTCACGAGCAGCTAGGATTTCGGAAACTGTGTGCGACATGGGTGCCACGTTTACTCACCGACCAGCACGGAAACCAACGTTTCCTGTCGTCTTTGGCTCTTCTGCAACGGTATTCTTCTGAGGGTCACAATTTTTGGCGTCGAATCATCATAGGTGGCAAAACGTGGTTTCACCATTTCACCCCTGAAACCAAACGATCGTCCATGGAATGGAATCATGTCACCTCCCCAACAAGGAAAAACTCCTACCTCTGCGGGAAAGGTAATGGCGACTGTTTTCTTTGACTGGAAAGGTGTTGTTTACACATTTTCTTCCAAAAGGACGACTATCAATGCTTACTCTGCAACAGAATACCATATGCCAAACACTACAAAATTTGCGGAAGTCAATTAAGGACAGACGCCGGGAAAAGTCGAGCGAAGAAGTCATTCTGCTGCACGACAATGTCACAACACCCAAAACAAAGAAATTCCTGCAGTCATTCAAGTGGGAGGTGTGGTAACATCCACCGTACAGCGCCGACTTATCCCCGTGCGACTACCATTTGTTCGGTAAAATGAAGCAGGAGCTTAGTGGACAAAGATTGCAAACCGACGAGGCTGAGAAAACTGCGTTTCTTAACTGGTTGTACCTAACTGGAGGTAACTTTTTTCTGTACAGGTATGAAAATGCTAATCATACGTTCAGATAAATGTTTACAGTTGTTAGGAGACTAGGTCGAAACATGAATAAATGTTGTACCTTTAAACCAACATGCATCCCCTGAGTATATTCCTTTATTTGGTTTTTTATTTAACAGTGTAACTAACTTTTCGATCCACCCTTTTAACTCCGACATACAAGATCTCTCATATCTCTTTAAAGAATGATTTAAGAAAATTATCACTAACACACAAACCTTTTTTATTATCATATAAAAAAAGTAGGTTAATGTGATTAAGTTATGATATGGAAATCTGGTAAAAAAAGAAGTTATTCATGTCTCTTAGCCAATAAGAAACTATTTCCATTATTCCAAATGGGGATTTTTTAATCCGATCCCTTCAGAATGCTTTATGAGTATGACTAAGATGATAGGTTTGGGGGGTTGCATAGCGCAAAATTAAGATTTTTCTAGAAAATAGTAAAGCTGTACTATTAATCTGATTAATTGGCTTAAAAATATATAAATAAACTTTTCCAAGCTTTCGCACGGCAAGCAGATGGCTTTTTCAAGGAAGATACTTTCTGTTTGTCTTGAAAAAATCTGGTTGATGTGCGAAAGCTTGGAAATGCTTATTTATACATTCAGATTACTAGCGTAGTTTATATATAAATCGAATTAATAGTATAATAAAGTATATATAAAGGTATACAGTATATAAAGATGTTTGCTAAACATAAGACTCAAAGATAAAATCAAAAATGAAGAAATAAGAGCTAAAACAATTTTTTTTAGATACTGGAGAAAACATACTTCGAAAGAAATGGAAATGGGCGGGACACATTGCAAATCTGAAGCACAATAGATGGAAAAAAGTTATGTAGCGGCCATATGAAGGTGAAAGATAAGCTATAAGACCTGAAAAGAAGATGATCAGATGATATACGAAAAACAACTGGAGTTCTTTGGCACCAACAAATTAAAGATTGAAATAAATGGAAAGAATTTGGAGATACCTATAGCCAGAAGTGCCTATAAAAAAGTTGAAAGAAAGAAGTATAGTTTTACTATTTCCGACATAGTTTGTACATAGTTCCTTTTTTTTTATTAGAAGTTTAACGACCACCGTGAGCAACTCAATGGGCTATAAGCAGTTGCCCGTCCCTAATTTACGGCCACTGGTTCCAGGGAAGAGACAGAGGCAGTGCCGAAAGACAAACACAACATCCATGCCTCACCGGGATTCGAACCCGGACCCCTTCCGGACGAATGATTAGAAGCCATCGCTTAGACAACAGCGCCACCGGGGTAGCGTTCCTCGTTATTGTGAACCGATTTGTCTACGGAGGGCGAGTGGAAAGTTTTGCAATATTTGTATAAACGCATGTGCTGCGGCGGGTATGCCACGGGTTTAAACTGGCTCAAGTCGCGCACCGTAGTCAGTCGAAAGAGATATAAAGTGGTAGTCGTTGCCGTGAACAGCATTGCATGTCGTTGTTCTGTCTGTGGTTGGGACGCCTAAAAGATGAATAGCCGCAACCGGTTATTTAGAGAACGTTTACTTTAACGGTTTGAACTCGGCCATAACGCTGCTCAAGCAACACGTAACATTTATCATGCGAAAGGGGAAGGTGCCATGGACCACATCACCGCAACCAGAGGGTTCAAGAAATTTCGATCAGGTGACAGAAACCTCGGCGATCAGCCAAGGCAAGGTAAGCCGCGAACCGTTCGGAGACCGTACGCCAGACCGTAGAGGCAAACCCGACAATTAGCACTCAGATTATCAGGCGAGCTGGGCATATCACAGACAACAGTGGTTCGTCACCTTCAGGACCTCGGCAAGGTCTACAAGGAGCTTCCGCATTGTCCTTCACGAACTGACGCCAGCTGAAGCAAACCGCCGATTGGAAGTGTGCACGAAACTCCTAGAAAACCCTCCTGATGTACGTTTCATCAAGAGAATTGTTACGTGCGATGAAAAGTGGATCTGTTTCCGTAATCTTAAAACACAACGGCAGTGGTTGAGCCTGGGCCAGCTTCTTGAATCTGTTGTCAAACGTGGGTGCTTCGAGCACAAGATGATGCTCTGCGTCTGGTGGAATTTCGAGAGGATAATCCATTACGAATTTGTTCCAGACGGTCGAACCATCAACACCAACCTCTACACTGAACAGCTGGAGATGATTTATGATGTTTTGGAGGAAAAGTACCGGCACTGGGGAGCAGAAAGCGCGCTCTCCTACAGCAGGGGAACGCTCGACCTCATACCGCGCGAACGACCCGGGTAAAACTCCAGGAACGTGAGGGCATCGAACTGATGCCACACTCAGCATATAGTCCGGATCTTGCCCCGTCGGATTACTTGTTCCGGTCCATGGCCCACTTACTTTGCGAGCGGCACTTCAACAACCAGGAGGTGGTGGCAACTGGGGTGAAGGAGTTCTTCGCCTCGAAGGACAAGAACCGATACTGCCGCGGAATCGAAGAACTGGCAGACAGATGGCTAAAGACGGTGCAATACGATGGCCTATACTTTGAACGCTAGTCAGCTTTCGTCGTAAAGATACGTTTGAAGACAAAGTGATCCAAATATTGTAAAACTTTCGACTCACCCTCTGTATATAAGTGCCACGTGAATAACGAGCTGGGATAATTGATAACTAACGAAGTAATTGTTCTAGAGAGCCAATAATGCCATTAGGTACCACATAATTTATAGGCGTAATAGCGCTTCTGATTGTCAGAACGTATTCTTAGAATGCTGATGTTCTTTATTCGCTTCAGTAAGGTATATTTAATTTCGTTTTACATCTCATGATGGAATCGATTAAGAATTCCCCGCTGTTTTCGTTCTGTTCTCCAGCTTTTGCTGTCTCTTTCTCTCATTCTTTTCCCTCGTCGTCTGGAACGCTGAAGCACTGAGTCGATTATCGGCTCACTGATCTATGGAGTATCCACCTAACCGAAGCCTGTCAGGGAAAGAAAGCGCTGGGAATCCATCAATTCCAACCCTACAACTGACCGTGAAAATATTTCTGTCAGGATTTGTGTCGAAGCGTTCACCGTTTTTCCCTCCCGTCCCAATCACCGATCCGTGACCAATGCTGGTGACGTGACGAGCTTTGTAAATTCTTTTTCGGAGGTAGAGGATCGTCACGCCATGACATCGTGACGTAACTCCGCAAAAGAAACCGAATCATTCATTGGCTGATTGCCTCTGATCCTCCCCT
Organism: Macrothele yani; assembly: GCA_039090855.1. Lineage (NCBI taxonomy): Eukaryota > Metazoa > Arthropoda > Arachnida > Araneae > Macrothelidae > Macrothele > Macrothele yani. The sequence goes on from CM077009.1 coordinate 4,270,927, forward strand.
TCTCTTTTTTTTTTTCTCTCCCCAACATCTTCCACAAATATCGTTCAATTGTATCCTTTCTTTTATACCTTTCACTTAGTTCTAGGATTTATTATTTGGGTAACAGCTAAAAAATAGATTGCGACCGAGACATAGCATCATGCCTCACTTTGAGACTTTTTTCTCCTTTTCCAGTCACCAATTGAATTGACGGTATGTTCAACAGACAAGGTGACATTTTTACATTAGTTCTTATCCTGTATTTTTTAAGCCTCTGGGTCTTCCGACCTATGCTGCACAACAATAAAAGTTACACGTATTTTTTCAAGGGCCATATTCTAAAACTTCTTTTGGTAGCTAATATTACAAAGGTTATTATTATTTCATTTCCACTTTTCCTAATGTTCGCAATGCAATATTTTCTCATTAGGGTGTGTAAACGTATCTCCAAATATTTTTTTTAAAAAAAGGAAAAACGCCCTATATGTTTTGGATTGTGGAAACCATTAACAAAATTTCCACGCATTTCGCAATTTGCCGAGTGCACGTTTTTTTCACTAGACCACAACATAGTCGCATGTTTCAGATACTTTCAGCACTATATTGCAGCTTCAAAGATCCTAATTTGAAAAAAATACCTCTTCCTGGTGTGACGTATATTCTAAAATAACTTTCATTTTTAGTTCCTTTTCCTATGTAAATTTGAGTTTTTTCTCTTTTGCACTTTCCAAACTTAACGTGATATCTTCTCTCTCACATGAATGAGGTTGGCAACACTTTTGAGGTCACAGAGAGTGACGTATAAATGTGATAAGAACGATAGATAAAAGGACGATACAGCAGTTGCTTAGGGTGTGTGTGTGTGTGTGTATGTTCGATCGCTGTTAAGATAGATATGAAGTTTACAATTTGTAGAACTATGTTGTGGATTTCATCAAATATTGCTGGACCAATAAATGGTTATCGTAAGTTTAACTTCTGTATATGTTTCGTCTCGTCGTAAAAACTTAATTAGAGCTATTTCGTGCAGCTACTGCATCGTATTCTCGTTTAATTCAACATTTCATTAGTCATAGTTTTTGACATAGCGTAACACCTATCTCGCACACGAAAAAGAGTTACGTTATACTAGGAAAAGTTGCAAATTTGACCAAATTCTTTGCGCTTTTTCCAGACTTTTGATGCAAAATCTTCTCGCTAGATGTCTTAAATATTTATTTTGTGCAATATCTGAGCTTCTAAAGGTGGGTTCGGAAAAATTAGTTCGGTTTAGTATACCTGCCACTACAGCATATCGACGCTTCCTTCACATTTCCTGATTGCAACGGATAGCTGAAATGGTGTGGATTATCCACGCCTTTAAAACAACCTTTCTTCATATAAAAATATCCTGTATACAGGGTCAGTGCGCTTTTGAATTAATATCGATACCTTCGATTGGAGAAAACAAGATTACAAAAATGTATAGCTTGTTGGACGCCAACACCAGAAAACTAATTACAAAATATAATGATCCGATTTATTGGTGTCTAAAGTAAGAAATCACACAAATTTCACTCCGCAAGCTTTATCCGTCAACGGACGGCTTCATCACGCGGTTACATAGAGAATATAGAATCAAAATTGTAGACAGAGCGTTAATTCTAATATGACAAATGAAATCACGCGTGAAGACCGCGCGCATAAGTAACCACGAACGTGGTGAATACAATATCTTAAAAGCTAATGCAAAAGCAAACAATGCAAACTTTAGGAAGAAACTAGAATCATGAAGACCATCTTGCGATAATTAGCAGATGGTTCCAAGCCACCGGTAGTTCTAAAGAGACATCGGTGTTGCATACATCCTGTTTCGTTAATATCTCAACTGTTTCCCTTATGGCGGCTGTTCTTGCGTCTCCATATGGTGCGATCTTCGAGATATTCTGCCATTGGGGTTGAGCTTGATGGTTAGCTACTTCTTTGGCAAGTGACGTAGAAAGTTTCTTTTGTGCAACATCCCTCTTATGCTCATTCATTCTCTCCTCAAATGACCTTTTTGTGAGACCTACGTAAAATTTAGTTGAGGAGTCTGGGTATAACAATGGGATGCAATAGATGCCCGCATCTGTGAGCTTCAAGGTACTATTACTTCTTGCTGAGCTGAGGATGGTTGCCATGTGTTTAGAAGCTTTAAGGCCAACATCCAATCCTTTCTTCTGAAAGTGATTTTTAATAAAAAAAAAAAATAAGATATTTTTGGGATGTACGGGATCGAACCAACAAATTTTAAAGGTGCTCTTCTGTTCGGTGTAGCAAGTGTGTTGGTTTCAACTTTCGCTATTGTGTCCTCTACGCGGGAGACGTCAAACCCTCCAGCAAAGGCAAGATCTTTCAAAGACTTAATTTCGGCATCATAGTCAGATTTCAAGGTGCAAAAATCTTTGGCTCTTTTAGCCCGGTATTTGAATAGAGCATACTTGTGTGTTGTTGGGTTGGCTGATCCTGGTGGAATAGGGTAAGGTACGTGCATGGGTTTATAGTAGACTTTGGTAGTGAGTGTACCTGAAATCGATTTCTTCACAAGTACATCTAAATATGGTAATTATCCTTGATTTTCTATTTCCATCGCAAATTTAATGTCTTCATGTATGTTGTTTATGTCTACCATAAAGTCTTGCAAGTAGGCTTCTCCGTGCTCCCAGACAAAAAAGATATCATCTGCATAGCGTAGCCATACTCTTGGTGTCCTGGGAAGAGTGGTGAGTATGATATCTTCAATAGGTCTCATGATGGCTTCAGCGAGTATTGGAGACAAGGCTGAACCCATCGGGACTCCTTTTGATTGCTTGTAGACGTGGGAGCCATAGGTAAAGAAGTTGGAATCTACAGCTAAGTCAAGAACAGCAAAGATATCTTTCAGAGCTTCTTTATCATAAAGATTAGCTCCAGCCAGGGTTCGTTTGATGTTTTGCGTTGCTTCTGGTATTGGAACAGAGGGGTAGAGGGAGATAACATCAAAACTGCCAATAAGTTCATGTTGTGCAATGGTGATACCTTTTAGCTTGGAGATGAAGTCATTCGAGGATCTAAGGACTCTGTCTGTGTTCGGAAGGAATGGCATAAGAAAAGTTGCCAGGGCTTTCTCAAGGTGTGTTGATGGTGCTTTCTTCCTTGAAACGATCGGTCTGATTGGGTTGCCCTCTTTATGGTGCTTTAATCTCCCGAATAATTTGGGTATGGATGCCCCAGGAGGGAGTTTCGCTGCTCGCTTGATGGCGTCTGGAAGGGCTTTAAAATTAGAAGCTTTCCTGACTCTTGCTTTCCATCTGTTGAGAGGGTCTTTTGTCTGCATAACGGCGTTCGAATCAATGAAAGAATGAATTTTTATGTCGTAATCTTGCTCGTCCATTATGGCGATCTGCCCCGACTTATCAGTTAGCAGGGAAACAATGTCTCTATCATTTTTGAGCCTCTTCAATTCATTAGGGAACTTCTGAATGTAATTTCTACTCCGTGCCTTCGCGATACTTGTAAGCATGGCTGCGCATTTGTATCTGATAGGGTCACGCTCAGAAACTGGCAAATGTCGTAGGACACTTTCGATTTGTGGCACCACTTCTTTGTACCTAAGAGGTCTCTCAAATGTAAATTTCGGGCCTTTCTGCAGGATCACAAGCTCCGAATGGGTAAGTGTCTTAGAAGAAACCTTAACGACTGGAATAATAAAATCTTGATGTTGAGGAACGTTCGGATGCTGTTCTGCCCAGAGCTTATCTAATTTCTTCCTGTGGCGAGCTCCGTGGGTTTTACGCTCTCTGCTGGCCAGCATGTTTATTTTTCTTAGCATTATATCTAGCTCCAAAGGTGAGACCAGATGCGCTAGATCAGCGTGCAGGCTAAAGGACTTGGATTCCAGCTCCATGATTCTAACTCTTTTGGAGCGAATGAGGTGCTTCAGCGTTTGCTGCTGGAATATCAACTTTTACGTCGGAACCAAGGATTGTCAAGAGTAGATTTAAACTTGAGGAAAGGAGGAATCAGGTCCAGCGCTCTGCATTCTTGCAAGAAGTCAAAGTGCGATCGTTCCATCTCAAGCTTGATTCTAAATCGTCTAAGTTTATGATATGCGTCCATTATATGCCCGGAAACAGCAAACAAATATATAGCTTGTTGGACGCCAACACCAGAAAACTAATTACAAAATATAATGATCCGATTTATTGGTGTCTAAAGTAAGAAATCACACAATTCTAGTTTCTTCCTAAAGTTTGCATTGTTTGCTTTTGCATTAGCTTTTAAGATATTGTATTCACCACGTTCGTAGTTACTTATGCGCGCGGTCTTCACGCGTGATTTCATTTGTCATATTAGAATTAACGCTCTGTCTACAATTTTGATTCTATATCCTCTATGTAACCGCCTGATGAAGCCGTCCGTTGACGGAGAAAGCTTGCGGAGTGAAATTTGTGTGATTTCTTACTTTAGACACCAATAAATCGGATCATTATATTTTGTAATTAGTTTTCTGGTGTTGGCGTCCAAGAAGCTATATATTTGTTTGCTGTTTCCGGGCATATATAGTGGACGCATATCATAAACTTAGACGATTTAGAATCAAGCTTGAGATGGAACGATCGCACTTTGACTTCTTGCAAGAATGCAGAGCGCTGGACCTGATTCCTCCTTTCCTCAAGTTTAAATCTACTCTTGACAATCCTTGGTTCCGACGTAAAAAGTTGATATTCCAGCAGCAAACGCTGAAGCACCTCATTCGCTCCAAAAGAGTTAGAATCATGGAGCTGGAATCCAAGTCATTTAGCCTGCACGCTGATCTAGCGCATCTGGTCTCACCTTTGAAGCTAGATATAATGCTAAGAAAAATAAACATGCTGGCCAGCAGAGAGCGTAAAACCCACGGAGCTCGCCACAGGAAGAAATTAGATAAGCTCTGGGCAGAACAGCATCCGAACGTTCCTCAACATAAAGATTTTATTATCCCAGTCGTTAATGTTTCTTCTAAGACACTTACCCATTCGGAGCTTGTGATCCTGCAGAAAGGCCCGAAATTTACATTTGAGAGACCTCTTAGGTACAAAGAAGTGGTGCCACAAATCGAAAGTGTCCTACGACATTTGCCAGTTTCTGAGCGTGACCCTATCAGATACAAATGCGCAGCCATGCTTACAAGTATCGCGAAGGCACGGAGTAGAAATTACATTCAGAAGTTCCCTAATGAATTGAAGAGGCTCAAAAATGATAGAGACATTGTTTTCCTGCTAACTGATAAGTCGGGGCAGATCGCCATAATGGACGAGCAAGATTACGACATAAAAATTCGTTCTTTCATTGATTCGAACGCCGTTATGCAGACAAAAGACCCTCTCAACAGATGGAAAGCAAGAGTCAGGAAAGCTTCAAATTTTAAAGCCCTTCCAGACGCCATCAAGTGAGCAGCGAAACTCCCTCCTGGGGCATCCATACCCAAATTATTCGGGAGATTAAAGCACCATAAAGAGGGCAACCCAATCAGACCGATCGTTTCAAGGAAGAAAGCACCATCAACACACCTTGAGAAAGCCCTGGCAACTTTTCTTATGCCATTCCTTCCGAACACAGACAGAGTCCTTAGATCCTCGAATGACTTCATCTCCAAGCTAAAAGGTATCACCATTGCACAACATGAACTTATTGGCAGTTTTGATGTTATCTCCCTCTACCCCTCTGTTCCAATACCAGAAGCAACGCAAAACATCAAACGAACCCTGGCTGGAGCTAATCTTTATGATAAAGAAGCTCTGAAAGATATCTTTGCTGTTCTTGACTTAGCTGTAGATTCCAACTTCTTTACCTATGGCTCCCACGTCTACAAGCAATCAAAAGGAGTCCCGATGGGTTCAGCCTTGTCTCCAATACTCGCTGAAGCCATCATGAGACCTATTGAAGATATCATACTCACCACTCTTCCCAGGACACCAAGAGTATGGCTACGCTATGCAGATGATATCTTTTTTGTCTGGGAGCACGGAGAAGCCTACTTGCAAGACTTTATGGTAGACATAAACAACATACATGAAGACTAAATTTGCGATGGAAATAGAAAATCAAGGAGAGTTACCATATTTAGATGTACTTGTGAAGAAATCGATTTCAGGTACACTCACTGCCAAAGTCTACTATAAACCCATGCACGTACCTAACCCTATTCCACCAGGATCAGCCAACCCAACAACACACAAGTATGCTCTATTCAAATACCGGGCTAAAAGAGCCAAAGATTTTTGCACCTTGAAATCTGACTATGATGCCGAAATTAAGTCTTTGAAAGATCTTGCCTTTGCTGGAGGGTTTGACGTCTCCCGCGTAGAGGACACAATAGCGAAAGTTGAAACCAACACACTTGCTACACCGAACAGAAGAGCACCTTTAAAATTTGTTGGTTCGATCCCGTACATCCCAAAAATATCTTATATTTTTTATTAAAAATCACTTTCAGAAGAAAGGATTGGATGTTGGCCTTAAAGCTTCTAAACACATGGCAACCATCCTCAGCTCAGCAAGAAGTAATAGTACCTTGAAGCTCACAGATGCGGGCATCTATTGCATCCCATTGTTATACCCAGACTCCTCAACTAAATTTTACGTAGGTCTCACAAAAAGGTCATTTGAGGAGAGGATGAATGAGCATAAGAGGGATGTTGCACAAAAGAAACTTTCTACGTCACTTGCCAAAGAAGTAGCTAACCATCAAGCTTAACCCCAATGGCAGAATATCTCGAAGATCGCACCATATGGAGACGCAAGAACAGCCGCCATAAGGGAAACAGTTGAGATATTAACAAAACAGGATGTATGCAACACCGATGTCTCTTTAGAACTACCGGTGGCTTGGAACCATCTGCTAGGTATCGCAAGATGGTCTTCATGATTCTAGTTTCTTCCTAAAGTTTGAATTGTTTGCTTTTGCATTAGCTTTTAAGATATTGTATTCACCACGTTCGTGGTTACTTATGCGCGCGGTCTTCACGCGTGATTTCATTTGTCATATTAGAATTAACGCTCTGTCTACAATTTTGATTCTATATTCTCTATGTAACCGCCTGATGAAGCCGTCCGTTGACGGATAAAGCTTGCGGAGTGAAATTTGTGTGATTTCTTACTTTAGACACCAATAAATCGGATCATTATATTTTGTAATTACAAAAATGTTTTCTTCGACCGAATATTCACCAAGATTTTCCAAACATATTTCGGATTTTTCTGGGCACACTGATTTCTCTCTTGGAGGTATAAATTATATCCTTATTTCATGAGATATTTACATTTTTGCAAGTAACCCTAGAAAATTATCTTTGTATCAGTGAGATTACAAAGTGTTCAGAATTAACTATACATTTTCAGTCTTTTTTTTTTTTTTGAGGAAAGGTTTCCGCGTTAGAATCGTAAAAATACACTGGTTTCCATTAAGCAATAGATGCTGCGAAAACTCGATATCATGAAGCTACAAGGATGTAAATGCATAATCTTCATGCATAGTATTCGTATCTGGAAAACAACGAGGAACAGCAGTGTTTTAGAGAAACCAGTGGCATTGGCTGCTGTGTATACAAAAAGGCCAATACCACTGATTTCCTTAAAACACTGTATACATTTTGAGGTTTAAAAGCGTATGTTTTAAAATACTTAGTTTCTCATGCAAAATGCGAATAGCAGCTATCAACCGGATAAATCTTTTCAGTATATCTATTTGGCATTATTTATATAGGTAGAAGAGTGGCTGCGAGTTATAACGTTATACTGAGGAAAGCTGAAGTCATGGAGATGTTTACAGTGGCTTCATCTGAGTCTTTCTCAGGTGCATGAACTTTGATAGATATTCCAAGAAAGAAAAACTCTACTGTTATGCCCTGGATGAACACGATGTGAACGCTACGTAAACTCCGAACGGATTTTACATCAGCAAGTGAAACGGCGATATCAGTTACCACCATTTACCGAAGTCTTCATGAATGTTAACATTCCGTGATGCATTTTCATCAGTTGCACGAAACTCTTGCTGATATAACGTAACCAGGGCTTCCACTTTCAAGAAAAAATCCCTTTTATAGGGAAATTTCAAAATCGGGCCTCTTCAGGGTAAAAAAGGGAAATTTTCGTTTAAAAGTTGTAAAAGCTGAAACTGCAACTGAATTGAAGGTCGGCCAACGAAATTGTAACCGTAACTTCAATGAAGCAGATTTTGGGGTTTCTGAAGTCTTATGTTTTTCTTGCCTAAGCTGAATCTTTTTACAACAAATGTTAGGGCTGCTTAGGCATGGTAAGTAATAAATATGGTTTCTGCCAATGTGTTGTTTGTGCTTGATGCCGGTCTGGGAGTGGAATGGCAAGTTTGGGAAAGAACATCGGCCACTGGAAATGGTGGGAGAACTCAAGGATCAGTCAAGGGGAAGAATAGAAGAGGGGATACCATTTAGGGCTCACACTCATTACTTTTGAAACTCCAACAAGCAAATTGCGAGTACACAGTAAGCAATGTACAGCGTCAGTCCCGTACCACCCATATGGTTTAATAGATGAGCGCTGTATTTTGGGAAACCCAAGAATCTTAAACAAATGTTAAGAAAACACCGGAAGCCTACAGGTGAGAGAAAAGGAATTGCCGATAAAGTGGTAAGCAAGTCTCCCAATTTTTATTGTGTTAATTGTATGCACCAATTCTTACCTCAGTATCTTTCCAGTTTCTTCTCTTACCCACAGTTGGAAACGGGTCAAACATTTTGTACCCGGACAAATCTGCTTTGAGCTATAAATTCGCAATTATCATCATCATCATCAATCCACGGATGGATGAAGGTCTCCCCAAGTTTCTACCACAACGGACTGTCTTGGAAAAGTCTCCTCCATCCACCCCATTTCCCATGTGGTCTTCTGTGGTCTTTTCCTATCCCTTGGAATCCAGTCTAAAATTTCGGTTGTTCATCGGTGGTCCGTTCTTCTGGCAACATCTTCAGCCCATTGCCATTTCAGGGATTTTACTCTGATCATGATGTCTTTCACTCATATTTTCCTTATCCACGAGTTCCTCCTTTCATCTTTCTTGATTACACCAAGCATGTACAGTGGCGGATTAAGAGTTACCGGGGCACAATATCGGTTCAGTATCACACGGTATCGGTTATGGGAGGCCCACTCACTTTTTCTGTTTTTTGATTGGAGGTTTAACGACCACCGTGAGCAACTCAATCTTCTATAAACAGTCGCCTGTCCCTAATTTAGGGCCACTGGTTCCACGGAAGGGAGATAGCCAGTGCCGTAAGGTAAACACAACATCCATGCCTCACCGGGATTCGAACCCGGACCTCTTTCGGACGAATGATCAGAAGCCATCGCTTAGACCACTGTGCCACCGGGGAGACCCTAGCATCCTTAAAATATAGCTTGAAATCTGTTCCCATGTCTAGTAAAATACGTTTTACAATGCTACTTTACTTGTACGGTAACAGTATTGAGATTGCTTCTTGAACTGAACTTAATGGGGGGGGTGCGAATTTAAAGACAAAGATGGTGAGTCATACAAAACACCAGTTAAAAAGCTAAATGTTCATCACATTCTAAGAAAATTGACCAGAAATAACACCCAATTTTTAAGCTCAGTTGTAGTGCAGCATTACGCAATATTACTTTTAAAATTATATTTAGTGAGCCTGCATTTAAGGCAGAAAATTCACACTTATAGATCTTCGAATTCAACTTAGAGTTTGGGCGGAATTATGCTCCAAAATTATCGAACCCCAGAACAGCGAATTTATCTCTCTACGACTTTTCCTTTTTTCTTTTTCAGAAGCAAATTAAAAAATAATAATAATAAAATAAATCCTTATTTTTTGAAGCCCTCCAAGCATTGCGCTGATGGGCTTCGTTGGCTTTCCTGTAAATTCGCCCCAGCATCTCTTCATCAGTGTGATCCTGGCTTCATATCTACTGTCCAAGGTAAATGTAGGAATTGGTCATCTCCAGCTCTCCCCCCCCCATCAACTGATGAATCCTCATTCCTTGTAAAAGCTTATACAATAATGCAATACATCAGTTTTGTCTTCCAAAGTTTATTTTTAATCCCATTTCTTTACCCTTCTGAGGAAGTTCCTGGATCATACTCTGCAGCACTGAAGTATTATTTCAAAAACCCCAGACTGTTTGCTTGAAATATGTTTTTTTCTATTCAAAAATAAAACGGAAATAAAACTGGGTCGAAATAGTATCAGGAACACCTTGACCCGACCCGTTTGACCCGCAAGAAATTGTCGACCTGGTGACCCGTTTCCATCTATGCTCTTACCTACCATTTATTTATTTTCATTTCTAGCTCTTTATGCCACAGCACGAGACAGACGATATTTTGCTTTAACTTTCAAGATTGTTTTTCGATTTTAGGAGGTTGACATTCTTGCGTATTTGTTGTGTTTATTTCCTTGATTATTTGGAGCTGTGCATCAGAACTTATCGTCTTCAGGTATCTATGCAACATATTCAGTATTTCCTTTTGCAACTTGTACGTAATCATTTTCTTTCAATATTTTGCTTCCTATAAGAAAAAAAATATGTTTTCGATTTTAATTTTCACAGAAGCAGCGCTGAAATCTGAGTTATTTCTTGTTTCAGGTCTATGATTGCATGGCAAACATTTGTTGACGTACCGTATAGATCAGGGGTGCACAACCTTTTTATAAGTAGGGGCCAAGTTTATTTTTACATAATAAGTGGCGGGCCGCAAGTTACCTTTTCACATAGGCACTTGCCAAACCCTACCGCTAAAGCTAATTTTACTATTATCCGAATAACCTATTTTACCAGCAGACAAAAAATGTGTTTCAATACCATTTTTGTGTCCTCTAAATGGTTTAAATCCATTTTTGAAGTTTTTTGGCAAATTGCGTTATTAAGTTATCAAATTACTGATTTACAATCAACTTACTCCTAATTGGAAAAGGTTTAGGGGTATATAAAATAAAATAATACTATCACAAGGTTGTAAAATTTTTATTTTTACAAAAAACAGAATTCTTAACATCAAAGTATATAAAAAATTAAAATCAGTATATCGTCAAACTGACCATCAAATCAAGTAGTAGCCTAATGCTCCTAATGAGATGCTTGGCATTGTTTATTTTTCAATAGTCTGTCAATATCAGGTTCAATGTTAGAAATGGTAATGCGCAAGTTTCCCTCCAATAGTGTATCACTTAAACGGGAACGACACTTTGACTTTATTTGTTTCATCAAAGAAAACGATTGCTCGCATAAGTAGGTACTTCCAAACAACGTTGCCGTTTTTAAAGCATGATCTTTGAGCAATTTCATTTCTTTCGGTAAGTAATTTTTGTAAAATTCTAGGAGAGAAACTTCAGAGTATTTTGTTTTTAACTCATTTTTACACTGAAGATCAATTAATTCCATCTGGAAATCTAGTGGCACTGACGCAACGTCAGTAGTGAATGGTAGAGAAAACATATCAAACAAAACCTCAAATTTTCTTATATCTTCAAATCGTCTTTTAAACTCATTGTGAAGGTCCACTACAAGAGATGCATATTTAGCCACATTTACATGGAATTCAGAACTTTCAACAAAACTTTTCATTGTTGGAAAATTTGCTAGTTAACGAAACATTTTTATAATTTTCTTATTTCAACTAGGGCCTACAATAATGGGAAAAAATATCATCATTCACAATATATATATTCACGTTTTCAATAGTATAAAATATTTATCCGCGGGCCGCATAAACTGACTTTGAGGGCCGCGGGTTGTGCACCCCTGGTATAGATAAACCATGATTAATCATATAACAAAACGATAGTTAATCTTTGCTTATACAATAATGCAATAAAACATGCTTTTTAACAGCATTCAAAATAAATCTCAGTTTTGCTCTTTGAATTAAAAAATGTATACTTTTTTTTCATTTAGGAAACAACGGAGAAAGAAAATTAGAAATATGCCACATCTTTCTGTTTTCAAGAGTAGGGGGGTGATTTTGCGCCTTAAAAAGGGAGGAAAATGTACAGAGTGGAAGTCGAAGGCCGGAACGTGGCGTCATTTTTTTGCAAAACTTCATATGGTCACTTCAACTGTTAACTTTTGTAAATATATTTGTTCCACCACAGAAGTCAGAAAGAGCGGAGTGCGAGTTTACCATGTGTACGATTAAAATGTATCTCGTCTTGAAAAATAAAATGCTCCATTACCCAACTTCTTTAGTGGACCAGAATTATGAATACCGCTTATGAACTGAGAACTCGAATCATAAAGTTCAGATTTATCTCCTTGCCAGACAGCTTGACTGGAGATTTCGATTACTCGATTCTGTTGTACTTTTTTCCGTCATGTGCATACTTCAATTACTTTTTCGTGATTGGTATAGCGAAAGTACAGGGCGAGTTTGTTAGGGAGGGAGGGTTTAAAGCCCATCGTAAGTAACTCAATTGGCTATAAGTAAGCGCCCGTCCCTAATTTAAGGTAACTGGTTTAAGCAAAGACAGAGAGACAGATAGACTGGCAAACGTAATGCTAGCGGTTCTGAAACGACGGACACAAACTAAACTTGCAGCGCCATCTATGAATAGAAGGAGTTGGAAAGCAAGAGTTTTTGATTCAATTCATAATGCAGTATAAAAATTATGTAGAAGGAATGTTCGCGTACGACCTGAGAATTTTCTAGATCAAATTGTAATTAGCGAGTGGTCATATCCGAGAAAAAACTAACAAAACTAGTAAGCAAGAAAATACGAGGCTATATCGCGGCCGGCCATATGCACAGATCAGAAAAATAAAAATAAAAGAGAAAGAAAACTAAAAACTCGCATACGCTTAAATCTTAAAGATATACCAAAATTTTGAAACATTCCGAACTGAAATATTCGCGCAAACACGTCAGCACACTAACTAACCCCTACAATAGCGGCTTTCGATGTATGCCGGAAGTACCATTCTCTTTGCCAGTCCATTCTCCTCCAATATCTAGAGAAACACAACATCCATGCCTCAACGGGATTTGAACTCAGACCCATCTCCGACGAATGGTCATAAGCCAGTGCATGAACCACTGCGCCACCGAGGCTGCCAGGCTAATTATTAATGTTGTAAGGAAGAAATGAATACGGGGGAAAAGTCTACGGCGCTATTCTCTACCAATTCTAGCACATGCGCCATTAAATATTCAAATTTCTTTGTTCAGCCTCTCAAATAAGTAGTCTAGATTTTTCTTTCATGTTGATTGGCGACGTCAGTTGATACGAAAGAAATCAGGAATGATCCATCATACCACAAAAGCATCCATGAACAGGATACATGCGGAGATTAGGGTGTCACTGTAAAGAAAGAGAAATATTTGACCTGCGCACAGTTGTGTATATGTATGCTTCCAACAATCTCAGTTACGAGAGGTGTGAAAACAAGTTTGTCCGCGACGGGCATCGAAGTCGTGTCCCCTCACTCCGGAGTAAGTCGCTCTCCCAACTGAGCTACGAGGACAGTGTCTCTGGTTGCAGATTTGTAGTCTTGACTCATGTTTTCACCTCTGTAGTACGTCACAGAGGGTGGTACAGGGATGAATTCCTAAAGCTCTTCGTAGATCACAAGCCTTGTGATATGAGATACATTTCTAGTGAAAAAAAAAAAAAAGGAAGGCCCGGCCTAACCGTTGTCGCCTTGTCAAACGTATCTAAAAAAACAGCACTGTCAACCACATGGAGTAACCAATCCGGTTTACTTCATTTCAATAGAATGTGCAGGAGGTGCATGACGTATCTCAATCCTGTAACCTTCTGGAGGACCCTGGTTTGAATAAACAACTATTTTTATCCACAGCGCTACAGCGCAGCACTTGTCAACAGAATGAAACGTCACTGAGAGGCCTGCATAACTGCAAGGGGTGACCATACTCTGCATTCAAGCACCTCAGTTCACCATGTTTTTGTACTTGTATACGGACTAGGCTGCCATCTGATGCTGACCTTGGCTACGTATAACGGACGCTCCCTATCTTCTGATTCAAGGCTTCTTGAATTGGAAGAGGAACTACAAAGGATCAAGTGGGACATCGTCGGGCTAAGTGAGGTAAGAAGAAAAGGAGAAGATCTCATTGAACTGAAAAGTGGACATCTCTTCTACTATCGTGGGACAGATACTGGCAGAACTAGTGGTGTTGGATTTATAATAAACAAGAAACTGAAGGATAAAGTGGTAGAAGTTGAAAGTTCCTCTGACAGAGCTGCAAGACTCGTTATCCAACTATCGAGAAGATACCAGGCTCAGATTATTCAAACTTATGCACCCACCACAAGTCATGCTGAAGAAGAAATTGAAGAATTTTATGAGGAAATTCGTCATCTAAATAATAAAGGTAAGCAGCACTTGAAGATAATTATGGGAGATTTCAATGCAAAAATAGGGCAACGGCAACAGAATGAAACTTCAGTAGGTAAATTCGGTCACGGCAACAGAAACCAGCGTGGAAATACTCTCGTAGAGTTTGCAGAGGCAGAAGGGTTTTTCATCTTGAACTCCTTTTTCAAGAAAAAGCCACACAGGAAATGGACATGGAGACATCCAAATGGGACGACAAGTGAAATTGATTTTATTATGTGTAACAAAAAATTCGTCATAGAAGACTGCAGTGTGCTAAACAAGTTCAACACAGGCAGTGACCATAGATTGGTGAGATGTAAGATGCACCTCAACACTAAACTCGAACGTAGCAAGCTCATAAGACAAACAAAATGTATTGACATAACCAACCTTAAAAAACACCATAATACCTTCAAATTGGAACTGAAGAACAGATTCTCTGCTTTAGAAGGCCTAACATTGGAAGAAGTGGATATTTCTGAAGTTAACAGAAAAGTAACCAAAGCTCTTATGGAAACAGCAACAAAATTAGCTGGGTCTAAGAACAAATTGTATGTGAACAAATTATCAGGAAAAACCAAAATGTTGATGCAAAAAAGAAGAGAGATGAGGACAACTAAAGAAGATGTGACTTCCAAAGTGGAATATATAGAGCTATGCAAGACAGTACGAAAAAGTATCACTGAAGACGTAAGGAAATTCAACTGTGAACTAGTAAAGAAAGCAATTGAAAACAACCAAAGCCTAAAGATAGCAAAGGGACATCTCAGTAAGGGAAAAAAACAGATTATGGCACTGAGAAAAGAAGATGGTTCTGTAACAAGAAATAGAGGCGAAATTTTGACAAGAGTGAAAGATTTCTACTCCAAATTATATGAAAGGGATGATACATGTACTCCAGACATCATTAAAGGTACCAGTACCAGAGTTCTTCCAGTCCTTCCAGCAGAAGTCGCACATGCAATCAAGAACATGAAGCGGGGAAAAGCTCCAGGAGAAGATGGAATTACTGTAGACATCATACAAGAAGCAAGTGGAGAAATCGAAACAGTACTCGCCCAAATTTTCACTCGATGCTTTAATGAAGGGAAAATTCCTGAGTATTGGAACAACGCTACAATGATCTTGCTACATAAAAAAGGTGACATTGAGGATCTCAGGAATTACAGACCTATCAGCCTCCTATCAGTGGTTTATAAAATTTTCACTAAAGTTCTTTCACACCGCTTGAAGGTGACACTGGACATGGCTCAACCGAGAGAACAAGCTGGATTCAGGAGTGGCTACAGCACCATAGATCATATCCACGTACTGAGAGAACTAATTTAAAGAGCGAGGGAATATGAACTTCCATTGTGCATGGCTTTTATCGATTATGAAAAAGCCTTTGATTCGGTGAAACCATCAGCAGTTGCAATGGCTCTGAAATCCTGCGGTATTGAAGATGCATACATTAATATTATTAATAACATCTATGAAAATGCAAGTGCAAAGATTCGGCTGTTTGAAAATACAACACAAATAAAAATTGGAAAAGGAGTGAGACAAGGTGACACCATATCTCCGAAGCTCTTTAATGCCACATTGGAAAATGTCTTTCAATCACTGAACTGGGAAAACAAAGGGATAAAGATTAATGGAGATTATCTAACCCACCTTCGTTTTGCTGATGACATAGTCATTTTTGCAACTACCCCATCAGAGCTGCAGAGTATGATCCAGGAACTTGCTGACAAGAGTAAAGAAGTGGGATTAAAAATGAACTTTCAGAAGACAAAAGTGATGTTCAATGCGTTTACAAGAAATGAAGATTTATCGATTGATGGAGAAAAGCTGGAGATAACAGACACATACGTTTATCTTGGACAGCAGATATCAAGTGAGGGTCACATTGGTGAAGAAATTAATCGGCGTACAAAACTTGCCTGGAGAGCTTTTGGAAGAAACAGCATAATTTTCAAGAGCAATATGCCATTATGTCTTAAAAGAAAAGTGTTTGATCAATGCATCCTTCCAGTGCTTACGTATGGTGCAGAGACGTGGACCTTAGCTACAAGAGACATACAAAGGCTGCAGACAACTCAAAGCAGCATGGAGAGGTGCATGCTTGGTGTAACCAGGAGTGATAAGAAGAGGAACTCGTGGATCCGAAAAATGACAAGAGTGGAAGACATCATGATCAGAGTTAAATCCCTGAAATGGCAATGGGCTGGACATACTGCCAGAAGGACAGACCATCGATGGACAGCCGAAATTTTAGATTGGATTCCAAGGGACAGGAAAAGACCCAGAAGAAGACCACATGGAAGATGGGTGGATGAAATTCGAAAGTATGCGGGAGTGACATGGAGGAGACTGGCACAAGACAGACCGTTGTGGAGGAAACGTGGGGAGACCTTCGTCCAGCAGTGGATTGATAATGGTTGAAAATGATGATGATGATGATACGATATTGAAAATAAAAACTGCAACACCGTTTTTAATCGTTTTTACGTAAAGTGTTTAAATACCTGTTTTGCGATTTACAAGCAGATAATCCAATGGATTATTGAGAAAAACCAGAAGCTCTGGTTGAATCTTTCGGAAACCAATGTATACTGTACTATATAGATATAAAGAAATCATACGTTAAAACAATACAGATATTAAGAAGGACGAGTGTCCCCATCAGGAGGAACAAACTTAGGAACGAGAAGAAAAGAGCAACATTTAAAGTGACAAAGCTTTCGACGAACGGCCATGATGTCACATTTTCACAAAATGTGTATATCATTACCATCATCAACTACTCTCAACGTGAAAATCTTCCAAATGCGTGGAGACAATGTAAATAGACAAAGTCATCGCTCTTTCCATGTTTTTCTTTTATTAAAACACAGCAATCGAAAAATTGTATTTCGACATCGCTGGGATCGAACGGCATTTCTCTCGATAACTAGCCGAGTGCGTTAGCTTTATGCTACGGTGCCCAAAATCCACGGAGCTGTGTGTGTTTATCTGTCAGCATCGGACTTTATAAATCCATAGGGATGGGCTCAGATACTGAGACGTCTCCATCTGGTGAGGCTTAACAGCACAAGCTATTTAATTATAGCTAATAAATCCAAAGGGCGAGAGAAATGGTGAAAATCTTCCAAATACGTGGAGACAATGTAAATAGACAAGATGGAGACGTCTGAGTTACTGAGCCCATCCCTACGGATATGTGAAGTCAGATGCTGACAGATAAACACACATAGCGCCGTGGACTGTGTGCACCGTAATGTAAGGCGAACGACTTCGGCTAGTTATAGAGAGATCTGGGGTTCGATCCCAGCGGTGTCGAAATACAATTTTTCGGTTGCTGTGTGTTAATTAAAGAAAAACGTGGAAAGAACGATGACTTTGTCTATTTACTCTCAACGTACTCTGCTGAATGTAGTGTGCCCAATTTTTCCTCGCAACTCTCTGCCTTGAGCAATTCTCTTCTATTTTTTATTCTTCCTACATGCTCTTGAATTTCATCCACCCATCTCCCATGCGGTCTTTTTCTGGGCTTTTTTCCTGTTCCTCGGAATCCAGTCGAGCATTTCGGTTGTCCAGTGCTGGTCAGTTCTAGCCATATGTCTATCCCATTGCCACTAGAAAGACTTTACTTGTAGGAACAAGACTGCGATTATTTGCTCAGAGAGCACATTGTGAAATATATATCTTCACGGATATGTTCTGATAACAAGGCTTTGTAATCCTAACAACGCAAAAGCCGCGATTTCCGGAATTAGAATATTCTCAGGACATCGGCAGACAGACATTTAAAATACTCGACGGAGCTCCGCCCAGCGGCTAATTTTCATGAAGGCAAGTCCTTTTACCAACAGCGTTAATTTACATAGTGATTACACACGAGTTTATACGTATATATAATCTCTTACACTATGATTGCCAGATTTGCCAAATCGAAAAACAAACGAAGGTACGTGCGACGTTGAATAATGAAACCGCCAGAAATTTGGGCACAACATAATACCCTTGATGGATTATTGTGAAAATAAAGACTTAAAATGACACAGAACAGAATTCAGTAGATAAGGGAGATCGGAAAAATATCCTACTTGTGTTCCTCCCTTTCTACGAATCAAATCTATGATTTCTTTCCCTGCTGTTGCTGAGAATTAAATCTCAAAGTTGCTTTCCGCAACAGAAGAGAATTAAATCCATAATTTGTTCTGTTATTGGGAGAAACAGTAAAAAAATATTTTTTCATAATGTCTTAAAAGTGTCTAATCAATGAATCATTCAATACTACTTGTGAATCAAAAGCGTGTATCTTAACTAAGATATTTAAATGCTGTCGAAAGCAGAAAGGAGCACGGAGATAACCAAGGATAAAAGAACTTTTGGAACAGGAAAGTGACAAAAGTCGATGGCATCATAATCAAAGTAAAGACCCGCAAATAGCAATGGGCTGGACATATTGCTAGAAGAGCTAGACACCATTGGACAACCGAAGTACTTGACTGGATACAAAGAAACAGAAAAAGACACTGGAGACCATCAGTTGGGAGATGCATGGAGGAAATTCAATAGCATGCTGGACTGACTTGGAAGGAAATTTACTCAGAGAGTAGTGGAAAAGACTTAAGTAAACCTTCATCCAGCAGTGGGTTGAGAATGATGGCGACAACTAAGAATTAAATTTGCGTCGAAGCTTCAAATCAAAGCAACTAAATTAAAAAAACAGTGGAAACGAGAGGATATTCTTTGTTATCCTACAAATAACGTAAAGGTATCCTTTCAGTTCGTTAAAATCCGATAGATTGCGCCTCTACCAATGATGTCTTTTGTGATCGCAATGGAAGAGGCCACACGTTAGGAGGATGGTTCAAGAATGTATGGCTGCAATTTTTTAGTACAGTAGGAAGTGCATCATTTAGTGGATAAACATAAAAATGGCGTAGAACATAAAAAGGGAGCTTTAATTGCATTTTCTCTCACCCAATTTTCTCCTTTGCTTTACCCCTACCTCCCACCAAAAGGAGAGTTGCCATGCTGTCCGCACCGGTTGTGTCTTTTGGACTACTTCCTGCGCAAGGTAGCCATCCTTCAAGAGTCGCGTCAACCAGTCACAAAACTTCTTTTGAGCTCCAAATGCTATGGGTGAAGAAGTCCGTATCTCTACTATTTACAGCAAATTAAGGTTTCTTTAATACAATACAATTATTACTTTTTATTCTCTTCCAAATGCATCAAAAAATTCCACAATTTCCCAAAAATTAAGAAAAAATGGACCCATTCAGTACATGTGATGCAAAATTTATTTCCACACTCAAATCTCGGGGATACATCTCTTTTTACCACTAATTCCAAACTTCCTTAGATGAAAAATACAATATTAATGGTAAAATATTAAATTACCCCTGTTTAGCACTTATGTGTATAATGCAACTCTTTTGCGTGTGCGAGATTGGTGTTACGCTATGTCTAAAACCATGATTAAGGAAATGTTGATCTAAATGAGACTACGTTGCAATAGTTGCACCAAACAGCTATAATTAAGTTTTTACGGCGAGACGAAACATATGCAGAAGTAAAACTTACGATAACTTTTCACTGGTCCAGCAATGATTGAGAAAATCCACAATGTAGCACTGCAGTTATTAAACTTTACATATAACACCTTAATTATCTATCGTATAGTCTAGCTTAACAAAGATCGAACATCTCCACATACAGACACACACTAAGCAACTGCTGTATCGTCCTTTTTATCTATCGTTTTTATCATTCATATGTCACTCTCTCTGACCTCAAGAGTGTTGCCAACCTCATTCATGTGAGAGAGAAGATATCACATTAAGTTTGGAAAGTGCAAAGGAGAACAAACACACATTTACATAGGAAAAAGAACTAAAAATGAAAGTTAAACTAGAATATACGTCACAAGTGCAAACTCCCCAAAGGATTTTTATGTAGTTCTCATGTTTGGACAATGTTAAAAAAGAAGGATGCTTTCAGAGTTTTCAGCTCTAAATTTGAATCTACGTATAAAATCCTCTACCGATTCCCAAACACCAAATTCTTATGCTTTTTTCTCAATACCCCTAAAATCTTTGCAGCGCACCAATGGAATATTAGGAATTAACACCGGAATACATCGGACTCTTCGCATTGTGGATCACCAAAGCATTCATCGTTGAATTCCTTCGGACTCTCTCCCCCAATAGAGTTTACTTCCCACTAACTCCAACAACTGATACAAATAATGAAAAACACACAGAAATTGCTTCCTCTCTCATATCCCATATCCCTTTGCACCTTTTTCGCGCCAGACATCTCTTGCTCCAAAACTGAGGTAATTTTTGGTTTGTTCTCTTTACTTAGCTTTAAAGGGTGGGAATAAAATAATTATTCCACCCCTTTACAGCATATTCCTACACCTCCAATACTTTTTTTTTTTTGATTGGAGGTTTAACGACCACCGTGAGCAACTCAATGGGCTATAAGCAGTCGCCCGTCCCTAATTTAGGGTCACTGGTTCCAGGGAAGGGAGAGAGCCAGTGCCGTAAGACAAACACAACATCATGCCTCACCGGGATTCGAACCCGGACCCCGTTCGGACGAATGATCAGAGGCCATCGCTTAGACCACTGCGCCACCGGGGCGGCCCTCCAATACTTCACTCCTTTCCTTATGAACACTGACTTATATGGGTACTCTCACCGGCACTTGAATTTTTAGTTGTTTTTCAGGTTGTAGTGAATAAAACTGAAAATGAGACAGCCTCTAGACCAGGGATGGGGGACATACAGCCTTAACCTTAAGACCGCATGCGGCCTTCTAAGGCCATTAAGTGCGGCTTTTGAGTGAATCCAAATTTTTCAGAACAACTTCTTTGATCGTTATTAATATGTTTTGTTAGTCTTTTATTATTTTCATTTTAATCTTAAAATGATCGTATTAAAAATGTCTAAGAGTAAAAGAAGATTCAACGAAATAATGCTCCCCGACTGATGGCCACAATTAAAACTTCAGTAAGTCATAAGGGCTATTTTGACACTTGCTACACTCATGATTTCGTTCTATGGCTCCTAAAGAACTACAGATGGAACTGATTGAGCTCTCAGAAGACGTCATTTTAAAGTCCTTATTTGACGCTAAGAAAGATCCAGTTGAGATATGGAAAAATGCAATAGAGTACCCACGCCTTCGGCAACATGCACCAAAAATGCTTTTTGCTTTTCAACCACTTAATGCTGCGAATCTACATTCTCCTACCTAACCAAAATCAAGACGCCATTAAGGTCACAAATGACGGATACCCATCTAGAGGATCAGTTGAAAGTGCGGATTTCCATGTTGCAACCAAATATTCAACTACTTTCTAACAAAAAGCAGTCATAACAAAGTCATTTAAAAAGTTAGTTAACTTAAAATTTGTTTGTTCATTTTCTGAAGACAGTTAGTACATAGTAAGATTTTTACAAAGTAAAGTATGTTTCGAAGTATATCTAACTGAGGTTTCTTGAATGCGGCCTTGTTAGATTACAGCTAACTTTGGCCTTCCAAAGTGAAAAGATTCCACACTTCTGCTCTAGACCTTCAAAAATGATCGTTATAGAAAGAAACTGCAGCGAACAGTTTGCCAGCTAGTGTATTCCACAGCCTTCTTTCCTGGACTTGACTAAAAGTGGTCCCAGTCTTTTTGGTTCATTCAAAAGGACATTGCGAGGGGGAAACTTGAGTTTCTGCAACGTATTACAACAAGCGGTAGGCGAGTGAATGCGCACGCAACCTAAGAAGTCTCAGCAGGCAGAGCCCATGCATTGGTTTCGCCATGGCGATGGTAAATTTAATTAAAAAAACTATATTGGAAAAGTCAATGGTTCTGTTGTCCAAGGGATTAAATTTTTTTATCCTAATCCCCTTTTGTTGTTTTCATTCGAAACCTCGTGCCATTTTGTTTCAGGTATGAGTTATTGAATTAATAACAAGATATTACTTGGTGATAAGTAAAAGTTTAACGTGAAATATCCATCATAAAAAATTCATTCTTTTTTTTTACGAGGTCAAAGAAAGCCTTCAGCATGGAATACCTAAACAGCAACTCAAAGTATGATTCGATGCGAAAATTAATTCCTAAATTTGCGCGTGCACAAGGTCGTCGCGTTTTTATCGTATTGTTAAAAAGACTTGTATCTAAATGATAAATGAAGATACTCAGCTTAATTTCTGCGGCCTTCAGAATGTAATAAACGTTGACTGATTGATAGCAGGGGACCTGGGTCTACCCCTTTCAAGAAAGAGCAAAATCAATTTAACACTTCACTGATTCGATCCGAAAAACGTGGTCCGTATGAAAAACGCAGATGCCCAAAGCCGCCATATTTGTTAAACCATGCGATCATGATCAGGAAATCATCGTCTGATGGCATTACGTGGCACAGAAAGTTGTACCGCTTAAACCTAATGAAATTCTCCTTTCGAATTATGTAATTCAAGACGTTAAAAATTAAGTAACATGTTTTGAGGATGCCTTTACAAGATGTAAGGAATTCTAAGAGTCTATTCTCAGCTTCTCAGTGTTTTATAACTAAAGAAAAATATTTTATTGACCAATTTAAAGATTGAACGGAGTCATCTGTGATGGATTCGTTGTTCTTTATTAAAGGTGTCATTTATTAGCATTGCTAAGGAAACTGCCTCTGCCAATAGGGCAATAAAGTCATAATTATTTATTGAAGGTATTATCTATTAAATGCTTTCGACTGTGAATAAGTGTTAACTTTAATCAATTCAGTGTCCATGAAGTGTCCCTTCTTTAATAATTGTTCAACTGCGTCTGTGACATGCATTCTTTAAATTCACTACTCGCCATTGAAAACAACCTTCATTTACGCTGCATTTCACACGATTAAATAGTAATAATACTAATGAAACGTCGGCGTAACTGAAAGGCAAATTGTGAAATATTACTTTCTTCAAGAATGAATTTACTTTCTTTCGGAGCTTACAGGCAAGATACTATCATTTCAACTCTTCTCTAAAGCTGCAGAAAACATCCTTAAAAACTGTAATAAAACATTAAATTCTCCAAGTTAAGCAAAAGAAGCAGTAGCATTGCAGCTCTGAAAATATGTTAAGGAAAATCAAAATAATGAGAAGCAGAAATATTCTAACTGATGCAATTAACCTGAAAGTGAAAACCATAGGAGAAAGCATTGTCTGGGACAGATAATAGAAAAAAATGGAACCTGGGGAGAGCATACCACACACAGCTAAAATATCGAAGCCTTCTTCGAGAATGTTGAAAGAAATATTCATGATCAAGACTTCCATTTTTGCCCAAAAGAAACACTTTGAATCAATGTGCACAGTTCCAGTCTTAATATATACTGAAAATACATGTTAACAGGAGGAAAATAGAATGACTGTAGAATTTAGGCCACTGATATCTGTTTTTTAAATGATTAACTATGTAGCTATTTATCATCAAACATTATCAGTCCACTGCTTGATGAAGGTCTCTCCAAGTTTCTTCCACAACTGTCTGTCTTGAGCATATCTCCTCCATGTCACTCCAGCATACTTTCGAATTTCATCCTTCCATCTCCCATGTGGTCTTCTTCTGGGTCTTTTTCTGTCACTCGGAATCCAGTCTAAAATTTTGGTTATCCATCGATGATCCGTTCTTCTGGCAACATGCCCAGCCCATTGCCATTTCAGTGATTTCACTCTGGTTATGATGTCGTCCACTCCTGTCATTTTCCTTATCCACGATTTCCACTTCTTATCTTTCCTGGTTACAACAAGCATGCATCTCTCCATGCTTTTTTTCAGTTGTCTGCAGTCTTTGTATGTCTTTTTTAGTTAAGGACCACGTCTCTGCTCCACATGTAAGCACTGGCAGGGTGCATTGATTAAACACATTTCTTTTAAGACATAATGGCATACCGCTCTTAAAAATTGTACTGTTTCCTCCAAAAGCTCTCCATTCAAGTTTTATACGCCGATTAACTTCATCAATGTGACCCTCACTTGATATCTGCTGCCCAAGATAAGTGTAGGTATCGGTTGTTTCAAACTTTTCTTCAATCAATCAATAAATCTTCTTTCCTTGTAAAAGCATTGTGCATCACTTTTGTCTTCTGAAAATTCATTTTTAATCCCACTTCTTTACTCTTGTCAGCAAGTTCCTGGATCATACTCTGCAGCTCTGATGGGGTAGGGGGTAGTTGCAAAAATGACTACGTCATCAGCAAAACGAAGGTGAGTTAGATAATCTCCATTAATCTTTATCCCTTTGTTTTCCCAGTTCAGTGATTGAAAGACATTTTGCAATGTGGCATAAAAGAGCTTGGAAAATATGGTGTGTGCGTGTGTATATATATATATATATATATATTTTTTTTTTTTTAAATTAAAAATGTGATAAGTCAATATTTGGCAGAAATTACCTTTATGGATGGGAGTTTGTCTTGGCCTCTACATGTCCCCCTTTGCGGACTCGGCAGAGTTCATACCGGGTGCTCAATTCTTGCCACGTGTTTTCCAACATCTGCGGAGTAATTTGTGCGAACGCTGCAGAAATTTTGGCCTACAAGTCATCCAAGATTTGAGGTCTTTGCGCGTATACGATGTTCTTCACAAACACCCCACGCGAAGAAATCGGGGGGCGGGGGGGATCCGGGAAGTTTGCATGCCAAGGAATGGGGCCATCGTAGCCACACCAGCTGTCATTGAATGTGTTGCTGAGGAAGTTCCTGACTCCCAGTGACCAGTGTGGCGGGGCCCCGTCTTGTTGTAAAATGACATCAATATCCAGTTTTGGTACCAAGAAGATCTGTATCATGTCCAGGTATGGTCCTGACCGGACAGTGTCCTCAGATAAGAAAAAAAGGACCGTACAACGGGTGACGACTCACTCCGCACTATAGATGTTAGAAAACACGTGGCAAGAATTCAGCACCCGGTATGAACTCTGCCGAGTCAGCTCAGCAAAGTATATGTAGAGGCCTTGACAAACTCACATCCGTAAAGGTAATTTCTACTAAATATTGATTTATTCCATCTGTTACATGCCTCATACCATATCCTTTTTAAATTATCCTTACCCAAAAGGATATTACTCTTTAAATTATCCCTAGCCAAAAGGATATTCAGCTTGGACATGCTATGTTGCTCTAGTCAGAGTTTCGAAAATATACAAGCTATTCGGAAATTTATTGTGCCGTTCAGTGAGAAAATGTTTAACCAAGAAGTAACGAAATTTACCCATGAGAACACAGAAACTGAAATTGATGTATACACCACACGACGTTAGGTGCAGCTTTGAAAGGACAAAAACATCTGTAAGAGAAAATTAAAAAACAATAAGTATTAACGAATGTCAAACTAATGAAATGGGGAGAAAAAAGGAATTCCCTTACCCAAACGTAATATTACAGTTAGCCTAGAGCAATTGGACTCCTGAGCTCTTTCTCTCTGGCATTTAAAAAAAAGAAAGATTATCCATACAGAGATTATTGGATGAGATAAATGGAAGCGTAGGAATGGAATGGAGATAAAGAACCAAAGGCAGATACAACTACAGAGAAACAAAGAGGTATTAATCCAGCGATGGACGGAAACGGACTGCCAAAGAAGAAAATAATGAACGATCCCTTAAATATTGAACACCGAGCAGACTATAGTTCCTAACATAGATAACCAGCATCGAAAGGATAAACGTGGAATCCTGGTGTCCCCCGAGATAGGAGATCCAGAATCAGCAGTTGGAAAACTCAGAAGCCTACTTCCTAGAATAGTCGACAACCGATGAACTATAATTCTCTTCAATTAAAACTGAAAACACGAAGCACAATTACCATCTAACACAACTTCAGAATTCAAGAAAATTACGAAAATTTGCCATATGCAGGAATCTTGAAAAAGAGAAGCACTTCTGTCAAATGAAAAGAAGTTCACAATCTGGAAATTACCTTCTAACCCGATTACCATTTCACAAATGAAAAATCTGTGTGTGCGCCAAATGCTTCTTGGCATTGAGTCACTCTTTACTGACAAGCGTGTTTGGTAAAGATGTGAAGCGTATTTGGCACATAACTTTTTTGTTTTTTTGATTGGAGGTTTAACGACCACCGTGAGCAACTCAATGGGCTATAAGCAGTCTCCCTTCCCTAATTTAAGGTCACTGGTTCCAGGGAAGGGAGAGAGCCAGTACCGTAAGACAAACACAACATCCATGCCTCACGGGATTCGAACCCGGACCCCTTTCGAACGCACATGGCTTAGAAACTGCATTATTTAACAAGATAAAAGTATAGTCATGCAAATAGCGTCAAGAATTATTCTGGAGTAATTGAAATTCAGCAATATACCGGGTGTCCCGGAACTTCGTGTACAAACTTGGAGGGGAGGTAGAGAACAGCGTTAGGAACCAGAATTAAATAGGAAAGCATGGGCGAAAACGTCACACTCACGTGAGAAAGAGACACAAAGACACGGTAAGGCCACAATACAGAAAGCAGTGTAAAACGCTTTATTACACAACAAAAGAGTACAATGTACGACTTGCAAGCATCACAGGAGGTGTTCGAAATTGCGCCCATTGGCTTGGATGCACGCATGACACCTACGTGACATGGATTGGCGAACATTGCCGAAGATACCTGGCGTTTCGCGGATCGTAGCAGCAGCGATGGAGATTCGTGTCACCAGGTACATTTCAGAATTTACTGGCGTGTCGTACACAATGCTCTTCATGGCATCCCAGAGATAATAATCAAGAGGAGATAAATCAGGTGATCTGGGGGCCATTCGACGGGACTGCCACGCCCAATCCACTTGGTTACAAACGTCCAGTCCAAATGGTCACGTACGCACCTTGCGTAATGAGATGGCGCCCCATCATGTTGCAACCACATTCCGCGTCGAACATGTGCGGGGACATCGTGCAGGCATTTCCGGAAGAAGCTCCTGAAGAAAGACGAGATACTTGCGAGCGTCCAGTCAAGGTGGTAAGATGTATGGTCTGACTAAACTGTCCGCCACGATACCCGCCCACACATTAAAAGTGAAGCGTTGTTGTGCGGCTCGTGGTCGGGTTTCGGCTCGTGGTCCACATGTGCGCGTTGTGCGCATTGAACACCCCGTCTCGTGAAAAGGTTGCTTCATCACTGAACATAACAGAACTGGGAAATTGCTGGTCGGCCACACTTTGGTGCAGAAACCACTCTGCAAACGCGACACGTCGTGGGTGATCATCCGGCTGCAGAAATTGAACTCTCTGAAGATGAAAAGGATGTAAGGGTTCACCTTGCAGAACGCGCCGGACAGTTTATCAAGACGTTCCGGCTGCAGCGGCAAGCGCCCGTACACTGGTCCCGGGATTTCGGTCCACAGCATGCAACAGACGCTCTTCCAATATGGGTGTTCGTGCTGTTCGCGACCGCCCGGTATCCTGCATAGTTGCTGTGAAGGATCCACGTTCCGCAAGGTTCTGATGTACCCGAGCGAACATTTGATGATTTGGTTGGCGCCTCGTTGGATATCTTTCCCGATACAACCGACCAGCAGCGCGTCTATTTCCGTTGGTTAGGCCATAGACGAAGTGCATATCCGTCAACTCGGCGTGTGTGAAATGATTCATGTTGATCGCACGCAGTCCGCGTCAACAATGAGGAAGCCACACGTGCCGACCTTGCGAACTCGCGTACAGCGCCGCCTATCGTTTCCGCACATGCTTTCGTATTTAATTCTGGTTCCTAACGCTCTTCTCTACCTAGCCGCGGATGGCTTAGTGGTTAGCAGTTCAGACAATCGATGCAAGGTCCTCAGGTTCGAACCTGGGCTGATCTTTCAAAGATGGTGTGATTTGCTAACAATCGCTGCATGAATATCCGCCGTGCATCGGACGAGCACGTTAAGTGACTGCCCCCAGGCTGGACCCACTGGTTAAATGGGTATCCTTTCCTATTCCCGCCCTGAAATTATCTCACCCCTCTATGTGCAATATCGTACTTGTACGGTGGCGCCATCTTCTGTACTCTAATCTCACTACAAACTGTTCTGTCAAAGTCGCTATACTTGCTCTCATTCCTTCCGTTTCTGTGTCCTGCCCAAAAGGCGTCGCTGTAGATGGCTGGGACCTGAACTCTACTCACTGTGGACGGAAGTCCTACAAGAAAATGGCAAATACTACTCTTCTCTACCTCCCCTCCAAGTTTGTACACGAAGTTCCGGGACACCCTGTATAACCACAGCAAATTCTTGTTTTGTGAAAAATGAAAGTCCACGAAACATACCGGTTTACAATATAGTTTGACAGCGTTCTTAAACTGATCATATTTTCTAAAGTTCAGATCGCTTTAATCAATGTTCCCTCTAAGACGCCATGGGGGAATGCGCGCCTAACCCAATGAGCTGGGCAGGCATCAAAATCACTTGGACAAACAATTTTATTTTCTCAGCTTCTCTTGCGAATGCAGTAGAAGTTGGAACTTGGATTGAAACCCTTATTTTTTCTAGCCCTCCCCCCCCCTTTTTTTATCAACGTTCTTTCCGCAATTGATTTTAAACAAGAAGCATTATACAAAACATTTCATTAATTAAAATTTTTATTTTATAAAATGTGAGAAACTCAAACTTACTTCTAGAATAAAAACACTGAAAATTAGGAAAAGCATGTTTACGCATAATACACAGTTTCTTTGAACTTGGTTACGGTTTGCTGTGATTGGCTGGCGCTGATGTGTTGTTTCGACAAAAGACTCAATATCTGCCTCTTTCTCGGGGTGGGGAAATCACTAATCTGCATTCTCGCGTTCGCTATCTGCTCGTACGAGGCTGCTTTGCAAGAAACTTTTGAGAATGAAGAGGACAATGAGACGAACTTAGAAGGAGGCGAACGGCATTTAAGAAAAGTGTTGTTTTGACTTTTGAGAACCAGAATTTTATTGATTTATTATTATTTTTGCAGATAACTGGTTTTAGATTTATGAAAATTAGTTAGGAATTTTAATCTAAAATGCTTATTGCGCGGAAGGTATTTCAGCTGTGCTGGCGTGCTCAGCTTAGGAGGAAAATTGGCTTTAATGTACCCCATTTCTGCTACTGCACAAAACAATTTGAAGGTAATGGTGGAAATCTCAGATAAACTGACGATATTAGTCCGCATTATTTACCGAAGAACCCCATTTCTGTCTCTTCTGGCAAATTGGAGGTATAAATATTAAGACTTTCAGAAGCATGTAAGTTTGGACTACATATCGTAAAATACTCCTACAAAATATGACACTACTATGCACGTCCATCTACCATCCGTTGTACGCATTTAGATCACAGAAGGCGCCTCAACCTTGCCGTACGAACACTTGCCCTTCCCCTGTGGAATATTCCACCTGTGTGCCGGTCTATTCTGTTCGCGCTTTACCATAGACACCAAAGAGGGTGTAAATATTTACTCTGTGGCATTGGTAATCGCAGGGCCTATTATTCTCTGATGATCACGTCTTAAATTGCATTACATTCATTTTTTATTTTCTGTACAAAAAAACAGATCCTGTTAGTACTGTACACACAAACCAACCCCTGGAGCGCTACTGACGGTTTGACAGACAGTAATCTTCACCATATCAGTGACTGTACTGCAGCAAAGTGTGAAGCACACACAAATATTTTGCGTAGTTCGGTCTCACTAACTGCACATGAAGTTCTTCAAAAACGTATCCTGTTTCAGAGGGGTTCGTTTTTGTTGTAAGAACTGTTGCCTTAAATACATTAATCTAACATATAAAGCGGGGCTTCCTTTCTTTTGGGGGTGGTCTTTTTTTTTTTTAATCCGTACTCACGCAGACTGTTTTCTACTAACTTTGCACAGTTCCACATCTTCATTTTGCGGGCAGTACGTTCACATAAAAAGAAAATGTTTGAATCTCTGGGGGCACAAAATAATTTCATACATTTAAAACTTTTAATGCGATTTATTTTCTTCAGCCATTGTTCAGAATTCAAAATAACACACCAGTAGAGTTTGTACTTGTTTACTCTGTCTTAATATTACGCAACACTTCAATAAGTTCGAGCTAAAGCGTGAGGCCGCCCTGGTGGCGCAGTTGTCTAAGCGATAGCCTCTGATCATTCTTCCGAAAGGGATCCGGGTTCGAATCCCGGTGAGGCATGGATGTCGTGTTTGTCTTACGGCACTGGCTCTCTCTCTTCCCTGGAACCAGTGACCCTAAATTAGGGACGGTAGATTACTTATAGCCCCTTGAGTTGTTCACGGTGGTCGTTAAACCTCCAATCCAAAAAGAAATAAATAAAGCGTGAGAACGTTCTAGTACGAAGCTTCGAGTTCTCAAAACACCTATAAATTGTTCAGTGTCGGAATTTGCTTTGCAAGTGAAAACCAGTGCAATAGGAAAGCTGTATTTTTGCTCACACAATACCGCTGTCTCGTCCTTTCATGTAATCCACGCAGAATGTTAGCTGGAAGTCTCGAAGATACACTATCTCATCAAAAGTGTCTGGACACTTGCCCGTCCAGGAACTCACTATAATAGGAAAGAAGTTAATATCAGGTTGGTCCACCCTTCTCCGTTATCACAGCCTCTATTCTGCTG
This sequence comes from Macrothele yani, assembly GCA_039090855.1. NCBI lineage: Eukaryota > Metazoa > Arthropoda > Arachnida > Araneae > Macrothelidae > Macrothele > Macrothele yani. The sequence goes on from CM077009.1 coordinate 4,301,889, forward strand.
GGAAGGCTTCAAAATAGATTTTGATACACTGCTGCAGGGATTGTCTTTGTTTTTTGCTTGGATGTTTAACGACTACTGTGAGCAACTCTGTGGCCTGCAAGGAGTCGCCCGTCCCTAATTTAGGGTCGCTGGTTACAGGGAAGGAAGTGAGCCAGTGACATAAGACAAACACAACATCCATGCCTCACCGGGGTTCGCACCCAGACCCTTCTCGGACGAATGGTCAGAAGCCGGCGCTTAGACCACTACCACAGGGTGCAGCTGGGGAACTGCTTTCCATTCCGCCACTACTTGTGGCGGAATGGAAAGCAATTCCGTACTGAGGGCACCCGCGGCTCTACCATTGTGGGGGACCTAACGGCTAAGAGGGCCGCTCTCTAACCTCAGGAAAAATATTTTACAAATTTTTTCTCGGAAACGGCATATGAAGCTGGTTAAAGAAATAGCCAGGATTTTTCCTTTTGAATGAAGTATTAAAAAGAATTTCTTTTTTTCATTAAATAAGTGAAACATTTGAAAAGTACTTTCGCGGTTTTATTAGGTGTACAAATAAGTTTTAAAGCGTTTTAAGACAACGCAACATGTAATTTGAGAGAAAACAACAAAACCTTTACGAATCAAACTATGCGCCGTCATTATTTATCCCTTTCCGCCATCAGTCGGGCAGCTGGCGGATTCCAGATATGAAGAATACTTCGTCGTGTTACGCGACGAAGTCGTCGACCCATTTTTGCACTTCGTCATATGTCCGGAACCGTACAGCAGACAAAGCATGTTGCATCGATCGGAACAAATGATAATCTGAAAGGGCTATGTCGAAACTTCCCAGCCAAGCGTCAATAACGTTCCCTTGACCGATTTCGCGACATGCGGCCTACCGTTGTCATGCAGTAAATTTACGGAACGCAATCCTTTGCCTGTAAATAGACGTTTCCGACAAATTTCCTGGTTCAATCGCAGCAATTTTTGCTTGTAGCGATCAGAAGTAACAGTTTAACCCTGTTCCAATAGTTCATAATAGAGCACAATCTTCATATACCACCAGATGCACACCAAAACTTTCTTGGAATGAATATTGCATTTCGGTGTCGAAGTCATTGCTTCACCGGGGCTACTCAGTGTTTTTTGCGTTTGGGATTGTTCTACCATATCCACTTTTCATCACCCGTAACGATTTTCTACAGAAAAGACTATGTTGTTTATTCAACAGGTTCAAACACTTCATGGTACGCTCATCCTTGTTCCTCTGGCTCAGGTCATGTGGCCCCCATTTTCCTTCCTTCTGAATCTTTCCCATTGCGCGTAAACGATTGGAAATGGTTTGTTGAGTTACTCCCAGTTGTTTGTTCACCTAGTTCTTTTTGCGTTTGAGACGAATCTTCATCCAGCAATGCTTGCAGTTTCTCATGTGAAACCTTCTGCGGGGCGCCGCTACGTTCTCGATCGCTAACATCTATAGCACCTGCTTTAAACCGTCTAAACCAAAACTCACACGTGCTTTTAAGGATGTAATATTCTCCCCTAGAACAGAACAGATCGATGCACATGCTTTTGCAGCACTTTTCCTTTGATGAAATTCGTAGCCAATGCTGTCTCGAATAAATGCAGTATGGCTTGCCATCTTTCACCTACCGATGTCCAGGTGCGTTTGACTGCTGAGCAAACTTCTGTGTCACATTTTATAGTCTGAAGCAGTTACGATCACATGACAACAATGCGAGGGAACGCTGGATATTTAAATGAGCGGTATACGTCACACAAATAACGCTTTAAAATTTATTTGTACACCTAATAGTTTGAAAAAACTGGATGATGGGAGAGCAGCTATTTTGACAACTGAAGACTTCTTTTCACCGCCATAGCAATAGTCTCTATACGTATATATTAAAAAGAGAATGTGTAAGAAATATCAGTTCAGTGAATGTTAATTTTTATACCAAGGACGATAAGATGTGTATTACAATTGTTTGCCCATAACTACGCATCATTCAGAATATAATGAACTGAAAGGTGTTTCAGGGGCGAAGAAACAGAGACCTGTGCATTTTTTGTTATAATAGGAGAAAAAAAAACGTATGTGTAGAACATTGTGGCATTATGTTAAAGAGTGTTATTTATACATTCAAGCGTAAATAATTTAATGTATCTTTATGCTACCAAGAATGCGTAATTCTTAATTGTCACTCATTTTTTTTTACTTACTTATGTTCAGTGTTTCCGTATGAATCGGGAAAGGTCATAAGGCAATGCGCAGTTAGGTGTTGCGTGTATGTGATCGTGAGACATTTCTAGGAGACAGCCCTTAGTTCTCTAAACGAATAAAATTTGCATGCTATGAATAACTTTGGCGTAAGCGTTTTGTAGTACTTTGTGATGGTATATAACCAGGGCAATCATTTTAATTACAACGTTCACACTTGTGTTTTATGCAATAGTTTAGGTTTTACGAAAAGTATCTGCAGGTTCCACAGAATATAAATTATTAAATTACACATAAAACGTAATTAATAACACAGATTTTAAGATTTTGAGTAATTGTAAACTAACAGATTTTCGCAGAAAGACCCTCGAAGATATTTTTATGGTGTGAGGGGAGTTCCTGTACGACACTGGCCACAAGAGCATTAGACAGATCGGTCACGTTGAGCTCCTGCCTTTTGTGTGATCGTAACATGTCAGTTTACGGTTTTAAAAAACTGTTGCTCTTCGTCGTCTCTTAAACACCAAACACGATTGAACAGCTCAATTTCAAAGTTACTAGAGCTGAATTTCAGAGACCATGATGAGCTGATTTCAAAAAGATTAAGACTGAAGACCTTATATGTTCAGATACTTTGAAAATCTCGTGTTCAGAGACTATGGAGAGCTCTACTTCACAGACAATGAAATGCTGATTTTCAGAGATAAGTGCTCATATTCAGATATGGTGAACAGCTAACTGTTCAGAGATAATAAGGAGATCACTTTCACAGATAAGAGCTCATATTAAGAGATCGTGAAGAGCTAATTGTTCAGCAACGATAAGGAGTTTCTTTTTTTATAGATGAGAGCTCATATTTAGAGATGATTCAAAGACTATAAAGAGTTCATTTTCAGCGACAACGAAGAGCTTATTCTCAGAAACGATTAAAGCTATCAATAGCTTATGTTTAGATACGATGAATAGGTCGTATTCAGATACTATAAAGAGCCCGCGTTTAGAGACGACGACGAGATCACGTTCATGAACAATTAAGAGCTCATGTCCACAAAAGAAAAGAGCTGATATTCAAAGATAAGGAAATGTTCAGATACTGTGGTGTGAAAACCTTATTTTTAGAAACGATGAAGAAATGTTCAGAGATTATGAACAGCTGATTTTCAGAGAAGATAAGAGCTCATTTTCAAAGAGTATGAAGAGCTCATTTTCGGAGACGGCGGATATCATATTCAGAGACGATGAAAAGCTCGTATTCACTGAAGATAAAGAGCTGAAGTGACAGTTAAGATGAAATGTGTTCTACGGTTTCGGAGACAATATGTAGAGATCCAAAGAGACAAAGTGTTTTAGTTTGCAGGACATGTTAATTTGTTTAGTCATACACAGCTGTAGAGTAAAGATGGTTTAGAAGCAGTGGTGTTACTGGGGACAACGTTAAAAAACGGTGGAACAGTATATCCAAAATAAAAGGCACAGTTACACCATGTTTAGATATTAGTGAGGGTCCCTTTTATAAATGATCAACTGACGCTGATTATACAATAACTTTCATTCGGAATCATTGGCTTTCACTCACGTAATCCCCATATCTCATTGTAAGCAAGGCTTGATTTGCGATACAACATCATTAAGCACAACAAAACGTTACCTGACCTCATCACTAGATTGCAAATCATTTCTTGTAAAAGCGCTAGAATTGTTTTGCGTATACTGATGTTAACTTCTTGTGAACAAAACGATTTGAACTCTGGGAACACTGTTGTCCGACATTCGCTCTCAAATGGAATTTTCAAATGTCTGCACTCGTCTCATTTAAAATATTCCTGTTGAAAATTTGTTAAAAATGAATTTCTTGCGTAGAAAAGCTGTATTTTTCAAGAAAATCGTTTTGAATATTTGTCGAAAAAAGGTATGAAAATAAACTTTTTTCTTCAATCATAAAAGGCTTCAATGAAATAAAGAAGTTTTACCTGTATCAATTTGTCCTGGAAGTCACCGATGAAACACGTGATTTCCCAGAAGCATATGCACTAAGTTATTGAAAATTTTGAAACGAAATTTAATTAATTTCATTTTAATTTGCGTCCTCGCATGTCTTAAGAGTTCACAACACGGCACTGATGTGGCATCGTTAAATCCGGTGAAACTCGCTGTCGTGGTTGTTTAAGAGACCTGTAGAAATCTGTTAACTTCATTTGCTCATAGCATCATTAAACTGTTGTCAAATCCTGCAAAGTAAAACAAAGGTCAATCAATAATCATTAGCGAAAAGTCAGCAAACATTAGGAAATTACTGAACAAGCTAAATAAATAAATAAAGCAAGAATTATTAATATGAGTTACGTAACCTATATTAATAATTCTTGAACGTAACCTAATGCATGAGACTTCTTGGTGTTTTGCATTGAATTACGCGAGAAATATTTAATATGATTTATACAACTGATGTCATACAGCAGCTGCACATTTTTCAATTGTGTCGACAAATTTTATGCATCATTAAATGTTTCGGTAATTTCTTAACATATGGCTTGTAGAAAAACTCATGCATCCTGTTTTTAAAGAGAAATCAATGAATGGTATATATTATTAGTCTTGTGAAGGGGAAAAACTGGCGCTCATTCAGAAGCATTCTTTACTTTTCTATGTAATTTCCACTTTTCTCAATGCAAACGCTGTGTCAATAAATAAGAGTATTTGAAAAGGACGGAGTTGGCATTTCAAAACCATTTATTTAATCACTTTTAGTTTTCAACCACATTTGTTCTGCGGATAGGAGAGAAGTGTCTTAGTTGCTATCACAACCTACAACGCTTTTTAAAACAAGCCATGCTCTTCCCTGCCCTGTCATTCGCTATGGCCTCCTTAATCACATTTAGAATGGGCACATTTTAACAATAAACTTAAAAATATCGTTTTATTGTTTCGCCATTATTTGACGTAATACAATTGTTAAATGAAATTCACCTAATTACTGCAACTATTGTTATTATACTCGTAATATATGCCATTTTTCAACCTTATTAATATCATTATAACTAATATATTAGTGTTATACAGGCACTGAGGTATCTCCAGTCTACTAGGCAGAAGATGCCTATGCAAATGCGCACATGAAACGGCGAAGAGCTCCAGGGGAGGATGGAATTACAGATGACATTGTAAAATAAATAGAAACCACACTTGCCAAAATGTTCACTAGATGTCTCAAAGAATAGAAAACTCCTGATGACCGGAAACGTGCTTCTGTGATCGTTCACTAGATGCCTCAAAGAATTGAAGACTCCTGATGACTGGAAACCTGCTTCCGTGATCGTTCGTGCTTCATAAAAACGGACACCTTGAGAATGACAAGAACTACAGAATCGTCATCCTCCCATCAGTTGCTTACAAAATCTTCATTAAGCTACTGTTACATTGGTTGAAGGAAACACTGGAAGTGGCACAACTTAGAGAACAAGATGGATTCAGGAGTGGCTACAGCACTATAGATAATATCCATGTACTGAGAGAGAATTAGTTGAAAGAGCGAATGAATACGAACTATTGTACTATGTATCACTTTTATTGATTACTAAAAGGCCTTTGATTCCGTAAAACGATCAGAAGTTGTTTCTTTAAAATCTTGAGGTATAAGATGCATACATTAGTATCATTATTATTAATATCTATGAAAATGTAAGTGAAAAGGTTTGGCTGTTTAACATAAAAGCACGCGTATAAATTCGAAAGCGAATGATTGGGAAAATTTAGCGTATTACTGATGCCTACATGTTTCTTGGCAACGGATATCAAGAGAGAGCCACATCGAAGAATAAATTCTCAATCGCATAAATCTTGGCAGGTGTACTTATGGAAGAAACAATATAATTTCCAAGAGTATGGTTATACTATTTTGAGTGTAATTTGGTGTACAGTTCCTACTTTTTTTAGAGTAATTTATCATTGTCTTAAAATCAAGTGTTTAATCAAAATATCCTTCCAGTTTTTACTTACGAATCAGAGACATGGACTATAACTAAAAAAGAAGATGACATACGGAGGCTGCATAAACTCAAAGTAGCTTGGAGAGATGTATCCTTATTGTAACCAAAAAAGGAAAGAGAACACGCGAATCACGAAAATGACAAGAGTGGATAACCTCGTGATCGAAGTAAAGATTTACCATAAAAGATAGGAAAGGGAACTCGTGAATCAGGAAAATGACAAGAATGGATAATATCCAGTTCGAAGTAAAGATTTTTAAGTGGCAATGGGCTGGACACATTGCTAAAACTGACCCCTGAAATCCTAAAGTTGATTCCAAGAAGTGATAAAAGGTCCAGAAGACCACACGGGATGTGGGTGGATTAAATTCGAAAGTACGCTGGAGTGACGGAAAAGAATTGCTCAAGACAGAGTTGCGGAAGAGATTTGGAAATACTTTCATCTAGCAGTGGATTGAGAATGATTGATGATAACTATTATTGTATCGAATTCTTTTGCATAAAGGTTTCGCTAAGCAATTTGGAATGAACGCATCAATTGGATATTTCATCGAAAAGTTTGTTTCTTTGTACAAAGTGCTTCGTATAAATCTATAACAGGGAGTCGCAAAGATTCTTTATTATTATTTATATTTACAACAGGGAAACTGACAGATTTATCTGTATTACCCACCCAATCAATGCCAAAACATTCACGGCATGCAGAAATTATGTATGTAAATTGCTCCTTTAAGTTTCATGATCACTAATTTTGTGAGTGCACACCTACCAGGATTCGGATAGTTCAAAGCCAAGAAAATCAAAATTGGTGGATAGTTGAACCGTAAACAGGGACTCAGGGAAATATCAAACTATTTAGCCATAAAATGTAAAGAAAAGGCTCATTATTCAGACATAATTGCGAAAAAGTTGGTGCACCCGTTTTCCTTGTGTAATGTCTAAGACGAGAAACGGTGTCATAATAAGAACATTGTTTCCTCTAAATTCCTTCTGTTCTGTCGATTTGCAACCCTGTTTCGATTAACTTCCTTTTCGATACTCAATATCCACGTGCCTTAAATAACTTACCATATGTTGTAAACATTTAGCCTCTTTTCCTGAAAGTTCCTTTTTTAAATAATCGGAATACTTCGTAGATATGCTCAGATTTATGCCAGTGGTTCTTAACTAACGGGCCATGAAGATGTTTCAGGAAGGCCGTGACAAACTCAAGTATTACCAATTACTCATTATAGTACCAGGGGCTATTATTCATGCGTTTTCGTTAAGCTTGCTTTTTAAAGAGGTGGACAGAATAATAGTAATACATGCGTCGCCTACTGATTAACATTAATATCGAGAGATAATGCAGAGAACGGGCACTAGCCCTCTATTTAACATTTCTTCAAAATTGCTTAAGAAAATGATCTAATCACTGTTAATCTTTTTATTATTATCGCTATTGTTATTAAATTTTTGTTATTATCATGAAAGTAACTCTACATATGGATTTTTGTTGCACCCTCTTATCAAGAAGTACTTTCAGTTTTTATAAAACCCACCGATACTCTTCTCTGCAATTGTTGCATTACTTCAAGATCACAATCAATTTGCTCTAGAATTTGTTGCGAATTCTAAGACTAAAAATTATACAAATTCGAAGATTATTAATCAAATTCTATGACTTTCCAAATGTTACACAACTAAATTCACAATATGTATAGGATGAGATATTATATATATCATTATGTCTTAAAATGTATAATCAACGCATCTTTCCAGTTTTTACGTATGGAGCAGAGACATGGCCCTTAACCAACAAGTTAGTAAAATCGTGCAATGCATTGATTATTATACGCTTTCCAACATACCAGAAATCATTACTCAAGTTATCACTCAAGTTATGAGGATAATGGCTGTGGAATAAATCTCTGTCTTGTGCCCTGAACTTTGATCCCATTTCGATGATATTCTACAGAACCGGTTCAGTATACCTCCGAAATAACATGATAAAGTTTTGTCGGAATGGAAGCATTTTTACGCAAGTTATGATGCATAAGGGCTATGGAGTAGATTCCGCTCCTGTGCCCTAACCTTTGACCCCATTTCGCCCATTTTCAATAGGATTCGTTGACCCCATTTCGCCCATTTAATAGGCAGGCCCATAGAACATACTATCCAGATCGAAGAATTTTGACGTAAGTTATGACGCATAATGGCGATGGAAGTGATTCCGCTTTTATGTCCTGACCTTTGACTCCATTTCGCCCATTTTCAATAGGGTTTGTCCTTAGGTCGTCCCTAACCATATAATAAAATTTAATCGAAATCGAACCTTTTTTACGTTAGTTATGACGCATAAGAGCAGTGGAATGGATCCCGCTCCTATGTGCTAGCCTTTGACTCCATTTCGTTCAGGTTCAATAGGGTTTCTTCCCAGGTGATCCCCTTCCAGATACTAAACGTTCATCGAAATCGAATGATTTTTACGCGAGTTATCGTGCGGACAGACACACGCACACAAAGCGTGACGTAATGAGGCAGATGGGAATCACGACCATCTGCTCGCAAGAGTGTGACGTCATAAAACTTTAATAGGATCCACACACAACGCGTGACGTAATGAGACAGATGGCGTTACCGCGCGCCAACATATCAAGCGCAAGATTATGACGTCATAAGATCGTCCCCAGGTGGTCCCCTACCACATAATAAAACTTCATCGAAATCGAACCATTTATACGCACGTTATGACGCATAAAGGCAATGGAATGCATCCCGCTCCTATGTCCTGACCTTTGAGTTCACTTCACCCATTTTCAATAGGGTTCATTCCCAGGTGGTCCCCTGGAATATACTAAAATTTCATCGACATCGAACCATATTTACGCAAGTTATGACGCATAAGGGCAATGGAATGGATCCCCTCCTATGCCGTGACCTTTGACTCCATTTCGTCCATTTTCAATAGGATTCGTCCACAGGTGGTTCCCTACCACATACTAAAATTTCATCGAAATCGAACCATTTTTACGCGAGTTATCGCGCCGACACACGGACAAAGCTGGAGCATATACGCTTCTTCAACCTACGGTTGGAAAGCGTAAAAAAAGATACACAGGCTTCGGACAATTGAAAGAAGCATGGAGAGATGCATGCTTAGTTTAACCAGGAAAGATAACAAGAGGAACTCGTAGTCCAGGAAGATGACAAGAGTGAAAGACTTCATGGTCAAAGTAAAATTCCTGATGTGGCAATAGGCTGGACATACTGCTAGACCGTAGCAAGTTTTAAGGGGGAGGAGTAGTGTTAGTCCACTCCTCCTCCTCCTCAGAATCTCAAACTCATCACGGTGGACAGGTATTGTCAAGAAATTGACATTAAACATAGAAAATTATCCACGAAACAGCCTGAATCAGTCAATCGCCATGAAAGTGCGAGACCCCACTTTGGAGTCTAAACGATTTATAAGTTGCATCAGTTGAGGGGTAGTACGAAACGTTACCTTATACGCGTTATTCACCTAATCTGTCCCCTCAGACTAGCACTTCTTAAATCATCTGGGTACCATTCACAAGGTAAATCGTTTCCCAATCAAACATCAGTTAAAACTGCATTCTACGAGTTTGAGGCGTCCCGAAGCTCGATATTTTTTTCACGACGGCATCTATAAGCATGTAGGCAGTTATTTTTTCCATTAATAAAGTTTACTTTGCACCGTAGTTTCAGTTAATTCAAACACTTGACGTGGATGAGGAACACCAAATAGGAATCATCGCTCTTTCCACGTTAATAAGTGAGTCCCGGAAAAATCCTCATCGGGCGCCACCGGGAATCGAACCCAGGGTCTTCCAGTTACGCGCCGGACATGCGTGCAAAGAGCGATGGCTTCTGTTTGGTGTAGTTGTGTTTGAAGTTTTCATCAATATTTCGATATTTTGTGAGCAATAACTTAGTACAAGCTATACTGTCGTTTGGTGATACCATTCTATTGCATCTTTGCCAATCGGGCCATTGCCGCAAATGAGGGACCCATACACTCTGCTCTTTGGGCGCCTAGACAGTTAATTTACTGCTTGGTGTATTACAGTGGTCCTCAACTTCGTGTTTTTCTTTGCTTCGTGGCTCATGGCCATTTGTTCTGTATCGACTATCCATAGCATATGCTGAACACAAGGTTATGAAATAATGTTCAAGAGTAAGTTTACAAACCTCTGCATGAGCGTTCAAGAGCGCCACAACTGGGATCTTCATGACCGTTGAAGTCTCCAGATTTCCAAGCTAAAAAAATTAAATTAAAGTCTCTCTAATTTCCTTTCAAATACGTAATGGTTAACTTCTAAACTGTCAAATTCTCTCATTCGTGTCTCCTAAAATACTTTGTGTCCCGGTGTCATTGTGAGAATTCAGCTTACGAGCTAAAACCTGCATCATTTTGGACCAGCTCATATTTTATCCTGTTGTCGCATACTTTCATTTCAAGTCCGCATATACACTGTGCTGTATATTATATAGCACTTGTTCAGATGCCTACAATATATCAGTCATTCACAGAGTGGCCACTTTATTATGACCACCCCCTCAGTACTTCGTTGGGCCACCTTTTGCTTTTAATACTGCGTCGATTCTTCGTGCCATGGACTCCACGAGATGTTGATAGGTGGTTTGTGGAATCTAATACCATGCTTGATGAATTGCACTTTCCAGGAGTGTGAGATTGCAAGGTTGTGGATCCAGCTGTCTGATGGCTCGTTCAACTTCATCCCACAAATTCTCAACGGGGTTGAGATCTGGAGATTGTGGGGGCCACCTAAGCAAAGTAAACTCACCGGCATGTTCCTGAAACCAATCCTCTACAATACGAGCACTACGCATTATCTTGTTGAAAGTAGCCATCGCCATTGGGATAAACCATCCACATGACAGGATGCACTTTGTCCGTAACGATGTTTAGATATCATGTGACAGTCAGGCGTTGATCAACACGAATTAAAGGGCCCAAAGCATGCCAGGAAAACATTCCCTAAACCATAACGTTGCCTCCACCAGCTTGAAGGGTTGTAGCAATGCATTTGGGGTCCATGCTTTTGTGCTGTTTCTGCAAAATTCTCACTCGGCCATCGGCATGGTGCAACTGAAAACGTGATTCATCGGACCACATAATTTGTTTCCAATTATAGACTGTCCGATCCTTGTGCTCCTGTGCGAACTGGAGACGTTTTCTCTTGTTAACTGCAGACAGCAAAGGTGTTCGAACAGGCCTTCGGCTGCCATATCCCATCCAATGAAGTGTACGGCAAACAGTGAGTGCAGAGATCATTTGAGGGGACCCTTGATTAAGATGGTCTGTAATTTGCTGCACTGTTGCCCTTCTGTTGTCTGTTACCAGTTAGGACACTCCGTTCCGCCCGAGCAGTCACTAGTCGATGACGACCACACGTTGCACGTAGTGACCCAGTTTTTTGGCTGACAGTCCAGTCTTTAAACACTTTAACAACAGCTGCTCTGGTACATTTCACGAATGCAGCGGTTTCGGTGATACTAGCTCCATGGCTTCGAACTACTACAATCATCCCACGTTGAAAGTCCGTCAAATCGCATTTTTTACCCATCTCGTCACCCAAAAATCACATCTACTACTGTCGCAAGCACTAAGCTTTCCCTTTTAATACTAGCCTCGCCCTCTGGCGGCAACAGCGTGCAACCATAGCTCAATTGCTCAAAACTGTAAGGTGGTCATAATAAAGTGGTCACTCAGTTTATACATTATTTGAAGTGTCATGATTTGAAGCTATACAAATCCCAAAAATCATTTCCGAAGACTGTGTGAACCTCAAACAACCTGATATCGCGCGTACAAAGAAAATCAATATAACTCCGCTGTCTAGAACTCACTTAAAATATTGAGTGCTGTTCTGACTGTGATAGCATCTGGAGAACATACTTGGGTGATAATGAGAAGTTGAAAAAGCAAACTGTTTAAAAGCAGTTTTGTGCTCTTGATTATCCTTGTTGGCACAATAGATAATCTTTCATTATTGGAACTGTACCGTACGTCTGGAGAAATCAATTATCTCTCCCAAGACTATCTCATGCCGTCTGTTCCCCAGAAACTTTTCGTTCTCTCTCTCGCATATTAGTCGGTTTCTCTCATTTGCAGCTCGATCTCTCCAATTCTGCGTCTCTCGATCTTGATTACCTATTGTTCTAACTCTGTCAGGCACTCTTGCGCAGTTCTTTCCCTCAATGTTGCTGTCGTTATCACTTTGTATTTCTCTATATTATTCCGTCGCTTCCATTCTTTAGTTTTCTCTACCAACATCTGTTCTGAGGCTTTCTCTCGAATTCTTTTCTAGTATCTTTCTACCAACCTTCTCTGCTCACCTCTTTCGTTCTATCTCTACCTCTTCCTCTCTCATTTACTCTCTATCGCTTCTCCTCACTCTTTCTTATTCTCTCTATCACTGCTTGTTTCTCTCTACCTTTCATTCTAATTCCTTCATCTACCTTTATTTTCTGTCTCTGCCTCTCTCTAACATATATAATACTTACGGAGTTTTTCTCTCAATCCCTTATTCCTTGAGTCAATCGTCTTCTTTTCACTCTTAATCTGTCTCTCGCTATCTAGCTCATTTTTTTCTTTCATCTCTGTCAGTTTATGTGTCCCGTTTTTCGCTGCCATCCTGTTGCATTCCTTTCTTGTTTCTTTTGATATAACTCTGGATGTTTTCTTTCCCCCTTATTCTTCGGATAAGTCTTTCTTTCGCATCTGTTTGCCTCTTTGGATTGCCCTACCTTTCCCCCCCCTTTTTTTTTTTTTAACTGAAGCGTTTCCTTCTTTGATTGTCCCTGAATGCTCAGTTGTTTAATTCAGTAAATTTCTGAAGCTCTGCTCCATCGCGATAACTCAAATCAGAAACGTCTCGAAGAAAAGTCACGAAAACAATGACTTAAATACGTGAAACATGTTTAAGGCGATAACGCGGTCGCTCGGAAGCAATAACAGTTAATGTTTATAGATCGTTGACCAGCTGTTACCGTTAGTAAAAGACAGATGGCGCAATTAACGAGCGTCTGTCGCCGCTGTAGAAAAATCCATTTCCATAAAAGCAATTGGTTTACCTCGACGTCATTTTCTTCATTTCTACGACAGTCAACAAATCGTACTTTGTAACACAGGCAACGGACAACGAAGGTTTCCACGCAACGGAACGCAATAGATTTTTATTTATTTTTTTGTGCTATTTAACAGCAACGAAAGTGGAGCACACTTTGCATTCATATACGTGATAAAAAGGAAAGTCGTCCGATGCAAATTCCACTCACCCCTTTATCTCTGTTGAAGACGAAAAAATACTAACGAATCCCTTGATCACGTACGTCAGGAAATGAGAGCTGGAAAATTGCAATTGAATGTTTTATAGTAGGATTTTTATATCGCGCTTCTTCAAATTGATATTTTAACTTGAGAAAAACGTGTACATAGATAAGCCATTACATTATGACCACCTACCTAATAAGCTGTAGGCCCGCAAAACAGCGGCCACTCGGCGAGACACCGATTCGATGAGGTGGCGATAAGTATCCTGGGGTATCTGGAACCATACTGTCAACAGCAGGTCCTCCAATTTCCGTAGATTTCTGGGTGGTGGTGAACCATAAATGTTCGATTGGGTTCATGTCAGGTGAATTTGGAGGCCAGGGCATTATCAGAAAGTCACCAGCTTGTTCCTCGAACAACTCTTTGACAATTCTAGCTGTGTGGCATGGCGCACTATTCTGTTTGTAATGGCCATCCCCAGCGGGGAACATAGTTGCCATGAATGGGTGAACTTGGTCAGCAACGATGTTCAGATACCTCAGGTATTGTCCTACTTGGGTAATGGGGCCTAAAGTGTTCCAAGAAAACATCGCCAATAGCACAATACCGCCGCCGCCGCCGGCCTGTTTCCGCCCAACAGTGCATCAGGTGCCATAGGCTCTGTCGGTAATTGGCGTACCCACGCTCGGCCGTCTATGCGCCAGGAATCTTGATTCGTCAGACCCTCTTTCTTTAGTTCATCCACGGTCCAATCGCGATGATCTTGGGCCCATTTCATGCGTTGTTGGCAATGACGTGCAGTGAGCATGGGAGCCCGCCTGGGTCTTTGGCTATGCAGGCCCATGTGCAGAAGGCTGCGATGAGCTGTTTGCTGCGACACATTTCCCTAATCACCACTGTTGTAGCTGAGGGTGATTTCCCGTACTGTGGACCCTGCGGTCGCTGTGAACAATGCGCAACACTCTCCGTTCCCCTCTGGCATCAATGAGCTGCCGACGACACACGGTTGGACAACGGTTCGTCGTTTGACCATCTATTCACCACTTTTGTTACGTACTTACTACAGCGGCACGTGAACACGCCAGGAGCAGCGCCGTTTCTGAGATCGTAGTTCCGAGTAGCCGTGGCATCACAATTTGTCCTTTCATCAAACTCCGATAAATTGGCAGCTTTTCCCATTCTGACTCCGAACACTCTACTAACCGAAAGCCGGTCCTCGGGTTTTATAGCTATTGCTCTGTAAACTTCACCGCGCCACCGTTCGGTATCCAGGCGCGCTCATTTCTCTATTCTGGGGGGTGGTCATAATGGAATGGGCTCATCAGTGTAGATTACTTAGGTTCTAGTTGATATTATTGTAGCAAAAGATGACAAGGATTTAATGACTTTGCATAACGAATAAGAAAATTTATTAGAACGAGACTCTAGGCGGGCGGAATGCTCAGAAGAAAAAAAAAATGGTCTTTAAATTATTAATATCTTGATTTAAATCATCCGAACTATCGGAATGTGGGTAACACGAGTAACCTAGTATCCGATATCTCTAATTATCAAACGTAGTTATAGCTATGAACTGAACAGACTCAGATAAAACTTCTAAAACGAGTCGCCGTGCTTTTAAAGTTAGTCCTGCCTTTTTAAAACTTTCCAATCACTGACTTCCTTGTCTCTGTTGGGCATCGTAACTTTCTGCCACCATTACGAGGTGAATTTAATCACCGACTAGTCATTTATACGTGCGTTATACGTGCAAAAAGCAACTTTTCTTAAGCAGCAAATAACTTCATTTGCAATTTAAAGATCACTTAGACATTAGTCTTATTGCACATTACGAATGCCATTTTTCCACATAACCGCCAAGAGCTTTAATACATTTGTTCCGTTCAGAAACACTAAAATATAGAATATTGATCCTGTAACCATTCACGGAAAGCATTCTGCACCCTTCTTGTCATTCTGGAGCAGACATCCTCTCATGTGCTTCTCAAGCGTTGTGAAAAGGGAGGAAATCAGGCGGAGACAAATCAGGACTTCAGGCGGATTGTTCCAGAACTTTTGTCTTGGACACTTTCCGTGTTCACCTATCTTGTCATTGTTCTCCATCTTCCACTAACGCTGGGTTTTTTTTTTTTTTTTTTTTTTTTTTTTTTTGTGGGTTTAACGACCACTGTGAGCAACTCAATGGGCTGTAAGCAGTCGCCCGTCCCTAATTCAGGGTCACTGGTTTCAGGGAAGGGAAAGAGCCAGTGCCGTAAGACAAACACAACATCTATGCCTCACGGGATTCGAACCTGGACCCCTTTCGGACGAATGATCAGAGGCCATCGCTTAGACCACTGCGCCACCAGGGCGCCCTACTACGCTGTTCATCAGGAATTTTAGATATTCCGCTTTCGAACAATCTGCATCATTTTCTTCACATGTTTGAACACGTTCACCTCCAAACTTCGATTATCAAATTTTCCTTCCACAAATAGCGGATAAACTTTTCCATGAAGCCACGTTCAGTAGTTTGAAAAAATCGCTACAGCACTTTGAGCATCCATTATTTGAAATATTTGGGGCCGGAAGTGTTTTAATTTTTTTTTCGGTTTTTGGAATATTTGCTTACGGTATATCTATATAACGATGTATTTTGGGGATGGTACCAAGTCTAACCTCAAATTTATATTAGATAAAATTTAAAAAAAATTTAAACCGAAGATATTTCACTAAACCGGAAGAGTTAGAAGACTCAAACGAATCCGATCCTGAATTGATTCATGACAGTCATTCCCTCCAGAAATCGTTCACTGGAAGAGTCAATAAACGGCACCAACAGATCTTACTCTGATGCAATTCACAACAGTCATTCCCTGCAGAAATCATTCACCGGAAGGGTCAACGAACGGCACAAACAGATCTTACTCTGAACCGATTCCCAACCGTCATTCCCTGCAGAAATTATTCACCGGAAGAAACAATGAATGACACAATTGGATGTTACTCGATTCGCGACTGGCATTCCCTGCACAAATCGTTCCCCAGATGTGACAACGAATGAATCAGTGCGAATAAAATGTTTTAGGTAGCCGAACCAAAAGAATCGGTTGGCCCAACGCTATAATAGAACTTAGCGTCACAGCCCCACGCAGGGTATCTGAAGTCACGTGTCATAGCAGTCTGGATGTGCAAATACCTATGCAACGACTAAGAGTCTTATGAATTTTTCCATTTGTGATGTCATGCCGGCACTCGGAAAAAGTTTTGGATTTCGTAGGTTTTCGGTTTGGGGATTTTCGGATATGTTATGCTCAATCTGTACCAACATCTAACAGAATGATTATGACTCAAATCCTTGCTGTCAGACCGCGAGTACTTTATTATGCTAAAATCATAAAATCGAGTCCTGTAAATATCAAGTTCTTAATCAGTCCTCGTATGTGCTATAATATTAATACGTAGAATATATGGTATAGGTATACTAAACTTTGAAATAAATCAACGCCTTTCTTTTAGTAAATTTAGACGACACTAAGAACATTGCAACGATAAACTAATACCTTTTCGAATAATATTATCACAAGTAAAGACGGAAGACCACAGTGGTTTAGAAATCTTACCAAAACAGAATTAGGGTTTTCAAAACAATAAAGTGAAAGGAAGATCGACTGAAGAAAGTCGCCATTCGACTTTCTTCAATCGATCTTCAGCAGAGAATGAAATTCGACTTTCTTCAATCGATCGCCATTCGACTTTCTTCAATCGATACAAGCAGAGAATGAAAACTATTCCTAAAGCACTCGTTGCTCTTTCGAGTAATTATGTAAGATGAAAATATGAGAATCTAGATAAAAGTCAATATCAATAACACATTGCCAATATCCACGCTTAGAATGTGTGCCAGGAAATTTCATCATAGAAACCTAAATAGTGTTGACAGGAAGAAGTCCAAGTTCCTATTATGTAGTGCTAAGTAATTAAGCTGCAGAACAAATCCATAACGGGACAGAAAACAAATCAGTGTCTTTTTCACCGATTTAACTCCCAATACTCTCAGGAGTATTAATAAAAGAATGTCCACATGAATCTTTGAGTGAGAGGTTTCGATTAGAAGTACGTAATTTGTTTGATCATACGAAATTCGCTGGAAACAAATTATGCTGAACAGTCACAAAGTGATTAGTCATAGGCACATCAGTGCTCATTTTCAAACAGATAGGAAAGCATTATTTCAAGAATGCTTGTTTTTCATTACATGTTTATCCGTCCAGAAGAAAAAGCAAATGTTATAGCACTTCCACATCGACCGTAGTAGAGGGATAATGTTCACTTTATCTCTCTCTACGTCGCGCCAGTTCTCGAAAGATACAGTTTATCTCTCTCCCTCTTTTACGTTCTATCAATATCAAAGGATGTAGCTTCTCTTTACCTCTCTTCAGGTTGCGTCGTTCGCTTTATCTCTTTCTCCTTACGTCGTCTCGGCTGTCGAAGAAGAAAAGACAAGGATACTTTTCACTTCATCTCGCTCTACGTCGCGTCGGCTTTTCACTTCGCTTCTCTTCCTCTCCATGTACTGTAGGGGTATTTGTGTCGAAGGATGCTTTTCTATCTCATCTCTCTTTTTGTAGTGCCAATTGTTTAAAGATCGTGATTATTTCTATTACTATCCGCGTTGCATTAGTATCAGAGGACAGTATTCATCTATTTCGCTCTCTCTCTCTTTACGTTGTATCATTATCAAATGACACTGTTCGTCTCTTAATCTTTTCAGGCTGCATTGGATGTCTAAGAATGCTGACTACTTCATCTCTTTTTCCTCTTGTCGTGTGCGATATCGAAGAGGATAGAAAAGGCGGATATTTTTTACTGCATCTCTCTCACCACGTCATTTCGGGTTTCGGAAAGAGTACTGTTGACTGCATTTCTCTCCCTCTTTAAGCTGTGTAGAGGCTGGAGTTTGTGTCCAAGGATATTTTTATCTCATCTCCTTCTCTTTACATTGTGCCAATTGTCAAAAAATTATATTTGTTTCTTTCGCTCTTCACGTTGAATTAGTATCAAAGATAAAGATGTTAATATTCATACCTCTCACTTTCTCTCTTCACGCCGGGTCGGCTGTCGAAGAGGAGAGAAGGATATTTCTCAGTTTCTCCCTCCCCCCACCCCATCTCTCTCTCTGTATCATGTCGAGTATAGAATGATACTGTTGACTTTATTTCAGTCTCTCTCTCTCTCTACGCTGTGTATCGCGAATATTGAAAGATGCTTATTTGCTTATTACTTCATCCCCCTTTCTCTTTCTTTACTTTGTGCTAGTTGTCAAAAGATATTGCTTACTTCTACCTCTCCAAACGTTGTATTAGTTTCAAAGAATACTATTTACTCTCTTCTTCTCTCTTCATGTTGCGTCTGATATCGAAGAGAATACTGATCGCTTTATCTCTTTCCACTCATCTCGTGCAGGATATCAAACAATACAGATTACTTAAACATATTGTTCATTTCATCTCTCCATTTCCAATTGCGTTGCATCAAATTTTGCCTCTCTCTCTCTCTTTCTCTTTACGTCGTGCCAGGGATCGGAGGACACTGACCTCAGAAGACCACGGAGTTGTGCAATAATTGCAATTTAAACGATGTTTGGCAAACTTGAGTGGCATTGTTAAACCAGTCGATTCAAATTTGTGACCATACGACATGAAAAGAACTGCGGTTATCAATTTCATGCATTGATGAAAACTTTAAACATAAACGACTCTGCTATGCGTAAATGCAACTTCCACAATTTCAAGGAAAAAAGTATTTTGCAAAAATGACCGGCAGAAGTGAAACTTTACTAGCAAATGCAAATTTACATCAATTTAACGTCTGGCAAACATACACTTGTGTTACTAGAAGCACAACTGTGCATCTTACGTTACAAAAAAGGGCCCATAGCTTCAGCTGTCGAACGGAAAACACATTTTTCCAATTTTTTTGAAAGGATAGATGTTGTGCAATTAATTGAATTCCATCTAGCGGAGAAAACGGCTTCAGCGAAATCTGAACGTATACAAAACATTCTCATGGTTAATGCTACCGGACGCAAAAACAATATTTCAACTCCGAGCTACAGATCCGTAAGTAGCTTTGAAATATCAGACATAGAAAGCGATTTTCAAATGTTTCCAAAGGACATGCTAAAATTGGCCATTTTCTTACTTCAGATATTGGGAATTGTAAAAATTACGTTAGTAATTTGTCAACAGTAAAGTACTGTTGATGAAGTTTATGATTCAGTCGTGGACCGGAACTGGTCACTCTTCACCTACAGGCTACCCACCCAGCCACTTCTGCAAACGCTAATGCCTATCCACTAGTTTCAACTGATTACTGGCACGGGTTTTTTTTTCCTTCCTCTAGACCATAAATAATAGTCAAGGAGATACTTCTGGATGCAGTTCTCAACGGTCTCAAATGGTCTTCAACAAATATGACCACTTTTCTCGGAAAGCACATAGTTCTACTACAAATGAGAAATGATGGAAATTGAGGAAGAATCGATTGGAGAGGAGTAAAGGCCAACCGATAGTATTGCAGCAAATTTCCGGTGGATAATAATAAGCATCACTTATCATTCGCACAGGTAGGTCATATAGAAGAAATATTGTTGCACTAAAATAAGCGAAAAACTCATGTTAAAATTTGTAAAGCACGCATAGGAAATTATTCACTGAAAACCCGAAAATAAGTAAGTCTCCTACAGACCAGTGGCGGCGGAACTTCCCGGGCCCGGTCAATAATTTCAGCCAATATTTTTATAATTTTTTTATTTGGCATATGTGCGATTGTTGCGATGTGCCTTAGAAAGTTCCTCTAGGTAAGTGGTTGGATGGTCCTAATTCCCAACAAAGCTCCTTAGGCATTGTTTTTCTTCTGTTTGTTCCGGGAAGCGGGAATGTAGAGGGTGCACCACGATTCGAAATTTCGGGCCCGGTCAACGAACTTCACTTTCCATCGCCCCTGCTACCTACACTAGATGGCTTTTCAAGCCTGTACTCAACAACGATGGAAATGGAAATTCACAATGTGATGCATAAGAACTGAATCAAACTCTTTGAAAATTGGTGACACAATAGGAAATACACTGACGTTGAACATATGGCGAAGAGACTGCGAAAAATCAAGGTATTTATATGTGCAATAATAATTGCAATTCAACAGTACGAGGCGCCATCTACATTCTAAAAATTCGTTACGAACAAAATAGAAATATACCGGGTGATCCAAAAGTCTTGCACATTTTGAAAACATAATAACTCGCGGAGTTTTGAGAGTAGGGCAACGCGGTTTGCGTAGAAATGATCAGAATGACATCGTTTTTTTTTTTTTTTTTTTTTTAGATCACATACATTTTTACTCATTTTATTTTAATTGTTCATCGCCAGATGGCGCCATAGGCGAACAGGTTTGGGATAGTGGGTATAAAAACAGCAGCTAAGAAGCAACCACAAGTCACGGGGCCGCGGGTGGCCTAGTGGTCAACGTTCGTTCCTGCCACGGGGAAGACCTAGGGTTCGATCTCAGGTAGGTACGAACGCTCGAACCACTAAATATCCGCCGTGCGTCGGATGGGACACGTTAAGCCGTCGGACTCCGGGTACTGGCCCCCGGTAATAAATAAGGGCGTCTTCCTTCCCCTTTCTACTTCGCTTCCGTGTCACTTTCCTATCGGGAAATCTAGCCCAAATCTCCTAGCTTCCTATTGCTAAGGGTTGTTTAAGACCTGGGGTCAGACACTCCCTTCCTAAAATCCTCTACAGATGATCAAAATGATCAAAACCACACAAGTCACAGCGGTCCAAGGGCCGCGGGTGGCCTAGTGGACAACGTTCGTGACTGCCGCGGAAAGGACCTCAGGTTCGATCCCAGGCAAGTATGAACGCTCGATCCACTAAATATCCGCCGTGCGTCGGATGGGCACGTTAAGCCGTCGGACCCCGGGTACTGGCCCCCGGTAATAAATAAGAGCGTCTTCCTCCTCCCTTTCTACTTCGCTTCCGTGTCACTTTCCTCTCGGGCAATCTAGCCCAAATTCCCTAGCTTCCTATTTCTAAGGGTTGTTTAAGACCTAGGTTAGACACTCCCTTCCTAAAATCCTCTACATATGATAATTTGATCGTTGTAAAAAATAACAACCACAAGTCACAGCGGTCCGTGTCATTAGCGGACAAAGCGCTCTTGGTGAAATTGTTCTACTGCAACGCTGAATGTGCGAGTGCTGCGTTGAGAACCTACCGGTCACTGAAAGGCGATCGCAGTGGGAGAGGACCGATGGAAAGTGCTGCGCTGCGGCGAATGGGGAAAAATTTCGAGGAAACGGGATCTTTGGCAGCATGCCCACGAAGCGATAGACAACGAACACGTGCTGCTGCAGCAGAGGCGATTACTCAGGAAATGGATGTGACTGCAATGTCGTCCGCACATGGCGACTCCAGTGCTCGCCATGTTTCTCGGCAAACAGGCATTCCATACGGGACTGTATGGCGAACACTAAGACGGATTCTACACAGACACCCGTACAAACTGCAACGACATCACGAACTGCAAGCTGGCGATTACGTGCAGCGTCAGGAGTTTGCAGCATGGTTTTTTCGACAAATGGATATCGATGAGAACTGGCTGATGAACGTTTTATGGACTGATGAGGCACACTTTTCCATAAACGGAGCGGTAAACACGCACAACTGCCGCATCTGGGCCACGGAGCATCCCCGAGCAGTCATTGAAGCGCCACTTCATCAGCCGAAAGTGACAGTGTGGTGTGGATTTACGGCTTCCTTCATTATCGGTCCTGTTTTTTGTTTGTTTGTTTGTTTGAAGAGGTCCGCGGCACCTCCTTCGAAACAGTTTCAGTGACAGATGCACGTTATGCGAACATGTTACGAACGTACGTTATCCTTAGCTTGCAAGAGCGTGATGCAGTGAAGCTATGTACGTTTATGCAGCATGGAGCACCACCCCACATCGCACGTTCCGTTAAGCAACTGCTGCAAGAAACGTTTGACGTAAATCGTGTGTTGAGCCGACACTTTCCGAAGGCCTGGCCTCCTCGGTCACCAGACCTGACACCCTGCGATTTCTGACTCTGGGGTTACCTAAAATCAGAAGTGTACAGATGTCGCCCCACTTCACTGGCCATGCTGAAAGAAGCCATTCGACACCATCTGGCAGCTATGCCACCGGACATGCTCTTCAATGCCGTCCATGGTGTTTTCTCTCGTCTGCAGGCAGTGCTGGAACAGGACGGCCATCACATTGAACATCTGGTACAATGAGGTGTCTATTTTTCTCGACAACCTGTGTTTGCTGCACAATCTGGCGATGAAAAATGTAAGTAAAATGAGTAAAAATTTATGTGATTTCTTAAAAAACCTATGTCATACTGATCATTTCTACTCAAACCGCGTTGCCCTATTCTCAAAACTCCGCGAGTTATTACGTTTTCAAAATGTGCAAGACTTTTGGATCACCCGCTATAATTAAACGTTGGGCAAATACTTATTGCCGTAAGTGACTGAATTTCTACTTTTCAAGGGCCCACTGAAATTCATAATTTTCTATGATCTAAAATTTTATGAGAATGCGCGTTTTCGGTTTAGTTTTATTGGTTCCATGGGGATGTTAAAATTCTTGACTTCTTTTGACAACACTAGATGGCACTACCATTGTGTTTGTTTCAATTATGGTAATAAGTATTAACTGAGCGTTTTTTTGTTTTGTTTCGTATTTTGTTTTCTTAACGAACGTTTGGAATGCAGATTGCGTCACATACCGTTTCATAAACATTATAATTATACATATAAATACCCTGATTTTTCACAGTTTCTACATCATGCCTTCAAATTTGGTGCATTATTTATCGTGTCACTAATTTTCAAAACTGTTAGTTCATTTGTTGTATAGAAATATGTGAATATCCATTTTCACACTTAGTGAGTATGGGGCCAAACGACAACTCGTTTAATTGCGGCAGAATTGAAAGGCGCAGTAGAAGAAAGACTGAAATCAAGCAGCGAATTTTTATTTCTAGAAATACGTATGTTAATATATTAATTAAGCACTTTCAGAAAGTGTTTCTGTCGATTTAGAAACACCGCGTTACCCCCCCCCCCCCCCAACAAAAATTTGCTTAGTTCCCCAAAAATTTGCTTAGTTCCCCACTGAGAATTCCAAAGAATCTAACCAGTGGCCTGAATTTTTTTTTAAAATGATTTCCTCGAAACTACAGTTCAGTATCTTTGCTACTAACGCGTTAATCTAAAGCTCAGAGTAGCAATAAAAAATTACTTGCGCTACATTATTGTACTTTATGCATATTTTTACTGTACGAGATAAAGTTTCGTTAATTTTTCCAAACACTTTCAAACAAATCAGGAACTTTTGCAGCAGACCAGTTGAGGATTTGATAGCCTATTTTTATTTATTTATTTTTGTTATCAATAAATCAACGAGGCTACATTATTTAAAGAACATAAATTTTAAATCTCTTCTCATTCAAATACAATCATGTCCATAAATTAAGGGGCAGAGACAATATGCAAATTTGCGGACGTTGAAGTAGGTCTTCATTGGCGGAAAATCGCTGACGGTAGCAACCGACGTAATAAGCAGATACGCCCTTAATTTACATATGTGGAAGCACGTGAGAACACGAGATTGTTACACAGTGATAAAAGCTGAAACGACAGAGTTATCTTTACGGTTGTTAAACTGTCGTTTATTTGTTGTTGTTGGTTATTTGTTGTTATGGCGAGTAGCACAAGATCACGAACAACACATCTCAATGACTTTACCCGTGAAAGAATTGTTGGGAAATTGGAAGCAGGACGTTCAACGCGAGATGTAGCCAATGAGTTCGGAGCACGGCTGTGGAAACAATTTTTCGAAAGTGGAACAGCTACCAAACGGTACAGCAGTGGTCGACCACGCAAAGAAAAACCCTGCTGATGATAGTTATCTAACTGTAACGACGAAAACTGTTGGCAAGTTAGCACGAGTGCTTCAGGCGAGCACGGGGACCAATATCGCGCCAGACTATGCCAAGGCGATTTAACAGTGTTGGTTTGCATGCCCACAAACCGGTACGATGTATACCTTTGATCACATCACACAAAGCACAGAGGTATCGATGGTATCGTGAACACGTCAACTGGGCTGACGAGGAACGCGCCGATGTCCTGTTCTCGGACGAAAGTAGATTTTATTGTCGTCCGATTCGAAGCGCCAATACATCTGGCGTAAACCACGTACTGCATATTCTCCCACCAACATCGTGGAAGTTGACCATTACAGAGATCGTGGAGTGATGATCTGGGCCGGTATCATTACGAATGGATGTACCGTACTTTACGTGTTGCAAAGTGGAACCGTGAATGCTCAGAGTTATTGCCAGGATGTTATCGTTCCTCATGTACGCAATTTTCGTGGTGCAATTGGAAATTTCTTCATCTTTATGGGTGAAGATGCTCGTTGTCATCGTTCGGCCTGTGTTGATGACCTACTGAACAGCAAAACAAAAATTAGATCGCATGGAGTAGCTTGCGTGTTCCCCTGACCTGAATCCCATAGAGCATGTATGGGATGCTCTTGGGAGGCAAGGCAGAACGCAATCCCCCACCGCGTATGAAAAATGACCTGGTTATGGAGCTGAAACAGGAGTGGCGCAACCTACCTCAAAATCTGCTGGACAATCTTGTCAAGAGCATGGGCAAGCGATGTCATACGTGTACTGCAGTGAAGGGTAGACACATCCCCTATTAAACTTTGACAGCGGATAGTATTCCAAGTGTTATGGCAGTTTTGCTTCTGCTTTGCCAAGGACCAAAACTACGTTTTGTTCATGTACCCTATATTACCTGTACATCACAAACGTCTGCTTCTTTATGCGTATAGATTTCTGTTAAGTCTGTCTGTATGTCATATTAACACCTTTATCATCATCCTGTCGGATTTTTTTTTTCTCTATAAACATAACTACCCCTTAATTTATAGACAGTGTATATTATACGATGCCTATTGTGTGAATATGTCATACTTTATATTTTCAATACAAATTAATTATGTGGATATCAAGTATTGATTTTATAACATAAAAAACGCAGTTTCACAAAATTCAAAATTTAATTTCTGCAATTTCTGCTTTAAAAGTAATGCTCAAAATTGAAAGAAAATGTCTGACGCAGCGCAGCAAGTCTTAAATTTCAAGAACATGTACCGATATGCAAAAATTACAGTTACCCGAAATGTTTGCTGAGAGAGACCTGTTGAGCAGAACAAAGATAATCCATCACGGCAGGTGACAGATGATTGTTGGTGTTGTTTACTTGAATAAATTTCCTTTCTCGCTCTGCCGACTTATTCGATCAAAAAATAGATTATCTTTGAATTTGCTGCGAGAAGCATGAAACACAAAACCTTCTCAAGGGTACTCACTGCAACAAACCTTTTCGTCACGCGATCGAGAATTTTCCTTGAAATGGAACAACATGATATCTTCGGATCAAACCTTATTGATTCATTCGTATGCTCGCTACCATGTTGTGAAGCATACTGTTGAAAAATTGTCCTGAAAGCGTGCCCGTTTTTTCAATCCAACCAGCATTTCTCATCTGTGAAATTGTCACCTTACGATTTTACGTGTCGTCAAGATTCTCGTGTCACAGCTTCGCAACTACAATTAGAAGATTTGTTTTGAGAGCTACAATTTCGATTCAACACAGTCTTAAAACTAATCTTATTATGCTTTTCTCATATAAATGAGCAATTTAAAAAACGTTTTTACTCACGATCTAAAATCTAGTACACATTCCCACTCAGACCAACAAATTTTCGATACTTAACATTAAAGAAAACTTAATACATACAATTGACGTGGATTATGAACATCAAACAGAAATCATCGCTCTTTCTACGTTTATAAGTGAATCACAGAAAAATTCTCATTAAACGTTACCGGGAATCGAACCCAGGAAAGAGCGATGATTTCTGTTTGATGTTCATAATCCACGTCAATTGTATGTATTAATTATTCATTCGCCACCTAGCTATCTGTTCAATTGCTGCTTACCATCTTTGGTCAATCTCCAGCAATGTGCGGGGCTCCAAGAAGCAACCTGCCATGTGGTTTGGCAGTTAGTGTTTGTGAGTCTGGATGAATTAGAGGCCGCTGTGGTAGCATGTCTGACGCGTAACTGGAAGACCCTGGGTTCGATTCCTGATTGCGGCCAATGAGGATTTTTCCGTGACTCACTTATAAACGTGGAAAGAGCGACGATTTCTGTTTGATTAAAGAAAACGTTTTAAAAATGGTGTTTGACACAACTGTTCAGTGTTTTCGTGGTTCCATTTGTCTCGCGCCGTGGAATTCTACATGAATACGAAGTCTTTTCTGCTGAATAAATAATTTGCACTTTTCATCAGAAGCAATTCAGCTCTTAATTTGTACTCCAAGCCTTTTCGTATTATTTTTTTTTATTGAGGTTTAACGACCATCGTGAGGAACTCAATGGACTATAAGCAGCCGCCCGTCCCTATTTTAGGACCACTGACTCTAGGGAAGGGCGAGATCCAGGGCCGTAAGACAAACACAACATCCATGCCTCACCGGAATTCGGACGAATGATCAGAAGCCGCCTCTTAGATCACTGCGCCTCAGGAGCGGCCAAACATATTTCCCACTATTTAAGGTGAATTTTACAGTTTGAGACGCTCAAGGTGAATTTTACAGTTTGAACTCTCCCACGACCCAAATCTGAACAGCATCTCAGTATTTTGAGACTCCTGATTCAGGTGAAAAATGTAAAAATAATAATAATCACGGTAGGTTTAGAAACTATTTCACATGCAGTTGTAAAGTTTGAAAAAAAATTTGGCAATCAGAAAAGAGAGTGGTACCCTAATAGGAAACGAATTTATAGAGCAAAGTTAAAAAGATTCAGGGTTCTAGGAGTATGTTACAGTGAAAAGAAAAAAGTCGTTTTCATTCTTTTCCTGTGCAACTAAAAAAAAGCACAGGCCTGACAAACTTTGAATAACAACATGTTCGACAGAGAGGGAGCAAAGACAAGGGAAAACGGAAGAGCCGCCACGGTGGCGCAGTGGTCTAAGCGATGACTTCTAATCATTCCGTCTGAAAGGGGTCCGGGTTCGAATCCCGGTGAGGCATGGACGTTGTGTTTGTCTTACGGCACTGGCTCTCTTCCTTCCCTGGAACCAGTGACCCTAAATTAAGGACGGGCGACTGCTTATAGCCCTCTGAGTTGCTCACGGTGGTCGTTAAATCTCCAATCACAAAAAAAAAAAAAAAAAAAAAAAAAAACGAGAGGAAAGAAGAGGCAAAAGTGTTTATCCAAGAGGGTTGACCTAAACAACAGAATATTTTTATAAAAAAAATATTTTTACCTTAATTATAAAGGAAGTGGTCATCTTTTTCGAAATTCTGTCCATTGCATCGAATACAGGTGCCCCAATATCCCTCCCGCTTTTTGAATGTCTTCTGGAATTCCTCTTCTGAAATGCTGTTAAAGCACCTTTGCGCAGCTTTTATAAGTTATTGTTCAGTCCCAAATTGTCGCCCCCATAATGTCTTTTTTTTTTAAATGGGAAACAATGAAGTCATATGGTGACAAGTCTGGACTATATTCAGGTTGGGGCATCAATTAATATTCATTTTCTCCAAATGAGAAACGACAGAACTGGCCACGGCCGCACATGAAAAGAAATGGGGAATCCAAGTTGAACAAACTCGTTTCATGCCCAAATTCTCGGTTAAAATTCTGTGAATTGGTGACTTTGAAATGTGAACTATATCTTCGATATTTCTAATTGATAGGTGTCTGTCTTCCCATATAATAACACCTATTGTATTTATATTTACCTCTGTAAACACTTGTTGTATGTCTTCCGCCATGCGCGATTAAAGATGCCGACTCAAGACCATCATAAATTCTTTATGCCATCTGTAAATTGTTGATTTTCCCCAGACACTCGTCTTTATAAGCCTCTTGCATAAGACGCAAAGTTTCTCAGACAGACTTCTTAAGTCGACAGCAACATTTAAAGGCGCATCTTTGCTTTTCTTTCACATCCATTTTTTCGAAACATCACAGCGAGAAAATACTTGTTAGGCGTTCACGAAACAGCGCTTATTAAACTGCGCACTATAGACGAAGCATGCGTGATAAACAGGTGTAGCCAGTTGCTATGGTTATTACACCGACTACAGTTTTTTCGAGACTCGTGCTTAGTACAAACGCACTATTGCACATTTTTTATAAAAACGTTCTCAGTTGTTTTAGGACAAGCTATGTATTTTCATTGTTAGTTAAACACTGAAGTTAGTTGGTAGAAAGGTGGAGTGAGAACAAAGCCGCGCAGAGTCCCACACCGAGTAGAAGGCTACATCATTATCGACAGCGAGACTGCAATCCTCCAGGATCCTCAGCATTATCGGCTACGAGGAGTACCCCAGCGACGAGACAGCCAGAGAGCCGTACTGCAGGATAGGAAATGAGAAAGCAAACCGATGTATCAGGAGGTCGGGAAATTTCCAGGTAGTGTTGTAGGCTGTGGATTTACCCAGGCTTTTTTTTTTCTAAAAATAAAGGTGAAAGTTTGAATTTTGAAATTTCTTAAGGATGGCGCTTCTAAGGACCACAATGGAATGATAGCTACTTGACTGAAATACGGTGAGCTAGGGATGCAGTCCGTGGTAAGCGTTAATTCATAAATATATATACGTGAAGAGGGAATGGTTGAAATTTTTTGAAATTCTGGTACGAGAACGAAGCAGCAGTACAAAAAGCTGAATTACCATCCCATCGAATTGTTCGTGGTGGTCGTTACCACCCCCAAAAAAGACCCCCACTTCTTATGACCAATTCGATGGGCTATAAGCAGTCAATGAAAATTCAGCTTTACCGTCTAAAAGACGGTAAAGCTGAATTGTCATTGGTTCGTGGACTGAAGGGTGCCTACTAACTCAGGTGACATTCGAGGGAGGAGTGTATTCAAAAAGCTGAATTTTTATTGGTTCTCGTGGGACGGCTGCTGTTAGTAATGTAGTGAATCAACAGCACCCATTGAGTTCGAACTGTACGGAAAACTTCGCGATGTTGGGAGAAATTTTTTTGAAGAGACTCAAGAAGATGGGAGCGACGGGAATTCACGAATTTAGCTCCCTGAACTCGTAAAATATGATACATACGTAAAAAAATATAAAGCTGGTGGATATCGTTCGTTTGATACGAATTGGTCATAAAAAGTGGGGGTCTTTTTGGGGGGTGGTAACGACCACCACGAACAATTCGATGGGCTATAAGCAGTCTCCCGTTCCTAATATAGGGCCACTGGTTCCAGGGAAGAAATAGAGACATTGCCGCATGACAGATACAATATTCATGCCTCACAGGGATTCGAAACCAGACTCATCTCGAACGAATGGTCAGAAGCCAGCGCTTAGATCACTGTACCACCAGGCTGGCAAACTGAGTGGTCAACGGATGAATTTTTACTACACACTTAGGAAGAAAAATACCCAATGACATTTCTAAGCGGTGCAATATCATTGGATTGCTACCTAGAGATGACCACCCACACACTGAGGAAGAGATATATTGTGACACTGCAATCCCCTACCTCATTCGTACGAAACAGTTGTTGTGTCAATACGAGCAGATGAAATTGCAGCTGATGTAAAGTAATCCAACAGCTACAAGTACTAAATTTAACAGCACCAGACAGAAGTCATCCCAACCGTCTATGAACAACAAGCAATTCTAACTTTTAAACATAACTGCTTCAAACTCCTTTGTTTTACGCAAGTAATTCAATGGGCCACGTGTAATTCCAGTCTCTTGTATAAGCGACGAGCCATTTCAGTTCTTTTCGGGGGAGGCAAGAAATTTCAACCACTTCTATTCGTCACAAATAATTCCAACTTAAATGAGCCACAAGTTATTCCAATTTCAATTGTGAGGTCAAAGTTTCTAAAATTTCTTCTACAAGAACAAGTTATTCCAACCTCTTCTGTAAGCCACAAATACTACCACCCCTTTCATAAACCAGAAGTAAACTCCTCAGCCTTTTCCATGCGCCCGAACCTCAAGTTATTTCAGTCAGTTTTGTAAGCTTCGGCACTTTTAGATCACATGCTGCTTACCTTTGGAGAGAATTAGTCCAATTTTGGAAGGAAAGAAGCCGCCCTGATCCGGTGGCGCAGTGGTCTAAGCGATGGCTTCTGATCGTTTGTCCGAGATAGGTACGGGTTCGAATCCCGTGAGGCGTGGATGTTGTGTTTGTCTTACGGCCCTGGCTCTCTCCCTTACCTGGAACCAATGGCCCTAAATTAGGGACGAGCGACTGTTTATAGTCCACTGAGTTGCTCACGGTGGTCTTAAACCTCTAATCAAAAGGAAAAAAAGGAAAAACTCCTTTCAAAAATTCGCGTTAAACATTTTTCATTTTTTACCTCCAAGTTCTATTTTCAACAAATGGTGGATTTCAGTATTCAGCTTCCGATATCCTTGCACTCCTTATTGTTGACAATCACTCTAGGATCATTTAAATCTGGCGCATGGCAGAAAAAGATACTGAATTTAGAGCATAGCACCAAAAACTGAAGCAGAAACAATCTTGTACAGATATTAACATTCCGCTAGTCAGTTTTAAATAGTCGTCGGATCGACAGACGCCGTTGAAACAAATGCCCTTACGCCTTTGGAGATATGTTAGAAGAAAATTAAACTTTACCCACAAAGTTTTTCACACCCTTATATTTCACAAACAACAGAAGCCGGCAGAGAAGCGTTATAGATCCCTGAATGTTGAAGTCACGAGGCTAGAGCTGTTTTTTTTTTTTTTTTTTTTTGCGGCATTTCACCTGGAGGGAACCCATAATGATACAGAAAACGTCCGCGAACAAGACTCCTCTCCCGCCCCGGTGGCGCAGTGATCTAAGAGATGGCCTTTGATCATTCGTCCGAAATGGGTCCGGGTTCGAATCCAGATGAGGCATGGATGTTGCGTTTGTCTTATGGCACTGGCTTTCTCCCTTCCCTGGAACCAGTGACCCTAAATTAGGAACGGGCGATTGCTTACAGCCCATTGAGTTGATCTGGTGATAACGGTGGTCATTAAACCTCTAATTAAAAAAAGAAAAAGACTCCCTCGAAGGCGGTAACATGCTCGTGTGGAGTGGCATTATGTTCAAACGCCCCATACCACTCTACGTGTTCGCAGGAGGTAGTATGAATGCCGAGCGCTGTAGAAACGAGATCCTATAGCCCCATGTCATAATTTTTCGGGAAGCCGTTGGCACTTAGTTCTTTTTAATGAATGATGACGCTCGCTATCACAGACTCAGCTTGTCGATGATTTCCTGCAGAGCTAGGATATTCGGCGTATGGGGTGTTCAGCCAGGTCTCGGGATCCTAATACTATAGAGCATACCTGGGATGTTCTGAGAGGACGGGTAGCAGCTCGTCAGCTCCCTCTCAGAACCCTTTCCGAGCTACGTCTCTCCCTCATCGAGAAATGGAATTCTTTGGCTCCAGAGTTCATCAACTACCTGGTAATGAGTATGCATGATTATTGTAAAAGTTGTCTGTCCGTACGAGGTGATCACATTCCTTATTAAGACATTTTAGGTTGCATTCTTACATCTTACCCTGGTGACATCTGCAGATCTGACTCTGCATACGCTAAATGTGTACGTATTTTTCTGTTATAAAATGCTTGTTACCCTTAGGTTTGTGTTTCTTTACATGCTAAGCAAGTTCCTTGTTAAAGAAAAATTCAAACTGAAAATAGTTACTTCCTTTGTTTTTGTTAGAAATTTACTATTTCCGTGACTGGTACTAGCAATGATGAGAATGTTACTAGCAAGGATGAATTGTACTAGCAAGGATGAATTGTACTAGCAAGGATGTGAATGTTCTCGCGGAAGAGTAAGTATAATGAATAAACGTTCTTGCTAGTAGTTGTTGTAATGTTGTAGTAGTAATTAAGATGAATAAGCTTAACTGCTAGTAATGTTGTTAATAGTAACACTTAATGAAAGAGACCTAACAGCCAGACAGAGGTCTGACAAAACTATGAACTGAGAAAAACGTACTTACTAAGAAAACCTTTTATTAGGGAAACTCCTGGTATTATCCACAAACACTTCACAGGTCACACAACTACTCGATATCTGGCTCTCACATATAACGAAGTTCCTCTCACATAAACGAAGCTCTCTTTACATCAAACGAAGATCTCCTATACATAAAACAAAGCTCTCCCTGGTATCGTTGAACGCACCTATTTATACTGCCTACCACCACGTCATGACTACACTAGTTGCCACATATCATTCAGCGGGAGAAATAACATCTCGTTAAGTAAGAAGATAATTTACATAGGAAAATAAAATAACCAGAGATAGTAAAATCAAAAGGAAACTGAATCTAGAGTATACGTTACATAAGGAACAACATTATTGTTTAATAAAATTTAATTTCTTTGAAAATGCATAATTGCTTATGGCTTGGTTGCAGCTTGCTATATCAACAGACAAAAAGAGCACGCATTTTGTTTACAAAACAAAATTAAAGCTAAAAATCGGAACTTCAACACTTCGTCGCACTCTTTCGTTTCCCGTAAAGTCGTTTTTTCTGCACAATGGGTCACAGTAGCATTTTTCAACGCAATTTTGATTTAAACAAAAGAAAGCCTGTTTTACCACACGTTTTAACAAAAGAAAACATGTTTGCCCACATATTTTAAGAGAAATAAAATATCGGTAAAGCATTTTCACTCCACCGTGGAAAAAACTTTACGGGTCAAGCAAATGGCTCGTATTCCACTACGGACAGATTAAATTCTGATTTTGAAATTTTAATTTTGTTTTAAAAAAATAGAAGTGGGCAAAAATGCTTGCTCTGCTGATTGGTTTTCAAGAAGATGGTGTTAGAAATAGGGCCAGAGAGGTTCGGAAACCCGAAAATCACGGAACATTCTCATTCTTGCTAGTACAATCATTTCCAGCGCGGTTTATAACATTCTCGCATGGCAGACGGCATGAAGAAATCCAAAACATCGAAGAAATGTCATGATATTAAAGACACCTAATATACAAAAATGCTTAATAAATGTTATAATCTTGACAATGTGAAAAACTTTGCACAAATATTGAATAACATTACTTCACTGATATTTTCCATTTCAGTACTATATTCGATGTTTCTCGTATTCCGTAGCGGACCAACGATTCCCGTACTGACCACAGAGAATCCGTAGCACTTCGAATGTCTGTAATGGTCGTAAATAGAAAACATTAAAACAAAACAAACAAATTACAACTTATTAAAATTCCGCAAAAGCCGGATTTTTGGACACTTGGCTCGAAAACCGCAAATAATACAATTAAATCGAGAAACTTTGAAATTTGGTAGGCATGAATAAGAAAAACCCTAGAAAATCCCTGAACTACAAATAACCGCGTGGATGTAAAAACCGAAATGGATAAAATTCGAGGTCATATAGCGGAATTTTAGGACATTTGCAGGACAAAATGCAATTCCAAGACTTTTCCAGGATACTATTTGGCTACAATAATGGCTAACTCATTACTTTCCGTGGAGATGCTCCAGTAGTTAGCTGATATTACGTCACATTCATTAGGGCAGTGTTTTATTATTGCCCTTGTGCATGATTTCAGTCTCAATACTTTTTGATCAATAGTAGTGTTAATTATACACAACATTTGTCATCCCATTCACCAAACTATAACGCGGGCTTGCTGCTTTCCTGGTTAATTTGTACATTTTTTTTTATAAGAAATATATTTTTAAAAATCAAAACCTAAAAATCAAGAACCTATTTCTTGTAAAAATAAGTTCCGTGCTTTTATAAGCCAGAGTTTTCTTATGTCAAAGATGGTATTCAGAGTAGAAACATAAAAACTGAAAAAGAATACATCCGTTCAACAATTTTTTCCCCCACTTTCAAAGAATAGCTTCCATAGTGACCTGAATTTTCAGCTTCGTGAATGTTACGACAAACATCAGATTTCCCCCACCGCAAGCTGTGGGGAGGTTTTCAGGATATGGATTTATCGCTGCCTCTTACCCTTGTTAATAATCAATGCAAAGCGAAAAGCAAGTGAGTGCAGAACCAAAAACTCTCCCCCAAAATTCATGAGAAAAGGGAATGTACTATTCCTCTGGACACACACACACACACACACACACACACACACACACACACACACACACACACACATTTAGGGAGCATCCAGCTTTAATGAAAAAAATCATTAAGTGTTTTGGCTTAAGCTAATTACTTAAAGGTCACAGAAAATAAACATCAGTTTTCTTCTCAAATATGTTTAAGCAATCTACTCATCATGTAAATG
This sequence comes from Macrothele yani, assembly GCA_039090855.1. Lineage (NCBI taxonomy): Eukaryota > Metazoa > Arthropoda > Arachnida > Araneae > Macrothelidae > Macrothele > Macrothele yani. Next base: position 4,336,793 of record CM077009.1, read on the forward strand.
ACATAAATTAGGTCAGAGTTCTTCCCATGACATTTTAAACTAGTGCCAAGTTATTTTTATTTTTGGCAAAAATTAAAGAGGACAAATACTTAGCAAAAGTAGCAGACGTTTTGACATAAATAAATAGTTTACCTAGCATTTTTAGAAATGCCGCTACGCAAAAGAGAGAAGTTATTGCAAGAAAATAACAGAACGCAAAGGGTTGTACACTTAGCTCAGAAGAACACAATGCTGTGTCCACTAACGCGTCATATCTAATTTAATATTGGGTTAGAAAGAAAGTAATGCCTGCAAATGCAAGGCAACAGAAAAGTGCTAATTACCGTTGTAACGTACCAAGAGATGTGACGTACCTGCCAGAAGGACGCACACGACATAAAGGCAGATAGGAATTAGAATAAAACGTCCGCGTAGCTCAATTGGTAGAGTGACTTATTCCGGAATGAGGGGATCCGGGTTCGAATCCTGGCGTGGACAGAAATGACGGAGAAATTTACTTCGTTATACCGTATATACAAGTACAAATCAGTCCAAAATGTAGTCGCCATCGTTTGCGACGACCTGCTTTCATCGTCCGGGCAGCTGTTGGATACCGTCCCTGTAGAAGTACAAATCAGTCCAAAATGTAGTCGCCATCATTTGCTACGACCTGCTCCCATCGTCCGGGCATCTGTTGGATACCGTCCTTGTAGAAGTACAAATCAGTCCAAAATGTACTGACCATTGTTTGCCACGACCTGCTCCCATCGTCCGGGCAGCTGTTGGACACCATCCATGTAGAAGTACAAATCAGTCCGAACTGTAGTCGCCATCGTTTCCCACGACCTGCTCCCATAGTCTGGGCAGCTGTTGGATACCGTCCCTGTAGAAGTACAAATCAGTCCAAAACGTAGTGGCCATCGTTTGCCACGACCTGCTCCCATCGTCCGGGCAGCTGTTGGATACAGTCCTTGTAGAAGTACAAATCAGTCCAAAATGTAGTGACCATCGTTTGCCACGACCTGCTCCCATCGTCCGGGAAGCTATTGGACACCGTCCATGTAGAAGTACAAATCAGTCCAAACTGTAGTCGCCATCGTTTCCCACGACCTGCTCCCATCGTCTGGGCAGCTGTTGGATACCGTCCCTGTAGAAGTACAAATCAGCACAAAATGTAGTGGCTATCGTTTGCCACGACCTGCTCCCATCGTCCGGGCAGCTGTTGGATACCGTCCATGTAGAACTGTGGCGGATTGGACTCAAAGAAGTGAGTATGTGCGCGTTCGACATCGTCGCGATTTGTGAACCGCTGTCTCTCCTGGAAATGCTGCAATGACCGGGAAAGCAAGTCGTCGTTTGGGGGGCAATGTCCGGAGAACATGCTGGGTGCGGCAGCAGCTCTCAGCCCAGGTTCCTGATCTTGTGACAGGTGACACGTGATGTGTGAGGTCTCGCTTCATCCTGCTGTAGGAGGACGCCCTTGTTGTTCAGCAGTGCTAGATGTTCCGACGTGAGAGATGCATGCAGATCGTCTAGCTGACGGCAGTACACATCAACAGTGATAGTGTTGTCCGGTAGCACCTCAAAAAACACAACACCCCGCATATGCCGCTAAACAGACAACAGGACTTTATGTGGGTGTAAGCCAGCTTTGAGAGTCTGCATGGGTTTCTGTTGAGGTCCAACCACTATTTCCGGGAGCTGACATTGTCATACAGGACCCATTTCTCGTCACCTGTCACAATGCGGTCCAAGAAATGTTCAACTTGGTCCCGTGCAAGCAGGGAAACGCATGCACTCATGCAATTTACTTTCTGCTCAACTGTGAGTTGATAGAATACTGGAAATCCCCTCCTGTGCACCTTTCCAAGTTGACGCAGGTGCGTGATAATGCTCGAGTGTTCGGTCAACTCCCACGTGGTCAGGTCTCCACTAAGGCCTTCAAGCATGTTCAAGTCCACTGTTGAGTCTTCCAGCATTGGGACTGCCTAACAAGACAACATTTCCCTCTCGAAACCATTTGAACCAACGACAGCACTAACGATGTGATATGGCATTGGGGTACACACTGGTAATGTTCCTTACAGCACTTACGGGGATGCTACCGGGAGGAAACTCATACACCATGTAATGGCGGATGTGCTCCTTGTTCACTTCCATGTTGGCTGGTGCTTGCACTCCGCTTCCCGACAGCTAACTGCCACCGACTTAAGCCACCTACCAGCTGTTGTCATGCTGTTGTGCTGCGCAATCTCAGTGCGCAATGTGCTCCATGGCCAAGGCTGTGAATTCAAGTACCTCGTCATATGACATTACTTTCTTTCCAACCCAATATGCTGCGTAAACATTTTAGTACGTAGGTCATTTCAAAAGTTTTGCACACTGCGCAGGCGCTACCCGTAGGATGATACAATCGCTCCAATCGTTGCGCCAGTTGGGAATCACCTTTCAATATACAAAGTTGTGTCTACGTTTACTGGCTAAATTGTTCCTGTTCCGAAAATTTCTGTCTAGAAATGGAGGAAGAAAGTGATTCAGGTCAGATCTCGTGTAGCGACCAGCGATACAACATTAAAATTGAAATTTTGCGAGGAATACCCCCTACCGAAGTTCATAAAGCTTTGTGTGAATTTGTGGGGTTAGTGTAGTGGATCGTAGTACAGTGCCATGGTAGGCTTCTCGTTTCCCCCAAGGTCGGGGAAGCATCGAAGACGACCCAAGAAGAGGCCAGCCATCAGATGCAACGGACGATACTTCTGTGGTTATGGTAAACAGCATTTTGGAAGAAGATCGACAGAAAACATGTGAAGACATTGCATATGAAGCAAAATGTCTACTTCTTCGGTTTTCAGAATCCTAACTGGAAAATTGCAGATAAGTAAAATGGCTGCCAAATGGGTTCTGCATAATGTGAGTGAAGAGCAGCAAGCAGTTCGCAAAGGATCGAAGAAGAATTGCTTCAGCGGTACGAGATAGAAGGCGAGCGGTTTTGGACAGAACTGTTGCTATAGACGAAACCTGGATACGAGATTCTGAACCAGAACTGAAATCTCAGTCCGCTTAGTAGAAACATCCAGGAACAGCTCGCTATATTACATCTCAAAGAGTTGCACATCGGAAATTTAGTAATTAATGGAATTGAAGTCTTCTTCAAACCGTGGTTTCAGTGAAGACGGAGAATCAATAAAAGAAACATCTTTCTCGAAATTCGAAAACAGACGAACAGTACGAGAATTTAGAAGGCCGCGTTTTATACCACTCGTTACTGGGCGAACTTCTAAGTGATTCAGTTTTACGCTTGATGACATCAGTTATACAATAGTTTGCATGCAGTCTTTTTTTTTTCCGACAGTCACACATAAAAGGCACGTTCGCGAAAAGATCGACTTCTATTTTTTGTGTGGAAGCTTCTTCTCTCCTTTCTAACCTGTCACTGTCCGAAATATTTCCTTGAAGGAGCAAAAGTTTATGCGACCTTCAATTAATTTCAAGAAAAATTCTGTGCGAAAAAGTGGTTAAATTAGCAAAAAAAGTAATCTATCTGGACGGGGAACAGAATGCCAACATGTGAGAATACTCCTGTTGCACATACGATGGGACCTGAGCGATGCAATCCTATTGGCTGATATCCATCAAATCATGGGATGTGTTGGTGGAACCCACCTTGTTGACTTATTGCCGCCCGTCCCCTTCAGTACAGAGTAGATCTGAACAAAGGACCTTCATCCGATTAATTTCACTCTCAGTCAACTAAAGAGAAAATTCAGGCTTTCTCAGTTTAAAACATTAAAACACAAAGCACATATACGAACATCAACAAATGACCTTTTTTTACGCTTTCCAACCGTAGGTTGAAGAAGCGTATATGCTCCAGCTTTGTCCGTCCCTCTGTCGGCACGATAACTCGGGTAAAAATGGTTCGATTTCGATGAAATAGGGGACCACTGGGAACGAACCCTATTGAAAATGGACGAAATGGGGTCAAAGGTCACGGCATAGGAGCGGGATCCATTCGATTGCCTTTATGCGTCATAACTTGTGTAAATATGGTTCGATGTCGATGAAATTTTAGAATATTGTAGGGGATCACCTAGGAATGAACCCTATTGAAAATGGGTGAAGTGGGGTCATAGGAGCGGGATGCATTCCCTTTCCCTTATGCGTCATAACGTGCGTAAAAATGGTTCGATTTCGATGAAATTTTATTATGTTGTAGGGGACCACCTCGGGACGATCTTATGACGTCACAATCTCGCGCTTGAGATGTTGGCGCGCGGTAACGCCATCTGTCTCATTACGTCACGCGTTGTGTGTGGATCCCATTAAAGTTTTATGACGTCACACTCTTTGGAGCAGATGGTCGCGATTCCCATCTGCCTCATTACGTCACGCGTTGTGTGCGTATGTCCGTCAGCACGATAACTCGCGTAACAATCGTACGATTTCGATGAAATTTTAGTATGTGGTAGGGGACCACCCACCTGGGAAGGAACCCTATTGAAAGTGAACGAAATGGGGTCAAAGGTCAGGATATAAGAGCGGGATTCATTCCACTGCTCTTATGCGTCATAACTAACGTAAAAAGTTTCGATTTCGATGAAATTTTAGTATGTGGTAGTAGGCCACCTGGGGACAAACCCTATTCAAAATGGGCGAAATGGGGTCAAAGTTCAGGCCATAGGAGTGGAATCACTTCCATCGCCATTATGCGTCATAACTTACGTAAAAATGCTTCGATTTGGATGAAATATTAGTATATTTATATGGGCCTGCCTGGGGACGAATCCTATTGAAAATGGGCGAAAGGGGGTCAATGGTTAGGACACAGGAGCGGAATCTATTCCATAGCCCTTATGCATCATAACTTACGTAAAACTGCTTCCATTCCGGCAAAACTGTATCGTGTTATTCCGGAGGTATAGTGAACTGGTTCGGTAGAATATCATCGAAATGCGATCAAAGGTCAGGGCACAGGACCGAGATTTATTCCACAGCCATTATCCTCATAGCTTGAGTGATAACTTGAGTAATGATTTCTGGTATGTTGGAAAGCGTATTATAATCAATGCATTGCATGATTTTACTAACTTTCTCTCTCTCTCTCTCTCTCTACCGGCTAATCATCTTTCGAATTTAGAGGAATGAAACGCTTTACTTTTCAGAAGTTAGTGTTCTGTTTTTCAATTTCTTACCTTCCCCTTCAGTCAGTGTATGCCCTAGATATTTTAATTTACACGCATAATGTTTTAACACTGATAATGTAACATATTACATCATTTCCTTACTTTTATCTATTACTCGGCAATTTTCTGGATTCCTTTGTCATTCTCGAACTATTTGAATAGCTGCGTTTTTTTTTCAGTTAATTCTTGCTTCTGTATGGCCTTCTTCCTATCGTTTCCTTAGTTCAGAGATGAAAAGTGGTCGACAATTTCTTGCGGATCAAACGGGACGGAACAAGGCGTTCCTGACCCGAATTTATTTCAGTTTTATTTTTGAAAAGAAAACATATCTCAAAGAAAAATGCGCGCGGTGGAATTTTGTACTCGATACTAATGCTCACAGAGTGAAAAATGATTTGTTGTGCAAAAATATTGCCATCTGTTTATTTAAAGCAACGAAGATTTCCACCGACCGACGAACGATACGCCGTCGAAAAACGATACTTCCTTTGTTTTTGTTTTCAGTGCGATTGTCTTGAGCAAGTACAGGCAAACGCCTGTCGCCTGCTTCTCTGATGGTTCATTCTGTCACATCCCGCGTGTCACATTGTAAGACTGAGAATTCCTTTTCACATCACATCTTCTGTGTTGAGCATTCAGAATTTCAAAAATGTGAATGTTGATTTCATGAATGTCCCTTCACTCTGAGAGACAATGATGAAATCAACATCCACATTTTGAAAACTTTCAAGTCATCTGGAGCTGTTGAAAATTGGTGTTGCTCTGAAACATATTCTGAAGCTTGATATGTTATCAATAAAACAGCAAAAACTGAAATTAAACATACAACAAATTACTTAATTCAAAAATGATGACTACATCGCCATCAGAATTAGGTGGAACAGCTTTAACATTGCTACGGAGGGACTTTTTGACTCTCGCAGATGTGTTTGAAAACATGTGTAAAGCAGTTATGTTATGTCTTGCAATGAAGGACGACAGTTTCAACACTTCCTGTAAGCGAGTGAGTAAATTATAAGTTCCCGTAATACATTTGTTTGATTTTCGTATAACATACGATACTCACTGCGGAGAGACCTTTTGAAAATTCTTATACAAAGGCCTTTCCATAAAAACTGAGAGTATTTTTTTTTCGAGTTGGCAACAGTGCGAAGAGGAAAAATAACCACGCAGGCGACTAACTGAATTAAGGAAGTATCTATAGAAACAATTATTATCCGTGGCAGACTATTCTGGTTTTTATTGCGCAGTTGTTTAAGTAAGTCTGCATTTCGCCATACAGCTATGGAGGTGAGTGATTCAGAATTAAGAAGTCAAATGCGTGGGGAAAAAAATATGCTATCGTTTGGGCAAAACGGCTCTAGAAACAGTTGATTTAATGAAAAAAACTTACAAAGATAAACGTTTGGGTGAGCGAACGATTTTTAGACGGCACCATCATTTTAACAAGAAATATGACACCGAATTTTCCGGTGTAATAAGCACGTGTTTTAAATCCGTTCTGACGCAAATTAAATTTATCAAAACTATTCAAAGTCAATGGAACCGGTATGGAAAACATTAGTATCAGACAGAAGAAAGAAGTTTTTTCAATCAGGTTTTTTATCCCGCAGATATTTCTGTAAACGGAATCGTGAGCTTACGCCCTCTGGTTGCAGACTTGTGTGTTAGGAAAAATGTGAATTTATATGAGAAACATTTCGCAGCGGAAACGCTCTCCAACAAAGAAAGAATTCTTCAAATCGGACTCTTAGAAGCAGAGGCATCGACAAATATAAGATATGCATCTACGCCCCCTGGTGGGGAAACATGCATTATTTTAAGAAGAAAGCATTCTCAAAAGGTTTTTCGATGTGAGCAGTATCGGTCCAGGAAAGACTTTTTTCAGTCGAGTTTTCAGGAGCTCAGATTTTGCTGCAAACACATTAAAAGCAGAAATTAGCACTTATGCCCCCTGGTGGCCAAACCATTGTTTACCAAATATTAGACATTATATGAAAAACATTTTCCATCAGGAGCTGTATGCGATACAGAAAGAAGTTTCCAAATGGGAGTTTTAGAAGCAAAAATAACACAGAAAACGCAAATTACCTTTACATCCCCTAGCGGGAAGGCTATGATTTACTTGAAAATTTTGAATTCATATGAAAACTATTTTGCATTGGAAACAATATCCAACAAAGAAGGAATTTTTCAAAGAGGACTCCTAGAAGGAGAGATATTGACAAAAATAAGATATACATCTACGCCCCTAGCGTAGAAAACAAGCATTATTTTAAAAAGAAAATATTCTAAAAGGTTTGTGACGTGAGTAGTATCGGTCCGCAAATGAATTTTTTTTTTCAATCGAGAATTTAGAAGCTCGGATTTTGCTGCAAATGCATCAGAAGCGGAAATTACGCCCCCTGGCTACCAAACCATTTTTTTTTTTACCAAAACTAAAAATTCATATGCCAAGGATTTCCTGTCAGGATCTATATCCAATGCAGAAAGAATTTTTCAAATCGGAGTTTTAGAAGCAGAGGTATTGGGGGAAACGCAATTTTACTTTACGCCCCCTGGCGGAAAGTATATGAATTACTTGGAAATTTTGAAATTATTTGAAAAATTTCATACGGGAAACTATCCAATAAAGAAAGAATTTTTCAAATCGGACCATTACAAGCAGAGATATTGACAAAAATAAGATATACATCTACGCCTTGTGGCGGAGAAACCATGCAATATTTTAAGAAGAAAATATTCGAAGAAAGTTTATCGACGTGAGTGGCATCGGTCCACGAAAGAATTTTTTTCAATCTAGATTTTAGAAGCTCAGATTTTATGGCAAATACATTAGAAGCAAAAATTAATACTTACGCCCCCTGGTGGCCAAAGTATTCTTTACCAAAAATTAGAAATTATATGCAAAAAGATTTTCCATCAGGAGCTGTACCCGCTGAAGAAAAAAATTCTAAAACCGGAGTTTTAGAAGAAGAGATATCGGGGAAAACGTAATTTAATTTTACGCCCTCTAGAGGAAAATAGGCGTAACTTGAAAAAGTAACTACACCTAAAATACTCTAAATCCAAAAACAGCTGCGAAATCCAAACCAGCTACTATGCCGTGCAAATTAATTGGGACAAGCTATTTTATTCTCAGAATTGTAATGTGATCGCCAGTTGATGTCGGAAACCCACGTAAACCGGTTTTATCAGCTGTGAGGTGGTGTGACTGTAAGAACTTGATAGTAATAATGTGGTTTGACCGGTTTTAAACAGGAAATAGGCACTTCACCCTCAGTTGTGAGCTTTCGTGTGTGACAGGTGGATGTTAGTTTTTGCTCTCTGTGAGTACGCGTTGCTTTCGTGTATTGAAAAATGGATATTTCCCCAAGGAAGCGTGAAAAAATAATTGCTCTGAAGGATCACACTTCTATGACAGTGAGAGATATCGCTTTTGCAGTTGGTGTAGGCAAATCCATTGTATCAAGACTTCTTACGCGATACAATGCATCTGGACCATCGTCTCCAAAAAGGAGGAGAGGTAAATGTGGAAGAAACGAAAAACAACTTCACGAACCGATAAATACCTAACCCGAAATAGTAAAATGAATCCAAAAAAAACAAGCACCGGCCTTGAAAGAGATTTATTGGCTAGCGGTTGTGATGTTATTGATTCAACTGTACGCCGTAGGCTTCTGGAAGTTGGCCGGAAGGCAAGAAGACCAACGAAAAAATAATATTTGAATGCGGAAATGAAGATAAAACGTTTAGCATGGGCCAAAAAATATAAATCATGGACTGCTGACGACTGGAAAAAGGTAATTTTCAGTGATGAAACTCATTTATTTGTGCAGGGTTACCAAGCAAATGTCGTTAGACGAAGCAACTGTGAACCCTTATGACCTGAGCATGTCAAAACTGTAAAACATCCTCTGAAACAGATGTTTTGGGGGGTTTTCACATCAAATTGCACTGGAAGCTTAGTTCCTGTTCAAGGTATGATGAATTCATCCAAGTACGTAGAAATATTACAGCGTAGGATTGTTCCATTCTTGCAAACTTTTGACGGGACATTTCAACATGACTTGGCCCCATGTCACAATTCGAAATTGGTCAAGAATTTCATGCTGGAAAACCAAATTCATTTGCTTGATTGGCCTGGAAATTCACCAGACTTAAATCCCATAGAAAACTTGTGGAATATTTTAAAGAGACGTTTAGGTAAAATGGACTGTACAACCAAAGAACGCATGATAACGAATGCTATAAAAGTGTGGCTCCACGATTATGAAATATGTGCACTCAATTAGTGGAGTCAATACCAAAACGAATTCAAGAGGTCATTTCTGCTAAAGGAGGACATACTTCATATGTACTAATACAGGTAATTATCAGTGTATATCAAGGCATAGAATGATATAAAGGCATAGTTTTCTAAAAAAGAGGGATTTTTTACTTTGTCCCAATTAATTTGCACAGTATAGTATGTTATAAATTCTACAGCAACTATTGTGTTGAAATGGAAAATTCAAGGCAACTTCTGTAAACACCTTAACAGTAACTTCTCTGCAAAGATGGGAAATTCAAATCTACTGTCAGAAATCTTAACAGTAAAATTTATGTCGTGCTTATCTACTTTGATTTTTTTTTTTTTTAAGTTTTAGGGTTTATTCCTAAGATACGTTCTATTCCTGGGATTGTGTTTGGTTTACTCTTGCAAAACTCTAAGCCACTTTTTCCCCGTTTCCCTTCCTGTGTATATATATTTATTTATTTTTTTTTTTTTGATTGGAGGTTTAACGACCACCGTGAGCAACTCAATGGGCTATAAGCAGTCACCCGTCCCTAATTTTGGGTCACTGGTTCCAGGGAAGGGAGAGAGCCAGTGCCGTAAGACAAACAACATCCATGCCTCACCGGGATGCGAACCCGGACCCCTTACGGACGAATGATCAGAGGCCATCGCTTAGACCACTACGCCACCGGAGTATATTTTCTTTAAGTTTGTTCTCCTGACCAGTGATGTATTCAAGCATCTTCTCGAGGGGAGTTAGCCCCCGCCCGAAAATCCATGGAAACCTCCCTCCGTAGGCTTTTGGGGGATCTTCCCTTACATTTAGTCGATTTTTTTCGTTAATAGTTGAATTTTTGAAGAAATTAATTTTAAAAAATAAAAAAATGAGGGAAAATATGTAGGTACAAATGGGATTGCGGGTTATACGCCACGTGTAATAACAAAATATGTATTTTATTCCGTTTATAGGAGTAAAATTTACAAAACATTCGCAAGCTTTCACTACCAACGGGCAGCTTCTTCAGGATGCTGAATATAAACAGTTAACAGAAACAGATTAAGAATAAATGCAAATTTAAACAATTTCAAACCACTTATAGAATGAGATTCATAATGCCCCACGCCCCCATTGATTGCCTAGCGAGCAGCACTTTTAATACCTAACACCCTGTGATCGATGGCGGAAATTTCAGTAGTCGTGTCTGTGTTACAAACATCACTGCATTGATAGAATCTCGATTGATTCTTTGATGGCTGTTGACCTAGGACCGCTATAGGGCGCTAGTCTTCTAAAATTCTTCCAGATAGGTCGGGCCTCCTTAGAACTCACGTCTCCAGCCAGCGCTCTAGTCAGTTTTCTGTTTTTTATATCCCGTTTCTGCTCTGCCTCTCGGAGTTGGAAAGACAGTTTTGTCATTCCGATACCAGATTTTTGCATTACGCACGATGATTGAAAAGTATCTGGCTGTTAGGAAGAAAGTTTTTACTGCCTTCATAGATTTAGAGAAAGCTTACGACCGAGTAAATAGGACACTTTTGTGGAAGGTATTGAATGAATATGGTGTTACTGAGAATCTACTTAATAGTGTAAAAGCCATGTATGCTGGTAGTAGAGCTTGTGTACCAGTGAATGGTGTTTTATCAAAATGGTTTTCTATTGGTGCAGGAGTTAGACAAGGTTGTGTAATGTCACCATGGCTGTTTAATATATTTATGGACGCATGCATGCGTGATGCCAAAATAGATAATAGTGGTTTATGTCTTGGTGATATCCGTGTGTGCAGATTGCTGTATGCTGATGACACTGTCCTTTTGGCAGAGAGCAAAAATGAGTTGCAGAGTATGTTCACTCGGATGCACGAAGTTTGCATGAAATTCAAACTGAGTATAAATAAGGGAAAACCCCAAGTTATAGTGTTTGAGAGAGGAACGGGTAGCACTAAATGTATGTAAGTATAAATGGCACTGTGATTGACCACGTGAGTGAGTTTGTGTATTTATGAACCATGTTTGACAGAGAGAACAAATTGGATGGTGAAATCAGTAGGCGAGTGAATTCTTCTTTGAAAGTCATAGCTGCTCTGGGAGGTTTTCACAGGAATGATGGGTTCTTTAGAGAGTCCCGCATGGCTGTGTATGAAACTGTAATTGTTCCTACTCTGATGTATCGCAGTGAAACCTGGATACTGCAGAAGAAACATAGGAGTCGTTTGTGTGCAGGAGAAATGCGTTACTTACGTGGGGTTTGTGGCAAGACACGATCTGATTGTGTGAGGAATGAAGATGTATTGCAGTTGTGTGATGTAAAGCAAAATGTTGTCAGCAAGGTGGAGACCAATATGCTTCGGTGGTTTTGCCATGTTGAAAGAATGAGTGATGAGATGCTTACTAAGAAAATCTTTTTAGCCCAAGTGGCAGGAAGGAAAGGCAGAGGAAGACCAAGGAAGACATCGATGGATCAGATTCAGGAGTGTTTGCATGAGAAAAAGATTATGAAGTATAAAAGTACTTGTGTACGGCGTGTAATGGATATCAGTGAAGCTCGAGTTGAATGTCAAGATCGCTGTAAATGGAGAAGTTTGATACGACAACAGTAAGTAAAAATATCTGGTAGTTTGTATTTCTTTTTGGAGCTAACCTCTGAATCTCAGAGAACAGCTTAGTGATATGTACGTATGTATGTATATAAGATTTTGTGGATGTGTCCGGGTATACTAATGGGATACTGTATACTCCGGCTTTGGTGGGTAGTGGCTGCCTGTCACGATTCGCAGTGAAAATTGTCCCAATCGTCCTCTGGGATCTTAGACCTACATCCAGCCTCAGCTTACGAAGTGCATTCTTAAGCTGGTAAGAAAATCTTGGGATACAGGTAGATCTCGGTATACGCGGTTCCGTTATCCACGTTTCCGGATTTACGCGATTCAGTGGTGCCATCTGTTAACACTGCGAGGAAACAATCATTATAATAATGGTGCGCATATGGCTCGCATCTTGGCCCGCATCTTTCGATGTTTTTGTCAAGACGTGTGTGCTCGCTCAGATCAGATCAGATCAGTAGAGCCGTAAAGCTGCGTGTGAGAGGATCTACGATGTCAGGAAAAAGGAAAGAAAGTGTCTTTCGAGGGGAAGAAGCGTGTACGAAGGTCGTATTCGTTAGAAATAAAGTTAGAAGTACTGGATCGCTGTGAGAAAGGTGAGCGTATTGTTGACATTCAGCGTGCACAAAACAGCTTGACACTTCAAACGAACGTCAAGCGTCCAGCGTTATAAAGCAGCTTGACACTTAAAATGAACGTCAAGCGTCCAGCGGGAAGACTTCAACTGCAACTGATTTGTCTCTTCAGAAATCCAGCAGAGAAACTGGACTCACTGCAACATCAGAATATTCTGATGAGATGAGCCACAGAAGCTTACTACTGTATTTAAGATGTGAAATTGGACTTTCTAAAATTACAGTGAACTGTTACGTTACACGCCTATTCAGCATTAATATTACGTAAGTACTGTACGCACACACTATATTTTCAGGGTACTAAGTACATATTTACATAGTATGTACGTATGATATTTTGATTTCCTGCATTAAAATAAAGTTTCACAAATATAATATTGTTTGTTTGCAATCTAAATACTATATAACCCGATTATTTTAAACTGAATTTGTGAATAAGTGAGAACATAAACCTATATTGTTCGTATAAAAATTGCCACACGTTTTACGCGGATTTATCGCGTATACCGATATTTACCTGTGTATGGTATTGATCCAACAAAATGCGCTCTCTCGGGAGGTGGCACTTGCGCGCGCCCAGTTCCTTTCAGATATAAAATAGTAAAAATTATAATCGTAAAAAAAACAAAGTTACATCCACATGGACTTCAATCTGAAATTTTTATCATCCTTCAATTAAAAGATTAAACAGTCCTCGCTGATGGGGCAATTTTTCAAGCACTGACTACTTCCGCAATATAAACCTAATTCCACAGAATAGAGATGTTTGCACTTTAATACTTCTATTTTGGAAGCTGGCATTCAACTTTATTTCAGTCTTCTGGATGCAGACTTTCCATGTGCTTCAGTGTAGCTAACGTGACGTTAGTGCTTCTAATGCAATAAATATTTGCTACCTAATTTTAACAATAGCAAATTATTGGAAATTGTTCCCATCCAAATTTTTTTTTCCCTGGCCATGGGTGGTTTTCACACTGTGACAAAAAAATCGAGACACCTCAAATTGACATCCAAATGGTTAGTTAGTTAGTATTTTTTTTACTACTAGGTGAAAGCCCGTCAATAATGACGGGACAATATAAGATATGTAGAGTAATTTTTTTTACATCATTAATCGATGTTCTGACATGTTTTCGGTCCTATTAGCAATACGTATCTGTTCTAATTTATCTTCTTTACGTTTGAAAATCTTGTTTTGTATAAAAAAAATGAATTCTTTTCATTTCTTTTTTTTACGTACAGATTGCTTTTTCCTTCGAAGTGGCATGGTTAAACAAACACAGCAAAAATGTCACAGCTTTTCAAACATAATTTCGTCGGAATTGTCGACCAATGTGTTGGACACTCTCTTCCCGCTGATGCCATCTGACGAAATTAAAATGTTCTCCCAATTGTTCAATACTTTTTGCACTGCGAACTAGGAAAGCGCGAGGCGAAAGCCTATATTTACATGGTATTCATGTATGCGGGCGGAAAACGCCGAACTTTAAAAGCGTCGCTACATCATTAAGCATTACGTCATTACCAGTTTGATCGTAGCCCGTCCTTTCACCCAGTGAGAAGAGAACGCTAAAAATAGCTGCGTCACCATGGAAAGCAGGTCACGGGACCACACAGGAAAGCAGGTCACGGGACCAGAACTTTCCTGTGTGGTTACCGCTGAAGACAGAAGAAGCCGTTCGTTCCTTTTCCTTGAGTCTTTAAAAAATGCTTAAAAATCGGAATGATTTTTTCTTTTTTTTTTAAAGAAGGATGATAGCTACGAGTTGGTGCTGCAAAAATTGCAATGCGTTACGATTTATAATTTTCCATATATCCGTTTGAAATGGATCCCATTGCGAAATAGAGAATTTTGAGAAATTTAAAAATTTAGTTTCTCGTAAACTAAATCGAAATTTAAAAAAAGGGGCGACGAGGTGCGAAAATTCGGCCATAACCCAATATGCCTACAAAGTTTCGTGGTTCTGTTGCTGTTAGTGTGTCCGGAACATGAACTGATAGCACTTTTTTGCTTAACCTTAACTTTGAAATACAATAGCTTTTGAAGTATCGCCAGAATCGAAAAACGGTTTATCTCAGCGTGTTCTCCAAACAATTCTCTACAAATGATGCAAAGTTCACATTTATGTGTTTAATACATTTTGCGCTGCGAGCTAGAAAAACGCAAGTGTCGTGAAATTTCTAAAACAGCGGCGGCAGGGACAGTTTCTTTTTTTTTTTTTTTTTTTTGAATAGAGAGACTATGTGCTAATCTAAATAACCTAAAGGGTCTGAAACACCAAGTGGCAGGGGAACGATTTACACTATAAGTTTTCAAGTTGCAAATGGTTCTTTAATAATCGGAAAGACGCTTGTAAGTAAGGAAAGGACATTTTTACCAATCCTAATTTATTTATTTTTTGGGAGGAGGGGGGGGGCGGGGGGATTTTCTTCAACACAGCGTAATCTTATTAGTATCCTCAATAATTTTACACCACCCCATGCATTACTGAATTAAAGCAAAGGTATAACATTTTTTGATCACTTATATATGGAGATTTCTTGTAATTTGCATTTGCGACATAGGAGCATAAGATAATTTTTAGATATGATTAGATTATATGTATATAATCAGTCAACAAGTTTCAGCCCCTCAAAAGTTTTAATTATTCCCTTATCTCCGGAAAAAACTTTCTGAATGCAACACGCTGCTCCTAACTGTCCAAAAATATATATATATATATATATATATATATATATATATATATTTTTTTAGTGCTGATTCAATTCACCTGTACTACGGAGAGTACCACAATCTGCGTTGATTTTATGAAATTAAGTGCTACATTCACTAATAACAGTTTAAAGGAAAACTCGATGTATACTTTCAGTTTTGATATAGGCCAGAGAGACATTAACACTAAATGCAAAACATTTCAAACAGGTATAAGTTGCACGGATATAGATTAAAAATAAAGAAAATGTTAGGTGCAATTTTGGGTGCAAAACCGTCATGCATGACGCCATTTCTATCATTAGGTTTCTTCCAGGGCAATGCGTAGCAGCTATTCTCTGCCTGAATTTCATTAATTTTGTTACTTTGCGTGCTAAAAGTAATAATCTCAGCTTTTCTCTCATTCGTTAAATCCGAGGATTTCATTAAAGTTGTTCATTTCAAACGATCAAATTTGTTTTGAATTAACATTATACCCAACGAAAGCTCTCATTTCTGCTGATTAAATCTGGTACGACGCTAAATATCGGTTCGTTATAAGCATGGTCTACTGTACGCCTTTGCAGCTGCTGTATTGTTCGTATTCTTCAGGCAACGCCTTCTTTCAAAGGCCAAACGGATGAAAATTTGGCTATCCTGTACAAGTATAAGAATATTTGGTTGGTTGGTCGGTTGGTCGGTCGATTTTTATACCGCAAGGGCCATGTTTGGCCAAAGAGCTCCAGACACAAAACAATCAAACAAACAATATTAAAAACGTGGTATAATGATTAAAATCTGGTTGATTCAGTAAAAGTGAAAAATGAGAATGATGGAAGGGCTAAAATCTAGATACGTTTAAAAAAGTCATTTTTTTTTTAAATGAAAAGACAGCGACTGTACCGCAGTGGTCATCCAGGAGCCACTGCAACGTAGCGGCGTCCTCGGTCAACAAATGAGAACGAAAGAAATGAAAACGTGCATCACGAAAACGAACACAGCTACATAGAAAATGACTGACGGTGAGTCGGCAATTGCACGTCTCACACATCGGCACAGTGTCTTCACACAGCAGAAAGCGGTGAGTGAAACGACAATGCCCAATGCGGAGACGGGCAAGCATAACTTCCTAAGATTCTGACGAAATGAGGATTTCCAGATTCCAAGAATAGGTTTAATACGATGCATTTTATTTTCCACCTGTTGGTCCCAGACCCTGCCACGTTCGCTTGATATGACCGTGAACAAGCGGAAATCCAGGTGAAACAGTGGCAAGGGTGTAACGACCAAAGAGGAAGCAGATCTAGCAGCCGCATCAGCACACTCGTTACCCGAAAGTCCAACATGGCCGGGAATCCAGCAAAATGTTATCTGGAAACCGGCCTGAAGCAAGGTACGCAGTAACCGCCTCACGCCAAAGACGAAAGGATGGTCAGATATATCGGTAGAAGAAAGGGCCTGCAGTACACTCAAAGAATCCAAATAAATGATAGCTCCATGATGAGTGCTCGACTGTAGATGACAAAGGGCGAGATAGACAGTATGCATCTCCACCGAAAACACCGTGGCCTGATTTGGGATCCGCGCTACAGAGACGACATAAACAGACGTGGATCCAACGACTCCATGAATCTTGGAGCCATCAATGAAAATGGGAGTGTAGTCAGAATTGATGGAACGGTGCTCAGCGAAGAGCTTCTGGTACACTGACTCAGGGGTTGAGGATTTATCAAACGATGTAAAGATGGTATCAATCATGACACCAAGTGGGTGCCATGGAGGATCCTCAGAGCCCCTGGTTGCTCCAACAAGAGACAAGTCGAGTCCTGCATCACGAGTTACGGCTGCCAAACGAAGACCGAAGGTGGAAATGCACGAGGGCCGGTTCTCAAATAAACGAGTATGCTGGGGATAGAAAACTGCATCGTACAAAGGATGGTCTGGAAGAGATCGAAGTTTCAAGTAAAATTGAACAGACAGCTGCAGACTGCGTAATTCAAGCCATGGTTCGTTCGCGTCAGCATAAAGGCTGGGAATCGGGGATGTTCGAAATGCTCCCGTACGAAGACGTAGCGCTTGATGGTGAATAGTATCCAAAGGCCGGAGAACGGAATGACGCGCAGAGCCATACACGATACAACCATAATCCAGTTTCGACCGTATTAAGGAATGGTAAATTCGGAACAAAGACATTCTGTCTGTACTCCACGAGACTTTCGAAAGAATCTTTAGAATAAACAGAGATGCAGACAGGAAATCTTTAGCCGCCAAAAGTGCGCACGGAAAGTAAGCGCACTGTCGACGGTCAGTCCAAGGAACTTTGTTTCCGGCAAAACTGGTATGCTGTTCGTTCCAAATGATAAGAATATTTGAAGAACATATCCCTTTAAATCTCCTATTATTAGCCACCCTGTGAATAAGCGCTTTCAGTTGTCAATGTCTCGCAGAACAAATCGTGTCCAAAGTCTGGAGTAGCCATGTTTATAAGCAATAGTTTGCACAAAAGAACAACGTAGGCTGTTTGGAAAGAACGTCTGCTAACTTATAACAGCGCGGCGAGGAACGCGCATGAGCAGTGGTATAAAGTGTCTCAGTAGCTTCCCGGCAGTCACGTTGTCCACTGCCTACCGTTCGCCTTGAGTATTGCGTAATTTATGCCCTCTCCAGCTTTGAATTGCGCGCAGTTATTAGTTTTCTTTGTTCTGCTGAGATTCACCGTCAACTTTATGTGACTCAGATAACCAGTCTCTGGAGACGTGGCCACGGAACAGTCAAATACGCAATTTTAATACTGCCGCTTAAAGTTTTTGTGGCCAGTTGTTCGGGTGGCCCGTTCTCCCGGGGCCAGTTTTCCGCTTTGTCTTTGGCCCTAAAATTATGGCAATGGCTAAATTTCTTATTGAAAATGAAATATTAAAAGTTGTGAATAATAGTTGCTCAAGTAGTGGGAAATATAGTCACACGATATTTGTTTATTCAGAACAATTTTATGGCACTGAAATTGCAATGTGGCCAGTTCTCTGATGGCCGGTTTTCCGTTGGACACTTCTCCGTACCCGCCCTTTTCCACATAAGCCTTTCACTTTTTTCTTCTGGTTGCGGAGAAGTCTCTCAGCTATTTTCAAGATTTATATAAAGCTCAGTTATGGTTAAAAATGCCATTTTTGCTTCTTTAGGAACAAAAAATAATACTTTTTAATAAATATTAAATAAAATAAAGTTGAAAGCAAAATCCTAATTTGAGTTGACAAAACTGCCTAACTTCCGGTAAAAATGGCAGACCACTTTCGGTGAAAATATTAAAACAGCACAACATTCAAAAAATCATATCTTACGATCTACTCTGTCTTTTTGGATAAATTTAACATTTTTGGAAAGAAGTTAAGTGGGAGATATAGAAAAAAAAAAAAAGATTATTAACAGAAATGACTTTTCTGGGATGTCTACCCACCATAAAACCTTCTGTATTCATTTGAAGATTAAAGCGTTTATTCCAATAATCCTTTTTATCAACACAGACTTTGACACTAATCTGATCACTTATAAATATCCAGTGTCCTATTTCTTTCGTTTATTATTTTTTTATTGTTTTAGCTGTTACATCATACCTTACATCAAATTCGATTAATTAGTGAGTTATTTATCCAAGGTTTGTGATTTTTTTATGTATTACGCTGTATTGTTTTAGTAAAGGTTTCATTGGGTAATCGGATTATAGTTGTACGGAAATATTTGAAACTTGAATTAACTTGTGTTTCTCTTAATTAGTGTCTAATCGATTTAAGCATCCTTATTTCTGAATTTCTCAAGTTTTTATTTAGTTATTTGTCTAATGCTATATCTTTCTGCTACAAGAGGGATATTATGACAGTGCTTACACATGATAAAGATAAATAGACAAAGTCATCGCTCTTTCCACGTTTTTCTTTAACCAACACACAGCAGCCGAAATATTATTATTCGGACCGCTGGAATCGAACCCCGATCTCTCAATAACTAGCAGAGTGCTTTCGCTTTACGCTACTGTGGCAACAATCCACGGCGCTAAGTGTGTTTATCTGTCAGCATCTGACTTCACAAATCCGTAGGGATGGGCTCAGCAACTGAGACATCTCCATGTGGTGGTGCTTAACAGCACAGGCTATTTAATTATAGCTAATAAATCCAAAGGGCGAGAGAAATGGTGAAAAATATTCCAAATACGTGGAGACAATGTAAACAGACAAAGTCATCACTCTTTCCACGTTTTTCTTTAACACACAGCAACCAAAAAATTGTATTACGACACCGCTGAGATTGAACTCCAGATCTCCCGATAACTAGCAGAGTGCGTTCACTTTACGCTACGGTGGTAATAATCGACGGCGCTATGTGTGTTTATCTGTCAGCATCTGACTTCACAAATCCGTAGGGATGGGCTGAGTAACTGAGATGTCTCTATCGCGTGGGGCTTAACGGCATCATCATCCTATGGATTTGTGAAGTCAGATGCTGACAGATAAACACACATAGCGCTATGGATTGTTGGCACCGTAGCGTAAAGCGAATGCACTCTGCTAGTTATCGAGAGATCTGGGGTTCGATCCCAGCGGTATCGAATAGTAATTTTTCGGCGGCTGTGTGTTGGTTAAAGAAAAACGTGGAAAGAGCGGTGACTTTATCTACTTACATTGTCTCCACGTATTTGGAAGATTTTCATGATAAAGATAGGAAGATGGTCACTAAAATCATGTCATCACTCCAGGTATTAATAATACATAAATCCAAAATTTGTAGGACTACAAGGTTTTATTCTAGTAGGTATTTGTATTGTATTAAAGAAACCGGAGGTTAGTACCATAGATTTGAGTTGATCCGTTATTGTGTTCGTCTGTGAAATATCAATGTTTAGATCACCTAATAGTAAAGTTCTTTTTTTTTAATTTATGTAGTATGTTTGCCAAATAAGCGAAATCCCGAGGACAACTGTCATTATCATCATCCCCTTCCCAGAAAACAATATCTCTGTTACTCATTTTCATTACACATGTACATTATCGAAAGTCGCAGTACTACAAACTCATTGGATTACAATGTGTTATAACGTACAAGTTCGTTCGCGCCAGGCATCGAATACGGGTCCCTCTCACTCCGGAGTAAGTCGCTCTCCCAACTGAGCTACGCGAACATGTACTCTCGCTGCTATCTGCCTTCATCTCATGTGCGTCCTGCGGGGCAGGCACGTCAGTGCACAAAAACATGTAGTGTTGTTGGCCTATAAACACAGTAGCTATGTACTGTGCGAAGAGACATTTGAAAAATTAAACTGATTAATGACTGCGCGGAAGTAATTAACGAAGTTTAACCTTTATGAGAGCCAATGTACTTGAACGGAAATTGTGCCCAAAATTGTCTTTGGTCCCCAGACGGAAATGTTGACATGTCGGTGTAGTTTTACGAAAACAAAGCAAAACAGCTCCTTTCATCTCAGCAATAAGGACCATAATCCTATCATTGGGAATTAGCGCTCACTTCTGGTCTTATTCTTTGCTCAGTAACCCAGGGTATGATGGGACTGGTTCCCTTGATACGTACATCATGTCACTGAGTAAAAACCAAGTGTCTAAAACATGTCTTTCCTTTTTAGGTTCGTTGTCATGTTTATAGCCTTTCAGCAGTAATCAGTCAGAAAGTATTAGTGTCGATAATCTTAAATGATCGCCCTGAATAACAAAGCGATGGGTAAAACAACGTTTTCTAACGCGTAGATTCACTCGCTCAAGCCGCGTTCGACTCGCTTCCTAGACAGCGGATATATACGTTCATATCAATGTATTTTGTTAACCCCGTGTTAATTCGTTCAAGCCGGTTAAAGGGTGAAAACGGGAATGATGGTCGGATATCATAAAAGAAAAATGCGGTGAGAGAGGCTTTCGCGGAATCAGATATTATTACAACATCTGCAGTTTACAGTTGCTGACAAAACAAACTGCACCTGCAAAACGACTGAATAGAACGAATATAACAAAGAACGACATACCAAAAGAAAAAAATCGTGATTTGACCTCTCCAACATACCTTGCAAAATCTAAGCTGAAAAATCCGAACAATCACAGGAAAACCTGCCTTTCCTAAACACGCAGAGAGGTGCATGCCATGCACAAACATGGAATTTCTGGTACCCTTAAGTCGTTGAAAGCAAAAACTAAAGCGCAGGATCACTGGCTTGATGCAAAATACACAGAACATTGACTACGAATCAATGGACACCCGCCTTTCACACTGTCGAGTCACGTGACACTTTTTTCTAGTCTTGCGGACATGAAATATGCCTAAAGAACGGATATTACCCGAGTGTGTTTCTTCAAAAGTGAAATTTCTACATGGAGGAATAATAAGGTGGGTATACTTTTTGTAGTGCTGTCTGTGTTCCCACAGGTATCAGTGCGTCGAAAAGTGACTACTCAGTCCATATTTTGGATATTTTTTGCGACTTCCATTGCGGCATTTCTTTCGAAACTAGATATTACACTTTTCGGAATGTCAAAGCACCATGCACACACAACACGCACTATGAATGAATTTTGGGAAGGGAAAAGGAGGGGTTAGCTGCCATCGTGAGCAACATGGTGGGTTATAAGCAGTCGTCCGTCCCTAATTTAGGGCCACTGGTTCTAGGGAAAAAGATAACCAGGGCCTTAAGACAAACCCAACATTCATGCCTCAGCAGGATTCAAACCCGGACCCACTCGGACGAACGGTCGCTCTTAGACCACTGCGCCACGAGGAGGGGGCGGGGCAGCAATCCAATTTTTAAACAGCATAACATTCTAACGGATCTCAAGATCACAAATCGGTAGAATTTACTTTGTTAGACTAAAGAACAGAGCTTTTACGTAGCGATTACAGAAAAGCGCCAGAATCTCCTTACAAACAACAAGTTAGTAAAATCATGCAATACATCGATTTTATGATACGATTTTCAACATACCAGAAATCATTACTGAAGTTATCAGGATAATGGCTGTGGAATAAATCACGCTCCTGTGCCCTGACCTTTGACCCCATTTCGATGATATTCAACAGAACCGGTTCAGTACACCTCTGGAACAACATAACATTTTGTCGCAATTAAGCATTTTTACGTAAGTTAAGACGCATAAGGGCGATGGAATGAATTCCGCTCCTATGTTCTGACCTTTGACCCAATTTCGCCCATTTCCAATAGCGTTTGTCCCCAGGTTGTTCCTTACCACATACTGAAATTTCATCGACATCGTACCATTTTTACGCGAGTTATCGTGCAGGCAGGCAGGCAGGCAGGTAGAAGACTTGCAAAGCTGGAGCATATACGCTTCTTCAACCTACGGTCGGAAAGCGTTAAAAATGAGTAAACTGAAAACATGGCATTGGTAGGAAACATCAGAGTCAAAGGTGAAGACTGGTAGCATTCATTTCTTTCAAAAAGGAAATAATTTGCGTCAATCAGCATGTGACCCATACAGGGACGTCGTTAGACTTAGAAAACAGGGTGAGCGTCGGGTGGGCGAGCATTATTTTTGATAGGGGGCAAGATTGATATCAACTTTTTTTTACGCAACACTGAAAAAACAAATTTCTAATGCTTTTTTTTTTTTTAATTGAAAGTTAAACGACCACCGTGAGCAACTAAATGGGCTATAAACAGTCGCCCGTCCCTAATTTTGGGCCACGGGTCCCAGGGAAGGGAGAGAGCCAGTGCCGTAAAACAAACAACATCAGTACCTCACGGGATTCGAACTCGAACCCATTCGGACGAAAGCCACCGCTTCGACCACTGCGTTACCTGGGCACACATACACACATATACATGGACTTGACTAGTTACGCCACGGGTATAAGATACAAGTGTTGGTAGAAGGTCGCCTTCAACTTCTTGCCTGCTCTGAATGCATTGTCTTAAATTTCTTTTCAAAATTCTCCATTTTTGCTTTCGAAAATAGTACTGTACTTGAAACAATTTATTTAAAAGGAAATGTTTTTGTTTATCTAATCAAATTTTAACGTTGTACAGACAGACACAATACCTCACCCCTCCTTAACTTCCTTCCTCCTAGCCAGCGACTTGGCTTTGCACTGCTCTCATACAAATCAGTCGTCAGCCACTTTTCTGCACTTTCACTGTTCCGAGGCAGTCTATAGAGCAATAGTGTGGCTTTAGACTCTACTTTTCGTGTTTGAATCCCCAATTTTGTAAAGAAAATAAACAGAGCAATTAGTAGTGAACTCTCAGTGAATTCCTATCCACCCTCCTCATTAGTCCCCTGCCCATACAAACATGAAAAAGAGGCTTAAACTAAAGAATTGGAAGAGTGGAGAACTGAATTTTCATGGCCCTGCGGTGCCATTTCGATAACCTTTTTTGGAGACGTAAACAACGCACTTCCTAGCCGCCCCGATGGCGCAGTGGTCTAAGCGATGGCCTCTGATTATTCGTCCGAAAGGGGTCCGGGTTCGAATCCCGGTGAGGCATGGATGTTGTTTGTCTTGCGGCCTTGGCTCTCTTCCTTCCCTGGAACCAGTGACCCTAAATTAGGGACGGGCGACTGCTTATAGCCCATTGAGTTGCTCTCGGTGGTCGTTAAACCTCCAATCAAATCAAACAAAGGGCGAAAATACGCAGGGTTACATAAAATAAAACACAAGATTCATTACTTGGCAAAGTCCAGATTATATTTAAAGTTAAATGTACTAAAAAATGACATACTTTTTAACTGGGTGGGCGGCATTGTGGGCAAAACAAATTTCAGGATGGGCTCAAGCTCACCCTCGCATCCCCTTGGCGACGTCCCTGTACCCACAGAGGTGGAGCACGTGTTAAGACGTTAAGATCTGCAGGAATACATTCAGTCGGTGTAGCTTAGTCGGTTAGAGCAACACACTCCGGAGCGAAGAGACGCGAGTTCGATCCCATCATAGACAAATTGCTGTTTCCACACTTCCGGTATTGTGCGTGTCCTACAGTAAGAACATGAAATCTTTTGCTCTCCGTCCTTTTAAGTAATTAATAAAAATCTCTGAGCGGTCAATATGAATCAGGAAAAAAATCTTGCATCAGATTTGGAATTCCCAGTTCTAACTTTATCAACAAAAACCTGTTTTTACCATTTCTCTATTAGTCAGAAATCCATCCGATCGGTTTTTAGTGGTTATATGTAATTCTAGCACTATGTCAAGTGTCTGAACTGGATGCAAAACTGGGTTTTTAATCGCAAAACCAATTTTATTTCATATCTCTCTCTCTCTCTCTCTCTCTCTCTCTCTCTCTCTCTCTCTCTCTCTCTCTCTCTCTCTCTCTCTCTCTCCGTGCAACCTTTTCAGGTTTATCACTATAAATTAAAGAGAAATACTTTATTCTTTTATTGTTGAGAAAAAATGCAGCGGAAGGAGCTATTCCTCCGGTAAATGTCTGAGGTGATTAACAATTTGCCGGTCTGTAGTTAGCAATTTGATGAATTTAAAACTGCCTGGAGGAGAGGAAGTCTTCTAATTGCTTTAAGACGAAGGAGAGGAACTTGGGCTTCTGGTAAGACATATGTTACGCTGTGCATCTGTACCGAGGATGTGGATTCGATTCTATTGCGCAATGTTGCATACCGGGCTGATGTTACCATGCGTGCCAGACGTCGCCGCTGGCAACAATTGTCCAGGGCTTTTTTTCTACGGCCACACCAGTCTCGCACTCTGGATCCCCCTCCCTCCCCCCTCCTCCTTCGAGTTTGTGTAGTGCAGTTATATCCTTGAATTTGTTGACCGTGTAAATCCAAAATCCGTGGTAATTTCCAAGATGGAGTGACCTATCTCCCGGGTGACGACTATCATACCACGTTCGAAATCGCTTAAATCCTAATAAGCTGCTATCTAAACTTCGAATGCTACTACTTGAGCTTGCGGCGACACCTTCCTCTATATATATTATACGTCATTTGCGGACGATGCCATTTACCGCATGATGTGGTGGCATGTAATGGAAATGCTGGCTCCTTACCAGTTTTATTGGCAGCTCCGTGTATGGGTGCTGTGTGTGCTTGTGCGTTCTCGTGTTTTCCCAAACTGTGGATCAGTAACTCTAAATTACTGACCCACATTAATTTGCTCTTCACGGAATATGGCATTTATAGCCAAACCGGATTCTCTCTGAAATTTATACCCAAGTCTTCCACGGTCTACTTGGCTTTTTATCACTGATCCACCCAATTGTTGCCAAGAACCCATCGATGTATGCCTCATTGAAATGGAGACCATTTTTTCCTCTAGTACTACAGTACACATTAGGAAAATTAGTATAATAATACTTGATTGATGCTCTCTCGCTCTTTCTTTCTCACAGCAGCAACAAAAACAAATTTTTATTCGGGAATTATTCCGTCACCTGAATCAAGGGCAATTCTTGTTGAATTTCATGACTGCATCTTTATTTCCTCCTCCTTGTTTGTCCAAGTGATATCCCGTTATCAATTTACCTGAAGAAAAACTGCTCCTGATAAAATGTTTTTTTGATGCAGAAGATTTGCAGAGTAAAGAATGCGCCACACTTGAAAAACAAAGAAACCTTCTCGTTTAGGCGTCATAGCTATTTTTGAAAAATCACCTACCTTGCTATGTTAAACTTTTTCCACCAATAAAGAAGAAAACAGTAATTCATCCTTTTAAGTCTTAAACGGCGGAATAACGTGGACCGAATGGTGCCCAAAATCATCCGTAGCCAGTGTTTCTTTCAGGCTTACATCCGGGGGGGGCGAAGCCCTCTGGAAACGACCCCCCCCCCTCCAAGACATTTTATGTTACCAAGCCAAAGGTTAATAAATTCAGACTAATAAAAAAAGGAAGTTTCGTTTCTTTTGATGCTACAAATTTTTCTCCAATTATAATTTTTTTAACATTTGTTCAAGTATTATAGTTTAGTTTGCTAAAAAGTGTATTAAGATGAATGCCAGTCTACAAAATATAATAAGTAGACTAATCATACCTCATAGTCAGGGAATCGCGGATCAGGAGTGTGTTGAAAGCATTTTAATAAATAAAAACCCTGTCGAAACAAGCGCACACACCGCGAACCCCCCTCCCCCTACCCCGCCTCACACACACACACACGCACCTGGTTTAGCTGAAGAAAGTTTGTTCTTAAAATGTTTGAAGAAGTAATTACTATATCAGGAGCGTATATAGAATTTTTTTCGGGGGGTAGGTGCAACGAAAATTTGAAGTTTTTGAAATCCACCAGAACAAAATTAAAGTTAACGAAGAATAGAAGAAAAATTACAGCATTTTTTCTAATGTAAGTTCATTCATTTTCATTAAATTAAGGCATTTTTTTCAAATATAAGTCGCATTTTAACCAAAAACAAAAAAATGAAACACTTTCTCTAAATACTCTCCTGTACTACAGTATATATATAGTAATTACTTCTATATATGTAGATATACTGTAGTAGAAAATTATCTATATTAAAGAGCAATTGAATTAGAGACAGCTGGCGTTATGCAAATGTGGCGCTGTCGGCGGCCCTGTAAACGGAAACGACATGACGTATGCAGCGATCCGACAATATAAGGAGTGATGCGACGGGAATCAGTAAGAGTCGGAGGGTCACTCCATCTCGGAAGTCGTGCAGGCACTGGGATTTTCACAGCCACTGTATCACGGTTGCACCGTGAGTTCATCGAATCCGGTAAAACCATCACTGCAAGGGCCAACAGCGTGTGGATGAGCGGGGACATCGTCCGCTAACTCGCATTGTAACAGCAGATAGACCGGCCACAGTGCAAGAAATGACTACAATTTAAACGCTGGTGCACAAAAACGTATACACAGCCACACCATCCAGAACGATCTCCTCGCTATGGGGTACAGAAGCCATCGTTCCACAAGAGTATCGCTTCTGACCGCACATCACAGGGTGCAAAGATTAGCATGGGCGCGGGAATAATCGCCACTGGACCCTAGACATGTGGAAAAATGTTGTCTGGACTGATGAGTCGAGATTTACGTTGGTACATGCGGATGGCAGGATACGAGTACAGCGCAAACCACATGAAGCGATGGATCCTTCTTGCCAGCAGGGTACTCTTCAAGCTGGTGGGGGTGGCATTCTCGTCTGGGGACTGTTTACGTGGAGTGAAATGGGACCCCTGGTACGTGTGACATCGTCCCTCACAGGTCAACGCTACCGGGATATCCTGGACGACCATTTGCTCCCGTTTGTGCGCCTTCAACATCCCACTGGGGACCTCATCCTGCAATAAGACAATGCACCGTGCCATCGTTCCCGAATTGTTTCCGAATGGTTGGATGAACACTCCACCAAAGTGACCTCGCTTCCTTGGCCAGCTAGGTCACCTGACCTCAATCCCATCGAGCACATCTGGAATGTCATCGAGAGATGTTCGAGGCTCTGACCCCCTCCATCAAATGTTCGTGAACTGTGGGAGCTTGTTCAGGGGTCGTGGATCTGTATGGCTTCCTAACGCTTCCGGTGTCTTGTCGAGTCCAAGCCGAGACGAATCGCCACCGTCATCAGGGCTAAAGGTGGTGCTACACGTTACGGGTATCACAGAAATGGCCGATCCATACGTGGCATATCCAGCTAGTTGAAGTACCCAAAATCGACAGTGGCCTACGTGATTGGCAAGTGGAAGATGAGAGGTGACTGTCGGAATGTGCCATAACCCGGCAGACCCACAAAATTGGGAGTTAGAGACCGACGGGTTCTGGCCAGAGAAATTCGGAAGAACCGCACCAATTCGATCGGCCACATCCGCGAGGAGCTTCAACAGGCATCCGGGAGTGTTCTTTCGATGAATACCATCCGTAAGGAAGCCCATCTGCTCGGTTATCATGGACGTGCTGCCGCCCACAAGCCTTTGATCACCAAGTCCAATAGCGCTGCTCCGCTAACGTGGTGCAAAGAACGTCGACAGTGGACCGTTGAACAGTGGAAACAGGTTCTCTGGAGCGACAAATCAAGGTTCACCCTCTACCATTCGGATGGCAGGGTCTGGGTTTGCCGTCTGCCTGGAGAACGCCTCCTGTCGGAATGTATTGTGCCAACTGTGAAGTTCGGCGGCGGTGGAATTATGCTATGAGGGTGTTTCTCCTGGTATGGCACCGGACCCTTGGTCGCAATTTCTGGTAGACTCAACGCCGAGACCTACTGCACCATTTTGGATGACCATGCGCTTCCTACGTTGTGGCAGTTTTACGGGTTGGACCCATGTTACTTTCAGGATGACAATGCCACCTGTCATGTTGCGAGGTCCACCATGGCTTGGTATGGTGACAATGGGGTTAATCGAATGGACTGGCCTGCGCAGAGCTCTGACATTAACCCTATCGAGCACCTCTGGGACGAGTTGGAGCGTCGACTTAAGGGGTGCCCCCACCGTTCGAAATCGGTGAAGGAACTGACCTGTCTTCTGCAAGCCGAGTGGAAGAAAATACCGCTAGCCGTCTTACAACGCCTGGTTTAGAGTATGCCCCGGAGGTTTGCAGCTGAAATCGCCGCTCGTGGAGGCTCCACCAACTATTTAAGGTGAATAAACTTCGTTTTCCTTTGCTATCACAGGTGTCCAATTAATTTTTGGTAGATAGTGTACTTTATTGACGAGAACATAAGGGAACACATGCGCACCCCATACCATACGGCAAAATAAACCACAAAACAATGAGCGAAACTAATGAAAAATTACAGGTGAATGTGATACGACAATCAACTAAGGATGACAAAATGTTAAAATCACTAGTAAGGAACAAAACATGCTTGAGGAAAAAGATGCACAAGCAATAGTAATGATTAGTCATGGACCATCTACATTGCATACGCAAAGCAAAATTAAAGCATATGGTCAAGACGTAGGCTAAATTGATCACAAAAGACTATTGACACTGCGGGAAATCCCGGAGAGCACACTGCAAACAATATTAACAGCACAATTGAGTAATTGGTTAAACATAACCATTCTACATGATAAAGGATAACTGCTAGGCAAACATTTCACCGAGACAATGCGTAACGTCCTGAGGCATTCACAGTCCTCACAGCAGTGGTTACAAAGGCCAAAGAGAGCACTTACAAAACAGGTACAAGGCGAAGCGAAATCGCGAGCACGAAGGCCTGAGACCCATCCAAAGAGCTGGGGAATCGCATGTAGCAAGATACATTCATAAATCAGGAGATTACACCATGCAGTGACGTTCACAGTGAGAGCAGGGAACAAAACGACAGGTATCAACCCCGCAGCTGCGTGGGGGCGCAGGCAACCAAAGGGCGTCGTACTGCAGCTTCCAGTTATAGTTTTTTGAAAAAATTCGAACACGTAGAAAGACAAACAAACAAATAATTAACCCAAAGGTTCATATTTACTTTTAAGATACATTTAGCTTTGCCTAAATAAATGTCAAGTTTCACTTTTAAAGCACTGGATGTCCTACAGATTAAAGCTATTCGGCCCTTTGGCTCTGGGTTGTCATACGATCCCTCTCTAATCTCCCTCTCTCTGCGCTGCTCAGAAAAAGCGCGAGGCCACATGGGGATTACACATGGAGGATGTGGGGAAACAGTCTGTCAGTCACCTAGGATTACGTACACGACAGGTGCCAACGTTTATTCACAGCAGCCACGGATCTGCCATGTACAAGAGGGGGATTTCTATTTATTTTAGTTTTATACAAAAAGAATTAAATGTATTGTTAAACCTATTACTTAAAAAGTTAAAACTACAGAGCTTTAGGTACCAGCATTACTTTTCCAGACACTCTCCCTGACTTCCTGACCCCCCCTCCCCGTCCACCACACACACCCGCGAAAAACGCATCCTCCCTCGTGCTTGAAATCCTGGGAAAATTACTGCACTTAGGGGCGCTGAAATAAATCTTGCGGGAAGGGGGGGGCGCACTTTGTGCTAGTTACGCCACACACAATCCAACCCCACAGGGGACTTCCCCAATTACTAATAATACCAAACACTAAAGAACAGATCACATGCATTGCTTTTCATGAACAGATTATTTTCACTTCCGCTACGACCTTTTCCTGTTTCTTAATCTCCAGTTCTTTTGTCTACCTGATGAAGGTGAAAATATTCCAAATACGTGGCGACAGTTAATAAATAATCACATCGCTCTTTCCACGTTCCAGAAACACACAGCAACCGAAAAATTGTTTTTCAGCCGCTGCTGGGGAACAATTTTTCAAACAATTTTTCGGTTGCTGTGTGTTTCTGGAACGTGGAAAGAGCGATGTGATTATTTATTATTATTATATTATATTATTATTACTACCTGATGAAGCTAGAGAATTTTATCTCCAAATTCACCGCAAATTTAAATTATTAAACTTTTATCATTTAATAAGGAAAAATATTTTTTGGTGGGGGGGGGTCGTCCCAATCGTGCCATGCTAAATCCGCTACTGGTAACATTTGGGAAGGGAAAGAAGTAGTGAGGAAAGAGGTGTTAACGGGACAATGAAACATGTAGGAACAGAGTTCAAAAGCATCTGAACTTGCACTTCAGCTCATCTCTACCCTTCTATAAGGATGAAAGCTGCCAGTTGGAGTTGGTTCTTTGAGTTCAACATTTGGCTATTGTATTACGTGCGATGAATCTTAGTTTTCGTAACAATGATTGCAACTTCTGTTATCTATGTGGGAAGTTTGTAGGATCCAGGAAAACTACACAGGTAAACTCCTATACTTTCTTCTACGGACCTAGGAAAACTCCTACGCCTTCTCATATAAAGGAATGTACACAAATTGCACTTCTTTCGGAAATCTTGTCGAAGTGTAGCAGTTTTCCTAGTAGCACAAAAGGGTATTTAAGATCCTTATGACGCAAGGGACATGTAGAAGCTTTCAAACTCACTAAATCTGAGTTATGATTTTAGTATTTGGTATGGCATAACATGTAATAGAAGCTAACAAAAGGGACTCAACGGATCTGTCTTCAATTGCTGACAAAGCACCTAGGCCGCGTTGCCTTTTTGGAATATTTGAAGTTACAATCTAAATATTAGGTACATGTGTAAAAGTAAAATAAAAGTTATTAGACGGTACTCAACCGATTA
This sequence comes from Macrothele yani, assembly GCA_039090855.1. Lineage (NCBI taxonomy): Eukaryota > Metazoa > Arthropoda > Arachnida > Araneae > Macrothelidae > Macrothele > Macrothele yani. Next base: position 4,368,243 of record CM077009.1, read on the forward strand.
GACTTCAAATGTTTACGAGGACAAAGGCCTAAGCCGTTTCAGCAAGTTTTAATCCGTCGATCTCATATTCCTAAGGTTTGCATAGAAAGTAAAGTTAATAATATTGCTCTTTTACTTAGGCAGCAAGCAATGATGATTAGGGTCAAGGCCTAGTATTTTATAAAAATCTTAAAAGCCGCAACATTAAACTTGACATACAAACCTTATGAAAATTATTACGGCGGATTAAAAATTACTAAAAAGACCTAGACGTAAGGACTGTTAAATAATGTTTTGCGCGGAGGTCTCTTACTGACTTTTATTGTATGCTTACACATACCCGATACTTAGGTTGTAAATCCAAGACTTCCCCAAATGCCCGCCTCCTCGATGCTTTGTAAACACCTGAATGACTGATTCGTTGAGTCCCTTTAGTTAGCTTTTACTGAATATTATTTACATGCCAAATACTGAGATTATAACTGAAGATTTAATGAATCTGAAAGTTTGTACATATCCCTTGCATCATTAGGATCTTAGATACCGTTTTATGTCATTGAGAAAAACTACATTCAGTCTTGAGAGTCTCAGAAAACTGCGAAAATTTGACAAGTTCTCCGAACGAAATACAACTTATGTACACTCCCTTCTATGAGAAGGTGTGGGAGTTTTCCGCTATACAGCAATTTTCCTAGCAGTAAAAGAAAGTGCAAGAGTTTACTGGTGTGGGAGTTTTCCGCTAACAGTTTACCATTAAAAAGCGGAAGGACAGTACGTACTTTGTAAGAAAAAAAACAACAGCTTATTATGCCTACTTTGATGCGAAACTTTGGCACCAAATAAATCATGCGTTCCACATAACGAGGGACTGTGCTGTTAGTGTTGAAGAACTGAGATAGTGGACAAAAGTATGAAAAAATACATTCGTTTTAGTGTGCCAACGATCTTGAGGTAACCAAAAAAATCAAATTGATGTGACTGCTACTATTGCTCTTGGAGTGTACAAGGATGCAACACTTAAGCAATGATGGGCCACTCTGGTTGACCAGTAATAAGAGGCGCTAGCTCTTAGCCATTAGTCCGAGATAAGTTCGGGTTCGAATCCCGGCGAATCGTGGATGGTGTGCTTATCTTACAGCACTGGCTCTCTCCCTTTCCAGGAACAAGTGACTCTCAGTCAGGGACTGCAATAAATAATAAAGAGCAACTGCTTATAGCCCATTGAGTTGCTTACGGTGGTCGTTAAACCCACGTACAAAAAATGAATTATAATGAGCGACAATACTGTTTGATTTTGCAAACAGACAGCACAAGAAATACGTAGACGGAAGCCGAAGAAGCTCAGGTTTGAAAAGAAGAGAAATATTTTACAAGAATCTGATACACATTAGACGTAAGAACTAATGATATACACTCTTTGCCAGAAAAAGTGAAACACCCCGAGAAAGTCGTTCGATCCTGATGAAACTCCGCATGCAAGTACCTCAAAAGTCCGAATATGAAAATGATTAAATAAAAACGACCAATGACGAAATAGTGGTCCGCCACAGCGCATATGAACCGCGCATCGAGCAGAGTATATAAAAAGCAAAGCTCGCACGCAGGGACAATTGTTACAGCAGATTGCGGTTGCACTAACATCCACTGACTTTGAGGATGCCTCGACGTCGGATCCGTGCACACTACGAGCAGTTGAGCGAGTTTGAGAGAGGACGTATAATTGGGCTGAGAGAGGCCGGTTGGTTAAGTCGCCATATCGCCAGGCATTTGTGTTGGAGCGACGCGGCAATCCGACGACGTTGGTGCATCGTAGAGCTCTCTCTTGCTAGCCATTTTATCAGCGATTAATATAAGCGTACTCGGTTTGAAGTTTTTATACCTTATCGACCACATGTTTGTGGAGAAGCGTACCACTGCGCCTTCTCCAATCACTTTTGTTCACATCGTGTTCTATTAATCTAAATCCTAAAGCCATTCAATTCAACGACATACCTACAATTGAAAGTGGGTGAAAAGCAGAAAATATTATCTTTGTCACTGCTATTTAATCTTCTTGAAGCTTATTATTCTACTCCACGTTTGCATTGTTCTCACCTTCCTTATTACCAAAACAATACTTTTCCTATTATAATAAAGGGAAATGTTGTTCAATACACAGGTGTCATGAGGCCCGTAGCTTGAGGGGGGCCTGAAATGTTTTGAACCTCGTCTACGAAAGACGCAACGAACCTAATAATAAAGAACACATGCCCTGTTTGAAAAGAAAGTAACGAAAACGATTTCAATATCAAACTTAAAGCGCTATACACTGAGTGGCCACTTTATTATGACCACACCTTAGTACTTCGTTGGGCCACCTTTTGCCTTTAATGCTGCGTCGATTCTTCGTGGCATGGACTCCACGAGATGTCGATAGGTGGTTTGTGGAATCTGAGACCATGCTTGATGAACAGCACTTTCGAGGTGTGCGAGATTGCAGGGTTGTGGATAGAGCTGTCTGATGGCTCGTTCAACTTCATCCCACAAATTCTCAATGGGGTTGAGATCTGGAGATTGTGGGGGCCACCTAAGCAAGGTAAACTCACCGGCATGATCCTGAAACCAATCCTCTACAATACGAGCACTATGGCGGGACGCATTATCTTGTTGAAAGTAGCCATCGTCATTGGGATAAACCATCCACATGACAGGATGCACTTGGTCCGCAACGATGTTTAGATATGATGTGCCAGTCAGACGTTGATCAACACGAATTAAAGGGCCCAAAGCATGCCAGGAAAATATTTCCCAAACCATAACGTTGCCTCCACCAGCTTGAAGGGTTGTAGCAATGCATTTGGGGTCCATGCTTTCGTGCTGTTTCCGCAGAATTCTCACTCTGCCATCGGCATGGTGCAACTGAAAAGGTGATTCATCGGACCACATAATTTATTTCCAATTATCGACTACCCAATCCTTGTGCTCCTGTGCGAACTGGAGGCGTTTTCTCTTGTTAACTGCAGACAGCAAAGGTGTTCGAACAGGCCTTCGGCTGTCATATCCCATTCGATGCAGTGTACGGCGAACAGTGCGTGCAGAGATCATTTGAGGGGATCCTTGATTAAGATGGTCTGTAATTTGCTGCACTGTTGCCCTTTTATTATCTGTTACCGGTCTGGACACTCTCCGTTCCGCCCGAGCAGTCACTAGTCGATAACGACCACACATTGCACGTAGAGACCCAGTTTTTTGGCTGACAGTCCAGTCTTTAAACACTTTAACAACAGCTGCTCTGGAACTTTTCACGAATGCGGCGGTTTTGATGATACTCGCTGCATGGCTCCGAGCTCCTACGATCATGCCACGTTGAAAGTCCGTCAAATCGCAAGTTTTACCCATCTCGTCACCCAAAAATCACTTTACTACTGTCGCAAGCACTAAGCTTTCCCTTTTTATACTAGCCTCGCCTTACTGGCGGCAACGGCGTGCAGCCATAGCTCATTTGCTTAAAACTGTGATGTGGTCATAATAAAGTGGCCACTCAGTGTATATAGGTCTAACAGAAAGCAAAAGTCTGTAAATCAGCTGATTCAAGATCATTTAACATGTCAAGTTATCGCTATTGAAATTGGAAGCTTCAAAACACTAAAATGTTTTTACAGAAGCTTGTTTAACACAGAGCATTACACCCACTTCTGGCGTGGAAGATATAGAATCTGTATGTCTCATAATGTTAGGAACAGAAACGTAATGCAAAACATACCATTATTAAACATGCATATATTAAAATACGAGCTCAGGAGTAGGAACTCCGGTGTCGGCATAAGGTTTCCGGCATCTTTATATACGATGCTTAAGAGAAATACACTGCTGGACAATTGCTAAGGACGGATCATAAACGGCTATATAGCACATAAAAAAGTAAGTGTATTTGGATGCCAAGTGAAATAAAATAATGTCAGAATGCCAGGACATTACAAGAAAGACAATTTATTGTGCTCTGAAATCCAGAAGGCTTTGGAACGTGTTCAAGGGACAAACAGGCCATTTTGTGCAGAATACGTAAACGTGGAAAAAATGCAATTACCGTCTGCAGGCGTTCCGGCGTAAGATGTCAATACGGGATATGGCCACCATGGAGGGCGTTGCAAGATTCCACACGTCGTGTCATGCTTTGCACAACATTATCAAGCAGCTGCTGGGGTAATTTATCCCATTCCTCTGTCAGTGCGCGGATGAGGGTGTCCTTGTTTATTGGAGGGCATTGGCGACCAGCAAGACTCCTCCCCAAAGCATCACACACATTTTCAATGGGATTCAGATCTGGAGAACGTGCTGGCCATACGAGGCGTTGAATATCCTCGCTCTCAAGACACTCCTGGACAGCGACTGTTCGATGACACGTTGCGTTGTCGTCCATGAAAATGAATCTATCACCGACAGCACCACGGAACATGCGAACATGAGGTAGCAGAACATCATTAATGTATCGTTGGCCAGTCATAGTCCCAGTTGGAAGCACATAGAGGGACGTACGGCCTTTGATCATGATGCCAGCCCATACCATGACACTACATGTCGGATATCGGTCCCTTTCCTGTATGTTTGCTGGACAATATGCAGTACCACTAACAAGCCAGATCAGTTGTTGTCGACAATCAGACGATAGACTGTATCTACTCTCATCTGAGAAGAGGACAGCAGACCAGTCGTTATCAGTCCAATTGCGATGTTGATGGCACCACTGCAAACGGGCGGTACGGTGACGTCTGGACAATGGGATGCACACAGCAGGACGGCGGGCGTATAGTCCTCCTTCATGCAAACGTCTGGCGACAGTTTTTCGGGAGATCCGCTTGCCAGTAGCAGCCATAAACTGATTTGCTACCTCACTAGCTGTGCTGCGCCGGTGTCTTTTTGTTGATAGCACTATGTACCGATCTTCTGCAGGTGTCGTACTGCGAACACGACCTCCCCTGTGACGTTTGCTACACTCTCCATTTGTTTGAAATGATTTCCAAAGCCTTGAAACAACACTGTGGCTGACGTCGAACTCCCTGGCAACATCTGTTATTTTTCGCCCTTCTTCAATCTTGCCAATAATACGGCCACGCGTAAAATCATCTAGGTGATGTCGGGAAGACATACTGAACATTGCAAGTTCGCCAATTGATTCTTTCCCTTTCAACTTTGGGTTTGAACAACAGCGGTCAATACGCGACAAATCCTTTATATCTCTTATCAGCGCTATGACGTCCCGAACAAGTTCGGCAATCCAAAATTTGCATACGCACAACATGTCTTACTGTATCCCGCACTTATGCTAATTTCCACATTTTCCCGCCTTCCATTTTATGGTTGCTATCGTTGCTATTGCCATCCGTCCTTAGCAATTGTCCGGCAGTGTATTAACAAGCCCCTCTTCTCAATGAGGCAGGTATTTATGCCATCCCACTACAATATCCGGACGGCTCCAGACGATACTACATCGGAATGACCAAACGTTCGTTTGGAATTGGAATCAACGAACATAAAAAGGGATACAAAAGACGGAAAAATAGCCACTGCCCTATCAAGAGAAGTCAAGTTCAAGTCCACTGATCCTATGTGGAATGATATAAATAAATTAACTTCATACTCCACACTTAAATCTACTGCCATTCGCGAAACCTTGGAAATCTGCCAGCAGCGAGGCTTGCAATGATAGCGTCCCTCTAGAGTTGTCACACATTTGGAATCAATTCTTCAAATAATGCTAAGTTTTCTACCACGGTAGCAGCGTGACCTCGTTTCTTCGAATGACTGATCACATTTGCGCCTATTCGTTTATTGTCAAGTCAAGTCACTGCGTTCAAATTGTTGAAGTGTTGTATTATCCAGTTTGCAGTTAGATGTCTGCCTTCCTTGAAAACGTCATCTGGTTGACGTTCGAAATATTGGAAAGTTTTATTTCTATTCTATGCCAGGAAATTCGGATTCCTAGTATAGTTATACTATTTTTAGTATTGTTGGTGTATAGTTCCTCATTATCAATTATTAATTAATGCATATATAATATTTGCAGAAACCTCTCATCAGTTGAAAAACAGGTGAGATAAATTAAATTTTGTAGAGTTTCCGGTTAACGCAATTTTAAATTGTTAATTAACTATTCATATTATACTCAAGAAACGCTTATAAGGTAGTAAATCCGTTTATTTTCCGGGTGTAATATGCATAAAGATTCGCCAAACTTTTGCTCTCCACTGCGAGGCTTTTTCAAGGCAATGGTAGACATAAATGGTAGCATTTTACTAAATTTACAACACACAAATGGTAGCATTTTATGTCTACCATTGCCTGGAAAAAGGCTCCCAGTGGAGAATGAAAGCTTAGCGAATCTTTATGTAAATTACATCACGAAAATAAACGAATTTACTATGCTTAAAGAGTTTCTTGAGTATTCACGATCTGGTGTATTTAAGTTACGTATTCACATTATAAAAACATAATCGTTATGTTACCATTGATCTCCCATGAATGATTTTCCGTTGAAGTTTTCAAACACATTTTATTCATATTTTTAAATCGCCTTGCCTAGTGGAGAAAATCTTCCAAATACGTGGAGACAATATAAATAGACAAAGTCGTCGCTCTTTTTACGTTTTTCTTTAATTAACACACAGCAACCAAAAAATTGTACTTCGACACCGCTGGGAACGAAACCAAGATGTCTCTATAACTAGTCGAGTGCGTTCGCATTACGCTACGGTGCCAACAATCCACGGCGCTATGTGTGTTTATCTGTCAGCATCTGACTTCACAAACCCAGCTAGTGTAAAAATACAAATACACCTGCTGGATTTGTGAAATCAGATGTGAGTTTAATCCCAGCGGTGTCGAAATACAATTTTTCGGTTGCTGTGCGTTAATTTAAGAAAAACGTGGAATGAGCGATGACTTTGTCTATTTGCCTCGCGTTCCAAATCAGTAGTGGTCAAACTGCCCGTTTGGCCCTTCTACTGGTTGGATCGTATCGCACTATACAAACGATATTTTTGTGAAATTTCAACTAATGTACAATACATTATTTAACAAAGCTTGGAGTGCCAAATTTCGTCTTGATTAGTTAAAAAGTTTTTGAGTCATTTCATTGTAAAAAAATAATCCTCTTTTGTGCCCTAATGGCATTGAAAGAGAAGGTGTTTTCGAGATATCTAAGTTTAAATTTTTTAGCCTTTCCTACATTACTTGTAGACTTCACCTAGAATTTACCACTAGCTACAGCTTTGGGTCTCATCTGAGGAATATTTACTTCTCCAACCTGACAAACTGTTATTATTGAAAACTTCCTTGTGATAAATTTAAGAGATTCTAAACTCGGCTGCATCTCTATATTCACTAATTCTGTTTTTCTTATTACTCTTAACAACAGCAGCTATAAAAGCTATGATTAGATCCACGAATTTCTGAATACTGCCCCACAAACATTCGGGGTAGACTTATCATAAAAACCAGCGGGAAAGGCGGTGCTCATCTCGATCATCAACAGCTTGTTTGAACCTTCTACTGGTTGGAACGAATTAACTAGGGGTTAAGTAAATGAGCTGAAATCGACTCGAACGATTATATTCGCTGTCAAAGAATAATGGAACGAGTGGATCTCTACAACAAAAAGCATTGCTTTCCCCTTAGCTTTGTAGTTTCAGGTGGCAGTTAAGGGGGTGCGATTGACATTCATCCTTTCACTGATTACCTACTAAAAGGGATATAAAATAGCGACCAACCTAAGAAATGAGATATATTTGAATCAATCATTTCTACCCAGTGGCATAATGTCAGGCCTACTAGCTCTTCATAATCACGCCTTGGTCCATGGAACTAATAAAGGGCTAAAAACGACCACTCATCACTAGTGACAGGTTGATGGTATGTACTGCTACGATTTAGGAGAAAGATTTTTTTTTTTCGGTAGGTTTCGTAAAACCCTGTAGCTATATGAACATTTTTATTTAAAGAGCGAAGGAAATTTTGGAACCATTTGGTTTATCGGCCGTTTAAAAGGTTAAGGCCACATCTTCCCCGGCGGCTGCCGGTTTTGCCTGGTTTTAATATAGTCCTTGTGCAAAGTCATGAGTTTTTCACGCGTAAATCCCAGTCGCGGAGACGGAGCACAACATCTACCCCGCATCTGGTATCTGTCCACAATCGAAATATCTTAAGTCGCCGTATTAACCCATCATCATAGTCGCAGGTACGCTACACAGCAGGTATGTACCTGACTTATTTGCAATCCACATGGAGTTTCGGCTGACCGCATTGTTGTAGCGAGGAAGAGCTGGCTTATTGATGTGTAAGGTGCATATTACAAACTGTTCTCTCAGCGAATGAAAGAACAACACACAGAGTAACAAATTCTGTCTCTTCTTTTTTAAAAGAAATTACAGAGATACCTTGTGTACAAAGAAGCATTACGAATTCAGGTATCGGCAATAGAGTGATGTTTCACATTCAAGAAGCATAATGCCAGTATGAAATTTTAGGGGGAGGGGGCGGTTACTTAAAGTTTTATTTAATGAAGTAACACCTACAGAAAAATCCGCGACACGAAAACATTTAATGTATTTACATCAGCATTATATGTGGCAGTATCGTCAAAGAAGTAGGACGGAAAATGTGTTTCATCGATTATATGACTAAACGACGCACCTTACGATTATCTCCGAAGATGCACCTTACGATTATCTCCGAAAGATGCACCTTACGATTATCCCCAAAGATGCACCTTACGATTATCCCCAAAGATGCGCCTTACGATTATCCCCAAAGATGAATCTTACTATTATTCCCAAAGACGAACCTTACGATTATTACCAAAGATTAACCTTACGATTATTCCCAAAGATGAACCTTACGATTATTCCCAAAGATGAACCTTACGATTATTCCCAAAGATGAACCTTACGATTTATTCTCAAAGATGAACCCTTACGATTATTCCCAAAGATGAACCTTAAAATTTTAAAAAATAGGCATTACTGAATGGCATTGATTATGCGGGATTAAAAAGGATAGGCTGGGTTTTTTCAATTTTTTTATTGAAAAAAGCACCCTAAACCTTTTTTTTTATTTATTTTTTTATTTTGTTGCATGCTGAAAACTCTGACACAGTGTGTAGTCGTTTCCTGAGTTCTCCAGTAAAACCACCTGGAGCACATTTTAACTGATTTAACTGGAAGATCCACCAAAAGCAAAAATGTGTGAATATACGTACAGCTTCAAGCGTACATTCTACTGTATATACGTGCAGTCATATATACAGTATATATACGTACAGTCTCTAAGATTTTGACAAATGTATTCTATGTGGACAAAAGTGAGTGGACACCTCCACGCAGGCGCAATGGTGTGCTCCCGCAACAGACGAGTGGTCGATAAGTATAACAAGTTAGAAAAATCATGCAATGCATTGATTATAATAAGCTTTCCAACATACCAGAAATCATTACTCAAGTTATGAGGATAATGGCTGTGGAATAAATCTCGGTCCTTTGCCCTGACCTTTGATCCCATTTCGATGATATTCAACAGAACCGGTTCAGTATATATGCGAAATAACATGATAAGGTTTTGTCGGAATCACAGCATTTTTACGTAAGTTATGACGCATAATGGCGATGGAAGTGATTCCGCTTCTGTGTCCTAACCTTTGACCCCATTTCGCCCATTTTCAATATTGTCCCCAGGTGGTCCGCTACCACATACTAAAATTTCATCGAAATCGAACCATTTTTACGCACGTTATGACGCATAAGGGCAATGGAATGCATCCCGCTTTTATGTCCTGACCTTTGACCCCACTTCACCCATTTTAAACAGGGTTCGTCCCCAGGCGGTCCCCTAATACATACTAAAATTTCATTGAAATCGAACCATATTTACGCAAGTTATGACGCATAACTGCAATGGAATGGATCCCGCTTCTACGTCGTGACCTTTGACCCTATTTGTCCCATTTTCAATAGGGTTCGTCAGCAGGTGGCCCCCTACCACATACTAAAATTTCATCAAAATCGAACCATTTTTACGCCAGTTATCGTGCGGACAGACTGACAAAGCTGGAGCATATATGCTTCTTCAACCAACGGTTGGAAAGCGTAAAAAAGCACTGCTGATGTCAGACAGGTCGCTAAGTCGACTGTGGCATTTGTTATCAACAAGTGGAAGAAGACGGGACATTGCAGGAATTCACCTCGCCCTGGAAGACCCTCGAAACTGCAACCCAAGGACCGGAGAGTGCTGCAGAGGGAGATCCGGAAAACCAGATCAACATCAATGCACGCAATAGCACATGCGTTCCAGATGGCCACAGATGCTATGGTCTCCACCGAGACACTTCGAAGAGAGGCCCATGCACTCTAGTATCATGGAAGAGCAGCCTCCCATAAGACTTTCGTCACAAAGAACAATAAAGTCACGCGGCTACGACGGTGTCAACAAAGCAAAAATTGTACATTGGAGCAATGGCGGCAGGCGTTATGGATCGACGAATCCCGCTTCACATGATTCCGATCGAAGGGATGTGTCTATGTTTGGCGGTTACCCGGAGAACATCTGCTTCCGAAGTGTACAGTGCCGACTGTAAAGCATAGAGGCGGTGAAGTTATGGTATAGGGCTGTTTCAGCTGGTACGGTGTATGTCCACTGGTTGTTATTCATGGCAACATCAACTCTGTGCTGTATAGAGATATCCTGGATAACTCAATGCTCCCAACGTTGTGGCAGTTCTATGGACATGCTGATTGTTTCTTCGAGGAAGACGGTACCACTTGTCATGTTTCCAGGGCTACAGTGGTATGAGGAAAATGAGATCTCGCAGATGGACTGACCTGCTCAGGCCCGGACCTCAATCCCATTGAACACCTATGGGATGAACCTTATGAGGTCTAGACCAACACAAACTTCTTCACTGATAGAGTTGACCGATGTACTCAAGGCGGAATGGAGGAACATCCCGCTCTACCCGTACTCCATGAACTTGTGGACAGTTAACCTCGACGGGAGGCTGCTGTAATCTCCGCAAATGGAGGACCTACGTGTCACTGACGTAAATACAATACTGTTTCTTTATGTACTTACAGTATCCAGTCACTTTTGTCCACTTAGTGAGTAGATCACTACTTTCCTTGCTATCTGAAAAGACAGCTCCGCATGGTCAAGAACTTTGCTCGATGTGCAAAAATGTAAATTCTACTAAATGCTGGGAGGCATTTGGATCACAATATGTATAAGCATATGGATTGCAAACTGAATATGGGTGAATATTGATAAATAATTCAATATTCACTCATACGTGGTATCCAGCTTAACAGAGTACAAATTTATGCCCGTCTTTTTATTTACGGAGAAACAATAGGAATTCACGTAATGAAACTGTCAACTGAGGCAAAGCCTTCGAAAGGTTGTAAGCTGCAGAGTTTAAAATGTGTTATCTTAAAATCGCTAAAGCTGTCCTGGCGTTTTTTCAATCTTGTTCTTATTCCATCAGATTACTATTTCGAAAATAAATTTAAACATTCCAGATTAAAATCGGAACACCGGGATATTCACTTATCGACTTCTAATCATGGACTGTAATTCATACTTCTAAACACCTATCTTCCTTAACGATTTGTTAAAGCTAATAGGAATCTCACTATTCATCTTTTCCTCACGAGAAAAAACGTACATCTTACTCGGTGTCCCCGAAACAAGAATTAAAACATCTTTTTTATTCCTTAGTCTCAGGTGAAAAATCGGGAACTACACAAAGCCAGTAGCTGTACCCTCTGAATCTAACTTAAGTACAACGCGAGCGACCTAGTTCGGTCATGTTCGCATTGTTCATGTATGTCTCATCTCGTGTGCGAGTGAAATTTATCGTGAAGTCATTGTTCTTTTATAAATTCGTCATTATCCTAAAACACGGGGGGGGGGGAAAGGAGCAAAAGCAGCATTAAGCGGTGACACGGAAGTAAAAGACGAGAGAAAAGCCTTACTTGCTAATAAATGTTGAACGATATTAAACACAGTGAAGAGGAGAAGAGGTAGAAATTTGTACGGATTGCATTTGGCAGCATTAACTCTTTACTTCTTTCGAAAACAAGCAAACAAATAATAAAGATGGTTGAATTATGTGTTGAACAAATGGAAAAATATCGTGTGTCAAAAAATGAGATGGCCGAATCATGTGTTCAGTAACATGGAACGCAGCTTGTCTGAACATCACAAAACTGACTGAATCATGTTTTGACCGACAGGAAATGCATCATGCTAAAAAATAAGACGGCCGAATCATGTGTTCAGTAATATGGAACGCATCGTGCCTAAACATCGGAAAGTTGCCCGAATCATGTTTCTACCGACAAGAAATGCATCATACTAAAAATGAGATGATCGAATCATATATGTTCAATAACATGGAACGCATCGTGCCTGAACATCGCAAAGTTAACTGAATCATGTTTTGACCGACCGGAAATGCATCATGCTAAAAAAAAATATGTTTCCTAAGCCATGTGTAAAAGGAAGATGATCGAATCTCGTGTCTGTTATCGGAAATACATCATGTGCTGAAAAATTAAAAAGACTGACCAGAAACGCATTGATTCAAAAAATTGCAAAACTGGTAGAATCATGTCTTTAGATATCGGAAATGGATCATGTGAAAAAAAAAATATCAATGTACCATGTGTTCATGAGCTGATTTGCATCACCTGTCAAAAAGTAAGAAAGATGGCTGAATCATGTGTTGAGTGACCGGAAATTCTTCATGGGTGCCAAAGAATGGACCTCCACTGTTTAAACACCTAAAAAAGCTGACATCGCAGTTTGACATCCATAACAAATGTTACATGTCTCTAAGTATTTTAGTGATCCATCTTGTTCTTGAAGGGAAAGTCATGGCTGGTTTTAACATTGCATGCATAAACATTCATAGCCTAAATGTTAAATAACGGGGAGGGGGAAAGGCTGCGTGTGATGTACACTGTTTTTGGATCAAAAATACAATTTATGAAAGAAGCAATTTTTATCTGGATCTTTATCTCCACCATGATTAAATCTAAAAGCTATCAGCAGTCGCCCATCCATAGTTTCGGGCCATTGTTTCCAGGAAAGGGAGCTAGCAAACTCTGCATGACAAATACAGCAACTATGCCTCATCTGGGAATGCCACAAGGAGGCAATTAACCTGAAATAGATTTTAACGTTGACAGCTATTTCAAATGAATCCTTCTAGCCCTTCTGTTTCAATGGATTAAGAAAACAAAAAAAGAGGGAAGGTCACAGAGCGTCGTAGGATTGTGACATGTTACGTGATGGGAATTCTGAGGATATTCACAAAACCGAATCCCTTTTAATGTTTCACTCCAAGAAGCAGAGGACGCTGAAACTTTTATAAAACACAACACAACACACCAAGTAGCTTAGGTGTGTTGCCTTTTTTCTAAGAGTTTCAATTAGAAAAGCATGTGTGATAGATGAAATAGAGAAGCTGCCGTTCACCATCCGTAGATAAATACTGCGCGGTAAACTCGCCAACAAACGGACCCCCTTCGATCCTCGTGAGCACTGTAGGTCTTCCAACAAATGAAGCTGATTACAGAGAGAATATCAAAGTGTTTTTCCCCCAAACAGCACCATCATGCTGATTGAGTAGTCGATAAAGAGATTAAGGCTACCTTCAAGACCTATTAGCTTCAGCTAGCGATGAGGTATCACGTAAATGATTCAGGAAATGACAAACTAAGGATTCACCAAAATAGCAATGAAAAATATCCCTAAATCATGGGCTAAAGCACACAAAATGGGGGGTGACTGTGCTTAAAATGGTGTAACATTTAGTTCGTTTTGAAGATGAGGAGGAAAGTAAAGGAAATTTCGGTAGCAACCCTCTTGCAGATTTTGGCAAAGTAGATAACGACAAACAACCACGTGTGGAAAGTTCTGTAGTCACACGAGGAGAAACTAATAAATGAGAAATTAATTAAATATGGACACAGAATCTGAGAACACAACAGAATTTAAAAGCTTGAATACAGAAACCACCACAATTGCTTTTCACTACGGTTTAAAACGTGGCAACATTCTCCGAAGAAAACGATCCCAATATGGTGAAGAATTTAAAACAGAACTGAATAATATTTCCGATGTCACTACGCGTTGTATGAAAAGAAACAGAGAAGTAAGACCTCAACTTCCATGTTTATATCCTTTCAACTTCTACTCAACTTTTGTGATTTGAAACTAAATTTATTTAAAAGACGAAGCATTCACATAGCTGAACAACAGGCGTATAAAAGCCTTCAAGAAATGCTGGGTAAGTGCAGAAGTTCTCGCTGCTTGCATACATGAAGAACAATGTTTTTTTACTTACATAGTGTTCTATTTTCATCGATTACATAGTCTTCAATATTGGCAATGACCTGTTTCGATCTTTCGGTTAGCTTTTTAATATGTCTGTCAAAGAAAAAAACGTCTTTGCAGTCGAAAAACGTTTGAATCTCCGTTTCGACTTCTGCACGATATTTCATGGCTTTAGTAGGCACTCGATTCTGCAGCGATCGTATTAAGAAAATTCGATTGAAGCTAAGTCTAGTGAGTACGGCGGAGGAGGCAAAAGTTCTCAGCCTACAATTAATACTGTGTTGCCATAGCCACGTGCCGTTTAATCTTATCATGGTGGAAGAGAGATAACACCTTTACGATTCACCAAACTTTGGCGCTTAGAATTCAAGGGTTCCTTTACTACAGGGTTGTCCTCTATCGAGACAACTTTTTGGTATTATTTTTGAACCGCTACTTATTCACCTCAGACAGTTTTCTACAGAAAAAATGACCTCCACTTCTGCCAAGTTGCTAAGAGTAACAATGTAAATATATGATGCTATTTTCCTCAGAAAAAGGTTTATTCCTGAATCTCCTCGCATTTGCTCAAAGCAATCAGCATTCAGTTTCTAAGGATATGAAGCAATATACAGTAATAACGTATTTAGATAAATACAAATTTAATTGCAAATATTGAGTTAATTCATTTCGATAAAGTCAAGTTTAAACTTGAATATTTAACTTACTTAAATAAATCTAAATTGAGGTGAATTCTATGGAAATAATACTTTTAGACAAAGTCATATTTAAGCTAAAATATTAAATTCATATCATTTTTGTGAAATGAAATCCGCAAAAGAGAGAGAGAGAGAGAGAGAGAGAGAGAGTGAGAGAGAGAGAGAGAGAGAGTGAGAGAGAGAGAGAGAGTGTGTGTGTGTGTGTGTAAATTAAATTAACTGATTTCAATAATGCCAAATCTTGGCCTGATTAATGAAATAATTTAATTCAATAATGCCGAATCAGGGTCCGCAGATGAAACAATTTATTTCGATAACTTAATCTAGGCTTGTATAATGAATGAATTCCTTTCTATAATGACAAATCTAGGTCCGAAAATGAACATTCTTTTCGATATCCACAAATTCAGATGTGAATGTAAAATTTATTTATTTAGAAAAAGCCAGATTTAGGTGTTAAAACTAAATTCAGTTAGAAAAATTTAAATATGAAATTTGGGTGATTCATAAGGGCAAAACTTAAAAATGTCATTAAGATCAGACATAAGTGCGAATATTAAACTAATTCCATTTAGGTAAAACCAAATATAGTTCGTTTAGATGAAATCAGCTGTAGGTGAACATTGTATTATGTGAGTCTAAATTTAATTACACAAGAACATATTTATTTGCTTAAAATGATCCGAATTTACACATAAAAATTTAACCACTTCATTTTAGTAAAGCCAAATCTAGATGAGCGTATTGAATTACTTCGTTTATTTAGAGCAAGGTTGAGGCTTGAATGTAGAATTAATTCATTAAAATGTAGCCAAATTTGTGTGGTTATAATAAAATAATTCGGAAAAAGTTCAATTTCGATGTGAGTATTGAGTTTACTTGTTCAGATAAAACCAAATACATTTGTGAAACTGCTGAATTGATTTATTTCTAATAGGCCAAATATCGGTGTGAATGGTCAACTAATTGGTATTAACATTAAATAAATTTTCAGTTTATCGAGATAAATTTCAGTCTGAATATCAAATCAACTCATTGCGGTGATGCAAAATTGGGTGTGCAAGTTAAATTAATTCACCTAGACAAAGCAAAATTCAGGATGCAGATACTGAACGAAAGTCAAAATCAGGAATAAATATAGAACTCATTCTTTCAAGTAAATGCAAAATTAAATGTGAGTACGGTATTAAAAAATTACGTGAATCTAAATTTAGAAATTAACAGTGAATTCATTTATTTATGTTAAACTTAGATGTAGATATTGAATTAATTCATTTAGTTAAACCTAGGCTGTGGGAAATTAGTTTTGATATAGACATACATTTCGATAATTCAATAACAAAAAAATGGAATCGAATTAGCCGTTTCCATTGAAGGAATACAATATTCTTCAAACACAAAGCTGCTATTTCTTTCGTGTTCAGGCAAATATGTGAATTATATTTGGGATCAAAACGGAACTCCTTAAGTTTCTTCATTCCCTTACTTTGAAAATCAGTATGCTAAATTTCACACGTCTTATAAATTTTAGTGCGTTCAGTGTCATTTAGGAAGTGCCCCTTATAAAAGCTCTGTTTAAAATTTCTCAAAAAAAAATTTCATTTATGATTAAAAAATTAAATATTGCAGATGTTTTGGACTCAGTTTACAAGTATGGGCGTTCAAAATGCATATGATATTTAAAGACATAGTTCTTTACTAATAACTACACATTAATGCTGAAAAAATCAATGCATTTGTCGTAATTTCATTACAAGTCGTTAGCAATGTTTTTAGCTTGTTTTTAAATATAAGTTAAATATTGCTATGGATTAAGAACCGTCCTGATGTGCTTCTCTGTAACTGCACGAGAATTCAAAAAAGGTTATGCTACGTGTACAAAAACACTTGAGCATTTTTTATCTATAGGACTCTGGAATGGAGAAGTCATGCCAACCAACTACTTGAAAAATTAAAAAAGAAACAAAGGATAAAGAAAACTTATTTTTCCAATACTATTTTTGTACAAATACTATTGAAAAACAAATACTATTAAAAAATAATTTTTCTTTTTAAACTTTGTGGAAGTTTGTATTTCGAATAGATAAGTTTATGAATTCCGTACAGGATTTTAGGACCACTTGTTGGGGTGAGGATTTCATTTCCATATCTTACTGAGTATAGGAATTCAAAACTTTGACACGAAACTGGACAGAACCATTTAAGAGCTAGAAGTTCATAAAGATATATCATATTTTGAATATATTTCTAATTCTTTACAAAGAAAAGATTAGAACATGGCGTAAACATATTCATTTATTAATGAGATGTTTAAATTGTGTATAACTAATCCATTTTTACAACTATGCACCTTACATTCCCAAAAATACAGGACTTCACACAGAATACTTTCTCACCTAAAAAGAAAGGTTGACTTATATTTGGGATCTTAACATTGATCCCAAAAAAATAGATGTCGAAGATACTGTTTCCACCGTGAAATAGCTTTCACCGAATTGCTGAGCTATACGATAAGATATTTGAAGAAGTTTTAGTAAGGGAGTTATTCATTTCTTTTGATGATTGAATGGAAATTAACATTTTTTAGTTTACAATTCAAAATAATATTGTAACCCTTCCCCTCCCCACCCATTTTTGGGATTAGTAATTGTGTTAATAGCAATGAATAAACTTCCCTTTATTCAAAGATACGAACCAATGTACTTCAGTAATTATTGTCTTTAATAAGATAAATTTTGCATAGATTAATCACTTTAAACCCCTATTTCTAAAATTTTATTACTTATGTATGCCTTTGTAAATATTTTTCTTAAATCTTACTTATTTATGTCTTGTGTAAAAATTCTTCTTAAACCATATTTATATATGTCTTTAAAAAAATTCTTAAATCGTATTTATATATGTCTTTAAAAGTATTCTTCCTAAACCTTTGTGAAATACGCTGAAATATACTTTTTTGCTAAAAGCAGAAAAAAGCCGCACCTCTACGTTTCAGATAGATTTATATTTGGTTTTATACAGTATTAAGATCAAATATTTTAGTAACACTAAAAATCTCGTTCATGAAAATAGAGAAATATTTAACGTAAAGCTTGATTATCTTTCTGTTGATTTATTGAGGCTTTCCCCAAATCTGTAACAAATTGTAGGGAATAAATTCCAGGAATTTTTTCGTGAAATGGAAGACGGCGAGAAGTTTTTCTTCTTTTAATATCTTTTCTATTTGTTTTAGAGTTAACTACCCCCGTGAGCAACTCAATGGGCTGTAAGTAGGGGCCCCATTATTAATTAGAGCCACTGGCTCCAAGGAAGGATAACTCTAGTACCGAAAGACAAAACACACCATGTATGTCTCCCCTAGGATCCGAAACAATCTCGGACGACTGATCCAAAGCCAAATTCTTAAACTAATCGGACACTGGGGCTGCGTTGTATTTCTGGAACAATTTCCATTTGTTTTAAATAGTATTAGCAATAGTATCGTTTTCTTTAGCAAAGGAGGTAATTTACAACGCAGCAGTTCCCATATGGAATGATAGAAAACTAGTGGCTCGTTTCACTACTTATAAGGGAACTATGGTCAGGGAGACTCTTTAAATTATCACGAAAAGCGATGTCTGCAATGCAAATTTGGAAGATGACAATCCGTTTTTTGGTGTAAATATAACAAGGATGGTAAGTCAGATAATATTAAATATTTGCACCAAAAAACTGATAGTCATCTTCAAAATTTGTGTTGTATGGTGTAATCCCGTATTCCATTCATGATGTCTGCAATAATGAGGTATAGTTTGAAATGCCGTTTCCGAGGACCTCCATTTCCGCAGACTCTGAGTTTTAGACTAATATGAAATATCACTTGATATTTTGCATGACGCGTAGCGTGAACATTTGGACCCTTGTAATAGTTAAACATTTGCGTGTTTGTAATGCGTTATGTGTTTAATACGCGTCTGATTTGAAACTCCAAACGAATAGTTGTTCTAGTGCAAGTTCGCCTTGATAAAGCCTCCCGTTGGAAGGCGAAAGCTTGGCATGATTAAATATTTTGATATACACCATTCTCACGGTTTATATGACGTTGCCTCCTTAGTTATTTTTGTTGTACTTATTATACTTTGGAAGTTTCTTAAAGATCCCTATTAGTATTAGACGTTTTCTTTATATGAAAATTCAACTTTTGCTAATATTTAGGAGAATTTGCTGTATTTTCTGTGTGCTAATATAATTTTTATTCTCTTTTGCCTTTTATTTTTATATTTATTTTATACTACATTTGTTTGTTTTTTTGAAGCGAGACTTGTATAAATACAAAGGTTTTGCATTGTATCCGACAGTCTACGCAACATCTTAAGATAACACCAAATTAAAAATCATTAACAAATTAGACGGCACGCACTTTTCTGAAGTATAACAGAAAAAGAGAAGTAGCTTTGAAATTCTTTACTTGAATCAAAGTTATGTTAGTAAAAGTACATCATCTGAACTGAACAATAGAAAACAGTTTTCAGATATGAGGTCACCGACCTCTGTCGAAAGATTGGAATTCCGAGATATAATTGGTGAATGAACGTAAATCCAGTAAATGCGTTTTCATTATCATTTTATATACTTTTTGCTTGAGAATCTTCATAACTACAATAATCAAGACTATTTAATGCATGCAATTGTCGGGAAAAACACGGTTCGCTTATTTATTTTGGAAATAATATTTTTGTGTAATAGATATCCAGAGTGTAAAATAATTTGAATAATTTGTTTAAACTTTCAGAAAGAAAAAAGTGCGATAGTATTTTTGTTTATCCTCATAAAAGGAAAGTTTGTGCTGTATTGCTATACAAGATATTTTTATCCTTACCCTTTCTCTAAAATCATATCCAGTTTTCTTCAGAGATAAAATACAGCTGCATTCCACAACAGTTTGTCGATGACATACCGCAGCTGCTGTAGACATTCCGACATAAGAAAATCAGTCATTACCGAGAAAAAAAAGCGAAAAAAGCGAAGGAAGAAAAAGTCTAATTGAAATGTGATGAAATGCCGATGGCCGGAAGAAATCCTTACGCACTAAGTATAAAAATGGGATCAATTATTATCCATCAGTCAGCGCTTGAAATTGTTCGGGACTTCTAAGCAGATAGAAGAACTGAAGTTCATGATAAACCGCGAAGCCACTGAAGTCCGGTTGCCAGATAGAACCGAAAGGATTTATTAATATTCATGGCGAGTTCACGTACGAAGGCAAACGCAAGTCACCATGGAGACCTTGCTGTGTGAGTTCGTGCAAAAGGCCACTCTCTCCCTCACACACACACACACACACACACACACAAAAATCGCTGCCCAATGGGAATCTGTTTTCTACGCTAGAAGAAGTCCTAAAGCAACTGAAGCAGGTTGCCTTGTGACGTCACTTGGGACGCAGCAAATATTTCTTACGTGTTACAAATTGATTGAATATATTCATTCTTCCGTGGTACTTGACACGGTTATGCATTTGACCGATTCTCCATTTTGTAGAGATAAAAGCGAACGGCGAAAAAAATTCTGATTTATTCGCAGGTAATCTTTGTTGAAATTGGAGAGGGGAGCTAAATTTTATTAACAATGCAGGCTACCACTGTGTTTACAAGGAATATGAATAAAAATTAACCAGAAACTAAAAGAATTTGACATTTATTTTGTTTAATCATTTAAAAAATCTTGTGCGTCCGTCTTTTAGATACATTTTTTGAGAATATTCTTTAAATGTATCTATTTATCGTGAATCATTTGAATTAGGGAAGCAAAAGAAATCGAAATATTTTCATCACTGTAAATTTTTAAATTTTGAGAAAAATGTATTTTAAAGAATGTTAATGAATTGCTATCAGTTTATCGTGAATAGGACAAAGCCCGAAAGTAGTGATTACTGCTACTCAGGGGCGCATTCACATTGGGCAGGTCATAAAATATGTAACACTTAATTTTTGTTGTGGATAAAATACATATATGTATCACAGAAACAAATTTTACAGACAAAGGATGCTCCAGTCAAAGGTTAAGAACTTGACACACAACAATCAGCTAGCAAAAATTAAATCATTCCACACAAATTAATGCCGAACTATACTTAAAATGGTAAAGTTAAACTAGTAGTCCGAACTTATTGGAGTAAAACAGAATTCAAAGTTTCCAAGATTTCGCACGTCAACCAGCTGGCTTTTTCAAGGAAGGTATACAGTAAACTTTTTGTAGACAATAAACAGTTAGCTGTATACCTCCCTTGAAAAAGCCATCTGGTTGACGTGCGAAATCCTGGAAACTTTGAATTCTATTTTACGACAATAAATTCGGATTACTAGTATAGCTTTACTATTTTAAGTAAGACTAACTGATACGCACTCTTCACCAAAAAGATTTTCCCACCAATAAGGAGTTGCATTACATGTACTCGAATTAGTATGAAAGCGCGAGAAAATGGTATGTGGAATCGAAGAGATAACGGAGATCTGGCTACATTGTTAAATACTGCAAATGACACGGATACCGTTAATTTTGCAGAAGGTTATGGTTGTCGAAAAGTGAACAACGTAGATTAAGGTGGACGTCAAGTAATTTTGATTCCTATGCTTCCAATGGAAAAACTTCTGTACACATTTTCTTCACAATTTTTTTTTTTTTTTTTTTTTGGTTGGAGGTTTAACGACCACCGTGAGCAACTTCACAATTTAATTCCTTCCCAAGGATGAAAATTTGAACATCGATTAAAATAGCTTCATTTTATAACTTGGAATACTTTATATTTTCTAAAACATAACCATAATTATGCAATACAACATTTGTTTGTCTACTGACGCCATCAAAGTACAGGTCGCGCCGTCTTTATAACCAGAAAGGTTTTAGCACCACCAAAGTAAAAGTTATTGATTTTTAATATAATTATGGTTATGTTTTAGAAAATATTAAGTATTCCAAGTTATAATATGAAGTTACTTTAATCGATGTTCAAATTTTCATCCTTGGGAACACACTAATTGAGAAGGAAATGTGTGCAAAAGTTTTTCCATTGGAAGTATAGGAAGCAAAATTACTTGACGTCCACCTTATAGAACAGAGCCTGATATGCAAATATGGTTAGCATCGACGCGTGTTTAACTCCATGCGTTTGTTTCGGAGGTTAACGACCATCATGAGAAACGTGATAAGGATGGGCGACTCTGAGCAGTCGCCCATCCTTAATTTAGGGAGTGACGCATACCACTAATTTAACCATCGCTTTGAGTTTTGTGTAAAATTCGTCACTTCTTGGTTTACGATTCTCTAATTGAACGGCAAATTACTTCACCGAACAACTTGTACAATTTGGCAACGCTGACAGTGAGTCAGAAGAAACGAAATGTACTCTGGGGTAATGGAGTAACTGAGATAAAAAATCTTGTTCAGGGGCGCAGCCAGGGTGCTCCCGTAAACAAGATGGCTAATGTGTCAGATGCGGGCCCTCGATTGCAATCGAAGCAGAGAAAACAATACTTAGCTTATTATTATTGTTATTATTAATTACTATTAAGTGAAAATTTATGACAAACTTGAAGCGAAGATTAAATCTCATGAAATATTTTGTATTTCATTTTAGATATACTAAACCAGAGACCTTTTCATGTTGGAAGGCAGCATTAAGTTAGCTGTAATCTAACAAATCCGCATTCAAGAAACTTTAATTAGATATACCAATATATTGACAAAAGTCACCGGACACCTTCAAAGGCAAATGAACAAATCAGTTGCGTTGTTAAGATGCGCGGTACAGCTGCAAACGGTATAAAAACAAGCCTGCAGATGACCTCGATGATATCGCACTGTGATGTTGAGTGAAAATGGCGCGGCAGGAGAGACTTGACTTTGAGAAAGGAAAGATTGTTGGGTGTTACATTAGTGGGTTGTCCAAGAGAAACCGAGAGGCGTTAAAACATACCCAAGTCAACTGTTTTGGATATACTGAATAAGTGGAAGACACAGGGCGTGCCTGAGGCAGCAGAACGTACCGGCAGAATAAAAGAAAATCAGTAATAGAGGATGTCGAAGGCTCAGGAGAGTCGTTACAGCTAATCGACGGAGTACAGTACAAGACCTCAGTGTACAGGTGAGTAAAAACGCTGGAACCTCGGTATGTACACGTACCATTCGCAGAGAACTTCATTCATTCCATGGGTTACCGTGGTCGTGCGGCTGCTCATAAGCCTTTCATCTCCACTCGGAATGTTACTTGTCGTTTAGCATAGTGTAAAGAACATTTATCGTAGACCGTAAATCAATGGAAACTGGTCCTATGGACAGATTAATCCAAATACACGATCCATCTGTCTGATAACAGTGTGTGGGTATAGCGGCAGCCGGGGGAATGCTATTTACCACAGTGTACTGTTCCTACGGTCAAGTTTGGAGCTGGCAGTGTACTCGTGTGGGGGTGTTTTTCGTGGTATGGTCTCGGCCCATTTGTTCTGCCACGAAGACAAATTTTATGTACCATTTCTATTTGAAATAATGCATGGTGACACCGCTAGAAGGAGGAAATAAATGTATATCGTGTTTTTTCCAAAATAATCAGAATTTGAAAATTCTTTTTGCGTTGGATAGTGATTACAAAGACGAATATTTTGCTTTTTCAATAAATAAGTAAAATATTTAGAAATCATTTTCGCGATTTTAGTTTATAAAAACTGGATGACGGGAAAGCAGCAACTCGAGAGAGCTTGAAGCCCCTTTCCACAGCCAAGCAGTAGTTTCCATACATACAGAAGATGATCACATGTTTTTAGTAAATTTCTGATAAGAAATTTCAGAAAATAAAAGAAGTTCAAAGAATTGAAACTGGCAAAAGCGTGTTAGATTAACACAAAAACATCTGCTGCAGTTAAATATCGTCTGCTAAGAAAATGGCGCACGTAAATCTGTGGATAGAAGGTTGTGTCTGTGCTCTTTACGAAGAGAAATATTCGTATTCTGTAATTAAACATGTTAGTAAAATAATGCAAGGCATTGATTATGATACGCTTTCCAACATAACAGAAAACATTACTCAAGTTATGAGGATAATGGCTGTGGAATAAATCACGCTCCTGTGCCCTGACCTTTGACCCCATTTCGATGATATTCAACAGAATTGATTCAGTATACCTCCGGAACAACATACTAAAGTTTTGTCACAATAGAAGCATTTTTAGTCAAGCTATGAAGATAATGGCTGTGGAATAAATCTCACTCCTGTTCTAAAAGCGTATGAACATCTTCTGTATTAAGAAAATAATGCAGAAAGAAACATCAGTTCAGTGAAGGAAATTTTTATACCAATGAGGACAAGGAGTTATGTAATACAGTCGTTTGCATATAACTATGCATTCTTCAGAATATAATGAATTAAAAGTTGTTCTTCGAGGGGACTTTACATGTAAAATATTGTGCCGTGATGTTAAATGGTTTTATATATAGTCATTTCAAACGTTTTGCACACTGCGCAGGTGCTGCCCGTAGGATGATGCAATCGCTACCATCGTAGCGCCAGTTGTGAGTCACACTTCGTTATACAAAACTGTGTCTACGTTTTCTGGTTAACTTGTTCCCGTTTCAAACATTCTGCCTAGAAATGGAGGAAGAAAGTAAGTTAGGTGAGATCTCGCGTAGTGACCAGCGATCCTACATTAAAATTGAAACTTTGCAAGGAAAATATCCTACCGAAATTCATAGAGCTTTGTGCGATTAGTGTAGCGGATTGTAGCACAATGTCACAGTGGTCTTCTCGTTCCCACCAAGGTCGGGAAAGCATCGAAGACGACACAAGAAGCTGCCGGCTATCAGGTGCAACAGATGACACTTCTGTGGTTATCGTCAACAGCATTTTGGAAGAAGGTCGACCTAAAACATGTGAAGCGATTGCATATGAAGCAAACATGTCTACCGCTTCTGTTTACAGAATCCTAACTGAAAAATTACAGAAGAGAAAAGTGGCTGCCAAATGGGTTCCGCATAATCTGAGTGAAGAGCAGCAAGTAGCTCGCAACTCTGCGGGAAACTAATCAGTACGATTCAGGATGTTTCGAATGAAGTGACCCGAGTAATCCGACGCCTCAACACTGGAGGTGTCCTGACTGGAATACAAGACTTGCCCAAACGTTGAGCCTCTGTCATAACGAAACATTGAGATAATATCTAGTTTCGAAAGAAATGCCGCAATCTCCATCTGTTCAGGCTCAATTTGTGTAGTTAAAGTAAGGATAAAAATATCTCTAGAGTCTAACTCTGGTGAAACGTATCCTGGCGCGCGGAGTTTTGACGCTCCATACATTCCCGTGACCTGCCGGTTGACAAAAACGTTTTTTAGAGCTCCTGAGTAAGACTTCAGGCTCGTGTCTACTTTTGGATTTTGCAACTTCGTCGGCTTTTTTGTGACGTGTTTCTTCGGTTATTCCTCACAAGTAGTGCGAGTGTCTTCGTATTGTGTTACATTTATCGTTTTTTTAGTTTTTGGGTGTTGCAAGTTGCGACACTTACTATTGTGTTTTTCGGCTAGCGGTCGAGATGGCTGCTTCTAATGTTCAAGTGTCAAGTTCTACTGCTGCTGTTTCTTCTTCGACGTCAATATCTACTGCTTCAATGTCTGCTATTTCATCGAATCTGTGTGCTGCGTCTTCAGCTGGTTCATCGCCTACGAATGTGCTTTCATCTTCAACCACTTAACTCGGGAGTGAGGGTTGGGGCCATGGGCCCGCCCTCACCTCCTCCATTTGCTAGCGCGCTTTGTTCTTCCTCACCACAATCTATTGCTTCTGTATCACCTGACATCACTCTGATTCATAAAGTGCTTAAGATCAAAATTGCCGACGTGTTGCATCACTCGGGAGCGAGTGCGCACCTTTTCACTGTATTGGAAATTGAGAAGTAATCGGAAAAGCGGAAAAGAAATGGAAAAAAAAAATTAATCAGATGAATGGGAGAGATTTTGGGGAGCTGGTGTAAGAATTATTAAAATAAGGATTTTATAAACTTCACGCTCTTCAGACGCTCTGCATTTCACAATTTAATTTTCCCCTTAGCTTTTCTTCCGTGGGTTCGCGCCTAGGAAGGTCAGGAAAGTACCGCTCTTCCCCTTCACCCCCACCCCACCCTCTCTCTCTTTCTCTCAGAGTCGAAGGGTTTCCAGCAGTCCGCTTGCTGTGGCATGGGACCGCGGGGCATCCTTTCCCTAACTGCTATGAGCCAGCAATATTGGGTAAGACATAGTAATTCAAATCAGAGAAATAGCGGGTAGACATTTTATTGGAGCTCGGCGCCAGTCGTCTTGAGATTTGATGCACCAGGTCTGGAAGAAAAGAATAGCTTGACGCCAGGCCAAGGAATACTATAGCAGTTTTATGATAGTAAGATTTACGACCTCAGAGATCCGTATGCAACGAAGTTCCTAGAATTTGAGGGCGGACACAGATTTTGGACGGGGCGAAGGATGGCAAGTCAGAGAAATGGCGGGAAACCCAGAGCAAATCAGATCGGGAAATGATAATTGTTTGACCAATCTGTAAATTGGTAGGAGGATCCGGGAAGAACAAATTTTTGGTAGGACAGGAAGAGGAGCGAGAGAAATATATCAGTCGGCATGAATACTTCGAAAGAAGGATGACAGAAGTCAGAGTCGGCATGAATACTTCGAAAGAAGGATGACAGAAGTCAGAGTCGGCATGAATACTGCGAAAGAAGGATGACAGAAGTCAGAGTCGGCATGAATACTTCAGGAAGAGAGGAGATAGCATAAAAACTTCGCTAGAATGATATTCCAGCCCTCATCGTGGGATAGAAGGTAGGATAATCCGACATTAAAGTTTCCTCTTGTTTACATAATTAGTATGTTGAACCGAAAATTTAAGAAGAGCATAGTAGACTAAGTTAAGGTTGAAAGTAAAACCAGCTCTAAACTAATGCTGAGAAAAGTAGGGCAGAAATAGAAGAATAATGAAATGGTTGAGTAAAGTAAATACCATTGATCAGAGCAGGAAATTGTGTAGTATAGGGAATCATTTTTAGTAAATTATGTTTCGAAATATTTCAGAATTATATTAAATGAAAATAAGAAATTAAAGTTAACCTTTAAATAAATAATTTTGCTAAAAGGGTCTTCAAACATTTTCATATGAATGAGTGTATATTTTACTAGATTTCAAGCCTTCATCAGGCAAAATAAACATATTTTATTTTCCCGTTATTATGAGTCGGCTACATTTCATTTGAGTGTACAATTTTGTAAAGAAAAAAAAAAAGGGTTAATAACGATTGAGTGTTGGATGTGTGAATAAATGATTTGGGATGAATGTTCAGAAAAATCCTCCAGTGCAATACTGAGTAACTTACGCATCAGTGCTAGTAAACAAATCAAAATTTGTAAGTTAACGAATTATTCAAAAAGAAATGAAAAGCTAGACGATTACTTTAAAACATTGCGGCACTCAGCGGACCCCGATACACGGAACGTCGGCTGGGTGAAACACAACGCCCATCCTCGAATAGCGAGCCTGTGTTTTCTCTAATACTGGGAAAACATAGTTTTTGAGATTCGAGTGATTACCCTTATTACTAATAATGACGCGGGGCAATCCAAAAGCCCCCACAGCATTAAATGGTGCCGTGTCACCAGGATTTTTCGAACCATGACTTATAGCGGACTGGAAAGGAAATATTAGAAGTTAAAAGTAAAAAATAAAAATTTGTTTGTTGGTTGATATTAGTGATGAGAATACAGTTCACGATAATAGTTCGGAATAATCAACATAGGAATAATAAATGAAGATTAAATGGAAATATATAGGCGACGAGTTAACGAGAAGAGAAAAATTCAATTTTTCATTCAGTTGATAAGTGTATGTATATAATTTGTATTTCTGTATAGTGTGTAAAGTGCAGTACTTCATGATAAGTATAGGGAATTTTCCCCAGATGTCGAATTGGGTTAGGGGTGACCTAAGAGTTATGTTTTGATCCTCAGGTAAGTATTGAGAAAAATAATTGGGTACTAGTAAGCAAGGCAGGAAGTTAGTTGGGTAGTAACTGCAGAGTATTTATATGCGTAGCAAATGTGGTAGTGAGTAGCAAGGAATTTTGTTATTGAATAAAGTGTCGGTGGAACAGTAAGAATTCTAATTGTATCAAGATGGGGGATAGTGATGGTGAGGAAAATTCAAACGAAGCTAGGGGAGCAGAAAGTAACGAGATTCAAGAAGACAGCAATAGACAAGTAGACGCAACTAGAAATACTCAAAGAACCATCCAATCAATGGCGGGAATGCTATCTTATTTGCCAAATTTTTCAGGAAATACCGATGAGGGAATCAATGCAAAACAATTTTTCGAGATGATTGATAGTGTGGCTGAGGTAGCAGGATGGACGGACGCCGTTAAAATTCTGGCGGCGAAAGCAAAATGCAGGGCAGCGGCGAGCCAATTTCTGGCAGACGTAGCTGATATCAGGAGGGAGACCAGTTATAAGAAGTTCAAAGAAGCCATTATTGAAAGATTCGAATCCCAGCAACCGGTGATGGTCCGTATGCATAAGTTTACAACGTGCCGTCAAAGAGCAGGAGAAAAAGTTTCGGAATACGTGACCAGATTGAGGGGCTAGCTCACCAATACCTAGGGCAGGTAGATCAGTCGAACCGTGAGGTAAGGGAAATGGCAGACCAGGCAAAAATGTCCCAATTCCTTAACGGGCTAGACCCGAAGTTAAAAAGATCGGTATTATCATTTGCACCGAACACTTTCGCTGAAGCAGTCAAGCGGGCGACCTTAGAGGAGCAGAATAATGAACTTATTGCCTCTAGTGTAAACGTAACAGACACCGAAGAGTGGAACCAAGATAGAGTTCGGAGAGGAGTACCGAAAGATAACACAGATAGTGCGGTATCTGAATTATGCAACTTGCTTGCCCGTCAGATGGCCGACCACGAATCACAGGTCAATACGTTGAGAAATGAAGCAACGGAGTTAAACAGGAGGTTAGAACAAGCGGAGAGGACACACCGGGAGCATGTGCAAAGAATTAGAAGGCTAGAGGAAAACAATAATCAGCAAAGAGTAGATAGAAGGGATCCGAACCAAATTTGTTTTAGGTGTGGAAGCCCAAACCACTTTTAAAGGAATGTTCTCTTAGCAATCCAACATCTTTTGGTAATAGATACGTAGGAAATAATTCAAGGAGATATGGATATGCCGGAGACAATAATTTTAGGGAGCAAGGTTTTTCCGGGGAAAGGCGAACGGCTAACCCATTAAGCCAAGGCAGCCATCGGGAGCAGGATTTCCCTACGGGAGGGCGCTCGGTGCATTCGCCTCCTCCGCCAGATGTAAGAGGAACTCGAGGACGCAGCAGCTATCCTAGCGGGCGCAGGGCGAATTACGATAGAGGAGCAGAACACGAAAATTTCCGGGATAGAGGATACGATTCAAGGAGAAATGATGTGGAAAGATATAGTAGGCAGAATCAGCAGGTGCACTTCCAGGATAATTATTCTGGCAGAGCAAATGATAGGAGGCAAGGACAGAGGAATTTAAACTAGGTGGAGGTCGTGATAACGGGACCGTTCTCGGCCGGAGAAATAGAAAGAAAAAGGTCTCTGTAGTGTTAACCACTTGTTCAATCCAGGAGCACGAAGCTTTGCCACTGATTGAAGTAAAAATTGCAGGACATCGATATCGCAGTTTACTGGATTCTGGGGCAGGGGTGTCAATTTTGTGTCCTACAGCGTTGCAGGAGATTTGTAAGAGAATGCAGTGCAGGCCTCAGGAATCATTAATGAAAATCTCAGGAATAACTGGAACCCCTTTAGAAATAGCAGCCTGTTATGAGTTACCAATACAGATAGGGAAGGATGTTGTTAAACATACCTATCACGTTACTCGGAAGAAGTTGCACCCAGATTATTCGCTTATCTTGGGGTGGGATTTTCTAAAGGCCCACGGTTTTGCATTTGATGCAGGGTCAGGGATTTTAGAGAGAAGAACGCCGGTATCGAAGAGGAGGGCCCGTAAGCAGCGTAGAGAAGAGAAACGTAGGGCAGCTCGTGTGAATAAGATTGCACCAGTGGTGAGAAGAGAAGAGCAGATAAAGAGGAAAGAGATTACTTATCCTCCGGATGAAACCAAAGCAGGAAAGCTAATTAGGAAGGAAATAATTCCTCCGAGCGCAGAGAAAATCGTTTGGGTCAATTGCCCACCTTTTTCGAGGAATTATTTAGGGCAAGTGTTAGTGCAGCCAGTGGAAAAATTTAGTCAAGGATGTGTTAGGGTAGGGCGTTCAGTGAATACTCTAGGAACCTCGGGTAAAATTCCAGTTTTAATGGCTAATTTAACAGAGCAACCCTTCCACCTTAACAAAAGCACGAAGTTAGTGTACATTCAGCCTATCGTTGATGCGGGGACGCTCCAGGAGGGTAAAAGAGAAAAATTACCTCCGCTTACTCCTAAGGATTTTAATCTTGAAGAAGTGGATCCAAAGTGGAGGCGACCACTCGCTTCTCTTATAATGAATTATAGAGACGTTTTTGCCCGTTCTATGAGCGAGTTGGGTAAATGCAATTTACTCTACCATGAGATCAATCTGAACACGGACGTGCCAATCGTAGGAAAAATGTATAGAGTTCCACATCACCTCAGGCAGGAAGCTCAACAGCAAATCAAGGATTTGTTGGATGCCGGCATTATTACGGAGAGCGCTTCACCCTACAGAGCACCAATGTTGCTCGTTGCTAAAAAAGCATCCCATCAATTTCGTTTATGTATAGACTTCAGGGCTTTAAATGAAGCAGCTATACCCGATAGCTATCCCTTGCCTAGAATAGAAGACTTATTAGAGCAGGCTCAGGGCAACAAATTCTTCACCACGTTAGATATGAAAGCAGGCTTTAATCAGATGGAGATAGCGGAGCGCGACAAGCACAAAACAGCATTCACTACCCCATGGGGCTTGTTTCAATTCGAGAGGTTGTGTTTTGGCTACAAAACTTCTCCGAATAGCTTTCAGAGATTGAGTGATGCTCTTCTGTACGGATTGGCAGATTTTAACATAATGTGTTTCATAGATGATATATTTATCGCGTCAAAAGATGAAGAGACACACCTTATCAAATTGGAAGCTGTTTTTAAACGTCTCAGAGAACACCATTTGAAGTTAACGCCGGACAAGTGCTCATTTATGAAAACGGAAGTAAAATTTTTGGGTCATGTGGTTAGTGGAGAAGGAATTCGTCCAGATCCCAGTAATCTGCATAAGGTCAATATTTTTGGAACTCCTAAGACTCTCAGGAGCTTACGGGGATTTTTGGGTTTATGCAATTACTACCGGAAATTTATACCATCCTATTCTGACATTGTAGCACCCATGACCGACTTGACAAAACAAGGGAAATTTAATTGGACACCAGAAGCCAACCGAGCATTTCTTCAAATCAAGAATTGTCTATTAAGTGACACGGTATTAATTCATCCTGATTACAGCAAACCTTTTTACCTTCACTGTGACGCAAGTCATACAGGAGTGGGCTCGGTCTTGGAACAATACTCATCTGATGGCATATTGCAGCCAATCGCATTTATGTCACGGAAATTAAATCCAGCCGAAATGAACTACCCAGTTATCGAAAAGGAGATGTTGGCCGTAGTTTGTGCCCTAAAGCATTGGAGACATTATTTACTAGGAAAAGAGTTCTATGTGATTAGCGACCATCGTCCTCTTACGTATCTTCAAAATATCAAAGACGCAAATAGCAGATTGAATCGGTGGAGAATGGCTCTTAGTGAATTTTCTTACAAAATTTTGTATCAACAAGGGAAGCAAAATGTCGTGGCTGATTATTTGAGCAGGCAGCACGGAGTTGAGTCACCGGAGAGCGCTGAAGGAGAAATCAGGGGCGTGTCTCTTCTGACCGCTGAAGAGGACCAATCAGAAACAGCTCGTGTTAAAGCACTGCAAAGAGCAGACGCCGATCTCGCTCCGATCATTGACATGCTGGAAAAACAACGCATCCCAGTAGGCAAACATAGGGTTAAGGATAGTTTTTTCCTAAACTCTGAAGGATTGTTATATCATTTCCAATATCCTGACAGGAGCGCATCTGGAGATGAATTTTGGGAGCAGCTTGTAGTTCCTCACGCTATGATACATGAAGTTTTAAAACGTTGTCATGATATTCCCTCGGTAGGACACTTCGGCGGAGACAAAACTGTCTCCTATGTTAGAAAACGTTATTTTTGGATAAACTTGTATGCGGATGTTAAAAATTATGTAGCTTCTTGCGAAAAATGTAATGAAAGGACAAACCACAAACTAAAAGGAGTAGAGAAACTGCAGCGAGTGGAAACGGGTTCTTACCCCTTTCAAAAATTTCTTTAGACATTTGTGGCCCGTATCCTACAACTGCTGACGGAAATAAATACCTACTTGTCATGATTGATTCGTTCACCAGGTATGCTGTTTTAGTGCCTATGCCAGACCAAAAAGCAACTACAGTCGCAAGGGCATATTTCGACCATGTCATGAGTATTTATGGTACGCCGGAAACTAATTTGTCAGATAACGGTGGATGCTTCATCTCTGAGGTATTCACCAATTTATTGGCAAGATTGGGCATAAGAAGATTGAATACGACATCCTTTGCACCCTGGAGTAATGGCCAAAACGAAGCTAGCCACAGGTTTCTTAACAAATCATTAAGTTGTCTAGTTAATGAGAGACAAGACGACTGGGACACCTACATTCCTATGATAAGACTAGCATATAATACTACAAACCATTCAGCAACCAAATATGCTCCAAGCTATTTGGTGTTTGGGAAAGATTTAACGGTTCCATCCGACATTTTACTTCCGCCTCGCCGACAAACATATTATAGTGAAGAGGATTATGTAGAGGCATTCAACAATAAGATGAGAAAAGCCTACGAGTTGGTTCATGGAAATCTGCAGGAGGCTGCAGCTAAGCAGGAAAAGTATGCAGACAGGTTTGCCAGAGAAAAGGACCTGAGAATTGGTGACAGAGTATTTTTGCATACGCCTTATATCGACCGTGGTCTTTCTGATAAAATTGCCAGAAAAAACAGCGGTGAGTGGAAAATTGTGTCTTTTCCATCAGCCGTCAATGTGCGACTAGTATCTTTGAAGGACGAGAGGAAACAACAGGTAGTGCATAAGAACCGCGTATTCAAAGCACCTCTACGGAGACATCACCTAGAGAATAACTCACCGGAGCGAGAGCACGTCGAAGAAGCAGAAAACGATAATGAGGAGTTAGAAGATTTAACAGCTCATTCGGATTCGACAGAAGAGTACGAATTTATTCCTCAATTTGATTTGGAGGTTACGCCGACAGCGGTGGCAGTGCAGAGCACGCCTCAGCAAGCTAGCAATCCGATCGCCGAAAAGGTGAGAAGGACGCCGTTCCTTAGAGAACCGTACATGCTGAGAAACCGTAACTCGCAACCAGAGCCGACCGTGAATCATGTTACGAAGCCTAAAACGGTGTATACTCCAGTATATAGCAATATACCGGAAGGTGTGAGTGTCACAAAACCAGAGCAGCAGGAGATGGCTAAAAGGAATCAAAAGTTTGGAGCCACGGACAAGGCTGAGTTAATAGGGAAATTTATTGCTCAACTGAAGCTAGCACCTAAATCATCGGGAGAATCGTGGATCGAGCAGGCGGAAAATTGCTTACAGGATATTCAGAACGTAAGCGAGAACTCGACAGCAGAAAATTCGAATGATGATACTGTACGGTATGTGTATCCGAAGTATGCTGAGGTACGACGAACATCCCAGGAATCTTGGGTATAGCATGGAGAGCTAGGCAGAAGCGGAGAGCCGAAAAAAAAAAAAAAAAAAAAACTTGAGTGCTCAATTTTGGTTATGAACGCTGAAAATCAAAATCAGTAGAAGCCTACATTTTAAATCGCACTCAGTATTGGCAATTCAGCAGGTTTAGCACAGCAGAGTATTATTGATAACCAGAGTATGGTATCAAATTTCATTGTATTTAAAAACCTGTGTGTCAGAGTTATTTTGTCTTCACGGACGCATTCGTAAAGGTTGGGTAACTTGTGGGATAAAATTTAGAGAAAATATTTTTTTCCTCTGAAAACATTTTTGCAAATAATGTTAATGATTTGTCACACTTTATGATAATTGTCACTTTACTTCAGGTATATTTCTTCTAATTCACTGCGTATATCACTTGTAATTGTTAATTCTCATGCGATAAATTGGGAAGGTGTAACTTTGAATAGCCAACAGTTCTATCAGTGCATATATTGATTGCGTGAAAGGCAAGTACTCATCAGCCAGGAATAGTTTAGGTACTTTAGTTGCAGGAGAAAAATGATTGAGTTCAGTGCTTTCAGGTTAAAATTATGTTCGCTACGTTGATTATTGATTAACATAATTGTCCAAATAGGTTAAGTAGTATCAACTTATTTATGCGTAAATTTCAGTTACCTAGATAAGAATAAAGGTAATAACAGTAATTCGCATCAGAGTAGTATCCGTAGTGTTCGGAATTTTATTAGATGGACATTCTGCTGTGGGAGGCACTTATATAATAGAATAATAATTGTCACCAATACTTATTAAAAGTTAGCACATTCAGTTGCATATCAATTTTGAGTAGTAAAGATAGTAAGAATAGTTAGCGATGTCAACTCTCGACAGCATTTCGCAGTTTACAGTAGCGAATAAATAATTCATCGCTAATTCTTCAATCAGTTCAGTAATGATATATATTCTCGGTATTGTAAAGCAAATTAGTAATTTTCTTGACAAGCACGTGAGTAGAGGATATCAGGAGAGTATTACCTTTTGGGAGATTTGCTTAGGGCAGTTAAGCCGAAAATAGTGGTTTCACTAGGCTAAGAATAATGAATGGGAGAGATAATAATTCGGAGCACGCCTGGGATACCCTACGAAAAATAAAGGTTCACTTACCTTGTGTGTATCCAGTGTAATCCAAATAATGTAGCTGAAAAAAAAAAAAAAAAAAAAAAAAAAAAAAAAAAAAAAACATGTGTAAGGGAAATAAGGTAGAAAGAAAAAAAAATATATATTGGGTGACATTATGGTCAAGGCACTTTGGCAAAGGGTATCTGACCATAACGTACAAGAGCGTAAGACCATGCGGCGTGTCTTTTAGAAGAATGAAGAAAAAAAAGCGTGGCAGAGTCAACGGGGCTTCCTTTCTGGAAGAAGGAGTAAAAAACAGGAAACGGCGACAGGAAGTAATTCCTATCGTTCCTACACCCCCAAGCCCCAATGGACCAGAAAAGGCAAGCAGGAAACGGGTTGTAATAACCTTGGGTGGAAAGGTCAAGATTGACTCCCAGCTTTTGGCGTGAGTACCTGAGCGAAAGGGGTGACTTCATATGACCCCCGAACGCAAGCAAGGGGTTTCTCTCAGACCCAGCTAAAGAAAAGGGTGTTTAGAGCGAAATCGATGTAGAGGGCTAAACACTTAAGCAGTTAGTAAAACAAATAAAGGAGAATATTTTAAAGTAAAAGTATAAATCACAAAAGGGGAAAGTAGTTAAATGGAAGAAATAGTGTCTTATGCGAAAATTCAGTGTTGATTCGGAAGCATGGTCGTGTACATTCTGCGCGCCGACGATGGGAGTTTCAGGAATAAATTTTTGTTTAGGTGAAGGTGATGTGTGAAATGGATGTGTGTGTGTGAATGATTGAGTGATTTTGGCTTAATTATAGAGCATCGAAATTTCTTGTCATTTCCTTGTAATCGTAATCGCAAAAATGCACACTTACATGAAAGGATAAAAGAAAAATAAAATACAATATAATAATAATAATAATAATAAAAAGAAATAAGTGAATAAAATAAAATAGAAGCAAAGAGAAAAGGAGAGCCGAGTCAAAACGAGGAGATTAGTGGCCGTGCGCCAAGGTAATGTTAAGAATCCACGGATTCACGAAAAAAAAAAAAGATATGTGTTAGTTTGATATAAGCTTGTTCTACTATGCTCATATTGATTTCCAGAAGGAAAGGTTAAACAGATTAGGCATAATTCTAACAATAATCGAGAAAAAAAAAAAAAAAAAAAAAAAGAGGAACCGTATGGCGGAGTGTCCTATTTCTATGCTGAAGTTTTTTTTACAGGGCTAGGTCAGCAATAACCAGAGTAGTGGCTACATGCAAAGCAGAGACTATGTGCAGACACATATAGCAGCTTCATCCCAATAGCTGTCCGTGTCGAGGTATTCGGACCGCTGCTTTGAAAGAAAAAAAAAAAAAAGAGAAAAGAACACTAAATATACATTCCTGTGGGACAATGCCCTTTGACAGACATTGCTTATGAATGAAAGAATCAATTCTCCAGAGTGTGAGCGTTCCTACCACTATTGTGGGGACAGTGGAAGCGCCACAGAGAGATGACAAAGGGACTTGTGAAAGTGAGTGATCTCATCCTCTCAGTGGAATTTGCGTACAAAGCGCAGTGAGTCTGCCAGGACTCTGGACGCAGCGAAAAGAAAAGAGGAAAATTTTCTTTCCTCTGACAGTCAATATCCGAGGACGGAAAAGCGTCGAAAGAAGGAGCTTCCAGTAGAAATATTACGATAATAGTGTTGTGCAAGCCGTTCGGAATCAACAGTGCATGAACTATGTAGTGTTGGCAGCATCAGTTCGCGTTGTTACTGCTATTTGTGGAGGTATAAAGGACCTCTACTGTCATTGGTGTAGACGATATACTGTCTGCGGTTTTCGTAAAAAAGGCTTCGCCTGAAGGAGCGAGTGCTATAAATTTGTGCAAATAACATTAACCAGGAACTTCAGCGGCACTTGAAGTTACCGACGCTTCATTCGAACTGAACAACCGTCGCTGCATTCAAACTGATCAACGAACTGCGGGAAGGTACGGACGGAATACGGCAAATGTTACTCAGAGTGACTGGAACGGACAATTTCGTGTATCCTGTGTGGAACTGAGCAACGGAGATGACGTTACCTCGGACCACTCAATGTGGTGGTCTTGGACATTGTATTATAAAACTGTGAAGTACACTTATCCTGGAATTTATGGAATAGGTGGTGTGACATTCCAAGTGTGACCGTAGTGTCCACTGATTTCGAATTCTGTGCTGAATCTGAGCACCAGATAAAGTGAAAGAAAAAAAAAAAAAAAAAACACTACTCTAATTGTTGTGCGATGCTGATAAGCGCATGGTGCGTTCACGAAAAAAAAAAAAAAAACACTTTTTAGATGATTCATACCTAAGCAGTGTGTTACTTGTCATCGTCAATTACTAATGAAAAAAAAAAAAGTGACTACCTGTACATATATTTCAATTATTTATGCAAGACCCTAATAACCATTCTTTATAGTCATTTAACTCTAAAAATTGTGCATTTATGTATTGCAGTGTGATGTATGTGATTATGTTATTTACTTGCTCTGATCAACGTAGGGCATCGGCAGAAATAATGAAGACGGGATATTCTAACTCAGGGTCTTCTTGCCCTGATTTCAGTCTTTCAATTCTGCGAAGGGAGATAATGTTGCATCACTCGGGAGCGAGTGCGCACCTTTTCACTGTATTGGAAATTGAGAAGTAATCGGAAAAGCGGAAAAGAAATGGAAAAAAAAATTAATCAGATGAATGGGAGAGATTTTGGGGAGCTGGTGTAAGAATTATTAAAATAAGGATTTTATAAACTTCACGCTCTTCAGACGCTCTGCATTTCACAATTTAATTTTCCCCTTAGCTTTTCTTCCGTGGGTTCGCGCCTAGGAAGGTCAGGAAAGTACCGCTCTTCCCCTTCACCCCCACCCCACCCTCTCTCTCTTTCTCTCAGAGTCGAAGGGTTTCCAGCAGTCCGCTTGCTGTGGCATGGGACCGCGGGGCATCCTTTCCCTAACTGCTACGAGCCAGCAATATTGGGTAAGACATAGTAATTCAAATCAGAGAAATAGCGGGTAGACATTTTATTGGAGCTCGGCGCCAGTCGTCTTGAGATTTGATGCACCAGGTCTGGAAGAAAAGAATAGCTTGACGCCAGGCCAAGGAATACTATAGCAGTTTTATGATAGTAAGATTTACGACCTCAGAGATCCGTAGGCAACGAAGTTCCTAGAATTTGAGGGCGGACACAGATTTTGGACGGGGCGAAGGATGGCAAGTCAGAGAAATGGCGGGAAACCCAGAGCAAATCAGATCGGGAAATGATAATTGTTTGACCAATCTGTAAATTGGTAGGAGGATCCGGGAAGAACAAATTTTTGGTAGGACAGGAAGAGGAGCGAGAGAAATATATCAGTCGGCATGAATACTTCGAAAGAAGGATGACAGAAGTCAGAGTCGGCATGAATACTTCGAAAGAAGGATGACAGAAGTCAGAGTCGGCATGAATACTGCGAAAGAAGGATGACAGAAGTCAGAGTCGGCATGAATACTTCAGGAAGAGAGGAGATAGCATAAAAACTTCGCTAGAATGATATTCCAGCCCTCATCGTGGGATAGAAGGTAGGATAATCCGACATTAAAGTTTCCTCTTGTTTACATAATTAGTATGTTGAACCGAAAATTTAAGAAGAGCATAGTAGACTAAGTTAAGGTTGAAAGTAAAACCAGCTCTAAACTAATGCTGAGAAAAGTAGGGCAGAAATAGAAGAATAATGAAATGGTTGAGTAAAGTAAATACCATTGATCAGAGCAGGAAATTGTGTAGTATAGGGAATCATTTTTAGTAAATTATGTTTCGAAATATTTCAGAATTATATTAAATGAAAATAAGAAATTAAAGTTAACCTTTAAATAAATAATTTTGCTAAAAGGGTCTTCAAACATTTTCATATGAATGAGTGTATATTTTACTAGATTTCAAGCCTTCATCAGGCAAAATAAACATATTTTATTTTCCCGTTATTATGAGTCGGCTACATTTCATTTGAGTGTACAATTTTGTAAAGAAAAAAAAAAAAAAAGGGTTAATAACGATTGAGTGTTGGATGTGTGAATAAATGATTTGGGATGAATGTTCAGAAAAATCCTCCAGTGCAATACTGAGTAACTTACGCATCAGTGCTAGTAAACAAATCAAAATTTGTAAGTTAACGAATTATTCAAAAAGAAATGAAAAGCTAGACGATTACTTTAAAACATTGCGGCACTCAGCGGACCCCGATACACGGAACGTCGGCTGGGTGAAACACAACGCCCATCCTCGAATAGCGAGCCTGTGTTTTCTCTAATACTGGGAAAACATAGTTTTTGAGATTCGAGTGATTACCCTTATTACTAATAATGACGCGGGGCAATCCAAAAGCCCCCACAGCAGACGTCTCCCCACCAGATAAGGAGTTCTTTTCTGTTAAGTGTATATTTCCCGTCTTTGCGTGACACCCCCTACCCTTCTACCTAGATGCTGTGTGCAAAACTGTTCCCAAAGTGAGTTTAGTGTCTGTTATCCGCATTGGGGTCGTTGTACATCTCACCCATACAGCTGCTGCTGATAAAGTAATACACGCCGGAACTGATATTGGTGAGTTTCATATCCAGCCAACTCCATTAGCTCAACGTGCAATAACCGTCACTCTCTCCCCTGTTCCTTCAGCTATACCAGACCACCTGCTTGTAAAAACTTTGTGGTCGTGTGGTTGGTGAAACTAAGTATCCTGCTGCAGCTCGAGGGTTCCCTTGTGGTTTTGTTCAAGGTGGTCGACGCCAGTACCGGGTTGTTTTCCCATCCGAGCAAGCCATACTGGACCGCCCGGAAACGATAGAACTTGCCTCAAACAGCCGCACTTTTATTTTCAACTTATTCGCAGGCATTCAACGTTTCATGTGCAAAGCAGGCCACCTTGCTTCTGAATGTCCTCATCGTGCTGACGTGTCTTCTGCTTTCCGACCTCCAACCAGTGCTGTTCTTCAATCCACCCAGTTTTATCAACTCTCAGTTTCACCAGACCCCGACTCCACCGTTTCAGCCACCAGTTCGCCGTCGTTTGCTACTACTCCTGTTCACCCGCCTCAGAACAGTACTTCAGTGTCTGGGTACACCCCTGACTCCGGTTGCAGCCGACCCATTGCCTGTCTCTCAACATGATGATTCATTTCGGCCTCTACAGTCCACGGTGGAGTCAAGGTCTCCCGTTTCCTCTAACAAATGTCCTTTCTCAACTGCTTCCCATCCCCCCCCCAAGAAATCAGCCTCTGCATCTTCCGACGCACGGCGGATATTTAGTGGTTAGTTTATTTTTCTTATTGGAGGTTTAACGACCATCGTGACTTAGTGGTTCGAGCGTTCGTACCTGCCCGGGATCGAGGCTGAGGTTCTCCCGTGGCAGTCATGAACGTTGACCACTAGGCCATCCGCGGTCCTTCATAGGAAGATAACAGAGTTTTGGGTTATTTGCAATAAGTAGCGGAGGTCGCAGAATGGAAGTCTGAAACGGGTAGAGCGTTCCACAATTTAGGATTTTCTCATAAAAGTTTTCTATTTCTTGCCATTAAATCTTTCTCAAATTATGTCTTTTTTTTTTTTTTTTTTTTTTCTATTTGCTAAATCTTAACTAATAAATGCGGTTACTGTGAACCCACGTGAAAGAAAGGAATTAACAGAAACTGTAAATGATTTACATCCCCAAAACTAAAGCTACATCACGCCTAGTAAATCTGGACGAAAATCAAGGCTAAGGAATATAATTTCTGTAGGACTGCTGTAGGCAGCACTACAAAAAATAAGTGGCGTAAATTCACAGAAAATTTCTGAAAATAACATTCAGCAAAGTTGCCGTTA
Organism: Macrothele yani; assembly: GCA_039090855.1. Classification (NCBI taxonomy): domain Eukaryota; kingdom Metazoa; phylum Arthropoda; class Arachnida; order Araneae; family Macrothelidae; genus Macrothele; species Macrothele yani. Next base: position 4,409,088 of record CM077009.1, read on the forward strand.
AATGCCAGTCTTTTAACGGAATTTTGGTTTTTAAAAGTGCTCTTTTTTTTTTTTTCTTTTCTTTTCTTTTTTTTAACTTCCGTACTTTAACAGATTTTCCGTAGTCAGTAATTCCTTTTATTTCAAAAAAGTCTGTTTTAGATTTTATTCGTATTTATAAAGAAATTTTGCAAAATCGAATCTGCTGAATTTTTCAGCCCTTACGCGAGATAATCCTTTTGGACAGGTAGTGGAGATCAAGCCTTTGGGTTGAAGCCCCGCGTCTTAACCACTGAGCCAGAAAGTCACAGGAATCAGATTCACGTTCAATGTAAAACTAATTGGGCGACGATTTTTTTTTTTCAGTAATGCGATTGATTTGGTAATTTTATTTTCTATTGGAACTTTTTTTAATACGTTTGTAATCATTTTATTTTTTTCTGTAAGAGGTCTTATTACAAATTACGTATTTTTTTCATCGTGGTTTTTCGAAGCAACAGAATGATTTGGAGTTAGAGATTTTTTTAACTGACAATAACTTCCAATTTTCTTTAAAACAAGGTGCAATGCACTGTTTTATAAAAATATTTTACAAAACTTCTAAGTATAAAATTAATTCCTGATAACTATATACTGTATAATAGGTGGTGCACAAAATAGGGAAGAGGAGAAACATCGTGTACCACCATAACCAAAATTCATGCGATAGGCTATCCACAATATCCGATCTCGCTAAAGAACTTCAAAATCAAATACTTCGTCAGACAATTGAAATTTAACAGGTAATCAAACCCACAAGTATTCGCGTGAATCTCTATTGCCGGAAATTGTTCATCTGGAAACGGAAAAAGTGAGAACTGAGTTTTTCCGTAAATACGAGAAAGGAATAATAAGAAAGGAATTGCGGAAAGGTTTCTGAAAATACAGAATTTTTCTGGCGTACGAAAAATCCGTGAAATTCAGTTGGTTTTTTTTCAGTCATGTCACGGAAAAGTATGAGAAATATGCTTCGTTAATTCGCTAAAGAAATCATGGAAAGTGGCTCGTGAATTTCAGAAATCTTTTTACAGTGAGTTTAGCATATTTTCGAGATTTGAGCATTCCTTCCGTGAACATTTTTCTGTGAACCTTTTTTTCCCCCGTGGGTAATTTTTCAGTGACACCCAAGAAGTTTGGAAAGGAACCGGTAAAGAGAGATTAGTTTTAAATCATGATTCTAACTATGCAAATTTTATTTTTGTGGGGTAGGGTAACAACCAGAGATGGAAACAGGTCACGGGTCAACAATTTCTAGTGAGTCAAACGGGTCGGGTAAAGATGTTCCTGACCTGGTTTTATTTGTTTCATTTTTAAAAAGTAAAAAAAAAAAAAAAATTTTTTTTCAATGAAAAATCTGCTCTGTGGGATTTTGTGCTCTGGATACTGGTGCCCGCCTATTGAAAAATGTTTTGTCGTGCAATATGAAGAAAGAGTGTCCTCACAAGGAAAAGTGCCCCTTCCTTCTGAAGAGCATTTTGGAAACTTTTTTTTTTTTTTTTTTTTTTTTTTTTTGAAGGTTTGACAACCATCGTGAGCAACTGAGTGGGCTATAAGCAGTCGCCCGTCCCTAATTTAGGGCCACTGGTTCCAGGGAAGGGAGAGAGCCAGTGCCGTAAGACAAACGCAACACCCATGCCTCACCGTGATTCGAACCCGGACCCATCTCGAACCAAAGCTATCACTTAGACCACTGCGACACCGGGGGCGGCATTGAAAACTTTCACCATAAACTTGGGAAAATTGGTGCTGCTGTGAAACGTAATCTGAAGCTTGATATATAAATATACAAGTTGCTTAACTCAAAAATTTTGACTGTAGCGCCATCAAAATTAGGTGGAACAGCCTTAGCATTACAGCGGAGGGACTTTTTGACTTTCGCAGATGTGTTTGAAAACATGTGTAAAAGAGTTATCTTGTGTCTTGCAAATGAATGACAACAGTTTCAATACTTCCTGTAAGTAAGTGAGTAAGCTATACGTTCCTATAATACATTTGTTTGATTTCCATATAACCTAAGATATCCACTGCGGAGAGACTTGTACATATATTATAGTTCAAGGCAGATTTGTCCGCTCCGGGTCAGTTACAGATCCGGCTCGGGTCCAATTAATGACCGGGTCCGGGTCCAAAATTTTTGACCCGTTTCCAACTCTGGTAACCAGCGTGAGCAACTCAATGGGTTCTTAGCAGAACCCGTTCCTAACTTGGGGCTACTGGCTCCACAGAGGGGAGAGAGCCAGCGCCGTAAGACAAGTGCACCATCCAATGCCTCTCCTGTGGTTTGGGCCCAGCCCAATCTCTGACGAATGATCAGAAGCCAACGGTGAAAAAAACTGCGCCAGCCGAGTGGCATATCTTAATAGCTTTTACTTTTTATGCTTCAGTGAAACTGAAACTTCGCTTTAAAAATCTTTGATTTGTTTTGATTGCACAAAATATTTTTTCATCATAGTAAGATACTTCACATTTCATGCCTATGTCCATGCACCGTTGACTTATTGAACAAAGAAAGTAGAAAACATACATTCAATTAGGAAAATTTAATTTCTACAATGTAACTTCAAACGGTCTTCCGCTGAAAAGTGGAAACGAATTTTAAATACTGGCTAAAAATGGGTTATGGTCCTCAAAATCTGAATGCCACGATTTTGACCTTGAAAACGACTACCAACTTAAGCACAGGCCCGACGAGAGGATTTTTGGGCCCCTGGGCAATCTTGAGGGAAAGGCCCTAAAGTTTTCCTCAGTCCCTCCTCCCAACAAAAAGATTTTAGAAGAGCGCAGAATTAATATAATTTAGATTAACCACAGGTACAAACTCTTGTACATGATAAAACAAAATGCCATCAAATTGCTAATATTTTATCAGAATTATTTTATGGTTGTTTTGTACAATTCTGAAATTCATTCTTAACTAATACTCTATAAAAAAATTCAGGATTCCGATGCTCTATGAATGACATAATTTTAAAGCTAAAACTATTTCTATTAAATTTTGAGTACTCAATATTTGAAAACTAAAACAGGTTAACTTTTTTGTCAAATTAGTTATTAATTTACAAAAACACTTTATAATTAAATATCAAAATAGAAAAAAAAGTTAATAAACAAATTCGGTTACCTAATAGTTTTTATAAACAACAGTAGCTCTTCTGGCTCTTTTAGTCGACAATTACTTCATCAAAGTTCGAGCAAAGATCTGCCTCCATGGCAAGAGTGGTTAGTCCAGTCTTTTTATCCCATGGTTGATTTACAATAACTTCCATTGGTAAGGGAAGCAATACGGGAAGTTCCTGTTTTTGTAGTTTTTGTGACAGGGGAGAATGCAAGCGTGGAAACCAAAGCGGCTGCTCCGGGAGGAGCAAATGTTTTACTTTTCATCAGGAACCTTTCGCTGAAAATTCATTTATTTATTTATTTTGAGGTTTAACGACCAGCGTGAGCAACTCAATGGGCTATAAGCTGTCGCCCGTCTCTAATTTAGGGTCACTGGTTCCAGGGAAGGGAGAGAGCCAGTGCCGTAAGACCAACACAATGTCCATGCCACACGGGATTCGAAGCCGGACCCGTTTCGGACGAATGATCAAAAGCCATCTCTTAGACCACTGCGCCACCGGGGTAGCGAAAATTCGTTACAAACATTCACTAGGATATCGCCCCCACCCCCGACGCCCGGGCAGTTACCCCCTTTTGCCCCTTCCTCTCGTCGGACCTGATTGAGCAACAAGAAAATTCAGAAGGATTCTGATGCTCTATAAAAAAATTCAGGATTCCGATGCTCTATGAATAATTCAGAAGGATTATGATGCTCTATAACTGATAGCAGATGTACAAAAAATATGCAGCCTGTACTTACGCGAATTACAACTCTCAGCAAATAAGAATTTATTTTTTATTAAAATTGGGAATATAACATATCTATTTTTTTCCCCAATTTTAATAAAAAATAAATTCTTATTTGCTGAGAGTTGTAATTAAAATTGGGAATATACATATCTAATGGGATGTAAGGTCAGGTGATGCGTAACATCACAGCCTCTCCTTGACAAATGTCAACCCCGCCTTCTCGTGGTGCATCCTGTTCCCCTAAAGGGGCTCTGACGACCGCCAATAGCGGTATAACTATACCATCGAGATTAGAGGAAATTCTATCCCACACTCACCAACCCGCTTGGCCAGCGTGGTGAGTTATGGCCAAACCCCTCCAAAATGACTCCACAACTTAAATCTTGGCCCTCAGTCTCCGGCAGCTGGAATGTACCTGGCCAAGGCAGCGGCCAGTGCGACATGAAGGCAGAGGGTGCTAAGAATCCCCGGAGGACCGGACTAGGCTGCCATCTGATGCTGACCTTGGCAACGTACAATGGACGCTCCCTATCTTCTGATTCAAGGCTTCTTGAATTGGAAGAGGAACTACAAAGGATCAAGTGGGACATCGTGGGGCTAAGTGAGGTAAGGAGAAAAGGAGAAGATCTCATCGAACTGAAAAGTGGACATCTCTTCTACTATCGTGGGACAGATACTGGCAGAACTAGTGGTGTTGGATTTATAATAAACAAGAAACTGAAGGATAAAGTGGTAGAAGTTGAAAGTTCCTCTGACAGAGCTGCACGACTAGTTATCCAACTATCGAGAAGATACCAGGCTCAGATTATTCAAACTTATGCACCCACCACAAGTCATCCTGAAGAAGAAATTGAAGAATTTTATGAGGAAATTTGTCATCTAAATAATAAAGGTAAGCAGCACTTGAAGATAATTATGGGAGATTTCAATGCAAAAATAGGGCAACGGCAACAGAATGAAACTTCAGTAGGTAAATTCGGTCACGGCAACAGAAACCAGCGTGGAAATACTCTCGTTGAGTTTGCAGAGGCAGAAGGGTTTTTCATCTTGAACTCCTTCTTCAAGAAAAAGCCACACAGGAAATGGACATGGAGACATCCAAATGGGACGACAAGTGAAATTGATTTTATTATGTGTAACAAAAAATTCGTCATAGAAGACTGCAGTGTGCTAAACAAGTTCAACACAGGTAGTGACCATAGATTGGTGAGATGTAAGATGCACCTCAACACTAAACTTGAACGTGGCAAGCTCATAAGATAAACAAAATCTATTGACATAACCAACCTTAAAAAACACCATAATACCTTCAAGTTGGAACTGAAGAACAGGTTCTCTGCTTTAGAAGGCCTAACATCGGAAGAAGTGGACATCTCTAAAGTTAACAGAAAAGTAACCAAAGCTCTTATGGAAACAGCAACAAAATTAGCTGGGTCTAACAACAAGTTAAATGTAAATAAATTATCAGGAAAAACGAAAATGTTGATGCAAAAAAGAAGAGAGATGAGGACAACTAAAGAAGATGTGACTTCCAAAGTGGAATATATAGAGCTATGCAAGACAGTACGAAAAAGTATCACTGAAGACGTAAGAAAATTCAACTGTGAACTAGTGAGGAAAGCAATTGAAAACAACCAAAGCCTAAAGATAGCAAAGGGACATCTCAGTAAGGAAAGAAAACAGATTATGGCACTGAGAAAAGATGGTTCTGTAACAAGAAATAGAGGCGAAATTTTGACAAGAGTGAAAGATTTCTACTCCAAATTATATGAAAGGGATGATACATGCACTCCAGACATCATGAAAGATACCAGTATCAGAGTTCCTCCAGTCCTTCCAGCAGAAGTTGCACATGCAATCAAGAACATGAAGCGAGGAAAAGCTCCAGGAGAAGATGGAATTACTGTAGACATCATACAAGAAGCAAGTGGAGAAATCGAAACAGTACTCGCCCAAATGTTCACTCGATGCCTTAATGAAGGAAAGATTCCTGAGGATTGGAACACCGCTACAATGATCCTGCTACATAAGAAAGGTGACATTGAGGATCTCGGAAACTACAGACCTATCAGCCTCCTATCAGTAGTTTATAAAATCTTCACTAAAGTTCTTTCACACCGCTTGAAGGTAACACTGGACATGGCTCAACCGAGAGAACAAGCTGGATTCAGGAGTGGCTACAGCACAATAGATCATATCCATGTGCTGAGAGAACTAATTGAAAGAGCGAGGGAATATGAACTTCCATTGTGCATGGCTTTTATCGATTATGAAAAAGCCTTTGATTCGGTGAAACCATCAGCAGTTACAATGGCTCTGAAAACCTGCGGTATTGAAGATGCATACATTAATATTATTAATAACATCTATGAAAATGCAAGTGCAAAGATTAGGCTGTTTGAAAATACAACACACATAAAAATTGGAAAGGGAGTGAGACAAGGTGACACCATATCTCCGAAGCTCTTTAATGCCACATTGGAGGGTGTTTTTCAGTCACTGAGCTGGGAAAACAAGGGGATAAAGATTAATGGAGATTATCTAACCCACCTTCGTTTTGCTGATGACGTAGCCATTTTTGCAACTACCCCATCAGAGCTGCAGAGTATGATCCAGGAACTTGCTGACAAGAGTAAAGAAGTGGGATTAAAAATGAACTTTCAGAAGACAAAAGTGATGTTCAATGCTTTTACAAGAAATGAAGATTTATCGATTGATGGAGAAAAGCTGGAGATAACAGACACGTATGTTTATCTTGGACAGCACATATCAAGTGAGGGTCACATTGATGAAGAAATTAATCGGCGTACAAAACTTGCCTGGAGAGCTTTTGGAAGAAACAGCATAATTTTCAAGAGCAATATGCCATTATGTCTTAAAAGAAAAGTGTTTGATCAATGCATCCTTCCAGTGCTTACGTATGGTGCAGAGACGTGGACCTTAACTAAAAGAGACATACAAAGGCTGCAGACAACTCAAAGTTGCATGGAGAGGTGCATACTTGGTGTAACCAGGAGAGATAAGAAGAGGAACTCGTGGATCCGAAAAATGACAAGAGTAGAAGACATCATGATCAGAGTTAAATCCCTGAAATGGCAATGGGCTGGACATACTGCCAGAAGGACAGATCATCGATGGACAGCCGAAATTTTAGATTGGATTCCAAGGGACAGGAAAAGACCCAGGAAAAGACCACATGGGAGATGGGTGGATGAAATTCGAAAGTATGCAGGGGTGACATGGAGGAGACTGGCACAAGACAGACCGTTGTGGAGGAAACTTGGGGAGACCTTCGTCCAGCAGTGGATTGATAATGGTTGACAATGATGATGATGATGACATATCTAATTGTATTCTAAAATTCAATTTTAATTACCAATTTTCTTTTGGCCAATGCTCTGCACATATTTTTCATAAGTAAAAATTTAATAATAAAGCTCTAAATATTGGCCGCCTACATACATTTTCTTTTTTTTAGCTAAGGGATTTACTGATCACCGTGAGCAACTCGATGGGCTATATGCAGTCACCCGTCCCTAATTCAGTCACTGGTTCCAGGGAAGGGAGACAACCTGTGTCGTAAGACAAATACCCCACCTATGCCTCATATGGGATTCGAACCAAGGTTCAGCTCGGATTAGTCAGAAACCAACGGCTCTGACCACTCAAGTACAGTTTCAGGTGAGGAAATTAGTCTCGTAAGGCCAAATACAATGTCGCTGCCTCGGTGAACGTGTGGTTAGAGACAAGGTTTCTGGCTGGTTCGGGTCCCTAAAGGAGTCGTCCGGGAAACTGCGCTGGATCTCTCTTCCTTACATCGAACAAGTGACCCGAAATTAGGGGCAGGTAACTGCTTTATAGGCCCTTAGGTGTTCATAGGGGTTGTCAATCCAAGAAGCACAAAAAAAGAAAGAAAATTCTATCTCTTATCGTGGATTGACCTTCATGAACAACAGCAGTTTACACAAAATGACGAGACGATAAGATGGGTTATTGTTTTCGGTAGCCTGCTATAACCGAGCGGCTTACTGATCTACGTCTGATGTATAGATCAGTAAGGCGAGCACGGGGACATCTAAAACTGAGACCAAAATACATATTATCCATATAAAACTGCTTTCCAGCAAGTCGCCAAAACATTGTCTTGGGACGTAAAAGCTCCATGGGTACTAGAACAATATTATAAACAATATGAAGTAAAAAGCACAAAACATCATGCATTGAAAACGCCGAAGATACGGGAAAACATACGAGATGGTATACTTACCATTTTCACTCTTTTGGGTAGATGCATAGACAGATATTAGCAAGTAAAAATATAAGACGAGACCACTCACGTGCTAGCCACATCTATTCTTCGAACGTGGCAGACGTTTTTCTACGAAAAATACTAGTGGTCATTTATATGCACCCTGGTCAAAATATTACGAATCTCTGATGTGGATGAACATACTGAAAGCACACATGAAAAGTCTGGACAATGCAAAGTTGATGTGTTTGGCGCAATCGGACACGCAACAGTATTATTCCAACGCAAGCTTGAGAAAAAAACATGGCACATCACCTAGGAAGTGACAAGAACAACGTAATCACTGGGCGGTTTGGCAATTCGCCAAATTAAGCACTCTTCTGTGGTAGCTAGTAACGCAGTTGGTCTTAGGCAGGTAATATATTCAGCAACACACGAATTTTGCAGAGCTGAAACATCTTGTTCCATTATCCGGAGACACTCACGTCAGTGACAAACAATACATAGTCTTGAACCCAAAGATTAGATGGCAGACATTATTTTGCCTATTCCTGATGGCCGGAAAAGTGTGGAAAACCGCATCCATGGAATCAACGAGTGTATAATCACCTTTCAAGCATTCATGCCGCTGACATTTGTATTCTTGTATATACAGCTGGCACGGTTTATCATCTTTTTTTTTTTTTTTTTTTTGAGGTTTAACGACCACCGTGAGCAATTCAATGGGCTATAAAGCTGATCTGATCATATCATATGTGGAGGATCTTAAGATGGGAGTGTCCACCCCAGATCTTAAACAACCCTTAGAAATAGGAAGCTAGGATATTTGGGCTAGAGTGCCCGATATGAAAGTGACACGGAAGTGAAGTAGAATGGGGAGGGAGACGCCCTTATTTATTACCGGGGGCAGTACCCGGGGTCCGACTGCTTAACGTGCCCATCCGACGCACGGCGGATATTTAGTGGATCGAACCTGAGGTCCTTTCCGTGGCAGTCACGAACGTTGCCCACTAGGCCACCCGCGGCCCAATGGGCTATAAGCGGTCGCCCATCCGTAATTTAGGGTCACTGGTTCCAGGGATGGGAGAGAGCCAGTGCCGTAATACAAACACAACACCCTTGCCTCACGGGATTCGAACCCGGGCCCCTTTCGGATGTATGGTCAGAAGCCATCGCTTAGACCACTGCGCCACAGGGTCGGCCAGCACGGGTTGGGTCCGATCAGTGTTAGCTGTTCCTTTGCTGTAGTTTGGGGGTTTAACGACCACCATCGCCCGTCCCTAATTTAGGGTCTTCAAAATATATATTAACCATGATCAAGGGACGGAGGACTGCTATAAGCAGTCACCCGTGACAGACTGTTTATCTATTGTATTTGCCTATTAACTGCAATCTCCACATGTAATACATTTTACCAAATTAGTTCAGAAACTGAAACTTTCTGAGGGTCAAAATATGTTAAACTATTGATAAAAAAGTGCATCTTTAGGACATTACTATCCATTATCTTTCTTTTCTTTTTTTTTTTTTTTTTTTTTTTCGGGGCAGGGGTGTAACGACCAGCATGAGAAACTCCAAGGGCTAAAAATAGTCGACCTTCCCTAATTTGGGGCAGTAGTTCCTGGGAGGAACGTAAATCAGTGCTGTAATGCAACTAAACAAACCACCATAAACAAACACCTATGCCGCATGCGGGACTCGAAAGGGCACATCTCAAACAAATGGTCAGAAATTAGCACTGCATCACCGGGGCAACTTATACATTTTCTGGCTTTTATAGGATTTTTTTTTCTTTGTACATATGTATGCATTCTTGTGTACAACGCCGACCCAGTACCAAAGTGATCAGAGGCGAAGGCTTCTGAACAGTAGGTCCAAAATGACCTGGGTTCGAGTCCCACACGTGGAATGTGTGGGTGGTTTGTCTCATGGCACTGGCTCTCTCTCTCTCACCTCCTTAGAAGCAGCGCCTCTGCCGCCTCGGTGGCGCAGTGGTCTAAGGCGTTGGCCTCTGAACATTCGTCCGTAAGGGGTCCGGGTTCGAATCCCGGTCAGGCATGGATGTTGTGTTTGTCTTACGGCACTGGCTCTCTCCCTTCCCTGGAACCAGTGACCCTAAATTAGGGACGGGCGACTGCTTATAGCCCATTGAGTTGCTCACGGTGGTCGTTAAACCTCCAATCAAAAAAAAAAAAAAAAGAAGCAGCGCCTCTAAATTAGAGACAGGCACAGCGGCAGACTGGCGTTCCATAAGCGGCCCTGGAAGCTATTTTGTGCGGCTCACTTTTTTTATTGGAGGTTTGGAGGTTTAACGACCACCGTGAGCAACTCATTGAGCTATAAGCAGTCGCCCGTTCCTAGTTTGGGGTCACTGCCTCCAGGGAAGGGAGACAGTCATGCCTCAACTGGATTCGAGACCGGACCCATCTCGGACGAATGGTGAGTAGCCACCTCTTAGACCACTGCGCCAGAGGGGTGGTCCCGAAGTTTTCGGTAGGTGAGTCTCAATGCAATAACGTATACAATAAATTCCGGGTTGCTATTTCGGACAATTGATAGCATATTTCATGAGATCGTATTGATTATTCAACTGCAACTAGCCAAAGCTGAATGAGGTGTACGATATCAGTCCAAACGGACGGGGCTTAAATCTGAAAGTCGAGTTTTTTATTCTTTTTATTGCGGGTTTAACGACGACAGTGAGCAACTCAATGGGCTGTAAACAGTCACCCATCCCTAATTTAGGGCCACTGGTTCCAGGGAAGGAAGAGAGCTAGTGCCATAAAACAAGTACAACATCCATGCCTCACCGGGATTCGAACCAGGACCTACCTCGGACGAATGATCAGAAGCCATCGCTCAGACCACCGCGCCACCAGTGCGGCGGAAAGGAGTTCAAAAATAGTGTTTGGTACAATAGAACATCCACTACGTAGTCTTCTTTTTTGTTTTGTTTTTATTTTTCGGAGCTATCAAAAGTGGTCAGCAAACTTTGCTATTGTCGGAAAAGTCATGACGTATTTTAGCCATGTTTCGCAAAAGTCATTTATTGATAGAAAGAACAAAGATCAATCAATGATATAATGCCCGTTTTGTTCGATAACATTTTGCGATCTGTCAGTGAGCTGCAGAATGCCTCGTTCAGAGAAGGACCTGTCTTTCGTGGCGAAAAAATGTACAAGGTGTTGATTTACAGCCTCATCTGAATTGAACGTTATACCACGCAAGGACTGTTGAAGAGAGCGAAACAAGTGGAAGTCTGATTGTGCAAGGTCAGGCGAGTATGCTGGGCGTGGCAACACATCCCACCCAAGCTCCAATAATTTTTGGCGGGTAATCAAACTTGTGTGTGGTCTCGCGTTGTTGTGATGGAACACACCTTTACGATGAACGAGCTCTGGACGTTTCTGGATGATGGATTCGTTCAAACTGTCCAATTGCCGACAGTACACATTCGAATTGATTGTTTGGTTCCGTGGTAGGAGCTCGAAAAACACGACACCTTTAAAATCCCACCTCACTGAGACCAGAACCTTCCGCTGATGAATGTCTGCTTTGGATGTCGTTTGAGGCGAAGCAGCACGTCGGGACCAAGATCGTTTGCGCAGCACATTGTTGTACCCAATCCACTTTTCGTCATCAGTTATCAGTCGCTTCAAAAATGGATCGTTTTCCTCGCGTTTAATGAGCATATCGCAGATGTTTATTCGCGCCGTCAATTGAGCTTCTTTGAGTTCATGAGCAACCCACACATCGAGCTTGCTTACGTATCCCAGCTTCTTCAGGTGGTAGTGAACGCTTGAATGATGGATGTGTAATGTGTCTGCAATCTCTCGTGTCGTGTAACGTGGGTTTGACTCGATCAATGCCTTGACTTGGTCGTCATCAACCTCGGTTGGCCTCCCGGACCGAGGAGCACCGTTGAGGTCAAAATCACCAGCACGGAATTTTGCGAACCACCGCTGGCACTGACGTTCTTGTAGAGCATTATCACTGTACTCTTTACGCAACTTTTCACAAGCTTGACGCGCGTTCTTCCCTTTACGGAAGTAAAACAGTAAAATATGGCGAAAATGCACAGTTTGGACTTCCATCTTCAACTTGATGTCAAATCTCCGCAAATCAACCAAATCGCTCACTATTCCTTTTAGACTGCAGCTAGAACTAGCACCTGTCGAATGCCATAGCGATAACAGAGCTGCACATGCCTCTAGTACTACTAAAACCGCCCGAACGCCATCGGGTGCCAAAATACGTCATGACTTTTCCGACAACCCAATATTTTATTGTAACTTGGTTTTCTTGTACAAAAATACTGAAGTGCTAGCATATCTTTAATTTTTTATTCTTGAGTCAGTACATGGTCTACGGGTTCAAAATATAGCTGCCCACCGGGAATTATTCCGGTATCCTGGCGCCTCAGCCCGCGCATGGACAGGGGATTGCTTTTAGCCCTTAGATTTCCTAATGAGCTGTTCAATCCCGAAACACAAGAACGCTGATTTTGCTGAATAACGATGTTGCACTTCAAAGCGTTATGTACATTAAATGCATATTTCTGAACAAAATGAAAAAAAGATAAACATTTCTTTCCTGCAAGCGATATACCAGCACACACTGTGATGCTTTATTAAACAGATTGCGAGTGAAAGAACAATTTTCTTCATATTTATTGAGAAGAAATATTTGTCTCGACATCTCCACGTGCTGCTCGTTATGTTTTCACCACTTTTGTTATGTGATCTTTTTAAATCATCATCATTGTCAACCATTATCAATCCACTGCTGGATGGTTTCCCCAAGTTTCTTCCACAACAGTCGGTCTTGCGTCAGTCTCCTCCATGTCACTCTCGCGTGCTTTTGAATTTCATCCACCCATCTCTCATGTGCTCTACTTCTCGGCCTCTTTCTGTCCCTTGGTATCCAAGCTAAAATTTTGGTGGTCCGTCTTTCCGGCATAAGTCCAGCCCATTGCCATTTCAGGTTCAGGGATTTTACTCTGATCATGATACTAATAAGTACACTGTTGTGCAAACATTAAGGACGAAGAGGAGAAATTAGCATAACAGCGGAAACAGCAGGCAGAACAGACCTAAGGACCACTCAGGAGATAGACTAGGGTCCGGTACGGTAGGGCATGCGCATATATGCAGCATGACGTAAGGGGGAGGAGTGTCGGAAGGGTATAAAGCACACGGGCGGTGTACGCTCAGCAATTAGGTGAAAACTATTGCACGGTGTACATCGGTTTGAACGACGTCGAGTTGCTGCCACCATGTGATATGGCCAACGGGCAATCCAGTAGCCGACATCTGGATGACTTTACCCGAGGTCGTGTCATTGGGAAGTTGGAAGAAGTTCGAAGTGTGACTAACGTAGCCGAGGAGTTCGGGATCGCTCACAGCATCGTTTCACGAGCTTGGAGAGCATTTCAAACGACAGGAACAGCTGTCCGACAGTTTAGAAGTGGTCGTACACGAGCAACCACTGCGGCGGACGACCGGTATAATGTCCTACAGACGACAGACAGCGGGAGAAATCGCAAGGCACATGCAACAGACAACTGGACGTCCGTTATCGCGTTTTACCGTGGCCAGGAGGCTGCACAAAGGTGGTCTATTTGCACGACAACCAGTACGGTGTGTGCCATTAACGCCCGCTCATCGGAGACGGCGGTTTCTGTGGTGCCAGGAACACAAGAACTGGACACATCAGCAATGGGTTCTAGTTCTCTTTACGGATGAGAGCCGATTTAGTCTGACGAGCGATTATGGACGTATACACATCTGGAGAGAGCAGGGAACACGCAATCACACCTCCAACATCATCGAAAGGGACCGGTTTGGAGGTGGCGGAGTTCTCGTTTGGGGCGGTATCATGCTTGGTAGTCGTACTGACTTCCACATCTTCCAAGGAGGTTGTCACTGGTGTCCGCTATTGTACCGAGGTTCTCCTGCCTCACGTGCGTCTGTTTAGAGGTGTTGTGTGTCCTGAGTTCCTCTTCATGGACGACAACGCTACACCTCATCGTACAGTGGCTGTCGCGGAGCTGTTGGAGAGCGAAGATATTCAACGCATGGATTGGCCCGCAAGGTCCCCGGACCTAAATCCAATCGAACACGTGTGGGACCTTCTCGGGAGACGCTTGGCAGCACGTCACCAGCCGCCAGCAACGATTCCGCAGCTGCGATTGGCGCTACAAGAGGAATGGGCCGCGATGCCTCAAAAGCTCCTTGACAACCTCGTCCTCAGCATGGACAGACGTTGTAAATCCTGCAATGCAGTCAGGGGTGATCATATCCCTATCTAAAGACTAGATTTTTCTTGGCAGCCGCCTGTCACATGGACGTTTCTGTCTTCTGTCCAGTTGTGCTCGAAGCTACATTTTCAATAAAGTGCCTTTGTATCCTTTGCATTCCTTGTTTGGACGGTTTTTTTCACTTGTCCCATATTCTTACATCTTGGGGATCTTATGGTATGATTTGAGTCGATGTGGATCCCTTCTGCGCGACGTTACATTCGAAAAACCGTCTCGTCCTTAATTTTTGCACGCCAGTGTATATGCATGTTCAGCAGTCGAAAGGGCATAAGGAAAAGGAAAAAAAAGAATTAACTGTTTGTCTGGCTTTCTCAATGGAAGACAAATCAGGCACGTGATTATAAGTAGGACATTCAGTCCCTGTTCCAGCCAATAGCGCTTCCGGAAATATCACGTGATTTAAGGAATTATTTTTTAATTATTTTTTTTTTAAGTAACACGATTTGTAGTGCAATTTTCCGCTACAAGCTACTTGATTCTGTGGCGCGCTACTGCTACAACTACATTTTTCTATTTGTATAGCGATGCAACATACAACGCTACTCTAAAAGTAGCGTGCTACTTCCGATCATTGGTTAGCTCTTGTGTTGTTGTTATGCCTCTTAACCACAAAATGTTTAAAAACTCATTTCCATTAAATGGTTTGGCTCACAATAGTAGTAATCCACAGAAAAGTTACTTTAACAGCCGAGTGGATCGGTGAGTATATATTGGGTTGGAAAGAAAGTAAAGTTTGCAAATGCAAAACAACAGAAAAGTGCTAATTACCGTATATACAAGTACAAATCAGTCCAAAATGTAGTCTCCATCGTTTACCACGACCTGATTCCATCGCTTGGGCAGCTGTTGGATACCGTCCCTGTAGAATTGTGGCGGCTTGGACGTATGGAAGCAAAGCGACTTTCCGGTTCGTGAACCGCTGTCCGTCCTGGAAATACTGCAACGACCGGAAAAGGTGGTAGGCGCCTGGAGCAATGTCCGGGGAATATGCTGACTGCGGCAGCAGCTCCCAGCCAAGGTCCCTGATCTTGAAACAGATCACACGTGCTGTGTGAGATGTCGCACCATCCTGTTGTAGGAGGTCGCCCTTGCGGTTCAGCAGCGCTGATCGTTTCGTCGTGAGCGATACGTTCTAATCGTCGAGTTGACGGCAGTACACATCGGTGGTGATAGTGGTTCCGGCAGCAGCTCGAGAAACACGACACCCTGTATATCCCACCAAACGGGCAGCAGGCCCTTAGGTGGTTGCAAGTCGGTTTTGATGGTCGGCATGGGCTTGTTATGAGTCCAACTACTATTTTCGGGCGCAGGCATTGTCACGCAAGGCCAATTTCTTGTTATCTGTCACAATGCGGTCCAAGAACGGTTCAACTTGGTCACGTGCAAGCAAGGAAATGCGTACACTCATGCGATTTTCTTTCTGCTCAACTGTGAATTGATGGGGTACCCAAACTCCAATCTTGTGCACCTCCTAAGGTGACGCAAGTGCACGATAATGATAGTGTGGGTAATCCCAGCTGTTCGGCCAACTCCCGCGTGTTCTCACGTCGGTCGGTTTCTAATTAGGTCTTCAGAATGTCCATAGTCACTCTAGCGGGTCTTCCGGCTTTGGGACGGTCTGACAGGTCAAAATTTCCCTCCAGAAACTCGTTCGAACCAACGACAGCACTGACGATGTGATATGGCATTGGGGTACACATTAGTAATGTTCTTTGCAGCACTTGACGGGGTGCTACCGCTTCGAAATTCATGCGGCATGCAATGGCGGATGTGCTCCTTGTCCACTTTCATGTTGGCTGGCGCTCACAGCCTTCGCCTTCTGACGGTTAACTGCCACTGACTTAAGCCACCTACCTGCTGATGTCATGTCGGTGTGCTGCGCAATATCAGTGGGCAATGAGCGCCGTGGCCGAGGCTTCGACTTCGGGTACCTCGTCATCGGACATTACTTTCTTCCTAACATAATAGCTTATTCTCGCACCGTAAGAACAACAGAGTAAAAAATAAATAAAAGTATGACAGAAAGAGGGTTTCAATTTTTGACCACTATTATATAACTTATTTTCTAATTCACAGTGCATAAATGGATCCAAGCAAAAATTAACTGTTCCGAAAATAAAGCAAATATACCCATACTTTCACGATTTTTTACATTTTTTTATTGCTGGCAAGATAATGCAGACAATTTTTTATGGCAACAATAGCACTGGCAAAGCTCATAGACAACATGTCTACAGATGAAAAACACAGTATACAATAAAATCTTCAGTTTCGTACTCATTTGATTTTACACAAATTACCAAGAGAATAATAGAAAGGAGATAAGAGATCAGATACCACAAACTGTAAAACATATAATTTTTCAGAAAACTTTTGTTTTAATGAGTTTTGGCATTGTAAGTACATGATACTTTTATCGGATGTAAATGATAAGGTAGACCAAAATTCTTTGGGGAAAAGGAATAGCTGCGAAAGAGGTTCCTCTTGCCACTTTAAAAAAAAACTGCGAAATCTTTTTCCTTGGAAAATTTGGGGGCAGGATAAAAATTTTCTTGGGGAACATGAAGCCCTAAGCCTCTGTTCCTGAAGTCACACACACGGCCACAAGGATGCAACAGTATGATACGCTTCTGGTATCTCAATGATAAGGATTGTTGAATTTTCGTCGTTTAAAGTGGTTTAGACATGACTATTAAACAAAGCTTGTTTCTCCTTGGACTTGCCCATTATGTGTGACCTATTTAGTCACGCCTGGCTGGCTTGACATATGTCACGCATGGTCAGTTAACAAACGAGCAACTATTCAAAAAGAAAATTCGCTGTCTTGACATTCACACATCAGGCAATGAAGAAATCGAACGTTGAACCACTTACAATGATTAATGATTAACAGCAAATGAGCTACCACACGCAACGAGGGTGACGATTTTTTGGGATTCAAAGATGTTATGACAGATATTATTTCCTCAGCATCTGAAAGAACTATTTACTGAGGAAGACCAACAGATGGTGCGTCAAGTTGTCACGGGAGAGTAGCAGTCACATTCAACTGACCTAAACATCGTTACTGCCAACATAATGAAAATGACACGTGAACATTCTCACGCCATGATCTTTTACGATTTTATGTATGGAAAGACTCAACAGGAGTGCTTGGAAAGATTTTTGATCTCAAGTCAAATCGATTACCTCGTTAAAATATCGAACTATCTTCCTGAATAATGCTATCGCGCCTACTTTCTTTAATATCTGTACCACCCGCACCACTCCAACGCACACTATATGGATAAAAGTCACCGGACACCCTTCAAAAGCAAATGAACGGATCCGCTGCGTTGTAAAGATGCGCAGTACAGTTGCAAATGGTATAAAAACAAACCTGCGGATGACCGTGATCATATCGCACTGTGATGTCGAGTGAAAATGTCGCGGCAGGAGAGAACTGACTTTGAAAAAGGAAAGATTGTTGCGTGTTACATTAGTGGGTTGTCCAAAAGAGAAACCGAGAGGCGTTTACACATACCAAGTCAACTGTTCTGGATGTACTGAATAAGTGGAAGACACATGGCGTACCTGAAGCAGCAAAACGTACCGGCAGACCAAAGAAAATCGGCGATAGAGGACGTCGAAGCTTCAGGAGAGTCGTTACAGCTAATCAACAGAGTACTGCACAAGACCTCAGTGTACAGGTGAGTAAAAATGCTGGAACCTATGTATGTACACGTACCATTCGCAGAGAACTTCATTCCATGGGTTACCGTGGTCGTGCGGCTGCGCATAAGCCTTTAATCTCCACTCGGAATGCTACTCGTCGTTTAGCATGGTGTAAAGAACATTTATCGTAGACCGTAGATCAATAAAAACGGGTCCTATGGAATGATGAATCTAGATACAAGATCCATCAGTCTGATGGCCGTGTGTGGGTATGGCGGCAGCCGGAGGAGGAACGCTATTTATCACAGTGTACTGTTTCTACGGTTAAGGCTAGTGTTAGCAGTGTATTCGCGTGGGAATATTTTTCGTGGTATGGTCCCGGCCCATTTGTAATCGTAGACAAACCTGTTAACCAGCACCTCTCACTCGATTTTCTGGACAGTTATGCCCTACCAACTCTGTGGCGTTACTATGGAACCGAGCCTTGTTGGTACCAGCAGGATAATGCACCAAGCCATAAAGCAAAGACTGTTACGGTGTGATTTGACGATAATTCCGTATCGTGTTTGGACTGGGCAGCACAGAGCCCTGTTCTTAATCCCATAGAACACACGTGGGATGAATTAGAGCGCCGCATAAGTTTTTTTTATTGGAGGTTTAACGACCACCGTGAGAAACTCAATTGGCTATAAGCAGTCGCCCGTCCCTAATTTAGGGTCACTAGTTCCAGGGAAGGGAGAGAGCCAGTGCCGTAAGACAAACACAACATCCATGCCTCACCGGGATTCGAACCCGGACCCCGTTCGGACGACTGATCAGAGGCCATCGCTTAGACCACTGCGCCACCAGGGCGGCTAAGTAGTTTGGAACCAAGGCCTACTACTAACAGTTAGCGACAGCATTATGTATTTAATGGAAGCGCATACCTATCGTTGTGTTCCAAAAACTTGTCGAAAGCATGTCTCGAAGGGTCAGTGCATGCATTAAGGCCAAAGGTGGACCAACACCGTACTAATATTACGTATGTCAGTAAATGCTATGTTGTGTTTCTCTTTTAAGTGTCCGGTGACTTTTGTCAGTATAGTGTATGTTCTTACCGAGGTGCTGAAGCTCATGGAAGTGTTTTCGTTTCATCGAGACTTTTTTTTTTTGATTGGAGGTTTAACGACCGCCGTGAGCAACTCAATGGGCTATAAGCAGTCGCCCGTCCCTAATTTAGGGTCAGTGGTTCCAGGGAAGGGAGAGAGCCAGTGCCGTAAGACAAACACAACATCCATGCCTCACCGGGATTCGAACCCGGACCCCTTCTGGACGAATGATCAGAGGCCATCGCTTAGACCACTGCACCACCGGGGCGGCTCATCGAGACTTCGTAGACTATTTGACATTACCACTATACTACGGTGGTCTCAACCTTACTGACATTAACCTCAAATATTGTATAAATACGATTCTTCGTTTCCTTCAGCTCGCTTATCGTTCCTGCTCATCACACCACCTTATCCTCAATGTTCTATTGTCGCCTCACAACCTGTTCTTTACCTTTGCTGTTCATCTTGGAATGAACAAGAAGCCCCTCAGATTCCCACCTACTCTTCGTGTAGTACTTATGTAACTCAAGCAAATTACTCTCCACAAGCTTTCGCCTGTTTGCGCATTTGACGCACTTATTGAACAGCTATTCAACCACTCACCAAATCGTGATTTTTTTCATTTCCCTAGGTGGTAAAAAACTGGAATCGTTACTGTTCAGCGACTACTTGCTCCCAAACTTTACTGGAAATAACTCTTGAACTTTTCTTCATTCTTCTCTCAGAAAAAACGCCATGAAAGTACAGTCAGCTTCAACTTGCTTTACCATCAGATTCCCACCCTTGTTAGTAATTATGATCTCATTCATCTTGCTTTTGCACTGTTACAGTATCCCTTCATTGTACAGCCGCTTTGACAGCGGTACTTATTATATAGGTTGACCCCACGATTATTCTATCACCTCCTTGAAACACGATGTCTCTCGTAGCCCGATTCACACCCTTCCCACCACAGCACAGTCCTGTGGTCAGTGCTTTCTTCCATGCCCAGCCATCCGCAGTAACTAGATTAACAATGGCAGTTTCTCCATCAACGTTTATTGGTGCAATCTACTATTTTTAGATTTCATCTCAGCCTCTCTCTCGACTGCCACGTCCGAAAAATGGTACACATCCTCACGCCGATGTTCACTTAACACAACTATCAATTTTTTACTTCCACCCTGAGCGCTGCCCAACACAAATCCTTAACCTGTTTTTTCTTGTTCTCGCTAAATATATTTGTTTTTTACATTTCTACAGCCTCGACTGTGCCCACTCTCACTCATGCTGCTCGTATGCAGCTTCGGAACCTCTTTGAGAGTCCGGATTGCAGCCCGCTTTCAAGCTGAACATACTAAAGCCTGTAGATTGGATGCTGTTGCAAGATCAATGGTTCGCAAAACAGCACGGTAAAGTTCCTCTCTGTGTACGACACTCCATTTCTGGCAAGTACGGCTTTGTTTCTGCTCCTGTTTTATTTCTTCAGCTACACATATATTTTTTTCTCACTCTTCGTGCTAGACTCTTGCCTGGTTGTACCTTGCATGTGTCTCCGCCCAGAAGTGATCTTGGTCACTGCTACATAAGAGACGATTTTTCTTCACTTCAAATTGGACAGCGATTTTTTTCTGCACTGTACATACCATCATTGTAAATACGAAGGCCATCCAGAAAATAAAGAACGTTTACGCATAACGTCCGTGCATAAGAGCAGCGTCAAGGCCAGCCGGCAGTAGTTGTGTGTTAACTGTCGACAAGTATATAGTGCTCTAGTTCTATCGATTAGGAAGTTGATACGGTCCTTAGTGATGAACAAAATAGAAAATTCCGCCGACCGCAAAGTGCGGTTAGTTATTCGCTTCCTGAACACACAAAGTGTTTGACGGATTGAAATTTACCATATACTTGTTTGGTATATGGGAAGCAATGAACGAGTTAAGAGGAAATGAATTCTAATGCTTAACAATGGGAGAACGTTCACGATCAGGAGCGATCTGAGCGCCCCTCTCTTATCACTGACGAGCTGATGGAAAAAATTTAAAAACACATTCAACAGAATAGTCGCTATAAAAGTGTTTCTATCTTTAATTCATAAAATTGTGAGCAAACATCTCGATTACCACAATTTTTTTACGATAGGTCCCCCGAATGCTTACGAACGAGCACAAGTAACAGCGAATGGGTGCTGTGTTGAAACTCTTGGTGCGTTATCAATAAGATGGTTACGAGTTTTGTTAAAACACTTTGTTACCAAGAATGAAATCTGGGTCACATACCCCAGAGAGAAAACGTCAATCTCTGGAATGGCATCATGCTTACTCGTCGAAAAACCCGAAAAGTCACGGCACTGGTGGAATTCCTGCCACAAAGAACAACCGTTAATGCCAATGCTTATTGCAACGCTCTTCGAAAGGGCTATTCAGAACCGTCGTAGAAGCTTGTTTTCCAGCGAAGTTCCTTCCAACAACGACAACCAGCACGCTGCAGCCAGGCGATGATCGACTTCCGCTGGGAAGTTTTTGAGCATCCACCCAACGGCCCGGAACTTAGTACGAGTGAAAACCACTTGTTTACACACATGAGACTATCTAGCTGGCAAACGGGTTGAGAGTGATGACGAACGAAAAATGGTCAGGATTGGTTAAATGCACAGGCAGCCGAACTTTATGACGAGAGTATACAAAAACTCGTCACACGATATGACAAGTGTATCAATATAAGTGGAAGCTACGTCAGAAAATAAGTTAAAATATGTATCAACACTTGTCTATAAAGTTTTTTGCTTTTTCATATATATTTTCAGGTGTTAATGACCAAACGCTTACTTTCTGGATGGCCCTCATATATGATCGACGCTTTGTTATATACTTTTCATAATCAAGGTGTTCTGATTTCCAGTAACTTCACCATCTCGCACAGCCATTTACGAGTGGTGTGCGGAATACCGTAGAGCCGCCCTGGTGGCGCAGTGGTCTAAGGCGTTGGCCTCTGATCATTCGTCCGAAAGGGGTCCGGGTTCGAATCCCGGTGAGGCATGGATGTTGTGTTTGTCTTACGGCACTGGCTCTCTCCCTTCCCTGGAACCAGTGACCCTAAATTAGGGACGGGCGACTGCTTATAGCCCATTGAGTTGCTCACGGTGGTCGTTAAACCTCCAATCAAAAAAAAAAAAAAAAAAAGAATACCGTAGAGGCAAAAACATCAATAAAAGATGAAAAGCAGGGTTACAGTAGTCACGAAAGATAACGGGCAGTGGCGTAGCCAGCAATTTCTTAAGGGTTCATTGGTGAAAGTTCGAACTAAATCTTCCCTCAAGGGGTTGGAGTCCAGACCCGAGGATCTCAACGGGCAACTTAAGAAAAAGAGATATAGAGAATCCTGTGGGATTTCATTCGCCTCGGAATTTTTTTTTTTTTATTATTATTATTATCATTTCGGGGTTTAACGACCACCGTGAGCAACTCGATGGGATATAAACAGTTATCCGTCTATAATTTAGGGCTACTGGTTCCAGGGAAGGGAGAGAGCCAGAGCGGTAAAACAATGTACAACATCCATGCCTTACCAGGAGTCGAACCAGGATCCATCTCGGACGAATGCTCGGGATTCTTACCTAAAACTTGCGTGTATGGAAAATTTGCTGTTGTTGGGTGCCCCACAAACTAATACAGACGCAAAACGAAACCATAGTGGAGTGGTGCCTTGAAATGATCCAAGGTTTTGCTGATGGGAACTCTTACCATGTCTCAGGAGACGAAAGCTGGATACTCCAAATGAACCTGGGCGAAGTTTTTTTGATTGGAGGTTTAACGACCACCGTGAGCAACTCACTGGGCTATAAGCAGTCGCCCGTCCCTAATTTAGGGTCACTGGTTCCAGGGAAGGGAGAGAGAGCCAGTGCCGTAAGACAAACACAACATCCATGCCTGACCGGGATTCGAACCCGGACCCCTGACGGACGAATGATCAGAGGCCAGCGCCTTAGACCACTGCGCCACCGGGGCGGCCCTGGGCAAAGTGTCAGTCAACGGTCTGAGTGTTCCCAAATGACAATCTGCCTACGAAAGTCAAGCGTTGTGGAAGTGTTGGCCTATATACGTCTATGGCCTCATTTCTCTCTGCCAATGGATAAGTTGCGACGATTACTCTAGAGAATCAAAAGGCAGTTACTGCAGAATGGTATAATACTGTGTCTGCCCGAAAAATTCCAAGCAGTAAGGTACAGGCCAAAACAAGACTCCACAGAATCTCCCTACAAGAGAACGCCTTCGACCACACTGCAACGACAATACTTAACTTCCCCCTTCTCTCTCTCTCTCCTTGCAGGAGTTTGGGTTCGGGATGGTGAACAATCTAACGTATAGGCCCGACTTTGCTCGATTCAGCTTTTCCTGTTCCCAAGCGTGAAGAAAAAGCTGCGAGGGCATTGTTTTGAGTTCAGAAAATGTTGTTGCTGATAACAACGATGAAATTCAGACCATCCCACAATGAACGTGGTTTCAATGTTTTTATGGTTGATTTCGAAGGACGCATCTTTGCATGGAGAGTTCAAGAAATTGTTACTGAAATTAGCGCTGTTGATTAAATAAATTTTGAGAATATGAAAAATTCAATAGTCGCCTACATACATGAAATAATCACCTTACACTGTGGTTTCATTTTGAGAGGGGAGGGGGAGATAATGACCCCAGTGGACATCTAAAAGTATCCAGTCACCCCACTGGTTCCAGGAAAGAACCAGAACCTTTGTAGGACAAACACGCCACATATGCCTCGAACCCATGCCCAACTCAGCCAATTAGGCAGAAGCTCATTTGTTTGATCGCTTGGTAAGTAACCTGCGCAAAATCACATCTCATACATAAGCAAACTGGAATAAACTTGTATCCCAGCTGCAGCCAAATCACGAAAAAACATTGAAGTCAGATATGTGAACATCAAGACAAACACAGAGCTTTAATAATTAAGTGGCAGTTTCCAAATTATTACCTGATCCCATTCCATTCAGTGATCTCAAGATCTGCTAACCCAGCATCAAGATAAATGGAAGTCACCATGATTCCCAGTGATAAGAGAAGCTGATACATTACAGTTGGTTACAAATAAATACACTGTCAAAGGTGTTGAAGCCGCCCCGGTGGCGCAGTGGTCTAAGGCGCTGGCCTCTGATCATTCGTCCGTAAGGGGTCCGGGTTCGAATCCCGGTCAGGCATGGATGTTGTGTTTGTCTTACGGCACTGGCTCTCTCCCTTCCCTGGAACCAGTGACCCTAAATTAGGGACGGGCGACTGCTTATAGCCCATTGAGTTGCTCACGGTGGTCGTTAAACCTCCAATCAAAAAAAAAAAAAAAAAAAAAAAAAAAAAAGGTGTTGAAACAACACTTTGATTTAAGTTGAACATACAGGTGTACCGTGTTCCAAAAAAACATTTTTTTTTTCATTCCCAAAGAATTTTCTATATACTATAAATCGTTACATTTCTGAAAGACACTCAAAATATCATAAGATGTGTGTTCATGCCTTGCATCTGAAAAATATACAACTTTTCAAGTTCTCGTATTGTCGGTATATTTTTTTTTGATTGGAGGTTTAACGACCACCGTGAGCAACTCAATGGGCTATAAGCAGTCGCCCGTCCCTAATTTTGGGTCACTGGTTCCAGGGAAGGGAAAGAGCCAGTGCCGTAAGACAAACACAACATCCATGCCTCACCGGGATTCGAACCCGGACCCCTTACGGACGAATAATCAGAGGCCATCGCTTAGACCACTGCGCCACCGGGGCGGCATTGTCGGTATATCAACATGATGGTTAAGCTCTAGTTCAAAACTGTAGCATAAGATTTTTAAAAAAATTCTGATATTTGATGCAGTTATGATTGCCCGACTTTTGCGATTTCAAACTGGGATATTCACACTGCTTTGAAACTTTAAGTCACAGCATTTACATGAAATCAAAATTACTGCAAAATTATGTCAGAATCATTGGTTCTGCATGATTAGAAACTTTCTAACCGGTCAGTAAACACGCATTATTTCCAGTTAATGAATATTTACTGAAGTGGTTAAAATAAAATAAACATATCTATATGCAACATAATTTTTTTATAATAAATCATCATTGTTATTAACGGCATGACAGTTTATAAATGCAGGGTGTCCCATAAGTCCGAACCCATAGGAGTTCCACACATTTGTGTTTCTTCTTTTACATGTAAACCATGTCATAAGTACGGAGGAACGAATTGATGTTATTTTGTTGGTTGGGACCCGAAGTCACAGGGAAGTGGCCGAAGAATTCAACAAGCTGCATCCAGCCCAAGCACTAACCACACACAGATGTATTGGCAAGCTGATATCCAAATTTAAGGAACCTGTGTCCATACATGACAGGCTTCGCAGCAGACCACCAAGGACTGTTACGGACGACGAAACCAGTACCAGTATGATGGCTCGCTTTGTTTCCGGCTCCAAGAAGTTACTTTGACGCATGCCCACTGAAACTGGGATCTCCAAGAGCAGAATCCACCACGTCTTTAACCTTAATCACTGGCATCCATACAAACTGCAACTCCATCAGCGTTTAAGCGAAGATGATCCTGATGGGTGAATTCAGTTTTGCGAATAGGCGGAAGAACAATGCGTAAATGATGAGACATTTTCATCACAAATTCTGTTCTCTGATGAAGCGAACTTTTATCTTTCCAGTGAAATCAACAGTCAGAACGCCCCATGCTGGTCAGTACAAAAAAATTTTTTTGTTCAATCCTTTCAAGGAACATGGCAGTGGGCACGTCATGGTGTGATACGGGATATGGAAAGGCAGAGAATCGTTGGTCCCTTCTTTGATGAGAAGGTAACCACTGAAGCTACCTGAACATGTTGCAGGAGGAAGCATTTCCAAGCCTGTTGAATCCAAAAGGCACACTCCCGGAATGGTTTCAGCAGGATGACACCCCTCCACATTATGCGCCGACAGTACGATATTACCTAAACACACAGTTTCCTGAACATTGGATTGGACGCCAAGGACATGTGGAGTGGCCTCTTAGAAGCCTGGATCTCACTCCGCTCTATTTTTATTTGTGGGGTCACCTGAAAGCCATGGTGCACTAGGTCAAAATTCAAAGCATTCTCCATCTTAAAAAATGCATTGTGCAGACATGTCAGCAAATTCCTGTGAGTTTGATCCATAAAGTGCTGCAACAGTGGAGATTGCATCTGCATGTGAAACACAATGGCAGACACTTTAAACATATTCTGTAATTGTATGTGCTTTTCTCCTATGGGTTCCGACTTATGGGACACCCTGTATAACAAACTAGGTTAAAGCCCGTCATAATGACAGGAAAAAATAAGATATGTAATTTTTTAATAACCAAGTATTATTTTTGTTTGTGATGTACAAATGTGAAAGTACATTTCATGAACATTACAACAATAAAAAAATGCTACGTCATACAATTGTTACGTCACACACTGACAAAGTTCGCAGTTTCCGTTCACTGAACACTTGAACAAAAACCCGATAACTAAGAGTGCTGTTACAAATATTTCTTTTTCAATTGTTGCTAAGGTGATGACGTCTCATAATTTACTCCAGAAAGCAGTTTCCATTCAGTGAACACCTGCACAATAACATGAAAAGCTAAGCAGGACATAAGATATTTCTTTCTCAATAGTTGCTATGGTGATAACTCTTTCAACTGTGCCACCAAAGTGAAATTTCAGACAAAGCAAGTTATATTGTTTGTGATATGAAAAAGTAAAATCAGGGCTATTATAACTGCATTACCATAAATTTTATTTTAAATAGTACTGATAAATGTGCTAAAATGAACCTATCAATAATAAATATTTAACATTTGATTCCATATGCATGATGTAACCAAAATCTCTTAGAACTAATTTGTTTTTAGATGAACTTATATACTGGATCACAGCAGTTTGTCCCAATTTAATTCTTAATACTTGTTTTTATAGTCCAATGATTCTCAAAAGCTTCATCTAACAGTACAAATCCACCTACTGACGGTTTACAGAATCCATATTATGTTTAAAATGTTGGTTGCAGAACAAAGTCATTTAAAAAGCCAGGCTTTCAAAATGGAAGTTGGCACCCTACACAGATGTTATCATCAAGTATCAATTCTAGCAAACTTTGAAAATATGACAACCCAAATTACAGGTGCTAGTGGCACTACTCTGTCAAGTACTGGATACTGTACCACTTAGCTGGCAACAATAAGAATGGTCAGCCATGAAATTAGCCCAAGTCATGGGGTTTCAGCAGAGTGGAATCCAGAACACTGCTAGCAGGGTTAATCCAATTAAAACTAAAAAGTAGAGCCAGAAGACTGGTTAAATTTTTGGTGAATTCCTTCTCTCTTTATGCCATTGGACATAAGCAATGGAAGAAGAAAACACAGTTTAATTTTCAAAGCTCACTGTGGTCCTGTGTTTCATAAACAATGGAACCAGGTAGAGAAGTGTTATAAGTTACTAAGTGGTTACTGGAGCCATGTGACTGGGATTGCTGCTACTGGTTCAGCAACTGTGATCATCTTTAATACAAAACAACCACTGTATTTTTATTTCTTACCATCTCTTCTCCTCAAAATAATTTCACTTCATCTTTCTGCACACAGTGATACTTGAACAGCTCACATCAAAGTTTACATTGGCAAACCCTTTTGCTGTGTCATCCAACAAATCTCATTTTTATGTGCATTTTCTTTGTGGAAAAAACTAATAGAGTCCCTATATGACAAACTTCCATTTAATGAGATTTTCTGCAGAAAATTGACTTCTGAATGACATTTACATGTAAATTAATATCCCTATTACAAAAATCAATTTCTATATAACAAAGTTTTTTTCTACTATAAATTACCAGTATCTGTGTGTATGTGTGTTTCAAATGTTTTGCTTCACAATTTTTTTTATCACACAGATGGGGGCAAAACATTCTTAATTTCCTATCTTGAAATGTTTGGTTCTGTGAGATGCCAGCAATCTTGTTGCAAGGGGGACGATGTGCGACGAGTTGTATCCATGGAGACAGTATGAAGCAGCTCTTCTTCCAAATGTGGATAGAAAAGCCAGTGTAGAAACTGCATTCCACAGGGTAAAACTGGTTGCAACTGGTGTGGGCCTGAATCTGTAGAAGTTATGTATTCATTCTCATTCAGTCAATATGATGGACTTGCCTGTGTCATTTGGAGAAAAAGAAAATGCCTGTCTCGTGTGGATAAAGTGAAAATTTTAGATGATGTTGATCAAGGAATGAAGAAGAAAGGTGTTGCTATAAAGCATTGTATAACTGCAAGCAGTGTTATGAAATGTAATGAAGAAATTACAGTCAGTGATGATGATGAAGAGGCTATCAAAAAACCTTCACCTGAAGAAATGCTAAAGGCATTCAGTATGATTCAACGAGGATTATAATTTCAAGAAAGTGTTCCAGATGAAATGTTCCAATGTTTATAAAAATGTGAAACTTTTTATGAACAAAACGTTTTTTTTTTATAGGAAATCTGTACAGTGCAGAATTACGGATTTTTTTAGTTTAAAATAAGTACTTAGGTTATTAGGATAATGAAGAGGAGAAGTACGCTTTAGTCTTAGTTTCCTTCTTTTCATTAGATTGTTTATTCAGACAATGCATTCTACTTCTATGAATATATGTATTAAAGAAGATTTAAACTCATTTCCAAAATGTTTCTAGTCAAAACTTTACTGTCCAAATTCAACATTTTACTGTCTTTTTCATTTTATTTGATAAGTTTTTACAATTTAAGTTCATTTCTATTTAACCAATGTTCTTTATAATGAAGTTTTTAAGTGGAACAATGGGACTTTGTTAAATAGAGAGTCAACTGTATTTTTATTCTGTTAAAGTCATAATTTCATTAAAATTTGAAAAAAGTGTTAAAATCAATAATTTTCACATTGATGCAAGCAAAACTGTTTCTGGCTAACTGATATATATATATATTTTTTACAAGCTACACTGGCGCATTGATCTAGTTAGCACTGTCCTTACATATGGTGATATACACTCTAGTTTTAATGAGACAGAATTCATTCTTTGTTAGGTTCCTATGAAAGTGTACTACTTTTGATGCTTCAAAAGCATCACTTAAACTATCCTTTTGTATTTAGCTCATCTTTTTTGTCCTAGGGCATAAAATAAATAAATATATATAGCATAAAATATAAGAATTTAATAAAAATGGAATGATACCAATGGGACAAGTGATCCCACACTTTTGCATATAGCATTAGCTTGGCCTTCGGTCCCATAGAAAAAAAATTATGAATGCTTTCCACAAGCAAATTAATAATTTACTATACTCCTGGAAATCATGCGATATGCCAACTGATGCAGGACTATTATTGTGCACAATTTCAAATATTTATCTAAACTGCTTTTTGAGATACAGGGGCATAAACTTATGGCCAATTTTGCAATCTTTCAGAATGTGACCTTTTTTTCTTCAGGATATTTTTATGGAGATTTGTGGAGCTGATTTTCAACCATGGAAATAGTTAAAAAAATTATGAACCTTTTTTTTTCTAGTGTAATAAGAGAAACGACAAATATGGTAAAAATGCACATTTTAAAAACATTTTTAGCTGTCTACAACGACTTATTTTGACTTAAAATGGTTAAGAACCTTATGTAATAAAACAAATGATTTTGAGCAAGTCTGTTCTCATTTCAAGTCCAAACTTTAGTTGGAGTTGATATATTAGTAAGAACAACATACTTTTTTGGAGCGAATTTTTTTTTAATGTTGCTATAACTAATTACTTTTAAACTGGGCAAAAATTCAGGGAATGACTCATGCATTCAGCTTTTTGTGATTTGTATGGCTTTAAGTTATATAAATACCGAATTCTACACACCCTAGCTAGTGATTTTATTATTATTATTATTATTATTATTATTATTATTTATTTATTTTTTGTCAAAAATAAGGACTTTTAAAGTGCCTTTTATGAGCTTCTGAGAATGTGGGAACCCTGTGATAATTGAATGAAGGTGGTGCCACTAGTGAATTTTTTAAATAAAAGTTGTGATAACATACTGCTGGGTACTCCATTTCAAGTAATGGATATCACAACAACAAGGAGACAGATGCACACTCATTTTTAATAAATCGTATGGTGAAATCAGAAGCCACAAAATTTTAAACAGTTATCATATGTTGTTTTAACATTTTTTTTTTTTTTGGCACAAGATGTGTTAATACTAGTTAGAGAACCTTAAACAAAACATTATGCATAAGCTATCATAAAAAAAAAACTGAAAACACTTCATAACACCAAAAAACTTCTGTCTTAAAATGACTATTACCTCATAAATAAATAAATACAGCACATTTTAGCAAAACTTCAAATAAATAAATTTTATATAAAACATGTAAAGATGGCACAACATTCTAGTAGAAAGTATTATGATGATATACATTATTCTTTGAAAAAAAATTATGACCAATAAGGAACATGTTGGAAATACTTTGTTTCTATAAAATTAGCATTTCATAAATAACACATCATTCACATATAAATTTTGTAAACAAAAAAACTTGGTTTCACACATATCTCTTACAAAGCTTTTGAATAACAAAACTGACATTCAATAGAGTAGCAAGTTGTTTTACATATACGCATATAGAGAATTAACTTAAAACTAGAAGGCATCTAGTACATTAAAACCTGACAACTGACCTTTCAGGCTGGTTTTCCTATTCGACAGGGCAGTATCGGAAGCAACAAAAGCTTCCTATCATTTAAAATGCACATGACAGAATCAGTTTGCTTCATAGCCAACAAAAGCAAAGAATGAACATTTACTGTAAAGAATAATGAATTTCATTTCCATAAACCACAAAAAAAAAAAAAATCCTTCACAACTTTAAAAGGGAAGGCATTTTTTATCATTGAAGCCTTCTCGATACAATAACAAAATCAGTCAGCTAGTACAAAACTTAGGAGTCCATTTTTTTGTTTCACACGGAGTTTAATTGCTGCTCACAGACCAGTGTCATCATTTGCATGGTCAGAAAACTTGTATGCATTATCAGAAATACATCTGATGCTTCCACAGTGCTGCCAAAAACGTCAGCAGTGAAAACCAGCCACAGTAATTTTTAGCAATGAGTTATACACAGAGGTACATGCATTAACATATACACAGCATTCAGTTTCAGAAATTCAGGGGTAATTCCTAAAAGAATGATATATGTTAACTGTAATTTTTGCACAACACTTCATCTTCACATAAACATGCTTTGTTTATGATTTTGCTTTGCACTATATATTGCCTTCTCTTATGAACGTTTCTGAATTTGACCTTCCCATTATTTCCTTAAGCTACTCTATTTAATTTCCCCTCCCATAGCCTATGCTGAATTTTTTTCCATAAGTACATTACTATTAAGTCCTAAATGAGTGGTAGGCAATGCACGTAACTAACTAACAAACAAATTAAGAAG
Organism: Macrothele yani; assembly: GCA_039090855.1. Lineage (NCBI taxonomy): Eukaryota > Metazoa > Arthropoda > Arachnida > Araneae > Macrothelidae > Macrothele > Macrothele yani. The sequence continues at coordinate 4,440,750 of CM077009.1, forward strand.
AAGGTAGTATAGAACATGCTAAGTTACGTTAAAACCCTTCCTAAATAAAGCATACATTTAGCACTCAGTCAACTCTTCTTTTACAGCAGAACCAAAAGGTTTCACTACACCAAACAAGAACATTTCCCTGTGCAAAAATTGATGACCTTACTAACTGGTCCAATAAAAATCATATACAGCAGCAATGAATTTCGACAGTGAGTTCAGTTTATCTACTTACTTCACAGTACAATCTAATTCCTTTACCTAAAAGATCATGAAATAATAAACCTTCTCAATTCCATGGCAAGAATACAAGCATACTATTTTGGTCACATAAAAGCTGAATTCAACTATTTCAATGCAGAAAACTCAATACAACTAAAAAAAATTGTACAAGTTGCCTGCATGGTACAATTGAATATGCCATTTATATGCCAAAAAATATCCTTTATCAAGAATACTTCCTAGAAACACAAAACAGTGTCATCACACCTAACTTTGCATCATTGGGAGTGATTATACGTTGTGTATCAATAGCACCTTACTGGCAATTTTAATAAAAGATAAGTTTGACACTAAGGGACACTCTGTATTATCATATATGGCTGATTACTTTCACAATATAAAATGGTGAGTAAACTAGGATTTTTATAAACATACAGTAGAGCCACTAACTAGTCCATCAACACATTGGCCGATGCAACCTATTCAATGGGTTTCTTAAAAAGCATTCTCACATGCATTGACTAGATGGGACTATCAGATGGGGGTGATCTCCACAATGATGTAGATGATGCCTCCATTTTTTCCTGATTTTAATAACTTAACATTTTTTTTATCTAGTGCTTTTTAACACCTTTTAGCTCCTAAAATATTTTTACAAACTGAAAGGGCAACAAAAAGGCTTCATCTGCAACATTTGTGAAGACGAGCAAAACAAGACTGATCACACTTTGCCAGTACATTATATTCCCTCAATGAAATCTTCCTGATATGAACCACAAATTATAGGCTTCATATAAATAGTTCATCTTTATGAGCAATAATACACAGTCTAAAACATACAGCATAAGATTACTTAGGACATTAATTAGGGAGAAAACTCATTTTTAAATTTTTTTAAAAACAACAAATGTTAAAATTCTGTACAATTATAACTTCTATCATGTTATCCACTATAACACCTAAGCAGCATATATAATAGTATTTACATTTAACAGCTTAAGACCAGTACAGTAAAATGCTAATTATTTGAGTACCAAACAGGTAGAAAGTGACTTTTTTTTTTTATGCAATTTTTGTTTGTGTTAATCAAGGCAAAGAAAATCAGAAAAAAAAATCAATATAGTTATGAAGTTGTACTTGACATACTTTAATTTTCACATACAGCACACACACACACACACATTTGGGCCATCTAAATGAGGAATTAAAACAACACACTTCAGGTATAAAAAGAAAACAGCTATAATAACAAGAAAAATAATACTAATAAATAAGTACAAAGAAACAGCTATAATAACAAGAAAAATAATACTAATAAATAAGAACAAAAATAGCAATAAAATAAAAACTACTATATATATTAAATACAGGTCAATTTTCAGGGTTCAACCATTTCCAAAAAAAAAAAACATAAGTAAAATCAAGTCAACAGTAGCAATATATCACAAGAATCCAATGCTTAAGAAAAACTCGATAACTTCAGGCATATCACAGCTGAAAATAATGATAATCTACAGTCAACAAATGATAATCTAATGAAAATCTAGTCAACACAACCTGGTGGCCCTAAATTTTGTATCAACAAGAAGGAAATCAGTGATATAAAAAAAATACTCTGCACACTTGCTACACATAGGCAAACCCTACCTAAATAAGTCACATTCATTTGCAAATATCATGCATGCCCTATAGTTCTTCAGATAGCTTCCATAAGTTCTCAAAATAAGTCATTTTTATTATTATGACATTCCACATAAAAAGAAAGAGCAGTTAGGTCAACTAGCAAAAAAATTTGTATGAATCCCACCTTAGTGGTACCTTTTTTTTAAGTTAGTAGCTGCCAATTTGTTCCAGTTGTGTATTTTAGGGGGGGGGGTAATTCTATGAATGATGAAGTCCTATGATTTAAATAACTGCCTTTTGATAAAGCTTAAAAAGCTGCCTATCAGTCATTATAACTGTATCCTGTTTTAAAAATTATTTAATAATAACAAGTTCTTTTAACTGAATGTCTAGCATTCAAACTGGAATTAAATTATGAGATATTCCTATCTTACTTAACACTACTTGTCAAACTTTCATGTTATTCTACAACCTGTCAATGGGACTGATTCCAGGGAGTAGGTGCTGCCACTCATTTCATAATTAATGTCCAGCATCTTTGATCATTAATTATGACAACTTTACCACAAGAGTGGCAACACTTATGCCCTTGATGTTATATGATGAAGGGTTGGTATTCAACTAAATAATCTAACAGTTAGTAAGATATCCATAATAGTAATCACCATAATAGTAATCACCATAATTTAACCTCAGTTTAAGTATTTATTAATAGCAGTAGGATTGCCATGGCTTCACTAATTCTGAATATTTATTTCCAGGACAGATATCTGCAAGGAACTCTCCAGAACCATATCATATTAGGCTTATACTGTATATAATGGGAATAACCACATAAGGAAGAGAAGAGCAACACATACGACATGTTCCACTGACAATCAGAGAGATACAGGTGCAATGAAAAAATACCCTATGTGGCATTAAACATCACATTAGCCTTATAAAAAAATCAAAACCTGACAGTCTGAATACACTTATATTATCTTTAGCTTACGATACTCAAGTCCTTCTCAGAGCCTCATTATTAAAACAACTCCACAATGCTATAGGATTAAATAAAGTAATGATTGGTACTGTTGCACACTTCGGAATAGGCAGCTGCTATTGGACAGGTTGCCTCATTTCAATCATATGATTTTGAATTGAAACATCTATTTTTACGAATTTATGTCTATTTCTTGTCATTGAAGTGCTAACACAAATCTAACAGCTCAGGACCACACAGTGCTTTAAATATGAGAAACATCTCTACTGCATGTTAATTTATCATATTTTTGTGATCATGAGACTGCTGGCTATACAAAAATATGGAAATAATGCATTCATAGTTTTTGTACTCACAAAATTTATTGATGTATTCAAGAATTAACTTTATGTGCAGGCGTGTGTTATGAAAACTTTATACATTCTGACTTAAAGCAGAATATATAAAGCCCCCACCTCTTTTTTTTGTATATTTATGGCAAATATGAATTTTACATTAATGGCATATCCTTCTGATGCTATTTTCACATTATTGGACGTGTTGCTGATATATAACATTCAATATCTTTCCACTTGCATTCTTTGAATTTTTGGATAATTCTTATTTTCACTGCACTTCAGTCAACCCAAGTAAAAGGCATTTTACGGTATTATTACTCAAAACACAGACTAATGAAAGCATGCCTAAGGTCTATAAAAAAGAGCAGATAATAGCAGTCCCCCCCCTTTTTTTTTTATAAGTGAGCAGAGAACAATCTTTCAACATGTTAAATAAATCTGGCTTCCAAGAAGAATCTAATAATTAAATCTAGCATATGAATTCCATACTAAAATCACAACATGGATCTTGTAATCTTTTACAAAGTGTAACAAACATTATAAGTAACAATTTCATAAATACATGAAATGAAATGAGACTCAAGTTATTTCATAGTTCAATTGCCTAACTCATTTAAATCCCGACAGCTGTGGTTGCCAGCTAGACAATCCACTTCAACCTTCTTGTTCAAAACGTTTTGTTTGCATGACAGATATTTTTGTTCTCTTGGTTGGTTGGCTGGTTATTGGAGTTTATAGTAGCACAAAAAAGACATCAGTGGGGCATTTTTTTTTTTTTTTTTTTGATAATGGCACAAATTGTTCTGATGGCTTAAACTGACTCAGTATTACCATAAGTCCATTTCAAAGGGCAAAACTAATAATTGCCAAAAGCAAATTATGAAAAACAGAAAAAATATTTGAAAACATGCTCAAAGAACTCAAAATAAAAAGAGAGACAATGTTCCTGTCAAAGGTAGCTAGCCATTAGTTAAAAAAAATAAATCCAGATTCACTTAGAACAAGGTGGGAGTGTGGGCCTATCAATTTGCTTAAGACTTAAATATGTGTTAAATAAAAAAAAAAAAAAAAGTAAGTACTTTAAAAAACATCACATGTAGTGACTAGTACTTCATAACAGCTTGACAGCTTAAAAGCTAAACCGTTGTGAAGCCAAGTTTAAGTACTGAATATGAATCCAATTTAAATGAAAGATCTGAAAACAAAAAAAAGAAAAGAAAATCTTACACTGAGACCATAGGTCTTATAATCAGCATGTTTAATAGCCACTACTGAAATGAATCTCATGGCCTGTTCTTCAAAATAATAATGCACAGCATTTGGCAATACTTTTTGTAATATATCTTGTGTAGTTCAGCAAAGCTCTAAAAACAGGCTTCAATAGTCATAGTAAGTAAGAGCAGAAACATAAGCCATGCACAATAAAGGATTCAAGGGAAGAAAATTGAATTAGATCTGTTATGCAGGAAACCCACTATTTAAAGTATCATCCTGAAGAATGATTCCAAAGAAGTAAATATTTCAACATCAGTTTTCTTTTGGTGTTGTAAGCAAGAGCTATACACCCCAATAACAAGTTAAATTTTTGGCCCACACCTAGTGGTCAACTTAAAAACTGATTTGCACTACTGTGAACCACATTTGCACATGATCTTGGCTTGATTTAAGTCTGATTCATCAATTAGCAGTGGCATATTTTCATCAGTATCTTCATCAATATGAAGAGATTCCTCTGAGCACGATTCTGCTGTGAAAGATGAAGGAGACAACCTAGAACCTGGAGAGCTGCAACTCTGGTTTTCCTTATTGTCATCAGATTCATCATTATTGGAATCACTATCGTCGAAGCATTCCATAACTGAACTGACAGCCCTACACTTTCTTGAATTTCCGACACTGTGAACACTTTTCATGCCGGTGTTACTTTTCTTCAGACTCTCAGCATCAAGTTCTTCACACAGATCATCAGTAAGTAATTCTTCCTTGCTTTCAGGTATGGTTAAATCACAAACATTCAGATCTTCCTTTGTGATCCCAACTAATTTTCTTGTACTTCTTTCTCTATCACAGTTCAGTTTTTCTTTATTGTTTTTGTCCACATGTGATTCCATACATGGATTTCTCTGTCTTATAGTAGAACTGCATTTGGAAACCTCTTTCTGAAATGAAGAACAAATACATCCATTAACAAATTTGAAAGCAAATTCATTAAGTAACACAACAGTCCAAACATAGCTTTTATTTCCTTTTCATGCCAAACATTCAATTTATGCCTGCAAATAATCAATATGGGAATAACTGATGAATACATTAAGGTATTAAAAAGGAGAGTTATTTAAAAAAAGGGATACAATACAGAAAATGGAATGTTTTGGTAGCTGAATAAACAAAGACATCACCAGAGTTATGTTAAAATAAATGTATCTGCATACACAACCACTGAAACAGAAAACTTGCTGCAAACCCATGATGCGCAAATAACAACAACAGAATAATTTAAAGAAAAATTAATAAAACAACAAATAATTATTAGAACATTAGATTCCAATGAGCATAAAACAAGTACATTAGAACCGAATGTGCAGCAGTATGTGTGAAATGGCCCTTTACGGCAGAATATTAAAATATTGGACTATGAACATCATAAAAACAAGACTAATTAAAGAAAGTTTTAATATCTAGAAAAACAGTTATATTAAATGAACCTTCGAAATTATAAATAGCATTTTCAACAACTTAATTCAAAAATAGTAGACTTACAAAACACATAAGGAAAAGATTTCAATTTAATAGCTGGCAACTGCAAGAGGAATCTGACAAAAAAATTTAAATTCTTTCTGTGTAAACGAAATTTTTGATGCAGTACGTATACATTGTGAAAGATCCTTGACAAAATCTAGAGGTAAGAAACTTTGTAAAAACAAAAAGAACTTAGATGTAAAAAATAATTGAAAGTTCTTAAAGTTAAAATTCAATTAAGTATATTAATCCAAGTAAAGCCTTGAGTAAGTGTAATAATTGCTATAAGTAACTTTTTTTTTTTTAATCTACAAGCAAAAACTATCTGCAAAATCTGCTAATAATTTAGAAACTATCTGCGTACAGTGTATGCGTGAACGTCTATATTCTGCTACTTTGGACATCACTGTTTCCACGTTTTATCAACACATAGCAACTGAAAAATTGTTACCTAATCACCACTGGGGATCTGAATCTCAGATCTCTAGATATCTAGCCGAGTGCATTAGACTTACACTATGGTGGCCAGTAAGCAACAGCGCTATGTGTGTTTATAAAAAAAAAAAAAAAAACATGTAGCGCCGTTGATTATTGGCCACCGTAGCGTAAGGCTAGAGCACTCGGCTAGATATCAAGAGATCTGGAGTTTGTATCCCCAGCGGTGACCAGATAACAATATTTTGGTTGCTATGTGTTGATAAAACATGGAAAGGGTGATATCTTTGTTTATTTACTGACTCCTTGTTTATTTACTGATATCTTTGTTTATTTACTGTATTTGGAAGATTTTCACTTTTTCGTTTTGGTAGCTACTTCTACCTTCATCAGCCATGAAAAAAATCAAATAATACCAGGTGTTAACACATGGTGAATAATATATTGCCAGACTTTAAAATGGATTTCCAAATAACATTGTGTAACACAATTTTTGCTCCTGGGTAGTAACTGTTATTTCCTGAATGCTTATACTCACAGAGTATAGAAAATGGCTATTGTTCCACACAAACTTTTACCTGTTTCCAATGAGGAAACAGGCAGATTTGCATCTTTTTGTTCAGATAAAGTAAAAAAACAACAAAACAGGAATCAAAATTGGCATGTATTTAAAATAGAGATATACAAGAATGACCATAAAAGATTAAGAAGTGAATCGTTTTTCGAGATTTACGACTATACTGTAAATCACTGTGGAAATAACTTTTTATGGGTCTTATAGAGGTTATTATTAAAAAAAGTTTATGGTCAAATTTTCGAACTAAAGCCTAGCTCATCATCAGGACTATGTCACTGCAGTAGTCCTGATGATGAACTAGGCTTTAGTTCAAAAATTTGACCACCAACTTTTTTTAATAATAACCTCTATAAGACCCGTAAAAAAGTTATTTCCACAATAAACTATGAATAGAGGTGCCATAAATTCATTTACAACTGTAAATCACTTTCACAAACCAGCCCCCAAATATAGTCTTCCATCATGTTCTCATTATACTGTCCTTAGTTACATTCGAAGTCAAGTATATCCTTGTAGAAGTAATCACCTTGGTTCTCAGGGTATGCTCCCAAATTCTCCTTGAATTTATCAAGATGAGCATCAAGGATATGGACTTTAAGGGACATTCTGCAGCCCGTTTCGCTGTAGTTCTTCACCAAAGTCTCAACCAGTTCCACATAGTTTTCAGCATTGTGATTGTCCAGGAAGTCCCTAATGACTGCAACAAATCTGTCCCAAGCTGCTTTATCCTTTGTAGTGAGCATATTAGAGAATTCTTTGCACTGCATGATATTCTTTATCTGTGGTCCAACGAAGACACCGGCTTTGACCTAGTTGTCTCAAACAGCTTAGGGAAGAAGTCTCGTAGGTACTTGAAGGCTGCATGCTCCTTATCTGAGCCATGACAAATTGTTTCATAAGCCAAATTTAATGTGCAGTGGTGGCATAAGCACCTTCTGGGAGTCCACCAGTGGGTCCAACATGAAGTTGCACTTTCCCAACAGAGAACGTGGTCCACTGTGGCCCAGTATCACCTGTGGTACTGTGCTTTGGTGTCACTGCTGTCCCAAAGACAAAGATAGCAAGGGAAATTTGGTAAAACTACCTTGGAGACCCATTAGGAATGCTGCCATTTTAAAGCACCTGATGATCTCCTAGCCATGCTCATAATACTTCAAGGTGTCTAGCAAGCTCATAATACTGTTGTAATCCTCTTTAAGGTGCACCAAGTGTGCCAGGGGAAGAGAGTGGTACTTGTTCCAACTATGGAGAAGCACAGCTTTCAGGCTCCGGGATGACTGAAGAGGTGCCACTTGTTCAGGTCGCAGGCGATTCCAACTGCCTCAAACAGACCAGTCACATTGTGGCAGAAGCAGAGCCCATCATGATGGGTGAAGGAGCTGGATAAAACTTGATGACACTTCCTCTGATCTGCAACATGCACACTTTCATCCAACAAGTTCCACTGCTTGAGCCTAGATGTCAAAATCTCGGCATTGGACTTGGTAAGACCAAGATGTCTAATCAGCCATTGAGGTCTTTTTGGCTGGGGTAATATGAGTTTCTCTCAGTTGTCTGTCTTACCTTCCAGAGTTCTGTTGTAGTGCTCGTGGTTGAAATAAGGTGCCCAGGGTTTATCTTGATCCCCAATAGGCATGCCAAAATGTGACTGGTCTGTTTGAGGCAGTTGGAATCGCCTGCGACCTGAACAAGTGGCACCTCTTCAGTCATCTTATCAGATGCTTCCACGGAATACTTTTTTGCTCGTCTTGATAAATTGGCCATAGACATAGCAAAATACATCTGCTAGGTACTTGGAGCATTTAATGCCATCTCAGAAAAATGCAGATATGTATCCACTTAGACAGCTGGAGCTAAACTGAATTGGTGGGCTTCAGGCCACTGTATTTATACCACTATTTAATCACTGGAAAGTTCTTGGGAGTTCTAGAAAGTTCCAGATGTTACTCCAAGTTTATTCAGCATTGAATTCATCTGGAAGGTTATGAAAAATATGTAAATTTCAAAATATCAGTGTCCTGGTCACAAAAGCAAAGTTTGTGGGGAATAATAGCTATTTTCTATACTTTGGGACAAAAGTGATTAGGAAGTAACAGTTACTAACCAGGAACAAATAAAAAATTCAATTCTGTTGCATAGTGTAATAGAAATCTAATGAGGTGAGTCTGTATTACAGATATCAGAGGAGGAAAATTTCTATATTTTCAAGACACCTAAGCATTTTCTATTAGTGAATGGAGAAATGTGTTTTTGTTCTACTGCTTTACTCTTGGTCTCTCTGTCTACAGGAGACTTAATGCCATTCATATACCTTTGAGAAATACAAACTTGCAGCCATCAAATCTTACATTCACAGAGCTAACCTTCCTTATAGGAGCCTTCTTTCTTTGCAAGAAGAATATATGTACTAATATTTTAAACATTGGTAGATCACATAATAACTTCTCTCCCTCCTTGATTTATAGTTTGATGAAGAAATTTGAATCACAAAAAAGATCACTGGTCTACTTTCAAATTTTTTAACCGTTTCTTGGTTTAATCCCTTTCAGTATTTTCTTTTCTCATAAACTTTGATCAATTTTTAAAGCCTTTGTTAACAACATTCAGTTAAGCCTCCTCCACAATTTATCAAACTTTTTTTAAAGATAGAAGTCCTAACAAACCCCTCGACTTACCTGGTGTTTATTCCATTCCTGTCAGCATCTCTGCAGAAGTTACACACTACACTGATAGCACTTATCACAGTATTAATTGACATCTTGTTGAACGCATTTCGGATGTTAAGAGAGGCAGCCCATCTACTGCACTTTCATTATCAACCATCAACAATATTTCTGCTGCTCCTGATCGGAAAAACACAAAATGCATTGCTCCATGTATTAACAGAAAATCTCTCAGGTATCAGGAAAGTATAAAAAATTTGCTCTTCCCTAATGTGGACTCATCTAATCAAATTCTTATTATTTGGAACAAATCTGGCAAAATTTGATTCATCATGTGTTAACACCTAATGTTATTTTATTCATTCCAAGGCTGATGAAGGTAGATGCAGTAACCAAAACAACATCTCTTCATTATACATACATACACACATATCACTAAGCTGTTCTCTGAGATTCAGAGGTTAGCTCCAAAAAGAAATACAAACTACCAGATAGTTTTTACTCACTGTTGCCATATCAAACTTCTCCATTTACAGCGATCTTGAGATACAACTCGGGCTTCACTAACATTCATTACATGCTGTACACAAGATCTTCTATACTTCATACTCAATCTTTTTCTCATGCAGACACTCCTGAATCTGATCCTCCCATGACTTCCTTGGCCTTCCTTGGCCTTTCCTTCCTACCACTTGGGAAAAAAAGATTTTCTTAGTAAGCATCTCATCACTCATTCTTTCAACATGGCCAAACCACTGAAGCATATTAGTCTCCACCTTGCTAACAATATTTTGCTTCACATCACAAAACTGCAACACATCTTCATTCCTCACACAATTAGAACGTGTCTTGCAACAACAACACCCCCCTCCCGTAAGTAATGCATCTCTCCAGCACACAAACGACTCCTATGTTTCTTCTGCATTACCCAGGTTTCACTGCCATACATCAGAGTAGGAACAATTACTCTCTCATACACACCCATGCGGGACTCTCTAGAGAGCCCATCATTCCTGTGAAAACCTACCAGAGCAGCCCTCACTTTCAATGAAGAATTCACTCACCTACTAATTTCACCATCCAATTTGTTCTCTCTGTCAAACATGCTTCCTAAATGCACAAACTCACTCACCTGGTCAATCACTGTGCCATTTGCACTTACATTTTGCCTCCTTGGGGCACTCTGTAGTAACAATGGCACACACAACAGCAACTAGGCCTCTGTGAATCTTGAAGAGGTGCCAACTAGTTCTGTGTGACATTGGCAAAAAGACCCTAACTCACTGGGTTTTGTTCCAGAATCCTTAGGTTGAATGACCAACTGGAACTGTCAGTTGTGGGCTAATCCCCTACACTGATGTACTTACCTAATTAAAAAGACAAAAAAGAAATGCAAAAATGGAATCAACTGTGGGATATAGTGGACCTACCACACTTGAGAAGGATGGTCCACCACAGTATCGACCTTTTCATTATGGTATCTCCTTTTAACATAAACTTCATAGCGTCAATTTTCTTATCAATACTTTAACATATTTATCAACTGTTATTGTGTTACATGGATTTCTGCCATTTCTTTTTGTTACAATATTGGAATACCATCATGTTTTGGTACAGACCAATTATCAAAAACAACTTCAGTCTAAATGAAAAATGCTTTCAGTTTAAAAAACAAAACTTTCTGAAGAAATGTAATAATCACCAATGGGTAAATTAAACATGTTTTTTCTGTTTTATTTTTTAAACCTGAGTATGTGTTCCAGTAGGTGTGAATTTCCTTACATATCAACCATTCTTAATCCAATGCTGGCTGAAAGTCTCCCCATGTCTCTTCCACAACTCTTCAGCCACTCTCTTTCATATCACTCCTGCATGGTTTCAAATTTCATCTGCCAAACTCCCGTGTGGTTGTCCTTAGAGTACTCACATTTCAGTTGTCCAATGGTAGTTGGTTTTTTTACCAATATCTCCATCTATTGCCACCTGAAGGTCTTTACTTTAATTGTGATGTCTTCAACATTTGTTGTTTTTCCTATCTGTCTTGGTTAAATCAAGCATGCATCTCTCCATGCTTTTTTGAGTTGTCTGCAATATTGATAGTCTAATTTTTTAGATAAGGTAATAATTCTCATCCATCACTAAGAACTGAAAGGATGCATTGATTCAACACTTTTTTTAAGACATAGTGGTAAACTGCTCTTAGAAATTATAACATTTTTTCCAAATGCTCTTCAGCCAAGTTTTATACATTATTAATTTCTTTTTTGATGTGGCTCTCACTTGATATCTGTTATCCAAGGTAGATGTAGGCATCAGTTACTTCTAAATTTGCCCCATCAATCTAAAAATCTTCAATCCTTGTATGCATTGCACATCAATTTGGCTTTCTGAAAGTTCATTTTTAATCTCACTTCTTTATCCTTGTCAGCAAGATCCTTGATCACACTCTCCAGTGTGGGAGGGAGAGGAGTTCTTGCAAAAACGATTATGTTGTTAGCAAAACCAAGGTGGGTTTAACAATATTTGTTCATTTTTATTCCTTGGTCTTCCTAGTTCAATTGTCAAAAGACATTCTGTAATGTGTCATGGAACAGCTTAGAAGATATGGTGTATCACCTTTTTTTCATCCCCATTTTAATTTTTGTATGTGCCGTTTCCTTGAACAGTCAAATCTTTATACTTGCAATTTAATAGATGTTATTAATATTATCAACATATGGATCGTCAATACTGCAGGATTTCAAAGGAACTAAATAAATCTGCTGATGGTTTTGCAGATTGTGAAGTTTTTCCGTAGCCAATAAAAGCCATATACAGGAGTTCATACTCGTTTGCTTTTTCAATTAGTTAACTTGCAATAAATGGATGTGATATATAGTCGTAAATCTAACTTGTTCTTTTGGTTGAGCCATCTCCAGTGTTTCCTTTAAATGGTATGACTGTGCCTTAATGCAGATTTTGTGAACAACTTATAGGAAGCTGATGGGTCTGTAATCCTGAGATCCACGTGGTCCCGTTTTATATAGAAAGATCACTGTAACATTGTTTCACTGCTCCGGTGGCACAGTGGTCTAAGCACTGGCTTTTGGTCATTCATCCGAGTTGGGTCTGGGTTCGAATCCCGGTGTGACATGGATGTTGTTTTTGTCTTAGGACACTGGCTCTTTCCCTTTCCTTGAACCAATGGCCCTAAATTAGGAAAGGGCAATTACTTATATCCCATTGAGTTGCTCACAGTAGTCATTAAACCTCCAATAAAAAAGAAAAACATTGTTTCAGTCATCAGGAATCTTTCCTTCATTGAGGCATCTAGTGAAAACTTGAGTGAGTATAGTTCTATTTCTTCACTAGTTGGATTGTTGATTTTTATGGTGCAAGGGCCATGTTTCTTCACTGGCTTCCTACAAAAATGTCCACAGAAATTCCATCTTTCACTAGAGCTCTTCCATGTTTCACGTTCTTAATTGGATGGGCAATTGCTGCTGACAGACTGGCAGAACTTTAGTGTCTGTATATTTCTTTATGTCTGTAATACACGCCTTATTGCCTTCATAAAATTTTGTGCAAAACTCTTTAACTCTTTTCAAATTTCACTTCTATTTTCAAAATTCAACATGGAAAAAATATGAAGATTTGTTACATATGGATCATAGTGGTGGTTACATTGCTTTCCCTGGAGCAAATAATCAGATGGTAAAAGCATTAGTAAGCTTTGTTCATCAAATTGGCCCATTAAAGCTATTTATATAAAGGAGAGATACCATCCTTAGATACTTTACAAAAGGCAAATGTAAAACAGAATGTTTCTATAGAGTTACAGAAAGAGGAAAGGCAAGCATTATCTTCCAAACTAGATACTGTTGCAATGGAAAGTCCTTTATTTACTACTTGCCATGAAAATGTTAGCATTGTATAAAATCCGATTTTTTTTTCATATATTTTGTGATAGTTTTTATGCTAAGCAATAAATAACTCACCTCAAACTGAATTCATCTGACAAGATCATGGATGCAAATAAGTGGTCACCCGATCTCTAATGGCGACTAAGTTTTTCCAGCTGGTGACCGGTTTTTCCTTTTCTTGAATAAAAAAGTTTTGTCACTTTTACTTTTTTTTTCTGAATTATTTTTGTAGAACACACTTATCTATACTTTAATGTCAGGTCAAAGGGAAAAAGCTTTAACTGGAGAGATCAAGTATTGATTTACAGCAGCCGTCCCACGGACTGCTGTAAATGAGCATGATGTTTGCCGGAACACATGGGTGAACCTATGAATTTCCACCTGTGTGTGCCGGCGAACATCATGGGGAATGATGTTACCAATACCAGAGGTGGATAGATGAGGCTCCTTGGCTCATCAGTGCTCCACTGCTGCTGCCGTATGGACTACTCATTGACAGAAGAGATAACCTCAGTTGGCAGAATGTTTTTTTAGTATGAACAGTAAAAAAGCATTGTCAGACTATCATGTCTCAAAGAAACTTGTTCGCATTTTTTTTTCGAAGAAAAATAATTCTGTGATTGACAGTAAGTACTGCCATGAGTGAAGTGCAAAATTCAGACAGTTGAAACTTTGTTCTATGTGATCAATCTGATTCAACTGATAATACCTCGTTTTACATTCTGGACATAAACATGATGAGTGAGAAATCGCTGATGCCAGCAGCAGTGAAAATTTCAGTCATGCAGTCCCTACAAACCAGCAATCAGGAAAAAAGGAATTTGAAAGCAAGAAAACTGGTAAATGAGCAATTCAAAGTTATTGGTTTGAAAAATTTACATAGCTTGAACTTGACACAAGGAACACCTTACTATATTGTTCCCTTCGTAAGAAATTCAAACACATTAGTGCTCAAAATTCTAAGCTTGTAAATGGCTATGCAGCACCTTTTAAACTGGAAAGCCTAAAGATTCATGAGGCAAGTAAAGCTCATAAATGTTGTGTAGAAGCAGAATTGGTTAAAAAAGATTCAGTTTATGCTCCTCTATCAAAATGCATGTTATAAAGCTTCACAAGAACAGATTTCTCAGATGTGTACATTTTTTTAATACTGAATATTTCATAGCTTATGATTCAAAAACACCTCAAGATTTTGAGAAACAGAAAACTGATCCCCAAAAAAAAAAAAAAAAAAAAAAAAAAACGGGTGCCAACATGTCCAATTATTATGAAAACAGAACTGAAGGTACTGCATTCATCAACTGTATTTCATCTTGCATGCAAACTGAACTAGTGCACGATATTTTGAATTCATCTTGTGAAACAATATCATCAGATGGATCAACTGACACAATCAATCAGTCTTATGTTGTTATATACATCAGATACATAAAAAAAATAGTGAGGTGCGTGAATCACTTCTTTGTTTAGAACCTCTATCAAGTGAAACAGCACAAGGATATTTTAAAACAGTCACTACTGCACTCCAAAGATTAGAAATCCCATACAAGAAATCTGGTTGGTTGGCAGGCCTTGGTACTGATGGTGTTGCCATTATGATAGGTGAGAGAGGAGGGCTGCATGTCAAGTTTACCAAAATTTATCCTCAAGTAATACAAGTACAGTGTGTAGTGCATACACTCCAACTAACAGTTCTTGATGCTTGTTCAAAAGTGTCCTTTGTTAGCCAGAGAGAAAAAAATACAGCAATTCTTAAATTTTATAACAACTCACCAAAAAGGTTGAGGAAGTAAAATGTTGCTTCTACATTGGATTTTGTCGAAAACATGTGCGTTACCATCCTCAGGAAGAAAAATGGCGGCCCTGAGGATGGTAACACACACATTGCCGAAATGCATTGGAAGTTTTAAAGGTCAGCATTACCTTCATTAGTGGCCAATGGACCAATGGACACGTGTGTGGAATAGATTACTTGCTTTTGTCTTTTAATCCTATCATTGAGACTAAGTCTTGATGTTTTTAAGATGTCTTTGTTTATTTGTGATTTCAAAACATTGCTTCCTGGTTATTTCAGGCATTCCAATTTCTAGTCATGTACAGGGTGTCCACAATGTCTTGTTACTCCCCCCACTGTAATAAGAAATGTAAGTGAGCTATGTATCTGTTGTATGATGTATATGTTGAGTTATGGTCTGTATTGTGTTTACTTACAGATTAGGTACCGGAACCATGTGTGATACCAGCGAATACACCCTGGAACAGCGGATTGTTGTCAGTGTCCACGAACGTCTACACACAGGGAAGACAATGCATGACGTGCGTGCCGATTTCCAACAACGATTCGACAAAGAGGCCCCTCCAAAACAGACTCTTCTGCAATGGGAACATAAACTCTTCGAAGCAGGCAACGTCAAGGATAAACCACGAACTGGAAGACCATTGACCAGAGTGCAACAGTGTCAAGCAGTCGAGGAATCAGTTATCAGGTCAACGACAAAGTCGCTCCGCAAACGATCAGCGGAGCTTGGAATACCACGATTGACACTGCATAAGCACATGAAGAATGACCTGAATTTGCAGGCATATTGCCCGATGTTCGTTCAGGAGTTATCAGACATCGATTTAAACCGCATACAGGATGCATGTGCAATAATACTTCAGATATTTGCCCCTATCTCAAAATGTGGAAAGGTAATTTTCAGTGATGAATGTGCGATATACCGCAGCTGTTGATGACGGAACATTGTGTTCTGGTCCAAGGAAAATCCACATTATGATGAAGAATTGGAACATCATCCTCTGCATGTCATGATATGGGCTGCAATGAATAGTCGACATCTGTTTGGACCGTATTTCTTTGATGGTCCAGTGAATCAAACAACTTATCTGGACATGCTGCAAAACTGGTTTGTGCCACAATTTGGAAATCTTGGCATTCTGAATGATGTATGGTTCTGTTACAGTGGACACCCCCTCCCCCTCCCCTTCCTAAAACCTGAAGAAAACTCTAAAATTTGTCCGCCATGTTGCGTATGGTATGAGGCAGCTAGGAATCACAGTTCGGCAGGCTCACATGTTCTTTTACAGTTCAGTTTTTTTTTATTTATTTCTCATTTATGTTGTTTTTTCTTTCGGCTGTTCTCTAAATTAATTAACAAAATTGCGGGATAATTGGGAAGTCGCTCCAATGCTTTTGAAGGCAAGAAACGCAATATTTTTGCCATTTTGAATTGCTGGACCTCACACATAGCCTTGAAGTGAAACATAAAAATTCCTATCTCAAGTGTCTTAGAGGGGCTGCAAAACGAACGAGGGAAATGTGCTTTCGAATGCAGATGGAAGCAGCAATGTTCGAAGTGGTTTTTCACTTTTCTTTCTTTTCTTCTTTCCGCTTGTAGCTTAACGCTGTGGTCAGTATGTTTACTTCAGTGGGTGGGCCAAGAGACCCTCAGCAGACACATAACTCTGTCAGCGAGAAAGATACTCTGACTGACGTATGCGAGGGACAATGGGCAATTAAGAGTTTAGAATTGTCGAAAAGAATAGGCGGTGAATTCGAGCATCGTTTTTGGTCGGCAGTTGCTGATATACGCTTAAGGTAAAAGAACATCTGATTTCGCTCGGCCGAGAAAATTAATCTCAGGGCTGGCGGTCGCAACTCGAAAAAAAAATGGAAACAAAACCTGCAAGGGGCATATTTGAACTGCGTACTCAGGCAGGGTAGATGTTATGCTAACGGAAAGGAACTGGCTGAATTGGGAATGAATGGTCAAAAAGGACGGAAGGTAGCGACGGATGGAATCTACTATAGCAGCAGTGGAAGTGAGGGGGTCCCACTCTCCAAACAGTTGATGGTCAGAATCATTTCTTCACGACAACAGAAATCATTTCCCAGGAACACAGAAAATCAATCTTGGAAACCGCAACAGCAGATGTGAGAGGGCCTATTTTGTTTAACGGCCACCTTCAAATCGTCATGAGAATAGATCAGTGTGCACTCTAATCATTGCAACAAAGTGCGGCGTGATATTACCATTTTAATTGTGTGCTTCATTTACATCAAGCGTCAAAGTGAAGTGTTGAATCATCGGTGCTGCCACATGGTGCAAGTGTCTGTGTGTGTGTGCGTGTTTTTTTTTTTTTTTTTGTCGTGTGATATTATGTGATGCACACTGGATTTGCACAGCAAAGTCACGAAACTGTAAGTAGATGAATATTTCCTTTCTCTTTCTTCGCACATCTGCAAACTTGTGCCATCCCGACACCCAAAGCTGCATGGACATAGATGCAGTAATGCTGAGTGACTGAACCTCAGAGGAAATACCTGCACATACAGATTTCAATTTCTTACAGGGCCCATTTCCTGATTATTTTTTTTACATGAATAAGGGAGAGGGTGTGGCCACAAATTCCGCTGGGGCGGGATAGTTTCTTTTAACTTTGGTTCAGGGCCAAAGCGAGCGGGGAAGGGATCTGCATGTGCATGCTTATTAGATTTAGTTAATTAACTTTGGCAGTATTTCGCACCTATAATCTTATACCGCAAATTAACGTGCTTGTGTATTTTGTGTCGCAAGTATTTTTAATGTGATCGTTTGCATACAATTTTTTTCATTCTCTAAGCAATTGTATATGAATATCCCCTGCAGCACTATTTAGTGTGTAAACGAGTAGTATCTCTTGTTCAGATAGTCCGGTGGAGACTCAGTCGGCTTGCGTCTTCCGACAGTAAAGTGTGACACCGTATGCTGCCCACATAAGAGGGGCAATTGTCTATGCGCCTAGAGAGCGCAGTATCTGTTTAAATCTCGCAGAACGTTATTAAATGTTGTGTTGTGTATTTGAGAATCATGTGTTATTTGCGAAAGTGAGTGTTGTACTGGCTGGTTGGGGATTGAATGTACCGGAGTAAGATCCGGACCACTACACTCAGTCACGAATAGGTGATTGCGGGTGAACCTCATCACAACTCTGATCCCAACGTATCATTTTTTTAAGTTTATTTTATTTTTTATTTGTAGTTGTTATTTTGTTCACACGGTGGATTCACAGAAGCCTTGTGCTTCGGGTCATTCTTCAACTTTTCATTTTTTATGTTCTGGTGTGAATCTTTGAGTGCAGCAGTGCACCTGAGATTCTCACCTGGTGCCGCGGTCAACTAAATTGTACTTCAGGTCCCAAGCACTGTTACCGGCCGACTCGGCAGGAACACTGCTAGTGCTGTGTAACAGTTCTAACAGGATGGTGCACCCGCCCATTACGCAATCGCTGTTCGGGAATACCTTGATGAGGTCTTTTGGGATTGTTGGATCGGCCGAGGTTCGGCAGTGCTGCCCGCTCCACTTGAATGGCCACCTCGAAGTCCAGATCTCTCAACGTGTGATAATGCTCTTTGGGGTTTCATAAAGGAGGTTGTTGCACAGCATCACTACCAAACCACTGATGAACTTAAACAAGTAGTGAGACGTGCTTTCTCTCATATCACCCCACAACTGCTTCGGAAAATGTTCCACAGAACATGTCGTAAAATTATTCTCTGCCACGAGAATGACGGAGCCCAAACGGATCCACTGGATGTTTAAGGATGCCTCAACATATACATCATACAACAGATACATAGCCCACTTACATTTCTTATTACAGGGAGGGGGGGGGGTAACAAGACATTGTGGACACCCTGTACATACCTACCGGATGTTTCTTAAACTTATTTCATAAATTCCCAAAAGTTGCAAAAAAGACTCTTGATCGATACAAAGATACTCTTTACAAGATTTCTTCTGAATACGAACCTCACTTGTGAAGACTTACAACATGTTACACAGGAGAGAAGACACCATAAGTTCCTTGTTCCCATATGAAAGGTATGTGAAATATACAAATTTTTGAAAAGGAACTTATAATATTTTAATAACATTTTAATTATATATTTTTTAAAACCTTGTAATGCTCAAAGAAATCGTTTTTGAGAAGTCTGCGATCTTTCCACGGCGTGTCAAATAGCGCTTACTAGGAAGACAACATGCAAAAAGTTTAAACATTTCGACAAAATCTAGTAGTCTAAGCATGTTTTCTTATAACTCAAATATTATTTGAGTAATATTAGATTCTACATTACAGATCAAAACTTGTATATTAAAGGATCTGAATGATGTGAGATGGGTTGTGTGCAAGTGTCAAACACTGGAAACTACTTCAAAACTGGATTCCACTGATAACACACTTAGAGCATTCATCAAAGTCCACAACAGATGGACCGTTAACAAAAGGACTATTATGATTCATGACCTGCTATAAGCACATCAGATTCTGACATATTCTCCTGGATATTTTGGATATATAAACTGCTATCTCAAAAGTGTTCCTGAAAAAAAATATTGTAATCACTCAAGGAGATAATGCTGTAAGCTTGAACTGCAAAAGCTTTCTGAGAGCTCAGGTCCTATGGAATCATCATTTATCATTAATTACAACTGCACAAATAAGCAATTTCTCTTTCTTTAAGTTTCATATCATGAAGCAGAAGCTTCATTTCAAAGTGACCAACAGAAAATAATTGAAGCTGGTCAAATTTATTTGAAACAAGATTTTCCAATTCAAAAACTACTAGTATGGATGATTTAAAAGTACTCGACACTGCAACTTCTCTATATGGAAGGAAATTAACTGACTTTGGAAATACAAAGATAATGAAAATTGCCAAATGTTTCAAAAATTCCTTGCCTAATTTCAAAGAAGGTGAAATTCTTGAAGAGTGGTACAACTAGAAACGCACACCTACTGATCTTCCCTTTGTGGCATTATGCAAGCATGCTATCAGTCAGCAACCAACTCAGTTCTGTATCTTCAGCAAGCCTATGACTGTAGTGGAGTGCATTTCTATTCCAACAGCTAGCTGTGAACACGGTTTTAGAGCTATGAATAACTTTAAAACACTACAACATTCTTGACTGTCCGCAGAGACAACAAACAGTTCAATGAACATTGGTATGAATGGTGTGAGTTTTCAAGAATTCGATCCAACTCCTGCAGTGATCTACTGGTTTTCAACTACAGTGAGGAGGACACAATTTTAAGCCTTCTCATCAGTAACACAATTACCAAAAATCAACTAAGACCTATGGCAACAAATAAAAGCCTATTTTAATCCAATTTGGGCCACCAGTTTTTTTAACGGGTCACTAAAAATTTTACACTTATATATTTACAAATTTCACACTTATTTGCATGGCTAGATTAGACATAACAATGCATGAATAGCCTGGACACCCTCTATGCTGTAAGCTGCAGATTTTTGTACAAACTTATGACAATTAAAAATAATTAAAACCTTAAAAACTAGTTTTTTACACATTAGAAACTCCTAGGTAATTACTATACTTCCTAACTTATTTACACAAAACACTAAAGTACCAAACTGTGTGGTCTTGTTTGATGCACCAATTTTTTGTATTTTTATGTTGGGAATATTTACAAATTCTCAACTATCTACACAAAATAATGTTGAGACACAAATTCTTACATTTAAATGTCAAAAACATTTATATTACCAACTATTTTACACAAAATAAAATTCTAATACTTGAAGTTACAAATGTTAAAAATACTTTACAGCCCGTACTTTCATCAGAAACCTTATTTTTTCAGCTCTGAAGGTATTCCAAGAAGGGCCTTTCATTCCCTACTTGGAATGCCTTTGGAGCTGGTTATGCCCGCATAAGGTTTCATAGACCTGTACTGACACTAAAATGGAATGGTGGAATTTATCTCACTTCCTTCATGGATGTAGTGCTGGGGCTATACATACATTCATATGTCCAGTCAAATATGCAGTCAGTTTGAGGTGAGTTATTTATTACACTTGCACAGCTCAGGGACTGTTATGAAATGTTTCTGCAGCACATTTCAGGATTTCACCGTTTTTCTCCCACGAAAAGTAAGCACTTTTTGAGGACTTTTAAACTCCTCCTCAATTTTTTAAGGACCTTACCAACTGCAAATCCAACAATGACATATGCACAAATATACTTTTACACACTACTTAACTAGGCATATTGAAGTATGCTGACGAAGTTTGTAATATTTTTTCCACAATTTAAGTTTGTGAGTACAATAAACCAGAATTTATGCAAATTTAAAGACAGTTCCAGTCAGTTCAGTTTTCTTATCAGAAAGAATATCACAAATACAAGTAAAGAATATGTAGGTTAAAACTGTAGTTACCTCAGCTATATGGAATAGTAAAATTACACAAGATTAACCGGCCAATTATAGATTCAAAATGCTAAATACTTTCAAATCTGAACTATTTTCTTAAGTCACACCTTCAAGAGTTTTTAGAAGAACCTCTTTCCATTATAAAAAAACTCCTCAACCCTAAAGTGTAAATTAGAGCAGCTTCCAACCCTAGAAATCTTCTCCTATTATTGGTAGCCTAGACATAGTGTCTATGTACACCAGCATTAATTTAGATCAGCTTATAGAATTTTTAACAGATTACCTGGCAGACAAAATTGTTTTTCATAATCAAGCAAAGAATTTACTTGTGGGGATTTTTGAAATGCTGATTTTCTCCTTAAAAAACAACTATTTTCAATTTGAGAAAAGATTTTTCCTCCAAAAGTCTGGATAAGCAATGGGCTCCCCACTTTTGGCAAATTACTATGTAGGAAAGCTGGAAGAAAAGATACTGGTTCAGCCCTCATACTTTTGCCTTTATCACAGATATATGGATGATATCTTATTCATTTTAGATAAAAAGGATGAAAATCTTCCAGAAAAACTTCTAAGGTGCTTTAATGAATTAGATGATTCCCTTAAGTTCACTTTGGAGGTTCAAGCTGAAGGAAAATTAAACTTCTTAGATTTGACCATATATGTCCAGGAAGATAAGTTCCTCACAAAAATGTACAAAAAACCTTTGGATACAAACAAAATACTAGATTTTAACTCCTCTCATCCATATTCAATGAAGAAAAAGTTGCAAACCAATTTTCAGAAAAAAAATAATTTGGTCTCCTCAGAAGATATGAAAAATGCCCACATCGATGATCTGGAAGTAATGCTAACAGAAAATAACTACCCAAAAAAGGAAATAGATAAATTACTCAAACAAGATAAACAAAAAAATACAAGCAAGCAGGAGTTCAGGTTCACAAGAAAAATTATGTATCAAAAAGGTTTCTTTGAATCTTTAAAGAGAATAAGCAGTAAATCTGATATTAGATTAGCTCCCAGTTTAGAGAACAAGCTTAAAAAATTTTGCCCTAGCTTGGTTAAAAAAGAAGAAAACTTGTTAAAAATGCAAGGAGTCATTTATAAAGTAACCTGCAGCTGTGGAAAATACTACATAGGAGAAACAGGTCATAGGCTGGAAACTCGTATTGCGGAACACAAGGCAGCAATAAAAAATTGTTCAAACAAGGCAGGATTAGACAGAAACGTTAGAGAAACCAGGCACCACATGGACTGGGACTCTTTGACTGTCATTGGACATCAATCCAACTTCCTGAAGCGAAAATTGAAAGAGAGACTTGAAATTGGAAAATACCAGGACTTCATCATTAAGGACTGTACGGGGTTTTCACTGCCTTAACATCTGGCAAGACATTTTGCAAAATCGTTGTAACCATCAAGGTTAACTGTAACCAAAGACCGTGACGGAGATTGAACGAAACGAAAGACTGCCTGACGAAGGAGAGGAGTTCTCTCCGAAAATTTGCAAAAAAATTAAGAATTTACCTAAATAAATCCCATAAAAAAGTTAACTAGTCTGAATATAATAATCTAGGAAGCCACAGAACGAAGATGAGTTTGATTTACTGTAGTTGAAGTTATGAATTCAAAATTTGAATTTTGCACATAATCATCTCAAGGTTTAAATTGCAAAACCAAAGTCAAAATTGTGTGTTCAAGGTTTCAATTTAGCACTTAGTTTTGAAGATGTAAATCCATTTCATGATGTCATATTTACACCATAAAATGGATTCACATCTTCAAAATTTGTATTGTATGGTGTAATTCCATATTTCATTCATGATTAGCACTTTTTTTTTTTTATGGTGTAACTGAATAATTGCTATTCACATATATGAAAAGGGAACATTATAAAAGTGAAATAACAGTAGCAAGATAATGGTGACAGGGTTTGTTGGATGAAATCTACTGGATGCGTTTAATTTAGCCCAATATCCTTCCCTTTTTCAGCAAATTACTAATCACACTTAGCCCTGTGCTCTCCTTCTTTCAGTTGATGTCACATGATGCCATTATTAACACAGCCGACCAACAACTTCTGGATTTTGAGCAGGCAGTTAGGAAAAATAAGTAATTTTGAATTTTTGGAAAAAAATAAGGTCTTTTAAGCATCCTTAAAAAATAAGCACTTTTTAAGGACTTTAAGGATTTATAAGTACCATGGCAACTCTGTCATTTATATACATATATAAAAAACAGGGTATTATATAAGTACCATGACAACCTTGTCATATATATATATATATATATAGGGATGTAAGGTCAGGTGATGCGTAACATCACAGCCTCTCCTTGACAAATGTCAACCCCGCCTTCTCGTGGTGCATCCTGTTCCCACTAAAGGGGCTCTGACGACCGCAAATAGCGGTATAACTATACCATCGGGATTAGAGGAAATTCTATCCCACACTCACCAACCCGCTTGGCCAGCGTGGTGAGTTATGGCCAAACCCCTCCAAAATGACTCCACAACTTAAATCTTGGCCCTCAGTCTCCGGCAGCTGGAATGTACCTGGCCAAGGCAGCGGCCAGTGCGACATGAAGGCAGAGGGTGCTAAGAATCCCCGGAGGACCGGACTAGGCTGCCATCTGATGCTGACCTTGGCAACGTACAATGGACGCTCCCTATCTTCTGATTCAAGGCTTCTTGAATTGGAAGAGGAACTACAAAGGATCAAGTGGGACATCGTGGGGCTAAGTGAGGTAAGGAGAAAAGGAGAACATCTCATCGAACTGAAAAGTGGACATCTCTTCTACTATCGTGGGACAGATACTGGCAGAACTAGTGGTGTTGGATTTATAATAAACAAGAAACTGAAGGATAAAGTGGTAGAAGTTGAAAGTTCCTCTGACAGAGCTGCACGACTTGTTATCCAACTATCGAGAAGATACCAGGCTCAGATTATTCAAACATATGCACCCACCACAAGTCATCCGGAAGAAGAAATTGAAGAATTTTATGAGGAAATTTGTCATCTAAATAATAAAGGTAAGCAGCACTTGAAAATAATTATGGGAGATTTCAATGCAAAAATAGGGCAACGGCAACAGAATGAAACTTCAGTAGGTAAATTCGGTCACGGCAACAGAAACCAGCGTGGAAATACTCTCGTTGAGTTTGCAGAGGCAGAAGGGTTTTTCATCTTGAACTCCTTCTTCAAGAAAAAGCCACACAGGAAATGGACATGGAGACATCCAAATGGGACGACAAGTGAAATTGATTTTATTATGTGTAACAAAAAATTCGTCATAGAAGACTGCAGTGTGCTAAACAAGTTCAACACAGGTAGTGACCATAGATTGGTGAGATGTAAGATGCACCTCAACACTAAACTTGAACGTGGCAAGCTCATAAGACAAACAAAATCTATTGACATAACCAACCTTAAAAAACACCATAATACCTTCAAGTTGGAACTGAAGAACAGGTTCTCTGCTTTAGAAGGCCTAACATCGGAAGAAGTGGACATCTCTGAAGTTAACAGAAAAGTAACCAAAGCTCTTATGGAAACAGCAACAAAATTAGCTGGGTCTAAGAACAAGTTGCATGTAAATAAATTATCAGGAAAAACGAAAATGTTGATGCAAAAAAGAAGAGAGATGAGGACAACTAAAGAAGATGTGACTTCCAAAGTGGAATATATAGAGCTATGCAAGACAGTACGAAAAAGTATCACTGAAGACGTAAGAAAATTCAACTGTGAACTAGTGAGGAAAGCAATTGAAAACAACCAAAGCCTAAAGATAGCAAAGGGACATCTCAGTAAGGGAAGAAAACAGATTATGGCACTGAGAAAAGAAGATGGTTCTGTAACAAGAAATAGAGGCGAAATTTTGACAAGAGTGAAAGATTTCTACTCCAAATTATATGAAAGGGATGATACATGCACTCCAGACATCATGAAAGATACCAGTACCAGAGTTCCTCCAGTCCTTTCAGCAGAAGTTGCACATGCAATCAAGAACATGAAGCGGGGAAAAGCTCCAGGAGAAGATGGAATTACTGTAGACATCATACAAGAAGCAAGTGGAGAAATCGAAACAGTACTCGCCCAAATTTTCACTCGATGCCTTAATGAAGGAAAGATTCCCGAGGATTGGAACAACGCTATAATGATCCTGATACATAAGAAAGGTGACATTGAGGATCTCGGAAACTACAGACCTATCAGCCTCCTATCAGTAGTTTATAAAATCTTCACTAAAGTTCTTTCACACCGCTTGAAGGTAACACTGGACATGGCTCAACCGAGAGAACAAGCTGGATTCAGGAGTGGATACAGCACAATAGATCATATCCATGTGCTGAGAGAACTAATTGAAAGAGCGAGGGAATATGAACTTCCATTGTGCATGGCTTTTATCGATTATGAAAAAGCCTTTGATTTGGTGAAACCATCAGCAGTTACAATGGCTCTGAAAACCTGCGGTATTGAAGATGCATACATTAATATTATTAATAACATCTATGAAAATGCAAGTGCAAAGATTAGGCTGTTTGAAAATACAACACACATAAAAATTGGAAAGGGAGTGAGACAAGGTGACACCATATCTCCGAAGCTCTTTAATGCCACATTGGAGGGTGTTTTTCAGTCGCTGAGCTGGGAAAACAAGGGGATAAAGATTAATGGAGATTATCTAACCCACCTTCGTTTTGCTGATGACGTAGTCGTTTTTGCAACTAGCCCATCAGAGCTGCAGAGTATGATCCAGGAACTTGCTGACAAGAGTAAAGAAGTGGGATTAAAAATGAACTTTCAGAAGACAAAAGTGATGTTCAATGCTTTTACAAGAAATGAAGATTTATCGATTGATGGAGAAAAGCTGGAGATAACAGACACATACGTTTATCTTGGACAGCAGATATCAAGTGAGGGTCACATTGATGAAGAAATTAATCGGCGTACAAAACTTGCCTGGAGAGCTTTTGGAAGAAACAGCATAATTTTCAAGAGCAATATGCCATTATGTCTTAAAAGAAAAGTGTTTGATCAATGCATCCTTCCAGTGCTTACGTATGGTGCAGAGACGTGGACCTTAACTAAAAGAGACATACAAAGGCTGCAGACAACTCAAAGCAGCATGAAGAGGTGCATGCTTGGTGTAACCAGGAGAGATAAGAAGAGGAACTCGTGGATCCGAAAAATGACAAGAGTGGAAGACATCATGATCAGAGTTAAATCCCTGAAATGGCAATGGGCTGGACATACTGCCAGAAGGACAGATCATCGATGAACAGCCGAAATTTTAGATTGGATTCCAAGGGACAGGAAAAGACCCAGAAGAAGACCACATGGGAGATGGGTGGATGAAATTCGAAAGTATGCAGGGGTGACATGGAGGAGACTGGCACAAGACAGACCGTTGTGGAGGAAACTTGGGGAGACCTTCGTCCAGCAGTGGATTGATAATGGTTGACAATGATGATGATGATGATATATATATATATATATATATATATATATTTGGGCTTATAAAAGTACCAAAATATATAAGTTATAATTTTTCATATATATGCTACACAAAAAAAAAATAAAGAAAAATACAAATTATAGATCATTATAAAAATAGTTCATTTACAAGTAAAAGTATCACAACACATAAAAACCACACATACTGATGATGAACATCAACTGTTAAACATAACATAAGTAACAACACCGTCTATGTACGATATTTAATGTTAAAAGATGAAGAGTATTTACCCCACTAGTAGTTTCGGGGTGACATTCACCCCATTATCAAGTGGAACAGAGGTTATGTGATACCCGCACAACTATATTAGAGTACAACAATGCACCACGGGTAAAGGTCTCAAGAGTCACAAGATTGTTACCATCGCAACCGAGCAAACACACCCATGTAATTTTTAACATCAGAACATTCACATAATTATACAGAAATTTCTGTATACCTGCGTTCTAATGTTGGAAATTACATGAGTGTGTTTGCTCAGTTGCGATGGTAGCAATCACAACCTTGTGACGCTTGAGATCTTTACCCATGGTGCATTGCTGTACTCTTATATATTTGTGCGAGTATCACATAACCTATGTTCTGTGTTCCATCTGATGACAGGGTGAATGAATGTCACCCCAAAAGTACTAGTGGGGTTTTTAACTGTAAATACTCTTCATCTTTTAACATTAAATATCGTACATAGACGGTGTTGTTATTTATGCGACATATTGTACGGAATTGTTTTTATCTTTCAACTGTTAAAGACAAAGCTAAACATATTTTTTTACATACTTGAAATAACGTTGCTTGGTTTTCAGTAAGAGGTTCTTCACTAGCTAGTGGCATTCCTTTCGACAAGCACTCACTCATCACACCCATGTGTTTCATGATACGCTCCATTGCAGATTCTGTTTCTTCAAGTTTTTTGCGTAACTTAAGAATCTCATAATCTTCTGCAATAACAATCAGATACATAACTTGCTTCTTTGTTAAAACTTATGTATTACATATTTTTCAAAAAAGAAGAAAAAGTTGAAAAACATGGAATATACTGCTAACTTATGGACATTTTGAAACAAGAACGAACAAGTTTTATGTCCTTGAGAACCAAGACTAAAAATTTTGGTTTTGAGGACTGCTTTAGATAAATGTAAGGCCACTACAACTTAGGGGAACTTAATATAAACATACATATTCATTATTAAGCATATGATAACACTAACATTATGTGATTATAAATATATAAATATTTATTTTTGAATGAATAAATGCATGCCCACTTAGTACCAGTTAAAATTATTAATGATTAGAAAGCAAATGTAGTAATGTTACTAAGTGGAAGGTACTTTTGCTTCTTGCTTCAAATAGCAATTTGGGTGACTTTTGCAGTTCTTGTAACTTTCCATGTTGTTAACATGAAAAGTTCAACTGTTCAACTACTTAATTGTTGATGAATGAATTTCCCACTTGAAATACTTTATGCAGGGACACACAAACTGACACTGGGGGACCCCAGTTGGCCATCACTTGCTTAAAGTACGTACGTAAATACCAGGGGCGAATATTCAGGGTGTGCTAGGTGTGCAGCGCACAGCCACACAGAGTCGCAATTTATTTAACCTATACAAACGATATTATACTTTCGGATTTATTTCTAATAAAACTCACTAGAGTTTGTCCTAAGGCTTTGAGTGGTTGTTAAAATATATTGCCCACACAGTGTTTTTGTTAAGAGAAGGCTCATTCAGTAATCATATCACATTTGTGCTAAGATCGTTGGGTGTGCAGTTTCTTGACAAGGAATCAGACATGCTCAAGCAACTGTGGTACAAGAACTCCCTAGATGGCGCTGTGGGTCACGTTTTTCCCCCTGTGGTTTCTAACATTACAGCTGATCTCTCAGAGTGTGCTAGCCAAAAAGAGCACCGCTTGCAATCCGATGATGCTCAAGCAACTGTGGTACAAGTGCTCCTTAGATGGTGCTGCAAATCACGTTTTTATTTCCCTGTAGTTTCAAACATTACATCTGATCTCTCAGGGTGTGTGTGCCAGCCAAATAGAGCACTGCTTGCAATCCCATGGAGCAACACCATTCAACCTTGTGATACGAGTTGCGGTTATATTATGTTTTTGGATAACAAAACTCACCACAGTTTGTCCTAAGGTTTCGTGTGGTGGCTAAAATTAATCCCCTTATACAATGTTTTCGTAAAGTGGAGAAAGTTCTTTGCTTCGCTGAGTATACAAAACATAGTAAGTAATCGTAATATTTGCACTTTCATGGTATTAAAACACCAGCAACATGCGCATATTTACATGCAATTCATTAATGATATATTATTAAAACAACCAATCACTTACCCGAAAGATCATGGTCACTTTATTGCTTTAACACTTCTAGCACGTCCATCATCATCATGCAAATCCGCTGGCCTTCAAAGGTTGAAAATCCTTGCCGATGAGATTCATTCTTTCGGGGATGAAACATCGTTTTTTTTTTTTGTTGTTTTCTTTGTTATTTACTGGACAAAAACGCAGGTTTCTCTCTGCCATATGATACGTAACCATAGCTCGTCCTCTCCATAAAATCTCACAAAACATACACACCATACCACTCATTCATACATTCAGTTAAATGTACATAATTACACTATTTACACTTCCAGGCAGTTAAACCTTTGTCAACAGTGACTAAAAAAGTGCTCCATCTGTTTCAAAACTCCGTGCTAACCTTACTGCAAGTGTCAACCTCATTCAGCCCATCATACATGAACCTCTAGCGCTTTCAACAGGCAACTGTCATCTTCAGGAGGCAGATGTGTCTCACCTGCCTACCACATCTCAAGTGAGCAGAGCTATTGAGGTTTGGGCTCCAGTTGATGCAAAGATTGCGTTTTTTGTCCAGTAAATCAACAAAAAAAAAAAAAAAAAGATGTTTCATCCCCGAAAGAATGAATCTCATTGGCAAGGATTTTCAACCTTTGAAGGCCAGCGGATTTGCATGATGATGATGGACGTGCTAGAAGTGTTAAAGGAATAAAGTGACCGACCATGCTCTTTCGGGTAAGTGATTGGTTGTTTTAATAATATATCATAGTAAGTAATATTTGCATCCATAGGTGTGCTGTTTGGGAAACGGAAACCTGAGGCATGGTGTAATGCAACTGTGGTACAAAGCTCTCCAGATGGCATTGCAGGTCACATTTTTATCTCCTTGTGGTTTCAACACAGAGGCTAAAAACTTCCCAGGGTGTGCGTGCCTGAAAAAGCACTATTGTTCATACGTTTGCATTTGGAATTGTGTGGAGTCATAAATACAATTCAACGTTCTGCCAGGAATTGCAGTTTTTCTGTCTTTTCGTTGCAGTGCGAATCGATGTGTTTATGAGCACAGATTTAAAAACAGAATTTGAACTTTTCTTATCCATATAGGATGGGATAACAAAAATTCATCCTTTTTCTTTTAATTAAACGACCACTAAATAAAAAAAAATGCTTTCATTTGTTCAAAATCAATGTGCAAATTTTTCAGCTCGGGTTACATAATAAAGAATTTTTGCGTTGTTTTGCCCATAACAGCGCAAACCCAACCTCAATGGGCACATGATGCCACTGGTAAATAACATAAAACAGGATAGAAAAAGAAAAGAAAAATACTGTATTTTCTGAGGAAAGTACTCCAGTTCTATTTATGCCCTTGGTTTGTTATCAGGAATAACACCACTCCCAGTTTAAAGTCACAGGTAAACTTTGCACAAAGGGTTTTTTATTTCACAACCATTCTGACCCCACCCCCTGATATGGCAGCACAGTACATTATATGACTTTCATTGAAGATACATGACACAAAGAAGTTAGGTGTTTGGGAAACTGTTTATTCTTAACACACTCCAATTCATCAGAGCAACTCACATCTAATAACATGGGAGGTGAAAGTGCTGTACACTAGTGGAAAGTTATGCACTAAACGGCAGTCATCATCCCTGTTTCATTGCTGCCATGAGTTTTTCTTCCATCTAATCAGTAAAGGGTCTTTTCATGCCATTTATGGAAGAGATAGAGAGAAAGGGAGGGGAGAGGCTTATGAAAAACTGCCAGTTTTTCACAGCAAGGTATTTGTTATCAATTCTGGCCAATGGGAGGTGAATGTCATTCAGACTGGTTGACACCTACAGTGATTTATGTGTTTAGAAAGAGGAAGTCACCCCTATAATTTCATGTGTTAGGAAGTGTGTGATAGTTGTAGCACATATAATTTTGTGGTTTTCCCCATTGCAGGCTATACAACTGTACCACACCCAAGGACAAAAAGGAATCCACATTTTACCTTCCCTGGGGTGAAATAAGAAATGAAAAACCAGCCTAAAAGGGAAAAAAAAACACTAAAGCATAATTATTGACCCTAAATACTTTCAAACAGCAAAACATAAACCACTGTGTGCAGAACGAAAGGCAAGATTGAATCTTTCCCGTTCTCTAAATGACCAATTCACATACAATCATGCCAGGTTCAAGACTTCATTTGCAAAAATATGAACTTTCCACTATACTCCCATGCTAATGATTAAAGAAGTGTCAGCACTTCAAATTCTTTACAGTACAGTTTCTACAATGAGCTATTCTCGTAACGATTTGTTTCAATATCACAAACAATGGTTGAAATTTATAATGTTACTGAAAACTGTTACAAGCTGCACCTAGTTAAATGCCACACTTCAGAGCTCCATGTTTTTAAAATCAAGTTTAGTGCCACAGTGTTACAATCAGAAAATATGGTACAACTCTGTATGTAAAGCAAAGCAATCAAAGATTAGAAAAACTTCATTGTCAAAAAAATTCTGAAAATGAAGTTCCTTTAACAGGAGCAATTTCCACTGAGAACATAAACCTCAAACTTTTTGCATAAATGTGATGGGGTATAAGTAGCTTGAAAATGATTAGTTATAAAAGACGAAAATTCTCTTTAAAAAAGAAAAAGGGAAAAGACTAGAAAGATACTCAGTAGATGGCACAACAACACAAGCAAACCATAGAAACAGGAAAGGCTCCAATTTAATTCGCATAGCCAACAAATGCTAGTACAATCTACACAAAAGTTAAAATGCCTCCTTTGAAGCATATACAGTGCAGCAATTAGGTAATAAGACAGGTGTTTTTTGTTTTTTTTTGTTTTTTTTAATTCCCTGTAAAACACACGGATTGGGAAGGCATGTTTTGTTTTTTATAAGTCATTTATTAGTTATGTGGTGGCAACAGCATTTTCGTCAGAATTGCGCAGATGATTACTTATGCTCTGTGCATGATGCCATTCGGTGGAAAAGCACTGTCACAGCTCCATCATGGAGCAGAGAGCAAATATCTGGTTCTGTTTGAAAATAAGTAAAACTGCATCAGAGACAGTTGAACTGTTGTGTGATAAGCAGCGGTGACCACAGTGAATAGTTGCAACATGTGTCAAGAAATTAATACTTTTACTTTTGTGTTGAAACTCGGACAAATACACTGCTGACTAAATTAAGGTAAAGTAGATCACTCTTTGTTACATTATGAGATTAGAACGTTTTTCAAAAAGCTCATAAGTTGGGAGCTTTCAACCTGTCTTAGGATTTCACAGCAACAATAGAGGACTATTTCAACTTTGTCTTAGGTCTTCATCATGACAATGGAGGACTAAGATTCTCCAGATCTTAGTCACCCATTGGTGCAAAGAAGTCCTAAGACAAGGCTGAAAGCTCTCAACTTATGAGCTTTTTGAAAAAAGTTCTAATCTCCTAATGTAGCAAAGTGTGATCTATTTTACCTGACGAATCACAATTGGAAAAAGCGATTTTCAGGCTGTAGGTGGTATCAATGGTGATTTCAGGCTGTACGCAGAGTTGTATAAAAATAAAATGTATCTGCGTACACAACTATTGACACAGAAAACTTGCTGCAAACCCACGAAGTGTGAACCATAATGATAATAATAGAACAAAATAATTTAAAGATCAATTAATAAAACAATAAATAATTGTTAGAACATTACAGATTCCAATGAGGGCAAAATAAGTACATTACAACTGAATGTGCAACAATATGTGTAAATGGACATTTATGGCAAAATATGAAAATATTGAACTATGAACCTCATAAAACAAGAGAATAATTAAAGAAAGCTTTTATATCCGGAAAAACAGTTCCACTAATGAACCTTCAAAAATTATAAATTGCATTTTCAACAACTTAATTCAAAAATAGTAGACTTACAAAATACGTAAGGAAACAATTTTAATTTAATAACTGGCAAATAAAATTTCAATTCTTTCTGTGTAAATGAAAGTTCTGATACAGTTCCTACCCACTGAGAACAGGCCTTAATAAATATTCAGAATTAGTTTGTTTTTACTGGTTCTTTTGTTCCTACAGAAATGTCTGTAAAAACAAAAGAACTCTGAAGACGTGGAAAATAAGTGAAAATTCGAGTTAAAATAGAATTAAGTATATTACTCTGAGTAAAGCCTTGAGTAAGTGTTTTAATTGCTGTAGATAAAAAAAACATTTTTTTTAATCTACAAGCAAAAAGTATCTGCAAAATCTGCTAATAATTTGGAAACTATCCGCGTACAGCGTACGTCTACATTCTGCAACTTTGGCTGGACATGGCATCAATGGTGATTGCAACATTAAAAATTCTTGATCAATGAATAGAAGCAAAATACATAAGCAATATGTAATAGAGATTGAAATAACAAATGTTACATAGAACAAAAGGTAACAAACAACAAATGTTACATAGAACAAAAGGTAGTCTGACTCTTTCTTCAGCACTGCATGACTACAGGGTGAAATCCTCTATAGAGGTAATGTCCACCCAACAACACAAATACATGTTTGGCATTAGTGTGTCCTGTTAAGAAATGTTGGGGTAAATTGTCCCACTCCTGCTGGAAAGCCCTGATAAATGCTGGAATGGGCTCTGGTGTGGGGGGGGGAGGTTACTTTGCACACCATGTCTCCCCAGATCCAAGGAGCATTCCATGCATGTTTGATTGGATTAAGATCAGGGGAGTGTGCTATCCACTCCATCTGATGGATATCCTCACTAGCCAATACTTTCATCCACAGCTGCTGTGTATTGAAAACAGGCATTATCATCAATAAAAATGAAATATGCACTCACAGCACCCTGGAACAGATGAAAAATACCACTGGCCATCTTTAATTTTTAAGGATTGCCAATGGCATTTTCACTCTACAATAACTTATGAGCATTTTGCAAAACCCAGGAAAGAAATACAAACAATATGAAAAATGTTCAAAATGCTGAAGTGAAGACATTTGCCTTCATAAACATGAAAACAAGCAGTGCTTTTTAAATCTTTTGCAAAAATCGTCAATTGTATGTAGAACATCACATATTCTGTTGTTCACAATTTTTATCAGACATCTTTTCCCAGAGAACACTTCAAAATTCTCTACCCTATGCAAAATTTGCATGTAATAAACAATATTTAACAATTATTAAGATTTGGCAAAGTTTCAAAACAGCTTTTCTGACACTACAACCAATGGGCTTTTGTCAATCTTTTATTTACAAGTGTTACTCCTCTACCGTTTTTTCCTTTCAGCTTACCACCACAATAAATTCAAAAAGGCAACACTGTAGTGAAGAGTGTATACATATGTAATCAGACATAAATCTGATTCCTTTAGTACGTTCATGAAAAAAAAATTACTTTATATGTTTGCATATACAGAATTCCTGGTTTTGAAGAGAGAAAAAAATAACATTTCTGATCTTTCTCAGTGTTCGAGTTCCATGAAATATATATATATATTTTAATACAGTCATATTCATCATGCAGTTTCCCTATTTCCTGAAAGAAACTTGGGGGTTGGATCATAAAATCCCACATTGGTGTCATGAAAAGAGAGATTGTCCTGTTTATAGGTTTTTAAAATGCATCAATTCCATGATTACCAAAATTTATAATCCATCTTTACAGAAATGCCAATTATTTTACTTAAAGTGAAGATTCTTGTACAACTCAATTGGAACAATTTTTTCTTTTTCTTTCTTTCTTTCTTTTTTTTTTTTTTTTTTTTTTTTTTTTTTGATAAAATGAAAACCTGAAAATTTTGAAGCTGCAGTTAATAGATATAAAAAAAAATGGTGTACATAAACAAGTGAATCAATAAATTATTCTCTATGGGTTAATTTCTTCATTAATTACATTTGTAACTGAAGATATTATAGCATAAATCATTTTGTTACCTAATATCTTCATAGTCATGAAACAATGAAATACATATTCTAGCTTCATTTTCTGTTTGGTGCATAAATTTTCCACAGCACAACAGTTGGGAAATTGCAAAATTCTGAGCTGCAGTTATGAAAGACTATTTTACTCATGAAAACAGCTCTGTATTTAAAACTGAATTGACATATTATATGGAATTTTTAACTGGGATATTTGTTCTTAAACAATATTTGTGATTTTTTGGAGAAAATTCTTCTCCAGACCTTGAACAAATGGTCAGAAGCCAGTGCCTCAAACCACAGAGCAACTGGGTTGCCAAAGGTTCTGCATTCAACAAGACACAAAAACCAGGGATACATCAACAGTAGGACTGGAGGAATGTCTGACAATTATGTTTTGAAGGGGAAAAAGGGGAACACACAAATTACATATACCATAATTTTTAGACTAAGAGCTGCACCAGATAAAAATCCCTATTCAGGAAAAAAATATTGTAGAAGACACACGGGCATAAGAACCACACTTCAAAATTTTGCAATCTCTCAAATACCTATGTACGAGCTTCAACAAATAACATTGTAACATGACGATGATGGGCAAAACACGTAACAATATTAACAAATAAAGGTAACTTGATCACACTAGTTACGTTAAATGAAAACTTTTACAAAAAGTTCGTAAGTTGGAAGCTTTCGACCTTATCTTCATCACGCCAATGGAGGACTAAGATTTTTGCCAGATTCTACATTTGAAGTTTTCCTATTTTTGTTGCCAAAACTTAGAATTGATCTCCAGATCATCGGAATGTAGAGAGGAGATTTGGAATTGCAAGTCATTGAGTTGAAAATAATTTCCAGGCTTTCACGGTAACAGAGGGCAAAACGATTGTCAAAAGAAGCAATTCGTTTTGCTTCGTTCCAGTGGGGAACTGCAGAAGTGTCTTCCATTGTCAAAATAGACAAGGCAGTATTAGGATTGGCTTTCGAAACATCTTTTTTATGTTCTAAAATTCTATGGCTAATGCTCCTGTATGTGCTTCCAATGTATAAGTTATCCCCAGTAGAAGAAGAAATAGGAATGCAGTAAACTCCTGGGAGGTTCAGGCTTTCAACTTTGTTCCTATCCCCTTTGTAGAAGTTTCAAGATGTTTGGGGTAGATTTAATGGCAAGATGGTAACCAAAACTTATAAGTTACAGATTCTTTTTAGACGTTTTGGTCACAAGGAAGGAAGGAAGGAAGGAAGGAAGGAAGGAAGACAGACAGACAGACAGACAGACAGATAGATAGATAGATAGATAGATAGATAGTGCCAAGCCCAAGGTTAAACAAGACCAGATGGTTGGTGCAGTTGTTTACGTACGGTACAAGTTTTAGTGTTTGAAACAACGCAAAACAATAAACCTAAAATGTGGGAAAACTGCGGCAAATGTTCTCACATAAATGCGTGTAACTGAAAAGTTTCTTTTTAACTTACATCGGCGCTTTACTTTAAATGGATTAAGTTAAATAAAAAAGAGTTTTAATAATGGGAGCAAAATCATCATAAAAAAAAATCTCGGTGAATCGCCAAATCCGTAAAATTAACATTTTGCTCGCAAAACCATAAAATCAGCCACATTTCCGTAAATTGTACGGGTAAATCATAAAACCTGGCAGGTATGCTAATGGACTATTGGAACACTCCTGGTCTGAGAGGTGCAATTGCTAAGTCAGAATTATTTCAAAACAGTTGTTGCACGTTCTTTTGAGCAAAAGGTTTCTACACAGATGGTGTTTCTCCCAACCTGAGCAGCACAAGTACCCCTTTCTTAAACTCATAGAGCATAAAATGCTGAATATCGATTACATCAATTTCTGCATTTCACTGGTCACATTCTTTTTTGTATTGAGAGCGTGACAATGTTTGTGGCTATATGTAGCTGATTGCTGTTATTTTTAAGCAAAAAAAAATGTTCTTATAATACCAAAATAATAACAATAACACGGAACTTACTTTCATCAAAGGTTTCTTCTGAAAGGAAAGAAAAAAGGAAAATGCATTAATGTTTCACACACAACAATAAAAAAAATGTAAGAGAACTTCAACATATACTAGCAAACCAAAACAACCTAAAATGAAAATGAAGTACAAATGGCGTACAAAATTATGTATCAGTTTTACAGGAATGAACATAGGAAAATACTGGTATTCTGCCACAACAGTCTGCAAAC
This sequence comes from Macrothele yani, assembly GCA_039090855.1. Classification (NCBI taxonomy): domain Eukaryota; kingdom Metazoa; phylum Arthropoda; class Arachnida; order Araneae; family Macrothelidae; genus Macrothele; species Macrothele yani. Next base: position 4,478,390 of record CM077009.1, read on the forward strand.
ATTAACACTCTCACAGAATTCAAAATCAGTCACTTCCATAGAAATATTCCTTCCTTTAGAAAAGAAAAATGTATTCTGCAATAAAACTCTGCTCAAAGTTACAGTTATTTCCTGTACACCACAACAGAAGCTAAAGGTCATGCAGATCCTTCGAAATTTTTGTGCAAAACATGTTTTTTATAAGCAAACGTAAATTTAAGAATAAAATTTTATTTGAATTTCCATTATGTGAAAACGTACTTTTCCATGCAATAGAAAATGCAAAAGCCCAATATGTTCAACTGACAGAGTCTGTATGGAAAGCCTTGATTAAATGCAGTATCAAACATCGACTGCTGGTTGATTTATTATGCAAATATATCAATTTTATCAATTTCGTATGCTAGAGTTATGATATTTGGCAGTATTTCATGCTTATAGCTATTAAAATCCAATCAATACATTATTATCTCATAGTATGCTCTATCATTAGGTAACATATACAGACAATAATTTAATTTGTAGCTGCAAAATTATAGCAATTGCAGTAACTTATAACTAAGACTAGCATGCTGCTATAAAGACTGCTAAATGAGTTTTAAGTATTATTGCTTTACCTTAGGTACAGATTGATATTCTTCTGCACTTTTTCTATGTTGTCACTGTATTGTGATGCTTGTATATACTATACTTTTGTGTTTTATCTATTATTAAGTATGCATGTATGTTTTCTTTATGAGCAGGGCTTGTTATTGAGCTATACATGTATATTTGTGCCCATGGGCATACCTGTGCATTTGTGAGTTAATTATGTGAAATACAGTTCAAGTACATACTCATATGTCGTACATCTGAAGCAGCATTTATGAGGGGTGTCCGATAAGTATCCGGATTTTTATTCCTATCGATACAAAACCATGTGTATGATCGTATGTATACGTGAAACTATTACAACTACTTTCAGTGAAGCACCGTAAAAGCGAAGCGGTTTGATACTAACGATTAGGTGGTGCTGTTGATCAAAAACAATGGTGGCTACATTAAGTGTTCAGTTCGAGCAGCGGCAGTAGTGAAATTTTTAACAAAAGAAGGTGTGAAGGCCGTGGACATTACGAGAAGACTTTGGATGGTGAATGGTGATATGGCTATGTCTCGTTCCAGTGTTTATTAATGGGTTACGAAATTCAAAGCTGGCCATGAGAGCCTTGAAGGTGAGGCACGGTCAGGTAGGTCTAACATGGCAGTGACTGATGAAATGATTAAACGGGTTGACCTGATTAAAGGTGGTGAACGCATTTGTGTTTGGGATATTGCCATGGAATTGGATATCAACAAAGATTCTGTTGGATAAATTATTCATGAACATCTCAACTATAGGAAGATCTGTGCCAGATGCGTACCCTAAATGCTTACAGCGGTGCATAAATGCCAAAGGCTAAACATCTGCAATGAACTGATACAGTGCTACCATGAGGAGGGTGACACTTTCCTGGGATGCATAATCACAGGTGATTAAACGTGGATTCATCAGTTCAAACCGGAGACAAAATGGCAAAGTATGCAATGAAGTCATCCGAATTTGCCCCCATCAAAGAAGTTCAAAGTTGGTTCATCAGCGTTCAAAGTCATAGCTACTGTCTTCTGGGACAAACACATTATCCTTCTGGTTGAGTACTTGGCAAAAAAATGAAACAATAAATGTGAAGACCTGTGTGAAGACACTGAGAAAACTTGCGCAGCATATTCGGATCAAATGGCCACCATTGAAAACCAATCAAGTGTTGCTTCAGCATGATAATGCTCACTCACATATTGCTAAACCAGTGCAAGCAGAAATCGCAAAACAGAGGTGGACCGTTCTTCCGCACCTTGCTTACAGTCCGGACTTGGCACCTTCCGATTTTCATGTTTTCAGTCCCTTGAAGGATAGTCTTCATGGACACCACTATGAGAGCATGGACAATCTGTGAGTGGCTGTCTATCAACGGATTCGCAACACCCCTGCTGATTTCTTCACTATCGGAATGAATCGACTTGTTGATCAGTGGCGGAAATGCATTGTGCTGAACGGAGAATGCACGGAAAAGTGACTTTGACTGTTCATACCACTGTATTACATATGTGTGTATCATATTTATGCATCCTGTATTTTTTATTTCTCTCCTGTAATTGATAGGAATAAAAACTCGAATTCTTACTGGACACCCCCTTTCCCCCGTATATATAACACAGAACAACTGTCACATTTCCTTTAAATGCAAAATGACAGAAAAAGAAGGGGAAGAACTGTATTTCAGGATGCAACATCACAAGGGATACTTAAGACATCCAGCAGCAAACTGGGGGTGCAAATCCATTAGTGCTGGCTGGACTATTGCTGCTGCAAATTCTTCGGTTTACGCAAAACTTTCGTAGACAAAATGCAAAAATCCTACTCATTCACAGTAATATAAATACTATGGAGTCATAATTTTTAGAAAATCTATTTGTGAAACTTGCAAGTTTTGTTTGAACTTTAACTGGCAGGATCATATTTTTATTTCCAGTTTATGACAGAAGATGCCCCCACATCTGACAGGTCGCACTGTGGCACCTGATGATCTTTCCAGTCTCTTGCTTCCTTGCCGTTCACCAACAATGTGCAGCTCTGATATACTATTAAAAAGCACCAATCACTTACCCTAAAGATCATGGTAATTTCCATCCACAACACACTTCCAGCACGTCAATTATTGTAATGTTGTTGGCCTTCAAAGGTTTACAGACATCTTGCTTACGATTCCTTCTTCCGGGGATGAAACATCGTTTTTTGGTTTTTTTAAAGCCACATGATTTGTAACTATAAGCTCGTCAATTCCATAAAAACCACACAAGCATACTACTTATTCATACAATTCAATTAAAAAACTATGTACATATTTACACAACATTACATTCCTAGGTGGTTAAACCTTTGTCAACTGTGAGTAACAAAATGCTCCATCTGTTTCAAAACCCCTGCCACTCCCACTGCAAGTGTCGTACTCATTGAGCCCCTCACACACAATCCTCTAGCGCTTTCAACAGACTGCTGTCATCCTCAGGAGGCAGGTGTGTCTCACCCGCCCACCACAGCTCAAGTGAGCAGAGCCATCGAGGCACGGGCTCCAGTCGCAATCTCTGAATCTTTGTGTCTCTGGCGCCATCTATTGTCATTGCTGCTCTTTTTTCTTTTTTTCTTTCTAAGCTGTTGTTCAATTTTTATTAGGGCCTTCCATTGTTCGTTTAAGTTGCTAGGCTCATTAATGTTGCATAATCTTGATCTGTTTTTTTCAATTAACACTGACACTGCAATTCTTAACTGCCTTTCGTTTTTACAGCTCTTAATAATTTTAATATCGTCAAACCTTGGACATTGTTGATTTTCCATACAGTATTGGGTTAATGCTGTCTTAGCTTCTTTTTTATTCCAATTATTTATATGCTGATTCAATCTATACTTTAATTTATTCTTGGTGCTGCCTATATATGACACAGGTGGTTGCTGGTTTATAAGGATTTCATAAATTCCTGCTCTACCTAATTGGCTGATTTTTTCATTTTTAATTACTAAATTTTTTACAGTAAGTACCTGATTTCCTACCTGTATGTCATAATTGCCACAAACTTTATTAATTTCTGCTGAAACATTTTCTACATATGGTATTGCCCCTACATATTTTACAAATTTTTTATCAATCTTGGCTTTATTGTTAGCTTGAGTTACTTCATTAAATCCATTTAATAATACCTGTTTAGGGTAACCAAAATCATATGCAATTTTTTCAATATATTCAATTTCTTCTTTTTTATATTGTTCCATTGATGAGTGTGTTAAACTTCTTTTAATTAGTGTTTTAACACTATTTCTTTTATGTGTTAATGGATGCGATGAATGAAATGGTATAAGTACTGGGATATATGAAGATTTTCTATGCACTCTGTATTGCATATTATCATTTGTTTTAATTATCAAAATATCCAAAAATGCCAAAGTATTGTCATGTTCTTGTTCTACTGTCAGTTCAATAGATGGATAAATTTCACTATACTTTTTTGCTCTTAATAATTTTAATATCCTCAAACCTTGGACATTGTTAATTGAAAAAAACAGATCAAGATTATGCAACATTAATGAGCCTAGCAACTTAAACGAACAATGGAAGGCCCTAATAAAAATTGAACAACAGCTTAGAAAGAAAAAAAAAGAAAAAAGAGCAGCAATGACAATAGATGGCGCCAGAGACACAAAGATTCAGAGATTGCGACTGGAGCCCGTGCCTCGATGGCTCTGCTCACTTGAGCTGCGGTGGGCGGGTGAGACACACCTGCCTCCTGAGGATGACAGCAGTCTGTTGAAAGCGCTAGAGGATTGTGTGTGAGGGGCTCAATGAGTACGACACTTGCAGTGGGAGTGGCAGGGGTTTTGAAACAGATGGAGCATTTTGTTACTCACAGTTGACAAAGGTTTAACCACCTAGGAATGTAATGTTGTGTAAATATGTACATAGTTTTTTAATTGAATTGTATGAATGAGTAGTATGCTTGTGTGGTTTTTATGGAATTGACGAGCTTATAGTTACAACTCATGTGGCTTAAAAAAAACAAAAAACGATGTTTCATCCCCAGAAGAAGGAATCGTAAGCAAGATGTCTGTAAACCTTTGAAGGCCAACAACATTACAATAATTGACGTGCTGGAAGTGTGTTGTGGATGGAAATTACCATGATCTTTAGGGTAAGTGATTGGTGCTTTTTAATAGTATATCATTTATGAATTGCATGTAAACTATGCGCACTTTGCAGGGGTTTAATATCTTAAAAATGCAAATATAATAAATGTGCAGCTCATTCGTTTCTTTGACAATATTTTTTTTATTTCAAACAGTTCTTAAAAAAGCTTTAGATTAAAAAAAGAAAGCAATTCCTAAGAATTGTTTGTATGCCACAGAATGCTTTACGCTTCAATCAAGCCTGTCTTATTTTGACACATCAGCCATGTGGAGAGGATGACCGTCTGAACCAACAGAGAAGGCCATTGCTATACAAAGGTGTGACAATAACAGGCAAATCCTGCAATGTTTGTACACCTTTGGCTGATGGACTGGGTGGGGTCTCTCTATCTTATTTTCATCAGCAGTATTGCACATTGCTAATTTCACAAACCGCAAGGACTCAATGATTCATAAGCTGCTATTTTTACTGTATTCATAAAGTCTAATTTTTTTCTTAAATAAAATTTTTAAAATGCTATTTTATTTTTTTCTTAAAGTTTTCGCAAAAAATAAAGGTCATTTCATCATCACAAAACATACAGTACTTGTGGCTTTTTGCAAAAGGTTCTGCCTGCAACCTTTGCTGTCCCTAAGTTTAGAAACATTCTTTGTTTCCCCATTTAGATTTCTTGTTTCTACACCATTTTAAAATAAATTTAAAGCTTTCTAAAAATTCATTTTTATAACCATATACTACTTTTTGTTTTCTCATGCACAACATGTAAGAGGGAAAGCAAAAAATTATAAAGACAGAAGTGAGAGTCAGAGAAAAGCAGTAAATTTAGGAATGAAAATAACTAATAGAGCAAAATGAATGTGGTAAAACAACATTCGCCACAGCATATGTTCTAAGCCTATTCATTCAATGATCTACACCATTGTCAAGGACAAAAAACAAATTTGTGGGCCAATTAAAAATCACTGCCAATAAAACGGACAAAAAAGAAACCATCTGTGTAATGGAATAGTTTTATAATTTTCAATGATATGGTTTCAAGTATAAAACTTTAAAATGTGTTGAAGTAGCAAAAAAGTTTATAATAAGGAAGCTTTCAACAAATATCTTCTGTCTTTTTCAACCCATGACAAGATGGATGATAGCAAGTATTATACTTGCCAGATGCTTAACATCCTATTTGCTATTTTTCTTACAAAACTGGCTTCTATATTAATGGAATAGGAAAAGGAAAATTAGAATTCCAGTTTTTGGGGATGAGAAAACTTTCTAAAGGGTCATTCCATGCAAATCGTCAGATTTTGAGTTAATTTTCCACTAACAGATCTCCAATTCTTACGATTTTTTTTAATGGGTAGCTAGTCTTAACTTATAAAAACCCTGGAAGTTTAAATTTTTTATTTCCGATAAGTTAGAAGATATAATTTTTTTTAATTTTGGTGCACGGCGGACATATTTTGCGTAAAAATGCAAATATCTAAGTTATTTAAAATAAAATAAATAAATAAATCATCATTCTTTCTTAATTTTTACCAATGAATCCATTGGTGCAATGCACGCATTTCTATCTGCTTTAGTTTTTGAGTTATGAGCAATGAGAGAACCTTTCTTCAATGCTTAAAAAGGAAATGTAGTACAGCACTTAGAAAGCTGCAGTTATTATTCTTTGCAAAGAAAGGTTTAATCTATCAAATGAAGAAAAAAAAACCTTGGGCTTTTGCCTGAGCGCCGAGAAAAAAATTTTTAAACATGGTGCATGGCCAGTGCATTGCCACGGTGACCGCGCAATCGGCGAAGCACGCTGCGTCATGGCCATGGCTGTGCGGAGACTTGGTACCGAAAGAAGAATGGCATTGCATGTATTGTTGAACTCATGTTTTGAAGGAAAGGAACTCTTTAGTTTAAAAAAGCATGATTAGTTCATGAACGATGTTTATATTTCGATGTTTCTCAACACTGTGATCAACTTCCATGTCAGGTTTTGCAGGTTTTGATTATATTTAATCAATCAGACAAGAGGAAGTTGAGCTTCCATGAAACTCACCCCCCCCTAACGAATTGAACGAATTTTACAGTGTTTGCGACATCATCTGAATCATTCCTAGAAATCGATGCAAAATCAAAATTATTTGGGGGGGGGGAGATTGCTGCCAATGCTTTCTTTTTTTGCTGATGTTGACAAAGTGTTAGGAGAATTTTATATGCGCACGCAAAATCTCCGATTATTTTCTGTGAAGGTAATACGATACTTTTTCTGTTGCGTGGTAACTAAATATGACCCGCGAGAAAATTTAATGTTCGTGTCACCAATGTATACCAATTCAGTTCTAAACTTTTGACTTTTTGAAGGTTATGAATTGTAGCCTCTTAAATAAAAAAGCAAAATGGCATTCCACATGGCTGTTAGTTTTTGTACTTATGGGAAGGAAGAGGGGGGGGAGTTTTCTGAACAAATTTCTAAGAGAGCAGCATTTTGGAATTATAGTTTAAAACAATCAAAGAGAGAGAGAGAGAGAAAAAAAGACCTAAATAAGCTAAAATTGCGAAGAAATAGTAACTTGCCATAGAGATTCGTATCCATGGTTCCCATACTACATACGTTGAATAAATACTACATACAGCATTCACTTGAAAACTTTTTTTGACTAGGGATAACATTATCAGTGTGGAGTCAAGTGCACATGAACGGAATTTTTTGCCAAAATTTCTGCCAAACACTTCAAAATGTGTGCCCCCTCTCCCATCATGCATACCCCCCCCTCCTAATGGCCCACCCAGTTCTGAGCGGCTAGCGTCGCCACTGCCTTTCATTTGTTAATTTATTTGCCATTATGGAATAAAGTTTTTTGTTCGCCACAGATGTAGAACTGTTTATTTTTCTTAGAGACGATTTACTCTTTTTATGTGTGTTATAGCCGACACGCTTGCTTCTAGTTTTTTTTTTTTTTTTTTGCTCTTTTAAAGACAGGATAGTCCCAGACCTCGAATTCCTCAGATCCTAATTTATGACCTCTGGCAAACAAGAGGTTTTTGAGCTCACTGCAAGTGGAAAAGCTCTGTAGTGTATTTTCTCAGATCACTTTAATTCTCTTGCGATTTGAAAGTTGCTGCCTAGTTTTTCAGCGTCTTTGTGCATTGCGATTGTGGCGTAATGCGTTAAACAACAACAACACAAAAAAACTCATTCTTAATTCAAGAGACGGCTAAAATAACTTGTCAATATGAGGACGATAACTGTGTTGCTACTGATAAAGAGAAACAGCAGCTCATAAAACAGGGCGGACAAATTACGATCACTAAATAGTAACACGAGTTCCATACTTGTTTTACAAAAATTGGTAATCAATAATTGCGATACATTGGGTATTACATCAACAAAAACATAATCATACGTTCGAGGTCTGTTAATGTTTCCCATTATTTCTAAATTTATTGGCATGATTAATAAAAAATAATAATATTAACAAAAATAAATCCAATTGCGACCACTCTGACACCAAGATGTGATTAGGAGGCATAAAAAATTTTTGTTCAGTGTAACCATCAAATTGTATTTCCCTATTTCTGGGCGACACCATGAACAATTAAACTGTGTTTTTCTCATTTTAGGGTACTGTGGTGCGTTTTGTTTCATATGAGCTCTTGAGAGTTCTGTGAGCGTAATCTTTAAATAAGCAACTGAAATAAAAAATAAATAATAATAAAAAAAACAGGCAAGATGACAACTGCGAGATATACTCGTTCATTTAAATACCAGATCTACCAGAAAATAATCGATAAAAAATTTCTAACCCAACGCTGAGCCTTGCTAACTTCATTATCTGTGATCGTCAAGTATCTGACGTTAACTAAAACGCAGTATATATCCCCTTTACTTCGCAAGAATAGGCACCGAGATATATAACCGCGATTACTTTATTTCTCAATCTCAAGCTGTCATTCCTTGATCATTTTCTTTTACGGCAGGAGTGGACAACTAGACAATTTATTAATTCCTGAAATAGAACTATTTCATGTCTAAAAATTCTGTCAGATATTGCGTGAGCTGTAGATATCATTAATCAATTTTCCAAAAACTGTATTCAACGTCAATTGCATAATTTATAAGCGTCAGTACTGTATATTGGTAAGCTATACAGGGAGAAAAACGTTTATATTAGTTCTTCTCGTCATTGAATGGCTAAGAATACCAATATATTTTCGACGTCTGTTGCATAATTTATATGCGTTATTTGTATGTAACTTTTTTCACAGTATAGCTCATATTGGTAAGCTGTACGGAGAAAATGGTTTATATTGGTTTTCCTCATTGTCGAATGGCTAAGAATGTGGTGGATAGCTTCTGACAATTTGGCATGAAATGACCCTTTAGTAATATTTTACAGTTACATTATTTAAAATGCCTTTAAACATAGCATTAATTCACTATCCTTCCTCCTTCAAGCAGCATCACATCAAATGATCGTGCGATCTGACCATCGCGTGCAATGGTATCTTAATCCGCCGCCCGTCCGAAGGCCAACATCCACTGCCACTTGGCTGGCTGCCAATGCTATTCGTCGCACGCGGTTTCACAGTGGCAAAATACAAGCCGTGCACCATATTTAAAAATTCTTTTCTCAGCACGCACGCGAAAGCCCAAGGTTTTTTATTTTTCTTCATTTGCTAGACTAAACTTTTCTTTAAAAACGAAAAACAATTGCGATCTTGTAAGTGCTGTACTACATTGCTTTTTTTATGTTTTGAAGAAAGGCTCTCCCGTTGCACGCAACTCAAAAACTAAAGAATTTAGAAATTTGTGCATTCACCAATCGATTCCTTGGGGGAAATTACGAAGGAGTGGTGATTTTGGTACTTTTTTTAACCAAATAACGGAGATATTTTAAGCCCCGCCATGCACCAGAATTAGAAAATTAATATCTTCTAATCCATGGGAAATAAAAAAATGAAACTTTCAGGATTTTCATACATTGGGGTGATCTATTCATGAAAAAAAAATCGAAAGAATCGGAGATGGTGTGGTGGATAGCATCTGACGATTTGGCGTGGAATGACCCTAAACTCTCCTGATAACAAAGAGAAAAACAATTGACAAATGGGGGGGGGGGGTCTGTTTGACATCAGGTTCAGCTGAAGTGTTATTCAAAGTTAAGTAGCGAATGAAATCAGAATTCCATTTACGAACATCAATTTTATGCTCCAATAAATGGCTGTTGATGCTCTGGTAAGTGCATCCAAGGTAATATGTTTCAGACACTGAGCTTAAAATGAGTTAAACACCAGGAAGATTTAGGGGAGTTATTTTATCTCAATCATCAATATTAATTTGATGATAGAAGGCTTTAAACTGGTGTCCAAACTTTTGAAAATGTATTTGAGACTGTAGGCATAAGATGAATAGTAAGGGAAAGATCCACAGAGATGCAGATTATCAGTGTGGCTTTGTTGGAGACTTCTGACTTTCAAGCCCAATTTTCTCCTAATGTTCCTTTAAAGCTTCCATCTGTGATATCTCTTCTTGAATTTTCCATTTATAAAACTTTTGATTATCTATCAGTCATAAGAGCAAAAGCAGCTTTGGTCATTTCAGACAACAAATCTGCTGCTACAAAATATTCTGCCAACACAATTAATGAAATTAGATCCTTCATGCACACCAACAATCTTGCTATTTGCAAAGCAGATACAGTAGGATATGGTAGAAAAAAACACTCCAAATTAAAAAGTTCATTCTTTTCTCTCCACTAATAAACATAACCACAACACTCAAGCATTTTGTTGAAAGACTCTCAAAAAATACTTCTTCACAAACCTTCCTTTGGAAAAGCGGGGGGGGGGGTCTAAAAATAAAACTTTTTTAGAACACACACACACAAATTCCCTTCCCCAGCTGTAAAACTGGAAAAGAAAATTGTTTTCTATTCTAGATGTTGAATCTCTTTTTTGACTGTTCCATTATTTTGAGTCTTACACATGCTACTCATGAAAAGGTTAATTCAAAAATGGGAACTCCCAGGAATCTTAATTCAAGATCTGTTGCAGTTATGAAAGAACTAACTTGCCAAATTATGAAATCAAGGTCTTGCTTAAAGTTCACACATTGTTCAGATCAATTAGTAGCTTAATACTTATAGGATGACGGCATTGAATATGAATGCAACATTTATATTCTGGAAAACTGAAGTCTGCTGAAATTATTTAAGATGGATAGAGACAAGCAGAAAAATGAAGCACTGAACATGTTACTGAGATATCAATTAAAAATAAAAGCTCAATGTTACCTATTTTTTCAAGAACTGGTTCACACTTCGGCTTCTTCGAAGGAACTAGTTTTTCCTTTGTAACAAAAGCAGCTGCTGCCTTACTGGGAGGCTCTTGACAAACAAATTTATGATATTCAGGATCCATGTGAAAATCTTTGATCATAGGCTTCTTGTCAGAATCAGATTTCTTGAACACTAACTGAGAAATTTCAATGAGAGAAAACAATTCAGCAAATGAATGTGCAGATGTTTATTCAACACCTGAAATAATAACTGAAGATTTTGAAAATGAATAAGATGCATATTCACATTAGACATTCTAAACTCATGAAAAGACAATAGTTTGCAATTTATACATAAAAATTTAGTGATATATCAAAGAACTGAACACGACTAAATACAATTCACAAAACTGTGAGACATGGTCAAAATAAAAAATAAGAAAAAAGGTTCAGGATTTTAAGTGTTAACCTTCAAAATTTGCTGATGAGATAACTTGCATAAATTCTATTAAATTATCTTCTAGTATGATAGCATAAGTAAGTTTTTGTTAGCCAGTGAGGTGACCATACCTTCACTGCTGTGCATATTTTGTTTTGTTGCCATGAGCAAGTTTCTGTTTCTTGGCATGCAAAGACATGAAAGTACCAACATGTGAAAACGCACCAGCAGGATTGCTGTTGTGTGTTAAGAAATAAGAAGAATGAAAGGAACATTCATACAAAGGGTGACAGTTTCCAAAAGGACATGTAAATATGTGTTCTTTGTAGTCTAATTGAGTGCTTTTGATTGCAAAGCTGTTAATTTCATTTTTTATTCATTTCTTCTTGTCATAAATTAACTTATTGAGCAAAGTGAGGCCGAAGGGCGAGCAGAGCTCTCTTTACGAGACTTGAGACAATTTGTTGTTCAGCATAGGTACAGGATGACACATCCGATATCACTGTGATTTTTTGCATGCGATTGGACATCATCCATGGGCAGGTTTTGACGCCTTCTGATTCCCAAAATTTCATGTCATTGAGGAATAATCGTCCAAAAACTTGCATTTTTAGAGGGTTTTCAGGGTTTTGAGAAGGGGTCGTTTGTTACCTATCTCCTCTGAAGATCTTCAGCTGATCGCGGTGACAGTTGCCACAGAGAAAGGGAAGGGCATGGTGAGTGACATGGGGTTGGTATCATGCTGATTGGTTGTGTCGTATAAAAATAATGACCATTAAAAAGCTGACCAATTTTAATAATAATTGAAAAAATCCGCTCTCTATACGAGACTTGGGAAAATTAGTTGTTCGGGCACAGCTACGACATGACACATCCGATCACTGTGATTTTTGGCATGCAATTGGACATCGTCCATGGTCAGGTTTTCACATCTTCTGATTCCCGAAATTCCATGTCATTGAGGAATTTCAATTAAAACTAGATAGTCTTTTACTTGAATAGTTTCACGAAAGTTGGCTCACTAACATTAATTTAAAAAAATGGTTTGAATTTTAAAACAAAGGAATGGAAAGACTCGTCTGTTAGCTCAACACTTGCTTAATCTATAACAATAAAAGGAAGTTTGTGTATGCGTGTGTATATCTGTCTTTCGCAATACAAAATGAAAAACGTGATTCCCGATCTAAGTGTGTCTTTCCGCTGTGTTTACATGCAACCTGCTCACAACCAACGTGAAGGCGCGAAGGAAAGTAGTTCATGATAAATTTTAGGCATTTCTTTTTTAGCATTTGTTATAATAGACGCCTTAATGAGCTTAGATTTTGCAATAGCTTCGCTCAAGATGTGCCAACTATACCAGAGTTATCGGCTATCGTTGGTGGCTTGTACTAGTCATATAGAGAGAAACTGTTTATTTTAAATCAACTTGACAGCATCTGCAACCTTCTTGAATTCTGAGTTCAGTAGAATGCATTATCTAATTTTGGCACCATTATTTGGCTTTCATCACGTCAAGTCCTAGTAATGTTGATTTAATAGTATCAATTTATACATAAATTTTCAATCAGGTTTTTTTTATTGCTTCACTTGTGCTGTATATACATCCCAAAACACATGCGTGAGTTCACACACACACAATTCTTCTTTTGAGGATTCATGAGTTAACATAATTGAGGTTGTTGCCCACAGATTTTGCCATCAACCATACTTTAGATTTTTTTTTTTTTTTTTTTTTTTTTTTGATTGGAGGTTTAACGACCACCGTGAGCAACTCAATGGGCTATAAGCAGTTGCCCGTCCCTAATTTAGGGTCACCGGTTCCAGGGAAGGGAGAGAGCCAGTGCCGTAAGACAAACACAATATCCATGCCTCACCGGGATTCGAACCTGGACCCCGTTCGGACGAATGATCAGAGGCCATCGCTTAGACCACTCACCACCGGGGCGGCTTAGATTATTCAAAGCATACTTTAGATTATTCAGTTGTGTACTGAATTGCCTGTAGTTTACTGGTCTCCATGTAACATTTCCTCAGAAAACTTGAAAATTACATCACCCTAGAGCAGGAAAGGAACCCACATCTCCCGATTGGTGTTCAGCACATAATTTTCAAGTTGTTTAAGGAGATGTTACATGGGAATCAGTAAACTACAAGCAATTCAAGTACACAATTCAGATTGCTTTGAATAATATAGTGAATTTTCCATGTATTTCTGAGGAATATTTCTTCCTTAATTTTTATACAGCCATACTTTGTTTATATTCTTCCAACAATTTTATCATTCCATTACTTCCACAAACATTTCTAATCAGGATTTGTAATATCTCTCAGACACAGATAAACAGAATGCCAAGTTCCTTAGAAAAATCAATATGCATCACTTTAAAATTATTTTTAAAAGATACAGCTCCTGCTTTTGAAAAGTATGATTACTAAATTCAAATATATTGGTGTTATTTCAAAGGGAACTATTAATCAATGATCATGCACAACAACAATGGCACACACTTCAGAAACAAGGGCCTCTATGAATCTTGGGAGTTGACACAAATTTAAGCTTCAGTATAAATATTGTTGAGGTACCAGCTAGTTTTGTGTGACACTGACCAAAAGAATCCAACTCACTGGGTTATGTTCCAAAATCCTTAGGTGGAATGACCAACTGGAACCATTAGCTGTGGGTTGTTCACCCACAATGATGTATCTCTCTGATTAAAAAGACTCAAAGTAAATATAAAAAGGACTCAAGTGTGGGATATTGTGGACCTGCAACACTTGAGAAGGATGGTCCACCATGGAATCAACCTGGAATTTCTAAACGGCATACAAGAAAGAGATTTCGGCTGAGTGAGTGTAAGATTGGTGTATGGAATACTAGAGGAATAAATGGAAAGATGAATGAGGTGATGGAAGAAATGAAAAAGTATGGATTGGATGTGCTGTGTGTAAGTAAAACTAAAAAGAAGGAAGTTGGGATAAAAGTAGTGAATGGAGTGGTGAGTGTGTGGTCTGGAGTGTTGGATAATGTGAGAGGACAGGCTGGTGTAGGTGTGATTTTAAGTTAAAAGATAAAGAATAACTTGATTCACTATAGTGCATAAGTGAGATAATTCTTTGGACTCATTTGAAACTGAAATGTCAGAGAATAATCATTGTTGTAGTATATGCTCCTTGTGACTCAGAACCTTCTGATAGGAAGGAAGATTTCTGGAGTGAGGTAAAAGCTGTTTTGATCCAGTTTGGTGCTAAAGAGAAGGTTATATCAGGGGATTTCAATGCTAGAGTAAGTGTACAGAATGCAATTTCTGACAATGTTTTGGGTAAGTTTAATGATCCTTGTGTGAATGATAATGGTGAAAGATTAATTGAATTCTGCACTGAGAATGGTTTGTATGTATCTAATATGTTTTTTAACCACAAGTATATCCACACATATACTTGGGAAAATCATACTCTTGGTCAAAAGAGTGTGATAGATTTTGTTGTCTATGATCAGCGTCTGAAACACTTAATTGTTGACACTCGTGTGATGAGAGGTGCGGATGTTGGCTCTGATCATTACTTGTCAGTGTCACGAGTGAAACTGAATGTTGGTTGGAGAAAGAGGAATACAAAGAAGCATGTGATGAAAAGAATAAAGGTTGAAAGGCTTCTTGAAGAACATCAGCGTTACTCTAACTTACTCAGAGAACGACTGAATGAGTTGAAGTCATGTGAGAGGGATGTAGAAAAGAAGCAGACTTGTTTTAAGGACTGTATTGTAACTGCTGCTGAAGAGGCCTGTGGTGTTGCAGTGGTGGGTAACAAAGGTGATGCTTGGTGAAACAGTGAGATTAAAGAAGTAATTAAAGAGAAAGAAGGGAGCATACTAGGGGATGCTGCTAAGTACAGTTTCTGTGGATGAGTATCGCTGTAAGAAGCATGAGGCGGCTAAGTTGGTTTGACAGAGTAAGGCAAAAGACAGGAAGGAAAAGGTGGAAAGGCAAAAACTGGCTTTTTGGAAAGAAAGAAAAGCTTTCTGGAAGTACATAAGACATAGGAAAAATAAGGGAAATAAAATTCTCAGTTATGTGAAGAACAGGACTGAATACATGATATGGGAGCCCAATGAGTTAAGCAAAAGATAGGGTGAATACTTCTGTGAATTATTAGGCCAAGAAAGCAAAGGTGATTCTGAGGCAGAAGCAGATGATGTCACAGTGAAGGATGGAAGCACAATATGGATCTCAAGAGAAGAGGTGTGTAAAGCTCTAAAATCTCTTCAAAATGGTAAGGCTCCAGGAGTGGATGGCATAACTGCTCAGATGTAAAAATATGGTGGTACCTGTATTTGATTGGTTAACTGAAATTTGCCAGTTGTGCTGGGAGTTAGGAATGGTCCCTCAGGATTGGAGGTTCCTTTACATAAAGGAAAAGGTGATCAAACTGAATGCATGCAAGAACTATAGTGGTATCAACTTGCTTAGTGTGCCAGGAAAAGTGTTTGGGAAGGTCATTATTGATAAGGCACAAGGTCTTGCATCAGAGAAAGTATGGGATGTACAAAGTGGCTTTATGCCTGGTAAGGGCTGTACTGACCAATTTTTGCATTACACATGATGGTTGAAAAGTATCTGCCTGTTGATAAGAAAGTTTTTGCTGCCTTCATATATTTAGAGAAAGTTTATGACAGAGTAAATTGGATACTTCTGTGGAAAGTACTGAATAAATATGGTATTACTGGGAATCTATATATTAATTCTATAAGGCTTTTTACTGTGAGTCCTATTTTGAGAGAATGACTGAACATAAAGATATGGTTGAGGTATCAAGTTAAAGGTCTAACCATGTAAATGTGCCAGTCGAAGAGAAAAATGAGATTGAGGCAATGGTTCGGGCATTGTGGGGCGGCAAAGTTCCCATGTAAAGTCTACGGGAGAAGCATGCGGTTTACATTCAATCGCCTGCAGTTAACTCACGCGCTGTTGAAGGCGGAAGCATGGAGGGACTGAGATCATCCAAAGTCCGAAGTCTCTTTTCTGAGCGAACCGTTGCACAAAGCAACACTAGCAGTCATTCGTATTAAAGTTCTTCTCATCGGAACAGCGAACACTCTCGAAGACCTGACTGCGTTATGCCATTGGACTGTGTGATGTATATATACAATTTAATATTAATTCGATCCCGTTTATTCACGTAGGTAAGACGTTTCCCATTATGTAAGGATGTAAATAAACATTCCGTTGACCATTGTTAGTGAAAATATTACAGGCGACTGCTTATAATAGCCCATTTAGTTGCTCACGATGGTCATTAAACCTTCAGTAAAAAAAAAATCACGAACGTGGACTATTGTCTTTACTGAAGTGGTTGAATGAATTTGTCAATCAAATAAAGTTTACCTTTGTTGTTTCATATGAGTTTATTCTTTAAAAAAAAAAAACAACAACTAACCATCGATTTTGACAGGTGAAGAGCAAATCTAATCTACGCAAATCGAATTCCAACACATTTACAAACACAGTTGTGACTGAAGATGAGAGTGAAAGAGTGCGCTATCTAGTTGAATTTTGGCACACGATCGAGACGAGTGGACTTCCGCCTCACATTTTACGACTGAAAAAGGGTGCAGTTGTGATGCTCATCAGGAACCTGGCTGCCCCTGTGGCGCAGTGGTCTAAGTGATGATGATTTGTTCGTGAAGGGTCCGGGTTCGACTCCCGGTGAGGCATAAACGTTGTGTTTGTCTTACAGCACTGGCTCTCTCCCTTCCCTGGAACCAGTGACCCTAAATTAGGGACGGGCGACTGCTTATAGCACATTGAGTTGCTCACAGTGGTTTTTAAACCTTCAGTCAAAAAAAAAAAAAAAAAAAATCACGAACCTGGACTATTATTGTCTTTACTGAAGTGGTTGAATGAATTTGTCAATCAAATAAAGTTTACATTTGTTGTTTCATATGAGTTTATTCTTTCAAAAAAAAAAACTAACCGTCGATTACGATGGGTTTTGTCTAGTCTACTTAATAGTGTGAAAGCCATGTATGTTGGCAGTAGAGCATGTGCAAGAGTGAATGGTGGTGCATCAAAATGGTTTTCTATTGGAACTGGAGTCAGACAAGGGTGTGTAATGTCACCACATGGCTGTTTAATATATTTATGGATGTGTGCATGCATGATGCAAAACTAGATAATACTGATTTATATCTCGGTGATATCCATGTGGGCAGTATTGCTGTATGCTAATGACACAGTCTTGTTGGCAGAGAGCAAAAGTGAGTTGCAGAGTATGTTGTCCCAAATGTACGAAGTTTGCATAAAATTCAAACTGAGTATAAATAAGGGAAAAAAACCAAAGTTATGGTTTTTGAGCGAGGAGCTGTTAGTACTGAATGCAAGATAAGCCTAAATGGCACAGTGACTGACCAGGTGAATGAGTTTATGTAATTAAGAAGCATGTTTGCCAGAGAGAACAAATTAGATGATGAAATTAGTAGGCGAGTGAATTCTTTATTGAAAGTCATAGCTGCTTCAGGAGGTTTTCACAGGAATGATAGGTTCTCAAGAGAGGCCTGCATGGCTGTGTATGAAAGTGTAATTGTTCCAACTCTGATGTATGGCAGTGAAAACTGGGTACTACAGAAGAAACATAGGACCCGTTTGTGTGTTGGAGAAATGCGTTACTTACGGGGGTGGGGGTGGCAAGAAGCGTTCTGATCATGTGATGTATGTATGTATGTACAAAATAATTAGCAAAAGACCCTAATGAACTGCATTACAAAACTATTTTTACAAAGAAAAAGTTTTGCCAATGAACCATCATGGATGAACACATACAATGCAGTATTCAGACCTACACGCCCATCTACGGCATTGAAAGCTGCAGCTGTGAAAATGCTAAGAGGAGAAAATATGTGGATTCCTTGATTAGGAATAAAGACAGAATAAGGAATGTAAACATTAGAAATGAAATCTGCAGGCCTACAATAGAAAAAAAGGAGAAAACAATTACTTAGAACATATGAAATTGGTTCAGACATGTATATTGAAATGGGGAGATCTTTCCTAGACAGAGGTTACATTCTACGATACTAGTTCCCACAACAAGGGGTCCACCTAGAACAGACTGAAAATGTAAAATTAAAATTAATGACTCAGGAAGTAATGCTAGTGGCAGAAAATCTTGTGATGTAAGACAGAAAGGAGGAGGTTTGGTTTTATGACAGCACTGAGTAACATTTTATTATTGTTTTTATGCATCTTTCTTGCAGTGCCCGTGCCACTAGTAATATGCTTGAATAGTGTGTTAGTATGCAAGAGTGAGACAAGATATAATAGTGCCTTTCTAGGCAATAGCAAAAGCCAGATTCTAATTTTCATCCCCTCATTATCAGACACTTGTACAGCAGTACAGTATTTATGCATCTTCTTGGCACAGTCTGTTAAAACAAAATATGACTGAAGTAAATTTTAGTGATCTCACTTTTTTTTTTGTTTTTTTTGATTGGAGGTTTAACGACCACCGTGAGCAACTCAATGGGCTATAGGCAGTCGCCCGTCCCTAATTTAGGGTAACTGGTTCCAGGAAGGGAAAGAGCCAGTGCCGTAAGACAAACACAACATCCATGCCTCACCGGGATTCGAACCCGGACCCCTTTCGGACGAATGAGCAGAGGCCATCGCTTAGACCACTGCGCCACCGGGGCGGCGATCTCTTTCTGTTCAACACACTGTTTCCCTGACAACTGATGGCTAATTTTACACTTTCTATCCATGATGTTCTAGGTTTATTCCATGGCCTGTAGCCTGCTATTTCAAAACACTGCATCTGTGGACACAAATTCTAAAGTGATTGAATAATATATGTATCTGTTGATATCAATTCCAAATCGATTTTAAACGCATCTGTGTATAAAAGTTCAAAAGCAATACATATTATATGCATCTGAAGATACCAATTCCAAAAACAATTTTATATGCATCTGTGGATGTAAATTCCAAAGCAATGTAATATGCATCTCTGGATATACATTCTAAAACAGTTTTCTGTGCATCTGTGGATACAAATTCCAAAGCAATGTAATATGCATCTCTGGATATACATTCTAAAACAGTTTTCTGTGCATCTGTGGATACAAATTCAAAAACAATTTTATATGTATCTGTGGATATGAACAAATGATAAATTGCACTTTAAAATTAAATAATTAAAATAGGTAAAAATGCCTAAAAAATCACTAAAATGCACTCTGCCCTCAACATAAATGAATACATTTTAAGTTAACAGGACAAGGCTATGCTAGCATAAAACTCTTTGTATAGGAAACAGAAAAATTAGGGGTGAGCCCAGAGTGTTTCAAATAAATAAAGTGGGAAAGCCTAAAAAAGCATCTGTGGATACAAATTCCAAAGCAATTTTATATGTATCTGTGGATACAAATTCTAAAGTGATTTTATAGCATTTAACTATGTAATTACTGCAGAACAGAAGTAATGGAAATGTTCACTACATAGGAAGTAATTTTACAGTGCATACAGCATTAAATCTGTTGTAAGTAGACACCAGAATTGACACTGCTTTCCTTCTTGTGGTAACGTTTTAAATGATTTGGGGTTTTAATGAATGGCTCCAACCTGTGGACTTGAGACCACTACAACTATTGTACACATAGGACAAAGCTCTTCAACCCTCAAAACTACAATTCAAAATCTTACGACAAGAGAGTTTTTTTTGTTTTTTTTTAACTGGTAAAGTCCATCTAAAAAAGTATTAAAAAGTCAAATGCAACTGAACAAAACCACTTTCCATGGAAATTTCTTCATCACAATGAATTGCACCATTTCCAACACACAATAATATTGTGACTACCAGAAATGCTATAAAACCACTTTGAAAATTATTTCAAACAAAGATGACATCAAACTATCAGGTTTAACGAGCACATCTTTTGAATGAAGACAATGTGTGGTGATACAAAGCATAATTATCATTGAATACTTTATAAAATTTTAAAACTAAGGGATTATGATAACTTACAATATATTCATCACAGAAAATGCAGTCTGATGAAAAGGCTTGGTTGCCAGACCTGTGGAAGTAGTAAAATGCAAGAACTCCTCATGAAGATCTAGTGTATAGATCGAAAATTTGAGAGGTAATGTACCTTAATAAATTTATCCTCGATAATTCCTGTTAAATATTTATAATACGGAACATTTTAAATAAATCTTTTAGAAACAGAGATCCAGTCACAACTAGATATATCCATTTCTATTCCTGCCAAACAACTGAGTAGCAGTAGTAAAAATTCACAAAAATAATGTTACTAAATCACTGATGTTAGCTATTGAAAAGTTCTCAGTGCCAACAGTCAACAAAAACGTGCTGTAAGAAACCAGTATATCAGCATTGTGTACACACTCAATATGTAAGGACACTAACCATTGGTATCCACACTGTTTGGGAACATTTCTTGCACATAATGTTACGCAAAGTTGAGAGAGGTACACGTTCATCCACAATCCTTGACATGAAATACATAAAAATGACAACACTGTAACACGGAACTGAATTTGTCAAACATGCAATGTCGAGAAAGTCAAGGAAAGCTCTCAATGAACATTAAAATCATTCAGAATAATCGTAAACTACAATTTCCCAGACTGTATAAACTTCATAAAAATACAAAACGGTCCAACAATATTTCACTCATCAGTAATTCAAGCTATCAAACATGACAAAAATGAAGTTTCGACCAGATTACACAATATAAATTATTTAATATGCAACACGTGAGAACCACAAGAAAATTTATGTAATTTGTACAAAAAACATCAAAAACACTCAAGAAACAAAATAACCAAAGGCACATATAATATCACTTAATACCAAATGACTAAAAGATTTTCGCAAATCAAAGGCACCACAACTCAAACATCCATGCAAAAACTAAGTGAAAACACTATAGACTTGTCCTAAAACCACAAGTCCTTAATCCCTAAGAAACTTCATGCAACCCTCTCTCGCCCGCACAGAACAATGAAGCTCAAGGCCTTTCACCACTGTTTGCAGCGTCTTCAGGAGCAATCACCGATCTCCCCGGTGAACACAGACAAACTGAGGTTGAAGCTTCCATGCTCTTTGGGCCACGCCCATGACTACACATGCATACCGCAACAGTATTTTTGGTGTCAACAGTAGTTTCCTCTCCTGATGTCATAATTTTTTCTGTTCTTATATTTTTATTTTTCCTTCGTTCTTTTTTTATTAATTCCTTCCACTGTATTGTCAAACTAAATGGTTCATTATGGTTGCAAATGTCACCTTGATTTTTTTTTTTTTTATTATTAGTATTGTTTCTGCCAATCTAAGATGTTTTTCATTTCTTGATGTTATGCTATTAATTCTATGTCTTCAAATTTAGGATGAACTTTATTTTCCAAGCAATATTGGATTAAAGCTGTTTTATTTTATTTTTGTTCCAATTTGTCACATGCTGCAATAATCTATATTTTAAAGTGTTTTTGTGCTTCCAATGTAGGCCATTGGTCTTGAGTCCTCGATGGGAATGCGATACACTCCAGATCTTTACAAAATTCGTCCAACAAATGTGAAGAGAGATGAAGGAGGACGAAATGTTGGAAAGATCTGGAGTGTATCACATTCCCATCGAGGACTCAAGACCAATGGCCTACATTGGAAACACAAGAAACACTTTAAAATATAGATTATTGCAGCATGTGACAAATTGGAACAAAAAATAAAATAAAACAGCATTGATCCAATATTGCTTGGAAAATAAAGTTCATCCTAAATTTGAAGACTAGAATTAATAGCATAACATCAAGAAATGAAAAACATCTTAGATTGGGAGAAACAGTATTAATCGAAAAGAAATCAAAGTAACATTTGCAACCATAATGAACCACTTAGTTTGCCAATACAGTAGAAGGAATTAATAAAAAGAACAACTACTCCAGGACAGAAGAAAAAGAAAAAAAGAATGAAGGAAAAATAAAAATATAAGAACAGAAAAAATTATGACATCAGGAGAGGAAACTACTGTTGACACCAAAAATACTGTTGCGGTATGCATGTGTAGTCATGGGCGTGGCCCAAAGAGCATGGAAGCTTCAACATCAGTTTGTCTGTGTTCACTGGGGAGATCGGTGATTGCTCCTGAAGACGCCGCAAGCAGCGGTGAAAGGCCTCGAGCTTCATTGTTCTGTGCAGGCGAAAGAGGGTTGCGCGAAGTTTCTTAGGGATTGAGGACTTGTGGTTTTAGGACAAGTCTATAGTGCTTTCACCTAGTTTTTGCATGGATGTTTGAGTTGTGGTGCCTTTGGTTTGCAAAAATCTTTTAGTCGTTTGGTATGAAGCAATATTATATGTGCCTTTGGTAATTTTGTTCCTTGAGTGCTTTTGATGGTTTTTGTACAAATTACATAAATTTTCCCATGGTTCTCACGTGTTGCATATTAAAATGATTCACATTGTGCAATCTGGTCAAAACTAGTGTGTGTGTGTGTGTGTGTGTGTGTGTGTGTGTGTGTGTGTGTGTGTGTGTGTGTGTGTGTGTGTGTGTGTGTGTGTGTGTGTGTGTGTGTGTGTGTGTGATAGCTTGAAATACTGATGAGTGAAATATTGTTTGACCGTTTTGTATTTTTATGAAGTTTCATACAGTCTGGGAAATTGTAGTTTACGATTATTCTGAATGATTTTAATGTTCATTGAGAGCTTTCTTTGACTTTCTCGACATTGCACATTTGACGAATTCAATTCCGTATTACAGTGTTGTCATTTTTATGTATTTAAAGTTCAAAATTTGTTTCTCTCATTTCCTTTTGCTACACCTTCCCCCTCTCCCTCCACTTTTATTTTCGTTTCACCAGCGTCTAGTCGTCGCCGGTTGTTTTCATGTCAGAGATCATGGACGAATGTGCACCTCTCTCAACTTTGCATAACATTATGTGCAAGGAATGTTCCCAAACAGTGTGGATACCAATAGTAAGTGTCCTTACGTATTGAGTGTGTACACAATGCTATATATTTAAAAATATATTACTATTCAGAAAGAAATCAATAACAAAATATTTTTTTCAGTCAGATTTTCAGAAACGAAAATGGTGCTAAAAATACAATGAAGCACTTTCACCTACTAGAATAAAAACTTTTCAGTATTGGGAGAAGGAACTGTACATAAATCTTTGTCACACTGACTGGTATGCCATATAGAAGAAAATTTTTGAAAAAATATTTTAGAAGTGAAGCTTTAACTTTAGAAGAAAACATGCTCTGCACCTCAGTGCCATGAGAAGTATGCATCATGGAAGAGTAAAAAGTGTACACAAATGTTTCACATAAAAGAAGCTTTACGAAAGAAAAAAATCCAATTGAAAATTTAGAAGAAGAAGTAATCAGAGAAAAAGAATATGCACTAACATCGCTTAATGAAAAACTGTAAATTATTTTAAATACATAGCATGTGCAGTGTCCTTCATAGCAAATCATACTGGATACAAAAATAATTTATTTCAACCAGATTTTTAGGGGTGGAAATACATTTGCAAGTAGAAATACAGACTTATACCTACTAGTGGGGAACTACACATTATGAAAACTCAGAAAATATATGTAAAATATTAATCTTAATGGAAGAGATTTGACACAAAAGGGGTTTTCTAAATTGAAATGTTATAAGCATAGGATACCAAAGAAATACAAACTTTACACCCCACATCACTTCCACACAATCAGAGAAATGCTCACTGAAAAAGAAACGACAAATATATTTCAATAAAAAAAATAAAAATAGACAGAAATATATGATGGGGAAACAGAAATAAAGTAAGGCAAACTTGACAACTACGTGTGGCCATATGAGACGTCAGTTAACAGTTAACAAGATAGAGCTTGCGCTCATAATTTAATCTTGCCAAGTGGAGAAAAGTTTTAAATCGGCACATGCAGGAACCACGTCATTCCACTACAGTGTTGACATGTAAGTAATCTATCAGCAAAAAATGAGCAAAATTTGGATATCAGCAGGTGTGTGTTTCAAGTTTTCCCATAACAAATCATCAAAACTAATCAGAAATAAAACAACAGGGGAAAATCAAACTGCAAGCATTTTCTGAATCTTGGACAGCAATGAAGAAAAAAAAACACAGGAAGTTTTTTCATACATGGATGTGCAAATAAGTTTTTAAACATTTTAGATTTTTATCTGCTTTTGGCTATTTAAAAAAACAAGACATCAAGAAAAATTTTAAATGTTTTTAAGGTTTTTAACACAGTTCAACTTTTCAAATATATGAAGGCCAAGGAAACTCATTTTTAAAAACAGAACAACTGCAAATTACTTTTTGCACAGCCTAAATGTGCAAAAAAGAAAAAAAAAACTGTGTAGAATATACTGAATACATGAATTTGATTATTACATGGAATATCAGATTCTCAACGGAAAGTAAAATCCATTTTATGTGCAAAATTCTTATAAGATATTTACCTCCCCATCAGGAAAACTGTGCATAATTTAAAGAAGGAAATGTACACAAAATGTTCTTCACTATCAAGGATATCAAAATCAAGAAAGGTTTTTATTTTATTTTTTTCAATGGGGATTTTAGAAGCAGAGATAGTCTTTCAAACACATAGGAACTAATAATACCTAGCAAAAGAACTATTCATTACTTGAAGTGGGCAATGTGTGCAATCTTCATCATAGTTATGACTGGCAATCAATGCAAAATTATTGTTTTTGTTTTTTTTTTTTTTTTTTCATGTACTTTTAGAAGTACATTTGAGAAACAAAAATCAAAATATGCATTTATGCTATGTAGAGGAAGAATTATGCATTATGAAAATTCATAAAAATATGTGCAAAATTTTCATTTACATTCTCAATCAGGAAAACTGCATTATTGTGAGCTGACAATATAATATGTGTCAAATTTTTCACAAGGAGTGGCACCTGACCAAAAAGCTTTTACAGTCAAGTTTTTAGAAGCAGAGATATGATTACAAAAGAAATATGATGCAAGACTATGCATTGCAAAAAATAAGTCTATGCAAAATATTCCATACAGATGAAGTTGAATAATTCAATGCAAAAATAACTTTTGAAATTGAAATTTCAGAAGAGATAACAGAAAAAATGAAACATAACTTGAAACAGAAAGTGTGAACAGTGGTCATTGTAAAAAGACACCTCTGATGAAAAAAAATGAATTTTTCAATTGGAGTTTTAGGAAAGATGGTAAATATATTTTGTGGTTGATAGCATCTGCACATCAGCCTTCTAAATGGCGATGTTATGTTTCAGAAAAATATCAAAAGATATGTATATTCATTATTAGAGCTTAAGTTTTCCAATTCAAAAAGTATTTTTCAAACCTAACTAAAAGGTGGAGATATATCATGTCCACAGACATAATGATACAATAAATATGAATGGACTTTCCTTGAAAAGATGCACACTAAAAATTGAAAGAAAATATATTTCACTGTTGATTCGAAGCACTTCGTATTTACAAAAATGAAAAAACAGTATTTTTCATGTCTTGCAGTGCATGTCTGATTTCTGTACAGTTGTCAAACAATGGGAATCTGTTTAACTGTTACTTTGTCATTTTTTATAATTAAATTTAGCATTTCGAATGATTTTTCTTGACACATTTCACATTCAAGTATCATGTTCAATTTCTAGATAATGACCAAAATACTTTTAGTGCTGAAAAATGCTGCTTCAAACTTGAATTGAAACCCAAAGATAAAGTAATAAGAGTCTAGCAAAAATGCACCAAGAAGAAAACTGAGAAAAGGGTAACTGTTCTATAAATCACTGTAGCATTTCAGTTTTACTCCACCATTAGCTACTCCAAAAGACCTTAGTCCTATAAAACTGAAGTGGTCTCACACACACATTACAAAATCAAAAAGGCAGACAAAATTTTAAAGAATGGATGGTACATTTAAATAAACAATCCACAGGAATTGTACAACAAAGACCACAATCTGAAATTTACTTTCAAGTGTCCACTTTTTTTGTGTGGTGTTCTTTTCCTATATTTTGAATAAATCAAAGTAGCAAAATGTCTAACTTTTCAGCATTAGCACTTCAACTATAATTTCTATATGCACTCAGTGTTAAATCCTCCTGTTTAAAACATAGAAGCACTCACCTTCAATACAGTGTATAGGAAAAATACTACAATTCCAATTGTATATATAGGCATTATAATGCTCATAGCACCTCCAGACTTTGGTTGTGGTTTGACTGGTTGTCGAGAAGATGGATGAGGGAATGGCTAAATGAAAGAAATATGCATATAAAAATCAAATGAAGTGTGAAATAAAGTTTATTACAATTTATTTTAAATAGTGCAACACAAATGAAGCAAACAAATATTTACCCATTTCTCCTGAACAGAATGTGGTCACTCCACCACAACTCTCTACATCCCAAATAAATAAATTTATTTGGAACTTAACAGGCACAAGCATAATGTTCAAACATAATGCCACAATGAGCTAATGTAATTTTTTTTTTTTTAATTTTAGAGCTAACTGAAAATAAAACATCTCGGTCCAATTAGTTGGAATTATTACATTATAAAAACAATCTGGACATTATGCTCAGTTATTTGAAGGATGAGAGCTATACTTTTTAAGCCAATGCCATATGTTATCTTTCAGGGAAACAATTTAAATGACATAGATGTTTAAGTAAAAGTTTGTTCAAAAAGACAAATGAGATATGGGGTTACAAAACATATTAAAATGCACACAAAATTTTCAGTATTAACATGAAAGTTTTGGGCTATATTTTTTAGGATTTTCTCTTAATATGGGAATAAATTACAGATGAATGGCATGTTTATTATGTCTCATACTTGATATCAGATTTTTAAATGGATTTCCATATCATTCCCATAAAATTATCATTGCCAAAAAATGATGAAATTAAAAAAAAAGCAGAAAACACAAAACAAAATGTTCATGTTAACAAAATAATTTTCACATAATTTCATATTTTATATTTTTACACCAACATATGTTGTTGCTTCAGTTGAAAGCAGGACTTGATTTATGAAAAAATAAATGTGGTGTAGCAACATTTACTATACAAATTAAGTTTTGTGTAGCAATGAGAAACTTTTTATCAGCACTAAGACATTAAGCTATGATAGCAGTCGCAAACAAACTAGAAATTTTAGAAACATTATTTATTTATTACCTTTTCCCCAGGAGCAGAAAGTACTTAAACCTGCAATGTGCGTTGCAGAATAAAGTCCCCCCCTCCAGAACATTTTCTTTTTAATCTTAGATTTCAATGCCTTGTGGAATATATTCTTTTATCTTCAGATTCCAGTTTCCTTGTAGGATGTATTTGTAGAACATATTTTGTTAAATCTTAAATTTCAATCCCTTGCAGAACATTGTTTTACCGTGGAATTAACTTTTTACGGGTCTTAAAGACCCGTAAAAAAGTTAATTCCACAGTACAATATGAATAGAAGTGCCATAAATTCATTTACAAATTGTTTTACCTTAAATTCGCGAGCACAGCGCTCACTCCCGTACCCCGATCTGCCTGTAACTCCTCTTGTCTATGCTCCCCACCCTTCTGCCCAGAGCACCAAACAATCACCCCTTTCCCACATGTCCATACAACCACCCCTACCATTTAAGATGGTAGGTGATTGTTTCTCCCTGCATTTTTTGGAAGATACTTCCCCCTGCCCACTAGTATGTTGTCAAAGTGGGAGGCGCCAAGACGTGTTACACCACATATTGCTGGGGAAGAGTGTGAGCCTGGAAATTATTTTCAACTGAATGACTTGCAATTCCGAATCTCCTCTCTACATTCCAATGATCTGGAGATCAATTCTAAGTTTTGGCAACAAAAATAGGAAAAATTCAAATGTAGAATCTGGCAACAATCTTAGTCCTCCATTGGCGTGATGAAGACCTAAGATAAGGTCGAAAGCTTCCAACTTACGAACTTTTTGTAAAAGTTTTCATTTAACGTAACTAGCGTGATCAAGTTACCTTTATTTGGAAGAGTGTTTGTTAGGTGTCCATTTTAAAAGAAGCACGCGGGATTCCAGCCCAAAGTTTTAAATTTCCACCCAAGTAAAGTTGCTAGCAAGGAGTCACCCGCCTTGGAAAATGTTAAGGAAAAAATATATATATGTAAAATCGGTCTGTATTTTAACCACTCACTAAATTCAAGCTTTGAAAACACATCCATCATAAAATTATGTGCATTAAAAACGAATCCTTTCCTGAGTTACGAAAGTTGTGGTCAAATACATCGTTCATGTCAGGAATATAATCAATTTATGGACACATGAACTGGCTTCCATATGCAGTGGACTGGACAATTCATTTTGCATGTCGCCAACTGTTACAAATCAGGCACAAGATTCTTTCACTGAATTTTGCATTTTTCATTATTTGGGATCGATACAAAACTGAAGAGAATTGGGGGGGGGGGATTAATGTGCATGTTTGTGTGTATGTGTGTGGGGTCATTCCCGTCTGGGAACGGTATTCCATTTTTCAGAACTTAACTCGTGATTCCCTCTCCTCTGTTCAATATTAATGTAAAATATGATTTTGTTCAATGAATGATTGTGTTTCAGCTTCAAAATGGAGGGAAAATTTCCAAAAATGGAAATTAGACTAAGCAAAGAGTTAAAAAAAACTGTGCTGCCCTCAAAAACACTCTGACATAGCTCCCTTATATTGTGATAGGACCATGACCAAATGTAGAATATTTTAGAAAGGGAGTGTCTGACCCCAGGTCTTAAACAACCCTTAGAAATAGGAAGCTAGGTGATTTGGGCTACAGTGGCCGATAGGAAAGTGACACGGAAGCGATGTAGAAAGAGGGAGGCGATGTAGAAAGGGGGAGGAAGACGCCCTTATTTATTACCGGGGGGCTAGTATCCGGTGTCCGATGGCTTAACGTGCCCATCCGATGCATGGCGGATATTTAGTGGATCGAGCGTTCGTACCTGCCTGGGATCGAACCTGAGGCCCCTCCCGTGGCAGTCACGAACGCTGCCCACTAGGCCACCCGCAGCCCTTTATATTGTGATATTCAGAAGATAACAGGCTATGTAGCTGATCTTTTAGAATAATATAGTGTATATTTTAACAATTAGGAAATCGTTGACATAATTATAAGAAGAGTAGGTATTTTATTGAATTTTGAATAATTAATACTTCCAAAAACTCATGTCAGTTCTGAACAGAAGAAAGAAATTGGAAGATCTTTCCAATTTCATTGAATTTGTAAAGGTTTTTCCATATGTTCCACATTTCAAAGAAAAAAAAAAGATTTATTCTTTGAGTACACTGTTTTTGTCACTTGGATCTATAGAAATATGCAAGAAAGTACTACAAGTGAAACATTTTTTCCAGATTAAAGCTCTCTTAAAACAAGCTCTCAATGAAATGAAAGCAGAAATACCAATATTTATTAAGTTTGCTGTTTTTATTTTTTCTTTGCATGTCTTGAAGGCAATTTGTGAATCCTCGGGTTCAGCAGTTGGCATATTGTACACAACCCAATACTAATGATGGAGATGATGTTACAGTTGGAACAAATGATAAATGAATGTTTATAATGTCAAACAGAGCACAGTTTGGACATAAATCAGTCTGAAAAATACTGAAAGCTGCTCTAAACACTTTGTAAATAATTCTAACCACAAACACTTTGTAAATAATTCATCTGCAACAATAGCACACTATTTAACTTCAAAAATTATTAACAGAATATCAAATTGTAAATACATACCCTGGTTCTAAATAAATTTATTTGATTTAAATAATAGGTTTATGTATTATTATATTTAACAAGGGGTTTCAACTGATGCTCATTTTTTAATGTTAGTTTTACTGTGATTTATTCACTTAATTTTTTTTTATTTTTTTTTTATGAAATTTGGTCAAAGTGTTTTGTGCTTTGACTGCAGAACATTTACAATCTTTGGAAGTCATGTTGCAGAACACTGAACATAATTCTGCTCCTGGGAACTTTTCTAATGCTGCTCCTCTTCAACATCACAAATTTTCTTTTGCCATATGGCTATGTATTGGGCCTACATGGTTTGGAAAAATTAATTTTTTACAGCCTCGTCAGATGAAAATTTGTCCATAGATGGTCCTTCAACAGATATGTGCATTAAATTTTCCAACGAAGATTCACTAAGACTGCTGCGATAGTCACTCTTTATGTGACTCATGTAGGAAAAACCCCTCTCTACAATGGCATTAGATACTGGCAAAGCTTTAGAAGTATTTCAAAAAGATGAAAAATACTACAGTACATATTTCTTTTGGAATTTTCCAACCAAGATTCACTAAGACGGCAGTGATAGTCACTTTTTATGCAACTCATGTAGGAAAACCTCCTCTCTACAATGGCATTAGACACTGGCAAAACTAGAAGTATTTCAAAAAGATGAGAAATATTACAGTAGATATTTCTTTTGGATTTTAAAATGAAGAACCACAAGTCTTCTCTTGATGAAGTTGCCATATTCTGGACCCAGAATTCCTGAATCCATTCTGCCTTGCAGCAATAAGGCAAAATGTTTAATTATGTGCCAAATTTTATCCTGCCCCAAATCTTTTAATGGGAATCATGATCTTTTGGCCATAATGTCACATCTAAAACCTTCCGACACTTCACTGCATCACTTGTCATGTTTGGAAATTTAGGACTGATTCTCTCCTTTGGGTCTTTGAGGTTCACCTAGCAACAGCAATTAGCCTTGAACAACTTCTGTCTGTCAAAACACTTTAAAAAGAAGAGGAAATAACCTTTAAGGGTAAAAAGTAATATTGACATAAGGGCCACAGCAACCACCATAAAAGTTTGAAAAGTTCACCAAAGGTCAGCGTAATGGCAGTTCAAAATCAAATAAATGTATTGCGATGTATGCAAAGCAAAAGTCATATCTGCGGAATGATTCTGGTCAATTTGATTCGCAGATTGTGATTAGATATCACTTAAATCGAGCCCTGGTTGAAAGAATACACAATGATGACCACCGTTCAGGAAAAATCATTGGATTATTAAAAGCCACATCAGTGGCCAAAACCACATGTGATCAATTTTGTTTACATATTTTTAAGTGTGGAACTATCCCAAAATAGATTATTAGCACCTGATTCAAATAGCTGTTACTATATGAATTAGGTGCTAAATAAGTGTCCAAAGCTGAAACTCTCCAAAGAAATGTAGTTAAGTCAAGATTTCCAAAATTTTATAAGATCTAGTACTACTGAGAAATAATTGTTTAGAGGTGTAAATGAGTTGGTACAAGAAAAATTACAGCTGCAGATGGGTCATTCCATGTCAAGTGATCCAATATTTGAACACTTTTAACCCTAATCCCTCTTGGATTTTTTTTTTTCAAATTCGGCTCACCTAATGTACCCCTCAGAGACAGCAAAAAATCTGGATTTTTATCCGTAGCAGTAAGTTATAGCCCTCTGAGATCTATATATAAATAAAAAAACAATTTTCCACTGACATGCAATTACAAAAAAAAAAAAAAAAAAAAAGAAAGAAAGAAAAAGAAAAATTATTATTGAAGCTAGAAATGAGGTAGAAGGCTGGTGTAAAATCCATTGTGTGGCTTATTTTACAAGCTTTCGTATGATATGTAACATGACTAGTTTGGGACAGTTTTGAATTTCAAGGTCCTGTCACAAAATTTTTGACCTTGAATTTTTCAAAACCTAATTTTCAAAAATTTTGAAGAATTTCACCCATAAACTTATTTTTTTATCATTTGTGGAAAGTCTTTGTCAATTTAAAAAAATATTATAGAAAGAAAAACCATCTGGGTGTGAAAGGAAAAATCATAATTTTAATTCACTATTTTCGTTTTCAATTTCTTTGGACAAGGACCACTAGTTTATCGTAGTTCAGAACAGTGCTAT
Source organism: Macrothele yani (assembly GCA_039090855.1). Taxonomy (NCBI): domain Eukaryota; kingdom Metazoa; phylum Arthropoda; class Arachnida; order Araneae; family Macrothelidae; genus Macrothele; species Macrothele yani. Next base: position 4,510,767 of record CM077009.1, read on the forward strand.
TATGCTGGCATGCTAAAATGGGGTAAATAAGTAAACTCGCGGGGGGGGGGTAGTTGGCTGGCAGTAAGGTAGATAGCTTAGAAAAATACCAAAAATCCTTTAAATAAAAGCTAATTTATTGAAGTTTATAACTAATTGTACCTTTCTGCAAGTTAGCATTGTCGCCATCCCTTCTTCCATGTTAATAACTTTTAACTCTTTTTTTAAGGTAATTTTGAAGAGCTGTGTATGCTGTGTCCATTTCTTCTTTGCAAAGGTAGTAAGTGTGGCCAGTGGGACACTTGGGTTCCACCAGGGTTAGGATTTGGCAGGCAGGCACTTTAGTTTATCTTCGAAGTCCCATGGGTATAAATGAGTGGTAGGCAATGCACGTAATTAACAAACAAATTAAGAAGAAGGTAGTGTAGAACACGCTAAGTTACGTATAAAAAGTTTAAGGCAAATATATTTCAGCCATTATTATGACCTTCATCAGTGCGACTACGATTGGTTTACGTTGCCAGATTGGAAAGGTAAGTTTTGTAATGGTAACTCCGAGTGACGTGATGCAATGAGGGATTTCCAGATGTAAGGAACAAAAATGGAGAGCTAAGAGTTGCAATTTTTGGAAAATAAAATTTCCAAACTTTCTCTAAACCTCAGAGTATACCGATTTTGGAAGGGAGCCAACTTTCTAGTATCAGACCAAAGTGGAATAGCAGAAGTGTCGGCCATGGTAAGATGAGACAAGGAACACGAAGGTTTTTCAAATTTCACATCAGATTTGTGTTCCTGAAGTCTTGAGAGAATTTACCGGAATGAACTTCCTATGCACGCGGTTAATCCAATGTTAGTCTTGACCGGAATTTTATACACTCCAGGCGACGAAACCGGAGGTCTTGGGTCTCTGCCATTACGGAGGATAACAGAAATTGAAGATGAAGAACGAATGGCAAGTCTACATCCTTCTCTTTTGAAGATACTGATGAGTTTGTAGGCAGAAAGTTTGTGGTAAAGGATTGAGCCAGCAAACATTAGTTCCTTTTTTAGTGAAACAGGTTGAAGAGCAACAACTGGCTTTTTCTTAGCATTTCGAATTAATTTAGAAACCAGGAGAGGGGAAAGCCATGTTGAGTAGCAATCAAGCGGATGTTTGCTAATTCATTTTTTAGATTAACTTCAGTGTTAACAACCCAAATGAGCTCGATGAATCAGAAACTTGAGGGCTGACAGTTTATATTGGTGGAAGGTATGAGAATTGAAAGGATTAATGCTATTGGTAGAAACTGGTTTTCGGTAGACAGAAGTGGATAGAAGATTATTACATTTTGAGATGCTGACATCCAAGAAATTTATCTTGCCATCAATTTCTTCATTAATAGTGAATCTAATGGACGGGAATTTTTCAGTGATTAAATTTGTGAGTTGCAATAGATCTGTTTTAGGATGAGGCCAGATGACAAAAGGCTGACACTTCTGCTATTCCACTTTGGTCCGATACTAAAAAGTTGGCTCCCTTCCAAAATCGGTATGCTCTGAGGTTTAAGAGAGAGTTTGGAAATTTTATTTTCCAAAAATTGCAACTCTGAGCTCCCCATTTTCGTTCCTTACATCTGGAAATCCCTCATTGCATCACATCACCCAGAGTTACCATTGCAAGACTTACCTTTCCAATCTGGCAATGTAAACCAATCGTAGTCGCACTGATGAAAGTCATAGTAATGGCTGAAATATATTTGCCTTAAACTTTCTATAAGTAACTTAGCATGTTCTACACTACCTTCTTCTTAATTTCCTATGGGTATGTAAAGGATGGAGCAGGCCATTTAGGGTGCAGGAACTTCACTTCCACCACCTCAATTGTCTTGTTTTTGGCCAAAACTCACCAAGCCACCATTGACTGCCATACTCACATATTACATATCCTTTCACTTCTGCTAGTGTGAGCTTCTGTTTCAAAACTTCTCCTGACAAAGAAAACTTGTATAATTGCTCACTTTTTGAAAATACCTTTGTCAGTTTCTCGTTTCTCTTTACCTGACACAGAGGGGAAACTGTGGAACTTCTGAGTGCCTGGTATTGGTTTCGCAATTAGAAATTGCTCTTCAAGCCTTTCTCTTCCGTAAAAAAGTTCATGGAGTCAATGTTGGCCTGACTCCATGTAAGTAGCTGAGATGGTCTCATACTTTCCTCTTTGTAGAGTCTTTGGAGACTTTCCCTTGTTGCAAGTCATTTCATGGTACCCCCCCCCCCAATCATCATATACTCCTTTACCATGGACTGTTGCATAGAAATGTCACTCAGCTTTTATTCCAAACTCACTTTCATGGTGGTGTATGTTTAAAAAGCTTTTTTTTTTTTTTTGCTTTCAAACTGTGTAGCAGAGAAGTAGTTGATTTTTTTTCAAATCTGGTATCTGTCCAGATCTTAGATGTGAGATAAGTTTTTTTTTTTTTTTTTTTTTGGAACGGCAACAGTGCCATGGTTAAGATATTCAGAGATACAAACAATACTTTTAAATTTTAAACCATCATAATTCGTGTAACAGACTGCTATTGGAAAACTTGTTGCCTGGACATTGTTCCAATGGAAACGACTAGGCCTCCTCTTGTAAAACATTGACAGTTACCTCAGAAATTTCCAAAAGATGTAACTTTTTGTTTTCTTGAACAAACCTCTGCTTTCACATTCATTTTGTGGAGCTGGACCTTAGTTTTAAGTTAAAAGTTACTTTCTCTGTCACAATGTCCATTCTGCTTGCTTGTTTATCAATGTTTTTATCCAAACTTGCTTTTCTTACCACTGTTATATTTACCCTAAACTGAAACATTCTTTAGGTTTATTTTGCTTGTTTTTCACTTTTTTCATTTTAAAAGTCAGTTTATTTATGTTAAATAACTGGAAGAATACCTCAACGGATAAAAAGATATCAACAGCAAGAGGAAAAAGTTTTTTTAGGAACATCATGACAGAGTTTTGTTTTGGGCCAAAATTACACCAAGCCACCATGATCAAGATATCTCTGATGACATAATAAAATGCAAATCTACAAAACAGCAGAATATAAAAGACAACCAGAACTACACACTGAAAAATCTGAGCTAGCTCAGACTTTCCAGTTACAGCCCAGCCCATTTCAGAATTTTGTCCCATGTTCTAAGTTACTTATTGCAAATAACACAAGGCATTTGTCTAGAGAAACAAAGCTCCTTTCCTTCAACTTTAAAAGAAATAAACTGACCTATTTCAGACTATCATTTTACACCCAACTTTTTGATTTCAGCTGCAATCAATCGATGCATCCAGTGGCAGATGCACTTCCACATCTTTCACTCACTCAGTGATCTTCACATACATATTATATCACTAAGCCATTCTCTGAGATTCAGAGGTTAGCTCTACAAAGATATACAAACTACCAGATAATTTTTACTTACTGTTGCCATATCAAACTTCTCCATTTACAGCGATCTTGACGTACAACTTGGGCTTCACTCACATCCATCACACCTCGTACACAAGATCTTCTATACTTCATACTCATAATCCTTTTCTTATGCAGACACTCCTGAATCTGATCCTCCCATGCCTTCCTCTCCTTCCTGCCACTTGAGCTAAAAAGCTTTTCTTAGTAAGCATCTCATCACTCATTCTTTCAACATGGCCAAACCACCGAAGCATATTAGTCTCCAACTTGCTAACAATATTTTGCTTCACATTACACAATTGAAAGCATCTGATTATTTCATTAGTCAGTCTGTATTTGTAAGTTGAAACTATTTTCCTTAATTCAGGAGAAAACTGCTAAACCTTCCAGAACAGGCCCAAGCCATGTAAGTTGAAACTATTTTCCTTAATTCGGGAGAAAAATGCTAAACCTTCCAGAACAGGCCCAAGCCAAGCCCAATTTTTTTTCATTAGTCAGTCTGTATTTGTAAGTTGAAACTATTTTCCTTAATTCAAGAGAAAAATGCTAAACCTTTCCAGAACAGGCCCAAGCCAAGCCCAATTTTTTTCATTTAACTGATGAAAAAAAAACAACCTCGGGCTTCATGGGCTGGGCAGTGCACAAGCAGTTCTGTAGTTTGGCTATGTTGAAAGAATAAGTGATGTGGTAATTGTTAAAATATATTCAGCCACAGTGGCAAGAAAGAAAAATGAACAAAGAAATCTTGGAAGGGCCAGGTTCAGAAATGCCTGCAAGAAAAAAGATAATAAGTATGAAGCACAATAGGTCTTGTGTGAGACGTGTGATAGATATCTGTGAAGCTCGAGTTGTGTGCCGAGATCACTGTAAATAGAGACATTTGATATATCAACAATATGAACAATCTAATACCATTAATAATTTTGATCTGGCAGATGATCTTGTTTTCAGGAAATAACCTCTTGATCTTAAGAGAACAGCTTAGTGATATGTATATACAGTACGTTAATGCTGAGAGAGAGAACATCACGGCTATGTCACTGAAGATCAGCATTGCAAAACTTTGGATTGGAAAATCAGGCCTAAAAACCACCCCAGTTTTTCAAATGATTTTGTAATTTCATATCATCATTTTAATTGTACTACACTAAGCACTTACTCTTCCTTCTCTCCTATCACTTTGTGGGCCTCCAGACATCGACTCTCGCAAATGAGGGTTCATTAAACCAGGATGGAGGTGTGGTGGTCTGTCACTACTAGGTCCAAATGCAGCTAAAAATGCAAAAAAAATATGTACATATATAAAGCACAAAATGTAAAAAACATGCAAAGGAATGATCCATCTGCTATTGATTTTCAGTGAACAAATTTATCAAAGTTGGATATGCAACAAACAGAAAGGTTACAGACTTATCACATATTTTCTTTTCAAAATTTCTAGTGATGAAATTATGTAAGACCATGTGAAGTTGCCCACAGGTCATCATTTCATTAATTATCACTTGAACACTTTTAATTACTCATTTTAACCCATTAATGAAATGTAGTGGAACATGTTTGTCACAGCACAAAACATTATTCAAGAGGGTGCAAAAAGGAGTTAGATGTGTGTGCCATTTTTCAAATAAAGAAACTTTTTTTTTTTTTTTAATTTTAAGGAGGCAGTGCTTTCCAACATTTTTTTTTCTCATGGAAGAATGAATTTTGTTCACCTCCATTATTGGAGGAGAACAATTTTTAAAATAAAAAAAAAACATTTTTGTTGCCCACATAGGTCATAGACATTCCATTAAACCCACACTAGGTCATAGGCATTCCATTAAATTAAATGCCATGACTTTACTACTGCCAATATAGTTTCAGCACATTTTCATCTGTGAACCAATTTATAACTATAACAACACTGTTTGTTGTTTATACTCTGAGGCTTCTTAACAGCTGTAATGCAACTATTGAAATCATTTTTTAATTTCACTTTTTTTTTTATATAACATCAAAATTGGAACTTAAAAAACATTTTAAGATGGCCCCATATTACCTAAAGAAATTTTAAAATAAAGAACTTCTTATAATTCCATCTTTCTCAGGAGTCAATTTCTCGTATAGGCTGTATTTACTATGATTTCATGCAGCAGTCTCTGAACTTCAAACCTTTGTCTTCTCTTCCTGAAGTCCATTCTTACTCAAAAAAGATATTTGTTTTGGGGTTCACCATGAGCAACCCTTGAGGGTAGTAAGTGGTCACATATCACTAATTTAGGAAAACTGGTTCCACGGACAAGGCTTGAAAAATTTCTCGAAAGTTACATGCCCAGCTGAGCATGAGAAGAAATAATTTACCTACTCAGGTAATAAAAGCTGGATGCCCAGGAAAATTTAAGAAAACAAATCAGAACCCTCCTTTTTTAAGTTAAAAAAATATGAATTTTTCCTACATGTTTTGCATTTCCATTTTAAGGATCTGTATTCAAAATGTCCAATGCACAAAAGTGTGTATCTCAAGTTTTAAGATGATGGTGTTGAAATTGGTAATGATGATGAAATTGGTATTTGAAAAATTTAACAATTCTGCTGTGTTCCTTTTGTTAAAGTTTTTGCCCTTTGTCACTAAACACCAGAGCCTAGTTCCATTAGAGACATGCATCACGTTGCTGAGTATAAAAACATTTGGAGCAGAACTACATATGTTTGAATTTCTGGACCTAGAACATAACATAATTAAAGAAGTGATATTCTACTGTCTTTGGCCCTTTGCAAGAATCATACAACTTCCAGTGATTAGCAGTGAAATGAAACACAACATGCAGTGACTATCTTTTTTCTTGTAGTAGGGAATTATATTCGAAACTTTTTTATCTTCAAATTTAGTTTTCCGGACCAGGCAACTAGATTTTTTTATTTACCTGCTCAAGCCAATAATTTACATGCCCTGGGCATCTTGGGCATAATATTTTTAAGCTATGATAGAACAGGGCTACAGAGCTCTGACATCATTGGACAAACACACCAACCATGCCTCATCCAGGTCCATCTCTGCCACTTAGGAGGTCCCCCTCCAAAAAAAAAAAAAAAAAAAAAAAAAAAGAAGAAGATCAACTAAAAAGCATCAGTATCATTTTTGGCACAAAGACAGCTTATTTTAATAGTTTCCCATGCAGCCAACTATTTAGAAAACTAGAAACTTGCAATGCCCTGAAGCAGGAACCAAACTAGCAACTCCCACTTTCTGTTTGAGTGTGCTACTGTTATACCAACCAGGACAATGAAGTTCTAAATAACTAAAGCTAAGGAGTTATAGTTTAAGAATCTCAACAGCTCTTAGATTTTCATTAGTCAATACAATCAAATGCTTCCTCATAGCATCAATGAACCTTTCTCATCCAGAAACAGAAATAAACTGTACCAGGGTTTCAGATTATAATCACAAATTTCTGAGAAATGAATCTTCATGGAGAAACAATTCTCAAGATCTGTACATTGTAGGCACATTTTACCATTTTCAGCAAAGACATGGCATATTTTAAGTTTCCCTTGTTTCCCTCTTTAAAAAAATTATCAGTTCCCTCAGAAAAGTACTGTAGTCCCACATTCCTTCTCAACCTCATGCTGACGAATGAGTTTCCGCACTTTGTAACTTTAATCATCTTCATCGGAGTTTAGCAAAAAATGGGTCTCAAAATATAGTTCTCAACTTTGTTACTGTTGTCTGATTCGGTGATAAAAAGTCGAAGACACTTAAAAACAGTTTTTTTAGGAAATTATAATGTGCTGAATGGAATTTAACATTAGCAAGTAAATTAATGTGCTAAATACACATATACTCACCATACAATCATTGTAGGACTAACACTACCTTTTATAGCATGTTTTTTGTTTTGCTGATTCGCAATATGAACCACATGCACTCCTTCATTGTTTGATATTAAAAAATAAATGTTTAGAAGAATCAAATGGTAATACTTTGTTATACTGTAAATAAAATAATATTTGGTTTAAGGAAAACACTGTTATGATTGATAAAAATTTAAATTTAACTTACCTTAAAACCACATGGTTTCATGATACTTACTTGGTTAGTTGTGCTATAGATACTCAAAGACTTTTATTTACACATACATACTTTTTAAATATTATTAGCCCTTTTTTTAATAAATTTTAACCTACTAGGGGCTGCACCTTGCTACGCTCGTTTCCAGAGCGACGCTCGGGCCCTGCAGCCCGATCTCCAAGTATATCACATAAAATAGAAACTGGAAAATGTATATAAATTTCAATTTTTGTTGCATGTCTAAGAAAACAAGGCTTGTTATTCCAAAGTTTTAGAGTATTTTTAATGTCGTTAATTTTTGGAAGGTCGGACTTTTGTCGTTTGAACTTAGAGCACTTACTAAATTTACCACTAAGGAAAACAAAGGCGGTCCATAAAGCATTTCCATAAACCGTAAACCGTTATGCTAAACTGTTAAGGTGGACGTCAAGTAATTTCGCTTCCTATACTTCCAATGGAAAAACTTTTGTACACATTTCCTTCACAATCAGTGTGTTCCCAAGGATGAAAATTTGAACATCGATTAAAATAACTTCATATTATAACTTATATTACTTAATATTTTCTAAAACATAACCATAATTATATTAAAAATCAATAACTGTTCCTTTAGTGGTGTTGGAACCAAAAAAAAGATGGTGCGACCTGTACTTTGATGACGTCAGTAGAAGACAAACAAATGTTGGATTGCATAATTTTGTGAAATTTAAAATTTTAATTTCTCGTAAACTAAATCAAAAAAAAAAAAAAAAAAAAAAAAGGCGACTAGGTGCAAAAATTCAGTCATGGCACTAGATGCCTACAAAGTTCCGTGGTTCTGCTGCGGTTAGTGTGTCCGGAACACAACCTGATAGCACTTTTTTCCTTACCTTAACTTTGAAATACAATTGCTCTTGAAGTATCGCCAGAATCAAGAAACGGTTTATTACAGCATGTTCTCCAAACAATTCTCTACAAACGATGTAAATTTCATATTTTTGTGCTCAATACGTTTTGCGCTGCAAGCTAGGAAAGCAAGAGTGTTGCGAAATTTCTAAAACGGCGGCAGCGGAAGTTTCTTTTTTTCAGAAGAGAGAGAAAATACGGGTAGATGAGGCACACAGTAAGTTCAAACGTGAATTCAGCTCATTATCTCATAATCTTGGTTTTCGGTGGTTCTCTTGACACCATCTTCAGCACTGTTCTTACGTGCTCACATACATGTCAAGTAATTGTGAATGGCGAGTATTTGTCCTCATCACAGGACAAATACTCAAGGAATTGCAAATGGCAAGCATTTGTCCTCATCATATAACAAATACTCAGTCAAACTCATATACAGAACAAATAAATACAGTCAAACTCAGATACAGAACAAATAAATACAGTCAAACTCACATACAGAACAAATAAATACAATCAAACTTGCATACAGAACAAATAAATACAGTCAAACTTGCATACAGAACAAATAAATACAGTCAAACTTGCATACAGAACAAATAAATACAGTCAAACTCATATATAACAAGCTTGTATAATACAAAATTTTGCATAAACCAAAATTTTTAGATTCCTTGAGCTTCGTAACATTCTCCCTAATAATTTTAACCACACATTACGAGCAATAATTTCTGGAGAAACCACAAATATCAAAGCTCATCATGGTTATCAGCAAACAAAATAAGTGACATTCGCCAAACCTTTCCACTGGAAAACAAGAAATGACCTGTTGTTGACAACAACCGATGGTTCCTCTTTCAGATAGGTCAGTTCACATGAAGACAAGAATGTTTCAGTTGCTATTTTACATTCTTCTACCACCACCTCACCACACACACACAACTTGCTAACATATTAGGGTTGTACCGAAAGTAATGCAAAAGTGGGCATAACTTTCAAATTGCACATGTTGGTAGAGTAACTCTTCCTTTATAGTAACCCTTCTTCTTCATTGCAGGTAAACAATGGATTCCAAGCAAAAACAACGTGCCGTCATTGAATTCTTGATGAAGGAAGGATACAGGCTGTCAGACATCCACAAAAGGCTACAGAATGTTTATGGAGAGCAATGTGCACAGATGGATGAAGAAGTTTAAAGAAGGGGAAACCAGCATTGAAGACAAACCACGCAGTGGGATACCAGCATTGAAGTCAAACCACGCAGTGGGAAACCACCATCTGCAACCACTGACACGAATCGTCAGCGAGTGGATGAATTGATTCGTGCGGAGAGACGAGTCACAATCCTTGAGCTTGTTGCACAACTGGACTGGGTCACAATACCATACAGAAAATGATGGAAGACTTAGGGTATCAGAAAGTGTGTGCAAAGTGGGTACCTTGGCAGTTGACATCCGATTTGAAGGAGAGAAGGGTGGAAGTCTGCTCTGATCTACTGGAAGCATTTGAAGCCGATGAAGAATTTTTTATTTTTTTTAATCTGGTGATAGGGGATGAAACATGGACATATCTTTACGATCCGGAAACGAAGAATCAATCTATGGAATGGTGTCATACCTCTTCCCTAAGCCCTAAAAAGTTCAAGAGCCAGTGATCAGTACAGAAAGTCATGGTGACTGTTTTTTTTTTGGAATGACAGGGGTATCATTCTCCTTGTTTTTACGGAAAGTGACCAGCGAGTGTTACATTGAGACACTCAAGAAGCTTAGAGAAGCCATAAGGAGGAAGTGACCAAACAAGAATCTGAAAAGGATCCACATTCACCATGACAATGCGATACCACACACATCTTTGGAAACAAATCAGGTGATCAGCAAATTAGGCTGGTTGGTAGTCCCCCATCCACCGTACATCCCAGACCTGGCACCTTCCGACTTCCCCCTGTTCGGTCCAATGAAGGACAGTCTCAGGGGACAACAATTTGATGATACAGACCAGGTAAAAGTGGTTGTGAAGAAGTGGGTACAACCAAAAACCCCTGAAGATTAAGAAAGCCTCAGAACTGGTCTGTGGTGTCAAAGCTAGTGGGCCGACCGACTCGAGCCTAGAGCTCTCCGCTCCTGAAAACGCCAACGAAGTACCGCGGTGTTTACGCATTTACGCAGAGAAATAATTTCTCGAATGCGATACTAAACAATTTGCGCACACAACAATAACTCGACCGGTTTTTTTCTCTGTATTTTTTGTCGTTAGATAACATCAAAAGATTACATCCTTAGCTTTAATTTTTTTTTCTCAGGTTCCAGCAATGATATCCGTAAATCAGGGAATTCCAAAGTTTTGCTCTTGTGCTGGGAAATGATTTCATGAAAATTTTCCTTTAGTTTTCAATTTGGTTAAAGGAGCAAAAAAATAAGTTTTTTCACGCATAACGTGAAAACCCCAGCATTTTACGTTAAGCATTTTTGCAACTACGATCTTTTTAAGTGCATTAATGGCAAATTGGTAGGACTGTATGAACATAATCATTTCATTTAAAACTTTTAGAAATTCCCTTCGTGTTCGATTTATTAAAATGAAAGAAAAAAAAAGAAAACACTTTTCCGTAATTACGTAACGAATGCGAAAGCAAAATTTCTGATTTAGTGAGTATATTTGCTGAAAATACGGTAAGATGTGTGCTCAAATCTTGGAACTATTTCTAGAAGGTAAAAAAAAAAAAATTAAAAACATTTAGAAAAAGTTCTTTGTCAAATGAACATGGAATATATTAATTCCAAACTTTCGGATACATTTGTTGGACATTCCAATAAACTTTTCTTTGGGCTAGCCTTCAGATTATGAACGCATCAAGTAGTTCTGTACATTTCGTGCGGATACTTGTTTTAATTAGGACACTGATACACAGCAATTTTATGAAGAAAAATGACATTTGCTTTACGGAAATGAAATGTTGATTAATAAATAACATAATTATTTATTGGCAGTTTCTTTCCCTGGTTAACCTTAGTACTTGACGCGCTGATAATATATGTACATCTTTCTTTTTCTTTTCTTTTTTCAATTTGAACACTACTAACTACGAATTTTGTAAAGAAAAATAACTATTACTTTCTGGAAATGAAATGTTGAATGGTAATTAATACCATTATTTAAACGACAATAAATAATGAGCTGAAAATTAGAATCACACCATGGGACTTTTTAAATTTTACTCCGTCAATTAAAAAAAACAAACTGACTAACAGTTGACTAAATTATAGTTGTATTTACAACGAAAGCAGAAAATGCTGTCATGAGAACAATTAGGCTTAACTAAACTTTGAATTCACGGTGGGTTCAAAATTTTTCATTGGTACAAAAGAAATCTGCCTTCTTCGAAATCTTTCACTTTCAGGAAAGCTGAAAACAGTGACTTTTGGATGTGCTTTGTAATTAGATCTACAGGGTGTTTCAAAAAGAATGGCCGGATTTCAAAGTAGTGTATCTAATAAGGCAAATGTGGGATAATTACAAAACAAAGAGCCAAGTATGAAGGAAGGTCTAAAGTTTCAGTCACCACAATTACAAATGTTCAATGTGCCCTCCACCTGCTACACAGACAACATCAAGCCGATAGCTGAATTCATCCCAAACGCGTCGGAGAGTGTCTTCAGTCACAGAATTTACCGCAGCCGTGATTCTCGTTCGGATCTCATCCAAGTCAGCGGGCAAAGGGGGAACATAAACACGGTCTTTTACGTATCCCCATAAAAAAAAAGTCCCATGGTGTGATGTCTGGAGATCTTGGAGGCCAAGTGTGTAGTGCCAAGTCATGGGTTCCCCTGTGTCCAATCCAACGCTGAGGCAATGTGTCGTTTAGAAACCGATGAACTTGGAGGCTCTAATGTGGCGGTGTGCCGTTCTGCTACAAAATGTAATCTTCAGAGTCATCCTGCAGCTGTGGAAGTAGCCAGTCCTTCAGCATTGCAAGATAAGAGTTGCCCGTAACCGTGTTGTCCGCAAAAAGAAAGGGTCATAAACCTTTGTAACAGAAACCGCACAAAAAACATTCAGTTTTGGTGAATCACGTTCATGTTGGACAGTTTCATGTGGATTCTCCAGTACGCACGCTGCACCGTAATCACGGACTTGGTCTTGCTAAATTTGAGCACAAAAAACGCCTTCTGTTGCCACGACGCCATCTTCTCACTCACTAAGCGTAGCGGCTGTTTGGCCGCCCGTGCTGCACCTAGCGGTAGTCATAACAAATTCTGGGCCACGCCCGTAGACATGATACAAGTCACATTCATCGGTGGTTCGTGGTTGCCGAGATATCCACTTTTCGAATCGGGACATTCTTTATGAAACACCCTGTATATAAAAAGGCATTCAATATTTGCCAGGCATGTTGTATAAAAATGCTTACTAACTAACGCCACAACTACCGAAAGCTCAATACTGATCAATGCCGCATGAACGCGAAGCTAATATCAACATTCCCTTTACGTTTGCCCTTTGATTTCTCTGGAGAGAGGGATTGCGATGGCCCTTTGACCGTGATGTCACACCCCTTCGTAGTTTGCACGCTGGGGCTTTCTCTCCAGGGGGTTTTGGTACAACAGTCCACACCTGAAAATTTTCAAAAAGGATTCGAGAGTTGGATTCCACGATGGCGCAAATGCATCACTTGTGATAGAGGCTATGTTGAGTAGTACTTTTGTATAGAGAAAGATATACTCTATCAACATGTGCAATTTGAACAACCTTTGTCAGTTAATAACAAAGTTATGCCTACTTTTGCATTACTTTTGGTACAACCCTCTTATATATCCTGAGCAAATGCTGTCTTTTTCTCCCTCCCATCACCATCTTTCAATCACTGAATCCCTGTTTAGAAAATCTTAGCTTTATTTAGAATCTAGAAACTCTTACCCATTGTGTAAGAGGAAGTTGAAAAGCATTTAAAACAGCTATTCTGATCAGCACAAAACACACAAGAATTGGTTCCTATCTCGACGTAACACATGAAATTTCACATATTTGATAGTTACTTTAATTTTCACATTCACTAAATGTTTTGCTTATTGCAGATCTAACTCATACTATTTTGCTAGCTATAAGTTCTCAATTAATAAGAATTATTTACCGACAATTAATTGATAAATAGTTTACAATTGATTTTAACCTAGGACATAATGTAATATGTCAAAAATAGCCCTATTTTTATGTCCAGTTGTGACGAAGTTTACATATATCGAAAGTTTTTGACTCTCCCTTCAACTTTGTTAAACATGTATACAAGCTCGACTGCAATAAGTACTAAAACTTTTTTTTTTTTTTAAATTTATGGTTTAACGACCACCGTGAGCAACTCAGTTGACCATAAGCAGTCACCCGTCCTTAATTTAAGGCCACTGGTTCCATTGAAGGGAGAGATCCAGCACCGTAAGACAAATACAACATCCATGTCTTACCGGGATTTGAACCCAAACCCCATCTCAGAAGAATGATCAGCAGCTGGTAAACCTTCCAAATGTGGCCCAGAAATAGTTTTCTGAAGCAACGATAGATGGCAACACATTATCGCTACGTTGTAAAGCATTGTGTTACGTTATGAAAGTGGCAAAGGAAGTGAATAATATGGATTAAAGGTGGCCCTTAAAAAAATCGTTATGAATGTACATTGTGGCATATGTGTGAAATATTTATTATGATGAAAGAAGTTTTCCTCATGAATATGAAAATGTGTACCTAGCAGAAAAAAGCAAGAAAAGTTTTATCTGCCAGGGAAGAACTGCGTGATCACACAAATCAGGATTTCAAAGCAATGTTCTGAGAAAAGACGGCAATTCTTTCGGAATAAATATTCCATAATATGGTCTGCCAAGCACATTTTGTGGTTGCCCTGTGTTAATTAATGTTTTAGGGGACGCCAATTGCTCTCAGTTATTTAATCCACCATGAAATAGAGGGTTTCCTCATCCTTCCCAATTTCATTAGAACGTTTTCCAGTTCCACATATAACAGGAGCAGAGATCGAAAAAAACCTTACATAACACAGGAGCAGAGACGGAGAACTAAGTTGCGTAAGTAGCTATAACGCATTTCACTTGAAAACGTGAAGAGCGGAGGAGAGGTGAAGTGCTACCGTGGCGCCATCTACGAGCGGGCCACTTTTGGAAGGGTGGCCAAAGGCTAAACTACAGCATTTGGCTCAGAGTTAGCTTTCCAAAGTGATGATAGATGGCGCCACGCTAGCACTCACTCCTGTGCTCTGATTTCACGATTGCATAGCTCCAGTCTGTTGTGTAATGATCTGTGGTTCTCTGAGCAAGCAGTTGTGCGTGTCTTTTGAACTTGTAAGTTATTTGTGCGTGTTTTTGAGCTTTGTGGGAGTTTCTTGCAACCTCTCTTAATATGTGGAATTGGAAGAGATTTTTGGATGAAGTTGCTGAGGATGAGGAAATGTGCATTTTCTGGTGTGAACAACAGGGTTTGTTTCCCACCTCAAGATGTTCTGAGGGCCATTCCATGACTCTCCATGTCAATGTGTCTCATCGTTTAGGACAATTCAGGCGTCAGAAGCAGCACGCTTCAGGGAATGCTGAGTACTATGCCTGTACACTTGGGACGTGGTTTTATTATGCTCAGATTCCTATTGATAGCATCATGGTTCTGACATATTGTTTCACCAAAGGATTGTCCTATGATGAGGCGATTGAAGAAACCTCTCATGTCGATGTTACCACAGCCACGGAGGCAGTTTGCGAGTAGTATCAGTCTCGCAATGTGAGGAAGGAAAGCTTGGCGGTGATGGGCCACTAAAAATTCACCTTATTAACTTCCTTTGGCACTTTCACAACACAACAAAGCGCTAAATGATGCAGCGATAACGTGTCACTATCTATTGTCGCTTTGTAAAACTAGCTCAGGGCCGAATGCAGAAGGTTTACTGTATTAGTTTGGGGGTTAACCACTGTGAGCACCTATCCCTAATTTACAGCCACTGGTTCCAGAGAAGAGAAAGAGCCAGTGCTGTAAGACCAACACACCACCAGGATTTGAACTCAGACCCATCTTGGACGAATGGTCATAAGCCAGTGCTTAGACCACTGCAAAACCAAGGCAGCCGCATAAAATATGTATTGTGGAATAACTTTTTTACGGGTCTTATAGAGGTTATTTTTCATGAAAGTTGGTTGTCAAATTTTCGAACTAAAGCCTAGTTCGTCATCAGGACTATGTCACTGGAGTAGTTGCTGCCACTCAATTGGAAGAGTCCATCCGCAATTATCGTTAATTGTGGTACTTCTTCTTCCTGCTATTTCGATCCCTTCTTCTAGTTTCCTCTTTACTAAGTTTGACTGGTGGGCGATTATTTTCACTGAGTCCCAATTTATGGAGTGTCCACTTGCTTGTATATGTCTGTCTAGCCCTGTTTTGTTCCCAATGTTCCTAATAGCTGTTTGGTGTTCTTTCATTCGGACCTTAATACTTCTCCCTGTTTCTCCTATATAGCTGAGTCCGCAGTTACAGTCGATGCAGTAAATTACTCCTTCCTGCAATTGGATGTCCAATTCTTTCTGCTTTAAAGCTGGCAAGAATTTCTTTATTTTGTTATTAAGATCTGGAGCTAGCCTGATATTATATTTTGCTCCGATCCTTTTCAGTTTCTCGAAAAGTCCCTTGTGGTACGTAATTTTGCTGGTGAATTTGAAGTTGGTTTTCCCTGCTTCTTTTTTGGCACTTGTTTAAATATTTTCTCAACATATGGGGAGGGGTAATTGTTTTCTGCCAATATTTCCTTTAATTCTTCTTTGTGAAGATCTTTCTGAGTAGCTGAAGAGACCAGGATTTCAATTTTTTCCAAAATTGTCTCGCCGTATTCGATTTAATATAATCAGGGTGGAATGAGCAGAAGTCTAACATCTTCCCTGTGTTGGTGGGTTTTCTAAAAAGCTGAGTGAATATTTTCCCCTCTCTTGAGGTCAAGGTTAAATCTAGGTAATTGATGCTATGGTCTTTTTCCTGTTCCAGGGTGTACTGCAAGGTATTCTCTAGTAAGTTAAATTCTTCCAGAATCTGAGAGGGTAGAGATTGGTCCACAGTATCTACTATAATAAAAATCTCAGATTCTGGAAGAATTTAACTTACTAGAGAATACCTTGCAGTACACCCTGGAACAGGAAAAAGACCATAGCATCAATTACCTAGATTTAACCTTGACCTCAAGAGAGGGGAAAATATTCACTCAGCTTTTTAGAAAACCCACCAACACAGGGAAGATGTTAGACTTCTGCTCATTCCACCCTGATTATATTAAATCGAATACGGCGAGACAATTTTTGGAAAAATTGAAATCCTGGTCTCTTCAGCTACTCAGAAAGATCTTCACAAAGAAGAATTAAAGGAAATATTGGCAGAAAACAATTACCCCTCCCCATATGTTGAGAAAATATTTAAACAAGTGCCAAAAAAGAAGCAGGAAAAACCAACTTCAAATTCACCAGCAAAATTACGTACCACAAGGGACTTTTCGAGAAACTGAAAAGGATCGGAGCAAAATATAATATCAGGCTAGCTCCAGATCTTAATAACAAAATAAAGAAATTCCTGCCAGCTTTAAAGCAGAAAGAATTGGACATCCAATTGCAGGAAGGAGTAATTTACTGCATCGACTGCAACTGCGGACTCAGCTATATAGGAGAAACAGGGAGAAGTATTAAGGTCCGAATGAAAGAACACCAAGCAGCTATTAGGAACATTGGGAACAAAACAGGGCTAGACAGACATATACAAGCAAGTGGACACTCCATAAATTGGGACTCAGTGAAAATAATCGCCCACCAGTCAAACTTAGTAAAGAGGAAACTGGAAGAAGGGATCGAAATAGCAAGAAGAAGAAGTACCACAATTAACGATAATTGCGGATGGACTCTTCCAATTGAGTGGCAGCAACTACTCCAGTGACATAGTCCTGATGACGAACTAGGCTTTAGTTCGAAAATTTGACAACCAACTTTCATGAAAAATAACCTCTATAAGACCCATAAAAAAGTTATTCCACAATCACTATGAATAGAGGTGCCATAAATGCATTTACAACTAAAATATGTATGTTACTAAAAATTCTTAGATGGGAACTTTATGTATATTTGAATTTAATGAAATCAGAATTTACTGAATCTAAGGAATGTTTTTCACATTTTTACAATGAAAAAAATGATGTTTTTAAATATAGAAATCAGTAGTAATTTAAGATTATTTTGACACAAAATATGATTCTCAGCTGTGCAAAGGCTGTTTATAGTTTCAAGGACACTCACCTAAAACATGAAATAAAGTTCTTTGACAGCAACTAATTGTTAATTTACTTTTCATGATATGTGAATCACATAGCTCTTACAATATTAAAACACACAACTCTTACAGAAAGTTATTCAACAAATAACAATTACATTTCAAGGTATAGAATTACGGATTCTCCGTAAATCGCACTACAAGTGGGTAAAAGCTGCATATCGGATTTTACAGTCAAGTTTTTCTACACAACTTATTCAATCATAACTTTGCATTTAAAAATATTTTGACAGGAGAATATCATATTCGTTTTAAAAAGGGTAGACTGCTATGTAAACAAAATTTACTGTTTCCAAAGCAACTTACGACTGTCGTCGACAGGATCTATCTTCGGTGCAGTCATAGAAAATGCAGTTTGCATCATTGGATAGAAAATTTTGGGCCATAATACAGCAAAGCATCCCACCACTACAGCCAAGACAACAATGCTCTTGCCGGTACCAAACTCAGCAGACGCCATGGTTTGAACTCTTCCACAGAAATTTATATACACCTGAAATTACGTAACATTTCGTATAATAATTTTCAGTTAATTAACAATCATTTACGGTGTGTGGAACTCAAACCCTAAGTATCACACAAACAAACTGCAGGGAAAATCACAATATTGACATTGAATTATTACGATTAAGATTTGAAATAATCGTTTTGCTATCAGGCGACTCAATTGACAATTCTTGTTTTTATTTTTTTTATTTTTTTTTTTTCCAAGTTGATGATTCAATTTCATAACAAGAGTGCAGTGTAGATGTAGTCCAACTCTAAATTACTGCAGCAGTATAGCGGTTAGAAACGAAACATATCGCTGTACTCGATAACTATGTCAGCTAACTTGATATCGCCCAATATTTTGAAAAATATCTTATAAAAACTCTAAATCTACACAGAATTGCAAAAAATGGGGTTAAGATATAACGCGTAATTTTCCAACGCTTAAAAAAATCATATCATACTTTTACACCTACACAGGCCGCCCCGGTGGCGCAGTGGTCTAAGCCAGCGGTCGCCAACCTTTCGGACCTGCGGACCACTAATATGAATTTAAAAAAAAAGATAAATACATATGTAAAATAATGATCAGAGAACTTCCATTTTATTAATATGAAATGCACCTATTTAGTATAAAAAAATTATAAATGCTTATTTAATTATAACAAAATTATAAATGCTTATTTAATTATAACAAAATTATAAATGCTTATTTAATCATAACAAAATCTTTAAAGGTTGTTTAATTGCAACAAAATTATTAAAGTTAGTTTAATTATTACAAAATAATTGAAGCTTATTTAAGTATTACACATTTTTAGTGTGATATTTGTTCCTTCTTGTTTGAAAGAAGTTTATGGATTTTTGGCTCCAATGACGTTACTGCAAGATGGAGAGCCGTATTTATTTCAATTCGAGACCGGTACCGAGTTTTAATTACTATGACAGATGAAAATGTCTTTTCGCACAAATATGTTGTTGAAAATTGAATCAAAATTTTCATTGCTTTTTCACTCAACAATAGGTATTCACGTTTTTTGGAGAGCC
Organism: Macrothele yani; assembly: GCA_039090855.1. Classification (NCBI taxonomy): domain Eukaryota; kingdom Metazoa; phylum Arthropoda; class Arachnida; order Araneae; family Macrothelidae; genus Macrothele; species Macrothele yani. The sequence goes on from CM077009.1 coordinate 4,529,981, forward strand.
AAAATGAGGTCTTGATAAGGATGACTAGAATTTAGCTTTGATACTGTCGTCGGATGATAGATCGATGAGGCTTTCTTTTTCATTCATGCTTTAATTGCTATCTTCAATGTTTGCTGCAAATGGATCTATTACCTACATATTGCTATAGTCTGGGATCTTCTTTCTTTGGGTAATAACGACCAAAAGATTCTGTGAGTGATTGTAAGTGCTGTTGAACAATGGTTATCACCTGCCGGTTGACATATCCTTCTCTCTCATATATTCATCAAAATTTGAAAACATTTGTAGATTTTCTTCAGCCAACCGCGTTTCCAAGTAATATTTTCTTTTGAAAAGCATCCATTTTACCTCGTAGTGTGAACACGTCCTTAAGTTGTCCTTGCAATGATATGTTCAGTTCATTTAACAGCAAAAAAATATCTGCCAGGTATGCAAGCTTGGCTATCCACTCATAGTCGGAAAAGAGTTCTTGGAATTTCGGATTGCTTTGCTGCTGGAAAAATAATTTGACTTCTTCGCGCAGGACGAACAGTCGGGTTAGTATTTTGCCCTTCGACAGCCATCTCACCTCAACGTGAAGAAGAAGGTGAGGCCGCCCCGGTGGCGCAGTGGTCTAAGCGATGGCCTCTGATAATTCGTCCGAAAGGGGTCCGGGTTTGAATCCCGGTGAGGCATGGATGTTGTGTTTGTCTTACGGCACTGGTTCTCTCCCTTCCCTGGAACCAGTGACCCTAAATTAGGGACGGGCAACTGTTTATAGCCCATTGAGTTGCTCACGGTGGTCGTTAAACCTCCAATCAAAAAAAAAAAAAGAAGGTAAATATACTGGGAACCCATTTCTTCACAAAGTGCCTCAAATATTTGAGAATTGATCGCTTTGTGTAGAATTTCATTTATAATTTTAATAACATCTGATAATACTTCCTGTAGTTCTGGGAACATACTTTTCGCCGCTAGTTGCTCACGATATATAATGCAGTGTGTATACAAAATGTCTGGGTGACCAACATTTTTCACCTATGCAACAATTCCTGAAAGATGTCCAGTCATGTTTGCGGCACCGTCAGTACATATCCCAATACATTTTTTCCATTCAATTCCGTGTTCCAGGAAATAACTATTAAGTGTTTTAAAAATCTCAGCACTAGTTGTTCTACCCGGCAAGTTCAGCGAACAAAGTAGTTCTTCCTGTAACTCTCCTTCACACTCAACCCTCACAAAACAAAGGAGAAGTGCTTGTTACTTCCGTTGATTCGTCAAGTTGAATTGAATAAAATGATGAATATTTCACCATTTTTATAACTTGATTTTCAATATCTTCAGCCATGTCTTCAATTTTGCGCTTGACAGTGTTAGCGGAAATAGGAATCACTTTCAGTTTCTGAACAGCCTGCTTTCCCAAAACCTCTTCACAGGCTTGTAACACGCAAGGCTTAATTAATTCTTCTCTAATCGTATGCGGCTTTTTATTTTTCGCGATCTGAAGTGCTATCAGATAAAAAGCCTTTAATAAGGACTTATCTTCAACAGTCATTTTTGTTAAAGCAATTACTTGCTTTTGCATATTTTCACGCATTCTTCGAAAATATTCAAGTGGTTTCTTAGCTAAATCCGGGTGTTTTGATTGCAAGTGTCTTTCGAGTTTCGAAGGTTTCATGGCCTCATTGGATAAACTCTCAGAACACACAACACAAGGCGGCCGTGGATGCAGCTCACTACCAGGTTCTTGAATAAATCCAAATTTTAAGTAGTTCGAATAATATTTTCTTGATACTCTGAGGTTTTTTTTCTCTCCACCTTCAGTTCGAATGTTCTTCCTAATAGTGCCTGACGAGGTCTATGGAGGCTCTGAATCATTGATCAGCTCACGGTTGAGTGAAGTACACATATTACTATTGTTACTATTATCATTAGTTACATACACGGAATATGTAAAACTAGCGGCTTCTGGAGATCGGTTACCAGTGTATCTATCTACATCACGAGTAAATTAGCATCATGACAACACAGCAAGTAACTTGCGAGCTCCGATAGAAGTACCCTGCGAGAAGTAAAAGACGGGTCGTTTCACAGCTTAGTCTAAAATTTTTATGAGTACATTGCCTTTTGTGAAGATTAAGCTGAAAAGATAACTAGACGACGTTTAAGCATTTAGAACAGAAATAGGACGGTTGGCATGTTACAGGCAGGTGTATAGCAGATTGATGTGGCTGCTGCTTTAGGAGCTCCGCAAAGGGTAGTAAGTCGTCTACATACAAGATTTCTATGGCGTGGAAATGTTGAAGGTCAACCCAGGAATGGTCGCTCGAAGATAATCACCAAGATCTCTACTTGACAGTCAGTGCTAGGAGAAAGCCTAATATCGCCAGTAGCCAACTCCGAGAAACACTTCGAGCTGCTTCTCGTGTCAGAGTATGTACTTCGAACGATACGAAACCTCCACAAATCCATCGCCCTATCTCACTCTGTGTAGTTCTGACACTGCTTCTACGCAAATCTGAACTCCACAAATACAGACTGAGAGCAAGAAAGCAGCTTAAACGTATAGGATTGATATCAGTTCACCGTTGTCAAAGATGTGCCTGGATCCAACAGTACATGCCGTGGAGTACAGAGTGGTACCATGTAGTTTTTTTTACAGACAAATCCCGTTTCGCTCTTTGTCCTGATACTCGACGAGGATACGTGTGGAGGAGATCCAGCACACGAATGCAACCACACTATGTGCAGTTCGTCCATCCTTACCAGCGGCAGCTAGGTCAGGAGTGTGTTTTAATGCCACCGTACTTTTTTGTATGTTTGACAATGCAACATGAATGCCTCAGTGTACAGAAACGAGATTATTGTGCTCATTCTGACACGGTTTCACGCTGCTATTGGACATACATTCCGTGTTTTTTTATGACAAAGCGCACAGTCACCGTGCCTGGAGCGTTATTCAGAAACTGAAATATCGTGGGACTGAATTGTTTCAGCTGCCTCTGAGGTCTCCTGACCTAAGTCCTATTGTGAACATATGGGACGCTGTACAGCCATCCCTGGATAACTACATTCCACACCGCAGTACACTGGGAAACCTCCGTAACGTGTTGCCTGTAATATGGAACGAACTACCTTAGACACGCATCAATAATGTCATTATTTTTTATTGGGGGCTTAACGACCACCGTGTGCAACTCAATGGGCTGTAAGCAGTCCCCCGTCCTTAATTTAGAGCCACGGATTCCAGGAAAGGGAGAGAACTAGTGCCGTAAGACAAACACAGCATACATACGTCACCGGGATTCGTACCCGGACCCATCTCGGACAAATGAGTAGAAGCCATCAATTTGACCACTGCGCCACCAGGGTGGCAATAATGTAATTGCAAGTATGCCTGATAGGTGCAAGGCATTCTTCGACACAGAAATGGTGTTACCACGTACTGAAATCCAGAGATATGGACAGGGCCGGATTTAGATCTGGGCTGGAGGAGGCACTTCAGGTTCGGTGGACTCCTCGAACTCAGAAATTAAAATACACAGCAAAAAGGACAATTCACCAAATTTACACATCACACCCATTTTACTGCATGTAATTGGAATTGATATAATAATGTCCCACAACTGATACAGTGGAAACAATGTGCCCTTAAAGAAATGGATGGTGCATTATATCTTTGGAAGCCTTTCTCTTCTGATTCCCAGACAGCTGAATTTTCCGTAACATACTGCATTTGAAAAGAAGCAAAAAGAAGAAAATATAGTCGTAACTATATTTTCTTCATGCAGTGTACGGTGACGTAACAGGTCACCGTATACTGCACGTCGTCGATGACAACAGAGCAAACACCCCCGAAATTTCAAATATGATAGCAACATTAGTAAAGAAAATTAAAAGGTATGTCACTGTTAGAAGTTCGTGATATTTTTTTAATAGAATAATCTTTTAATTACTATATTTTTGTGCAAAGGGGGCCTCGGAGCAATTGCCCCTTATGAATCCAGCCCTGGGTATGGACATTCTCCGAATTTACTATTTTATTTGTGTAGCAGTACTACTTTGTTGTGTGCAGAAATTGCCCTATGAATTGTTTTTGTAAACGCAATCTTTACTGCTTGCGTGATGTAGCCTCACTGATGCTATTTCAATTCGTGTTGCTTGAGTCAGAGGCATACATCCTTCATTTCATACAATATTCCTAAAATTTTTTGACCAGTGTACTCAGGAGAGATAAGAAGAGGAACTCGTGGATCAGAAAAATGACAAGAGTGGAAGACATCATGAACAGAGTAAAATCCCTGAAATGGCAATGGGCTGGACATATTGCCAGACGGACAGACCATCCATAGACAGCTGAAATTTTAGACTGGATTCCAAGGGACAGGAAAAGACCCAGAAGGAGACTACATGTGAGATGGGTGGATGAAATTCGAAAGTATGCGGGAGTAGCATAGAGGAGACTGGCACAAGACAGACCGTTGTGGAAGAAATTTGGAGAGACCTTCGTCCAGCAGTGGATAGATAATGGTTGACGACGATGATGATGACGGCATAATAGTGCAAATTGGGCGTAAGTAAATTGTGACTACGTAATCCCACTTAATCTTTAGACATTTTAAGTTATTGTAAACCCACCTATAAATTGTTACGATAAGATCATTATGTGCTCTCTCTCCCCCGACAGGTATGCTACCAAATCCCCTGAACCTTTAACTCCCCATTTACAGCTTGTAACCAAATTCGCAATTAATTGGGTAATTAAGTACACGAAGATTTGCATTTCTTTCAAGCACTGTTGCTTGTCTGTTAAAGAGGTTGTAAGATAGAGTGATATATTTTCAGAAAAAGGTAAATATTTGGTGCTAGTAGGTGGGAGTACGTACTGGAAGAAAAGTACTTTAAAATGTGGGGAATGATATTGACTGTCACTTCCAAATCTTATAGTGTATAAAAATATACCGTTGGAAATGGGGATGATACAGAAAACTGAACATTCGCATGAATAAAACTTGAAAGAGTTCAGTTGAAAACTCGTCAGTAAGTACAGAAAATTTGTGAATACTATACAAATTCTTATTTAGTAAAATATATTTTATATTTTAACTAAAAATCATTAAAAACAAATAGCGTAGCCCATTATTCAAGCACTTTTTTTATTGGAGGTTTAACGACCATCGGAGGCAATTAATTGGGCTATAAGCAGTCGCCCGTCCCTAATTTAGGGCCACTGGTTCCAGGGAAGGGTAAGAGCCAGTGCAGTAGGATAAACGCAACATCCATGACTCACCGGGATTCGAACCCGGACCCCTTTTTGGACGACTTACCAAAAGCCATTGCTTAGACCATTGCGCCACCGGGTCGGCTAAGCATATTTAAAATAGTGCGAGGTACCCATATCGTGAATTAAAAACATCGACTTTCTTCCTTAGGATTGGGTACCGGTAAGGCAAAAAATTTGTCCCTTCTATAGCAAGCAAAGAAGAGAGATGGTGCCTTTAACTTTTCAAATACGTATCTTTAATTTTCGTTTTTGAGGTATACGTGAATATGTTCTTACAGCGTATAACTTTAATGGCAACGATAAAAGCACGTGCCGAGCACAACATAAAAATGCAAATTTTAACAATAATAATTTGTATATTTCATTTGGAAATATTAGTATATTTCCACTACTTCAAATACACAGTCGAGTCACGTTATTGTGGCCACCAGCTAATATCCAGAGTAACCGCCGTGTGGAGCATGGACAGCAGCTAGACGGACTGGGAGTGACTCAGTAAGGTGCAGGAAGGTGTTCACAGGTATGTGGAGTCATGCTGACTGCAGTGCATCTGACAGCTGCTGAAGGGTACGCGGTGGAGGATCCATAGAGCGAACAACACGATCGGGGTGGTCCAACAGATGATCAGTTGGGTTTAAGTCTTGCGAATTAGGGGGTCAGGGAAGTACTTTGAAGTCTCCATCGTGCTCTTCGAACCACTCTCGGGTATTTCTAGCTGTGTGACATATCGCATTGTCGTGCTGGAAGATCACTTCCGCCCCAGGGAAGACAATCAGCATGTATGGGTGCACATGGTCTGCAAGGATGGATTCATAACGAATTCGGTTCATAGTGCCTTCTACAGGTATGAGTGGATCCAGGGAATGCCACTAAAACATTCCCCAGACCATAACACTGCCGCCACCATCATGTGTTCTTCCAGGAATGGTTGAGAGGTGTTTGTTCTCCGATGCTTCTCGCCTTATACGCCAACGTCCATCCGTTCGATGAAGCAGAATACGTGATTCATCGGAGAAGGCAATCCTTTACCAATCAGAGGAGGACCAATTCCGATACTGCCGGAAAAATGTAAGCCTTTTTCTGCCGATGCACCTTCGTTTGCATAGGTGCAGTGACCATCCGTCTGCATCGGAGCCCCATATTCAGCAGGGTTCGCTGAACTGTCGTTTTAGACACACTTCCGGTAGCCCCCTGGTTCATTCGGCCTGTGAGTTGCTCCACGGTAGAGTGTCTATCGGCCCTCACGCACCTTCGCAGCCGACGTTCACCCCTCACATCAATGGCACGTGGTGCTCAGCAGTTTGCACTTCGCATATTTGCAATGGTGCCATTTCTCTAATCACGATACACTTTAACCAGAGAAGCACGCGAACAGTTCACAAACTGCGCTGTTTCAGAAATACTGCTACCCTTGGCCCGAAAGCCGATAATCATCCGTTTTTGCAAATCTGAAAATCGCTCTATTTATCCACGACAAAAACAAGTGATATGTTTTCAGAATGCCTACAACACGCCTAATACACCTTCCAAGCCAGCTCACGACGCGTGCCTTTTTTCATTGGCTACGCTCTGTTGACTTTAAAAATAGAAGATGGTGACAATAATGTGACTCGACTGTGTATATGGATCACTATGCTTTGGAAATAAATTGCAACGCTGTAGTCTCCTTTTGTGATTAAATAATAAAACAGGAACAGATTTAGAAAAAAATGTGTTGAACTCCCTTTTTTTGTGCTTTAGTCGCAATTTGCTTATTTTCCAGACCATTCATGGCTCTCGCCGCAATTCACCAACACCATGTAATCTTTACCCACGAAAAGGCCATGTCCTCCCAGCAAAAACAGTCTTGCTGGCCCAGCACTATGTTGCCGCTGCCGAACCGTCAATAAAATGTCAGGGCGGCCAACAGAAGGGGCAGCAGTTCAGGCCAGCTGCTGGCCAAAAGTTGGCACCCCCATCAGTTGCCGTATGCCACAACAGGGCCATCAGTTATCTATCACAGGCAGTAGCTGCCGCAAGTGGTCCTTCAGAGGCCCTGCAAGCACTTGCCATAAATGATGGCTAGCCTAATGTTGTCCGCTAGTTTCTTGTCCGTGGCAGCCGGCAATCACGTGGCGTAACTGATGGCTTGACGAATCTTGTCCGCCAATTTCCCAGTAGTAGCCATAAAAAATCAATAATAAAATCAAGGATAAACGCAATTCCCCAAAGCTACAACTTTTTTTTCCCCTTACGAAACTTTTGAAATATAGCACTGCGCTGGGGAAATTTTCTCAATAGACCGGAAAAACACGCTTTAGGTCTGGATAGAAACGAACCAAGGACTATATATATCCTCAGTATTGAACATTCTGGTTTCAAATGGATGCACTCAGGGTCAGCAGCAAAATAAAAGCTGTTAATTCATGAGTTCCGTGAAGCATTGGTATCAAATTCTTAGTTGCGAGGATTTCGTTTAAAACCCTTTAACGACCATAACGGCCGAAACGCCCGTACTTACAAACGACCATAGCTACCCGAAACTCTTGTCTAGAGTGAGTCAGATTTCCTATCTTTACCTGTTCTTTAAATCTGCACGACGTATGTGGGATCAGCAGGAGTTACCGTCAGTCACCATTGTTGTTACTAAACAAAGAAGTGAAACAACAGAGTTTCGGGAATTATGGTATTTAGAGTGATACTAGATTTTAGAGTCATGGTCGTTAAAGGGTTAAGTTACTGATGTGCCTGAAAAAACAGTGCCCATAATTTTTCGCGATCCACGAACTCAAAATATTCATACAGTTTTTCCCCTTGCCATCTCATCATCCCTGGATAGAATTATGGTGGGATAACCAGTGACAGGTTTACTGTCTTACCGACCACAAACCTGTAGCTTGTGGTAAGTGTCCCCGTTTAGTCCTTTATTTTCTGCTCAATGACCCAAGGCATGTGTGGGAAAGGGTTTTTCACCCTGTCACGGGCATCACACTACTTAGGAGAAACAAGTGATAAACATCTCTTTCCTTTCTTAGGTACATCCCTGTTGTTAAGTTTCGTCACTTTCCTTTCTTTTAGTTCGTCCCTTTTAGCAAGTAATCAGTCAGGAAGGATTAGTATCAATCTTGACCAGTTTGAAAAGCAAAGCTAAGGGTAAAACAATGCTTTCTGATGCGCAGGTTCACACGTTATAGCCACGTTATGCCCACTTCATACGCAGCAAATGCATTCGCTTGAGCAGATTTCAGTCTATTTTCCTAAACACGAGTTAATTCGTTCCATCCAGTTAAAGAGTTAATATAGAATCATGATTTTTATAGACAGAGTCTTCAAAAGAGAAGTTTGATTTCCCTAGGCTTTATGATTTTTGGAATGCAAGGCATCGATTCGATGAGATGGCGATAGGTGTCCTGGGGTATCTGGTACCATGATGTCAACAGCAGGTCCTCCAGTTTCCGCGCATTTCGGGATTGTGGTGATTTAGTGCAAACCCGCTTTTCCAAGTCGAACCCCAAATGTTTGATGAGGTTCATGTCAGGTGAATTTGGCATTAACAGAAAGTCACTAGCATGTTCCTCGAACCACTCCTTGACGATTCTGGCAGTTGGCATGGCGCATTACCGTGTTGTAATGGCCATCGCCAGGAGGGAGCACAGTTGCCATGAATGGCTGAACTTGGTCCGCAACGATATTCAGATGTCTGGAAGCTGTCAGGGATTGTGCCATTGGGATAAAGGCGCCTAAAGTGTCCAAAGAAAACATCGTCCATACCATAACACCGCCACCGTCGGCCTGTTTCCGCTCAACAGTGCATCCAGGTGCCATAGCCTCCGTTTGGTAATCGGCGTCTCCGCGCTGGGCCGTTTTCTGATTTTTATAGACAGAGCTGGGCCGTTTTCGGGATACACCAGGAATCTTGATCTGTCAGACCAGGCCACTTTCTAATCCTATACGGTCTGATCTCGATGATCTTGGGCTCATTTCATGCGTTGTTGGCCATGACGTGCAGTGAGCATGGGAACCCTGCTGGGTCTTCCGCTACACAGGCTCATGCGCATAAGGCTGCGATGAACTGTGTGCTGTGATACATTGCCCTGATCACCACTATGTTGTAGCTCAGGGTGATCTGGACGACGGCTCGTTGTTTGGCCATCTGTGCACCACTTTTGATACGTACTCACTACAGTAGCACGTGAGCAACCCACAAGCCACGCCGTTTCTGAGATTATAGTTCCGAGGCGCAGAGCCATCACAATTTGTCCTTTATCAAACTCCGATAAATTGGCAACTTTTACCATTCTGACTCCGAACACTGTAGTAACAGAAAGCCGGTCATCGGGTTGCATATAAACTGCTCTGTGAACTTCTACTGTGCCACCGTTCTGTCTCTAGGCTGGGGGTGGTCGTAATCGAAGGATTCATCGGTGTATTCCTTTAAAGCGTAAATTTTACAATAGTATTCAACATTTTAAAATTTTATTGATATGCTTCCTAAGGCCATCCCCTAGAAAAGCATCTAACCGAGGTTTCACTGTACCAACATTCTACAAGGTATATCTTTTTAAGATACAAAATTTCCGATGTAATATCTCACCTACTGAAACCATAAAGTTTTATGAAAAAAAAATTCTGCATGTTTCGTCTGAGTATGCTACGTACTCTCAATGATCTACCGATTTGGTTACACTGAGGTACTTTGTCCTCAAATCAATATTCCAATGTCTGATCACCCACGTCTCACCTTGATCTCCGGACCCGGGTCTATTTCGGACGAATTGTCAGATGCCACAAGCTATTAAGGCGTTAATGAAGGCTTGTGCGTGTGTGTGTAGGCTATAACTCTTATAACGAAGTTAAATTTCTCCGTCATTTTTGTCCACGCCGGGCATCGAACCCGGGTCCCCTCATTCCGGAATAAGTCGCTCACCCAACTGAGCTACGCGGACGTATGCTCTCGCTGCTATCTGCCTTTTTCTCACATCTCCCCATTCCCCCGAAAGAGGGCTGGGGGCATCGCCCACGGGTCAGTTGGGACTATGTGTCGCTGTAGGCAGTCATCCCATGAAGAACGTGCATTTGAGAAATCCCAGACAATTTGGTGTGTGGAATTTAATATCCCACTGATTTATCTTTTCGAAGCACTGAAGAAATTGTTCTCTTATTTTTCCTGTCTCGCGGTGTGGAAAGAACATCACACCATTGCGAGAACTTTAACGGCCAGGTCATTCTTGAAGTTCGGGCGCCAATATAACGAAGTAAATTTCTCCGACATTTTTGTCCACTCCGGCATCGAAATCGGGTCCCCTCACTCCGGAGTAAGTCGCTCTCCCAACTGAGCTACGCGGACGTATGCCCTCGCTGCTATCTGCCTTTATCTCATGTGCGTCCTGCGGTACAGACACGTCACACACTAGAACCGAGGAATTTAGAAGCTGTAACTTTGCGTTTCTGTATTTGCAGAGTCCAACTGCTCGCGGCAGAAATTTGTTTATTTAAATTTTACATTGTTTTGCACAACCTGGTGATTTTTTTTAACTTTCTACGAAGTCAATTTACGCGTTTTTTCGTTGTTGTCAAAAGTGAAAGAAACACATGTACGTTTCTTTGTAATGTTCGGGTGAGAGCAGTGTTCGAAACGGAAAATTTGAAGTGCTCATATTTAGCTAAACATCCTCCAGAAGAACTTCCTTCGCCAGAAAATCCGCAAAACTGAAATATACATACACTGAAGTGCCAGAAAAACTGGTACAGACGAGCTTATGCAAAATACATAGCGACGTCACCTATGCGCATACTCGGTTGCGTTCACCAGTGCGTATATAAAGCGATAGACATTCTTGCCAGCTGTCAGAGCTGTTTTCGGTATGATAATGACAAGTAATAACGATTTAAGCGATTTTCAACGCGGTGTCATAGTCTGCGCTCGTGAAATGGGCCATACTATTTCGGAGGTAGAAACGAAGTTCGGATTTTTACGGACGACCGTTGCGAGGGTGTACCGTGACTACAAGAATTCCCGCAAAACCTCCAACCTACGGTACCAGTGTGGCCGTAAAAAGACATTGGGTGAACGTGACCATCGTCGGCTGTCAAGAATCGTTTCACGCGATAGGGGTGCAACACTCTCGCAGGTATCATCGGAATTCAATGCTGGAGCCTCAACAAGCATCAGCGTCCGGACTGTGCAACGTACCCTGCACGATATGGGCTTTGGGAGCCGACGCCCAACTCAAGTCCCTTTGATGGGTGCACGACACAGAGCTATGCGCCTCGTTTGGGTACGGCAACACCGCCACTGGACACTTGATGATTGGAAACAAGTAGCCTGGTCTGACGAGTCGCGTTTCCAACTGTATCGGGCAGATGGAAGGATTCGTGTGTGGCGCAAACCTCATGAAGCCATGGATGCCGCCTGTCAAGAGGGAACTGTACCGGTTGGGGGGGCGCAATGGTATGGCGTGTGTTTAGCTGGACTTCACTGGGACCCCTGATACGTCTACAGTCGTCTGTGACAGGCCAAAGCTATGTGCGCATCCTTTATGACGAGGTACACCCGTTCATGTCCTGCATTTATGCTGATGGGTAGGGCCTGTTCCAACACGACAATGCGCCTCCACACAAGTGTCGGAACGCCAGATTATGGTTAGAGGAGAATTCATCAGAGTTTGGAGTGTTGCCATCCCACCCAAGTCCCCAGATCTGAATGTGATAGAACACATTTGGGATGCCATGCAATGTGCTATCGAACACAGGATACCGAGACCTCGGAATACATCAGAATTGTGGAATGCTCTGCAGGAAGTATGGTGTGCATTGCCTACAGCATATTTCCATGAAGCCAGTGGGGTCCATGCCCCGTCGAATTTCTTCAGTACTGCGCTTCCGTGGGGTACCTACCAAGTATCAGACTGGTGTACCAGTTTTTCTGCCACTTCAGTGTATATATATATTATATTTCGAAAGTATGCGGGAGTGACATGGAGGTGACTGGCAGGTAAACACATTGATTTTTCTTGAACATTTGAAGGAGACTGGCACAAGACAGACCGTTGTAGAGGAAACTTGGGGAGACCTTCGTCCAGCAGTGGATTGATAATGGCTGACAATGATGATGATGATGATGACATAATATATATATATATACCCGAAAGAAAAACTCATTTGTTTGAAAATGTATTTGGCAATTCCATGAATACTATTGCACCATATGCCAGAAACAGTGACTGTCGATTCGAGTTTGTTGGTTTGTGGGCAGCTGGCACTACTTATGCTAACACCGTTGACTGGGGTTAGACTTGTTTACAACGAGGAGTCTCTACCCCTGTACCAACGGATTAACGAGAATTCCGAACCTTGGCTAATCATTAGTGATTCGGCTGAACTTGAACCTTGAACTTTCAGCTTCAGGTGCTGAGCCGAGAGATCAGCCCCCTTGCAATAAAAAATCGGGCAATTTTTCATGAATTAGAAAGTTGTTCAATTAGGACCTCCGCAATAAGAATGAATATACAGTCTTAAATTAATAGCAATCTCACTGCCAACCAAAAGTGCACAGCACTCTCCTACCCTTTACGGTTCCCAAGCAGGTATTTCTCAAGGGCACGAGTCACGTAAGTTTTTTATGCTTAAGAATGAGCGCTTGTAAATCAGGAATAAAAAAATTATAAAAAATCCTTTCTGCAGTTTCCACTACTAAGATTAGTGCCGGTATGTCAATCCCGGGTAAACACATTGATTTTTCTTGAACATTTGAAGTATGATGTCAATTCAGCGGGTACCGTGTTGCCACATAAAACTTTCCGCGGTGAACTTGTTTACACTGTAGGCAGTTTTGGTTGGACCATGCCAGGCAGGCCACGGTAACCCCGACAATAATTATGAATCACGCTGTAGTATGTACGTACTAACTGTTAAACTCTGGCGTGTGGATTCTGCGCTATTCATGATTTGGGGTTTGTCTCGCTAATTTTGGACATCAGTGTATTATGGAGTCAATTCAACTACCAGTAAGCTAAATCTTGATATCGTAAAGAAGCGGATTTGTTTTTTGAAAGGCGGAATTGGGGGTAAGCGACCACTGTGAGCAACTCAATGAGCTATAAGCAGTCGTCCGTCCCTAATTTAGGGCCACTGACTCCAAGGAAGGGAGAGAGAGCCAGGGCCTTAAGATAAATACAGCATCCATGCCTCACCGGGGTTCCAACCCGGACCCATCTCGGACGAATGGTCATAAACCAGCGTTTAGATCACTCCGCCACCGGGGCAGCAACGAAGCGGATTAACGATTTTTGTTTATGCGTTGGCGTAGTTTGAAAGTGGTTCTTTCTAAGAGAAAAACAAAATTACTCTGATAAAAGTAGTTTCAGTACTGAAGTAAGAAAACGTCAGTAAAATGGTCACACCCTTGTAAGTGCTCACAGCATATCATATAAAGAGCTAAAGCGAATAGAAAAAAGTAATTAATATGTACCTGACAGACAAGTAATGCAAATACTTGAGCACTGCGCTTTTCGAAAGTTGACAGAAAAGAAAAGCGCTTTGATAAAAGAATACTTCAAAAAAGAAAAATAGAACACTGTGAATGGCATTGGTCTTCTACTTGTTTTCTCTTTGTTGTTCGCGTAATGATTCATGTAAGCGACTTAATGTTGGTGACAAGATAAAACAATCACAACGTGACCTTGAATGCTTCGAATTTGGAAGCAGACCTGCTTCGAAACCCACACATTAAAGGGCGTAAAGAAATAAAGTGAAAGTGATGTATTCAAGCAGTGGGAAGGTAATATAGAAAACACAAAAGCCTTTTCGACAGAAGTTTGGTTGATGAAGGGTAGCAACTCTCGTTGAATAGCGGCGCGCCAAAGGTGGGTTTTAAAATACGGTAGATATTTCCAAACGTGGAATTCCCAGTGATTAAAACAGGAAAGTTAAAATATTAGAATCGGGAGCGTTTCGGTAAGAGCTCAACACGTATTTTGCGTTTGCTATTTAGAATTTGCTGTTGCGTAAGACTTGAGTGATTTCTGAAGCATTCGCCTAACCGGAGCTCTGTTTAAAGCCGAAGGCCACAACATCATACATCGAGGTTTCTACTGCACACCGCAGGTTTAGTTGCGTCCGTCCAAAATGAAGCATTTTGTTAAAAAAAACAGGTATGCTCTGTTCTGATTGAGCCGTCAGTTTGGAACGTAGTACTACGACTTGTACATCTCAGAGGTCTTGGGCTCCTTACATTCCTCATCATTTACTCTTGCCTCTGGTTTTGATTTTATCCACTTTTGCTTGCGTTCATTCTGAGAATTCCGCGGCATTGTCGAAAATGTTAACCCGTTCACACGAAAACAATTTATAAAAATTTTAGTTTAAACCACTGCGATATGTTCTTTATAGCCTATATTTGAATAGATCTCGTCGAAAGCTTCAGAACGATACCACGCACAGTCGTTTTGCCCTCACGGTCGTCCAGATTAACCGCGATATTGTCAAAAGTGTTCACCTATTCACAAGAGAACAGTTTTTTAAATATTCAGTTCAAACCACAGCGAAATGTTCTTCATATATTTGAAGAGATCTCGTCGAGAGCTTTAAACCGATACCACGCACAGTCGTGTTGCGCTCACGGTTGCCGAAATAGACTGATAATGTGAGTCGAACGCGGCGGCAGACCCAGAAATATTGCATCATCTCCCTTGAGCACAGGGAGTGAGAGGAGAGTCACACGCAGGATGTATTGCGCAATACGCGAATTGAACTCCATGTTGTTTACGAATGTGCTAGCACGATTAGTGTGCAGCACGTATTTTTAACGCTACAGCGATTTCAATTGGGACCTATTTTTGTCCCAGGCAGTCAGCTGTTAGTCATCCCATACTATTCGCGGAGTTAGACGCAGTCCTACGTCAAAATATATATGCGTTGTCACCCTCTGATATAATTAACTGAAAATGTTCGTTGGTTGGTTGATTGGTTTGAGTTTACTGACTCGCCTACCACCATGCACCTGGTCTACAAAAAGCAAATACCTGGAAAGGAAATTTCTTTTTCACGAATAAGCTTATCAAGAGTGGTAATACTGCATGAATTATATGAAATATCAGAATGTGTAATTGATCTATAATACAAAAATAAAATAAAATGTCTATGTGCATCTGTGGCAGCCATTACTCATCAGGGAATCGACACTTGAAATTGGACTCACTGTTTTACATGTCGGGGCAAAGGGGAGTGGGCGGAGGTAACAACCACCGTGAGCAACTGGATAGGCTATAAGTGGCCACTCTTTGATTTAGGGCCACTGGTTCTAGAGAAGGGAGAGATCCAGTGCCGTAATACTAACACAAAAACCATGCCTACCAACTATTCGAACCCGGATGAGTGATCAGTAGTCAATGTTCAAACCTTTTTTGTTATCGAAAAGGGGACTTGCTAGAAGCAAAAGTATTCGCTATCCCACGCTATTTCTATGGAAACCAGAGAAACAGGTCTGGACATGTTTGTGACCTTGAATGTACGTGCGTTCGCAGTCGATGGATCTTTCGTGAAAATTTTCCAGCCCCACTTGCTCACGAGTATTTTCTCGCAACGAACGTACGTTGTTACTCTTGCGATGCATGTGCTGCTTCGCTACCGGTCTTGAATTTAGAAAATTATTTTACGTACAGTTCATGAAAGGCTCTACAGAATGTGTTTGTCAAACTAATTCTCATTACATTCCTTTGAAATGGAAATTCAGAGCTGCAGCTAGAGCTATAGAAACAAAAGGAGCAAAAAAACAAAGAAACATTTTGGTACCGAATGGAAAGTTAAGCATAGTTAAAAGAAAAGACCAAAACTTAAGCGTAGTTTAAAAAAGTCATTTTAGAACAAACAAAAGAGGAAAGAAGGGTAATTAAGTAAAGTACAGAGGACGTGGGAATGTGCAAATGTGGAAATTATGGCGCAATACCATGTGACGAACTATAATTGACATCCTCCAAATACGTGGCGTCAGTAATTAAACAAATACATCGCTCTTTCCACGTTTTAGCAGCACACAGCGATCGAATAACAATTTTTCGGTCGCCGTGTGTTGCTAAAACGTGGAAAGAGCGATGTATTTGTTTAATTATATAATTGCCATAAAAGGAGGAACAGCACATTCGTGGAGTTCGCAAAGGGCTACAATAATGCTAAAAGTCACATTACTTGCCATAATCACTCCCTGCTAGTTGTAGAATTTTTTTTTTTATTAAAATGGTATATCAGAAAGACGGCAAGTGGATATGTTTATATGTGTTCGGATTATCGGAATGTTGTAATCTGGCCAGAAGACGCTAAGTAATGTTGCCAGAGCCACTGGCGTAAATCAATCCATTATATCCAGACTTTGGAGAGGTACCAGAACACTGGAGATGCTAATCGTCAGCCTGTGGCAGTTGATGATTCATCACATCATGGGCTTTGAGAGCTTGAACAAAGTTTGGTGTTGGCAGAGTGACCACACTTTCTTCGTCACAACTGTCACTGCTGCTCTCAACATCTTTCATTTCAGTCAGTTCATCGGTTGTCAAAAGTGAGGACGTTTCAAGTTCGGAATCACCGTTGGCATAATCCCCAAAGGCTCCTGTGCTTAAATTCGACCACATTTCGACAGGTATTTTTACTGGTATCCAAATTTTACAGTTAACAGCGACTTTCGTTTGAATGGAATCCAGCAGGGTAAAACAGTTTTTTATCGTCTACGATAAAATCTTTTGCCAAGCTGTCACAAAGTTCATAGCTTTCAAAACGCCAATTTTCGTTTTTACCAATTTACCATGTTCAAAGTATTCCTCGACAGATCTTTCTTCTCCTCACTAGATGTCTGTGTCAGCGATTAATTTTTTCCCGTTTATACAGGCGAAGAAAAGCAGGTGGTTCTCTTTACTCTTGAAAGGCTCAGAAAGGGGAATTTTTCCCTTTAAGCTAGAAAATAAAAGCGTAAAAACGGAGCTTACAATCTAACGAATAACGTAGATAAAATAAATTATAGTGCGTATCGAAGTTTGGCTGTATTACAGGAATTCAATGTGTAAATGATAAAAACATATATTAGAGAAACGTATAAACGATGCTCTACTGCAATATAATACTTACTGCAATAAGAGAATATCGTAACGGATGCGGCCTTCGTAAATCCCTTTGATGTGGGCCTTGTAACTCTAAATCATCATGAATTTGGCCCGAATGGCTCCTCATTAAAAAAAAATCGAAAAGCAGTCAAGAAGAGCTTGACCGCTAGAATGCTGAATGGTGGAATTCTCAAGTTCTACAAGAAAAGTGAAGAAACTGTAAATACAATTCTCATAGAAATCGCAACACAGAGGATCTGCGGAGACAAGTTGTGAGTTAAATCCAACTAAATCTACGAAAAACACTTCCTAGAACATGAAGAAGAAGGAGCTGTAGGAACTATGAGAAAAATAGCTTAAAATGTTTTGACGACGATGGTGTTTGTGAGTGGTGAATAAACCGTAATCAACGACACGTGATGTTTTATCTATTAAGTTTATAGTGTTATTTCCCAAATAATAATGTGTGTGACCGAAAGTGATTCTTTAACACAAAGATCTTCTGCAGCTTACCTTAACAGAAAGACCAGCTGGATTCTGCTGGGAAGATCACGGACACTGTTCAATGTGTCCCCCATTCTGATGGACCAAAAACTTACTATGCGAAATTGCTTTCTCAAGACAAAATGCAACTAGTTTGGAGTGATGTTTCTCACGTGTTGTTAAGTTCAATTCTTCAAGGGCGCAAAGTGAAGAACCATGCTTTTAAGGTGACCCCCCTCAGCCAAAAGTCACAAGTGTAGATATCTCGTGAACGATGTGGTCATGCTGTTCGGAATCAGCACCTGATCACTATAACCTCTGTGAAACTTTGTCGCAGAAACTTCTATACAGAACGTCCTCTGTGAGAAGTTGCTCCATCTTGCGCAAGAATGGTTATGTGTTAATTATCCATCTTGCGTAAGAATGGTTATGTGTTAATTATCCATCTTGCGTAAGAATGGTTATGTGTTAATTAATTCTCTTTGCTGCAGTTGCGGAATGAAAACACGGTGAAACATGTGCCAATCTGGCGTGCGTGTAAAGAGTAATTCACAGCTTAAGTTCTGTCTTCGAAGAAAAACAGGCCGATAAGAAACGCCATAGACCCTATCCATATAGTCACTGGTGAATGTAAAGGAATTTGCTGACTCGTATGCGGATTTTGGTTGGCCAGATACGGAAATTTTGGGTAATTGCATTTTCTCCCAGATGAAATAGGCTCCATCACTACACACGATATTGCATGGCCAAGCTTCGTTTACTTACATACGCGCCAAAAGAGCCAATGCAAACTCCAGTCGAATGCTTGCATCACTAGTTTACAACTCTTGGTTGTGGGTAACTTTATGGGAACAGCCGTGCAACGCTTCACCCGAAACGTTCCACACAGTTCTTTAGGGCTTGACGCTGAACGTGCACTGCTGGAGACTACAATATTACTAAGAGATTGTTTTACGTCTACCGTACGAACTCTAATTTCTTTTGGAAGTATGAGTTTGCCCTGTATTCCTGGTTTCTCTGTTGGGCTTCCAGGCTGTTCAAATCGACGAATGATGCTTCGAAAGGCCCATGGTGTTAGCAGATCTGTTAGTATTGCTTTGTGGGGTCCGTATTTGGCAAACACAACTGCAGCAGTATTTTCAAAATTCTAGTAACACAGCTTCACAAATAAGGCGTGTTTATGTAAGATAAGGATTATCGCGCCCCAAAAGAATTACTAAAAGTCTTTTAGACCCATCAGCAGCCCTTTGGAAGCATGCATTATGCAAATGTTGATATTTTTCCCATTGGAAGCGCTAAAATTTGTTCCTGCTAGTGATTTTTGCATTGTTTTTAGCACGTCCTTTGAAAAAAAGTACTTGCTTGTAGTATAATTTTATCAGTCCGCCAGTAAACGCCATGTCTCTGCAACTCTTAGTCCGATTAAAAAAAAAATGCTGTTAGCATTGGGAAAGCCGAAATGTGGGAACGATTATCCTTGTTTTCCGGTTCTTTTCCGATACATAACCGCCGCTAGAGGGCATAAATGCAGATGATAGAATTCAAAATATATTTTATTCCATATTATTACTTCTAAATATCCGATCGAAAAAATTATTTCTTTCTTTCAATACCGTTTATAACAAAGACTGTTTTGGGCAGAGTTCCTTTTTCATATAATGCATCGTTTACCCACTAGGAGGTATAATGGTAAATTCCTATTTCTCCGATATCTCTGCTTCTAAAAGTCCAATTTGAAAAACCTTTTTGCGTCGGATAGATATCCTAGAGGGAAACGTTCTGTATATAATTTCTTGTTCTTTGTAAAGAACTGTTTCGCCACTAGAGCGCTTTAGTGTATATTTCTGTTTCGGGGGTATTTCCAGTAATATCTGCGCTTCTGGAAACTCAATCGAACAAATTCCTTTGCGATCAGATACTGAATCTCCACGAAAAACATTTTGTGCATATTAGTTCTTAAAGTAATCCGCTATTTTTCTACCAGGGGACGTAGATATGTATTTATTTTTCTCGATATCTGTGCTTCTAAAAGTCCGATTCGAAAAATTATTTTTTGGTCGGATAGCGGGTTCGGTGCGGAATGTTTTTGCATATGATTTTAATTTTGCTTAACGCACAAGTTTTCTACTAAAGGGCATAAGCTCACATTTTCGTTT
Source organism: Macrothele yani (assembly GCA_039090855.1). Taxonomy (NCBI): domain Eukaryota; kingdom Metazoa; phylum Arthropoda; class Arachnida; order Araneae; family Macrothelidae; genus Macrothele; species Macrothele yani. The sequence continues at coordinate 4,549,951 of CM077009.1, forward strand.
ACAGCATATTTGTAGCAATAATAACGCATCTAAAAACACGATTCAAAAATTCCTATTGCGGTCAGATACTGCTAACTACGAAAACATTTGATGCGCATTTCTTGCACAAAATAATATCCAATTTCCCCGCTGGCGGCGTAAATATTTAGTCTGTGTTTCTTGATGTCTCTGTTTCTAAGAGTCTGATCTCAAAAGTTCTTTTAACACAGGATAACATGCATCTAGTGGAACATTTCCCATGTACCCCGTGGATTTTTGCAATTCACAGTTCTAGTTTTGGCTGGTGTTACTGTGCATTTCTGTTTGCAACTGTAATCCATTGAAAAATTTATTTTTTCACTTTATGTCATTTGCTACAGTAAACATTGGGAACATTATCCTCTTTAAATAATGCAATTTTACTGCTACGGGCCGCCAAAACTTTTCTCTCGCTGTCTCTGCTTCCAGAACACATATTTACAAAATTGCTTTTCCCTGTCGTAGCTTTTGCTATGAAAAATATTTTTTCGCTATACTAAAATATTCCGCTAGGGGGCGTCAGCGTACATTTCTATTTCGGAGAGTTCATACGATTCCAAAATCTTTTAGAAAAATCCTCTTTTAGTAAGATCTCTTCTCATGAAGAGTGTTTTGCACATATTTTCTTGTTCAAGTAACGAACAGCTTTCCCATTAGGCAGGTTAAGTTATGTCACTTTTAAGTATGTTCTTCTAATTGTACTGTTTGAAAATTTGCTCAGCTTCCAATATCTTCCGCGATGAGGAATGTTTTTGCACACAATTTGTAAGTTTTTGTAACACTTTTCAGTCGCAAAAGAGAGTAAGTAGCTGTTTCTACTTGCGATTCTTTTATCAATTGTAGAAATCCGGTTGACATTTTTTGCAACCGGTTCCATTTACCATAAATAACCCAGCTCACGTTGCGCATTTTACATTTTGCGCAATTCTTCCTTTGGTGGCTTAAGTACAGCGTGATTCATAATTATTGTCGGGGTTTCCGTGACCTAGAATGCTCAAACTGTAACCGACCAAATAAAACTGCCTACAGATAAGCAAGTTCACCGTGGAAAGTTTTATGTGGCCACGCGGTACCCGCTGAATTGACGTCATACTTCAAAATGACGACTGTTCAAGATAAAGCAATATGCGTGCTCTGATTCTTCGAAACAAAGTCAGTTATCACAACGCAGCGTCGTTACAAAACGCAGTTTGGCAGAACTCCACCTTCCACTAATACTATCCGACGTTGGTTAAAGCAGTTTAAAAATACTCGTGTGTGCAGCATCAAAAAGGAGCAGGAAGACCGAGTACTTAGCAGGACGATGTTGATCGCGTCCAGGAAGCCTTTTCTCGAAGCTCTCAGAAGTCAACGAGACGAGCTGCGTCACAATTAGGTATGCCACAAACGACTGTTTGGAGGGTTGTGCATAACCGCCTACAACTCCATGCGTACAAACTGCAGGTTGTACAGGCTTTACAGCGAGATGATAAACGCCGCCGTTTCCAATTTGTTCAAAGTCGAAGCTGATGAACATTATACCTGCGGACATGGATATTTAATGATGAAGCAACGTTTTTCGTCTCAGGGAGGGTACATCGGCATTTCTGCAGAATATGGGGCTCCGAAACCCCTCACGCCATTCGAGAAGTCGAAAGAGATAGTCAAAAGGTAAACGTCTGGTGCGCTTTGTCGTGTTCGGAAGTGTTGGGGTCCTTTTTCTTCGTGGAGAAAACAGTGACAGCGGTGACCTATCTGGTCATGCTACAGCTGTATCTGTTGCCTCAGTCGGAAGATCGGCAGCCCAATGTGGTGTTCCAGCACGATGGCGAACCGCCGCATTGAGCTCTTATTATCTGAGGATTTCTTGACCTGCATTTTCCTGGACGCTGGGTTGGGCGTGGTGGACCCATTCCTTGGCCTCCGCGCTCACCCAATATTACGCCACTGGATTTCTTCCTGTGGGGATACATGAAAAACATCGTTTACCAGACCCCTGTGACCTTCCTCGATGACCTGAAGACCAGAATTGGTACTGCGATAGCGACAGGAATGCCATAAATGCTGCGAGCACTTGGCGGGAAATTGATTTTCGCTTGGACATTTTAAGTGCCACGAAAGGCGCGCATGTCGAAGTGGTTGAGAAATCTAACGTATCGATTCTACAGGTAATAAAACATTTAGTTGTCATCTGTCATATTCTGTTTGCGGTTTTAGTTTGTTGTTTCCCGTTTTCCGATTATATGCCACTGAAACCCCGACAATAATTATGAATTACCCTGTATATTATATGTTTTGCTGAATTTTTAGATTGTTCCAAACTCTGCTATAGGGGCGAACGTAAATGCTTCACCTGCCTTACGTAACCTAAAGTCCTGTAAAGCTCTATAATCAAAGTTCGTTCACCGGAGCACGCACCCCACAGACAATAGGTCAGGGTTCATGCTACTTAGGTAACCAATAATTTATAATAATTGGTCAAACCAACGCTCTGCTCCCACAGCTTTACTATTATATTAAGATCTGCTAATCAAGGAAGGGGAGGTGAATGATTAACGAAGAGACAGACCTTGAAAGGAATCCATCAAAGTTTTTCAAACTTAATAAAATTTAATTATCATTCAAAGAAATGCTGTCCGTGCCTAGACTGTGTATCGGAGACTTCGTTCGTGGCGAGAAATCACTCACGCATTATTTCACACGTGCGTTTTCGTCTTAGTGCAGCTCTCCTTGCGAACACTTTATTGTTTTTCCTAATAATCCCTGCCGGAGTCTGTCCGTAACTTCGGTACAGAATCTCCACGTGCTTGTGAGAACCTGAAGCGGCCTGTAGAAGACGCTAAATTCCCGTCCATTCACGAGGACATACGAAGTTCCTAGACTCCTACCGAGCAACATACACGTGCCCCTTTCACCACCAAAAAACCAACTCTCAACTTTTCTTCTCCCCACCTCTGGTCACGTGCCAACCTCTGACCTATCGGCTGAGGCACGATGAACTATCTAGAGATAGGCAGACAACGAGCCTCCGCTGTTGCTCCCCCCCATTTTTTCGCCGGGCCGCTTGCTCCCTCACCCTTGGATTTTCGCTGCGGAGTAGGAAGGTCACCTAACGGCTCCTATCGCGACCTTGACCTTTTCCATGAACTAATCTACAACTGATAGCATAGCTCGACAGCATTGTATACACTATTGTGTTCGTACATTCCGAACTGCCTTGGTTACAATAAACATGTACATTTTCTAAGACGGTCGGGCGCCATATTAGAGTCTTACAATACATCCGAAAACCATTAGCCTCAAGGGCCTTTAGTAATCTGACTAATTTAACTTGCAGATGTACCGCTAGAAATGTTCTTTTTCTGGAAATGAAAAAAAAAATAGATGAGTTCTTTTCCTGGAAACGAGAAAATACGTGCTGTTTCTTTCCTTTGTCGCTTGACTTCTAATTCCCGTCCTTTTATCGTAACACATAAAATATGAAAATAATGTCCAATGTCCGACATTACATTAATAATGTATTTCGCCCTTACATCTGCTTTGAAATGTTCTTTCGTGTCGGAAAGGATTCAAAAGGCGTGCTCCTTGTAACCGAAAATTGTGTGTCATCTGTTTTGTTTTTTGCTTTATTTCCGAAATCTCTTTCCCTTGTTTTGTGAAGTGTACCTACCAAGTTTGGTTGAATCTCTGCATATTTGACGACGAATAGGAATAGTTTAGTTATAAACAGCCTGTATTTAAATCCTTCTGTTGCTTACTTAATTTATGTCTCCTTTGTTGGAACTCTTGTGCTAAGATGTTTTACGTACTAATAGTATTTTAAGATACATGCTTTTGTAAAAATATGTATGAAGACACATTTCTGAGGATATTCGAAACACAACGCAAAATTATGTTAATTACTTTTATTATCTACAGTTATGTATGAAACTGAAGGATACATCGCAGCAACAGGACGTTTGGCATCTTTTTGGAATCCTTTTTTGACACACATAAGTGAAAAGTATATATAATGAAATTTCCATTTTTTCATATTTAATATTACAACATCAAATTCGTCAATTTCCAGATTTTTGGAAGTCACAGATCTGATGATGGGAAAAGATATCCATTATATACTTCCGGTGTACAAGATTATCTTGTTTGTTTTAAAATCTTAATCTTCCTTTTATGTTTGAAAATTTTAATGAGTTTTTTTGCTATCTATTTTTATTCTACAGAAAAGAGAATATCATAACATATTCATCATCATCGAAATATTGTACATTTTTTATATCGGGTTGAACATAACTAGTCCCCGAAGACGACATCGTCGAAAATGCCTTACGATGCTTTCATATTTTTGATAATACTACCAACAGATAGTTTTTTACACACATAAAAAAGAAAAGGGTGCAATAAGAAGAAGAAGAAATGCGCTTGCTTCCGAAAATGGAGTAACAAGTTATTTAAACGCTTTTCTTGAGTCATTAGTTGAAAATGTACATACAGCTGATTTGTTAAGATATTTTCAGTTGTTTTCAGTGAATGAAATGAACTAATAATTAGCAATGCTAATAAAATAATTGAAAACATATGTATGAACAATGCACTTAGCATATTTAGAAACAGGAACATGGAATTTTTATAGCCATGTGACAGTAGAAATCTGTCAACTGTTCTAGATTGACGTACTGCTACTAATTTAGACGATTCTACGACATTGTCTGATCCACTGCATTTTTGTCTGAATGAAACTAAATTATCCTCATCAGCAGATGAAAGTGGATTCTGAGCTGGCGCCTAAAAACTGTCCTAAAGGTTAGGTGGTCCCGGTGCTAACCTTATATACGCCAAAGTGTAGTCTTAAATTTCGGATAAAATCTGTATGGATATTATCATGTGTGTGACTGTGACTCGTGCTATACTGTCTCTGCAAGGTGCAATAAAATTTAGGCTGGACGACTTTATGAAATCCCCCACCCCCTCCGGCTTATGAGAATACTCACCACCACGCTACCCGAACATGGAGTAATATGTTAAACTACACTGCTGGACACCTAAAATGCAACACCAAGAAGGAAGCATCCGATTGGCCTGAAATTTGCATCATGCGTTGCCCGCGAGAGGACATGCAAACGATTAGCATTGCAGGGCATATGCAAATCATGTGCGCCCGGCACGCCACCGAGAAGCACTATAACAAGGATGCACAGAAGGCGGGGTGTAAGTTGTGCTGCTGGACCTGTGCATGGGAAGCTTCCTGATGCCTCGTCGCAGAATACGGCAGTCATTCCAGCACGTTTCGGAGTTCGACAGAATGGCTTATCGCGACAGCGGTTTATCGTACCGAGACATCGGCGCCAGTGTGGGACGACATCCAGCCACGGTGAGGCGAGTATGGATTCGGTGGGTGCAGGAGGGACGGACGGACCGACGTGAGCGATTGCCGCAGCCGCGGCACACCACCAAGCGAGAGGACCGGCATGTTGTGCGGCGGGCATTGACGGCTCGCACCGCCACATCATGAACTTTAGCGCAGGAATTGGGGTGTGTTGCGCAACAACCTGTGTCAGCATGTACCGTTCGACGTCGTCTGCAGGAGGGGGACTTGTCGCACGGCGCCCATTGCTCCAATTACCGTTGACGTTACACCAGCGGCGAGTGCAGCGGCAGTGGGCCGTTGATCGCCGCACCTGGACTACGGAATAGCACGACATTGTCTTTTCCGACGAATCCCGCTTCTGCCTGCAACACCACGATGGTCGGATCCGCGTGTGGCGGCACCGCGGCGAGAGACTGTATGACGCCTGCATTATGCATCGCCATACCGGTCCGTCGCCTGGCGTTATGGTTTGGGGTACAATTGGATATGACACCCGCACCCCTCTGGTACGCATCGCCGGTACATTCAACAGCCACCGCTACATCTCCGACGTTTTGGAGCTGTAGTCCTCCCTTACCTGGAGGAACTGCCAGCGGCCACGTTAACAGGACAATGCGCCCGCAAGTGGCGCGCATCGAGCAACAATTCTTCACGGCCCACCAGGTGTCACTGCTGCCGTGGCCCGCCTGTTCTCCCGATATGTCGCCCATTGAACACGTCTGGTCGCTGATCGGTTACCGAGTGGCCCGGCAAGCACCACTCGCGGCTACGCCTGATGAACTGTGGCAACGTGTGGAAGCAACCTGGACCGACATACCCCAAGTCCACATCCAAAGCCTCTTTCGCTCGATGCCGCGGCGTGTAGGGCCGTTACTGCCAGCCATGGAGGCCACACGAACTATTGATGTCTGTATGTTCCGCAAGTCGCACGGGCCTGTAAGCTCGATCGTTTCATCTTTGTATCTGTTCTTGTGTCCAGCAAATCTGGCTTTGCTATCTCGTGTCCTTCTTGGTGTTGCATTTTGGGTGGCCAGCAGTGTATTTTGCCTTTTAGAGGTACCTGATATGACACTTTGATATCTGGCAAAAAAATCTGGGGGCAGAAATTTTTTAAGACGCAGTCATAAGAGTACTTTTAGGAGGCGTGTATCAATAATATGAGTCGTTCGTAAATGACTTTTCCGAACGAAACGAGTGAGTGAAATACGATGTTCACGAATGATTTCCTCGTAAGGAACGGATCAGTTAAGTGAGTCGATTGCGAACGATTCTTTCGAAAGGAATGGATCAATTAAGTAAGTCGATCGCGAATGATTCGTTCGAAAGGAAAGAAACAGTTAAGTGAGTCGATCGCGAATGATTCGTTCGAAAGGAGAGAAACAGTTAAGTGAGACGATCGCGAATGATTCGTTCGAAAGGAAAAAAACAGTTAAGTGAGTGGATCGCGAATGATTCTTTCGAAAGGAACGGATCAGTTACGTGAGTCGATCACGAATGATTCGTTCGAAAGAAACGGGTGAGTTAAGTGAGTCGATCGCGAATGATTCGTTCGAAAGGAGAGAAACAGTTAAGTGAGACGATCGCGAATGATTCGTTCGAAAGGAAAAAAACAGTTAAGTGAGTCGATCGCGAATGATTCTTTCGAAAGGAACGGATCAGTTACGTGAGTCGATCACGAATGATTCGTTCGAAAGGAACGGGTGAGTTAAGTGAGTCGATCGCGAATGATTCGTTCGAAAGGAACGGAAAATTTTTCTTGAGCGTTCATTTTAAAATGTGCGTATAACTGAAAGGCCAATTAAGGGAATCGTTTGAGAACTATTGTTCGAAAAGAATGATTCTTTCAAAAGGAAGAATTAGTTAAATTAGTCGGTCGCGAAAGCTTAAATTGTATATAACTCTTTAGAAAGGAAAAGTCAGTAAAGTGAGTCGTTTGCTTTCGACTTTTTTGAAGGGAAATATCGGTAAAATGAGTTGTTCGCGAACGATTAGTTAGAAAGAAACGATCAAGGAAGTCGATCTTCCACGAACTGTTCTTCCGACCGAAAAGATAACTACATTGCATCACATGAATGAGTTCTTTATAATAAAAACGGCACAAATGAGGTGGTATGTATTTGCTTCGGCAGTTGTTTGGGTATCTAAGTTTTAAAGAAAAACTGCGTAACGGATATTCGTACAAGAGATGAATTTAAATTCTTTCAACTACCCCTTCATGTAACGGTCACAGAGATGATGTAAGAAAGCGATGTATACAAAGTTCTTTTCTAGTAAAAATATCAGGCAATAATTTTTGCATTTTCCAGTACTTATGTGGAAAATTTTATGCCTTTCTGTGAGCCAATACAAAAAAATTGGATACTCCAATCCAAGATCGTAGGCACGTTAGTTTTTACCCCTTGTTAACGAAGTATCAAAAGTGATCACAAAATACAACACACACTGCCAAGAAGTTTTACACTGTGGTGAAATTCCTAAGTTTTTGCATTAATGATGCACACTATGTACAAAACGCAGAAGCTGGAAGTTCAGTAAGTTCTTGATCAGCGCTGCAGGACTTTTGGATCCAGCCCATGAAAAGTCTTAGAAATGCACACCACGATGCACAAGTTAGCATTAGGACGTTCTGAATTCACCTCGAGCAAAAACGTACCTCTTGTTAAGTTAATCAATTAAAGGTTTCACGCTATAGTAACTCCCAGTACAATTCCTAAAATGACACCTATTGTTACGACAGCTAAAATGATCCACAGCACTATTAGATGTCCTTTGCAACACACTTGATCTACACTGTAGGGATCTTCTGCTTTTGAAGGAGAATAGCCTGAGGGTGGTGGTGTCCGCATCTTGTAGGGATCCCTCATAGGAAGCGGTTCTGCTCCTGCAGGGATTACAAAAGGCCTAGGTCTCATCATCGGTGGAAGAAGGTGGGATGGGAATTGGTGAGGCCCTCCAGCCAGCATCTGAAGAGAACCGTGGAATGACTTCTTGTCCATCATCGGTGGCGGTGGAGGCGGCGGATGATGGCCCATGAGGAATGCCGGATGGGGTGGAGGATAAGCAGACCGCATGTCAAACATGGAACCGTGACGACGTAAGGTTCCACTTCCGGGGGACCTGGCGGGTACAGTGGAATACCGTGGCCGTGAACAGGACAAGGCTCACCATCCCAAGTTGCCAAAGCCAACGCTGGAACGCTCCGTGTAGACCTGCAAATACACATTAAATGACACTCGTCAAGAATCAGATGCATTTTCAGAAGATAATATTCATACATGCACAAAAATAAAGTCTTTCTACGACTACAGGTATTATTGCCAAGTTCGTTGGCGTAAAAATTTCCAAAGCCTTCAAAATCTGTGGGCAAAAGATGACTCTAGGTTTTTCGTGGTTCAGGATACCCAGCCTCATTGTTTGGAACATTGTATTACTACGAGTCCTTACGAGATCTCGCAAGAATCCATATGCCTCTATGGAATAGTTTAAGCCTTAATATACGAGGGTCATAAAAAAAATCCTCACGTTAATCTAAAATGGAAGTGAATGATGCAATCAGGAAAATGATTGTGTCATGCCAAGGTCAGACTCTCAGCAACGCAGTGGTGTCAGAAAAACGCGTTATTATTTGCTGTGTGAAAGTGGAAGGGTTTGGAAATGGAAGTGTGCAGCTTCTCAGGTTTAGTCACAGCGTTAGACCAGCGCTCGTACGTGAAAATAGAAACTTTGAGGAAGAAAAACTCCGACACAGATTCTTGCAAGAAGTTTGCGGGGAAGGAACTCTTGATCGAAACACAATTCCTCGCTGGGCATCGCGCTTTCGGAACGGCCAAAGCAGCATCGAATATGATCACCGCTCAGGCCGACCTCAAACTGTGGCAGACAAAACATTTGTCACTATTGTCGGAACGTTTCTTGAAGAGAATCGTCGTTTGGAAGTAGAGAAGATTGCTCATGAGGCAAATTTGTCCACCATGTCTGTTCACCGGATTTTGACCGACTCACTGGGAAAAAGAAAAATCGCCGCCCGCTGGGTGCCCCATCTGCTCACCTCCGAGCAGAAGGCAGCCAGAGTAAGCATCGCCTCCACAGGTTCGAAAGGGAGGGCGACACCTTTCTGAACAGAAACGTCGCAATTGATGAGACACCCGTGATTCTGAGCCGGAATTGAAGTCACAATCAGCAGAATAGAGACATTCAAGTTTCTCACGCCCGTCAAAGTGTCATCGGCAACAATCCAAAGTGAAGCAAATGATGATTTTTGCGTACAATGCCCAGGGTGTTGAGGTCTCTGATCGAGTGCTGGTAGGGCAAAATGTCAACGCACAATATTATCGGGACTTTCTGAGGACAAAGTTGAGACCGAAAATTCGTCAAAATCGCCTCAATCAGAAGCCTGAGCCACCGTGGCGGCTATCATGTTAGTTTATGACTCAACGGTGATACTATGTTTCACTTGTTCAAGCAACTCAGCCTTGTTGTTTGGAACATGTCTTCATATGAACCCTCACGAGATCTCGTAAGAACTCATAAAACGTTACGGAGCAAGTAAAAACCTTAGTGCAGTCAAACCACATATATGATTGGCCACAAACGTAACACACGCTGAGCAAAATTGATATTGAGCAACATGAATAATAATTGAACAGTACTACACTGCTCGACATAAAATATGCAACACCAGGAAGCGTTTGACGGAGCATCATTAGAATTGGTGGGTATGCAATGGTGGCGTTACGTAAGTGATTGCAGTTGCAAACCAATCGCATGATAAATCGGAAAAGGAAGAAACGGCTCTACGTAGCTAAGTTTGGTCATCTTCGCCTGATTGTATGGACTATCACTTCGGCGTGATCTCTGTGGCGAAAGCGCTTGAAAGGAGAGAATTCCTGGACGAGGTAATCAGGAATCCTACCATAATATAGATACCTTCAGCAAAGGCTTCATCACGGGACTACGTAGGACTGGTGGGACCCTGAGTCGCGTCGTGGAGGAAACGCATCGAGAACCGGCGGCCGAATGGAGCTACAGTTTTCGGAGAAAGGCAAGGGCGCTGGTGCATGTAACAGGACATCATCAAACCACGATAGCGGCATTCTACGAAAGCTGTAGAAGCCCCACAATCCATAACTGTCGACATTCTACGAGAAATACAGGCAGCCATGAACATTCCAGTATCGACACTACTGAATCGCAGTTTGGCTGGGGAAACTTTGTGCTCTCGCCAGCCATTGCGACGTCTGTCACTAACCGCAGAAGATAGTCTCGCAAGGTAACAGTGGTGCTCTACAAACATACGTGGCGGACGAATGGAACCATGTCTTATTCAGCGAAGAGTCTCTCTTTTGTCTCAACGCAGACGGTAGCCAATTGAGAGTCTGAAGACGACGAGGTCAGCGGGATTATCTTACTGCCATCCTTGAGTGTCCTACGTCTGATCAGTCTGGTGTCGTGGTTTGGGGTGTTTCCAATTCTTATAGCGGTTCACCGCTCCTACGCATAGGGGGCACAATGACAGCGCGACGATACGTCGATCAGGTGCTGTAGCCCGTTTTGTCGCCTCATGTCCATAGTATCCCTGATGTCTAGTTTCAGCATCAGAAGAAAGTGCCTACAGGATGTTCAAGTGCAGCGGAATCCCAAGATTTTCTCAAATGGAGGGCATATGGAACGTCACTGGCTAATGACTTAGTGCGTCTGCACGACCGTTTACATTGTCGGGGAATTGTGGGCACAATTCGACGACGCATGCTCAGTGATATCTCAGAACACCATCCGGGGACTTTTCCACTCGATGCCACACCGTGTGGCTGAATGTATAGCCCAGCATGGAAGTCATACGACTTTATGACTCAGGCATATTATGCTGTTTCCTCGCCTATCGCATCCATGCAATGCCCCAAAAATTAAGTTTCTTTCCCAGCTACTTGTCTATATGTGCGGTAAGTATCATTTTATTTCCTGTATTTGTTCATACTGTGGCGTTTTCTATATCGAGCAGCTTAATTCCCTGAACTAATGAAACAAAAAGCCAATTAGAGACAACTTAAACATATATTCCTATCGATTGCTTGATACATTGTTCGACATAGAAATCGCTCCACCCAGAAAGAAGTGTGCTGCAAAAATGCAAATCGCAGGGCGGGTGTACCCACTCGAGACATACAAATGATGTTAAACCGGAGCCGATGACGTCATACGTTCGTGAGATAAAGGTGCCAGCAGCAACAGGGATTGTAATGTGGGGTCGCTGGAGAAAGTGTAGCGGACTATTCAGATTTGTTGTTTGTGCTGGGAAACTATTTAGCAAAAGCGGAAAATGCCGGATACACGCTGTCGTCAGGTTATCGCCATATGGATGCGTTTCAGAGAGGAAGAATTGTAGGCCTATGTGAAGCGGGTTGGTCTACACGTCGTATCACTGCGGATGTTCAACCAATGAAACTTTTTCAGCCTTTCATTGGCGTCTTCTTGGCCCATTCCATAGCAGTGATGCTCATCATCTCTCCATGATAGTTTTGCCGCAGAGACCATGCCCATCTAAAGATACTTTCACAGCCTTCCATAGCAGCTATTCTCGTCTTCCCTCCACAATAGCTTTACAGCATGGGACAATGCTCAAACAATGACGCTTTTGCAGCCTTTTGCAGCAGTAGTATTCATAGTTTCTTCAGGACAGTTTTACCGCATGGGATGATATCCAAACGGGGGTACTTTTACGGCCTTCCACAGCAGTGATTCTCATCGTTCTTTCGATAACTTTACTGCATGGGTTGACGTCCAACCAAGGATACTTTTACAGTCTTCTACAGGAGTGATGCGGAACTTTTTCCAGGACAGCTTTACCGCTGAGACGATGCCCAGCCAATGTAACTTTTTCAGCCTTTCACTGACGTCTTCTTTCAGACTTCTACAGCAGTGATGCTCATCATCTGTCCAGTATAGCCTTACCGCAGAGACAATGTTCAGCCAAGGATACTTTTTCAGCTTTCCATTGGAGTCTTCTTGCAGCTTTCCACAGAAGTGATATACATCGTCTCTCCAGGATAGTTTCACCGCAGGGTCGATGTCCAACCATAGACGCTTTTTCAGCCTTTGATTGACGTCTTCTTTCAGACTTCTACAGCAGTGATGCTCACCGTCTGTCCAGTATAGCCTTACCGCAGAGACGATGTCCAGCCAATGTCACTTTTTCAGCCTTTCACTGACGTCTTCTTTCAGACTTCTACAGCAGTGGTGCTCATCGTCTGTAGGGACGCCTTACCGTAGGGACGATGTCCAGCCAATGTCACTTTTTCAGCCTTTCATTGACGTCTTCTTTCAGACTTCTACAGCAGTGATGCTCACCGTCTGTCCAGTATAGACTTACCGCAGAGACGATGTTCAGCCAAGGATACAGGATACTTTTTCAGCCTTCCATTGGCGTCTTCTTACAGCTTTCCACAGAAATTATGCACATCGTTTCTCCAGGATAGCTTCACCGCATGGTCGATGTCCGACCATGGACGCTTTTTCAGCATTCCATTGATGTCAATCTTGCATCCCGTCCCTAATTTAGGGCCAGTGGTTCCAGAGAAGGAAGAGATCCAGTGCCATTAGACAGGCACGGCACTAGCCTTACTCGACCTCTGGCACATCTCCGGTGAGATGTCTGCGCCTCAGACCACTCGGTCACCGGGGCGGCATAGTAGTTTTAAAATGCTTCATGATAACAGATCTCCGAAACACTTTTATATAAGTATTCTGTCAAAAAAATTTCAAATTTTCTTTAATTTAACTGAGACCGGTTGAAAATTGCAAGTTAATGCATTAACGAATGAATGAGTTTAATGATGCACGTGACAAGCTGTTTTGTTTTCTACGATATTTGTGAAACGATGAGTTAAGCTCCTGCACTTAAAAAAAAAAAAAAAAAAAAAACGTGCTTGCCTAATAAATGAGTCATTACCTGAGTGTCCCACCTCCTCGATAGTGGCCGTTGTGGGGATACGAGTCACCCGCACTTGCTAAAGATGCGGCGATGAACTGCGAGTTTCCTTCCCTGTGGTAGCCATGGCGCTGACGGTCCCGGCTACCAGGAGGCCTTCGCACCATAGGAACTTCTTCCCTTTCATCTGTGGATGAAGATGTTGTCACAGAAGGTGACGGAGGTCGATGATGATGGTGATGATGATGGGGGTGCGGACCCCTTGAGGGAGGGAAGTGAAGCGTCATGTCCCTATGTCGCCATGCCAAAGGCGTCCTATGGTCGGTGTTGTAGGACCTCATGAGAAAAAGCTATCACAGCCTGGAAAGGAAACGGTTCAAAAGTTAAACCAGCAGTCATAGTTAAAATGCTTCAATTTAGAAATACTTATAGCGTAATTATTTTTCATTGCATCTAAAAACTACGAAGTACAAAACGCTTTAACAAAACAATACTGATTCTAAGGGATTACTGACAACGTAAGAAAAATTCTGTGCTGAGAACGCCTTAATCTGAAAGAAAACCACAGCTTTATATTTGTATAACTCCGTGTTTTTAGTACCTCGCATGAATAAAAAATAAACATAGAAACGGGATATTAAGACTATTGTATTCATTGGTTGCTAACTTCCGAATTTGGCTAACCCTGTGCAGCAACGCAATATTGTGGATTACATTTTTCCTTTCAAGTAAAGTTAAAATGAAAAAGGTGAGTTATCAGATTAAAAACAAAATATGCGACCAAATCAATTGAAATGCACTATTGATTACTAATCAATATTCGATATTGATGATACCCATGTAAAGCATCACATAGGCATCATCAACCCAAGCATCAAGGAAAATTCCGTGAAACAGATGTTACGTTTTGAATACAAACTGTATAGCGAAGAATGTCCCCTTCTAGAAGCAAGAATGTAAGCTGGCAACTTAGGATTATCCTAATATGATAATCAGAGAGTGGAGGTGAAAAATGTCCACTGGAGGTTTCAGAGGGTGGATCTGAGTTCCTTTGATTCATACTCTACGAGCAGCAACATGACTCCACATGACATTGCAATGACTTCGTTAGACTTAACAGAGAAGCAATATGACTTCGTATGTCATTGCATGAGAGTTCCGTGGAAATCAGATTCCGAAAGCACTCAGATATAAAAAACTGTTTCTATATCTTGTTCTGCAAAGTATTAGTTGTCTATCTTGCTTGATGCGAGCTAGCACTATTATCCATTGACACGAAGTCCTCACCAAAGGCTTCAGTACCTTGGCCAATATAGGGATCTAATGCCGCATCACAATACTTTCGAATACCTGAAGCTGACTTACGGACACTGGTAGCACATTCAGCCAATGAAAGCCTTGTCAAGCTACCACCACCCCACGAAAGTTCTTCTCTCAACGCGTGTAGAGGGTTCCCGCTTTCTACAGACAACTACAGGTTTGTTGTCAGAATGAAGAGAAAACCTGGCCTCATCCGTGAAAATCATATTATTATTCTGGTGTCAAACCTATAGTCTACAATCGTGACACTTTGCGAGCAAGATTTTCCACTTCTGGGGATTGAAGAAGGCACATTTTCTAGATATTGTTTAACGGCGAATAGCAACACATATAAAGCTAATCATAACGGCTTAAATTCTGGAACGCTTCAAAATAAGTTCTGTGCGGATTGTTTGTGTTGTTCGAAATTGCCCTCATAAACTAGGGATAAAAAATGGTGGATATCGAAACATCTGGGCAGTCCCGTCATTGTTTGATCTACTTCAAACCTTCCAAGATTATCTGTTGTCTGTGTAATTCGAGAGCGGTAGTGATTATGTGGCCAAAATCAGTACTGACAGTCGGAAAAAAGAGATAATCATGTCACCTTTCCGAGCGAGCACGCTCAAATAAAACCCAACTAATGGGAACAAAATATTGTGGATATACCAGAGTTAAATATCCCGTTTGCACCTGTATAAAACACGGATTATTATAATATAAAATCTTGCACTTAGTTGATAACGAAGAACAGTACACCAATTAAGTAGTAGATAGTAACACTATACTAGTGATCCGATTTATTGGCGTAGAAAATAGGCACATAAGCTGTCTAACTTCCTTGAAAAAGCCATCTGATTGATGTGCGAAAGCTTAGAAATGCTTATGTGTCTATTTCCTACGCCGATAAATCGGATCACTAGTATAATGTTACTAATTACTACTTAATTGGTGTACTATTCCTCGTTATCAACTAAGTGCAATATTTTATAACATAATAATCCGTGTTTTATACAGGTGCAAACGGGATAATTACAGAATCTGCTGAGTTTTCACTCGCCAACGGGCTGCTTTTTCAACACATTAAGATTTACAGACTAAATCTGACAAATATAACTAGAACAAGAGAGGTTAAAAATCAAACCAAATAAACAATGGTCACGTGAGATTACATCAGCTTAATATCTTTCAGTATACATACAGTGGTGTACAAAAGTATTGCATCACCTGCCAAAACCGTAAATTTTTAAGTTTAATTTTTTTAACTAACAAATTTTCATAGTTATAATTTATATGTAATGTGATGCGAAATTTAATATAGATTCCAAAAATGTCTCTATTTTTCCTGTAGCTGCTTCTGTTCTTAAGATACATTACGAAAATCATGAAAAAGTCGAAATTATTATGAAATGAATCATTTATCGAATACTTAGTAATAAATCGTTTTTGTAATTCGTAAGGAATGGAATAACATTTAAATACCGAAATATCATGAAGAAAAATTATAAAATGCTATTAATATTTTTTTGCCCAGCCTTTAGCTTTAATCACAGCTTTGTGTCTTGCTGGCATACTGAGAACAAGGTTTTGCAAAAGATTGAGTTGCACAATACGATTCCAAATTTGAATTACATCTTCAATGAGTTGAATTTTAGTTGTTAGCTTCTTTTTTGGTAGTTCATACGACACTTTGAACTACAAATTTTTGATCGGGTTTAAATCCGGTGACTGTGGTGGCCAATCAAGATACTGAATTTTTTTTTCCTGAAACCACTTTTTCACTACTTTAGTACCCTGACAGAGAGCATTGTCATCTTGAAAAATAAAATTGTCGACATAAAGTCTTCTTGATGATGGGATCATTTTGTTTTCTAATATAGAGATGTGTTTCAGGACATTTACCAGATGAAATTCAAAAGCACAGTGGCGACTGGCTCAAAATAGAAGTTTGTGGAGGAGACTTGAAGACATTTATCCAGGATTAATAATGATTGTTGTTGATGATTATGATTAATACCTCTTTATAAACAAAGACGCCCGGAAGGAGACCACGTGGGAGATGGGGGAATAAAATTCTAAAGTATACCAGAGTGAAGTGAAAGACTTGGGGAGGCCTTTGTCCAGCAGTGGTTTGAGAAACGTTGTTTAATGCGATGGTGATTATGATATGCATCTTTTAGGATCGGATAGCTTTCCACTGAACAAATTAAAATACACATTTACCTTCCTTAGAGGGTAAATTACACATTGGCATTAGATACCTAACAATATACTGTACAAACGTTTATGTGCATTCTTTACTACTAACGAGGTAGAGTTTTCAGTAGGAGACGTAAGAGCATATTTGCATTTTCGATCTGACCTGCTCCAAATGTCCGTTTCAAAACGTTGTTTTCATATAGGATTCCATTCTCTATGACGAAAATTTTTTTTAATTGTCATAAACCTCTAGCTATAGTAATTCATACGCCAAAGTAGTTACTGTATTTTACCTTATCGCATTTTTGGTGGAATTTGTCAAATATGCGTTTGTTACACTCGAAAATACGATGGTATCCCTCCAATGAAAAAACGAACTGTTCAAGTCGCTCTATAGATTCCTTTCATAATCAGTTCTTCATAGAAAAGATGCTTCCCTCAGACCAAGAACTGTTTCCGTCATCTTATGAAATATTTAGAACTCCATAAAGAATTTCTATCATTTCTGAACTTATTGTTCAAAAAGACAATGCCGGCAGTCTAAGTTTCCGAAAAGACAAACACAATACTGGCTTAAAGGTCGCCAGCTGAAATAATGACAGAAAGAGCGATGTTATTTTGAAATTGCGTTCGCCTAGCGTGAAGCCTAACGTTTCAGCTGAAAAAATCTAGTAAATTACTACCGTGGTCAGGTATCTATTACTACAGGTGACGTGACAAGGTTTCGTCAGTTATTGAGACATCCGGGTCACGTTCCAGTTGTTCCAAGGGATGAAACGGTACTTAACTGAATCCCAAATATCTTTGCACAATTCTTTAAAGATCCAAATCAAGCTCTGCATTTCTTCGGTTTGTCAGTGACCCCAGAAGAATTCTGCAACCTCTTCATAGCACTTCCGAGTCATGATAACTGTAAAGTAAACTCTTCTAAGCTGCGTATTAACGCAATTATTCCTGTTCTAATTGAATAATTAATTACATTATTCTACGTTCGTGTTAAAAAACAGAAAAAAGAAAAAAGAACGCTTCTTTTCTGATACCAAAATTCACTGGGGGAAGAGCTCCTTCACTTTGTTTCGTTCAACTAATTTTTCTGAGCCACAAAATTCGAAGTCAAAGTTTGCCTGCTTTTAAGAAAGCATTGCCAAACAGTAATTTGCGTTCGCTAGCGAGTTGCATGTGTGTGTGCAGTGCGAATATGATGCAAACGAGCATCTTGGATTTCCACTGCGTGAATTTCCTCAGACTTAAATGGAAACATATATGGAAAGGTCGATATCTGAATTTTTCAACTCTTTGAAGTCAATATGGAACAAGAATATAAATATTTTCGGACAATGCTTAAAATTTTTAAATAAGAAAATACAACCAAATATTTTTAGTATTTTTTTCATGCAAAGTGGAAAAACATTTCTGTTATTATTATTGTTATGTCGATTTGTACGTCTTTTTATGGACTCCATATCACTTCATGAATCAATCGCCTTTGTAAAGTTCTTTCTCCGTTATGTGGCTTAAACTTTGCGAAAACACAAATTTTTCCGTGACGGGGATCGAACCCGCGCGCACCTCTCTCCGGAGTAAGTTACTCTCCCAACTAAGATACACGGATCGAATGTATCTCTGCAGATTTGTCGTCTTGACAGGTGCTTTACCTCTGTAGTACATCACACATCCCAGTCCACACTATCACTGCCATAGGAGATCAACGTCCCGCTGTGTCACCAGGCCTAGATCCACATAAATTGTAAATGGAAATGATACCTACTGTTTATCGACGAGTTAAGGTTCTTTCTCAGATGGAATAATAGAAAGGCACACGTCTGCAGGATGATATTGCTTACTTTTGGAAGCTTATATCATATAAGGGTATATCGGGACATCCGCCGTGTAAATTTTGTAAGATGCGTCATGTATTGTAGATGCATTCTCCTAATATACATTTCCGGCACAAAATAAATCTACGTCACATTAATCTTGCTTTGAAGTCCTTATTGCCTTGTTTCTCCAATACTCATACTGCAGGACATGTTCTGGAGAAAAAGAAATACTTATTCATTGCCTAATAGTGCATTCTACTATTGCCCTTGCCATTTCTAAAAATGGGTTTCTTTAGTTGGTGGGTTAACGACCATGTGTGCTACTCAATGGACAATAAGCAGTCGCCCATCCTTAATTTAGGGCCACTGGTTCCAGGGAAGGGAGTCAGTCCCGTAAGAGAAACACAACATCCATGCCTCACCGAGATTCAAACTCGGACGAATGGTCAGAAGCCAGCGCTTAAACCCAGGGACGCGTCAAGCAGGGGTTCAACGGGTGCGAAGCACCCTGGCGCCAGATTCAGCATGACGCCTCAATCAAATTTTTTGGTTGATAAATTAATATCAGTGACGTGGAAGATGTTAA
This sequence comes from Macrothele yani, assembly GCA_039090855.1. Taxonomy (NCBI): domain Eukaryota; kingdom Metazoa; phylum Arthropoda; class Arachnida; order Araneae; family Macrothelidae; genus Macrothele; species Macrothele yani. The sequence continues at coordinate 4,569,141 of CM077009.1, forward strand.
GAAAACGTTTTACTGTGAGAACGCCGGAGGAGAATTTGTCATTTTCATGTAGGACTTCCGTCCACAGGTAGTAGAGTTTAGGTCCCAGCCACCTACAGCGAGATCGCCTTTTGGGCAGGACACAGAAACGGAAGGAATGAGAGCAAGTCTAGCGACTTTTGACAGAACAGTTTGTAGTGAGATTAGAGTACAGTAGATGGCGCCACCGTACAAGTACGATATTGCACATAGATGGGTGAGAGAATTTCAGGGAGGACATGGGAAAGGATACCCATTTAACCAGTGGGTCCAGCCTGGGGGCTGTCACTTTACGTGCTCGTCCGATGCACGGCGGATATTCAGCGATTGTTAGTAAATCACACCATCTCTGAAAGATCAGCCCAGGTTCGAACCTGGGGGCCCAGCATCGATAGTCTGAAACACTAACCACTAAGCCATCCGCGGCCGTTTTACTGTGAGAAATCGTAATGCTATCTATATATTATTTTTTTTAGTAAAAATAGTTCGTTTATAATTCAACAGAAAACGTCCTGAAATCAGATAATAATTCTTACTGTTTTGATCCGTAACAGATACCGCGGGCAAAGGATTGAAAATTCTTTTTCTGATTTTTTTTTTTTAATCTTGAAGATTTCAGTATTCATGATATGCGTGACGAGCGCTATGACAATGGGGCCCAATATGAAGGAAATACACAATGGACTTCAAAACACAATTTTTCGACTTAAGACCCTTATGCATTTTATGTACTGATATTTTAAATCTGGCAGCAAATAACGACTAAAAAATTTCTCTACAGATTGTGAAAATTTTCAGCATTGTTCAAGAAATATATGCTTTCTTTTCTGAATTACCTTACAATTGGCAACTTTTAAAGAAAGAGCTTCCGGCGTTGACCATAAAACTGTGCTCTGAAACAAGGTGGGAAAATAGGATGGATGAAATAAGGGTAACGAGGACTGGTGTACAATTTCGATGTAATCCACGATATATTGCATTAGATCTTTCGGTTAAAATAGTTAAAGAGACGCCCGTCATGTTCAATGCTATATATATATATCATCATCATAATCGTCAACCATTATCAATTCTCTGCTGGATGAAGGTCTCCCCAAGTTTCTTCCACAACAGTCTATCTTGCGCCAGTTTTCTCCATGTCCCTCCATATACTTCCGAATTTCATCCACCCATTTCCCACGTGGCCTTCATTTTCCAGTCTAAATTTTCGGTTGTCCATCGATGGTCCGTTCTCATGGCAATGTGTCCCGCCCACTGCAATTTCAGAGATTTTACTCTGATCATGATATCTTCCACTCTTGTCATTTTCCTTATCCATGAGTTCCTTTTCTATCTTGCTTGGTTATATACATATCATCGTACATGACGAAACTTTTTTACCGGTAAAGCGGACTTTTGTGTAAATTGACAGAGCGAGAGAGAGAGAGAGAGAGAGAGGAAGCTGACTTCTTGAATTATTCGTAGCGTCATCTGAACTAGAATTTTACAGATTTTTTTTTCCTTCAGTTTTATGTGAGACAATTGTGTTTTATGAAAAATCTTAGTTTACCGGAAATAGAAAATAATGTTGCTTAAGATATTTTTTCTTGTAAAAATGAATAAAAATTTAAAAATATTCTCTTACAAAGGGGCGGCAAATCTAGGCTTGTACCCGGGCGGCAAATGTCCTTGGCGCACCCCTGCTTAGACCACTGCACCGCCAAGACGGCTCTAAAATTGTGGAGCATATAGTATTTGGCACTGCATTTCTTCAAACGCCAAGCAGTACCAAGGTATAAAAATTCAGGGAGCTGCATAAAAGTCATGATTACGTCATGCGCTATTCTGGTATTAAATTTTTTCATCATTTTCATCACTAAGATTATATCGTTCTGAGTCCATGACGATCATCCATTCTCCCGTAGATGTGGTGATTCAAAATTCTGCGATGTTTTTATGTTAGCACTTATGTTTTGAAAACATTGTTGACGTCCTACCATAAAAAAAAAGTTCATTCTCGTTGCTGATTTTTTTTTGAAAAAGGATGAATTTTGTAACTCTCAGTTTAGGATAATGCCTCAGACACACTATTGGAAAAATCTTTCATCTCAGAATAAAACTATTGTGAATTTTTTTCTCAAATGGACAGTGAAGTTTGTGAAAACACATATTTGTCCACGCCTCCTCCAGAGATTAAGTTTACCCCCCCCAACTAAGCTACTCGGACGGAATGTATCACTGCAGATTTGTCATCTTGAGACATGCTTTATCTCTGTAGTACGTTACAAGTTCTCAAGATATTCAAATTTCCTCATTCTCAAAGTGTTCACTCAACCTCCATTTCAGTTTGGGTGGCGACAGCAGTGTGGTTTTATATAATTTGAATTCGATAAAAAAAATACTTTAGTTCATAATTACGTGCTTAAAAAGAAGTTGATTTTAATATTTATAAGCTTCGAGTACTTTCTGCTACAGCCTAAGAAGGGTTTTTAGTCATTTAGCATGAAGTATAAAGTATTATTTCCAGTGAATACAGTGAATATGCGTAATATATCTTTCTTTTTAAACATCACCATGAGCATCAGAGGCAGTAAAAATCGCATATTCCTGTTTTCGAACCGACTAACTTCAGAGAGCAAAAGTCGAAGAACGAACAGAACACCCTCCTACCGGGAACAGAACTCCTGGAATCGAACTCGGACCTCCAATACGTAGATTATTGGCTGGTTGTTTATTATAGACCAGACGCTACTTGTGCTACACACTGGACTAAATGGCTGTGTCCGAACATTTCAAGAAAAAGTGTAGACTTGTTTATAACGAGAAGTTCCCGTCCCAGTACCAGACGGATTCAGATAACTTCTGAGCCACGGAGAGGTCTGCAGGCAGCACAACACATACCAAATGCCTTACAAACGCTAGGCCACCCCAGTTCGTAGAGATGACAACCTAACTATTGGACCAGCAAACATTTAATCCAAACAATGAGCTGGTCTTTGAAATGAAAAAAGGTGCCCTCTTTATATCGATTTGTAGTTAACTACTGTTAAGTCCAGTTCCATTGTGTTCCCTAATATTTTCGTCGTTCTGCGGTTTTTCCTTCTTACAGTAAATCAGTATGTCATGTATAAAATGGCTGTATTTGACAACATCAATCAGAATTGTGATAAACGATCCGTTTGGCTTAAAAATGAAATTGGCAACAAAGTTAAAAGATCCTGGCTTACTGACAAGAATTCAAACAAATTAAGTTGTTGTCCCCGAATCATCTAGCTCTCATGCGTAACAAGTAATCTCTACGTCTGGAAACCGCCACGCAAGCGTGGCGGTTTCCAGAAAGTATACATTTTTGGCGCGTTTCCGAAGGTTAAGGAAAATTGAATTTCTCTTTGAAACGACTGTGGGCAAATTAAATGAAGATACAGACACATTCGAAAACCCAATTGAAAACAATTTCTAATCATAGTGCATCTGCCACGCGTTTGTTTTATTGTTTTATCATTTTCACTTCCCGGTCCAGTGGACATGAAATACTGGTGTTCTGTCAAGACAAACAACTCAAAACAGAACCTCACCCAGAGGCAACTGGTTTCCCCATTTCTCAGGGAAGGTGCCCTGATAACCCCTATAAAGGCAAGTTACGGAATGACGTGACAGGGAAGCATTACGTAGGTTTTTGTTGTTTTTTTACTTCGTGGTTAACAAAAATCATATTAAATTGCGTATATTGCTATTCTTGTGCCGTTTGAGCCCATTGATAGCGAATGAATATGTTGAAGGCAGAGTGAAATTAGTATATAGCCTTTAGTGTGCCAGTAGGCAGGTGTCTGTATTCTTACTCTTCTAAATGGTACAGACCGGATCTTGTTAAATTCTCTTAAATTTATTTCGATCAAACTATATTGGTATTTTTTCATTAATATCCATTTTTTATTTAAGTTCAATAGGGTACGAAACACATTTTGCGTCTGTATAAGGGAGCTTCCATTTTCAACAGGGTTCCTTCCCTGGTTGTCTCCTACCACATACTAAAATTTCATCAAAATCGAACCATCTTTACGCGAGTTTTCGTGCAGACGGATAGACAGATAGACAGACAGATATACAAAGCTGAAGCATATATGTTTCTCCAACCTACGGTGGTGAAAAGCATAAAAAAAGGTCGTGCTTATCTTATCGGTTTGCCCGTCCGTCCGCCTGTGGACACCATAACTTTGCAACTATTGGTCCGATTTGAAAACTTCTTTTTGCATTGGGAAGCTTGAAATATGTGAATGACAATCCTTTATTTATTTATTTTTTTTTTACGATGTATAATTTTGCCGCCAGAGGGCGTAAATGCAGATGATATCGAATTCAAAATACATTTTATTCCATATATTTGCTTCTAAGCATTTGATTGAAAATTCTGTTTTTACCTTTCGATTCCATTTATGTCGAAGAATATTTAAGGTATTGTCGTTTTTTTAAGTTACGCATAGATACGCATAGATTTTCCACTAGGGGACGTAAAAGTAAATTGCTTTTTCCCGGTATCTCTACTTCTAAAACTACGATTTGAAATTTTTTTTCTTCAGCGGATACAGCTCTTGATGGAAAATCTTTTGCATATATTTTCTAATTTTTGGTAAAGAATGGTTTGGCCACTAGGAGGTGTAAGTGTTAATTTCTGCTTATGATGTAGCTGCTACAAAATCTGAGCTTCTAAAATCTCGACTGAAAAACTTAATTCGTGGACCGATGGCACTCACGTTGATAAACCTTTTCGTATTATTATCTTCTAAAATATTGCATGATTTTTCCGCCAGAGGACGTAAATGTATATCTCATTTTTTGTCAATATCTCTGCTTCTCATGGCCCGCTTTGAAAAATTCCGCTTTGAAAAATTCCTTCTTTATTGGAAAGAATTTCCAGTGCGAAATGTTTTTCATGCAATTTCAAAATTTCCAAGAAACTCATAGACTTTCCGCTTGGGGACGTTAAGCTAAATTGCGTTTTCCCCGATATTTTTGCTTCTAAAGCTTCGATTTGAAAAATGCTTCCTGTATCTCATACAGCTTCTCATGGGAAATGCTTTTCATATAATTTCTAATATTTGGTAAAGAACGGTTTGGCCACCAGGGAGCATAAGTGCTAATTTCTGCTTCTGATGAATTTGCAGCAAAATCTGAGCTCCTGGAAACTCGACTGAAAAAACTTCTTTCCTGAACCGATACTGCTCACATCGAAAAACCTTTTGACAATACTTTGTTCCTAAAATAATGCAAGTTTTTCCCACCAGGGGGTGTAGATGCATATCTTATATTTGTCGATATCTTTACTTCTAAGAGTCCGATTTGAAAAATTCTTTCCTTGTTGGAGAACGTTTTCTCTGCGAAATGTTACTCATATAATTTCAAATTTTTCTCATCGCACAAGTCTGCAATAAGAGGGCGTAAGCTCACGATTCCGTTTACAGCAATACCTGCGGGAATAAAAACCTGATTGTTAAACTTCTTTTTCAGGCAGATACTACTGTTTTCCATACTGGTTCCATTGACGTTGAATAGCTTTGATAAATTTAATTCGCGTCAGAACGGATTCAAAAGACTTGCTCATTACACCCGAAAATTCGGTGTCGTCTTTCTTGTTTTAAGTTTTCCTCGTTTTCAATACTAAGTGTAAACCCTAAATATCTCACTATAAAAACTTTTCAGTCTGCAAAAAATTCGCTTTCCTGCAACGTCCCCCCCCTTTCAACCCCCCCCCCCCACACACACCACAGACACACACACATTTTCAGCACCTTCTATTTAAAATTCCTGGGTGAACTTCTGTAACAGTTTTCGGCCGCGGGTAGCCTAGTGGGCAACGTTCGTGACTGCCACAGAAAGGACCTCAGGTTCAATCCCAGGCAGGTACGAACGCTCGATCTACTAAATATCCGCCGTGCGACGGATGGGCACGTTAAGCCGCCGGAGCGCTTCCGTGTTACTTTCCTGTCTGGCACTCTAGCCCAAATCTCCTAGCTTCCAATATCTAAGGGTTGTTTAAGACCTGGGGTCAGACACTCCCTTCCTAAAATCCTCTACATATGATCATTTGTAACAGTTTATTTTTTTATTTTTTTTTTTTGATTGGAGGTTTAACGACCACCGTGAGCAACCCAATGGGCTATAAGCAGTCGCCCGTCTCTAATTTAGGGTCACTGGTTCCAGGGAAGGGAGAGAGCCAGTGCCGTAAGACAAACACAACATCCATGCCTCACCGGGATTCGAACCTGGACACCTCTGGGATAAATGATCAGAGGCCATCGCTTAGACCACTGCGCCATGTAACAGTTTAGAGATACATGTATTTCTTTAGGCTCATCAACACTGCATGTCCAGTCTAACATCTAATGTATTTCTTTTGGCTGCATCAACACTGCATGTCCATGTAAGTCATAAAAGCTGTCTACCGGACTGCATGTCCAGTCTAACATCTAATGTATTTCTTCAGGCTGCATCAACACTGCATGTCCAGTCTAACATCTAATGTATTTCTTTAGGTTGCATCAACACTGCATGTCCAGTCTAACATCTAATGTATTTCTTTAGGTTGCATCAACACTGCATGTCCAGTCTAACATCTAATGTATTTCTTTTGGCTGCATCAACACTGAATGTCCAGTCTAACATCGAATGTATTTCTTTTGGCTGCATCAACACTGCATGTCCAGTCTAACATCTAATGTATTTCTTTAGGTTGCATCAACACTGCATGTCCTGTCTAACATCTAATGTATTTCTTTAGGCTGCATCAACACTGCATGTCCAGTCTAACATCTAATGTATTTCTTTAGGTTGCATCAACACTGCATGTCCAGTCTAACATCTAATGTATTTCTTTAGGTTGCATCAACACTGCATCTCCAGTCTAACATCTAATGGATTTCTTTAGGCTGCATCAACACTGCATCTCCAGTCTAACATCTAATGTATTTCTTTAGGCTGCATCAACACTGCATGTCCAGTCTAACATCTAATGGATTTCTTTAGGCTGCATCATCATTTTTTTGTCAAGTCAAGGAACGATGATGTTGTAAAGGAGAAATTTACACCCGTAATAAAAATGTAATTATTCAGCTCAGAGCAGTATTAGGCTGGTTATATTAATGTTATTTTTAGTGCCCTGCTGACTAGAAAATATGGATATACTTATAATGCTTTATGGGAGAAATATGGATATACTAAAAAGGTTATTTTTGTTAACTTGCGGCAGGCATTGAGTGACTTGTGTGTCTAGAAATACTTGGTGGCTGGCTATATCTAAAACTTCGAGATTCAGGTATCTGAAATTTTACTTATCCTGTTGAGACAACATTTCCTTATGTTTTTGTTCTAAGAAGAACCGGAAACTCTCGTAATAATCAAAATTACTCAGAGTGTTATATCCACGGATACAGTGATTACATTATATAGCCTGCTGTGCTGCCATCTATGAGTACCTTTGAAACCTCCTGCTTAGATTTTTGACTGCACTTTCCATTTGATTGTACCATTGTTTAAAACATGCCTAATAACAGGAAAAGATTTAATGGTCAGGAAAAACAGGATACTTCTAATCTTTCAGCTTATGCACCTAAAGAACCTGACACAAATTTTATAATGAAATCTATATCTGATTTAACACTACATATTCAGCAAACAAATAGTGATATCAGACAAGACTTAAAACAGTCCATGAAGCATATTAACTCAAAAGTTGAATCAATTACGGAACTTAGAACAGAAATAACTGAGTGTAAAAATAGTATTCAGACTTTAACATTGGAGTAGAATAACTTATCACTACAAATTAATTCCCTTACTAGGGAAAATGCTGATTTGAAGTCAACACATGAAGTGCTGCGGGGTCAGATTGGGCTGAGAGATAACATGATTAATAAACTGCAAAATGATCTTAATCAGCTTTCACAGTATTCTGAATCTCAAGGAATATTGAGATTCATGGATTGGACTTGTCTCAAATTGGTAATGAACAGGAACTTTGTAGCTTTGTTGAAAAACTAGCAATAAAATTTGGACTACCAAATTTTCATATCAATGATATTGATATTATTCACCCTCTTAAACCTAACTCATTTCAAAGACTAAATGCTAATATTATTGTTCAGTTGAAGTCGAGAAAAATTAGAGATGACTGGTTTGCAAAAGAGAAGGATTATAGTGAAAAACAGTGATTTGAATGGAGATCTAACTTCTACAAGAATATACACTGAAGTGCCAGAAAAACTGGTACACCAGTCTAATACTTGGTAGGTCCCCCACGGGAGCTCAGGACTGCAGAAATACGACGGGGCATGGACTCCTCTAGCTTCTGGACATATGCTGTAGGCAATGCACACCATACTTCCTGCAGAGCGTTCCACAATTCGGGTGTATTCCGAGATCTCGGATTCCTGTGTTTGATAGCGTGTTGCGTGGCATCCCAAATGTGTTCTATCACGTTCAGATCTGGAGACTTGGTTGGGAATGACAACACCCCAAACTCAGATGAATGCTCCTCTAACCATAACGTGGCGTCCCGACACTTGTGTGGAGATGCATGGTCCTGTTGGAACAGGCCCAACCCATCAGCATGAATGCAGGACGTGAACGGGTGTACCTCGTCAGAAAGGATGCGCACATAGCGTTTGCCGGTCACAGACGTTTGTAGGCGTAACAGGTGTCCCAGTGAAGTCTAGATAAACACACCTCATACCATTACGGACCCCCCACCAGCCGGTACAGTTCCCTGTTGACAGGTGGGATCCATGGCTTCATGGGGTTTGCGCCACACACGAATCCTTCCTTCTTACCGATACAGTTGGAAACGCGACTCGTCAAACCAGGCTACTTGTTTCCATTCATCAAGTGTTCAATGGCGGTGTTGCCGTGCCCAAGCGAGGCGCATAGCTCTGTGTCGTGCACCCATCAACGGAACTCGAGTTGGGCGTCGGCTTCCAAAGCCCACATCGTGCAGGGTGCATTGCACAGTCCGGACTCTGATGCTTGTTGAGGCTCCAGCATTGAATTCCGAATATACTTGCGAGAGTGTTGCACGCATATCGCGTGTAGCGATTCTTGACAGCCGACAATAGTCGCGTTCACCCAATGTCTTTTTACGGCCACACTGGTATCGTAGGTTGGATGTTTTGCCTGAATTCTTGTAGTCACGATACACCCTTGCAATGGTCGTCCGTGAAAATCCGAACTTCGTTTCTACCTCCGAAATACTATGGCCTATCTCGCGAGCGCCAACTATGACACCGTGTTGAAAATCGCTTATGTCGTTATTACTTGTCATTCTCATGCCGAAATTAGCTCTGACAGCTGGCAAGGATGTCTATCGCTTTATATACGAAATGGCAGACGCAACCGAGTACGCCCATAGGTGACTTTGCTATGTATTTTGCATAAGCTCGTCTGTACCAGTTTTTCTGGCATTTCAGTGTATATTAATGAAAACTTAATCCCACCATTCAAGAAACTGCTATTTTACTCTAGAAAGCTCCTACAGCAGGGCCTGGTCCAATTCGTTTGGGTCAACAATGGATATGTCTATCTAAAAAAAAAAAAATGAATCTACCACTAAGAAAAAAATACTTACTCTGCAAGACTTAGATGAGTTTGGTAATGGTACAGCCAGTGATATCACATGCTCTTGATTTTATTGGATTAATTGTCTTATTTTTATGTATTTCCTGATTTCAGATATCCCGTCTCCGGACTGGTGAGAGGTTGTGAAGTTTTTGAGATTAATATCTTCTTATATTATGTTTTTTATTTAGTCCCATTCAACTGTGAAGGACTTATGTTTGTACTTTACCTGATGATTTTGATAATGTATCTTTTAGTAAATAGTAACGCTGTACTAGTGATCCGATTTATTGGCGTAGGAAATAAACACATAAGCATTTCCAAGCTTTCGCACATCAACCAGATGGGTTTTTCAAGGAAGTTAGACAGAAACTGCAAACTGAAAAATAGAACGCTTAACAATTTGAACGTGGGAACTTGACAATAAATAGATGCGACGTTATATTCATTTAAAGATACGAGGCACCACGTTGGTTGCACGCGGGATCCTGTTAGAGAAAAGGCGTTACTTGAAGAATTGGTTCCAAATTCGTGGAAACTCGAGCGAGACACAATCATTGCAAGCATCGCTGTTGGTAATGATCTCCAAGGTTTCCCGAATGGCTGTACATTTAGGGGTAGAGTAGCTAGCTAATTTCTTTATATCATCCTACATAGGAGTAGCTGACTTGAATTTGACTTCTCTGGATAGTGCCGTGGCTACTTTACCGTATTATGCGTCCCTTTTATGTTCGTTGACTCTGATTCCAAACAAGCGCTTGGTCATTCCAATGTAGTATCGTTTAGAGCCGTTCGGATACTGTAAGGGAATCGCATAAACGCCTGCTCCGCAGGAGAGACCAAGCGCTCGTTTGGAATCAGAGTCAACGAACATAAAAGGGACACAAAATACGGTAAAGTAGCCACGGCACTATCCAGAGAAGTCAAATTCAAGTCAGCTACTCCTATGTAGGATGATATAAAGAAATTAGCTAGCTACTCTACCCCTAAATGTACAGCCATTCGGGAAACCTTGGAGATCATTACCAACAGCGATGCTTGCAATGATTGTCTCGCTCGAGTTTCCACGAATTTGGAACCAATTCTTCAAGTAACGCCTTTTCTCTACCAGGATCCCGCGTGCAACCAACGTGGTGCCTCGTATCTTTAAATGAATATAACGTCGCATCTATTTATTGTCAAGTTCCCGCGTTCAAATTGTTAAGCGTTCTATTTTTCAGTTTGCAGTTTCTGTCTAACTTCCTTGAAAAAGTCATCTGGTTGATGTGCGAAAGCTTGGAAACGCTTATGTGTTTATTTCCTACGCCAATAAATCGGATCACTAGTACAGCGTTACAATTTACTACTTGATAGGTGTACTGCTCCTCGTTATAAAAATGTATCTTTTCTTTGTGTGCGTGTGATATAATACTATTGTGACATTTCAGGGTCAACTTTTTGTCATTCTGCTCTTTACTTACTTTGATAACTAGTTAACTGAGTTTTGCCAGTTTTAGAGAGGGGATACCATGGTTCTAATTTTACATTATTATTGATGGTTGCTGGGGGTGCTGAGTAGTGCACTGACTTTTGAGATTTGGAAGGACACTATCTTGATTGGGAATTGGGGCTAGTATTTATGATAGATGGCTACTAACTATTACACATTACAACAGTATAATAATATTACAGTTGATACTAGCAAAGATACTTAAAATTATACACATAAATGCAAGGTCACTTCTAAACAAAATTACTGCACTACAAACTTTTTTACGTTTGACAAATTTTCTTATAGACGTCATTTGTATTACAGAAACTTGGTTTCCTGAAATTATTATTGTTTAGATCTAACACATCAATCTAGGGGGGGATATCTATGTAAGAGACACTTACCAATGTTTTACAGAAATTCAAAATTTAACGTTTATTGATGACACACTTCAAATTTTAACTATAGAAAAATAATGTTATTTCAGTTTGTTACCGAAAATATTTTAAACTATGCTAATTTCACAGGTAAAAATATATTTCTTCTAGGAGACTTTAATATAGACATCTCACAAGTTAATTCTAATTCATTTGATTTTCTGAATACGATTTCGGCAGCTGGATTTTATAATGCAACTCGGGCAGCTACTGGAATTACTACACAAACTGCCACAATAATAGATCTTGCTATTACAAATGTTTCAGTGGATAAGATTACTTCTTGAATTTTTATTTATGATATCAGTGATCACTTGTCAATATTTTTTAATATTTATAACATCATCATCATCATCATCATTGTCAACCATTATCAATCCACTGCTGGACGAAGGTCTCCCCAAGTTTCCTCCACAACGGTCTGTCTTGTGCCAGTTTCCTCCATGTCACCCCTGCATACTTTCAAATTTCATATGTCGCACTGGCCGCTGCCTTGGCCAGGTACATTCCAGCTGCCGGAGACTGAGGGCCAAGATTTAAGTTGTGGAGTCATTTTGGAGGGTTTGGCCATAACCCACCACGCTGGCCAAGCGGGTTGGTGAGTGTGGGATAGAATTTCCTCTAATCCCGATGGTATAGTTATGCCGCTATGGGCGGTCGTCAGAGCCCCTTCAGTGGGAACAGGATGCACCACGAGAAGGCGGGGTTGACATTTGTCAAGGAGAGGCTGTGATGTTACGCATCACCTGACCTTACATCCCTTTATAACATATACTTATTCAAATAAAATGTTACAGCCATTGATAAAATTTACTTTTCGCTTGTTTAACCAGACTATACCCAACTTTTTATAAATCTTATACAGCATGAGAATTGTCAAAATGTAACACAAATCGCAAACCCAGATATAGCATTTGGTAACTTTTTACAGATTTTTACCTCGTTATATAATCAAGCATTCCCGATTGAATTTCAGGGAAATAAAATTAAAAAAGAACGTAAAACGTGGTTAACTAAACATTGCTTAAATCAAATAAATTGTTTTCTGATTTCCTCAAATCTAGACAACAATCGGATTTTCTTTTATTTAAAACCTTTAGAAATAAACTAAACTCTAAACTGAGGAGGTTGAAAAAGAATTATTACTTTGAAATTTTTTCACAAAATAACATCGGCTTAACTTGGAGAAATCTTAACTTCCTTATGGATAGGCAGAACACAAAGATATTACCACCTTATTTAATTAAAAATAATATCAAGATATATAGCTTGTGGGACGCCAACACCAGAAAACTAATTATAAATATAATGATCCGATTTATTGGTGTCTTGAGCTGGGAAAACAAGGGGATAAAGATTAATGGAGATTATCTAACCCACCTTCGTTTTGCTGATGACGTAGTCATTTTTGCAACTACCCCATCAGAGCTGCAGAGTATGATCCAGGAACTTGCTGACAAGAGTAAAGAAGTGGGATTAAAAATGAACTTTCAGAAGACAAAAGTGATGTTCAATGCTTTTACAAGAAATGAAGATTTATCGATTGATGGAGAAAAGCTGGAGATAACAGACACGTACGTTTATCTTGGACAGCAGATATCAAGTGAGGGTCGCATTGATGAAGAAATTAATCGGCGTACAAAACTTGCCTGGAGAGCTTTTGGAAGAAACAGCATAATTTTCAAGAGCAATATGCCATTATGTCTTAAAAGAAAAGTGTTTGATCAATGCATCCTTCCAGTGCTTACGTATGGTGCAGAGACGTGGACCTTAACTGAAAGAGACATACAAAGGCTGCAGACAACTCAAAGCAGCATGGTGAGGTGCATGCTTGGTGTAATCAGGAGAGATAAGAAGAGGAACTCGTGGATCCGAAAAATGACAAGAGTGGAAGACATCATGATCAGAGTTAAATCCCTGAAATGGCAATGGGCTGGACATACTGCCAGAAGGACAGATCATCGATGGACAGCCGAAATTTTAGATTGGATTCCAAGGGACAGGAAAAGACCCAGAAGAAGACCACATAGGAGATGGGTGGATGAAATTCGAAAGTATGCAGGGGTGACATGGAGGAGACTGGCACAAGACAGACCGTTGTGGAGGAAACTTGGGGAGACCTTCGTCCAGCAGTGGATTGATAATGGTTGACAATGATGATGATGATGAAAGTAAGAAATCACACAAATTTCACTCCGCAAGCTTTATCCGTCAACAGACGGCTTCATCAGGCGGTTACATAGAGAATATAGAATCAAAATTGTAGACAGAACGTTAATTCTAATATGACAAATGAAATCATGCGTGAAGACCGCGCGCATAAATAACCACGAACGTAGGGAATACAATATCTTAAAAGTTAATGCAAAAGCAAACAATTTAAACTTTAGGAAGAAACTAGAATCATGAAGTCCATCTTGCGATGCCTAGCAGATGGTTCCAAGCTACCGGTAGTTCGAAAGAGACATCGGTGTTGCATACATCCTGCCTCGTTAATATCTCAACTGTTTCCCTTATGGCAGCTGTTCTTGCGTCTCCATATGGTACGATCTTCGAGATATTCTGCCATTGAGGTTGAGCACGATGGTTAGCTACTTCTTTGGCAAGCGACGTAGAAAGTTTCTTTTGTGCAACGTCCCTCTTATGCTCATTCATTCTCTCCTCAAATGACCTTTTTGTGAGACCTACGTAAAATTTAGTTGAGGAGTCTGGGTATAACAATGGGATGCAATAGATGCCCGCATCTGTGAGCTTCAAGGTACTATTACTTCTTGCTGTGCTGAGGACGGTTGCCATGTGTTTAGAAGCTTTAAAAGGCCAACATCCAATCCTTTCTTCTGCAAAGTGATTTTTAATAAAGTAAGATATATTTGGGATGTACGGGATCGAACCAACAAATTTTAAAGGTGCTCTTCTGTTCGGTGTTGCAAGTGTGTTGGCTTCAACTTTCGCTATTGTATCCTCTACACGGGAGACGTCAAACCCTCCTGCAAAGGCAAGATCTTTCAAAGACTTAATTTCGGCATCATAGTCAGATTTCAAGGTGCAAAAATCTTTGGCTCTTTTAGCCCGGTATTTGAATAGAGCATACCTGTGTGTTGTTGGGTTGGCTGATCCTGGTGGAATAGGGTTAGGTACGTGCATGGGTTTATAGTAGACTTTGGTAGTGAGTGTACCTGAAATCGATTTCTTCACAAGTACATCTAAATATGGTAACTCTCCTTGATTTTCTGTTTCCATCGCAAATTTAATGTCTTCATGTATGTTGTTTATGTCTACCATAAAGTCTTGCAAGCAGGCTTCTCCGTGCTCCCAGACAAAAAAGATATCATCTGCATAGCGTAGCCATACTCTTGGTGTCCTGGGAAGAGTGGTGAGTATGATCTCTTCAATAGGTCTCATGATGGCTTCAGCGAGTATTGGAGACAAGGCTGAACCCATCGGGACTCCTTTTGATTGCTTGTAGACGTGGGAGCCATAGGTAAAGAAGTTGGATTCTACAGCTAAGTCAAGAACAGCAAAGATATCTTTCAGAGCTTCTTTATCATAAAGGTTAGCTGCCTTTGCAGGAGGGTTCGACGTCTCCCGCGTAGAGGATACAATAGCGAAAGTTGAAGCCAACACACTTGCTACACCGAACAGAAGAGCACCTTTAAAATTTGTTGGTTCGATCCCGTACATCCCAAAAATATCTTATTTTATTAAAAATCACTTTCAGAAGAAAGGATTGGATGTTGGCCTTAAAGCTTCTAAACACATGGCAACCGTCCTCAGCACAGCAAGAAGTAATAGTACCTTGAAGCTCACAGATGCGGGCATCTATTGCATCCCATTGTTATACCCAGACTCCTCAACTAAATTTTACGTAGGTCTCACAGAAAGGTCATTTGAGGAGAGAATGAATGAGCATAAGAGGGACGTTGCACAAAAGAAACTTTCTACGTCGCTTGCCAAAGAAGTAGCTAACCATCATGCTCAACCCCAATGGCAGAATATCTCGAAGATCGCACCATATGGAGACGCAAGAACAGCTGCCATAAGGGAAACAGTTGAGATATTAACGAGGCAGGATGTATGCAACACCGATGTCTCTTTCGAACTACCGGTAGCTTGGAACCATCTGCTAGGCATCGCAAGATGGACTTCATGATTCTAGTTTCTTCCTAAAGTTTAAATTGTTTGCTTTTGCATTAACTTTTAAGATATTGTATTCCCCACGTTCGTGGTTATTTATGCGCGCGGTCTTCACGCATGTCATATTAGAATTAACGTTCTGTCTACAATTTTGATTCTATATTCTCTATGTAACCGCCTGATGAAGCCGTCCGTTGACGGAGAAAGCTTGCTGAGTGAAATTTGTGTGATTTCTTACTTTAGACACCAATAAATTGGATCATTATATTTATAATTAATATCAAGATCTTAGACAATTCTCAAATAGCAAATGAACTTAACGATCATTTTGTCTCTGGTCCTCAGACCATAGTTGCACAGATACCTAAGAGCGGTGTTTCGTTCACGTCTCAACCTATAACCACAAATAGAGTTAATTCTATTTATATTTCCAAAATTACTAGATTGGAAATACTAACTACAATGCAAATATAGGGGCCAGAACATGATGACATTAACCCAAAAAATTGTAATATCTGTCACCTCTTATATTGTTGATCCTTTATTGCATATATTTAATACAATTATTGAAACAGGTATTTTCCCAGACTTAATGAAAATTGTTAAGATCTCCCCAAAACATAAATCGGGTGCAATAACAGATGCTAATAATTACAGACCAACTGCCAATCAAATAATATTTACTAATTTTCTTGAAAAGTTAATTTACATGAAACTATTTGATTTCGTCACTAAATATAATATAATTCATCATAATTGATTTGGCTTTACACCGAATAGTTCAACTGAAATAGCTTTACTAAACCTGATCAATAACATTAAATCCAATTTATTATATAATAATTACACCCAAGAACATACTCATATACAACTATCTTTCAAAGGCTTTCTATACAATAAATCATCACATTTTGGTACAGAGGTTGTATGACATTGGAATTAGGGGTACCTTTCTTGAGATTTTTAAGTTATTTATCTCCCAGACGACAGTATGCACAGATTAATTTTGTGAAATCTACTTTCGGATATGTACTATCGAGTGTACCGCAGAGATCAGTTCTTGCTCCCCTACTTTTTAATATCTATATTCATGATATTTTTAAATTACTAGAACATACTCATATACAACTATACGCTGATGATGCCACTATTTTATTACCCGGTAATGACATAAATACACTTATTTCTCAGGTGAAAAATAATTTCACTGTAATTAATGACTGGTTGAGTTGTAACGACTTGGCTATTAATATGAATAAACCAAAAATAATGATTTTTAGCAAAAATTCTGCTTTTCCACCTAACTTACAGAAACTAAAATTAATTGGACATGATATTGAGGTGGTGCACCGCCATAAGTATTTGGGTTCAACTTTAAGTGATGATTTGAAATGGAATACACATATAGGTCTACTTTCAACTAAGATTTAGAGAAACATTGGAGTTATTAGTCACACTCTTAGACATCTAACCCCTAAATTAATGCTGGTGTTATACTATTCCATCATACAGACCTATTTTACCTACTTTATATTGATCTGTGGGAAAACAACACGATATAACATTCACAAACTACAAAAATTACAAAATAAATTTATCAGGTTATTGGAGTTAAAAATTAATACTAATCAATCTTCCAATTTGACATATAGAACAACTACACATCCCAATACTTTCAATATATTAACTATACAACAATTATATGAATATAACTTGGGAAAGATTGTGTTTAAAAGAATAAAATGTAACCTATACTATAATTTGATCGCAATCAATATGCATACTCATACTTACCCAACAAGAAATGGATTTAAACTACTACCGATATTCACACATACAGAAATTTTTAAAAATAACATAAATTATTCTGGCACTAAATTATGGAATACTTTTCCTCACTATCTTACTGCTATTAATAATAATCTTTTTAAGAAAAAACTAAAACTCTATTTATTGGGGAAGAACTAGCTTTATCACAGTTATTTTTTTTACTAACTTATTGAAGGTTATCTTGTTTATTTTTGTATTTCATATGCCTATGCTCTTATTTGTAATGAAAAATTGTGAAACTTGGATAAAATTCTACTTGCACAATACTAAACTATTCATGATGACCTTCCTTTCTTTATAAATCTTATGTACTATTTACCAATTTACTTATATGATGTCAGAAAATTAGTTATGTCTGTTCCTGACTTATATGATCTTTATTATGGGTGCCCAGGGCTATGTTAGGCCATATGATCTTATTATAGGTGCTTCCCAGTTGTCACTAGTTACACTGTTATTATTTTGGTACTGCTTTTGGTGTATATGGTCACAACTGAAAATAAAAATGAAATGAAATGTTATCATTATCATGTGGATTACAATTAAATTCCGGTTACTTCTACAACGGAATGTACGGAGGTTTTAACACACTAAAAAATGTTTTGCTTTGTGAGATTTTTCGTGAACATTATCATACGGTCGGAGAAAGTTCTTACCTCAGTTTCTAATCTGTTGTTCCGAAGGACCAAGTGACTAAAAGGATGGCGGAAGGGGGTGGGGGTGGGGGACAACAATCAAAAAACGTTTTACTCTACATTTATGCTATTCCTCATCCATTTCCAGATGTAATCACTCTTTGGAATCGCCCCACGCGTGACCTCTCCGATACCGCCTATGCAATGTGCTTCTTACTTCTTAGATCACTTCCACTGGGTTCATTCCCTTAGACCTGCTTTCTGTAGGCCGTCGCTCACGGTGAAGTGCGAACAATATATTTCTGCCGGATGTTTTAAATTCTACACCGACCTTCCACCAAACATTCTTTTGAAGATATGCTCGTTTTATCCGACGTAAAGGGAGAAGGGGGAGATGAACAATTGATAGAAGAAAGGTACAAAGACGGGATTAGGCAGAAGAAAGAAAGAGAGAGAGAGAGAGAGAGAGAGAGAGAGAGAGAGAGAGAGAGAGACTAGGACTCATAAAAGAGGGTAGTTATGAAAGGAGAGAGAAATGGAGAGGTTGATATGAAATAAAGGAACATAGAGAGAAACATGCAGAGAAGTGAGGCAGGAAATAATGGAAGAGAGAATGAGATACGAGACAGAGAAAAAGAAAAGTGGACACTGAAGTGAAAATAACTCATATATTTCACTTTGTTGTACTAGGAAAACTCCCACATTTTGACAAGATCTTAAAACGAAACACAATTTGTCATTTATGCAAGTCGTATACGACCCCGTAACATCGCAGGTTCTGAAGGGTACCAATCTCCCGGGTACGAATTTGCCGTTTTCCGTAGAGATTTGGTGCGTCGTTTTTGATTTGCGTGCGGCGTGCTTTATTTTGGGATCTGTCCGCCCCTCACCTCCTCCAGTTGAGACAATTCGAATTCTTTTTTCAAAAAATGTGTTGGGTCACATTGCATACAAATTTAAAATTTCGGCTGGTGTACACCATCTCCCGAAATCAAAGCAGGCCAAATTTCGAAAATATGGTAGCGATTATTCCTAAAGTTATGGTGCTAAGTGGGCTCAAGTTCAGTGGGCTCGTGTCCAGTTGGGCAAATGTCCGGGTGGGCATTTTACTGGGCAAGTGTCCGAGTGGGCTCTTGTCCGAGGTGGGCAAATGTCCGACATCCAAATAGACCTAGAAGGCCACGTATGAGATGAAATAATGAAATTCGAAGCATACTGGAGTGACTTGAAAGAGCTTTGCTCAAAACAGAGAAATGTGGAAGAGAGGTTGAGGTGACATTCATCCAGCTGTGGATTAAGGATGATTCATTGCAATAATTTAATTTTAATAGTTTTCTTCAGTTTCGTTGCAGGTTATGAACAGAATCTTTTTCTAAACATTTATTTTTATTCAAAGGATATGAACTGGTTATTTCACAACATCATAATTTCATTTCTGTAAATTGAAGTTTGAATTTTATGATATCCCTTGTAAGTTTTGTGGACCCGCCCTCGATGCTATTTTAGACTGAAATAATAAGTTAGAACCCTGAGATGCAGTTCTTCGAAGTGTTTTAGATTTTTCTCTTCGTCATGTAAAATCAAGTTCTAGCGATGTGTCTTCTCGCAAAACAAAAGTTCTGAGATGACGGTACTTTAAAAGGAAGTGAATCAACCGGCCGGCAAGACACGTGACTTCCCCATCTGCATTCCATCTGCAGCTCGCTGTTCCGTTTCGCTGACCCTCGTCGCTTCATGCCCGGAAGACACCGGGCGTTTTTGTGTATGCCCTCCTTCCTACAGCCTCCCAAAATTGTTCCCTCCTACCCTTGACCTCAAAGCAGGGGAGACAACCGGCTCAAGAAGGTAGGCACAAAACCTGTTGCCTGATCGTCGTTTTTCATCCGCCGTTCGTCGCTTGTTGACAACACAGGCATGAAACCAGGACAAAGCTGTGCTCCACACGATTTGGTTCATTCACATAGTGTTCAAGAACTTTTCAGGATGAAACTCACACATCAAATGTGTGACTTTTTTCTTTTTTTTCTAATTTCCGTCTCATGAAAGTACCTTTTTTTTTCTTTTTTTTTTTTTTGAAACACTTTTAAAAACTATGTTGGGCGCCCACTGATTTTTCTTTTTTTCCAAGAACAGCAGTGGCGGCGTAGAGTATGACCTAAAATTAATCCGGGCCAAAATATTTTTTAAATTGTTCTCAACTTTCTTCCGTACTATGAAGCATGATCTGAGTGCTTTTTTTTTTATTATTGGAGTTCAACGACCACCGTGAGCAACTCAATGGGCTATAAGCAGTCGCCCGTCCCTAATTTAGGGTAACTGATCCCAGGGAAGGGAGAGAGCCTGTGCCGTAAGACAAACACAACATCCATGCCTCACCGGGATTCGAACACGGACCCTTTTGCACGAATGATCAGAGGCCATCGCTTAGACCACTGCTCCACCAGTGGCCAGTGGATTGTGAGGTTTTTTTTTTTTGAGGTTTAATGACCACCATGAGCAACTTAATGGGCTATAAGCAGTCGCCGGTCCCTAATTTAGGGCCACTGACTCTAGGGAAGGGAGAGAGCCAGCGCCGTAAGACAAACACAACATCCATGCCTAGGCCTGACGAGAGGGGGACGGAGACGGTGCTGCAGCACCGAGGCCCAGGCCCCTAAGGGGGCCCAGAGCCCGTTTCTAAAGTAATTTTTTTATAATTATTATTTTATGGTGTCAGAATATTTCTCAAGCTATACCGTCACCAGGTTCAGAAGTTACGAGTGAAAAAATATTTTCTACGAGGGAGAATATGAAAAATTATCCACCGCAAAAAAAAAAAAAAAAAAAGATTGAAGAGTTGCAACCGGTCGGGTTGTCGGGAAGTAAGGGAATGGTGGAGGGGGTGGGGTGAGGAAACGGAAATGTTTATTATGTGGTTAGTGGAGGAGCCGAGTTAGGGGGGGGAGGAGATTTTATTGCAATGGGGCCCGAGCTCGCTCTCCACGACCCTGTTCGTGCCTTACCGGAATTCGAACTCGGAACCATCCTGGACGAATGGTCAAAAGTCATCGCTTAGACCACTGCGCCATCGGGGCGGCGTTTGTGAGGTTTCCAATCTCCACCTGCTGACATCATACTTAACCACATATCATCATCATCATCATCATTGTCAACCATTATCAATCCACTGCTGGACGAAGGTCTCCCCAAGTTTCCTCCACAACGGTCTGTCTTGTGCCAGTCTCCTCCATGTCACTCCCGCATATTTACGAATTTCATCCACCCATCTTCCATGTGGTCTTCTTCTGGGTCTTTTCCTGTCCCTTGGAATCCAATCTAAAATTTCGGCTGTCCATCTATGGTCTGTCCTTCTGGCAGTATGTCCAGCCCATTGCCATTTCAGGGATTTAACTCTGATCATGATGTCTTCCACTCTCGTCATTTTTCGGATCCACGAGTTCCTCTTCTTATCCCTCCTGGTTACACCAAGTATGCACCTCTCCATGCTGCTTTGAGTTGTCTGCAGCCTTTGTATGTCTCTTTTAGTTAAGGTCCACGTCTCTGCACCATACGTAAGCACTGGAAGGATGCATTGATCAAACACTTTTCTTTTAAGACATAATGGCATATTGCTCTTGAAAATTATGCTGTTTCTTCCAAAAGCTCTCCAGGCAAGTTTTGTACGCCGATTAATTTCTTCATTTCTTCATTATATACAAAGGCGCTTCCATAAAAACTGAGAGTAATTTTTTATGACTTGGCAACAAATATTAGCCATGGCAGACGATTCTCGTTTTGTTATTGCGCCGTTGTTTAAGGTACGTCTGCATTTCGCCATACAGCTATGGAGGTGAGTGATTCAGAATTAAGAAGTGAAATGCATTGTGCGATAAAATTGTGCTATCGTTTGAGTAAAACGGCTCTAGAAACTGTTAATTTAATGAAAAAAAGCTTACAAAGATAAATGTTTGGGTGAGTCAACGAATTTTAGATGGCACTATGATTTGAAAAAAATAGGGGGGGCGCTTTGTCTGAAGAACTCTCTCCTAGGCCTGGTCGACCTGCAAGTGTTGTTACGGAGCGCATTGTTAGCACTGTTTCGGCAATCCTGCAAGAAGATCGACGAATGACGTGCGAAGACATAGAGGCGTCAACTGATACTTCAAAAACGTCGGCATTCCGCATTCTACGCGACAAATTACTGCTGCATCGTGTGTGTGTTTCAGATGGGTACCTCATCACCTGAAGAGAGAAGAATTGTTAGCCAGAGTTTAGGTGTGTCATTAGTGGAAACAAATGATTGCAAAGGATCCAAACTTGCTAAATACAGTAACAACTGCCGATGAAACATGGGTCCACTATTTCGACCCCCTCATGAAGCACGCAACGAGTGTCTGGAAACACACAAGCACGTCTCCTCCGAAAAAGTCCGCCAAACAAAATTAGCTGGGAAGGTGATGATGATAATTTTCTTTGATCATAAAGGTGCAGTCTACCAGCATGCCGTTCCTCCAGAAATTATTGCTGAGTATTACGTTTTAGTCTTGAAGCGTCTACGACGACAGACATCGATTAAGCGATTGGAACTGGTGGCCAAGTGGACCCAACATCATGATAACGCCCGCCCACATGTGGCTGCTTGTGTTCAACAGTTTCTTACGAAATGCAGTATTGAAATCATGCCTACAATCCAGACCTCGCTCCGTTCGATTTCTGGTTGTTTGCAACAATGAAGGAGAAGTTTCGTGACGGAACATACAACACAGATGCTGGCGTTATTCAAGCTGTACAGGGATCGCTAAAGCAGCTTCAACAAAATGCCTTCGCTACATGCTTTGAAAAGTGGACTGGACGATGGGACCGTTGCATATCATCCGAGGGAAGATACTATGAGAAAGAATAACATATATTTTGCTGTACCTATATTTCTTCATTTTGGGTTATTTTACTCTCAGTTTTTATGGAACAACCGTTGTATATGCAGTGCTGTGTAACATAAAATAAAAGTTTAGGTTGTTGTCTTACCTCACTTATAAAGGAATTGAGTTCCTCTGTTTTTTTTTTTTTTTTTGCTTGGCGAACTTTTTTTGGATAACTTTCGTGTTAAAATTGTCAGTTTTTGAAAGGAACTTTTTCTGAACAAATAAAAGCAGTTTAGGCGTTTAACCGTCATAAGGCATTTACCAGATAAAACAGTTAAGACATTAGAAGTTCTAGACTGATTCTTATGTTTTACACCGAGTAAATATTTGTTCGACGTGGGCCCAAATCTTTAACGGATTTTTTTCTTCATCCCTTAATAAACTAAAAAGGATGTTCTAATAAAAAGTCCATTTTGTTTATTTTACATACACGAGCCAACCTTATAGCTTAACTCCACAAACGAAAATCAGCCGCACACTGTTGGGCGACACAAAAGCAAAATTGCTTCTGTTAAACAGAAGTCCCGAAAGACAGTATTACACATGCGCAGTTCAGCGCGCATCTGCTCATTCATTACTGTTCTCCGGAACTTCGACAAGGTGACGAGTTGACCAGAATCTCCATTCGCGCCCACACAGTGTTCAGCGCACTCTAGTAAACGGATGTGGAAGGCTGTACGCAGGAGCGGCGGAAAGTGGAGTTCGTTGACCGAGCCCGAAATTTCGAATCCTGGTACACTCTCAACCTTCCCGCTTCCCCGAACAAACAGAAGAAAAACAATGAATAAGGAGCTTTGTTGGGAATTAGGACCACCCAACAACTTACCTGGAGAAACTTTCTAAGGCACATCACAACAATCGCACATACACTGGCGGAAAGTGAAAAAACAACACCAAGAAGGAATTAGCGGACGATCATGAAATTTACATATATTAATGGTGTCAAGTGTACGTAGGTGTGATGTTAATTTCGGGACCAACCGGTGAGCGTTTACGCCACAGCACGGCATAATATGCAAATTATCGTCGGTGGTATTTAAGGAGTACGGCGAAGTGAATGTAATCAGTCGTCGGCGTACGGACACGTGCGAAGACCCTGAAGAAGCTGCAATGCCTGGACATGGAAGACGTGTACCATTTCAGCAGTTATCGGACTTTGAGCGAGGTCGTCTAGTCGGACTGCGCGTGGCCGGGTGGTCGTATCGTCGTATTGTGGAGCGAATTGGACGGGGAGTATCGGTGGTGGTACGATGATGGCGTTGATGGTCCGAGGAACATTCCCACACGAGAAGACGTGATGAAAGCAGATTCTGCTTGGGAGCCTCCGATGGCCGTATGCGTGTTCGCAGACGCACAGGGGAGCGTCTCCACCCTTCTTGCATCCGTCAGCGACACACAGGGCCTACACCTGGTCTCCTAGTGTGGGAAGCGATCAGCTATCACTCCCGTACACAACTAGTGTTTTTACCGGGTACGTTAAACAGCACCTCCTACATCAACAACATCATTCAGCCCGTTGTTGTGCCATTTGTAAGGTTCGGTCCATCGTGGTGTTTTCCAGCAAGATAACGCACGCCCACACACGGCACGTGCAACGCAACATGCACTTCAGGGTGTGAGACAACTTCATTGGGCTGCACGTTCACCGGATTTATCCCCCATTGAGCACGTGTGGGATTTTATGGTACAACGACTTATCCGGTCTGCACGGCTCGCCACGACCATCCCCGATTTACGCGTCCAGGTTGAGGATGCTTGGAACTCAATACCCCAAACTTACATCCAACATCTGTAAGACAGACTCCATGCCAGAATTGCACAGTGTGACGCAGTTCATGGCGGTTCAACCTCGTACTAACCATGTTACATGGAAATGTTATTTTTCAGTTTACCAGCAAATACAGCTGTATTTTGCCACAATGTTTTGATCACGTTATCCTCTGTATTCCGTTATTATGCTGTATAAATTTCGTTGGTATCAGACTTCTCCTTCTTGGTGTTCTTTTTTCACTTTCCGCCACTGTATGTCAAATAAAAAAACAATAAAAATACAAATTTTGGCTAAAATTATTGACCGGGCAAGGGCCCTAGTGGCCCTGGCAGTTCCGCCGCCACTGGCTGTATGTGTTATGTGAAAACACAAATTTTTCCGAGACGGAAATCGAACAGGCGCCGCCTCACTTCGAAGTAAGTTTCTTTCCCAACTAAGCCACACGGACTGAATGTATCGCCGTAGATTTGTCATCTTGACACGTGATTTACCTCTGCAGTACGTCAAATTATCTCCCTATTTTTTTTTTTTTTTTTTAAGCGAAGGATGAATTTTCATTCACTCTAGATGATGTATGGAACAAACATCATGCATTTTTCGAAGAACCCAACGGTGGCGTGCATTCATTTTTTCGTTCGGGCGCCATTGTGAAAACACAAGTTTATCCGTGACAGAGATCGAATTCGCGCCCCCTTCCCCATCACTCCGGAGTAAGTTGCTCTCCCAACTAAGCTACGAACACGGAAGATATCGCTGATACAGATTTGTCGTCTTAACACGTGCTTTACCTCTGTAGTTTGTCACAGTTGCTCAGTTGCTTAACTATAGTAGTGGCTCACATTTACATTCAGAAAATCTGGGGACTGGCTACTAATACGGATTTTCTTTCAGAATTTTTCCAATTAAAAGAAAAAACAATTTTTTTTACTCATTTTCATGCCGGACTTAGATACGGATGTCCATAATGACCAATGACTCGTTGCCACTGGAAACGGAATTTATAATCACAAATAACATGTACGAACACTAAAAATAGATAAAGAAAGATCTGCCTTTTTTTTATATATTCACTTCTTCACAAATAACACAAGAAAAATTAATTGAATGCCACGAAACTCTAATTATGGAAAGACGAAGTTAAGGGAGGGGGAGGGGATAGACAGCAGTTAGAATTATTAAAATTTTCTTCGCTAATTTGCTGTACGTGTTTTCGGTTGTGTGCCTCTTGGCCGCTACTGAGCTTTGCGCTAGATAACTCCAGTCATGAGTGTAGTCTTGTCCCAAAATTTAGGGGCGAAGCGGACGGTTGTTACGGTTAAACAAAATATTTCACGTAGTCTTTCCCTCCCTACCTACCTCCCCCGTCTCTCAAATAAACGCAGGAAGTCAGAGAGGGTGATCGTAGCCTCAACAAATCTGATAGAGCTTGAATAGTTATGGTGCAGTTGTTCAATTACCGATTTTAAAATATTTAAGATAAAAGTAACTTAACTTATTTAAAGAGTGAAATTTATCAAGAAATTCGAAAAAAAGCTGCAAAATAAAAAAATATATATACTTTGCGTATTGTGCTCAGTTATTGTTTCTTATATATCCTTAATTGAATCTTTATAATCTGTCATGACTAGTTCACTTCATAACTAGCTCACGAGATATAAAATAAAGATACAGAAGATTCTTATCTTCTGTGTCTTTTTCTTATATCTTGTAAACTAGTTATGAAAAGGATAGATACAGCGAGCAACAACACAGACATTTTAAAAGAAGAATATTTGAAGTCACAGAAGAATCGCAACAGAAACAAAATCAGTAACTTGATGGACATCATGTATTCGTTCAGACGAGAAATGATTTACCATGAAGTTCCCATCGAAAAATAAGTATAAGAGTATCTGTTGTTCTTCAACTCTGAGCAGCAGCTAAAAGAATTACACAGATTCGCTGTAGTTAATGTTAAAGAAACAGTTTTTTTCTGCAAAGTATGTTTGCGTATGGGCCAAAAATTATTGAAATTAAAAAAAAAAAAAAAGACTAGAATATTACTCATTGGAAAGGCCTTCGAACCTCTGACATGCAATAAAGAATGAGACGCAGCGAAAGCAACGCTTCAAACTTTACCACCTCCAATGAGAATGAAAACAACCTTTGTGGCCAGCGGTTATTCTCACTGTGGTTAACGGTGAGAAGATCGACGAACAGAGGTGATAATTAAATGACATGTCATAAAATAGGAGGGTCACTCTGGGTCTGCTGATTGTATAAGACATCCGGAGCAAACTAGGATTATTATTTAGGAAGGATACAATGCCGAAGGGTAGAGGTTCAGAGCTCGGACCATGTCCCTCCCACCCACATCATCTAGCAAATCCCATTTCCACATGCGATTACATTACACACATTGGTATGAAGACAAAAATAACCTCACAACGATACATTTGGTATTAATAAAATGTAGTGCTCATTTTTTCTGAATTTTAATTTAAATTCTAAAAATAATGAGCTTTGGAAATCGAAAAATTAGCCAAAAGTTCAGGGGACTTGTTCCCGGTCCCCATACAATTCTAAGAGCGAATAATCAATCAGTCAATCATATGGAAAAAATTTCCTCAAGTGAAAGTTTCGAGAGAAACTTATTATGGCCTTCATCCTGAAGTGAATGCATCTTGGGTAGGCCTTTATTTTGAAATGAATACAGCAAGAATCGCAGTTGCGGATAACGGTATGCTTTAGTTTTTCGCCTTTCATGCTTTTCCATACTGGAGAAAGCATAAAAGACGAATACATGTTTTTTCACGTGGTCCTACAGCATGCACTGGGAAACTTTAATGTTAATTTCCACTACAGACTTTCTGGTGTCGAATCGTTTTTATTGCACAGCAGAAGCGTAACTAGGGCGGGGCTGCCCCGGGCGCAGCTCGAAAGGGCAAAAAAAAAAAAAAAAAAAAAAAAAACACTGCTTGCAGTCTGATTAAAATTGCAATTGTAACTTTTACACCAGCTTCTGGTATACTTAAAATTCGAACTTCTTCCTCAAAATGGGCAGAGCGTTCTAGTTGTCCACATTTAGGAACGAAGGAGCGATTATATGGCCCGTTGAACTAAAGAACTACAGGGGATGGACAACGAAACTGAAACACGTGTGTTTAGGACACAACAATTTATTAGTACGGTGTAGGGCCTCTTTTGGAAACCAATATAGTTGCAATTTGTCGTGGGAAGGACCGATACAAGTCCTGTACAGTGGTCAGAGGGATTTGAAGACTTCCTCTTGCAGAAAAGTGGCCAGTTCACGACATGATGCTAGTGGAGGAAAACATATCCTGACTCGCTCCTCCAGAACACCCCAGAGTGGCTCAATAATGTTCAGGTGATTGTGCAGGCCATGACAGATGTTCAACCTTATTTTCATGCTCAGTAAACCACTCTTACACCAGTTTGGCTGTGTGCGTCGGTGCGTTCTCATCCGGATACACAGCACCACCTTCAGGGTACAATGTTCGAACCACTGGGTGTGCCTGGTCCTCCAGAATTGTCCGATAGTCCTTGGCAGTGATGTGCCCCTCAAGAGCAATCAGCGGCCAACAGACTGCCACAATATTGCTGACTAAACCATCACCAATCCACCCCCGTGCTTCACTGTGGGCAATAAACAGTCTGGGTGGTAAGCCTGTGAGGGATGTCTCCACACGTAGACACTCCCGCTTGTGGGAAAGACAGTGAAGAACGATTCATCGGAGAACAATCCACATCTCACGTTGTCCAACGTCCACGATTTTCGCTGCTGGAACCACTGCAACCGGCGTTTGGCATTCTCACTGGTGATCCAGGGTTAGGCGATAGCAACACAATCGTGAATGTTGACCTGGTGATGCTCCCGACGAACAGTTTTGATGGGAACAGGTGAGTCTCGGTACGTATTAAACTCTGTGGTGAGTTGGGCAGCTGTGGTTTTATGTTTTTTGGCTACCATCCGTGTTAGCACCCGGACGTCCCTGTCAGACAGCTTCCTCTTATCTCAAGAGTTAGTCCTATTGGATGTGGTTCTTCCCTCTTGCTGGTACGCCGACATGACCCTGGATACCGTGGCTCTCGATACACCACAAAGACTTGCTGTCTTGGACGCAGATGCACCGGCGAGACGCCCGCCAATAATCTGTCCTATTTGAAACTCGGATATGTCTCCCATTATGTTGTGTGAATCGCACCTTTTGACGTCCAGCTGTGCCACTGCTCTCCTAATGAAACCTTCACACTCTGTCTGGTTAATCGACATCGAAATACCGTATTTACACGAATCTAACGCGCACCTGACTTCTCAGCTACGAAAAGGCGTATTTTTTCTTAGTACTCATATACTAAGATGCAAGAAAACTCGAAAGAAATGCACACTTATAAAATTTATGAAATATGGTAATTCTTGAATTTATTTAAATTCCACATTATTCCAAATTATGCATTGCTCACAGACATCTCTCCATCTACATCCTCAGATATTTCACTTCACGAATCTTCATTGCTGCTGTCGGCTGTGGTTTCACTGCTGGATTGTTCGAAGATAGCGTCGTCTTCAGTGCCATCCATCGCATTGGAAATGCCGCACTTCAGAAAAGACCGCTTAACTAAGTCATTACGAATGAACTCCCAGACATCTACAATCCATTTTTCTACTACAGAGAGTGAATCCATGCAGTTTTTGTCAGTTCTGTGTCTCCCGATGTAAGCCACGCATTATAGCGTGGTCGAATTGCTGCTTTAAAAGGCCTACTTATGCAGACACTAAGGGGCTGAAGATGGGAAGTCATTCCTCCAGGCACAACAACTAGATCGGTTCTGTTTTCAACAATCCAGACTTTCACTGAGTTGGTTACATGCCCCTTGAATAAATCCAATAGAAGCATGGACCGCAGTCGCCCCGCACATTGTCGTCGAAACCAAATTTTTTGAAGCCAATCATTTACCAGTTCTTCGGTCATCCAGCCATTTTCTTGAATTCTGACATGAATTTTCTAAAGAAAATCCTCTTTATTCGGAAATGTTTTTCTCTTGGAAATTACATACGGTGGTAGCTTGTTCCCATCGGCGGTAATGGAAAGCATGACCGTCATTCGGAGCTTCTCGTTTCCTGTTGTTACCACTTTAACTTGCTTTGCACCAATACTTTCTACAGTGTAATTTGATGGCATATCAAAATACAATGGTATTTGGTCAGCATTCCCAATCTGGCTTAAAGCATGGTGCCCTTGCTTTCTTACTGATATGACGTACTTGAGAAAACTTCAAACAGAAGTCATCGCTCTTTTCACGCTTTTATAAGTGAGTCATGGAAAAACCCAAGTGACGTGTTGATGTTCCTGGTCCTTGTCACTTGTCTGTATTAACTTGAGAAAACTGTATAGCTTTTCTTTAAAGTCAGATGGCATTCTCTGACATATTGAAGTACGCCGCCTCACAGAAAATCCTTTTCTTTTCATAAAACGGCAAATCCATTCTCTCGAAGCAGTGAACCTTGCATTGGATCTAAGTTCACGATAAATTGCTCATACTTTTGCCTGCAGAATTTCTACAGTAACAGGAAAACCTGATGCACGCTGCTGCTTCACGAAATGATGTAGAGGATCGTCAATCTCGGAAAATCTACCCGTCTTAGGTCCCGAGGACGTCTTTCTTGTTTTGAAGCACTGATTCAGCTTTTCCTTTTGCTTCCTCCAAAGCCTTACATTCACTTCTAAAACTCCATACTCCCTAAAACAAGCGCGAATGCCATTTTTCTCTGCTTAGGCAACCAACTGTAGTTTAAACTTTGCTGGATAATGCTGCCGTTTAGAACACATCTCTGGACATTATACTTCACGTTTAAGTAACAAAATGCAGTGTTTCTTTCAGAGAACAATACTATGAGAAAAGTTACTGTCCGTATTTTATATCTTTGGTCGAAGCTTCTCAACGAATGTAGAAGATTGGGGAAAGCTGGAGATTGTTGGTGGCCATAGCAACAGTCAGACGCTCAGAAGAAATTCCATCCGCTGGCGCGCTGCAACGACGACGTCCTAGATAGTCAGGCATTTGCGAGACTCCCGATGCAGGTATTTGTCACCGATTCTCACGCGCACCCGGATAAACAGGTTCGATTTTGGAGGGAAAAGATGTGCTTTAGATTCGAGTAAATACAATAGATGCCGGCTGGCCTCCAGATAGCACGCACAGCGGCGTGACACGTGGGGTACTATTTGCGCAGGTGTTTCAGAGTCGTTGTCCACTACATGTACTGCCTTCGTCAACAACAGTGGGGCCCTCAGTTTTTCTTTAGCTGGATGGACTATACGAATGTTGCAAGATAAGGATGTTGTTCATATCGTGGAAGATTCTCTGCGGGGATATTCGAGGCTGCAAGCCACTACTACCAGCTAAATTCGGTCCATTTGATGTGGTAGCGAAGGTCCGAAATCCCAAGCAGTTGCGGAAAGCTACAGAAACAATCGCAGTCTGATTGTGCCTCTCGCGGAATAAATAAAATATGTGGAATTTCATGCAACATTAGTTACCGCGTAGGGAGTACATTATTACAGAATGAAATTAAATGCTCATGCCGCTGAACTCTCAATGAAACGAGTTTGATTTACGACTGGCCCCTCCTGTACTACTGCTTTGAGACACTATGCAGGGTTACAAGGAAAGTCCTTGATCAGGCCAATATCTCTCGAACTATTGCAGTTAGCGATTTACTTCTTGTGTAGTTGTATAGGAAACCCCTATGACGCACACAATAACACCACGAAGGATCCTCTCGCCCCTGGGGAGGGGTTGATAGGGCACGTAGGGCAAAAAAAGTCAGTTACAAACTTGTTCAGCGAGGCAAAAATAGTACATAAATGTTTTTGTCCCATAACAGAAAATGGAAGGGGACTCTCTAAATGCGAAAAAAGCGGAAACCTACCTGAGTCTCTGTGTCCGAAGCATATTTGCATGGATTTCAAATGTGCTTTCTGCTCCGTCGTCAGAATACAAAAATGATATGCATGATCGGTATGCCAACACTTCGTGAACTAGTGACGGGAAGTCGAAAGCTTTGCCACGAACGCAAGTCAATTAGATGTGCATACAGTTTTCCTATTGGATGAGTGTTTCGCCCCTTTATGCTATTTCTCCTTGTCTCAGTGTATTTTTACTGTATTGGACATCAAAGTCTGATATTAAATATGTCAAGGAACTGCGTTTTATTTCAGAACAGGAACTGTTGATACGGTTTCTAGGAAAATTTTTCCTTTGTGCTCTCATTCATTTAGAACTTACCAGTTTAGATAAGTTCTGAGTAATAAGTTCTTGTCTAAATACCGTGCTGTTGCTTCCGGATGTTGTGATTTTCTTGAGGCCACAATCCCGGTCCCCTTCCATCTTTTTTTATGGGACAAAAACATTTATGTACTATTTTTGCCTCGCTGAACAAGTTTGTAATTGGCTTTTTTGCCCCATCTGCAAAGGGAGGCGCGATAGCCCCCTCAACCCCCAAACGGAGGCGAGGGGATCCCTCGTGGTGTTATTGTGTGCGACATAAGGAGTTTCCTATACAACTGCACAAGAAGTAAATCGCTAACTGCCATAGTTCGTGAATCATTGGCTTTATTAAGGACTTTCCTTGTAACCCTGTATATCCTTCGTCGATTAGAAAAAAAACGTTCATTTTTGTGGAAATTCTTAGTTAGCGTGTTTTTAATTTTTGATCTAGTAACCATGTAATGGGCTATCTCAGTATCTATGTTCTCGTCACAATGAAAAAAAAGAAACAGAATATGAAGCATAGACGTGCTATGACAGACCACAATTTTTACAAGAAACGTTTGCCGATTTGCAGTCATTTCATTGTGTTTTAAATTTATTGCTCGATGATGAGGTGCAATTATTTATGAATTGAACTTAGACATCAACACAAACAAATGTCGAACGGTAGCTCATGAGAAAAGGTGACGAAGCCATTCCTGTGATTTGTATCCTGTCAACCATGAGGGGCCATTAGCATAACGCAAAACCTTCATGTTAACCAGAGCTCTCAACGAGGATATTAACTGGAAACACATGTATTTGTTCTCTTGTTCTCGTGGTTGACTGCGCATGTTGCTAGGCATTTCCAGACATCTAGCAATTCAAATCAATCGAGACACGAGACTAATGATTTGCTCCAAAGATTTTGCTAACTTTTCTTGACCCACTGAACCATTTCGACGGGCGTTTTGTCGAATCTTTTGTGTAAACATTGAGGGAA
The DNA here is from genome assembly GCA_039090855.1 of Macrothele yani. Lineage (NCBI taxonomy): Eukaryota > Metazoa > Arthropoda > Arachnida > Araneae > Macrothelidae > Macrothele > Macrothele yani. Next base: position 4,602,177 of record CM077009.1, read on the forward strand.
TAGCATTTCCGCTACACATCAGTTGCGCCAGTTGTGTTTTTCGGAGCAGCTAGTCGGACTTTCTTTCCCCGGCGTGAGAGAAGACACTGTTTCCAGCCGTATTAGGCAGAAGTGTTTTTTACGCCCACCCAATTTTCTCTCCCACAGCTTCTCGGCATTGCTACACATGCCGTCGGCACCATTTGCGGAAGGCAGGTCAAGCGTATCCCTATAAATGCTCTTTTACTGTCTGCCACTTTTGCAAGGAGTTCAGCCGCAGAGGTCAGAGGCCCTGTTGGTGTTAGTGGGGAAAAAATTGAGTTAATGAAGAGGCCTTCGGATGCATTATCCAATTACTGGAAACTCAATTAACATTTCGCGCGGGGTGATAAATTAATGCTCATAGGTGTTATCTGTTTGAGTAGGCCTTCAGGTAGATGCATAGAATTTTTTTTTTTGTTGTTGTTGGATTGGAAGTTTAACGACCACCGTGAGCAACGCAATGGGCTATAAGCAGTCGCCAGTCCCTAATTTAGGGTCACTGGTTCCAGGAAAGGGAGAGAGCCAGTGCCTTAAGACAAACACAACATCCATGCCTCACCGGGATTCGAACCCGGACCCCTTTCGGACGAATGATCAAAGGCCATCGCTTAGACCACTGCGCCACCGGGGCCGCAGGTGTGGTTCTCTCATGCAGCTGGCTCTATTCCTTCCCTGCTGGAACAAAAAAAAAAAAATAGAATTTCTGACGCACTTTTTTTTTTGTTCTTAGTTTTCTGATCAATCAACCTCTTCTTCAAAACTGAAGAAAAAATTATTTGTATTTCATTACATGAAGTGACATTGCATTTCACTTCCTCAGCAACCGCTTCCACGAAAAGTTCACTTAACCGAATTTTTCGTTTTACCGGCAAGTCATTTTATCGAAAGGTTTGTTTCATCTTAAAAGATTATTTCATTGGAGTTTCAACTTATCAAAGAATATGTGTTTTCCTAAAAGCATAGCGCCGACTATGGGGACGCGGAGGTGAATCTTACTCCTCCAAGGATTTTACTGAGGGGGAGGTGGCGATGCTCACCCAATATTTTTCGTCCTGTTTAATTAAACAATCGCTTTAACCTCATAAGGTGGACCAAGGGATATTTTCCGTCCTGTTTAGTTAAAGAATCGCTTTAGCCTCATAAGGTAGAGCAAGGGATATTTTTCCACCTGTTAAAATACATAATCGCTTTAACCTCATAAGTTGGACCAAGGGATATTTTTCGTCCTGTTTAATTAAATAATCGCTTTAGACTCATAAGATGGACCAAGATATATTTTTCGTTGTGTTTAACTAAGTAATCGCTTTAGACTCATAAGGTGGACAAAGGGATATTTTTCGTCCTGTTTAATTAAGTAATCGCTTTAGCCTTATAAGGTGGACCAAGCCATATATTTCGTCCTGTTTAGTTAAACAATCGCTTTAGCCTCATAAGATGGACCAACGGATATTTTTCGTCCTGTTTAATTAAATAATCGCTTTAGCCTCATAAGGTGGACCAAGAGATATTTTTCGCTGTGTTTAACTAAGTAATGGCTTTAGACTCATAAGGTGGACAAAGGGATATGTTTCGTCCTATTTAATTAAGTAATCGCTTTAGACTAATAAGGTGAACCAATCCATATACAGCAATTAAACAATCTCTTTAGCCTCATAAGATGGACCAACGGATATTTTTCGTCCTGTTAAATTAAGTAATCGCTTTAGCCTTATAAGGTGGACCAAGGGATATTTTTTGTCCTGTTTATTTAAATAATCTCTTTAGCCTCATAAGCTGAGGACAAAGTGCTTTATTTCCAAAAAAATAATAAATAACAAAATAAGTAAACTTTTCCCCGTATTCAACATTGCTGATTTGAAGAGAAATTAGATTGCCAGCCCCGTATTGTGTTTGATGTGTTCTCGTGATATGTAGTAAATGTTTAAAACAATTATCAAAAATAAAATAAATAAAATTACAGAAACATATAATTCCTGGCGCCTTAATTTATCTAATTCTTCTTATTATTTTTTTGCGCTTCTTGTTCTTTGTTTAAGTAACCCAGCTAATTTCTCATTTTTTAAATAAACGTTTGGAAATAAAATCTCTCTGGATGTTTTTTTATAAAATCAGAGGCTGAATTTGATTTTTAAAAATATTAATATTCGGCAAAAAAATATTTCTGTTTCCTCGTTCATTTGCTGATGACCAATTAGAATTGCGTTTTAAAATATACGTCGAATCTCGCAGTTTATCTTTTCCCTCTCCCGTTTTGAAAATTTTCCTCCTGCCAATGGAAGAGACGTTCCCCTTTCCCGTGTCATCTCTTCATGCTTGCCCCCCCCCCCATCCCCAATAACTTGGTGAAGTCGGCGCCCCTGACTTAAAGGATACATTGGGATGCAGTTTTCTCAGATTAAAGAGGCGCCCTATTTTGGTTCTTCCGTCCAATTATCTTCCATGGAATTATTGAAGAGTTTCGTTTCCATAATTTTCCTGAAACAGATTGTTAAGATGTAGACCTAAGGATATCACTTCCGGCAAGGCGTATAGAGTGATTTAGGTTCGCTTTTTAAGTTTTGATTGCCGCCCAGGTGGCGCAGTGGTCTAAGCAATGGCTTATGAACCTTCGCTAGAGTTGGGTCCGGGCTCGGACACCTGTATTCGATGCAATGGACAATATTTGGAAAAAAGATGACCACTTCCTTGATTATTAAGGTACACATATTTTTCTTTTTTATAGAAACATTCTCAGTTGTTTTGGGGCAACCCTTGTATTTAGAATGGCGTAACTCATAAAGGTTGTTTCGCAGGTATGAACACCCTAATCCCTCCTCCAAGTTTAGCATATACTTTTCATGCATAAAATGCATAAAAAATTCATATTTCATTAAATTTTCTTTATACAGTATTTCTCACAAACACGAATGTATCGTGGGTTCTCAGACTGTCTATGTAAAACTATTTTGATGCCCGCAGACTGCATAAGAGGTATGTATCTATTGCAAAGGTTTAGTATTAATGGGAGCTAACATATCACTTTACCTCCCGTTAATGGGAGCTGAAGTTTTTGTATGCATTCCAAATACATTGTTTCACGGAATTCTCTTACTCGTCTTGAATCTGTAATAAAATAGTGCTTCCTGACGATTTCGCGAAGAGAGAAAATGTTTGGATTTGCAAGCAAGGCAGTACACTTTTTTTTTTTTTTTTTTTTTTTGCTGAAATAAACTAGTTCGCTAAAATTACCTTTAAGTTAGGTCAAATTATCGGTGAAGTGATTTTTTCGATGAAAAAACCCATCGGTACAATGAATCTTTCGGTCAATAAAGTTCGATGAAGTGAACTTTTCTGTAAAATGGCCGACATTCATTAAAAGATAGGCATTCCCAATAAACTACAAATAATTTGTTACGCATAGCATAATTCTGCAGTCATAATTTTTCAGAATGAGTTAAATTACTACGAATATCCAATATTCTAACAATTGTGATATACGAAAGTATACACTATTCGAGTTGTTCCGGTATTTAAAAATATTAAAAATATTCAGAAACAGTTATCGAGAAAACAGTAATCCTTTATTGATAAATTACATGCATTATAGAATGGGGTTGGAAAAGGATTATGATTGAAGTTGAGAGCTTCAGAGTGCGGAACAGTTAAAAAAAATACGATAATTTTAGTATGTTTGTCATAAACGACGTTTATGCTATCGCTTTTTTACGCTTTCCAACAGTAGGTTGAAGAAGCGTATATGCTCAAGCTTTGTTCGTCCGTCTGTCTGTCTGTCCGCAGGATAACTCGCGTAAAAATGTTTCGATTTCGATGAAATTTTAGAATGTAGTAGGAGACAACCAGGAGAGGAACGCTATTGAAAATGGGTGAAATGGGGTCAAAGGTCAGGACATAGGAGCGGGATCCATTCCATCGCCTTTATGCGTCATAACTTAAGTAAAAATGCTTCTATTGCGACGAAACTTTAGTATGTTGTTCTGGAGGTATACTGAACCAATTCTGTTTAATGTCATCGAAATGGGGTGAAAGTTCAGGGCACAGGAGCGAAATTTATTCCACAGCCGTTATCCTCATAACTTGAGTAATGATTTCTGGTATGTTGGAAAGCGTATCATAATCAATGCATTGCATGATTTTACTAACTAGTTAAAGAAGCTTGGAGTTGCAATCAGAATGATGTGTGAAATATAACTGTAGTCACGTCACTTTGAAAGCTTGAAAGTCTCAGAAGAGACAACTGTAAAGACGTAGTCATCAGCCTATCAAAAATGTGTCTCGACTTTTGTGTTTAATTCTCATCCGACAAAAAGATCGCGGTGAGGATCCAATCAAATCTTTCAATGATTTGTCATACCTGCTTTGCCTTATTTTGTTCACTTTCGAGGTTCAACATCTAAAGTGAGCATTTAAAGCTCCTGCAAGCAATACTCCATCCCTGATTCAGGGCTACTACTTCCAGGTATAGGACAGAGCCAATGCTGTCAGACAGGCATATCACTCATGCTTCATCCGGAACTACAGCCCAAGCCCACCTTGGACCATTGGCCGGAAGCCCGCGCATCAAACCACTCAACCACTGCTGGGGCAGCCTTCGCCTTATTTGTCCAGATATTTACGCCGCACAGCAGTATAGAACAGTACCGTATGTTTCGCCTCCTTTGAAGCGTTTCATGGAAATTTTCCCCGTTCGTCCAGTTAAGCATGTGATATGTTCTGTTGGTATCATTTAACAGAACAGCTATCAGTTTGTTATGCACAAAGCGCACTTCAAGCTCAGTTTGTCATACGACGTCGCTGCCAACTTCAAGTCCAGTAGCCGCTCCTGTGGCACAGTGGTCTAAGCGATGGCTTCTGATCAAAAGGGGTCCGGGTTCGAATCCCGGTGAGGCATGGATCTTGTGTTTATCTTACGGTACTGGCTCTCACCCTTCCCTGGAACCAGTGGCCCAAAATTAGGGACGGGTAACTGCTTATAGCCCATTGAGTTGCTCACGGTGGTCGTTAAACCTCCAATAAAACAAAACAAGTCCAGTACCTTCTGTCTAAGCTAAGTGAAACAAATACCATTTTAAGACACGCTGAATTCCAAAAGTCTCCGGGCTTAGAGCCTGTGCATTTAATCTCTCTGTGGTATCATGCTAATTGTGTTATCTTGCTGATTGTGATTTCGCAATACTTGGGTCGTTGCCATCGAGGACCTTGTTAAAATGAAAATATTGATCAAAAACTCAGCGTTACCTTAATTTCGTTGTCAACAAATATATAGTACAAACAACTCTATCTTTTATTCAAATTTTCCCGTCTAATGAACGCCTTAACTCTCAGAAAAACTCGGTGTTTTCAATTAAATAGTCCTATAGTTTATCTCCTAACTATTTAAATCTTTATTTCAATTTTTCATTCAGCGTACCAATACCAGATACAGTTTTACTTATTATTTTCTGTTTCTTTCTTGCTTGGTTGATCTTGCGAGGTATAACGTTATGGTGATGACCAAACAGCTCCTAAGTGAGAGACTCTGCCTCCAGATTTGCTATCATCTCCATCTCCTCCGCATGTCATTCTCCGCTTCTGTGTTCCTGCTTTCTGTCAATGTGGACTTTGACATAAGTTTGGATATAAGCTCATGAACCATAACATTACGGAAGTCTATCTGATGGCGTTCGGAACCTCTTTTGCAGCGATAACCGCACGCACACAGCGTGACATCGACTCCGTTAGACCACTGAAGCTGTATGTACTCAGTTATTATGCAACATTTAGACAGAATGACAGTCCGGAGTTCAACACTGAGCGAGATATTGGCGTGAAGAGACGAATGCTGCATTTCACTGCATCCCACAAGGGTTCAATGGGATTCAAGGCGGAGGAATTTGGCTGCTAGAGGAGTACACGAAATGCTTGGACATGATCTTCGAACCATTTCTGAACAGTGAGAGCGCCGTGGCAGAAATCGTTGACTTCTGAAATAATTTATTGTCATCCGAACACACGGTTTCCTTGGAAGGCAACACTGTTTCGAAACAATACATAGGTAGGATCTGCCCGTCAGGGTGTATTGAAAGAGAAAAGGTTAACCTAATGATGTTCATCATCCAAAAGTGCAATTTGGTTGCACTTATTCAATCGCGTAACGTCAAGTGCTGTCCACCTGCATGTTGCAGCTGGAACCTGGATTCGTCGGAAAAAGTTATTCTTTCCCAGTCATGTAATGCCCAATCACGATGTTTCTGTGCCACCTTGTTGTAGGGCTGTTCGCTGGTTACTTTCAGTGCCCTGTCGAGTAGGTTCGTCAGTCCTTTGCTTGCAAAGAAATTTAGCAGTCCCGGAGTTTTAGCGATATTTCCCCACATGACGAAAAGAATCAGTTACTAGCAAAGTGAAAACTCTCTGTTCTGCATAGGTGCTCTTTATTAAATGCTTATGTGGGGAAGGTCACGTATCAGCTTTGTCCTGATTTCTTATTGTTATTTTCATTATTTACACGTTGACCTCTTTCTGCTTATTCTGTTTTCTTCCTCTGTTACCCCGCTAATAAGTTCCTCATTACAAACTTCACTTTTCCTGGGCATCGGACATTCAACCAATCTCCAACGAGCTTAGAGACACAAAGTGCAGGAGGAGCTGCGGCTGTCGGTTAGGAAAGAAAGGTATTCGAACAGGGCGACGAGTCTTTAGGCTAATCCGCAAGAGCGTCCGTTTGATTGTACACTATATTGACAAAAGTCACCGGACACCCCTTCAAAAGCAAATGAACGGATCCACTGCGTTGTTAAGGTGCGCGGTACAGCTGCAAACGGTATAAAAACAAGCATGTAGCTGACCGCGATCATATCGCACTGTGAGGTTAAGTGAAAATGTCGCGGCGGGAGAGAACTGACTTTGAAAAAGGAAAGATTGTTGGGTGTTATATTAGTGGGTTGTCCATACGAGAAACCGAGAGGCCTTTAAACATACCCAAGTCAACTGTTTTGGATGTACTGAATAAGTGGAAGACACATGGTATGTCTGAAGCAGCAAAACGTACCGGCAGACCAAAGAAAATCAGTGATAGAGGACGTCGAAGCCTTAGGATAGTCGTTACAGCTAATCGACGGAGTACTGCACAACACTTCAGTGTGCAGGTGAGTAAAAATGCAGGAGCCTCGGTATGTACAAGTACCATTCGCAGAGAACTTCATTCCATGGGTTGCCGTGGTCATGCGGCTGCTCATAAGCCTTTAATCTCCACTCGGAATGCTATTCGTATTTTAGCATGGTGTAAAGAACATTTATCATGGACCATAGATCAATGGAAACGGGTCCTATGGACTGATGCATCCAGATACACGTTCCATCAGTCTGATGGCAGTGTGCGGGTATGGCGGCAGCCGAGGGAACGCTGTTTAACACAGCGGACAGTGTACTCGCGTGGCGGTGTTTTTCGTGGTATGGTCCCGGCCCATTAGGTATCGTGGACAAACCTGTTAACCAGCACGTCTACCTCAATATTCTGGATAATTATGCCCTACCAACTATGTGTTAATACTATCAAACTGAGCCTTGTTGGTACCTGCAGGATAATGCACCGAGCCGTAAAGAAAGGACTGTTACGGCGTGGTTTGACGATAATTCCGTATGGTGTGTAGACTGTCCAGCACGGAGCCCTGATCTTAATCCCATAGAGTACCTATGGGGTGAATTAGAGCGCCTCATAAGAAGTTCGGAACCAAAGCCTACTACTAAGGAACAGTTAGCGGTAGCATTATGTATTGAGTGGAAGTGCATACGTATCGCTGTGTTCCGAAACCATGTCGAAAGCATGTCTCGAAGGGTCAGTGCATGCATTAAAGCCAAAGGTGGATCGACATCGTGCTAATGTGTGTCAATAAATGCTATCTTGTATTTCTTTTCTAGGTGTCCGGCGACTTTTGTCAATATAGTGTATGTTCGGAAGCATGTCTCTGCTCGCCCTGGTCGTACTCTAGTTCGGTCGCAATGTGCCAATATGGGCTCACATTGACTGTCAATGAGTGATGGACTTCCATTTCCGCTACACTTTCACTGCGCAGTTCACAGCCAACAATGCCTGCTGTTGCTGAGCTGCTGGACCTGCCTTTCTCGAGCCTAAAATTCCTGTTCAAAGTCCTTCCCAGCTTAGGGGTCGTTTATAAATTCGCGTTCTAAGTCCTTCCCTTTCCTCATCGCACGGGTTCCGTTCTGGCAAACTGGCACGCCCCTACCATGCCGTTTATACATGTATATTCCGAGTCGTTCGGTGACTTCTGGGAGGCGTCCTATCCCGAAGAAGGGGTTGCCCATTAATGTACATAGTGGTTGTATTAATATTGGCGTGCATGCTGTTATTATTAAATGTGTTCAGAAACGCAAGAGTGCTTTGGTATGCTTTGTGGAAGAGATCATTTTAAAATTCTTGTGGGAGATCGGATTTAAAGTAATCTAGAGCTAAATCCAGCTGTGTAAAGCCTTACACTTTTTAACCTTTTTAGTTTCTGATTCGTTGCGCAACCTACAAACGGGTTATTTTGTTGTGATTTGTGACAGAGTTCAAATTCGTCCGCCCTCTTGATATGCAGAACGCGACGGAATGTACAGTTGCCATACCTGAGATGTTTCTTTCTATGTAGGCTGCGGGTTTCGTCTAGGAGAAATTAATTCACACAGATGTGTGAGGTCATTGCCTTATGAATCATGGAAGGTTACGTGATTGGCCTTTTTAAGCAGTTCTGGTGTCATAGTGTGAAGGCCTTCCTGATCAAATTAACTACAGCATTTCACAAGACTGGTATTTGCCATTGGCATATGAACGGAATAGTACTTAATGAGTCTGAAGAAATTGGCTTGTCTGCTTTCCCTTTTAAAAGAGTTGGCTGGCATTTCAGACGGGCTGTTATGACGTCCCATAATCAATTTGTCTACGATGTAATTTTTTTTATTCAATAAGCTCTGTTGAATTGCAAATATTCAGGGTGACAGCTTCTAATTCTATCCAACTTTTTTCCCATTAAATCTGGATGATCAATGAGAGCTATTTTTATCTTACGTGTTACTTCAAAGAGAACACTCGAATCATATGCTTTTGAAATGTGTCACTGAAAAATTATTCTGAAGTATCGTTTTTAATTACATTCTGGCAGCGACGACATCTCATTTGCAAGCTCAAGAGATTTGTCTACTACTGCATTCTTGCTCCCCTTCCTCGTTATTCAGAAATATTCTCAAGCTACGATTTTAGTTTGTCTTCTTCTCTTTTGTTTATCTCCAGTTTTCCAGGAGATTTTTGAAGTTCCTGGATCGCACTGGGAGTCCAAAGAACATGCAGATTCAGAGAAGTTTTGCGCCAAAACAGTTCTGTAAGCAAGATAAAATGTCACCCTCAAATAAAAGTAAATCTTTTTCTTTTAGTAGAAGTTCAGTCTATAAATACATATATTTGAACAATAAAAAAGATAGGCGATGTATATTAGGACAAAGCTCTCTATATAGTACTGGTGCACACGTTGTAGTATATGAGCCCAGAAAAGACAAGTTGACTTCGATGACAATGGAATATTTATATCTGAACCTAAGAATATTTCTCCATGTACAATATACACTGACGGAAAAAAAAAATCCCAACACCACGAAAAATAGTTGTAGAGGAATAAAATGGCGGCAATACATTTGTAAAGGTAACATATTTAATCGATTAAGGTTTCAAGATCACAGCTTATTGTAAGCGCGAGAAGAGCCATTTTAAATGTGAAATGCTAGTACATTAATAACCGGTGTAACCGCCAGAATGTTGAATGCAAGCACGCAAACGTTCGTGCATTGTATCGTACAGGTGCTGGATGTCAGTTTGTGGGATGGAGTTCCATGCCTGTTGCACTTGGTCGGTCAATACAGGGACGGTTAATGCTGGTTGGGGGTGACGCTGGAGTTGTCGTCCAATGATGTCCCATACGTGTTCGATTGGTGAAATATCTGGTGATCTAGCAGGCCACGGCAACATGTCGACACTCTGTAGAGCATGGGTTACAACAGCGGTATGCGGGCGAGCGTTATCCTGTTGGAAAACACCCCTGGAATGCTGTTCATGAATGGCAGCACAACAGGTTGAATCACCAGACCGACGTACAACTGTGCCGTCAGGGTGCGTGGGATAACCACGAGAGTGCTCCTGCTGTCATAGGAAATTGCTCCCCAGACCATAACTCCAGGTGTAGGTCCAGTGTGTCGCGGCCGCAGACAGGTTGATTGCAGGCACTCACGTGGCCTCCTTCTAACCAACACACGGCCATCACTGGCACCCAGGCAGAATCGGCTTTCATCAGAAAACGCAACAGATCTCCACTCCGTCCTCCAATGAGCTCTAGCTTGACACCACTGACGTCGCAAATGGCAGTGGTTTGGAGTAAGTGGAATGCACGCTACAGGGCGTCTGGCTCGGAGCTGTCCTTCAAGTAACCGATTTGTAACAGTTCTTTGTGTCACTGTGGTGGCAACTGCAGCTCGAATTGCTGCCGCATACGCGGTACGATGCGCCACGGCCATGCGCCGTACACGGCGGTCTTTCCTCTCAGTAGTGCCACGTGGCCGGCCGGAACCCGGTCTTCTTGAGGCAGTACCTTACCTTGACCACCGCTGCCAACAATCATGCACAGTGGCTACATTCATGCCAAGTCGTTCTGCAATATTGCGGAAAGAAAATCCACCTTCTCGTAACCCTATTACACGACCTCGTTCAAACTCCGTGAGCTGTTGATAATGGCTTCTTCGTCTTCTTAAAGGCATTCCTGACTAACATCAACACCCTACGTCGAATCTCAACGATAACTAACGCTCAGGAACGTTACAGCGCGTATTTACAGCAAACCTGCTTTGCATGTTCCGAGGGGCGCTACTAGCGCCACACGTATGCGCCGAGCGCGAAATTTGCATAGACGTCATCTTACAGATATACTCTCACCGCCTACCAACTGTCGTTTATCTAACACAACCCCTTCTTGGTGTTGGGATTTTTTTTCCGTCAGTGTATTTACATTTAAATGTTGAAAGCTCATGTAAGTTATATCCAGTGTGACATAAAAATCAGCAATGAGGTATATGGAGCAACACATATTGCGCTCACCTTACTCCGGCTTCAGTCCCTCTGGTTTGCAATCAATCATGCTACTTGTCCGGTGTCCACTTTTGCACCACATCATTAAAAGTACTCCACGTTCAAAGTTCAACATAAACACGAACAACAGCACAATTCTAAAAGAAGGGGGTGATGAGTTAAAATAATTCGAGACTATTGTTAAGGTTAGATTACGTCAACGCAGCCAGAATTTCAGCAGTTGAAACATTTCACTGTTCTATGCCAAGCTATTATGAAGTATCAAGATTAAAATATAAAAAAAAAACAATATTAACAGACGTAAGAGGGAAAATAACGTTGAGAACATCGCACAGTTTTGCGGGCGTTTACCTTATATACCACAGTTAAGCAGCATCTTAAAAAAGGAATGTAATAAAGTGAACATAAGATTCGCCGATATTGTAGTCAATAACAATAAATTCCTTACCGCCGATTACAGTAATAACGCAATTATTCATAGAGGAGGTGTATACGGTATGCCCACGAATGATAACGATATCGGTAATATTGATAGCATCTACATAGGTAGTACTAAAAGACGCCTAAAAACAAGAATGGAAGAACACAAAATCAATTGGAAAAAGGGTGAGCAACGAACATCTCTTATTACATATTACATTGATAATAATTCTGTCCCCGTGTGGGAAAATGCAAAAATGTATACTACGCATAACATTTTGTATTCTGAGTCTGTCGTGATAGAAAAAAAAACCAGAGGATTTAATTGCAATGAACAAACACCACTTGAATTGCCGTTTGCCTGGCGGTACATAATAACAAAAGAAAAAGAAACAGAAGAAAAGTACATAAAAACTAAATTTATTGAAAATGTCTCATCCGACAACGATGAATAATGAAATTTCAAGAAATGAACACCAGATGGTGCAACAATAGCAAATGTCGTAAATCACGTGATCAACCTACGCATGAATACAGGACCAATGAGCGATGAATCGACTGGTGACAAGGAGGTGGTCAGTACAATAAAAGAAGATGGGCGTCTCTTACAACCGACCGTGGGCCGCGTGTGGCCAAGTGGGCAACGTTTGTGACTGCCACGGAAAGAACCTCAGGTTCGATCCCAGACAGGTACGATCCACTAAATATCCGCCGTGCATCGGATGGGCACGTTAAGCCGTCGGACCCCGGGTACTGGCCCCTCGGTAATAAATAAGGGCGTCTTCCTCCTCCTTTCTACTTCGCTTCCGTGTCACTTTCCTATCAGGCACTCTAGCCCAAATCTCCTAGCTTCCTATTTCTAAGGGTTGTTTAAGACCTGGGGTCAGATACTCCCTTCTTAAAATCCTTTACATATGATCATTTGATCATTTACAACCGACCGTAAGGCCGCGGGTGGCTTAGTAGGCAACGTTCGTGACTGCCACGGAAAGGACCTCAGGTTCGATCCCAGGCAGGTACGAACGCTCGATCCACTAAATATCCGCCGTGCATCGGATGGGCACGTTAAGCCGTCGGACCCCGGGTACTGGCCCCCGGTAATAAATAAGGGCGTCTTCCTCCCCCTTTCTACTTCGCTTCCGTATCACTTTCTTATCGAGCACTCTAGCCCAAATGTCCTAGCTTCCTATTTCTAAGGGTTGTTTAAGACCTGGGGTCAGATACTCCCTTCCTAAAATCCTCTACATATGATCATATTACAACCGACCGCTGAAGATGAGCACACTATTGCCTGAAACGTGTCCGGGCGAGCGAGGAAGGACTTGTTGACTTTTTTAAATCTTTTAATCTTGATACTTCATAATAGCTTGGCATAGAACAGTGAAGTGGCGGGAGGGAGGCATATTGATCTTCGTAAGCTATAGGAAAAAATAAATGAAATATCTATTCTAGAAAATATTACTCATGACGATAAATTTAGAGATATCTATAAGGTTTTAAATTTAAAAAATCAGACAAAATTAGAAATCATAATGAATACACCATTTATAAATCCCATTTGGAAGCAACAACTTCAGATTAAATTAAGTACGCTCATCCGCGATCTAAATTTTTAAATTTCACACAACATTATTCCTAATCGTAAATGGTTACATAAAATACATCTGTCAAATAATCCGTATTGTAAACATTGTGGTCTCTTGGAGAACAAACAATATAGCCGTATTGTAAACATTGTGGTCTCTTGGAGAACAAACAATATAGCCGTATTGTAAACATTGTGGTCTCTTGGAGCACGCAAACAATATAGCCACAGGAAGAGAAACAGTTCTCAACACATGAAAATTTGACTCCGGAACCTACTACCCCACACACAGTATTTGACATTTTCTTGTAGGACTTCCGTCTACAGTGAGTTTTCTTGTAGGACTTCCGTCTACAGTGAGTTTTCTTGTAGGACTTCCGTCTACAGTGAGTAAAGTTTAGGTCCCAGCCACCTACAGCGAGATCGCCTTTTGGGCAGAAACGGAAGGAATGAGAGCAAGTCTAGCGACTTTGACAGAACAGTTTGTAGTGAAATTAGAGTACAGTAGATGGCGCCACTGTACAAGTACGAAGTTGCACGTAGCGAGAGAATTTCAGGGTGGGGGGCATAGGAAATGATACCCATTTAACCAGTGGGTCCAGCCTGGGGACCGACACTTAACGTGCTCGTCCGATATTCAGCGATTGTTAGTAAATCACGCCATCTCTGAAAGATCAGCCCAGGTTCGAACCTGAGGACCTTGCATCGATAGTCTGAATCGCTAACCACTAAGCCATCCGCGGCTCATTGGAACCTACTAAGAATTTATCACTTATTAAATATTATTTTATTCCAAAATTTTACTAAGAATATCATTACCTTTTCTATAAACTATTGGTTTTAATGCTGTCCCATTTTTTAAAAGTTTTATTTGCACCATATTTCTTATTTTAAAATTTTAGAATTCTTCGAAAAACGCATTTTATTGATAATTTTATCTGCTCCGAAGTTCGGTATTTCTGATTAAGTGACCTTAAATATCTAATCTTCCAGGGATTATATTTTGTAATTGCTACTAGATAATGAATTGTATTACTTTTAAAATCACTATATTTTAAACGTGCATGATATATGACTTGTTTACTGTCAAAAATCCTCCTTTAAATTTAAGTAATTCTTCAACCATATCGAAATGTATTTTACAAAATCACATTCAACAAAAATGTGGGCATCCTGCCCAGAAAAAAAACGCCCGAAGAATGCCCGAAAACCGAAGAAACGCCCGAAGAAGAAAGATCAGCGAAGATCTTTTGAAAGATCTGTATGAAAGATGTGAAAGAATATTGCTATAACTTATAAGTACTTATTGTGAAATTTTGTCTTTTGGATCCACATGAAATTCAGTTTGAATGGTATATCTGTGAAAAATATTTTAAATTGGTGTTCTTTTGTTTTTTAACCCAGCAACTCGTTTACAATGCTCCTTACCTATCTATTCTGCAAAATAGTAGCTTAAATAAATTCCGCATTTTTTTATACATCTTTAGATTAAGTAAATGGTATGAAAGTGAGTAAAAATTGTGTTTAAATGTGATTCAGGAAAAAAAAAAATCCTTAACAATTCTTTATGAATCCCTCATGGTCGGCTATAACGTACGAGTTTGTCCGCGCCGGACATCGAAACCGGGTCCCTTCACTCCGGAGTAAGACGCTCTCCCAACCAAGCTACACGGACATGTGCTCTCACTGCATTCTATCTTTATTTCATGTGCGACCTGCGGGGCAGGCACGTCCCCCCGCCCCCACGGAAAGAGGGCCGGGGGCATCCCATGAAGAACGTGCGTTTGAGAAATCCCAGACAATTTGGTGTGTGGAACGTAACATCACACTGATTTAGTTTTTCGAAGCACTGAAGAAGGGATTCCCTCCTTTCCTGTCTCACCGTGTGGACATCACACCAATGCGAAAACTTAACAGCCGGATCATCATGGAAGTTCGGGAGCCAATATAACGTACAAGTTTGTCCCCGCCGGACATCTAAACCGGGTCCCCTCACTCCGGAGTAAGACGCTCTCCCAACTGAGCTAAGCGGACATATGCTGTCACTGCTGTCTGCGGGGAAGGAACGCCACACGGCTTTCATTAAAGTTGGACATCAGACGTAAAATAAAGAAACGGAACAGTACAGACCAAATTTTGTAACTGCAGTCCTTAATGTTTTGGGGGAGTTGTATACCAGTACGTTAAAAAAGTTCCGGAACTTTTTGAGCGTACTAGTATATTTATGGCGTTTTAACCAGAGCATCATATATTAAACAGGATTAAACTATAATAACCATTTTGAATATGGTGAGTTCAAGTCATCTCTCATTTCCTTAGCGTTGATTATGAAATGGTCCCTTTTCTCCCAAATTCTGTGCAGCTGCGTCCCGTACAAAGATATCGTGTTCGATTTTATGCTTCTTATCACTATGCAAAGGAGAAAGTGGACGCTGAACACCCGTTTCCCCTAATTCCCGTTTCCCCTAATCACGTTTACCCCAATGGCGTTTCCCCGAAATCGCTTTTACCCGAATTCCCATTTCCCCTAATTTCGTTTCCCCTAAATCTCATTTCCCCCAATGGCGTTTCCCCGAAATCGCTTTTACCCGAATTCCCATTTCCCCTAATTTCGTTTGCCCTAATCTCGTTTCCCCTATATCTCGTTTCCCCTAATTCGCATTTGCCCTAAACACGTTTACCCTAATGGCGTTTCCCCGAAATCGCTTTTACCCGAATTCCCATTTCCCCTAATTTCGTTTCCCCTAATCTCGGTTCCCCTAAATCTCGTTTCCACTAATTCGCATTTGCCCTAAACACGTTTACCCTAATGGCGTTTCCCCGAAATCGCTTTTACCCGAATTCCCATTTCCCCTAATTTCGTTTGCCCTAATCTCGTTTCCCCTATATCTCGTTTCCCCTAATTCGCATTTGCCCTAAACACGTTTACCCTAATGGCGTTTCCCCAAAATCGCTTTTACCCGAATTCCCATTTCCCCTAATTTCGTTTCCCCTAATCTCGGTTCCCCTAAATCTCGTTTCCACTAATTCGCATTTGCCCTAAACACGTTCACCCCAATGGCGTTTCCCCGAAATCGCTTTTACCCGAATTCCCATTTCCCCTAATTTCGTTTCCCTTAATCTCGTTTCCCCTAAATCTCATTTCCCCTAATTCACGTTTGCCCTGAACACGTTTGTCCGTATCAAAGTTTCCCCTAAAAACATTTACTGTATCAAGTTTGTTCTAATTCTCCTTTGCCTTGATTCGCGTTTTTCCCAATTCAACGTTTATCCTGATTTTCCTTGAGTGAAATAAAACGTTTCTTTTATCGCCAAAATTCAGGAAAAAAATCAGATTTATCGTGAAATTCAGGAAAATATATGTATATTTAATCATCATCATCAACCATTTTCAATCTACTGCTAGATGAATAAAGATCTCACCAAGTTTCTTCCACTACGGTCTGTTTTGCCCCAGTCTCCACCATCTCACTCCCGCTGTAACGTATACTCTAGATTCAGTTTCCATTTGATTTTACTATCTCTCGTTATTTTATTTTCCTATGTAAATTATCTTCTTACTTAACGAAATGTTATTTCTCCCGCTGAATGATATGTGGCAATGAGTGTAGTCATGACGTGGTGGTAGGCAGTATAAATAGGCGCGTTCAACGATACCTACGAGAGCTTTTTGTTGATGTGCGTAGGGAGAGCTTGGTTTTATGTGTAAAGAGATCTTCGTTTGGTGTAAAGAGAGCTTCGGGGGGCACTCGAAAGCAATTAAGGAATTTCCGCGCTTTCTGTGAGGAGCTAGGGAACAGCAGAAAAAGGTGGGGTCATGAAAGGAGGAACGCAGAGAGATTGGGTTCGAAGCGAAAAGAGAAGGCGGTAAGCGAATATTTTTCTCCTCGGAGTGAAACCGAGATGGCGGGCGAAGAAGGAATGCTATCATCGTAAAAGCAGAATGAAAAATACGGAAACGAATACTTAGCAGCAAGAGAACCAGGGCCAGCTGGACAACAGAGGCTGTCCCCCTGGGCCGCATTTATTCCCGGGCCCCCGCAGTTTAGACAATACTAAATAAAAACAAAATTATTTTTGCTAGAATTTTCTTTGTTTATTGCTCTTTTTTTAAGTTTTGGGGGTGCCAGACACTTAAAAAATATTTTTATAATGTTTTTTTTTAGTTTACAATCCTCCACCACTTTCAAATAGCTCTTCGCTGTACAGACACTTGGATTTGCGGATTTCAAATTACGTGCATTATTATTATTATTATTATTATTATTATTATTGTTGTTGCTATAACCACCTTGAATTTTTCCACATTCATGAAATAGCAAATTGAATTTCATCCTTTTGTGACTCCCTAAACAGTCTAGTTCAACAATTAATCTGTGTATAAATCATATACTGAAATGTAAAAATATAAAGAAGAAGAGTATCAAAGTTGTTTTCGGGCTACATAGAAAGGCCAACTTTTCAATGACTTTAAAAACAGCACTGGAAATGCAAAAACAAAAAAACAAAAACAAAACTTATTTCGTACATGAGCGCGTATAAGAGATAAAAAGAGCCACTAACTTGTCAGTTATTATTCCTCCTCGCTTCAAAAATCAATCAGTAAAACATGAACCAGGAAAAGATATATATATATAAACAGGGACGGATTCCCAACTAGGCGCATTAGGCGCCAGAGCATGAGGGGCCTTGAAAATGTATAATTGGATTGCCAGTTTTGTTTCGGTTTTCACGGACCGAAACAAATCAATCCTTAAAGCGACCACTTTATTTGTATTGTCAATTGATATTTTGCTTTCTCATATTGGTAAACACACTATGCTTTTTTTTTCTCTTTTTCTCTCTCTTTTTTTTTTTTTTTTTTTTTTTGCTGTTGTTGATGCACAAAAATTTCGAGTTCTTAGCGATGTACTTGTTTTGAAAGGAACAGTTAAAATCAGCCTTCCTTTTAGTTGAATAGTTCCTTAATTTCTCAAATTTTCGACTTTGACAGCCCTTAAGAGTAAATTCATGAAGTATATGGGATATTTAAAGTGCCAAACTTAATATCCTTTGATTTCCTACTAGCCACAAAAATAATTTTTGAAATATCTCTAAAAACGAGGAAGATCGATGTGCACGGACAGACAAAGCGATTTCATTAGCACTGTTTCATATAAAATGTTCAAATAATAGAAAGATAAATGGCATTTCAAAAAAGGTAAAAATAAATTTCTTGACTTTATTATTACTTTTGAATCTGACTGATGAAAATTTCTGAGGCGATAAGAAGGGGTGAGGGGGCTGAATCTTTTAGCGCCTAGAGCCCCAAAAGATCTGAAGTCGCCCCTGTACATAAACGAATTTATTTAAGAGGGATTCTTTTTATTCACTATACGCAAAAATGTTTGCTATGCAAAAAATATTCACGACCGAGATTAGTTCAAGTTATCTTTTTATCATTTTGCAAGAAAGTTTTAATAAAAATCCCAATGAAACCTAAAGCCCCTTCTGCCGAGGAAGAAAATCGCAGATTTAAGCAATTTTTACTCTCTCTCTCTCTCTGTCCGTCTGTCTGTCTGTCTGTACCTCTCCCTCCCTCCCTTCCTCTATCTCTTTTCTCTCTATCTCTCTTTATCTCTCTCCACTTCCTTTCTCTCCCTCTCTCTTTCTCTCTCTTTCTTTTTCTCTCTCTCTCTCTCTCCCCTTCCTTCCTCTTTCTCTCTCTTTCTCTCTCTTTCTCTCTCTCTTCCTCTTTCCCTCTCTCTGTCTCTCTTAACTTTCAATCCATATTAGGATTTTTTTCTTAAGCTCACAGCAATTTGGGAAATAATTTTTCTATATGATGTTTTCTTGTGTTTTTATTTTTCATGTAACGATTTTATTAAACTATGAGATTTATTTTCTAGGGTCCCGCTACGAAATTTCGCTCGGAGCCCCGCAAAATTTCAATCCGGCCATGGAGAGAACTGAAGAGTCAATAGAGAAACAAATCATATATTCATCTAGAAGATTGAGAATAATTAAAATTAGGTGCACATGGGACGGGTGAATCGCCTTCCCATTGGTCGAGTGGGCTTCAGACCATTCGCCCGACATGGGTCCTGGTTCAAGTCCCGCTAAGGCATGGGTGGGGAATAAAGCTAGACTGCATATTCCTTTTAGCCAAACATTTAACTTATTTACATTTATAGCAGCTAAGCATTACGGAAAAAAATCATAGGAATTCCTCATTCTGTTCGACCTTGAAGTAGTCGTGGTATTGACCCCAGAGAATGTCTGTGCAGCAAGCACAGTTAATACGATAAGAAGAACACGTCTTACTCTGCATCACCAACGACAATGAAATCACGCATCCTTGGCGGACATTTACGCCTCGGGGTCAATCTGATAATGAGAACTCATTTGTATTGTTAATGTTGTTTTTTTTCTATCCCTTAACTCTTTCTGATTCTCTTTGTTGCAATGCTGTCCATTATGGGTCTGTCTCCTCCACGCCCCCCCCCCAATGATTCTTGATTTACCACGGTCCGGTGACTGCAATGTACGAGGTCGAATTTTATAAAGCGCTTAAGGATTACAACAAATATTTTTACTTCAAGGGCAGAGGGGAACAGGCTATTGCAAGTGATTTCTTTGCTTCTTCATCACTTCGATACAATAGATATGCATTCACTTTCCCTACTTTAACGGAAGAGCTTTCGCTATTGAAAGCAAAGACAATGTTAAAAACAAAGTTGCAATTATGGAAATATGTAGTCCCTGCAACAAATTCTTATATCAGAACTGATGAGATGATACCAAAGTCGAATTCGACATCAAAATCATCCCTTCAGTTGTGTCAGTTGTGAAATTATTTAAAAACTTTTTGTTGTTGAGCCTAACCTAATTCAAGTTGACTATGCTAATCGATATCTGTTAGATTCTTGCAGATCAAATAGATGTCGACGATTGCGCAAGAAAGATTAAATCCTTCGCTTTGTTTATTAATGTAAATTTTTTGCCCCGGTGGTGTAGAGGTCTAAGAGTAAATTTTTTGCCCCGGTGGTGTTGAGGTTTAAGAGTAAATTTTTTGTGCCGGTGGTGTAGAGGTCTAAAGAGTAAATTTTTTGTCCCGGTGGTGTAGAGGTCTAGCTTCTGGTCAATCGCCCGAAATGGGTCCTGATTCGAATCCCTGGAGACAAGTTGCGTTTGTCTCTCTCTTTTCTTGAAACCAGTGGCCCTAAATTAGGGATGGGTGACTGCATATAGTCTATCGAGTTGCTCATGGTGCTCGCAAGTGAACTTTTTTTATTAATACCAATTAACTTTTTGGCAAAATGTGTGCTCTACAACTTGATTTTTTTTTTCATTTTTCGGAGTTTAACAGCAACCCCGTCCCTAATTTGGGGACACCGGTGCCAGGGAAGGGGCAGAGCCAGTGTCGCAATACAATTACATTACCCATATCTCATTCGGGACTCAAACTCGGGCCCATCTCGGATGGTTAACCAGAAGCTAGCTCCTCTGACCTTTAGGTTGCCGAAGAAGGTAGCATTTTTGCTACATATTTTGAGAAAAAGAATTGGCACTACAGTCGAATCTAACGTTTTCCAGACCTAACGATTTCCCCGCATTTGACACTGCATTTTGAAATCTGCAAATTTTTTCCCATATACACGATTTTAACGAAAAAGTTCGCAGCTTAAGTTTTGATGTTAACGTTTTCCCGCATCCGTTCTTATTTTTTAGACCTAGAACTTTTTTCATCTGTTCAGACCAGAATGGCGCAAATCATCCAGGTGCTTTTGCTGTTTCCTCCTCTTCCCATCACAGGGGTAGGCAGAAAGTAGGACTGTGACGGTAGCATTAAACCATTGGCGTAACAAGCTTAGACGCAATATGCTATGATGCGGTAGCAGATAATGAATACAAGAAAGTTGATAGTGTGTAAAATTTAACATGTTCATTTCAGTTAAGTAGTCGCCGGTTTAGAAATATTAAAAATGTATTTCATCTCATTTGATGTAGGTGAGAGTGTGATGTCACATTTGAGTGGAATTCAAAAAGAACTGCTTTTTGTTAGATGCCAGTCAGCAAAGCCAGCAACCATCACAAACTTTTTCAAGCTTTGGTGCAGTAGTTTCTCTTAGCAATGTGGTACGATGCATATGTATTACGCAAATGACGCACTTCTTATTTTGCTATTACTACGTAGAAATTTCCCGTGGACATCGTCAGATAATTTTTGTTTTGACTCACTCTTTTTACTTGTTCGCATGGTAACGTACAACGAAAAACAATCCGATTTTCCGCATCATATGGATCGCACTTTCGAACTCAAATAACTATATTTTCTCTTTTAACGTTTTCCCAGATTTAACATTCATTTTTGCTGTTTCTTCTGAAGAAGTTAGATCGCGATTGGATTGTAATGAAACCACGACTCGGATGTATTGAGTCTAAAACGTCCGTCAGCACGTCTTAGGCACAATACATCCCCGTCTACTAGACAGATTCGAATAATTCTTTTTGCGTTAGCTAACCATGAGGATCCCTGATACATTTGCTGATTTCTGTGAAGAACGTTTTTCCACTAGGTGGCGCAAATGTGCCTTTCAAATAGCTTACGCAGATATCCATTTCCATCTGGCGGTGTGTCTTTTTTCTATGCGTCATTTTTGGATAAGGGGTAAAGAACTTCACTCATTTCCGAAACCTGTTTTAGGTGTGGCTAACCTACACTGAAATTTAACTTTCCACCAGATGCCACAAATTTCGATTTAGTGATTTCTTCACTTGTGAGTGTCAGACTAGGAAATTTCTCTTTGAGCTTTGGTTGTGATCAGTAGAATATTTACAACTTCTGATTTTACAGATTCACGTTTTTTCTGATTGCTTTCAGTGCAGTATATCAACATTTCCAACTACACCATTGAGCAATTCCATTATGACCACCCCTAGCCTAGAGAAATGAACGGGCTTCGAGTCCGAACCGTGGCTCAGGTGAAGTTCACAGAGCAGTATATACACTGAAAAGCAATTGAATTAGAGATACCTGTCTAGTAATGTGTAGCACCACCTTTCTCCCTGATGACGGCGGCAATTCGTCTCGGCATGGACTCGACAAGACGCCGGAAGCGTTGAGAAGCCATACGGATCCACGACCCGTGAACAAGCTCCCACAGTTCACGAAGATTTGATGGAGGGGGTCAGAGCCTCGAACATATCTCACGATGGCATCCCAGATGCGTTCGATGGTATTGAGGTCAGGTGACCTAGCTGGCCAAGGAAGCAAGCTCACGTCGGTGGAGTATTCATCCAACTATTCGGATACAATTCAGGAGCGATGGCACGGTGCATTGTCTTGTTGCAAGATGAGGTCCCCAGTGGGATGTTGTAGACGCACAAACGGAAGCAAATGGTCGTCAAGGATATCCCGGTAACGTTGACCTGTGAGGGACGATGCCACACGTACCAGGGGTCCCATTTCAGTCCACTTAAACAGTCCCCAGACGAGAATGCCACCCCCACCAGCTTGAAGAGTACCCTGCTAGCAAGAAGGATCCATCGCTTCATGTGGTTTGCACCGTACTCGCATCCTGCCATCCGCATGTACCAACGTAAATCTCGACTCATCAGTCCAGACAACATTTTTTCACATGTCTAGGGTCCATTGGCGATGTTCCCGCGCCCATGCTAATCTTTGCACCCTGTGATGTGCGATCAGCAGCGATACTCTTGTGAAACGATGGCTTCTGTACCCCATAGCGAGGAAATGGTTCTGGATGGTGTGGCTGCTTACACGGTTTTGTGCACCAGCGTTAAATTGCCGAATGATTTCTTGTATTGTGGCCCGTCTATCCGTTGTAACAATGCAAGCTCGCCGACGGTGACCACGCTCATCCACACGCTGTTGTCCACGGCAGTTGGACCTTGCAGGGATGGTTTTACCGGATTCGATGTACTCACGGTGCACCCGTGACACAGTGGCTCGTGAAAATCCCAGTGCCTGGACGACTTCCGAGATGGAGTGACCCATTGTCGGGCCCCGACAATTTGCCCACGATCAAATGCGCTTAGATCCTTCGTCTTACCCATACTGCGTCCGACTCTTACTGATTCCCGTCGCGTCACTCCTTATATTGTCGGATCGTTGCATACGTCATGTCGTTTCCGTTTACAGGGCCGCTCACAGCGCCATATTTGCATAACGCCAACTGTCTCTAATTCAATTGCTCTTCAGTGTATACAACCGTAGGACCGGCTTTCGGTTGGTAGAGTGTTCTGAGTGAGAATGGGAACAGCTTCCGATTTATGGGAGTTTGATAAAGGACAAATTGTGATGACACGGCGCCTCTGAACTACGATCACTGAAAGGGCGCGGCTTGTGGGTTGCTCACGTGCCGCTGTAGTGAGTATGAATCAAAAGTAGTGCACAGATGGCCAAACGACGAACCGTCGTCCAGCCGGATGTCGTCCGTATCTCATTGATGCCAGAGGGGAGCGGAGACTGTCGCGCATTGTTCCCAGGAACCGCAGGGCCACAGTGATGCAAATCCTCCCCAGCTACAACAGTAGTGATCAGGCCAATGTATCACAGCACACAGCTCATCGCAGCTTTCTGCGCGTGGACCTGCGTAGCCGAAGACCCAGTCGGGTCCCCATGTTCACTGCACGTTATTGCCCACAACGCATGAAATGGGCCCAAGATCATCGAGATTGGACAGTGGATGACTGGAAGAAAGTGACCTGGTCTGACGAATCAAGATTCCTGGTGCATCACGTAGACGGTCGAGAGCGGATACGTCGATTACCAATATGGCTGATTAACATGGATGCACTGTTGGGCGGAAACAGGGCAGCGACGGCGGTGTTATGCTGTAGGCGATGTTTTCTTGGGGCATTTTAGGCCCCATTATCCCAATAGCACAATCTCTGACAGCTGTCAGGTATCTAAACATCGTTGCGGACCAAGTTCACCAATTTATGGCAACTGTGTAAGCTGCTGGTGATGGCCATTACCAACAGGATAATGCGCCATACCACACTGCCCGAATAGCGAAGGAGTGGTTCGAGGAACATTCTGGTGCCTTTCTGTTAAAGCCCTGACCTCCAAATTCACCTGACATGAACCCAATGGAACATTTGTGGTTCGACTTGGAAAAGCGGGTTCGCGCGAAATGACCACCACCCCGAAATGTACGGGAACTGGAGGACCTGCTATTGTCATTATGGTACTATATAGATACTCCAGGATACCTATCGCCACCTAATCGTATCGATCCCTCGCCGAGTGGTCGGTGTTCTAAAAGTGGGTCCTGCAGCTTATTAGGTAGGTGGTCATAATGTAATGGTTCATCGATGTATATCTGCACAACTGGAAGTCGGATTTACAATATTCATTTCCCTTGCAATTTATACAGCCATGGCATTATTTCCTGTATCTTTCTTAGTTTTTTTTTTTTGTTTTGTTTTTTTGTCCGGGGATACATCAACCTCAACAGCTCCGATTGAAATAATTCCTTAAACACGGGCAAATTCTAAGCTCGTTCTATGCTATCCACATAATTTTGCTTTTCCGCTTCCACACGTTTTCCAGCAATGCACGATTTCCCAGTAGGTGGCGCAAAATCCAGTTCTTTTTTCTCTTACGAAGTCTTGCTGATCGTTAAGTGTAAAATAAAAACAAACGAAAGAAAAAATCGAGATAGTACCCTGATACTATTTGTAGATAATTTATGCTATGCATCTTTCGCATGCCAGCATCTTTGTGGGTGAGAAACAAGTTAGTAAAATCATGCAATGCATTGACAATTGTACGCTTTCCAACATACCAGAAATCATTACTGCCGCCCCGGTGGCGCAGTGGTCTAAGGCGCTGGCCTCTGATCATTCGTTCGTAAGGGGTCTGGGTTCGAATCCCGATCAGGCATGGATGTTGTGTTTGTCTTACGGCACTGGCTCCCTCCCTTCCATGGAACCAGTGACCCTAAATTAGGGACGGGCGACTGCTTATAGCCCATTGAGTTGCTCACGGTGGTCGTTAAACCTCCAATCAAAAAAAAAAAAAAAAGAAATCATTACTCAAGTTATTACTCAAGTTATGAGGATAATGGCTGTCTAATAAATATCGCTCCTGCACCCTGAATTTTGACTCCATTTCGATGTTATTCAACAGAGCCGGTTCTGTATACCTCCGGAATACATACTAAAGTTTTGTCGCAATAGGAGCATTTTTAGTGAAGTTATGAGGATAATGGCTGTGGAATAAATCTCGCTACTGTGTCCTGACCTTTGACCCCATTTCGATGATATTAAATACCTCCAGAACAACATGATAAAGTTTCGTCGCACGAAGCATTGTTACGTAAGTTATGACGCATAAGGGCAATGGAATGGATCCCGCTCCTATGTCCTGACCTTTGACCCCATTTCGCCCATTTTAAATAGAGTTCTTTTCCAGGTTGTTCCCTACAGCATACTAAAATTTCATCGAAATCGAAACATTTTTACGCGAGTTGTCATGCTGACGGACAGACAGACAGACGGACAAAGCTGGAGCATATACGCTTCTTCTACCTATGTTTGGAAAGCGTAAATAAAACGAGTGATTCAAGAGTTACACATATTTACGCACAACGCATTGCATTTATTCGTGTCACTGACGACCACACAGAGCCACGTTCTTCTCAGATCTGTCAATTTTTGACATATAGCTTTCAGTCATACGTTACTTCTCAGATCCATTAATTTTTGACATATAGCTTTTAGTCATACGTTACTTCTCAAATCTGTCAATATTTGACATATAGCTTTTAGTCATACACTACTTCTCAGATCTGTCAATTTTTGGCATATAGCTTTTAGTCATACGTTACTTCTCAAATCTGTCAATATTTGACATATAGCTTTCAGTCATACACTGCTTCTCAGATTTATCAATATTTGACATATAACTTTTAGTCATACGTTACTTAGATCTGTCGATTTTTGACATATAGCTTTTAGTCATACGTTTATTCTCAGAGTCTTTACTTGGCATATAGATTTTAGTCCTACGTTACTTCTCAGATCCGTCAATATTTGACATATAGCTTTTAGTCATACGTTTATTCTCAGTCTTTACTTGACATATAGCTTTTAGTCATACGTTACATCTCAGATCCGTCAATATTTGACATATAGCTTTTAGTCATACGTTTATTCTCAGTCTTTACTTGACATATAGCTTTTAGTCATACGTTACATCTCAGATCCGTCAATATTTGACATATAGCTTTTAGTCATACGTTTATTCTCAGAGTCTTTACTTGACATATAGATTTTAGTCATACGTTACTTCTCAGATCCGTCAATATTTGACATATAGCTTTTTGTCATATATTACTTCTGAGATCTATCAATTTTTAACATGTATCTTTCAGTCATGCGTTAGTTCTCAGATCTGTCAATATTTGACATATAGCTTTTTGTCATACGTTACTTCTGAGATCTATCAATTTTTAACATGTATCTTTCAGTCATGCGTTACTTCTGAGATCTGTCAATATCTGTTACTCCTGCAATTTTCCATCATCCAAATACATTCACTCAATATCCACGTTATGCAAAGTATCACTGCACCTCCAGCTCTCCCTAACTTTTGAATATTCTGTTGCAGGGAGACAAGAAGTCGCGGTGTCACAGATAAGATCAAGCTTTCGTTAAGCGTCATGAAATTTTGGCGAATGCAACAGTATATTCGTAACGGTGTAACACCAACTCCGCTGGCATGGTATATCCACTCCCGGAAGCTACCACGAGGTTCACTTCTCGTTTTCCTTCTCACTGGCGTTCCCTGAAGCTATCTTCTCCCACCCCCATTTCCTGATTCTCCCCTCCGAGGCACCGCGTTTCCTCCGGCGAAATCACCTCACTTCAAAAAGTTTTGCTAACACCCTGTCTAGGCGTGGATATCCGTTCCCAAGAATACAAACAGGGCCTTAAGCATTTCATGCTACGTTTTACATTGAGTCTTGTAAATAAAAACACGATAATCGCTTTGCCAATTCATCTATTCCTTCTGTATCAGAATTTCGGAATTTATTACAAGATAAGGATATACCAGTACACATCAACTACAGCTATTAGATTTAAGAGCCGAAAAAGTGCTTAATAATATGATACAATTACCGTCTTCTTTGAGATTACGTTTCACGGAACAACCATGAATAGGAAATTCACACGTAAAGAAAGAAGAGATGTAACCGAAAAACTCTAGTTTGCGCATCATTTAAATTCTCACTAGTTTCATAATGACTGTTAGAGTGTGAATGAATGTATCATGGGGCCGATCATGTGAGCATTTAAACATCTTTATGATAAAGGTCTAATGTATAAATCAACATGCATTATTCATTACAGTGTGGAATCTGTTTTCAAAAATTTCCAGTGCAAGTCATAAAATTGAAATGTAAAGTGGAATTACTGCAGATCTGCGAAAGTTTTCTCATGACTTCACGCCTTTACAGAAACTTATTTTAATCAACAAATTTATATAAATTTTTCCTTATGGGGAAATGTGTCCGATGATAAGTTTATCTGTAATGCTAGATGCACTGTATCGTTTGAATCTCAGGTTTCTCTTCAATATGGAATATGCGTGCATAAAATACCTAGATTAAATCTGCAGAAAGCAAGATAACTTTGTGACAACCTGTGCATTCAGTATAGCAATACGACACAGCTTCCGAAGGGGTTTCTACATTTTTTTCGATCAGCATCAGTGTGAAGAGTGATGAAATCCTACGGGACATTTCTGTTGATAGATATTCTGCATGCGATGCAATTAGATCTAGAAAGCAGCTAACTTGTTTGTCGTGTGCTGCAACTTTGTAGCAAACCACGAGCGCAGTTCCGAATAGCGGCTCATGACATGCTGGAAATAAGAGTGGTCTTGCAGGGTGATCAGCATGCGCACGCACACACACGCACGCACGTACACGCAAAACTGCAGCCAGTGAATAGGAGTAACTATCCTAAATCTCTATTTATAGATGGATACTGTCATTTCTTCCTTGCATTGGAGATTTTACCTTTCACGATCGCTTCCCCTCTTCCTCACGCTTTGCCTCTCTTCCTCTTTCTCTTCTTTCGTATCTCAACTTCTTTCTTTCGCTTTCTTTTTCACTTCATTTCCCACCTTTCGATATTTCTCTCTCCCTCTTACTCTTCAGCTTTTCCTCCAAACCCTCTCCCTCCTTTATCTTTCTCTTCGTTCTCTCTTTTCTCACCCTCACCTTTCGCAGCCTCTGTCTTCCTCATTTTATCACCATTTGCCTCTTTCGCTTTTTTGTATCTTCTCCCTTTTCTTTTTATCCCCCCCCTCTCTCTCTCTTCCTCTAAAATTTCAGCTTTTTCTACCAACTCTCTCCCTTTCTTATTTCTTTCTTTTAGTGATCTCTCTCTTTTTCCCTCATCCTCTTCCATCATCTGTTGTACTCATTCACACTATCTCCTTTTCTTTTTCTTCTTCCATTTCTCTCTCCCCTCCCCACCCCCTCATTTCCTCGGTATTATACTTTCTTCCATATTTTTTTCCGTTCTGTTTCTGTACTTCCTTCCATACCTCCCCCTCCATTCGCCCTTTCCTATTTCTCTTCCCTCTCTCACTCTTTTTTCAATCTCATTTTCTCTCTTCCCACCTCTTTTTTAAGCTTTCCAACCGTAGGTTGTAGAAGCGTATATGCTACAGCTTTGTCTGTCTGTATGCATGTCCGCACGACAACTCGTGTAAAAGTGGTTCGATTTTGATGAAATTTTAGCATGTGGTAAGGGACAGTCTGTGGACAAACTCTATTGAAAATGGAAAAAATGGGGTCAAAGATCAGAACATAGGAGCGGGATCCATTCCATACCCCTTATGCGCCACAACTTACGTAAAATGCTTCGATTGCGACAAAACTTCATCATGTTGTTCCGGAGGTATACTGAACCGGTTCTGTTGAATATCATCGAAATGGGATCAAAGGTCAGGGCACAAGAGCGAGATTTATTCCACAGCCATTATCCTCATAACTTGACTAAAAATGCTTCTATTGCGACAAAACTTTAGTATGTTGTTTCGGAGGTATACTGAACCAATTCTGTTTAATATCATCGAAATGAGGTCAAAGGTCAGGGCAAAGGAGCGAGATTTATTCTACAGGCATTATCCTCATAACTTGAGTAATAACTTGAGTAATGATCTCTAGTATGTTGGAAAGCGTATCATAATCAATGCATTGCATGATTTTACTAAATTGTTGTTAGCTTCTGTTTCTTTCTTTCACACCCCCTCCCATTTTCCTGTCTCTCTTTCCATCTTTATCACTCAACGTAGCATAGAGATTCAGAAAAGCACGTCAAATTTGCCCTGGGAGACTGTTCGCTTCATTTATTTCAAGTTACACTGAGAATGTTCTACAGGAGTTTTCGTTATAACGACATTATGGCATTATAAATCTTTACTATCGATTTCTGCGATAGCTATGGCTTAAGTGCAGTAAAATATTCGAAAACAGTCCTGGTTCCGAAACATTTTCTATGGGAAGTTTAACGAAAATTTCGGGGCGGGAGCGCAAATTTCTATCATGTATAATGAATTAGCTTTATTTTCTTTCCGCTAAGCTAATTAATATGAATGATTCTCTTCCTACCAGCTAGCTAATGATATACTTGTACTAAGCTTCAAAATAGTGAATTCAAAATGGTTGTTGTTACTAGTTAATTACGAAAAAGAATAAAGTCTTAACGCTGGTTATTTATGGTAAAAAAACTAATGTTATAAACCTAACAGCCAGACAGAGGTCTGACAAAAACTATGAATTGAGAAAGACTAACTTACGGTAACTTCTTTATTATAAGACTCTTGGTCAACTAAAGCACACACACAACTTGTTTTACAATAATGAAGAATCTCTCCTCAAAAGAACACAATCTCTAATCGTATTATAAACGCTCTCCGTAAACAACAACGCTCTCTCATAACAACAACAAAAGCTCTCTCTAAGTCTCGATGAACGCGCCTATATACTAGCTACCACCACGTCATGACTTACACTCATTGCCAGATCTCATTCATTGGGTGAAATAATATTTCGTTCAGTAGGAAGATAATTTACATAGTAAAATAAAATAACCAGAGATAGTAAAATCAAAAGGAAAGTGAATATAGAGTATACGTTACACATGGTTAACTACTATTATTCGTATTTCGCGACTTTGTTCTGGAATGGGCGACTGCAAGTTTCAGAAAATAAACACAGCTCATGAAGCAAGTTTTGCCGCATATCCTATACATACCGCATACATAACACAAACTATGAATAACTTAAGATTGTGTAGCACCGTTTACATTAAATTCTCTGGAGACGTTAGCCATTTGTGTTTGGAAACCGTTTTTTTATCTGTATCTCAGCCGTAGAGAATTTTTGAGGAGCGCCAAATGCCAGGTTAGCAGAAACAACCATTAGTTCAGTGAAATACAATTCTCAAAATGTATTTCTACTGTGTTGTAGCCAATAATTTATAAACTGTATCAGAACTCAAACAATCATTTCATCATTAAATATGAGCGAAGCATCCGTCGTTGCGCTAAAAACTGAAAAAAACAATTATTTGATTTTTCAATTTATTCCGTACCATCTTCACTGAGAAACTTTTTAACATGCAATATAGTACAAACTTTTGAAGATATGAATCCGTTTTTTTTAATGTAAAATGTATGTTAAGTCAGATAATATCCGAAAACTTGAAAATTTCGTCGTCCTGGAGCGCGAATGGAACCCTCGTTTTGCTGATAGCGCCCAAGTATGCTAACCACTACACCACCCAGAACAACCAAGTTTCAAGTTTTACACCAAAAAACAGATTCATATTTAAAAAATTTGTATTGAATGGTATAATCCCGTATTCTATTCATGATGCAATATAGTGTTTCGCTCTTAGGACACGGAATTTGTTTTCCGTTTTGAGAATTCAAACACGCAGTATAGAATTACCCATGGAAGACGTTCGAGCTGTCAAATGGTTTATGCCGTGGACAACACATAAGTTGCTAACTTAAGTGAAAAATAAGAAACCAAAAAATATGTCTCTAGAAGTAAGAGAAATTCGTGAAACGAAATTTGACGTAAACCTGGTCGTGTGAAGCCTCTGAAGGAAGAATAATTCCGCACGAGTCAAACCTCTAGCATTTCGGTTTTGAAAGTTTGCTGCTATAACGGATTGAACAAATAAAAAGTGTATGATTCTTCAGAACAACTGAGAATCTGAATTCGTGCCACACTACCAAATAACAGAGGAGAATACAACCGTAAGGGTACCTTGGAAGAAGAATGCAGTCAACATACAAACGTAGGTATGGAAGAAATATTCATATTTTGGTTGTTGCATGAATGATTATGTGATTATTCCATGGAATATTTCTTCCTTGATTTCGATATATGAGATACTGGGGATTTTGTATGCTACGATGATGCAGGATTTGCTTCGACTAGTGAAAATCTGAAGTTATTGCGATTCCTAAGCGGTAATTGCTTAGCTTCAGTTATTTGGAATTTCGTTGACCTCTATGATGTAACGAATGTAAAATTTTCAAGTTCTCCGATTTGATTTTACATGGTAAACACTAAACTGGAGCAATTAAGAGTTACATTCTGATTTCTGTGTGAATAATTATACGCAGTTGAGTCACATTATTGCTACCACATCCTACTTTTGGCGTCAACAGCGCGTAGCCAATGAAAGAAGGCACGCGTCGTGAGCTGGCTTCGAGGGTATATAAGGTGTGGTGTAGGCATTCTAAAAACATATCACTCGTTGCTGTCATGGATAAAAGGAGCGATTTATCAGATTTGCAAAAAGGAATGATTATCGGCTTTCGGGCCAAGGATGGCAGTATTTCTTAAACAGCCCAGTTTATGAACTGTTCGCGAGCTGCTGTGGTTAAAGTACATCTTGATTAGAGAAATGGCACCATTGCGAATATGCGACATGAAAACTACGGAGCACCACGTGCCATTCAAGTGAGAGGTGAACGTCGGCTTCGAAGGTGCGTGAGAGGCGATCGACACGCTACAGTGGAGCAAATCGCTAGCCGAATGAAGCAGGGGGCTACCGGAAGTGTGTCTAAAACGACAGTTCAGCGAACCCTGCTGCTTATGGGGCTCTGACGCAGACCGATTGTCACAGCACCTATGTTAACAAAGGTTCATCGGCAGAAAAGGCTTACATTTGCACGGCAGTATCGGAATTGGACCTCCGCCGATTGGCAAAGGATTGCTTTCTCCGATGAGTAACGTTTTCTGCTTCATTGAACAGATGGACTTTGGCGTATAAGGCAAGAAACAGTGCAGAACAAACACTCTTCAACTATTGCTGGAAGAACACAAGCTTGTAGGGGCAGCGTTATGGTCTGGGAAATGTTTTAGTGACATTCCCTGAATCCACTCATACCTGTGGAAGGCACTATGGACCGAATTCGTTATGAATCCATCCTTCGGACGACGTACACCCATATATGCAGATGATCTTCTCTGGGACGGATGGGATCTTTCAGCACGACAATGCGACGAGCTGGAAAATGACCGAGAGTGGTTGGGAGAGCACGATGAAGGCTTCAAAATACTTTCCTAGCCTCCTAATTACCCAGACTTAAAACCCAATTGAGCATCTGCGGGGACACCTCGAATGTGTTGTTCGCTCTATGGATCCTCCACCACTCACCCACCAGCAGCTGTCAGATAGATGCACTGCAGTCAGCATGGCTGCACATAACTGTGAACACCTTCCAGCACCTTATTGAGTCACTCCCAGCTCGTCTAGCTGCTGTCCGCGCTGCACACGGCGGTTACTCTGGGTATTAGCTGGTGGTCACAGTAATGTGACTCGACCGTGCATATAGCACCTTATCTTCACTGATGTAAACATTTCTTTTAATTAACTGATATTTCTTTCACATTCTCTTGTTAAACATGTACAGGAAATATTGCAATGGTCGTAAAAAAGGGTTTCAAGTATTCTGGAATAGCGCCTTTCTCGTCGCCCAGGTTTTATAAACTAAAGCGAAACGACTTCTTGAAAATTTGATTAATTTACTGAAAAAAAATGATCAAAAATTGGATTTCGTTTCAATACTTCATTCAAGCTGCCATAAAAAATTCCCGGCTGTTTTTTTAACCAGTTTCATATGAAGTTCCAGCCAATATTTTGAAAAATCCTTCTCCTAAGGCTAGAGGCCTCCTCAGCGGTGAGACCCCCACCCCCGCAATGCCAGGGTTGCGGGGGCTATCAGTCAGCCCATGCTGAGAGAATTGCAATTGTAGGTTCTCATATCTCCTAGGTTTTCTTGAGTATCAAATGAGGAAGTTATGCAAGTTTTGATAGTATGTATTTGTGTTACAGGAGAACAAACAAGCAGAATCTGAGCTTATAAACATCAGAAATGTGCATTTTATGTTGCTATTTCCCTTAGTTTATGATTCTGTAATTTTGGAGGAGAGTATAAACTAAAAAATTACGCTGTTATGAGCATGAGTTTTCGTGAGGTGATTCCTAATCTCTGGTACATGTCTTACAAGAAATAAGCATAGCGCAGTGATGGAGAATTATGCGGTTTACTTAATTTAGTTTTTTTTTATTTTAGCATTACAAGTGCTCTTGTTTTAGCAGCTAATTAACCTCATTCATTAATAATTTTCATCACTTATAGCTTTATTTGATAGGTAATGTAGCAGAAGAATCTTAATCACATCGGCGATGCTGGCTACCTACCAACACATTTCACGAAATATCTGGCAAAATTTACAATTTCTTTCTTTTTTGTTCTGTCTGTAGTAATACATTATAGCATAACTTCCCAGCTAAACATAAGGTCATTTTTTTTATCAGATCTAGAATTCTAAATTTTCTCCGTGTGAGAATGGAGAGCACCTTACAGGTTTTATGAGAAATATCATATCTGTAGGTTGGTTGGTCGGTTTGTGAATTAAACAACCGCAGTGACCAACTCAATGGGCTAAGAGAAATTTCCATCTCTATAAGACAGAGTCTAACGTACCTCATAGGGTACCCAACCGCCCCATGAGCTCTGAACAAAAGGCTTTCTTTTGTTTTTCGTCAGAAATCTTAAATATCTCTCCCTCGTCATTGTGAAAAAAGTTTCTTGAATCCAAATCGCCTGAAAAAAAAAACTTCATTGTTAGCGCTAAGTAAATGGGTCACACAGCTAGTTCTGCTGCCTTAGGAACATAGGAGCCCATTAGCTTTGAGGAGGGCGCGAGCAGAAATTCAAACTAAGAATACCATGCACAAAAACCAAGTGCAAATCACTGTTCCTCCATGTTATCTAACCATTTTTTACCACACTCTCAAGTCATAAATTTAATTAGAAGCCAGAAGACCGAAAAAGTACATAAAAAAAATGGATAATTGAAATCAGATCCCATGATAGCAAAATGAGAAAAAAAAATTGTCGTTTTTTTTTTATTCCTTTTGCCATTTGGGTCACATGCGTGACGAAATCCCACAGGTCACTGAACTGGTCATCAAGAATGAAAACAATACACTCAAGACAAATTTCTCCGAAAATTTTCAAGAGATCCCAGTGAATATCTGCTGCAGAGGGCTCGTTTATCCGTATGGTCTGAATAACCGCGGACCTCTGTAATTCTCTATTCAAGTGGATTCGTAAAATAATGTAAAACAAACAAAAATCACAAATCTTCTATCTAAATGTGTTTAAAATGTTTATGTAAATGCATACTACAAAAATGCTTTTATAGTGTTTTTTTGTATGTATTTAACCAAGTGAAACATAATTTTGATTAACCGTGTTTTCAGTTATCCGGGCTCCAGGGTCTGAAATTACTACGGATAATTGATGTTTTGCTGTATTTTACACTTCTTTGCCTTTCGTACGTTTCCATACTGTACGTGCGTATGCTGTTTTTCAACATGCAATAAGAAATTTCGTTATTGCTCTACACTGTAAACTTGCAATGTTTTCTCTATTTTTACGGCATCCAGAAGTTCTACAGAAAAATTAGTGATCAGAATTAATGTTATCCCGAAAATCTCTGTAGTTACTTCTAGGAGCAGAAACAGAATCGTCCGATTCCAGGGGAGGTCAAAGGTCCCCTCTTGTTCCCCCTATAGGGGTGCCGATGCTTAGAACTCTGCAGATGAAGAAAAGAGAAATGAAGTGGTACAGTATATGAGAATGAGGAACTATAAGGATCATGCGTCTTGGACACCGCCAGAATTTCGTTAACAGATTGGCAACGGCCATAGGCGAATGTGTAGTAAATATCATGACAGTAAAACCTTTTCGCTACACAGCAGCACTATCAGTCTAAGGTTCAACACAAATACGTACAGTATGTACACGAGCATATGAGAAATTTATACGTTTGGAAACGTTATAGTACATTTCATTCTTCATCGGTGTTACAATTCTTTATGATAAGTATTATTGATTTCGATGTGCTGATTACAAAACTGATGTTCAAATTATTTGCCTATCACGCGCAGTTTTTCCACAAAATGAAATTTGGAAATCGCGGGGTTTAGCAAACAACAAAAGTTTTACAAGTTATCGATTCTGTTTGATCGTCTATATGCATATAATGTTCCAACTCAACTTTATTGTGTAACAGGTCTGAACATGAATCTGCTTCCCCCGTAGCTCAGTGGTTTAAGCTCCGACTTCTGACCGTTCATCCGAGCTGACCGGGGTTCGGATCCATGGTGAGGTATAGGTGGAGTGCTAGTCTTACGACACTGGCTCCCTTCCTTCCCTGGAACCAATGGCCTCAAATTACGGATGAGCGACTGCTTATAGCTCTTAGAGTTGCTCACGGTGGTCATTAAATCTCCGAAATAGACAGATAAAGACACGAATCTTGTAAACGTTGAGGTAGGGGAAGAAGCACTCTGGGAGATGGGGAGTAAAAAAGGAAGCGCAAGATATAGAAAAAGGTTTCAAACATGTCTGAACTTGTGTTCATCTCCAACTCCCTATACGGCTGAAAGCTGCCAGTTAGAGTTGTCTCTGCATTAAGTTTATTGTATTTGTGTTTGGTTTTAATGTAGTGAACGGTAGTTTTTGTAACAATGGATATACGATAGTGGTTGAGTGTTCGGACAGTTCCTGTTATATCTGTGGGGAGTTTGTCATTATAAAACACCAGAGGAGCATCACAGACCTTATAAAAAACGCTTCTAATGCATAATTTGGAGCGAAACTTGGGGTATACGATTAATTGCGGGCTCATGAGGTCTGTGCTCCTTGTGTTGAAGAACGGAAGCCAGGGATTGTATTGAAACGAAAAAAAAACAGGCAGGTAATTTTTGTCTTGAGGTCTACTATCAAAACACACGTACCTACAAAGAAAAGTGAAGTCAGGCCAAGAGCGCTGTCAGGTACGTGTGTTTTGATAGTAGACCTACAACGCACGTACCTACAGGTCTACTATCAAAACACACGTACCTAACAGCGCTCTTGCCCCGACAGCACTGTTCTCACATAAAAACAAAGAGTTTTGTAATCACTTCGTAATAGCAAACTCCCAAAATATAAGAAAAAAACGCTTTTATGATGTAGAAGTACGTCTTTCTCCTCGCTGGGTAGGGGTAACATCGGGAACACAGATACAAAGAAAACATGCCACGCTTTGAACGCTTATATCTTTGAAACTAATAACCGTAGCATAATAAATAACACATCATTAGATAGTTTAGAGAGTTCCATTTATAACAATATAAGTTTCAACCCTTCACCCCTTAACCCTTCGATACAGTAGCGTTAGAAATTCAAGCTAAATTTTGCGTGATTTTGTTTCGCCGCACGTCGTTTTAAGGTTGATAACTAGTGAATTGATAATGATAGCGATCCTCTGTAGCCCCGCATTCCGTAGCTGATGGTGTTAGCTAACGGACATATTATGTGATAACCCGATATAAAGCGGATTACTTACTTTTTAGAAAAAAAAATTGATGACGAAAATTTAGAAATGCCGCGAAAATCCAGGGGAAATTACTATAAGAACTGACAAAAGTTGCAGAAACAGCTAGAGGAGAACGAGAGGAATGCGAAAAGACGCGTAAGTCATCAGCCGAAAAGTCACGGGAATGTAGGGAGCGTAAAAGTCCGCGCACCAGGATGGGTTTCACCCGAAGTCGATTCTACCACAACCTTCCACTTCAGCTGCACAAATTGAGTCTGAACAGCAAGAACAGATGGAGATTGATGTAATTGATCCAAATTTCCACACCAAGCATAGAATACCGACGTACATCACCAGTCTTCACAACTTCGCTGGATAATGAATGTATTATGTCTCAAACCTTTACACCGCCGATGCATTCTGAATCTACACAAGAACAAGAGCAACAACAAGAAGAGTACATTAATCCCGAGACGTATCGCCAAATTTATAACAAGGCAACTAAGGAGTTGGAAAAATTGTTTCTGAATAATAATTTCTTCAGAAACAATTTTAGCAATAATTACTGACAACGATGATGCTACACCTTCTAATTCCACTAACATTAATTTATAACCAGCACAAGCTACTATGAATTGTATGTAGTATAAGTTGTATTTAAGTAAATGAAGTAAAACATTTCTTCCGTTTTATTTCTTAAAAATTTTATATCTCAAAAAAATCAAAGGGGCACAATAACAACGGTGCCACAACCCACAGCGTTGCGCTACGACTACATCACGTGTCCTCCACTGAATACTTTAAGGACGTAGAACTAGTGAGATAGTGCCATGAAATAGTGGCAGTTGACGTAGTTCTACGTTGTAACTGAAATCAAAGTAGCACAGTTACTACTGTGCCCTTTGATTATTTTCTTTCAAGGAAATAACTTTTCAGATATAATTATATAAGAATAATGATCACCAGCGCATAAGAAGCTAGCGATCATTTATTCTTATATAATTATTCGTTTGTTCCTAAAACTCCATACAAAAAGAATATGAGAAAGTGAGCCATTTCTCGGAAGGCCCATCGAGAAATGCTGTAACGCGTTTTACGATACCTGCTATAACATGTTTTCCCTTTAATCCCTGCTAATGCCTTTCGGACCATAATTCTGGTCACTTTATATTTGATAACCTAGGAGCGTATAATTTGCCAAACTGCTGCATTATTTTGTGTGAAAACCTTACGTGATCGAGTAAACAAAACTACGTAGATTCGTACAGTATAGCAGATGCGCAACATTTGCCAAAAATAACACAAATTTGTAGATCCGTGTTACCACTGTTTGTTTTCCGAAATAAGGGTATAAACGCTTAGTACAAGTATATACACCCTGCTCTCCTCTGTCTGTCATTAAATAAAGATTAAGGTAATAAATGGAGTGAAACAACCTGAAGAATGCTGGCGTGGGAACCTTTTCTGATGGGAGGGAGCTAACATAAAAAGTATTGTTTCCTCTTTTCTATTTTTTTATACGTACGAGAGTTAAAGGTTCTATAAGGAAGCCCCAAAAATTCACGTTACGCCAATGGATAAAGCTAAAGCAACACGCTGCAAAACTTAACACAGGAACTTGGTTATCACATCAAACAAACTGCGCAAAAAATTCGAAAAATCATTAAAGAAAACCACTCGTGCTCGCTTCCTGGGAATCTGGCCTTTGAAATGAAGAGAAATTCTTTCTGATGCTTAAGAAAAGGCGCCACAACAATATTTTCCTGGAAGGTGGAGCAAGAAGCATTTATGTGTGTGTCTGTGTACATGTTAAGTATCCATTGAAAAAACATTACGGAAGGACAAGAAGCACTCCAAACATTTTGTTTTTAGAACGAATGAATACAAATTATTGGGGTATCACCTCTAAATTTTAAAACTTGTTTCCTTCTCTTTCATTTTTCTAAAATCTATTGGATGGGGGGGGGGGGAGCATACCCTTGGTTTTCTCCAATGAGGCCCACTTGATCATAGAACAAATAAGTCCTTTACTCTTTTTACAGAATGTGCTGTTCAAAGATGGGGCATAAATCTCGTTTGTTGAAATGATGATTTTCAACATTCTCGACATTGATTCCTTTTTGTTGAAAGCTAAA
Source organism: Macrothele yani (assembly GCA_039090855.1). NCBI lineage: Eukaryota > Metazoa > Arthropoda > Arachnida > Araneae > Macrothelidae > Macrothele > Macrothele yani. The sequence goes on from CM077009.1 coordinate 4,641,366, forward strand.
ATATACAGCTATTCTTCAGTTAAAACCTACTGTACTGTACTGCATATGTTGGGAGTATTGTGACTGTCTTATTACATATCAAAATCGCTAATAACATATCACATGTTAGTTTTATCTTCCACGTTGTACTAGAGTTTGATTCAGCTTTTTGGTTTCGGGATTTGATCCCTCACCCCATAAGCATCGTTGGCTATAAGGAGACACCCATCCCTAATTTATAGCTACTACATGCAGAGAATAAAAGGGACAGAATTGCTCTAGAAGGACACAATAATCATCTAAGTCTTGTTTCGAGATTCGAACGCGGACCGAAAAGTACGAGAAGTCTCAGCCGTAGGCTACTAGGACTACAGGGGTCAAATTAAGTTTGGTTAAGAATATATTAGGTGTGCAACTTAATTATCGGCCACAGGCACGACACGTTGACAGCAAACTATAGCAAACCGAATACATACCTAATCAGGGAAATAATCACCGTTGTGTTGGAAATATTTGAGCCATTGGTCAGGGAGCTGCCGAATGCCACTGCTGAAAAGAGAGGGCTGTTTCGAGTTGATAAAGTCATCAATACTTGTGTGAACCTCATAGACAGAAGTGAAGTGCGTATCACTCAGGTGATGTTGCAGGGAGCGAAAGAGGTGATGATCCGACGGGACGAAGTCTGGAGAATACGCCGGGTGGGACAAAATCTCCCATTCCAGGTCGGTGATCGTGTTTAAAGTCGTTTTCGCGGTGTGAGGACGCGCGTTATCCTGAAGCAACAGGACCGACCTTCTGCCCTTGCCGGTGTATGGCCTTTTCGTCTCCAGTGCGTCACTCACACGAATGAGTTGCTGACAATAACGCTCAGCATTGATCGTTTCACCAGGTTTGAGCAACTCATAGTGTACGACACCGCGCTGATCCCACCATATGCACAGCAACAACTTCCTGGCATGGATATTCGCTGACCTGGATAAACCCACGATTTGCGCCGCTTAGGATTATCGTACAGCATCCACTTCTCATCACAGATCAAAATCTTGTGGAGGAAATCCTTCTTCTTGAATCTGGAGAGCAAGGACACAGCAACATCGTAGCGCCTAGACTTGTTCGCAGCTGTGAGTTGGTGGGGTACCCAACGGCCCTCCTTATGAATCCGTCCAAGCTTGTGCAGGCCCTTTGCAATGACTTGCCGAGTTACTCCGAGTTCCAGGGCTATCTCTGACTGTGTGCCACAGGGATCCGCGTCCAACAGTTGTTCCAGTTCCTCATCGTCAACTTTTTGTGGCTGTCCTGGACGTGCTGCATCCCGGAGATAAAAAATTCTGCTTAAACAGCTGGAACCACTTCTTGCACGTACTGATGGACACAGCAGCCTCACCCAAAGCAGCACAGATCATTTGCTGGGCACTTTTTTTCAGCTGAAACGCGAACAGGAGACAGTGCCTCAAATGTTTCTTCTCGAACGACATTGCTTTCACCGCCAACTTTCGTCCCTTCTGTCACTACAGCTGTGAGCGGTTACGGTTGCCTGGAAAGCTGTTGGATGGCGCTACAATCAGCCAATATCGCACACAGCTATTGGCATTTTCCAACGTTTTATGATCGCTTGCGGTTAGGGGCCGAGAATTAAGTTGCACACCTAATAAGAAACTAAAACTCCACCGCCCGATTATGTTTACTGTTCATTTGATAAAAATACAAAATACTGAGTAAAACATCTGAAATTCAGTATTGTATAAGATCTCTTTTCAAATGTAACTCAGTAATGCATTGATGCTGACAACTTCCCCATCCTCTGACGATGGGAAAGCTTTGAGGTAGCAACAGGAAATCAGTTATTGGCGATCAGCAAGTTAATAAGGAGCATCATGAGTGATGGAGAAATTATTTCAAATGTGAAACGGTGAACAACGACTGTGTGTGTGCGTGCGTGCGTGCGTGTGCGCTCGTTTGCTTCTGTGAATTTTTAACAAAAAAAAAGACATTTCTCATTCTAGTATTCACCAGCGCGTGATTTGAAACGATGCCATAGTTAATGAATGGTCAGTATACAGTTAAAACTAATCAGAGAATCGCTGGAAACTGATCCTTAACCAGGTCCCTCTGTGGAAATCAGCACAGAAGAAATGCATCGTAAGATCAAGGCTTTCGCAACGGAATATCGCAGTGTGTGACTATTCTAGAAATTTCCACACTAATGAATTTCACTAAAGGAACTGTAGAAATAATTTTACGCGAATTATCTTGAATCCGTGTGCAAGGAATCCGAAGAAAATGGTCTTCTGAAGTGAAGAAAAATCGAGTAATTAATCTTCAACTCCACAAGTGTTTCGTGCTTGCGTTGTAGATTGGGTGAATTACTGCCGTCTCAACACGATATTACAAGGTAACATACTTTAATGTAAAAGCACCTTAGTTAAAAACTTTACATATAAGTTAAAAGTACACAAGAACTTTCAAGTCAGCATCGGACTCTTCGTCAGGTGTGGGTTATATTATGCAAGCAGTGGGTAAAATACCTTTAAAGGAGGGATATGACGTATATTGTCATAAAGGGCATGCGAACTATTATTGAATCACTGTGACACAATCCATAACAATGGCATTTGTTATCAACTAATGTCAATATTTGGTAAGTCACTCTGAAGTAAATATTTCCAAGGGTTTGGCACGACACACGGAAAATCATCATTGCAACACTGTTGCTGGTGGGCAAAGATTTGCAGGCTCTCAGTAAAGAGAATTAAGTTTTTTAACTTTGGAGTAGTTAATATGGTTGTTTCGTCCCACAAAGGTTGATCCGCTTCTTCACGAAGTAGGCGAGACATTGCTGTGGTTGTGGACATGGTTTTTACGTCATATTTATGCTCCATCAGGCGAGTATTCAGATTACGGGTCGTCGAACCTATATAGATTCAGTCTTTCTTCTGGGGTTCGGTCGTTTTCAGTGGGATTACATAAACTCCATGTCGGTCCTGCATCTGGATAGGATCCCTATCATTTTTGACTATAGACCATATGTTGTGGGCCTTTATCCCAGAGTTCAGATAAGGTCTACATATGTTTTTCAACATATTAGTTATTGGCGGGGCATAGAGTACAGATCCCACAAAACTTTTAGGTGATCTGTAATTTCTGGCTAACGCACAAGACGTTCGCTCCTGCATTAGTTGGAGTACTTTGTTCACTAAGGATCGGAAGTAGCCGAAGGCAGCAGCGGAATCCTTTATGTTTTCTATTTCACTGTTGTATAAATCTGAGGTGGAAGAATGCGATTCGGCCCGGTTTAGTATGAAACGAGCCGAAGACAATTTTTGACTTAGAGAATGTGCTGATGATGCCGGTATCATAGAAGTGGCTGCAGAAGGCTTTCGGTATACAGATGTAATGACATTGTAGTTTCTGGGGTCACGTTTTAACAATATATCCAGGAAAGGGAGGGCAAAGTCATTCTCGAACTCTGTAGTGAACTTTATAGTAGGATATTTTGAAGACAGAGATTCTGTAAAAGTATGCAGGTCATCGATAGCTTCTGACCATTCGTCCGAAATAGGCTTGGTCTTGACTCATAGATAAGGTATGGGTGATGTGTTTGCTTGATGCGAATTTAGTGTCATTGGGTCCTTCCCTGGAACCAATGACACTAAATTCGGGACGGGCGACTCCTTATAGCTCTTAGAGTTGCTCACGGTGGTCTTTAAACCTAGAAACAAAATAAGAAAGAACGGCTGGAACAAATATGCGTTGAGGTTACTGGATACAACGTCGAAAACTGATCGATCAGTTTTGCCAAACTACAGAATAATAGTATACTCGGTATCTGATTAAAAGTATCCGGACGCTTGCCTATCCAGAAACTCCCTTTATTAGGAAAGGAATTGGTATTGAGTTGGTCCATCCTTTTCTGCTATCACAGCCTCCACTCTGCTAGTAAGGATGTCCACTAGATTTGGGCATGTTTCGCGAGATTTGCTTTCCATTCTGCCACAACAGCATTAGTCAAGACGGTCGACGATGTCGGGTGGTTCATTCTGGCTCTCAGTCTACGTTCCAATTCATCCAAAGCGTATACCATGGTGTTTAGAACGAGTCTATGTTCAGGCCAGTCGCGTTATTCTACGCCCATCTCATCAGACCATTGCTGTAAGGACCTTGCTTTGTGGGCAGGGGCATTGTGCTGTTCGAAATGGAGAGGGCAAGGGCCTTCACCGAACTGTTGCCATAATGTTGGGAGCACAGAATTATCGAGAATGTCATTACAGGCCGCAGCGTTAAGATTCCTGGTCGCTGGAGCTAAAGTCCCAACCCCAAACCAAGAAAAACAGCCCCAGAGCATGATGCCTCCTCCACTAAGCTTCACTCAAATAATTCGGACAGGCAGCACTCGCCTGGCATCTTCTACAACCAGGCTCATCAGTCGGATTGGTGGCACAGTGGTCTAAGTGCTGTCCTCTTACCGTTCTTCCGAGATAGGTCCAGGTCCCAATCCCGGTGAAGCATGAATGTTGTGTGTGTCTTCCAGCACTGTCTTTCTCCCTTCCATAGAACCAGTGGCACTAAATTAGGGATGGGCAACTACTTATAGCTCATGGGCAATTACTTATAGCTCATGGGCAACTACTTATAGCTCATGGAGTTGCTCATGGGCAACTACTTATAGCTCATGGTGGTCGTTAAATCCCCTCAAAACAAAACAAAGAACTTCGAGATGGCGAAGTGTGACTCATCACTTCAGAGAAGGCGTTTTCACTACTCCAGAATCCACTGGCGCCGAGCTTTACCTCACTCAAACCGATACTTGGCGTTGACCTTCTGATATTAGGTTTGCGTGCGGCTGCGTGATTACGGAAACCCATTCGTTTCAGCTCTCGCCGAACCATTACGTTGCAAGAGTTCTTTGTACAAGTATGTTGGAACTCAGTGGTGAGTGTTGCAACCGAGGGCAGGTGATTTTGCCGCACCATTCGCTTCAGCTCCCGGCGGTTCTGTTCTGTTATTTTGGTGGCTTACCAGGTCGCGATCATGCTGTTGTTGCTCCGAGGTGTTTCCACTTAACGATAATATTCCTTAAAATATCGGGAAAGCTGCAGCAGGGCAAACATTTCCCGGGATTTGTTGCTAAGATGGGATCCAATGACAGTGCCACGTTGAAAGTCACTAAGCCTCTGCCGTATGGCCCGTAGTATTTTTAATGCTTGTGTACGGTGTTTATCGTGTCTATATGGCCATGTGCATCATTCTATGCTTCTATATGGGCCATGGCTATTACGTATATAGGCAAACCCACTACTCAAAAGAGATTACGTATATAGGCAAACCCACTACCCAAAAGAGAGTACGTATATAAGCAAACCCACTATGCAAAAGGGATTGAGTATATGGGCAAACGAACTACTCAAAATGGATTGCATGTATAGGCAAACCCACTACTCAAAAGGGATTACGTATATAGGCAGACCCACTACTCGAAAGGGATTACGTATATCAGCAAACCAACTATTCAAAAGGGATTACGTATATAGGCAAACCCACTACTCAAAAGGGATTACATATATAGGCAAACCCACTACTCAAAAGGGATTACGTATATAAGCAAACCCACTACTCAAAAGGAATTACGTATATAGGCAAACCCACTACTCAAAAGAGATTACGTATATAAGCAAACCCACTACGCAAAAGGGATTGCGTATGGGCAAACCAACTACTCAAAAATGGATTGCATGTATAGGCAAACCCACTACTCAAAAGGGATTACGTATATAGGCAAACCCACTACTCAAAAGGGATTACGTATATCAGCAAACCAACTATTCAAAAGGGATTACGTATATAGGCAAACCAACTACTCGAAAAGGGATTACGTATATAGGCAAACCCACTACTCGAAAGGGATTACGTATACAGGCAAACCCACTATTCAAAACGGATCACGCGTATATAGGCAAACCAACTATTCAAAACGGATCACGCATATAGGCAAACCCATTACTCAAAAGGAATTACGTATATAGGCAAACCCACTACTCGAAAGGGATTGCGTATATAAGCAAACCAACTATTCAAAAGGGATTACGTATATATGCAAACCCACTACTCAAAAGGGATTACGTATATAGGCAAACCCACTACTCGAAAGGGATTACGTATATAGGCAAACCCACTAATCAAAAGGGATTACGTATGTAGGCAAACCCACTACTCAAAAGGGATTACGTGCATAGGCAAACCTACTACTCCAAAACGATTACGTATAAAGGCAAACCCACTACTCAAAAGGGATTACGTATATAGGCAAAATCACTATTCAAAAGGGATTACGTATATATGCCAACCCACTACTCAAAAAGGATTATGTATATAGGCAAACTCACTACTCAAAGGGATGCCCGGATATTTTTATCACACAGTGTATTATGCTAAAAATTTATCGAATGGCGCTTGTGTATATTTTAGCGGATAATAATCAAGGTTTACCTGCTTTTGTACAATATACCTTTAAAGTGACAGAGTCAAGCCTCCAATAATTATTTTCATGTTGCAACGTTTTCTGTAATAATTAATTGTTTCAAGTGTGATGGAAGCAGATTCCAACGCACGTGCAAGACACGTGACGTGTTTCTTTTTGTACGCCGGATTAAGGAGTGCCGAGCCAAGTATGTGCCTAGCGGCATCCGTTGACATTGACCTGGACGACTGGGTTTGATGTATCGGTCAAAGGTACCAGTCCCAGAGAGAGGCGAACTCCACGAAAACAGGATTCCAGAGGGACGGAAGGGGGAGAGGGGAGGAACGGATATAAAAGGGAGTGACATGTTCGCTTGGGAGGCTTCGGGGGCGCGAGTAACCTAATGGTCAGTGTTCGTGGCTGCCATGGAGATAACATCAGGTTCGATCCTGGGCGGTTACGAACGTTCGAACCACTAAATACCCGCCGTGCGTTGGATGGGCACTTTAAACTGTCGGACCTCGGGTACTGGCCCCCGGTAATAAATAAGGGTGTCTTCCTCCCCTTTTGTACCTCAGTTCCTTGTCACTTTCCTATCGGGCACTCTAGCCCAACTCTCCTAGCTTCCTATTTCTAAGGGCTGTTTAAGACCTAGGGTCAGACACTCCCTTCCTAAAATCCTCTACATATGATCTGATCTGCTTGGGAGGCTTTTAGTGTTTCGCCTTCGATGTGGTCAGACGACGGTTCCAGCAGAGAGTGTCGGTAAGACATCTCGGGGATTTACGTTTTCGCTGACGGAATGGTCAGGGTTTTTCGGCGGTAAGAGATTTGCCGGAATTTGGACGGAACGACTCAAGTTAAACGTGGCGGAGGGTCTTCCGGGATATTGGAGAGAGAGAGTAAAATGTTCGCCATCTGGAAACGTGTTGGCACGTGGAGATAGCTAATCGAACAGAGTTTGTTTCTCATTTATTAAATTTTGTTACGTCTAACGAAGGATTTGTTATTGGAGTTACTCGTTGTCTTAGATATTAAGTAATTGCTGACTATATGTTCCAGTATTTCAGCGATCAGGTTCAATTCGACTGCACTCAAAAGAATCTAGTGCAGGTCCGTTTGAGAGATTCGGAATCAGTAAGGCATAGTGGCGATTGAACTCAGTGGGGCCTGACAAATACCCATGACTAAAGCTCACTAGACTATCTAATTTACCTTATGTCGTCGATTCGAAACTACTGGTTTCAATTTCTTATTGGGTGTTTAACGACCATTGTAAGCAACTCAATGGGCTGTAAGCAATCGCCCGTCCCTAATTTAGGGCCACTGACTTCAGGGAAGGAACAGAGTCAGTGCCGTAAGACAAAAACAAGATCCATGCTTCACCGAAATTCGAACCCGTACCCAACTCAGATGAATGATCATAAGTCAGCGCTTAGACCACTGCGCCACCTGGGCGGTGTACTGGTTTCTAACCATTAGAGACAGGGTAGCAATATCTTAACGACTGAAGATAACTGAACTGCCACATTTATCTATATTAATACAGATTCTAAACCACTGGTTACGACTTATTACAGAGAGAGTGGAACCGCCACTGAAGTGAATTTTTAGCTAACTGAACTGCCTTATTTATTTATTTATTTATTTATTTATTTATTTATTCATTCATTCATTTATTTATTTATATTTTAAATTAAGCTACTTTATTTTCTTTTTTCTTTTCAGTAATTAATTGTGTTATTGGTGTTCTTGCTTCAGTGATCTCTCCAACCACTGAGAGTTGTATTAATCACTTTGTACGATCAATCGATATCGATCGAGTTCATCACTTCTCAGTCATGCAACAGTGGTATATATGTCACATGATTGTTTCTCGCCTTTCTGTGGTGCAAAGGATCCAAATCTACTGATAAAAATCTTCTTACTGCATTTTACGTACTCACAGGGCTCAAAAAAAAAAAAAAAAAAAAAATGCAAACTGGTCCGAGACTTAGTAAACTTCAGTCCACACCTTATGATTGTGCCATTTATAAACCGGTAGCCACTAGAACCTACACAATTTCTCAGCAAAATAAGTATTTCTTTTTGATAAACTGGAATGGAGTTATTCAATATTAAACGGTTACTGATAAGGATTTTCAAAGGAGTTGCACTATGTTTTAGTTGGAACACGCGTTCAAACAGCTATTATTTACATCTTATACAAACGTAAATTCAACGAATGGAAATATGAAGATTCTAGCTATAATAAATATCCATCCAATTTTCCAGAGATATTATCTGCACGGAAACATCCCACGAACCTATGTTTTCACAAAACATAATTTTCCAGTTGATGTTTCCACGCTTCGAAAGTTCGTGTTCTTCCTGTGTTGATAAGATAAAAATTCCACACTACACTGCGCACAAACTTTTCTGGAGATTAAACGCAGCAACACTTTTGAAAATCATGAGAACCAAATAAAAGAAAAATGACGGTACCAAAGTGTCCGAAAATAAACTAATCGGAAATGGCACATACTCGTATATCACCACATCGCCAATCACAAAGTCGCGTCTCTTTTAAATGCAAAACGAACTGAAGATGACAATCAATTAATGCCAGGTCTGTTGTGAGGTCGGTAGATGTTCAGTCATTCACTTATCTCAGAACACGTTTCAGTTTGAATTCCAGAGAGGTTCTTGTATTTCATCTGTACCTCTTTTTCCCCCTAGAGCAAGTTGCCTTAAATGTATGAAACCTAGGTTAAGATGCTCACTGGAAAATCGGAAAAAAAGCAACTGATGTAAGGTTCAAATAAAAATACACTACATTCCCGAATACAAAAAGCACATCTTTAAGCAAAAGCCTTAAAGCTACCACGCCGATTTTTCGATATTTTTTTTATTTTGCATTCAGTAAGATTCTATAAAAACTGATTCTACACCAGATGAAAAATATCCGATTTGTGGTTTAAAAATAAAAGCGAGTGTTTGGAAACAGGACATTTTTTGAAGAAAAGATATCGTGTCAAATGCAAATACATTGTATTCTCGATTATCCGCAATATGGAGAGCAGGGGATGTACGGATAATTGAAAACCGCGGGAGGGTCATCCGAAACTTACATTTTATTGTATTATGCAAGGCTAATAATAAATCATTCATTATTTAATAAGGACATGGCCTCTATTGTCTCCCCCTTGCATCTGCGCTTGGTTAGATGACCATTTTCATTACAACAAAATTTTCGAAATCTACGATATAAAATCTTCAAAGTATCCAAAATAATTTGGTGTGTGATCAGTTTTATTTATTCGAAAGTTGCACTAAGTTTCCATTGGCCATTTGTTTGAATCTACAGCTCATTACCGCTACGGCTTCTTTAGCTATCTGATTGGAACAATGTAAAAAAGAAATTTTGAAATTCGCGAGCCATTTTCCACGATTCTTTTCGTGAATCAACGAAGCATAAATAAGTCTGAAAAATTCAGATTTTTATTCAAGATAAACTCGCATGATTCCGGTAAATGACCGTCCCTTTTCTGCAATTCTAATGAAATGTTGAGTGCTTTAATGATTGCATCACGAAAAGGTTCGGAATTTATATATGGCGAAACAGGTTTCGGCAATTATATTTAATTAGTCTGAAAACTTGCCATCGTGCACTTCCAGAAGCACCTGAGGAAAAGTTATATGGATGTGGACCGGGTCTTTATTTAGTTTTGAACCTTAAGTCATAAACGGAGTATTGCTTCCTATAAAAGTAACCGAAGTAGCTTTTGACAGGTTTCAGAGCTTTCGGCGATTTTCATTCACCTGGATTAGAATTCATTGGAATTCCTCATTCCGTGACATTAATGTGTTAGACAGCCGCAAAAGAAAAGAAAAAAATCCATTGATGGAAGCGATATGAACAGTGCACCAATAATTTGCTGCAACATCGATATATTATCGATATCTTTGGGAAAAAGAAATTTTTTTACCAATCACAAAATATTTAATTGGAATCGTCAATGACATTAATGTGTAATACTTTAGACAGGCTCACACAAAAAACTCTATCGATGGAAGCGATATGAATAGTGCACCAATAATTTCCTGCAACATCGATATATTATCGATATCTTTGCGGAAAATAATTTTTTTCCCCAATCACAAAATATTTAATTGGTATCGTCAAAATAAATATCATTATTGAGTGAATGAAAGCAGAGATATCAACAAAGTAATTTATAATAAAAAAGATGAAATAAAATAAATTTCATTAGGAATAATCAAATAAAATATTGAAGCACTTGTCATAAACATAAGTCTGAATAAAAAGCATAACACACACTGAAGAAATGTGTCTCGTCCAGTGGCGTACCGCAAAAACTTGAGGCCCTCCCCGCAAAAAATGTTTTCGAGGCCCTTTTGCGAAAATCTATTAGCTTTCAATTACTAAAAATCTTAACTTCCATATTATGAACTAGACTTTATGGGTGTTTTAGTTAATCAAATTCTTTGGAACCTACGGGCATTTTTCGTAAAGTAAAAATTATTTCACTTCATTGCGTGAAACACAAATGAGTACCGTATAAGTAAAATGATTGTCCTCGTTATCGAAACAAACTACTAAAAAATACGTCAAAGTTAATCCTAGCGCGCAAAATTTATTATTTTAAAGAACTAAGGCCTGCTTTTTTAAAAATGCCTCACGACTGCACACACAAAACATACAACTGCGGTGTAACAGAGTCAGATGACTTTTCCTGTTTGTACGAAATGTCACAGCATCAGTAAGCAAATAACTAAGTAACGATTAAGAACTGTAGCACAAAAATCGTAGAACTACTTAAAGTATTTACTCTGGGATATAAAAAACACACTTAATATAATGCCACAATGTTGTGCCCATAGTAAAGAAAATATATTTTGACTGTTATAAAAAAAATGACACAGGTGTCTGATTTTTCGCTCCCGCGAAGAACACCTTTCACGTTCATTATATTCGGAAGGATGCATAGTTTTGTGCAAATAACTGTAAAACATAACACTTTATCCACATTGGTATAAAAATTCCGCTCGTTGAACTGATATTGTTTTTAGATACTCTTGTTAAGATGCTTGCATAGAAACTATTGCAAGGTCTGTGAACTTGAGCCCCCTTGTAGCAGCAAGGGGTCTCAAGTTCTTTTGAATAGCTGCTTTCGTGTCATCCAGTTTTTATGAACTAAAGCAACGAAAATTATTTCTAAAGATTTTAGATATTTACTGAAAAAAAAAATGCCTTTTTTTTTTCTTAAAGCTGCCTTAATTCTTGGCTATTTTTTAAACCAGTTTCATACGAAGTTTCCGAGAAAAGGTTTGTAAAATATTTCTGCTCAGGCTAGAGGCTCTTTTAGCCTTGAGGTTCCTCCCCGCACTGTGGGCAGTGTTTCTTTCAGTCATACATCCAGGGGTGCGAAGCCCTCCCGGAAACGACCATTCGCCCCCCCCCCCCCGGAGACATTTTAGGTTACAGAGCCAAATTTTAATAAATTCAGGCTATGATGAAAAGAAAGTTCCGTTTCTTTTTATGCTACAAATATTTCTCCAATTATATATATTTTTTAATATTTGTTCAAATGGTAATAGTTATAGTTTATTTTATAAAAAATTGTATTACGACGCTTGATATTATTCTTCAAAATAAAATAAGTAGACTAATCATACCTAATCGTCTGGGAATCGTGATTCAGGAACAAGACTGCGTTGAATGCATTTTAATAGATTTCATTTTCAAGCCTGCGGACCCCCCCCTCCTTTAGCTGAAAAAAAGTTTGTTAATAGAATTTTTCTTCGGGGGGGGGACGAAAAAAGGAAATTTTTGAAATCCACCATCTGGAACAAAATTAATGTTAATGAAAAATTGAAGAAAAATTAAAACATTTTTTTTTCTAAAGTAAGTTGATACATTTTTATTAAATTAAGGCATTTTATTTTTTTCTAATGTAAGTCGCATTTTAACCAAAAACAGAAAAAAAGAAACATTTTCCGGGAGGGGGGAAGTCCCATCTCTAAATGCGCCCATATGCTAGATATATAGTAATTACTTCTATATATGTAAATATAGTAGTTAAAATTATTTATATAACAATTGGAAAACTTGCTCCCTCTGAGGTTCCATTTGCCCCCCCCCCCCAGCCAAAAAGTCCTGAAAGAAACACTGACAGCGGGGTAGCGGGGGCTATCAGTGCGTCCTTGGTCTCTTCTTTCTGAGGTGAGGTGTCTACTGTCTGAATGACCAATTGCGACTGCATTTTATTTTTAGTGTTCTGGTGGTACGTTTCGCTCTGAATGCTCAATCACTCCCAGAAAAGGGGATATGCTGGTCATAGACTTGGAAGTGTGACCACAGACGTCCACTTTTCCAGGATAATTTTAGTGCTGAGAGGCCAGTAACAGGAAGTTTTAGAATCCCTTCATGGGTTATCCTAGTCGATTAGAAGAGTGTTTCCCAACCGCCGGGGTTTTTTCTGTCGGCCAGCGAGAAACGAGTGAATTTTTTTTTTTTTTTTTTAATCGAAATGGAGTCAAAGTAAAAGGAAATCGAGATTTAAATTTCTTTAAACGCCCGTCGCGGTAGATTAAAGGAAGCTTGTGGATCGCCAATTTTTTCACAGAAGATCTGAACTCCTGCAGACTAACTCACCAGGAAAAGGAAAGCTTTGTTGAACTTCCTTCTGATGCCCGTCTGGTATCTGAACTCTTACACGTTAACTCATCAGGAAAAGGAGAGCTTTGTTGAACTTCCTTCTGATGCCAGTCTGGTATCTGAACTCCTGCAGACTAACTCTCCAGGAAAAGGAAAGCTTTGTTGAACTTCCTTCTGATGCCCGTCTGGAATTGATATTAAAATACAAATCTCTGACTCAGTTTAGGTGTATTATGGTGAAAGAGTATCCAAGAGTTAGCTACAAAGCTTCTAAAATTATTGGTAGTATTTTCGACCACGTGCTTATTGCCAGAAAACCTTTTCAGCTGTTTCGGCAATCAAAACAAAGCACACGAACATAATGCACATGAATGCTGCACTGCGTAGTGCAGAAACGACGCTGGACCCGTGGCTCGAAAAGATTACCACGAAGCAGCAGCAACAGATGTCGCACTGACCCCAGAAAAAATAAAAGAGAATATTGTGTTATGATGATTGGCAAGGACGTACTGATAGCCGGTGATCTAGAAGGGGCTTAGCGGCCACAAGGCACTATTTTTCTAAGCAGCGGTTCTAAGGCACTTTTGGTGGATAGCTGGAAAGGAAAAGCACTAAATGGTTTGAAGATGCTGCATGTAAAAATAGAGAAAACTCTGTTCTGTATGCAAGCATACCAGTATCTTAACCAAGTATTGGTACAGCAGAGATGGTCGCTCCGTTCATCGAGTGGTCTGAGGCGCTGCATTCTGATCTTTTGTAGCGCTTGAGCCGGCTTGAGGTGTGAGTGGTACGTTTTTCTGATGGTGCAGGATCTTTCCCTTTCCTGAAACCAGTGTCCCGAAACAACTAGGACGGGAGGTTGCTTGTCTTGCAAGTTATTCGTATTGTAACGTACCAGGAGATGTGACGTACCTGCCAGAAGGACGCACACGACATAAAGGCAGATAGGAATCAGAATACATGTCAGCGTAGCTTAATTGGTAGAGCAACTTATTCCGGCATAAGCGGCCTCGGGTTCGAATCCCGGCGTAGACTAGAAATGACGGAGAAATTCACTTCGTTATAATGGCGCCCGAACTATCCGGATGACCCGACCGTTCAAAATCTCGCATTGGTGTGATGTTATTTCCACACCGCGAGATAGGAAAAATATGAGCAGCACTTCGAAAGAAAGAAAAATAAGGGGGAGATGATGTAACGTACCAGGAGATGTGACGTACCTGCCAGAAGGACGTACACGACATAAAGGCAGATAGGAATCAGAACAAATGTCCGCGTAGCTTAATTGGTAGAGCAACTTATTCCGGAATGAGTGGACCCGGGTTCGAACCCCGGCGCGGATAAAAATGACGGAGAAATTCACTTCGTTATAGTATGAACTCCTTTGTCTTGACGCCAGTAAAAATAAAGTTACAGGCGGTGGATACTCCATAGAAATAAGAGAATGTCGCTCGATGGGGCAGGCTTCTGATCATTCATCCGAGATGGGTCCGGATTCGAGTACCGTGAGGCATGGATGTTGTGTTGGCAATGGTACTGGCTCTCTCTCTTCCTTGGAACCAGTGGCCCTAAGTTAGGGACAGGCGACTGCTTATAACACGTCGAGTTGCTCACGGTGGTCGTTAAACCCCTAAACCAAAAATAAGAAGAAAAAAAAAGAAAAAACACATTAAGAAATTGACGGCCGAGTGTTAAACGTTTAGAGAAGTGAAGGGCATTCCTCTTAAACTGCTCGCCACCTACTATCGGCTTAGTAAAAGCAATTCCCTGAGCTCAGTTTCAAATTCCTTTTAGGTCGCACAAAAGAAATACCGTAAATCCATTTCATAATTTTAGTAAAAACTGCTTACTAGTCACAATATTGATGTGACTATGATAGTTGCATCTGCTCAATATAACTAATGTGTTATTCTTGGTAGACGAATCGTGTAGACCGAGAGAGTGGTATAAAAATACAAAATAAATATATTTCAGTGTATTACTTTCATGTGACATTCTTGCGGTCATTTAAAATTGATCAAATCCAGAAGTTTTAATATAAATTGATAAAATTAGTAAGTAATGAAAATTTAATAAAAATGCTGAATAAAAACAGCAAGCAAGGTTTGCAGGGCTTTTGAAAAATTTTAGGGGAATTCTTTTCGGGTTGTGTTTTACCAATTCGTTCACCGCTAAGGCACTTCTTCATTTAGAACTACATCACTGCTGATAGCCCCCCGCAACACCCGCATGCGAGGGGGGGGGGCTCACGGCTTCGAGGGCATCTTGCCTTAGTAAAAAGATTTTGCAAAAGTTTTTCATATGAACGTGGTTAAAAAAATATCAAGTAATTCCTGACGGCTAATTTGAAGGAAATATTAAAAAGAAAACCAATTTTTGGCATTTTTTGCCTTTAAGTAAGATAAATATTTAAAAACATTTCCGCGGTTTCAGTTTGTAAAAACTGGATGACGGGAAAGCATCCATTTTTTTTCCAGAGGACTTGAGGCCCCTTTTCGCATCCATACACATGTATGTTGTCAAGACAATGTGAAAGAAATGTATGTTCAATGAATGAAATTTTTGTACCAATGAGAATAAAGTGTTACGTATAACGGTTGTTTACACATAACTGCGCGTCCTTCAGAATGTAATGAACTAAAACATGTTCTTCGAGGGGACTAAGAAACAGGCTTGTGGGATTTTGTTTTATAACAGACTCAAGAGAAAATTTTTATTATGTGCAAAACATTGTGGAATTATGTTAAGTGTGGTTCTTATGTTCAAGAGTAAATAATTTAAATAGTTTTACTTTTTTTATGCCACAATTCTTAATTGTTACTTATTTGCTAACTTATATTATGTGTTTTCTCATAAATTGGAAAAGATCATCAGACGCTATCATACGACAGTTGAGTGTGTGTGTGTGTGTGTGTGATCGTGATGAATTTGAAAGAGATGGCTAGTTCTCTAAAAGAATAAAATTTCCAAGATAATTTCAAAGAGATGGCTAGTTCTCTAAAAGAATAAAATTTCCAAGATAATTTCAAAGAGATGGCTAGTTCTCTAAAAGAATAAAATTTCCAAGATAATTTCAAAGAGATGGCTAGTTCTCTAAAAGAATAAAATTTCCAAGATAATTTCAAAGAGATGGCTAGTTCTCTAAAAGAATAAAATTTCCAAGATAATTTCAAAGAGATGGCTAGTTCTTTGGAGAAAAATTTTTATATATAGCGTTTTGTAATATTTTGTATTCGTATAAAACTGGGGAAACAATTTTGGTTTTGCGAAAATTACCTATAGGTTCCAAAAAACTTGCATTATTAAAAGCTTATAAAACCTATTAATAACATGAAAATTGAAATTTTAAATAATTGAAATAATAATATGGAATTAGAAATTTTCCAAATAAATAATAATGATAATTAATAATATGAAATTACGAATTTTCCAAATGAGTAATAATGATAATTAATAATATGGAATTTAAAATTTTCTATAATTGAAATCTAATCGATTTTCATAAAAGGGCCTCGAAGATATTTTTTGCGGGGGGCCCCGAGTTTCTGAGGTACGCCACTGTTTATTGTGGATTGCACTTATTAATAATTAATGAATATTAACTGATTAAATTATATTAGCTGTAAGCAGGTGAGATGGAATAATCTGATACATAAATTACGGATTGTACGTAATGATCATTATAACGTAGAATATTACCAGATTAAATGTTTGAAAATAGCCTAAAGGCTTTGTTTCGGCATCACTGGTCCACAAAAGTTTCCCCAACGTTCTGGCGGTCCGCGAATGCAAAAAGGTTGGGAGCCTTTGCGTTAGGACATCTAGCGGTAGGGTCATCCCCTAGAGCGTTATAACAGTCGCGAGCCTGGTTGGGCAGCTTCACAAGAACAGGTTTATAACAAGTTTTGTCTCAATGGGATGTATGGGCAGTGGAAAAAATCGAGAAAATATATCGTCTGTGCTGTATTGTCCGGTTACGGTTAGAAAACTTGACAATGTGCGAATGCAAAACGTTTACAATTCTTTCTACGGAACCCACTCAGTGAAATGGAAAATTGAAAAACAAACAGAGACAGAGATATAGGAGATATCAAAACAGCACTGCTAAAGCGAATCCTTTAAAGAAAACCTATTCTCTCTGGAGGGGATTTAAAGCTTTATCCTGGTTGCGTCCCTGACTTTAAAATAATTTTAAGACATGTTTTGTAAAAACTGAACCGACAGTTCTGAATAATTTCCTTGAAATGTTGAACAGTCATGGTGCAACTATTTTGTACAGTTTTTCTGAAGCAATTTTTTCCACTTTTATCGTTTTGTTTTGGTGCTTAGTGGTTACCGTGATAAACTTAGGACGTAGGTATACATCTATTTAACTTTTCTTTTGAATTTCTGTTTTCTTATGTAAATTTAGTTACTTCTTGGTTAAACATTTCCTCACTGAATGGCACATTACTTTCCCGAATAGCTTTCACGATTTGTCAACACTGACAGTTAGTCAAAGCAAGATACTGTATAATGACTGAATAGAATGTTTAAGTGTGGAATTTTCGAAATTTATACGATTGAGAGACGAAATATATATACGGGAGTTGTTGATGTCGGAGAGTTGAGTGTGAAACGTTGCTATAAAATCTACTGAGATATACATATATGACTGATGCGGAAGAATATAATCATTGGGAGCTTGATGTTTCTGTTGAAGCTAGCAAGTTAATATTCTGTCAAGAGAAGATCTTGATGTCCTAAAGTACAAGCACTGAAGGAAAAAATTGGTGGACGAACGTAAGTTGGTTTGCTGATTCTTTTGCTTATTTTTGATAAAGTAAGATTTATATGCAACGAAGATATTTAAGAACTTTAGCCAATTAGTTAGCTAACCAGTTAAATTTTTAAAGCTACATCCAAGAGACTTAAAACAATATGAACTCTTCTGGCTATGAGCAGCCTCACATCCTCAACTTAGGGCCGCTGGTTCTAGAAAATAGGAAGAGCCAGTCGACGCCATCGGACAAGAACACCACACATGTCTCATGAGAGACTTCTAATTGGGCCAACCCTCATGTGCCTCCTCATGCAAGACTTGAATCTAGGCCAACAACCCGTGCCTCATGTGAGACTCGAACTTCGGCCAACCACCCGTGCCTCATGCGAGACTTGAACCTGAGCCAAACACCCATGCCTCATGCGAGACTTGAACCTGAGCCAAACACCCATGCCTCATGCGAGACTTGAACCTGGGCCAACTACCCATGCCTCGTGCGAAACTTGAACCTGGGCGAACCACCCGTGCCTCGTGCTAGACTTGAACCTGGGCTAACCACGCATGCCTCATGCGAGACTTGAACCTGGTCCAACCACTCGTGTCTCATGCGAGACATGAAGCTGGGTCAACCACCCATGCCTCGTGCGAGACTTGAACCTGGACCAACCACCCATTCCTCATGTGGGACTTGAATCTGGGCCAACCACCCGTGCCTCGTGCAAGACTTGAATCTGGGCCAACCACCCATGCCTCATGCGAGACTTGAGCCTGTGCCAACCACCCATTGCCTCATACGAGGCTTGAACTTGGACCAACTTCAAATGAGTGATGGGAAGACAGCAAATCAGATCAAATAGCTCCGGGGTGGTTTTTTCTTCTTCATTTTCTCTTTTCGGTTTCGTATATATACAGCAAAGACAGTTTTCAAGTATTTCATTTGTTTTCAAGTGTTTTAGAGATCATCCATCATGGTTTTTCATTGTGGGGTTTCCATTTTGTTGTATTAAACATCTTTCTAAACCATGTACAATAAAAACCTGCTTTTAAAGGGCCTTTTCCTTTTCACACTTCCTTGGTGTACACCTTCTGAAGAATTTATAGAATATGATATCTTCTACCAGAATATATAGTCCAACAGACTGTAGACGAACTTCGTGTTACAAGTGATATTCATATGGAAGTAGACATTCGTCATAAATAACACGATATGCAACTTGCTCATTAACCACCTTTGACGAAATGATGAAGATCACTTCTACATTTAATCAAATTAAAAACGGTATTTACGAGTTAAAACATATGATAGATTAAAACACTAGATCTTCCGATCACACTAGTGATCTTCATCAGGTCACTCACCTAATGACATCAAGGTACGTCGACACGCAATATATAGGGATTTTTGATGGCCCAAACAATGGGTAAAGCGCATGCTCACGAAAGTTGTTGTGAACACAGGGAGAGAGAGACATAGAGAGAGACAGGAAACAGTACTGCAAACGAAGAAAGTTAAAATGATGCGACACAAGTATTAATAATTCAGCTATAATGATTATTTCCGCAATGTTCAAGTAGAGCAGTCCATGTTCATGGGAGGAAAGAAGGTACATCGTCATTACAGCAAATACCTCTATAATGGTGAATATATAAGCTTTCTGCAAAGAGGGTCATGCTTTTGGTGCTGTGTGTAATGAGGATTTTGCATTCGTCCCATAATGGTCTATGTGTGCCGCTAGCTACCAATCGGGCTATGGCTGTCGAATGTGAGCCTGTTCTGACATCGCGTGAGTGTTCAAGCAAACGGGTTTTTAAATTACGTAGGGTGGAGCCTGTGTACACTTGATCTATTTCATTGGGGTTTAACTTCTAACAGAATATATAGTTTAATATCTTCTAACAGAAGATATAGAGTTTAATATCTTCTAACAGAAGTTCCTTTCTACCTTGCTTCTAATCCTAATGGAAGTTTTTGTGTGCGGTCATTCAGTTTATTTTTATTTTCACTTTTTATATTGTTTTGTATGATCCAGAAACTTTGTGACAAGACTAAAGAAGTGGGATTGAAGATGAACTTACAGGAAATAAAATTAAGGTACAATGCTTTTACAAGATTTATAGGTTGGTGGGGGCAAAAGTAGATGCCTACATCCACCTTGGACAAAAAGAATCAAGCGAGGCCCATATCGAAGAAGTAAATAGGCGTATAAAACTTGGCTGTAGTGCATTTGGAAAAAATAGTGCAATTCAATAGCAATTTACCATTATTTTTTATAAGAACAATGCTTCACCATTCGGTCGTCATAGTCATTACACTTGGATCAGAGACGTGGACCTTAACCGCAACTTAGAAGATATGGACAACTCAAAGCAAGCTGGATACTGCAGAAGTGTATGCAAGGTATAACCAGGAAAGATAGGAAGAGAAACTCCTGGATCAGGAAACTGACAAGAGTAGATGGCATCATGATCAAAGTTATGACTCTTAAGTGGCAATGAGGTGGACATAGTGCTAGAAGAACTGACCACAATTGGACAAATAAAATATTTGACTAGATATTAAGGGACAGGAAAAGACCTGGAAGACCACGTGAGAGATGGATGGATAAATTTCGACATGAGACAGAATTACTCAAAACAGGGAGTTGTGCAAGATGCTTGGGCGAGAACTTCATTTAAGAGTGGATTGAGAATGGTTGCTGCTGCTGATGATGAGGTTGATAGTCCATTCCTGCTCCTGTTTTTGCGTGAAATTTCAACCTGAATTTGTGCATAAGATGATTGACATAATTCTCGTTAGCGGACAATTTCCATTCTGGAATTCAAGTCAGCTTCCTGAAACTGTGCTTTAGTAACATATCGACTTTGTAGCACACTGTGAAGAACTATTATATGTTGTTAATACTGTACCTATACAGAGGATGAGTCGAAAGCTTTGCAATGTTTGGATCACTTTATGTCTTCATACGCACATTTACGACGAAAGCTTATCAGCATTCATGGTATAGGCCAGCGTGTTGCAGAGTCTTTAGCCATCTGTCTGCTAGTTCTACGATACCGCTGCGGTACCAGTTCTTGCCCATCGAGGCGAAGAACTCCTTCACCCCAGCTTCTGCCTCCTCCTGGTTGTTGAAGTTCCGCCCACGAAAGAAGTAGGCCATGGACCGGAACAAGTAATAATCCGACGGGGCAAGGTCCGGACTATATGTTGGGTGTGGCATCAGTTCGATGCCCTCAAGTTCCTGGAGTTTTGCCCGGGTGCTTCGCGCGGTATGAGGTCGAGCGTTGTCCTGCTGTAGGAGAGCGCGCTTTCTGTTCACCAGTGTCGGGTACTTCTCCTCCAAAACGGCATACGTCAGCTCCAACTGTTCAGAGTAGAGGCTAGCGTTGATGGTCCGGCCGTCTGGAACAAATTCGTTATGGATTATCCCTTCGAAATTCCACCAGATGCAGAGCATCACCTTGTGCTCGAAGCGCCCAAATTTGACAACAAGTTCAGGAAGCTGGTCCGAGCTTAACCACTGCCATTGTGTGTTAGGATTAAGGAAATAGACCCACTTTTCATCGCACGTGACAATACATCGAGCGGGTAAAAAAATATTTTTATTGTAATTTTATGAAGATGCCATTACAACCCCAGTAATGGTGGTTCGCGAATCACCGAATGGGAAACACTGCTCAACGGTATGACATCCTTCCCGTAGCTGATCTAAGCCCCTGGGGTAGGGCAGGATGAAGGGATTTTAGGATTTTCTGTTATCTTCCGGTCGTCACTAAAATTCGTCGGGCAAAGTGAAAATCTGTGGCTTACAATTTCATGATCAACATTCCCTCTCTTCTGTAAGTAATTGAGCATTCAGCGAAACACACCACCAGAACAATAAAAATAAAACGCATTCCACGTTGGTCATTCAAACAGGAGATACATTTCTTCGGCGTATCGTCTTCATATTAAACACTCTAGTTGTGTTTTTGATAAAATGCTTGCATTATTTTTTCTGATTATTCCTAATATTTTTTTTCATGTTTATTATTATAAATTACTTTGTTAATTTCTGTACTTTAATTCGCTCAATAATGATACTTTTTTGATGATACTAATTAGTACAACAAAACTTTTAACTAAATGATACTAATATACTTTTATCTAGTGACACTAATTGGTGCAAAAATTCCTTTTCCCCGAAGATATCAATAATATATCGATATTGCATGCAAGTACAGTTCATATAGCGCTTTCATCGATGTCAAAACACTCGCCAAGAAAAATTTCTAGTTGCTCGGCTGATTTAGGCAATATAACTCATGTTAATCCCCTTCCCGTCAAGTGCTTTCGGGAACACTCAAAATGTGTATTATAATGAATCTTACATCACAATTGAATCATACTCAATTTAATTCTGAAAGAAGTAACGACTAAACGTCAAAAAAAAAAAAAAAAAACGATCTTATGTACGTTTTCCAAGCGTAGGTTGAAGAAGTGTATATATGCTCCAGCTTTGTCCGTCTGTCTGTCTGTCTGTCTTTTCGCACGATAACTCGCGTAAAAATGGTTCGATTTCGATGAAATTTTAGTATGTGGTAGGGACAACCTGGGGACGAACCCTAATGAAAATGGGCGAAATGGGGTCAAAGGAGATAGGAGCGGGATCCATTCCATCGCTCATATGCGTCACAGCTTAAGTAAAAATGCTTTGATTGGGACAAAACTTTACCATGTTGTTCAGGAGGTATACTGAACCGGTTCTGTTGAATATCATTGAAATGAGGTCAGAGGTCAGGACACAGGATCGAGATTTATTTTAAAGCCATTATCCTCATAACTTGACTAAAAATGCTTCTGTTGTGACAAAATTTCAGTATGTTGTTCCTGAGGTATACTGAACCAATTCTGCTTAATATCATCGAAATGGGGTACGGTCAGGGCACAGGAGCGAGATTTATTCCACAGACATTATCCTCATAACTTGAGTAACAATGCTTCCATTGCGACGAAATACAATACATTTTCCCGTAACGACTTTGGAAGCAGTTCCGCCAAAAATGTTTTTTGTCAGCAATTGCGGGCAGTGCGCATGCGTGAGATTCGTTAGCCATTATTTTTGCACGACAACTTCCGTGAAAATTGCCCGATTTAGATGGGATTTTTAATTGTAAAACGCCTTATGTGTGGTAGCGCTTGCTAATAAAAATAAGTAACACGGGCACAAAGAGATTTAGTTTTGATATATGTGAACCACAAACATTTTATCATAGTTTAGTCCCCTCAAAGCCAAGGCATTTTCCTATGATTTCTGGCATGTTGGAAAGCGTATCATAATCAATGCATTGCGTATCTATACTGGATAGCGTATATTAATCATATTTTGCTGTATCTATATTTCTTCATTTTGTGTGATTTTACTCTCAGTTTTTATGGAACGGCAGTTGTATTTGAGAAATGACAAAGTTGTGTTTATACAGATTTAGTTAAAAGGTTTTGCTGTACTGAAAAACGTATATCTATATACATAGGCCGTTCCATAAACTCTGAGAGCAATTTTTTTCGAGTTGGCAGCAGTGCCAAGGGTGGGGCATGCTAGGAATAACCACGCTGACGATTAACCGAATTAAGGAAGTATCTATAGCAATAGTTATTAGCCGTGGCAGATGATTCTGGTTTTGTTACTGCGCAGTTGTTTAAGGTACGTCTGCATTTCACGATACAGCTATGGAAGTGAGTGATTCAGAGTACGAAGTGAAATGCGTTGTTCGATAAAATTTGGCTATCGTTTGGGGAAAACGGCTCGAGAAATAGTTAATGTAATGAAAAAAGCTTACAAAGATATATGTTTGGCTGAGTCAACGATTTTTAGATGACACCATGATTTCAAAAAGGGACGTTTGTCGGCAAAACTCGCTCCTAGGCCTGGTCGACCTGAAAGTGTTGTTACGGAGAGTATTGCTAACACTGTTTAGGTAATCCTGCAAGAAGATCGACGAATGACGTGTGAAGACATAGCGGTGTCAACTAATATTTCAAAAAATCGGCATTCCGCATTCTACGCAACAAATTACTATCGCGTCGTGTGTGTACCAGATGGGTACCTTATCACCTGACGAGAGAGCAATGGTTAGCCAGAGTTCAGGTGTGTCATGATTGGAAACAAATTACTGCAAAGGATTCAAACTTTCTAAACACAGTAATAACTGCCGATGAAACATGGGTACACTATCTCGACCACCTCACCAAGCACGCAACGAGGCTCTGGAAACACACGGGCTCGCCTCCTCCGAAAACGTCCACCAAACCAAATCAGCTGGGAAGGTGATGACACACACACACACACACACACACACACACACACACACACACATTTGTAGAATGAATTCCCCAAAACTACAGTCATCACGTTATACATCAAATAATATTTCTTCCTCTTCCATTTCCTTTCTTGAAGAAAGACTGATTGTATTACACTTAAATGAAATGGAGGACGCTCTTGCTCTTTATATAAAAACACAATAATTTTCAGGATGACTTTTTAAATGAAACTTCGTGAAACTCTTTTGTTCGCATACTGGACAAGCGAGGAGAATTTACCTCTCATCTAGCGTCTCAGGAATTAAGAGTTTCAGATGGTTAATAATTGAAGTTGAAAACTATATTTTGTTTTATAAGAACGAGTTTTAAATGGCAGGAAATTAAGAAACTAGCATTAATCAGATTTCTGATCACGCACATAATTAAAAAGGAAGAAAAGTGAGGGGGCAAACATGATGTTTCGCCCCTGCACGCAAATGATGTTGGAAAAGTTGCCCCCCCCCCTCCCCGGTTCCTACGTCGCTGTAAACCTTAGAGTTCCTCACGGTGGTCATTAAACCTTAAAAAAAAAAAAAAATAAGAAGTCGAACTTTCTTTAAGCCTTAGGTCATCCGACCACATTTTGAATTCCCTCTGATGATACAGATGTGAGATGTGATCCCAGTAACGCTTTCTTAATATCTTTTTGGTATAATAGTATTAAGCTTAGATATAGTTACCATATGGGTGACTGTTACTGAGTTATATTTTGTGATAAAACTTTACAATTTGCAAAATCAATTGATTCTCTCTGCATCAGTTAGATTTTTATCAGCCTTGACAAAGCCGCACATTTGTGCGCGAAAGCTCGGCTATACCAATTTGTTTCCTACACCAATAAAAAACCTAGGGATATAGTCTCTAAATTCATTTACTTGGGGTGACTTAGTGCTCATCTCTTATTCTTTATCTTAGGTTAGTGAATATTTTACTCGTCACAATCAATATGCTAAATCAACTAGTTAGACAAACTGCTTTGAAAGGTGCAATGCTAATAAGTAAAGGATGTGTGATAGGGGCATTCAATATAAAACAAAATCGTTTTCGGATTTACTACCTGTATTTCAAAGGTAAGGTTCTTTTTACATATATTGAAAATATGAAATCACACGTAATTTCTTAACGTTTGAATTTTTAAAGTGACTTTAATGAAACTGCACTGATATGTACTATATGTTAGCAATGTGGGAACACATTTTTTTACATAATCGGAAATAAAGATCACGAATGACAGAGAAAAGCAGCGAACCGTAATTGAATTCTTGGAAAAAGAGGGATGAGAGGCTCTAGAAATCTATAGGGCTCCTGGCGGTGTATAGAGCTGCCACAATCGATATCAGTTATGTCCGAAGATGGACGAAGAGGTTTCGAGAGGGAGAAATTTCAGAGTCGGACAAGCAACGGAGTGGAAGACCCGCAACTGCAGTGAGAGATGCCAACAGGAAATGGGTGAAAGACCTGATCACAGCTGATCGTCGTGTCACCATCCAGGAGTTGTGTGGTGCAATTCATTGTGGTCATAGTGCTATGGAAAAATTAATTAGAGATCGATCTGGGTTACAGAAAAATTTGTTCAAAGTGGATCCCAAAAACCTTAACCCGTAAACAATGTGAGCAAAGGGTGGACATCTGAACTGTTATGAGAGGGAAGGTGAAGTGTTTTTCTCTAATGTTGTAACGGGAGTTGAAACCTGGAAGCTCTTTCATGACCCAGAAACAAAACGTGTGTCAATGGAATGGCGCCGCAGATATTCACCTCGACAGGAAAGGGTGAAAGCAACCCGTTTCGCAGGGATAGTGATGGTGACAATTTTCTGGGACAAACGTGGTGCCATTTCGGCGGATTTCTTTGAACGGGGTGCAACAATAAACCGTGCTCACTATGTGAAGACATTGAAGAACCTAAAGGAAGCTGTTAGAAAAAACGTGACATTCTACTTCATAGTGTTGTTTTACACCATGATAATGCACGTCCCCACATCTCAATGGAGACTTTACAAGGTGTTGCAAAATGGGGTGGACGGTGATGCCCAAATCCCCTACAGTCTTGTTTTGGCTCTCTCAGACTTTTTCCTATTTGCCCCTTTGAAAAACAACCTTCGTGGGGAACGTTTCGATGATGTGACAAACGTTAAACGGGCTGTGAATTCATGGGTAAAACGACAGCCTCAAGAATTTTTTCCGAAATGGATTTTATCAATGGGTTCAAAGATGGTGAAAATATATAGAAAAAGTATCACTGAAGACGTAAGGAAATTCAACTGTGAACTAGTGAGGAAAGCAATTGAAAACAACCAAAGCCTGAAGAGAGCAAACGGACATCTGAGTAACGGAAGAAAACAGATTATGGCTCTGAGAAAAGAAGATGGTTCTGTAACAAGAAATTGAGGCGACATTTTGACAAGAGTGAAAGATTTCAACTCAAAACTATATGAAAGGGATGATACATTTACTCCAGACATTACGAAAGGTACCAGAGTACTTCCAGTCCTCCCAGCAGAAGTTGCAAATGCAATTCAGAACATGAAACGGGGAAAAGCTCCAGGAGAAGATGGAATTACCGTAGACATCATACAAGAAGCAAGTGGAGAAATTGATACAGTACTCGCCCAAGTTTTTACTCGGTGCCTTAATGAAGGGAAAATTCCTGAGGATTGGAACAACGCTACAATGATCCTGCTACATAAAAAGGCGACATTGAGGATCTCAGGAACTACAGACCAATCAGCCTCCTATCAGTGGTTTATAAAATCTTCACTAAAGTTCTTTCACACCGTTTGAAGGTAACACTGGACATGGCTCAACAGAGAGAACAAGCTGGATTCAGGAGTGGCTGCAGCACTATAGATCATATCCACGTACTGAGGAAACTAATTAAAAGAGCGAGGGAATATGAACTTCCATTATGCATGGCTTTTATCTATTATGAAAAGGCTTTTGCTTCGGTGAAACCATCAGCAGTTACAATGGCTTTGAAATCTTGCGGTATTGAAGATGCATACATTAATATTATTTATAACATCTATGAAAATGCAAGTGCAAAGATTCTGCTATTTGAGAATACAGCACCTATAAAAATTGGAAAGGGAGTGAGACAAGGCGACACGATATCTCCCAAACTCTTTAATGCCACTTTGGAAAATGTCTTTCAATCACTGAACTGGGAAAACAAAGGGATAAAAATGAATGGAAATTATCTAACCCACCTTCGTTTTGCTGATGACATAGTCATTTTTGCAACTACCCCATCAGAGCTGCAGAGTATGATCCAGAAATTTGCCGGCAAGAGTAAAGAAGTGGGATTAAAAATGAACTTTCAGAAGACAAAAGTGATGTTCAATGCTTTTACAAGAAATGAAGATTTATCGATTGATGGAGAAAAGCTGGAGATAACAGACACGTACGTTTATCTTGGACAGCAGATATCAAGTGAGGGTCACATTGATGTAGAAATTAATCGGCGTACAAAACTTGCCATGAGAGCTTTTGGAAGAAACAGTATAATTTTCAAGAGCAATATGCCATTATGTCTTAAAAGAAAAGTGTTTGATCAATGCATCCTTCCAGTGCTTACATATGGTGCAGAGACGTGGACCTTAACTAAAAGAGACATACAAAGGTTGCAGAAATGACAAATGTCAACCCCGCCTTCTCGTGGTACATCCTGTTCCCACTAAAGGGGCTCTGACGACCGCCAATAGCGGTATAACTATACCATCGGGATTAGAGGAAATGCTATCCCACACTCACCAACCCGCTTGGCCAGCGTGGTGAGTTATGGCCAAACCCCTCCAAAATGACTCCACAACTTAAATCTTGGCCCTCAGTCTCCGGCAGCTGGAATGTACCTGGCCAAGGCAGCGGCCAGAGCGACATGAAGGCAGAGGGTGCTAAGAATCCCCGGAGGACCGGACTAGGCTGCCATCTGATGCTGACCTTGGCTACGTATAACGGACGCTCCCTAACTTCTGATTCAAGGCTTCTTGAATTGGAAGAGGAACTACAAAGGATCAAGTGGGACATCGTCGGTCTAAGTGAGGTAAGGAGAAAAGGAGAAGATCTCATTGAACTGAAAAGTGGACATCTCTTCTACTATCGTGGGACAGATACTGGCAGAACTAGTGGTGTTGGATTTATAATAAACAAGAAACTGAAGGATAAAGTTGTAGAAGCTGAAAGTTCCTCTGACAGAGCTGCACGACTCGTTATCCAACTCTCTAGAAGATACAAGGCTCAGATTATTCAAACTTATGCACCCACCACAAGTCATCCTGAAGAAGAAATTGAAGAATTTTGTGAGGAAATTTGTCATCTAAATAATAAAGGTAAGCAGCACTTAAAGATAATTATGGGAGATTTCAATGCAAAAATAGGGCAACGGCAGTAGAATGAAACTTCAGTAGGTAAATTCGGTCACGGCAACAGAAACCAGCGTGGAAATACTCTCGTTGAGTTTGCAGAGGCAGAAGAGTTTTTCTTCTTGAACTCTTTTTTAAAGAAAAAGCCACACAGGAAATGGACATGGAGACATCCAAATGGGACGACAAGTGAAATTGATTTTATTATGTGTAACAAAAAATTCGTCATAGAAGACTGCAGTGTGCTAAACAAGTTCAACACAGGCAGTGACCATAGATTGGTGAGATGTGCACCTCAACACTAAACTCGAACGTAGCAAGCTCATAAGACAAACAAACTGTATTGACATAACCAACCTTAAAAAACACCATAATACCTTCAAATTGGAACTGAAGAACAGATTCTCTGCTTTAGAAGGCCTAACATCGGAAGAAGTGGATATTTCTGAAGTTAACAGAAAAGTAACCAAAGCTCTTATGGAAACAGCAACAAAATTAGCTGGGTCTAAGAACAAATTGCATGTGAAAAAATTATCAGGAAAAACCAAAATGTTGATGCAAAAAAGAAGAGTGATGAGGACAACTAAAGAAGATGTGACTTCCAAAGTGGAATATATAGAGCTATGCAAGACAGTACGAAAAAGTATCACTGAAGACGTAAGGAAATTCAACTGTGAACTAGTAAGGAAAGCAATTGAAAACAACCAAAGCCTAAAGATAGCAAAGGGACATCTCAGTAAGGGGAAAAAACAGATTATGGCACTGAGAAAAGAAGATGGTTCTGTAACAAGAAATAGAGGCGAAATTTTGACAAGAGTGAAAGATTTCTACTCCAAATTATATGAAAGGGATGATACATGTACTCCAGACATCATGAAAGGTACCAGTACCAGAGTTCTTCCAGTCCTTCCAGCAGAAGTTGCACATGCAATCAAGAACATGAAGCGGGGAAAAGCTACAGGAGAAGATGGAATTACTGTAGACATCATACAAGAAGCAAGTGGTGAAATCGAAACAGTACTCGCCCAAATTTTCACTCGATGCCTTAATGAAGGGAAAATTCCTGAGGATTGGAACAACGCTACAATGATCTTGCTACATAAAAAAGGTGACATTGAGGATCTCAGGAACTACAGACCTATCAGCCTCCTATCAGTGGTTTATAAAATCTTCACTAAAGTTCTTTCACACCGCTTGAAGGTGACACTGGACATGGCTCAACCGAGAGAACAAGCTGGATTCAGGAGTGGCTACAGCACAATAGATCATATCCACCTACTGAGAGAACTAATTGAAAGAGCGAGGAAATATGAACTTCCATTGTGCATGGTTTTTATCGATTATGAAAAAGCCTTTGATGCGGTGAAACCATCAGCAGTTGCAATGGCTCTGAAATCCTGCGGTATTGAAGATGCATACATTAATATTATTAATAACATCTATGTAAATGCAAGTGCAAAGATTCGGCTGTTTGAAAATACAACACACATAAAAATTGGAAAAGGAGTGAGACAAGGTGACACCATATCTCCGAAGCTCTTTAATGCCACGTTGTGAAATGTGTATTTCAATCACTGAACTGGGAAAACAAAGGGATAAAGATTAATGGAGATTATCTAACCCACCTTCGTTTTGCTGATGACATAGTCATTTTTGCAACTACCCCATCAGAGCTACAGAGTATGATCCAGGAACTTGCTGACAAGAGTACAGAAGTGGGATTAAAAATGAACTTTCAGAAGACAAAAGTGATGTACAATGCTTTTACAAGAAATGAAGATTTATCGATTGATGGAGAAAAGCTGGAGATAACAGACACGTACGTTTATCTTGGACAGCAGATATCAAGTAAGGGTCACATTGGTGAAGAAATTAATCGGCGTACAAAACTTGCCTGGAGAGCTTTTGGAAGAAACAGCATAATTTTCAAGAGCAATATGCCATTATGTCTTAAAAGAAAAGTGTTTGATCAATGCATCCTTCCAGTGCTTACGTATGGTGCAGAGACGTGGACCTTAGCTAAAAGAGACATACAAAGGCTGCAGACAACTCAAAGCATGGAGAGGTGCATGCTTGGTGTAACCAGGAGAGATAAGAAGAGGAACTCGTGGATCCGAAAAATGACTAGAGTGGAAGACATCATGATCAGAGTTAAATCCCTGAAATGGCAATGGGCTGGACATACTGCCAGAAGAACAGACCATCGATGGACTGCCGAAATTTTAGATTGGATTCCAAGGGACAGGAAAAGACCCAGAAGAAGACCACATGGAAGATGGGTGGATGAAATTCGAAAGTATGCGGGAGTGACATGGAGGAGACTGGCACAAGACAGACCGTTGTGGAGGAAACTTGGGGAGACCTTCGTCCAGCAGTGGATTGATAATGGTTGACAATGATGATGATGATGATATATATACAGTATATATTGTATATATGTCTTACATTATAAATTTGTCTAATATTGAATTATGTGTTTCTTTTTTCTTTCCTTCTTGGAGGCATTCAAAACTTTACAACAGCATTTAAGATTTTAAAATTTCTTTTATACGTTTTTTTATATTCATACGTTTGTTAACGCCATCTCTTACAAAAACGTGTAAACAAGATTCCACTGTATATTGTACTTTTTATATTCTTTTAAGTAATGTTGCTAGAGAAAACTGTTGTTCCGACTCAGAATTGCCTATAAGGGTATCAAAAACATTCTTAATAGTTTCCTAAGTAAAACGTGTCAAATCAAAATAAATTAAACAAATAATCTCGTGTAACTCACCTCCTTCTTGATCTATTTATTTTCCCACATTTTAGCATGTTACTTCCTTAGACTATACGTTCGTTTTTATGTTATCGGGGAGGGACAGGCTTTCATACATTAATTCGTAGGTATATATCTGATCAATTTGGATTATGATATTTTTTATGTTTCTATTAATTTTGTAATCGATTTTTAATAAAGGACTAATTGCTAGTTTTTTTTATAAGAAAACTTTTTTTACGCAAATTCCTATTTTAATCAATTTTCCGTAAATACCTACTTATAGTGTAACAAAAGCAAATACCTACTTTTCAACTTATAAAGTTGACAAGTAGGTATAATCGATTTTTAAAAAAGACTTATAAAGTTGACAAGTAGGCATTTACGGAAAATTGATTAAAATAGGAGTTTGCTCAAAAAAAGATATTTTTTAAAAAAATATTAAAGATTAGTCCTTCTTTAAACCTCAATTATAATATTAATAGAAACATAAAAAATATCATAATTCAAATTGATCAAGTATATATTTATTAAGTAATATATGAAAGTTTGTCCCTCTCCGATAACATGAAAACGAACGGACAGTCGGAAGAAGTAAAGTGCTAAAATGTTGGAAAATGAATAAATCAAGAAGAAGGTAACTTATTTGTTTAATTAGTTATTCAGACGTTGCAAAATTATGTAAAGTTAAAATCTGTATAGGAAGAAACCCTAGCATGTTGTTCTTGTAACTTATTCGGTAAAGCCATTTTCCGTTGTAAATAAACGACTTCTATGCCTGTTCACAAAGTAAATAATACCTGATTTTATGTTTATAATTTGTATTTGGACAATAGGTTGTACTTTTAAGTTAGCAATTTATTCAGGTGAGGATTTATATGATGGGAACAAACTGTTTGCTATTTTAAAATTCTACAATGGAAGACTTGCTTCCTGTTTGGGTACTTACGTGCAGGGTCATGACACGCAATCCGGCCATGCCAAGAGCACGACACCAGGAAGTTTTCAGATTCCTACCCTGAAAAGTTTGAAGACTTTCCGCGTAATAAAGTAAAACATACCTCTGAGAAAATCCTTTCCTAGGAATAAACCAGATGGCACTTCGGGGATCCTCTTCAATGAGAAACATAAAATTTCCATGGTTTCGTCATAATCAGGCAGGATAGTAATAATCCAGAGAGGAACTCCACACACCTCTACTGCCAGGTTCTCAAGTCGCTACCTCTCTCAATACCTGTTCTCCCGCCAGTCTTTCTCGAGGGGGCTTCTACCTGTTGCGCATGCGTGACGAGATCTATTCTCTCTCTTCTTTTCCAAGAGCTGCCCAGGTCAGAACGTTGACATCACCGGACATCCTTCAGTAGCCACGAAAGCAAACTGCCCCTTCTTAGGTGGACGCATTTAAAGCACCTTGGATATTCCTTTTCCCCCTTTGTTTCTTGAAGTTGGCTGTCTCACCGAGAGCGTTCAGTGGATGACCTTTTTTTATCTCCTTATCCGTTTTTCTTTCTCTTCACTCTCTTTCGTAACACAACTTCATTAGATTACACGGGCGGCACACTGCGAGCGATATGTCCAAGTCGTGAACCTACGATGGAGGAAACCATTGGCTGATCGCACACGTTTATTCTCTCTCTCTCTCTCTTTTTTTTTCTTTTGCTCAGAAGGGAAAGAATCTGTACGTTAGAAAATTTGCGTTTGTACAAAACAGCAGTGAAATAAAGAGCTGAATCCATTTTCCTAAAGGAAAAAAATATATTTTAAGAGAATACTAAGAAAATTGATGCCTTAAATGAGGATAATTACTTTTAGATAAAATTTCATTTCTTTAAATTTCATAAATTTCCATGGACGAGTTTTTTTCATGCGTCGTTTTTAAAACACATCCGTGAATCGACAGTTATGTACTTGCAATGTTCTGCTAATACGTATGTTCATGTATGTATACAGGGTAATTCAAAATGATTCATCCGATTTCAAATCACTGCATTTTATGTGTTTCTAAATATACATCGATTAAATGCACAATGGATTAAAAAAACTGTCCAGATTTTGTTTTTGTACCTCATAAATGTTGTATGTGACTTCCGTCGTTCACGCGAACTACGTCGGGGGATAATTAAATTCCTGCCGTACGTGATCAAACATGTCTGTATTCGA
Source organism: Macrothele yani (assembly GCA_039090855.1). Taxonomy (NCBI): domain Eukaryota; kingdom Metazoa; phylum Arthropoda; class Arachnida; order Araneae; family Macrothelidae; genus Macrothele; species Macrothele yani. Next base: position 4,674,838 of record CM077009.1, read on the forward strand.
CGACTGCAGAACACTGTGAATGCGAACTTTTGAGTTCATCTAGCGTTGTGGGCAATGGTGGTACATGCACATTTTCCTTAACATAACCCCATAAGAAAAAGTCGCAAGGAGCGGTCGCTGTGGACACGACGACAAGGCGCTATATAGGTAGTTCGCCAGGTCTCCGGACCTGTCCCCTTGCGACTTTTTCTTATAGGGGTATGTTAAGGAAAATGTGTATGACCCGCCATTGCCCACAATGCTGGATGAACTCGAAGTTTGCATTCATAGTGCTCTACTGTCGTTGAGAACGGACATGTTTGATCACGTATGGCAGAAATTTTATTATTTTCATCTCATTTCATTTATTATTTCTGCTGTTATAGATTCATGATTTATTGTTACATTGTTATTTATCTATTTCGATAACAACAGCAAGGAAGCTCCGGGAAAAGGCCTCACAGAGACCTGACTTAGCCCTGAGCTCCCTCAGTAAAGTCAACAATCCAAGACAGCAATGAAATCAGATTACTATTAGTATAATATGAAATCTCCGCGGCGCTGCAATTTCGATATCACTCTTGCCCTCCAACTTTCCGATTAACCTCGCCTTCCCATCTCCTTTTTTTTATTACTTTATTATTTATTTTTTTGTAGTTAGTTTAAAATATTTGCTTTAAGTTTTATATTCACAGCACAGGTGCAGTGACATCCGATGCAGACGGATGGTCACTGCACCTGTGCTAACGAAGGTGCATGGGCAGAAAAGGCTTATATCTGCACGGCAGTATCGGAATTGGACCTCAGCTGATTGGCAAAGTATTGCTTTCTCCGATGAGTCACGTTTTCTGCTTCATCAAATGGATGGACGTTAGCGAATAAGGCGAGAAACATCGTAGAACAAACACTCTTCAACCATTGCTGGAATAACACAAGCTGGTGGGGGCAGCGTTATGGTCTGGGGAATGTATTCGTGACATTCTCTGGGTCCACTCATACCTGTGAAAGGCATTATGGACCGAATTCGTTATGAATCCATCCTTACAGACCACGTACACCTATACATGCCGATTGTCTTCCCTGGGGCGGATGGGATCTTCCAACACGACAATGCGACGTGTCACACAGCTAGAAGCGTCCGAAAGTGGTTGGAAGAGCACATTGAAGACTTCAAAGTATTTCCTGGCCCCCTAACTCCCCAAAGTTAAACCCAATTGAGCATCTGTAGGACCACCTCGATCGCTCTACGGATCTTCCACCACGCACCCTCCAGCAGCTGTCAGATGCACTGCAGTCAGCATGGCTCTACATACCTGTGAACACCTTCCAGCACCTTATTGAGTCACTCCCAGCCCGTCTAGCTGCTGTCCGCGCTGCATACGGCGGTTACTATGGATATTAGCTGGTGGTCACAATAATGTGACTCGACCGTGATACATATGTTTGGGTGGGTGGTGTTGTATTAAATTAATAGGGAAATTTATTCGCTTAGCGTTTGAACTTATTAGTAGCTGACACCAGCCCAGAATAATAGTAAGGCCTGGACAAGCTTGTTTTCACTTTCTATTCTCCTCAGAGGCATGGGGAAGGATATACTTAGCTTCGAAAATAGAGCTGGATCTCTTCAAAGACATGGCAACTTTATTCCTATGTACATAACGTGACGGTTGATGAAACATTTGCAATGATGCTGGAATATATCCAACTGGAGGCTTAGTTTGTTAAGGTATTGAACATGCACAGTTCCTTTTCAATATTCCATTTTTTACACATCAGTGAGAATTCCGTCGAGATACACACACTGTCCACAATCATGGTATGCGAGTCATCATGATGCTAGCCTTTTTTCGTCAGCAAAGGCGTCGAAATGTTCCTATCAGGGGCGTCACTAGACTTCGAAATCAGGATGGGCAACGGGTGGCCTAGCATTATTTTTGATGAGGCAAGCTTGATAGCAATTTTTTTGTTTTTTACGAAACACTGAAAGAACGAATTTTTAATGGTTTTTTTTTTTTTTTGAAATTTTAACGACCACCGTGAGCAACTCAATAGGCTATACTGTCCTTAATTTAAGGTCACTGGTTCCAGAGAAGGGAGAGAGCCCGTGCCGTAAGACAAACAGAACATTCATTCCTCACTGTGATCCCAACCCGGACCCTTCTCGGACAAATGGTCATAAGCCAGCGCTTAGACCACTGCGCCACCGGGCCGGATTTAATGCTTTTCACCAAAGGCTACAAAGGAATTCGTGCAATCCCCACCCCTTCCACCTAAATACACAAACTGTACGTACACGGATCTGACTAATTACGCCACTGGTGTAAGATAGAAGTGTTGATTGAATGTCGCCTTCAACTTTTTGCTTGCTCTGAATGTATTGTCTTAAACTGCTTTTCAAAATTTTGCATTTTTGCTTACGAAAATAGTACTGTACTTGAACAATATATTTAAAAGAAAATGTCGTTTTTGTTTATTTAAATCAAATTTTAACGTCGTGCCACGTGGACACAATACCTCACGTCCCCTTAACTTCCTTGCTTCCAGCCAGCGACTTTGCCTTGCACTCCTCTCCTACAAAGCAGTCGCCAGTCGGTCACTTTCTGCACTTTCACTGTCTCGGGGCAGTCTTAGGGGCGCTAGTGTAGCTTTAGACTCCACTTTTGGTGTTGCAATCCCATATTCAGTAACCAAAACAAACAACAGAGCAATTAGTAATGTCTTCCTTCAGTGAATTCCTATCGACCCTCCTCATTCACCCCCTAACCATACTAACATGAAAAAGAGGCTTACACTAAGGATTTAGAAGAGTGGAGAACAATTGAATTTTCATGGTCCTGCGGATGATATTTCGATATCCTTTCTACGGAGAAGTAAACGACTCACTTCCTAGGAAAAAATATGTAGGGCTACAAGAAATAAAACACAAGACTTATTACTTGACAAAGTGCAGATTATTTTTTAAAGTTAAATATACTGAAAATGGCATATTTTGAACTGGGTATGCGGCAGGGTGGGCACGACAAACTTCAGGGTGGGCTTCAGCCCATCCTCGCACCCCATTGACGACATCCCTGGTTCCTCTTAAATACTGCTCAAGTTAGTGAGAATACTGCTACGGATTACACAGGGAGTGACTACTCCGTACCAGCTATCTAAGTTATCTTATATGTCTAGGCCTCGCTTGAGTGCTGATAGTGATCAAGTTTAATCACTGACCTCGGCTAGTGAAAAATTAGGCTGGCGACCCAATCGCAGCTGAGCGCCCAAACTTTTAGGTCTCCTTGTTCATCCTCAGAATAAACCTGACCTCTTTTCCAAGTGACAGCTACCTCCGAAGTCCCTCCAAAAAATTATTTTTTCGTCCCTTAACTTTCTCTCGGATTCTGGACAGTGAACGACCAATCACAACATTGCATTCCAACCCCTTAGTTCTGGGCATCTTACGCTCTCCCCATCCTGCCACCTTACCATGACATAATCTAGATGCCCACTCGTCTGTTTCTACGGCCTGTGTGAATTCCACGTTTCAAATTCTTAGACACTTCCAACCTCTCCACGATTCTTGTGAACTTGTCACAAAAATGGCTGCAGTTTTCTGGCAATTTTTTCTCCTATTTTTCTCTAAATCATTGCACGTCACCACATCAGTAAAGCTCTAATTGTGTGTCATGATCGTTTAAACAGCGATCGTGGATGTTGAGTGGGTGCGAATGAAATTCCCGGCGCGAACGAGCAATGGAAACAGACCCCCACCACAGCGGAATGAAGCCATCCACAGGTATTACAGCTAATACGTCACAGAGTTACTATAAATAGCTAGCACGTGTGTGAACAACAAGGTTCAGGTTCAGGCGTGGCTTGTTTGGACGTAACGTAGCTTGCAAAGGAAACCTGCAGACGCCGGATTTGAGAGTCATCTTTCTGTATGAAATTAAACTGGGCCATTCTGCAGGAATTGCCGCTCGAAACGTTAATAAATCATTTTGGGGAGAATACAACTAAAGAACGAACCATTCGGCAATGCTTTGTGAAGTTTCGAAGCGGAGATACGGACGTGAAAAATGAAGCACGTGGTCATCGACCTGTTGCTGTTTCTGACGATCTTCTGTTACCTGTGGTTGAAGCGGACCTCCGGGAAACGTGTCGTGAGATAACGGCAAAGGTGGGTATCCACCCCACGACAATTGTTCGGCGTCTGGCTGCGCTGGGTAAGGTCAGAAAGCTGGACATGTGGCAGCCGCATGAGTTGACAGGCGTTTGGAATTCTGCATGTCGCTGCTTGCCAGGAATAAACAGGAACTTCTATTGCATCGAATGGTCACCTGCGACGAGAAGTGGGTCCTTTGTGATAATCGGAAACGACCTACACAATGGTTAAACAAGACACAGCCTGCTGGACGGCATCCTAAGCCACCCCTGCACACCAAGAAGATGATGTTCCTTGTCTGGTGGTCCAGTGCCGGGATAATTCATCGGAATTCTTCTGCTCAAGGACAACACCCGCTCTCATGTCGCACAACGAACGATGCTGACACTAAGTGCCTTGGGCTATGAAGCACTGCTTCATCCTGCCTATTCCCTGGACATGCCTTCCACAGACTATCATCTGTTTCGCCGCCTGGATCACACTTCCTGTCCGGGAAACAGTTCATAACAGACAACGGGGTTCAACGTGCAGTAGATGACTTCTTCGGGTCCCAGTCACAAGACTTTTTTTTGTTCCGGGATCATGGCCTTACCGGACAGATGGCAACTATGTGTCGATGCCGAGGGGGATAATTTTGAATTTGTCCTACTTTTCCGTTCTCGCTGTCTACATGTGCTGGTCCATTATTTTGTAAGTTGTCCTACTTTTCCGTTCTCGCTGTCCACATGTGCTGGTCCTTTGCCGGACATTTCATTCGCATCAACACAATACCTCAGTAGCTAAAAAACGCCTAACCTCCTAATATCAGAGAACAGCTTAGTGATATGTATGTATGCATGCACGTATTTCCACTGTAAAAGAAAGCGAGATGCTTGCTTCGTTGGTGGATATAAGAAAGAGGAAGATATAAGGAATCGGAAGGCATGGCCTCCATATGACAGGAAAATTCATTAAAAATTGTAAAGCCACTGTTCTGTAGCATAACTTCAGACGAAGCCTTTAGTTGAAAAGTGGAAACGAATATCAAGTAGATGAGAGTGGACTATAAAAAAAATCTATATTTTGTCACATGATAATGGAAACCAAGACGAAAGATAAAATTTAGCGGTTTTGACTTTGTCTTGCATCAGGAAGAAGAAGAAATTCTGGAATTTTGTCGTAGCTTTTAATGGATGTAAGAGAGATTTTCTGTGTATGTTTACATAAATTGCTACTATCAGCGAATATAAGCATTTATTATTAAAATGGGAAGTGTGAAAGCCCATTTGGTTTTATTCTTGAGTTATATTTAAAATGGAGCATTTAATTTATATAATGCGTTTGACTTGTATTTTGAAACGTAAAACTAAAAATGTATAGAATAATTGATAATAAACTCATAGATTTTGCTAATACGCATAGCATTTTGTTCTAATATTTGCTTGCAAAGTAGCCAAACTGCTACAAAAAATAAATTCTTCCTAAATCCCTTAACGTAGTCCATTCTACAACGAATTGCCAGAGTTCTGCAGATAAAAGGTTGTCTCACATATTTCTTTCACTGCCACTAATTTTTTTATTGAGTATATATAATTTCATTACTTCCTGAAACAACCGAGAATGGACCTAGATTCGGCACGAGAAATTGTTCAATTATATTCGGAGATTTCACTGGCATTATACTATTTATAGCATTCTTAATAACGAAGCAAAATCATTTACTGCTACACTATCTACCAACAAGTAATTGGACACCCCTGCGATCGACGATAGCTGCGGTCCTGATACACGTCACGGCCGCCGCCGTTAAATATCGTGTGGGAAACAACAACGCAACCAGTCGCATGCAAGATGCCACGTAGTTCGGAGCTCTCTGATTTTGAGAAAAGTGTAATCGTCGGGTATCACAGAAATGGCCGATCCATACGTGACATATCCAGTGAGTTGAAGTACCCAAAATCGACAGTGGCCTACGTGATTGTCAAGTGGAAGATGAGAGGTGACTGTCGGAATGTGCCCCGACCTGGCAGACCCACAAAACTGGGAGTTAGAGACCGACGGGTGCTGGCCAGAGAAATTCGGAAGAACCGCACCAAATCGATTGAGCCACATCCGCGAGGAGTTTCAACAAGCATCCGGGAGTGTTCTTTCGATGAATACCATCCGTAAGGAAGCCCATCTGCTCGGTTATCATGGACGTGCTGCCGCCCACAAGCCTTTGATCACCAAGTCCAATAGCGCTGCTCGGCTAACGTGGTGCAAAGAACGTCAACAGTGTACCGTTGAACAGTGGAAACAGGTTCTCTGGAGCGACGAATCAAAGTTCCCCTCTACCGTTCGGGTGGCAGGGTCTGGGTTTGGCGTCTGCCTGGAGAACGCCTCCTGCAGGAATGTATTGTGCCAACTGTGAAGTTCGGCGGCGGCGGAATTATGCTATAGGGGTGTTTCTCCTGGTATGGCACGGGACCCTTGGTCGCAATTCCTGGTAGACTCAACGCTGAGACCTACTGCACCATTTTGGATGACCATGCGTTTCCTACGTTGTGGCAGTTTTACGGGGTGGACCCATGTTACTTTCAGATGAAAATGCCACCTGTCATGTTGCGAGGTCCACCATGGCTTGGTATGGTGACAATGGGGTTAATTGAATGGACTGGCCTGCGCAGAGCCCGGACCTTAACCCTATCGAGCACCTCTGGAACGAGTTGAAGCGTCGACTTAAGGGGTGCCCCCACCGTCCGAAATCGGTGAAGGAACTGACCTGTCTTCTCCAAACCGAGTGGAAGAAAATAGCGCTAGCCGTCGTACAACGCCTGGTTGAGAGTATGCCCCGGAGGGTCGCAGCTGTAATCGCCGTTCGTGGAGGCTCCACCAACTACTAAAGGTGAATAAACTTCGTTTTCCTTTGCTATCACAGGTGTCCAATTACTTGTTGGTAGATAGTGTATTTGCCAACACGAGAGTAAAAATCCCGACTTCCTCTGAGCGATGTATTACTATGGCACAAGGATTTCTTAGCACGCGTTAATGACGTATTCCAGCATACTTCATTTGAAAGTAGTATGTAATTGTTCAAACGCGAATTTGTTAGCACGAGTACATAAACATATTTGCTACAAAGAAAATCGCGACGTGATTATAAAAGTAAAAACGTGATATAAACAGCTGCTGCTTCGGATTTATGTTCGTTGTGTTACAAACGCAGGAAGAAAGGTGGAAGTATTTTTGAAAAATGGAGGGCGTATTAGAAATGGAGGTCGATGTTCCTTCTTCAATGCCAGACGAGAAGGTAGGAGTTGAGAAAAATGATTCAGTAGCAGACTTTCAAGCAAAGGCTAGTATTTATCTCAAGCCCTCTAGCGGAAAGCCCTCTACAAATAGCGAAAAATGGCCTCTTTTGCTGAAGAATATTGAGAAACTGAATATTAGGACGAATCACTATACTCCAATTCCTAGCGGAAGTAACCCAATGAAAAGAGAAATCTCGGAATATATTAAGTCGGGATTCATCAACCTGGATAAGACAGCAAACCCTTCTTCACACGAGGTTGTAGCCTGGGTTAAACGCATTCTACGAGTAGAGAAAACAGGTCACAGCGGAACCTTGGATCCCAAAGTCACTGGTTGTTTGATTGTGTGCATTGAGAGGGCTACTCGACTGGTGAAGTCCCAACAAGGAGCTGGAAAGGAGTATGTATGCATGTTTAAATTACACGACGCCGTCGAGGATGAAAAGGAAGTGTTTAGGTGTCTTCAGAAGGTTACAGGATCTGTTTTTCAAAGACCCCCGTTGATTTCTGCCGTTAAGCGACAGCTTAGGATTCGCACGGTGTATGATATCAAGCTTCTGGAATTCGACAAGGAAAACAACTTTGGTCTATTTTGGGTAAGTTGTGAAGCAGGGACTTACATCAGGAGTATATGTGTACACCTGGGCTTGTTCCTTGGAGTTGGAGGAGTTATGCAAGAACTCAGAAGGGTGCGCTCAGGCATACAAAGCGAGACAGATGACGGCATGTGCACTATGCATGATATTATGGACGCCATGTGGATGTATGACAACTATAATGACGAGTCCTTTTTGAGGTGTCACATTAAGCCACTGGAGGCTCTTTTGGTTACTCATAAGAGAATCATTATGAAAGACACGGCCGTTAATGCCGTCTGCTACGGAGCTCAAATAATGCTTCCTGGTGTGCTGAGGTTCGAAGATAACATTGAACTTAATCAAGAAATAGTTATTGTCACTACCAAGGGGAAGCCATTTGCACTGCAATCGCCTTAATGACCACGGCTACCATTGCAACGTGCGATCACGGCGCGGTGGCTAAAATCAAAAGAGTTGTCATGGAACGCGACACGTACCCACGCAAATGGGGATTAGGACCTACAGCTTGTTTGAAAAAAAGAATGATAAAAGGTGGATTGTTGGATAAATACGGGAAACCCAACGATAGAACTCCGTCAAAATGGTTCGCGCAAAGCCAGCATGATACCACAAGCCAATCATCATCTACCCAATTCGGCAATTACGTCATCAAGCAAGAAGGCCCAAGTCCTGAGGACAAGAGCCTTGCCGGGCCTAGCAGTTCACAATGCGGCGAATTCGACAGCTGCATTCTTAAGCAAGAAGATACAAGCTCGAACCTGCACGAACCAAGCACTTTTGAAGACAGCAAATCAACTAGTCAGTTCGACGATCTCAGTCCTCAGCAAGAAGGTCCAAGACCCTTAGACTCTAATCTCTCCGATCAAAGCAATTTGAAAAGCAGCGAATCGACCCCTTTGGAACAACTGGAAGGTCCTTCTGCTGAACAGGCGAATCAAAGCCTTCTGGGGACAAGCTATTCAGAATCCTGCGCGTCATCTTTTTCCGGTCAGTCTGAGAACTACACTAGTACCCAAGGATATCTAAATTTGGCAAAGTTAAACCCTTCGGAACCCATGGAATCAGCACCTTTGAGTTCGTGCGAGCTTAAGGAAGACCATCCAACACTTTCGCAGCCAAGCTGTTCAAGATTCAACGAGTCAGTACCTGCATCTCCTCTTAGCGCAGAAACACGCCATGAACTTAATAGTAGTGAATCCAGTTTTAGTTTTGATGCTTCTGCCAGAAATGATGGCTTCACTAAGCCCCAGTCTGCTGAACAAGATGACTGCATCATGAAGACGAAAGACGAGAAAGAGATCGAAACAACTGATAAAAAAAGAAAGCATTCCGATTCAGATGACTGATTTTGAAACATATCGATAGGGTTTTTGATTTAAGTTACATATCTTTATTTCTTGTTTAAAAGTTTTAGGTATTTTGTTATTATTTACAAGAAACACTCACTGTTTTGTCCAGATAATATACATAGTACTCTTTTTGGGTAATAAGTTTTTTAAATTTATCTTGTTGAGTTTATATCCAATATATCATGATGTATTAATTTCGACTGCTTTCAGAAAGTTTATTTGTTCACTTTACGAAATAAATTATAATTTTAGAAAAGCGTTTGAGTGGAAAACAAATTAACTTTCTCCTGAGATACATAACTTTCAAGCACGTTTCTTAATGATTAACTACGCTTTGTAGTTGTGTGTGTGTCCAAGGTCGAAAATCATGAAAAGTTGAAAGTGCTTTTGAGTATATACTATAGGAGGGATCTCAGGACACCTCTAAATTCACTGCAACTAGGATTTTGTAATGTATAATAGCATAGTGAAACAAGAGAAAAGGATATTAGCTCTTTTCAATGTTTTACGCCAAAAAACAAAGCAAATTTTTCTTACATCTCTGAAACGCAACCATTTTCAAAAGCCAGAAATTTTTTTATTGTCGAAGAATCTTTGAGGAATTTATTTTCAATAGAAAAAAAATCCAGTCAAATGAGCTATACTTTCAACTAGAAGCAGTTCATAAACCAATACTTATTAGCGCGTTTAAAACTCGGACGTCATAAACGTAATTACCAAGCGGCGATGTTTTCGCAAAAGGCCACGATACTATACGGGTGGACTTCCGAATCATGCATCAAGTAGTTCCGCTTCATTTCTACGCTTTGTTTACATAAGCCTGCGCACACCCACTATCACAGGGCAAAGAATGTAGCTCTGCCACTGTATTTCATGCGATGTATTTGTTAGAATAATAATAATTTTGACACTTTAATAAAACATAATTTTTACCTAAGGAAATGTAGAATAATAATAAAACAGATATTTTTTCTAATCAAGTCTTTTACGCGAATCTACTTTCTTCTTTGTTCCTCATTTCGCTTGTACTTTCCGCCTATTTTGAATTGCTTCTGATTTCTTCCTTGCGTGCTTGTGAAGGTCTTTATTGTCGTTATGAGTGTCTGGAATTTGAAGCGTTTGAAGATTCACAGACATGCCTAGCGTGGGTAGAACAGAACGGCCTTCTTCCGATCACAAAACTTTGTTGTGAAGGTCACAAAATGAAATTGTTTATAGGTGTCGGTTCAGGAAAGTACAGAATGTTTAGATTTTATAAAATCCATTCGGGTGGTAAACGAGGAGAAAGTGTTTCACGCGCTAGGTTTTAACACCTGAGGAAGTTTTGTTGCTGACGTATTGTTTCGCGTGTGACTATGATTACCTTAAATCTTTAACGACCATGACCCACAAATCTTGTATTACTCTAAATACCATAAAGCCCGAAACTCTCTGTTGGTTCACTTCTTTGTTTAGTAACTACAATAGTGACAGAGGGTTACACTTGCTGTTCCTTTATAGGTCGTGCAACTTAGAAAAACAGGTAATGACAGGAAGTCAGACTCACTCTAGACAGGCGATTCGGGTGGCTATGGTCGTTTGTATTTACCGGCATTTTTGGCGTTATGGTCGTTAAAGGGTTAATGCTATTCGTGAAACTTCAGGCAATGGTATTTCTACTTCAACGGAAACAGTAATCGATAAGTACTGCTTCTGTAGGAAAGATATGACTTCCTACACGGTGAAAAGGTATGAACTTTGGCTGACCAGGAACAGTTGTCGTGTGCTGGATGAAAGACCAAAATCGGAAAGCACAAATATGGAGTAGGGAGAACAATTAAAGGAACATAGCTTTTAGGTCTCATCGCAGGCCCATAACATAACAGAGAAGTTGCGAGGGGCGGCTGATGATTGAGGTCGCGCAAAGGATATAAAGGATGTTGGGCAAAAGATGTGAATGAGGTCGTGCAGTGGACTATAGTGTGAGTCACCAGAACAGGGAAAAGGAACGCCCTGGCACTTCCCTGGCTACGTCCCTGGATCATGGAAAGGGAATGAAATAAATCCGGGAAGTACTTAAAAGATGTTACGTGTTTCCTTCTGTCGCAGTTGCCGGTGGGTTTGTTTACGTTTTAGACTGCGGTTCTCCGTGTGTCACCACGTGCAGTGACGCAGCCGGGATTCCATCTCGGAGAGGTAGGAGAAATATTAGTTTATACATTTTATTACAAATGAAATAGACAGTTTAAAATTTTATAAAACCGAAACTATTCGAGATATTGACACTCACTCTGCACCGTTTTGTAGGGGAGCTCTTGAAGTTTGTAGCAGCAACTTCAAGACTTCCCAAATGTTCGATGTGTGCACCCTGAGTCACACCGTATATATCATAACTCGCTAGTCGAATTCTTGTCAAACACGCATACGCATTAGCATATCTTCAACTCCAGTTAATAGCTGTTGTGATACGATGCTTCAGATCAGCTAAATTAACAGGAAGCGGAAGGACGAAGACCTTTTTTTTTTTTTTTTTTTTTTTGGAGGTTTAACGACCACCGTGAGCAACTCAATGGGCTATAAGCAGTCGCCCGTCCCTAATTTAGGGTCACTGGTTCCAGGGAAGGGAGAGAGCCAGTGCCGTAAGACAAACACAACATCCATGCCTGACCTGGATTCGAACACGGACCCCTTACGGACGAATGATCAGAGGCCAGCGCCTTAGACCACTGCGCCACCGGGGCGGCGGACGAAGACCTTGTCTTCGATATAGCCTCATAAAAAAATAGTTACAGGATGCTAGATCCGGACTTCATGGTAGCCAACATGAAAGTGATATGCTGTCCCCTCTTGCTCAAACAATCCAGCGCTGTGGAAGATTTTCATCGAGGTAATTTCTAACTTTCCGATGTCAGTGAGGTGGTGCTCCATCCTGTTGGAAAATGAAGTTGTCACGGTCTTCGTGCTATTGAGGCATATACTTATAACAATTAGCATATCGAGATAAGAACTTCCCCTTATACTGTTTTCTTGGGAAAAGAAAGGGCCATATGCTTTATTACGGGATATAACACAGAACGCATTAAACTTTGGGGATCCCACACATGCTCCATTGCTGCTCTAGGATTTTCAGTCCCCCCGTATCATTTTTAAAAGATGGATTGGGATATTATTGCATTGCATGGCAGGTTGTACAAAAATGAGATATTCCATGTGTTGGCAATCACTCGCATTCCGCGGTCACATGCCAAAGCGGGCAGGATGTTATTACGCATAGAAGTTATGCATAAGAGACCTGTATTTGGCAGCTGCAGGACGCGGCCAAGAGAAGCCATTTTTGAAAAGCATAAGAGGATATACCTTCGATCATGTATAGTGATAGACCGCGCACTCGTAGTGGCTGCCACTGAGCCATCGTGGTCCCAACATGAGAGCCGTCAGATCACGTGACATTAGGCTGAAGTGATTTTAAATATCCCCATTTAATAAATCGTGTAGATAACAAGTGCGTTTTTTGGAATAATTAACTTAAGGATATATTCATTAAGAAATTGTCACTAATAGAAATTTAATTGCAACCATTTCGGAGTTACAAGATGAGTCGTTAGGACGAAGGAGTTCATTTGTTTAGTGTGTATTCTTGTACGAACCAGCTACGTTTGTACTTAATACTTTACGTCATTAATAATTTATGATGCAGAGCTACAACATTTTCAGTGTATTATAATGTGAAAAATCCAGGAGTACACAGCTAAATACTACGTAAAATACACGGGAATGACGTTGCTGTACTCAGAAGTTAGTAAGTTTACTTAAAATATGTACCTAAGTTCGTAGGTAGACTTGCCATGATTAGAACATTACGATGAATATTTGTGAAAAATTTAAAACCCGTAGATTCATTTTTTAACGGAATGACTATATTATTTCTTTAATAGGCACACGTTTTCTAGATTGGGAATTGACCTTCAATATTGATTATTTGTTCCCGTATTTGATAATCTTTACTGCGAATATGGAAAGTTCAGGTGGAATGCTGGCCTATACTAACCGTAATAAAAAATTGGAATCACGTTATTACCATACATGCATAGAATCTGCTTAATAATTTAATTCGTTTCCCACTGGTTACAAGTTGTAGAACTTTCTTTTAACATTTATGACTAAGATCACGTGACATTTCCCTTCCTGATGTTGGAGCCAGAAATTGTGACTTCATTCCCAGTCTACCTTTATGTAAGGTCGATGGATATACCTACATTTTACGGTCACCAACATACGAAACTTGAGAAAAATCTTGTTTAAGAAGTTCTAGAAAGATAACGAGAATGTTGTGACACAAGTCTCAAACGTTAGTCTTACTTCATGCTTTACCCCATTCCTCAATCTTACTTCATACTTTACACCATTCCTCAGTCTTACTTCATACTTTACCCCATTCCTCAGTCTCACTTCACGCACCAATCCTCAGTCTTACTTCAGAGATTTAGTGAATAACATTCCTAGATAACAAAATGGCAGGGAAGAAAGAAAGAACAAGCACTTCGCAACAACAGGCTGTATTAAAAAACGGTCTTTTTTATTTTATTTTCAAGTGGGGATGGAAAATATTTTGGCAAATTGAACCACTCTGTTTGACGGTCACGTGTCAAGACGGTCATTTTTTCACAGAACCATGGTTGACCTTGCTAAACAGCGTTCAGAAGTGCAAGATCAGCCAACGAAATGAAGGACTTGCAGAGGTCATCTTTTGATATAGACAAACGAGCTCATTGTATGTATTCTGTGTTTTGAAAAACTTTTCCTTTTAAAGGGAGCTTTAATTTAGGTAATCGAAAGTAATCACACGGTGACAAATCTGGCGAATAGGGGGATGGTTGAGTACACACACTTGTTTTCGTGCCAAAAATTGCCTTACGCTGACTGTTCCGTGTGCAGGTGCGTTAGCGTCAAGAAAGAACCACTGCCCGTTTTTGTACTCAAGCCTGGCACTAACAATTCTCTTCCGCAATCGTTCCAAAATAGATGTGTACGCATTGCCAGTAACAGTTGCACTTTCAGGAATGAGCTAGTGATGCAGAATTCCCTTGCGGTCGTGAAAGCACACAAGCATTGCCTTGTTTTTGGACTTCTGTAATTTGATATTCTATCCTTTGCGTGGCTGTGGTAACTTCCACTAAGCACTGTGACGCTTCGTTTCAGCATCATAATGAAAACACCACGTCTCGTCACCTGCCATAATGCTTTGGAGAAATTTTTGCATTGTTTCTGCAGTTATGTCTTTTGCGAACTCCACACGTGCATGTTTCTGGTATTTTGACAAAGTATGCGGAACAAAACGAGCACAAACTTTTCCCTCAAAAAAACTTGCATTTAAAGTTAACGAATCAGCTCCTTTCTAACACCGAGCTCACATTTCAGCATCCTCAAGGTCACACAACGATCATTTTTTATTCTTTCGCGAACTTTTCTAATGCGTTCAGCCGTGGGCACTGAAATTGGATGTCTGGGCTTTTCGTCATTTTCCAAATCTTCCCGCACATTCTTGAAGCGGCCATACCATCGTAATAGTTGTGCACAAGATAGGGAATTAGCCCCATACACATCACGCAACAATTCAACTGTCTCAGATGCAGTTTTGGCGATTTACAAACAGAACCTGATACTTGCTGTCTGCTCCATGGCAGAGTGTGGCAGTGTTCTTCCACCGAATGACGTCATGCAGAGCGGAAATAATCATCTGCGCAATTCTCACGTAAACACTATTGCCACCAAATAGCTGATAAATGACTAATAAAAAAACATACCGTCCCGAACCGTGTGTTTTACCGAGATTTAAAAAATGTAATCAATCTCGTTACCTAATTGTCGCACTGTGTAAGTCTGCCCTACTGGGTAAAAAGGCGTTACCAATTAATTTAGTGGTAACAGTTTAGATCTCTAATTCGCAATTACGAACCTGCATGAAAAACAGGCATGAAGAAGTTGGATGCAACTAGTCTGCTTTTTGGATTTCCTGGTGCTTCCCAGAAATATCTCCTGAACAGCTGCCTCTTGTGTAACCGGTGGTCGGCCCTTTCGGGGGAAATCGCCAACAATACCCGTGTCTTTAAACTTTTCATACCAAGCTTGTATACTTAAATAGCATAACTATGCTAGTGATCGGAAATTTCTTAGTGTAGAATAGAAATCAAAGCCTCCAAGCTTTCGCATATCAAGCAGACGGCTTTTTCAAGGAAGGTAGACAACAAACTGAATAATAGAACGCTTCAACAATTTGAACGCGGTGACTTGACTTGACAATATCGAGGAGATGCGAACGTAATCAGGTATTCAAAGACACGAGGCGTTATGCTCGTTTAGCACGCGGAATCATGGAAGGAAAACCAAGAGGCTATTTGAAGAACTGGTTCCAAACTCGTGGCAACCGCAGTGAGAAGCTATCATTGCACGATTCTCTGTTGGTTATGATCTTCAAAGTTTCGCGAATGGCAGTAGATTTTGTGGTGGAGTAGGAAGCTAATTTCTTTACGTCATCCCGCATAGGACCAGCGGACTTGAACTTGACTTATCTGGATAGGGCAGTGGTTACTTTGCCGTTCTTTATGTCACTTTTATGTTCGTTGACTCTAATTCTAAATGGTCGTTTAATCATTCCAATGTAGTATCGCCTGGATCCATCAGGATACAGTAGAGGAATGGCATACATTTTGATTTCTATTATTTTCTATTCTACACCAAGGACTTTCGGATCACTAGTATAGTTATACTTTTTTAAGCGCAGTTGGTGTATAGGTCCTTGTTATTTAATAAGCTTTTACGCTTTTTTGGTCCGGTAGTGATCGTCTGTACTGTTTTCTGAAATGACGCTGGACAGTAACCGCCGTTTTGGCCTCATGGAACCACAACACGCACGCCGCTTTTTCTTGCATGGAAGCCATTATCGATGAAATGCTCCTCTTATTCAGTAGTAGCGCTCACCTAAAAAGCAGAATTCTTTTTTTAAGAGTGCTGCTATATTATGTTGCCAACCATTTTATTTTAACTTACATAGATTTTTTTATTTTAATTTTTGTAATGTGGGAAATACTTTATGAACATCCTATATATTATGTATATTATGTATTATGCCATTTGATGAAAAATTGAAAAAATAATAAATGGAATATTTTTCTCTAATTATTATTCTTAAATGATGGTTTTATAATATACTAAATGTGCGAATATGGATAAACGCAAAAGTTTGCAAGGTAATTTAGTTTTGCCATTGATTTACACAGAGCACTTTACTTTGTAGAACAACACATTTCTACATTTTGGAACATCAGTTTCTAATTAATTAATAACAAGGAACTGTACACCAATTACAGTTAAAATAGCATGACTATATTAGACGGCTTTTTCAAAGAAGGTAGCAGTCAGCTGTCTACCTTCCTTGAAAAAGCCGTCTGGTTGATGTGCGAAAGCTTGGAAACTTTTATTTATATTCTACGCCAAGAAATTCGGATTACTAGTATAGTTATACTATTTTAAATCAGTTTATAACTTTTGACTAAATTCCTCGCTACCAATAAGTGATCAATTTTAATACTATCATCTGATGGATAAAATTATTTTATATTGTCTCCGCCTGGAAATCTGGTCCGAAATCGTTCAACTGAATCCATTCTGATTATTTTTTCTCTCCTTGGATTTGTAAAATAATTTTTAGTGGATTTCTACTGGAAATTGATCATTTACATTTCTTTTCAAGGAATGTGAAAGAAATAGTTTTATCATTTCAAAATTCTGTTAAACATTTTATCGCGCGAAACCCATTGTTGCCGTACTCGCAATTATTCTTTGTACTAGCAGTTGACTTTTTCTGAAATGTCATCATCGATAACTAAACCGTTAACATTGAATAAGAGTAGGCCCTAGCGGGGTAGAACGGCTTCGTTTTACTTTGTTTAGTGTTTATTGTGAGTAGCAGCAAATGAAATCTTTGATAAAAACCTGTTCAGCGATTCCTGGTAATCTTAGTGCATGAAACAAGAAGTGTGGATGTTGATGAAATGAAAGCTGGTTCAACTGGTACTTGATATGCGAAAACGTGGAGAAAGAAAGAAACCCATTTTTGCTCTGATTTTTTTGTCTCGTAATTTCACGGTTGGGAAATAACTGGTAGTTCATTTACAGTATCAAGGCCTGATAATTCAAGTTGATTTCCTAAATGCTGAATAAGGCGTTTTTTGACATGAATACTTACCCGCTTTTTATCATTATGTTTATTTATCACTCTGTATATTAATTGAGTACAGACCTATCAGCCTCCTATCAGTGGTTTATAAAATCTTCACTAAAGTTCTTTCACACCGCTTGAAGGTAACACTGGACATGGCTCAACCGAGAGAACAAGCTGGATTCAGGAGTGGCTACAGCACAATAGATCATATCCCCGTACTGAGAGAACTAATTGAAAGAGCGAAGGAATATGAACTTCCATTGTGCGTGGCTTTTATCGATTATGAAAAGGTCTTTGATTCAGTGAAACCATCAGCAGTTACAATGGCTCTAAAATCCTGCGGTATTGAAGATGCATACATTAATATTATTAATAACATCTATGAAAATGCAAGTGCAAAGATTCGGCTGTTTGAAAATACAACACACATAAAAATTGGAAAGGGAGGGACAAGGTGACACCATATCTCCAAAGCTCTTTAATGCCACATTGCAAAATGTCTTTCAATCACTGAACTGGGAAAACAAAGGGATAAAAATTAATAGAGATTACCTAACCCACCTTCGTTTTGCTGATGACGTAGCCATTTTTGCAACTACCGCATCAGAGCTGCAGAGTATGATCCAGGAACTTGCTGACAAGAGTAAAGAAGTGGGATTAAAAATGAACTTTCAGAAGACAAAAGTGATGTTCAATGCTTTTATAAGAAATGAAGATTTATCGATTAATGGAGAAAAACTGGAGATAACAGACACGTACGTTTATCTTGGACAGCAGATATGAAGTGAGGGTCACATTGATGAAGAAATTAATCGGCGTATAAAACTTGCCTGGAGAGCTTTTGGAAGAAACAGCATAATTTTCAAGAGCAATATGCCATTATGTCTTAAAAGAAAAGTGTTTGATCAATGCATCCTTCCAGTGCTTACGTATGGTGCAGAGACGTGGACCTTAACTAAAAGAGACATACAAAGGCTGCAGACAACTCAAAGCAGCATGGTGAGGTGCATGCTTGGTGTAACCAGGAGAGATAAGAAGAGAAACTCGTGGATCCGAAAAATGACAATAGTGGAAGACATCATGATCAGAGTTAAATCCCTGAAATGGCAATGGGCTGGACATACTGCCAGGACAGACCATCGATGGACAGTCGAAATTTTAGATTGGATTCCAAGGGACAGGAAAAGACCCAGAAGAAGACCACATGGGAGATGGGTGGATGAAACTCGAAAGTATGCGGGAGTGACATGGAGGAGACTGGCCCAAGACAGACCGTTGTGGAGGAAACTTGGGGAGACCTTCGTCCAGCAGTGGATTGATAATGGTTGACAATGATGACGATGATGATATTAATTGAGGAAAGACATACTGAGGGGAGCCCCATTTTTAAACGAGTGAAAAATATCAAAACGAAATTTATTTTCGTTTGAGTAAAATAGTCCAAGTTCGTGAGTCCATAGTGAACATTAGCAGCTTACGGTGTTTCAAGTATGATTATTAGTTGGCAGTGGAAATGCGTAAAACCTTCTCACAGGAGAAGTTCCAAGAGTCTGATTGAGCGCCTGTTTAACACAACAGCTGAGCCGCATTTTCGGTAAAGCTTTACGTGACTTACTATTTGGACTATTTGAGTTTGATAGCGCTGTTCTTGAGTTCTTTACTTCTCCTGAAAAGCTACCATCAGCAGCTGCATTGCAGAAATTGGAAGGACTGATCTTCCGTAGATCCACTGTCGTCATGCAGCAAAACTATGATCAGTTCATGTCAGTCATAATACTCTGCTCAAATCATATACACACTTATATATCTAAGGCTGGTCAGAAGTTTAACCCGTTTGGAGTTGCAAATACCGTTGGACCTCCATTCCTGAGCGAAACGAGCGCCAGCCTCGACTGGGTACACCAGTGACGTGGAGCACACGAAACTGATGATGTGCATTTGGCACTGAGCGATATTGGGTTATCAGGTGATCAAAAGATACAGGTCAATAAACGTGCTGTTCGGGTGCTCTCACGCCATTATAGGAAAAATAGATTCAATGCTGCAGTAGCATCGAGGGAAATGTGTGCAGTTGAAAGCAAAGAAACAGTGCAGCATTGCGCGAAAATGGTTTCGGCGTTTCAGTGTTGAGGAAACCAGTCTCAAAGAGAAGCTGAGGTCAAGACATCCAACGACCACCCTGACCGAAGCTGTGACAGAGAACTTCAGTACCATTACGCGATAATTAGCAGCTGAAGTTTGGTCTTCTTTATCCACTATCGTTCGTCACCTGCACTAGCTTGGTTTCTTCTCCAGTCGATATCATATAATTCCGCAAAGAATTAACATCCGAGCAGGAGGTACAACGTGTCGCTCTCTGCCGTGGATTGCTGTCAAATTTACACGATAACACAGGGTGGCCCAAAACGTACCTACCAAGTTTAATGCTGTATTATTTCTGAACGAAGAGGCATACAAATCTCATCCAAAGTGTATTAAAATCTACATCTTCTGCCGTTTATACACTATCTACCAACAAGTAATTGGACACCTGCGATAGCAAAGGAAAACGTAGTTTATTCACCTTCAATAGTTGGGGGATCCTCCAGGAGCGGCGATTACAGCTGCGACCCTCCGGGGTATACTCTCAACCAGGCGTTGTACGAAGGCCAGCGGTATTTTCTTCCACTGGGCTTGGAGAAGACAGGTCAGTTCCTTCACCGATTTCGGACGGTGGGGGCACCCCTTAAGTCGACGCTCCAACTCATCCCAGAGGTGCTCGATAGGGTTAATGTCCGGGCTCTGCGCAGGCCAGTCCATTCGATTAACCCCATTGTCACCATACCAAGCCATGGTGGACCTAGCAACATGACAGGTGGCATGGTCATCCTGAAAGTAACATGGGTCCACCCCGTAAAACTGCCACAACGTAGGAAGCGCATGGTCATCCAAATTGGTGCAGTAGGTCTCGGCGTTGAGTCTATCAGAAATTGCGACCAAGGTTCCCGTACCATACTAGGAGAAACACCCCCATAGCATAATTCCGCCGCCGCCGAACTTGACAGTTGGCACAATACATTCCGGCAGGAGGCGTTCTCCAGGCAGACGCCAAACCAAGACCCTGCCATCCGAACGGTAGAGGGTGAACCTTGATTCGTCGCTCCAGAGAACCTTTTTCCACTGTTCAACGGTCCACTGTTGACGTTCTTTGCAGCACGTTAGCCGAGCAGCGCTATTGGACTTGGTGATCAAAGGCTTGTGGGCGGCAGCACGTCCATGATAACCGAGCAGATGGGCTTCCTTACGGATGGTATTCATCGAAAGAACACTCACGGATGCCTGTTGAAACTCCTCGCGGATGTGGCCCATCGATTTGGTGCGGTTCTTCCGAATTTCTCTGGCCAGCACCCGTCGGTTTCTAACTCCCAGTTTTGTGGGTCTGCCAGGTCGGGGCCTATTCCGACAATCACCTCTTATCTTCCAGTTGTCAATCACGTAGGCCACTGTCGATATTGGGTTCTTCAACTCGCTGGATATGTCACGTATGGATCGGCCATTTCTGTGATACCCGACGATTACACCTTCCTCGAAATCAGAAAGATCCGAACTGCGTGGCATCTTGCATGCGATTGGTTGCGTTGTTGTTTCCCACTCGATATTTAACGGCGGCGGCCGTGACGTATATCAAGACCGCAGACATCGTCGATTGCAGGGGTGTCCAATTACTTGTTGGTAGGTAGTGTATTACATGTTCAATGTGTTTGTCCTCAACCTCGATGATCTTGCGCAATCTGATTCCAAAATTTCACACCACCTTGCGGGGAACGTCCGTTGGAATGGCCAAGATTTCAAGCTCGATAGATGATTTCAGCTCTTTCAAAGTCTTTGGTTTGGTCTGATACACTTTGTCTTTGAGATGAAGAAAATCCAAAGGATTGAGGTCTGGTGAATACTGGGTCCAGTCAAGTCCGGGGCCGTAGTGCTTTGGATAATCCAAATCAATGACATTCTCACGGAAATGTTCATTCAGAAGACGGAAAATGGATTCTGTGCGATGGGGACGAGCACCGTTTCGCATGAAAAAGTGACTTGTTATTTCAGAACCATGGAAGTCCTGAAAGACAGGAATGATATTGTTTTTCATGCAAGTAATTGTATCCGCAGTGAGTAGTAGCTCACTGCGGATACAGTTCCCTCAGTAAAAATAGGTCCAGAAATGCCAACTTTCGACAAGTCACACCACACAGTCACATGTTTTGGGTGAAGACTTGAAGCAATCGAAACATGCGGATGTTCTGTACCCCATATTTGCCTGTTCACGAACCCATCAAGCAAAAAATGTGCCTCATCTGAAAATCAGGTGAGACCAGGATCAATTTCTTGGTTCTCGAGCATTGTGATCATTGCATGAGCGAAGCCTAATCTTACTGCTATGTTCGCCTCTGTGAGTGGCTGTTGGGTCTGGATTTTAATAGGAAAATAAATGAAGATAATCTTTGAGAATTCGCTGAAGACTGCTGCGTTTGATCCTTAACTCCTGAGACGCTCTCCTGGTAGACTTTTTCGGGCTTCTTTTAAATGTTTCTTGAACTTTTTCAATATTTCGCTCAGTCCCTGCTGTGAAGGGCCTGCCGCCTTGAGAGTGATTGTCCAACACTGACCCTGTCTTGCGACATTTCTTGACGAGGTTTGATATTGAGTGACTGTCCGGTCCAACTTTAACACCGAGCTTTACCTGTAACGCCTTCCTGACCTTTTCGGGGCTTTCTGATGAATGATCGAGTGTACTCTTCGATAATGAATATCTGCTGCTCCATAGTGTAGGCTTCCATTTTTCATATCATGCAAAATGAAAACAAATGAGACATAAATGGCTTGATCGCTATAATGTGTCCTCAGAGTTTCTTCAAATTATACTTATTTATTGCAGAGCAGATTGGATTCAAACTTGGCAGGTACGTTTTGGGCTACCGTGTAAATTTTGGCGCAGTATCGTCACAGGTGATGAAAGGTGGATATTGTTACGTTATTCCGCCGCTGAGAACTAGTGGCTGAGGCCACTCCAGAAAGCACAGATAGAGGTATAAAGCTCGCGAGGAAGCTGTGAATTTGGTGGAATTGCGAGGGTCGTGTGTACTGGAAACTCGTTCCCGATGATCAGGCTCTGGACCGGGATCTCTATACCGAACAACTGCGGAGGGCCCATGATGCACTGCGCCAATGCTACCCAGCACCCATCAATAGGAAGCGAACGTTGCTACAAGTGGATAATGCCCAAGTCAGAGCTCCACGGTGATCCTCCAAGAACAACAGGAATGGGAAGGAGTTGAGGTCCTACCCCTTCCTCCATACAGTCCTGACCTTGACCCATCCGACTAACATCTGTTTTGCTCCATGGCCCATTTATTACAAGGATGGCATTTGCTTCAGTGGTGGATGTGGAATCTAGCTTCGGAGAGTTTCTGTCCTCAAAACCTGCCGAGTTGTACTGCCGTTGTATCGTGGCTGTGGTGAAAGGGTGTTAAAGTACTACAGAAAACAACGGCCTGTGCTTAGCAGAATGAAGTTAGTATGTAAAGCTTTCTTACATCATTAAACTTTTCATCTGCAAATGGGAAGAAATTTTGACTCACTCTGGTATAGCACAGAACATTATGTACTGGAGGCAGCGCTGTAATTTTGACATACAGATGACCCCACAAGGTGCCCGGGAGAAATTATGTAACAAAACTACCAACAAAACCAGGCTAAAGCGCGAAAAGCAACCAAGCATCATGATGTCGCTACATCCAGAACATTATCACTGAAATAATGCATGACTATAGTTGCATTTGTTCCATCATGAGCATGCAGCACGTTAGTAATTTTGCATTTAAACATTACTGTCTCTATCTGCCTTAATCTCTGTCTTACTTTCTTTCTTTGCCTCTATATCTTTCTCGTTTGGTTTTTCTGTGGGCATTTTCTCCATCTGTCTGTACCTCTTTCTGGCTCTCTCTTTTCCTATATCTATCCCTCCCTTTATCTTTAAATTTCTGTTTCTGTTCCATCTTTCTCTCTCTCTCTTTCTCTGCTCACCCTACCTAACTTTTTCTTCTCTCTCTCTCTCCATCTCTTTCTCTGCTCACTTTACCTGGTTTTTCCTTGTCTCTCTCTCCCCCTCTCCCCCCCTCTCTCTCTCTCTCTCTCTTTCTGTGCTCACCCTACCTGGATTTCTCGTCTCTCTTTCTCTGTTCACCCTTCTCGGTTTCTTCTTGTCTCTCTTTCTCTGCTCATCCTACCTGGTTTTGTCTTCTGTCTGTCTGTCTGTCTGTCTCTCTCTCTCTCTCTCTCTCTCTCTCTCTCTCTCTCTCTCTCTCTCTCACCTTACCTGGTATTTTCTTGTCTCTCTCTATATATATTTCTTTGTCTTACTTTCTGTCAAGTTTCGCGTCCGCCATCTGTTCTTTTTCTGTTTTTCTCTTCTCCCTCCATTTGCCTATTTTTTCCTGTGTCTTTCTGACTTTCCCCTCTGTAATTTTTCCCTATCTCTCTGTATGTCACTCCACTTTTCTCTTAATTCCTTAGTCCTTCTTTCCATGTCGCTCTGTTTGTTTCTTTCTCTCTTTTCCTGTCTTTTTCTCTACCCGTCTTCTGTCCCTTACTCTCTCTAAAGTAAATAGTTGCTACGTGGAATCTTTTATCAGGAGACTAACTGACTTAATTCACAGAAAAACTAAAAATTAAACACACACACAAATTGGCTATTAGATCTTCATATAACATTATCTTTGAAAAAATGCTCCTCCCAAATGTACGTAGATTTTTTTTTTTTTGAAGGCACGGGAAGCATGAATCAGGAGACTTGTACAACCCATGATCTTCAATGCAGGCGATACGTAGGCGAAGTTAATCACGATATTGATGGAGTACTGAGCAGTTTCAAAGAGACAGGCATCATCTGATAGAGTTTCAGGAACCTCCACAATCTGTTTCACTTCCCACGAGGAAGTTCGCCCATACGACTACACGTATCTCCCATGCTTTATAGCTCGAATAGTAAGTGAGACTGTGTTTCCCGAAGTAAGAAAACGTGTTTTCAACACTTACAGATTTTAAATGTAAAATTTCGCATACTACTACCTGCCCAGTTTCTCATTTTTAATACTCGACCTTAAACTTTCTGGTTCATGGTTAACTGTATTAGGTTTTGTGACCCTAGTAGAATAAAGCCTGTTATTCCCTACTTTGTGCACTGGGGTAGAAGTGCCTTAGGGCCTCCGCTAAGGCATTTTTTGTGATTAGCTGGAAAGAAACCCAAAATACCGGATTTTTTTAGATGACACAGGTGCGAACTGGGCCGCCGGGATACAGGGAGAATTCCCGGTGGGCTGCTGTATTCTGGGCCTGTAGACCTTATGCTAACTTAAGAAAAACAGAATTTGCATAAGGCCTATAGGCCCTTAATATGACCCGTTTGATACTTTATGTGCACGTACATACTTGTACTTCAATGTTCATATGGAGGGAAAGAAAGTTATTCTACTAGAGTGAGCCGAAAGTTTTGCAATATTTGCATAAACGCATGTGCTTATGCGGGTATGTCTCGTGTTTAAACTAGTTCAAGTCGCTCACTGCAGTCAGTCTAAAAAGATATAAAGTGGTAGTCGTTGCTGTGAACAGCATTGCATGTCGTCGTTCTGTCTGTGGTTGGGACGCCTGAAAGATTAAATTCACAACCGGCTAATTAAGAAACTCTTGCTTTACGGGTTGAAACTCGGCCATAAAGCTGCTCAAGCAACACAAAAAATTGTCATGCGAAAGGGGAAGGTTCCATGGACCACATCACCGCAACAAGATGGTTCAAAATATTTTGCTCAAGTGACAGAAACCTCGACGATCAGCCAAGGTCAGGTAGGCCGCGAACCGCGGATTCGGAAGCGTTGCGCCAGGCCGCAGAGGTAAATCCGACAACCAGCATTCGGAGATTAATACGCGAGCTAGGCACATCCCAGACCACCATGATTCGTCACCTTCAGAACCTCGGCGAAGTCTACAGGAGCTACCACATTGTCCTTCACGAACTGACGCCAGCTGAAGTAAACCGACGAGTGGAAGTGTGCACGAGACTCCTAAAAAACCCGCGCGATGTACATTTGACCAAGAAAATTGTTACGTGCGATGAAAAGTGGGTCGATTTCTGTAATCCTATGACACAACGGTAGTGGTTGAGCTCTGGCCAGCTTCCTGAACCAGTTGCCAAACGTGGGCGCTTCGAGCACAAGTTGATGCTCGGCGTCTGGTGGAATTTCGAGGAGATAATCAATTACGAATTTGTTTCAAACGGTCGGACCATCGACGCCAACCTCTACTCTGAACAGCTGGAACAGATGTATGCCGATTTGGAGGAGAAGTACCCGGCACTGGTGGACATAAAGCTCGCTGGACAGCGTTAGGCATCATACCGCGCGACACTCAGGCAAAACTCCAGGAACTTGAGAGTATAGAACTGATGCCACATCCAGCATATAGTCCGGAGCTTTCCCCGTCGGATAATTACCTTTTCCGGTCCATGGCCTAGTTCGCAGGCGGCACTTCAACAACCAGGAGGAGGTGGCAATTGGGGTGAAGGAGTTCTTCGCCTCGATGGATAAGAACTGGTACCGCTTCGGAATCGAAGAACTGGCAGATAGATGGCTAAAGACGGTGGAACACGATGGTCTCCTACACTTTGAATGCTAATCAGCTTTCGTCGTAAAGGTACGTGTGAAGACCAAAATGATCCAAATATTGTTAAATGTTTTACTCACCCTATGTTAAACAGCAAAGTTTGTTTACCACTTTAATAGCTTCACTAAAAAAAGTTTGTTTACCACTTTGATAGCTTCAGTAAAAAACATTTTTACCACTTTAATAGCTTCAGTAAAAAAAGTCTGTTTACCACTTTGATAGCTTCAGTAAAAAAAGTTTGTTTACCACTTTGATAGCTTCAGTAAAAAAGTTTGTTTACCCCTTTGATAGCTTGAGTAAAAAATGTTTTACCACTTTGATAGCTTCAGTAAAAAAAATTGTTTTACCACTTTGATAGCTTCAGTAAAAAAAAGTTTGTTTACCCCTTTGATAGCTTGAGTAAAAAAAAATGTTTTACCACTTTGATAGCTTCAGTAAAAAAAAAATTTTTACCACTTTGATAGCTTCAGTAAAACAAGTTTGTTTACCACTTTAATAGCTTCGGTAAAAAAGTTTGTTTACCACTTTGATAGCTTCAGTAAAAAAGTTTGTTTACCACTTTGATAGCTTCGGTAAAAAAGTTTGTTTACCACTTTGATAGCTTCAGTAATAAAAGAGAGAAAAAAATTAAGTAGCAAATGTTCTGTTGAGCCAAACACTGTTTTTGGTACACCCCCTTCCTCTTCCTCGACTTTCAAATTTAAGACCCGTCCATTTGGGCTGATATCCTCTACCTCAGCCTGCTTTTGTCAACTGCATTTGAAGTTAAATAATCAACACAATCTAATCAAATATTCTATCAATAGCTATCAATATCTAATCAAATATGCTATTAATAGTCTGGGATAGAAATACAAAATTCACAGTGTACGTTAATGCATAGAGGTTCACTTAGCCTAAAATTTTTGGGTTGCTGCTTTTTATATGATTTTTTTTTAACGAGATTTGCATCTGATTTACTACTTTTGACCTAACGGTTTCAGAAATTCTTGAACTGCAGTTCTAGAAAGTCTGTTTCAGCTACAGAAAATATACTTTTTCCGTTTGAAAGTAATTAAATAAAAATTAATTTTCGCATTCTTTAATTTCTCTCACTTTAAAAATTTGCTCTGAAATTTTTATAATTCTGGCAGTTTCAGTTTTTTTCTAGAGATCTTTTCGCAATTATTTTATTTCTTGAAAAAGAAATTAATTTTTGGCGTATTTGGATTTCCGTTTTCACTAAAAACGACGAAACTACAACACATTTTTAGTTCAGTTATCGCAGTAAAATTCGTAAGAATGGAATAAAATCTTCGATAGTCTTTCGCAGAGAACGTACATTGTCTTTTGCTCCTCAGACAAGGGAGTGATTTTGTTCTTACATTAAAATTTAGTAGTGGCCTGCGGTCCAGGAAAATGGGTAAAATATTGTTATTACCTCAATACAAAAAACTGCCGAGATTCGTAGACTTCAGTTGAAAAAATGTTTAAACAGTAAATGGCTATGCTGACATACCGTATTTTTAAGGATGGGATACCTTGATAATTTTTTTCCAAAAGTGGGCGGCACAAAATGGCTTGCAGGGCCGTTCATGGACCACCAGTTCGCCACTGAATGAGAGTTTAAAGAGAATAGTGGGTTTTGTACTCAAGCATGCTCGTATTTTAGCCGAATGTCCGTATTGAAAAGACGAGACTAAACCCTCGGATCACCCAGTGGCGAGATTTAGAAACAGAAGAGTTCTAGTGTAAAGAGAATAGAAACTGCGTTGCCAAGATAGCAGTTCTCACAAAAAAGAATGGTTATAGGAAGTAACTTCTTCTTAGACCGAGTCTGCACAGCTAGGAGAGAAATCAACACAGGTAAAAGAAACAGTTATATGTAGCCAGAATGACAAATATTTTTACAGGGGCGTCGATAGACCATTTCAGAGTAAGGGCTCATGTCACACATATTGTATCTAAAGCCCCTCTTCCAACAATCGTATAGTGATTTCCAAATAAATTACTCGTTTAAGTGAAAGAATAAATTTCTAAGCCTTTACTAAGTTCGGATTATCATTATCATTATACACTGAAGAGCAATTGAATTAGAGATACCTGTCTAGTAACGTTTAGCACCTCCTTTCGCCCTGATGACGGCGGCTATTCGTCTCGGCATGGACTCGACAAGACACCGGAAGCGTTGGGAAACCATACAGATCCACGACCTCTGCACAAGCTCCCACAGTTCACGAAGATTTGATGGAGGGGGTTAGAGCCTCGAACATCTCTCTCGATGGCATCCCAGTTGTGCTCGATGGGATTGAGGTCAGGTGACCTAGCTGGCCAAGGAAGCGAAGTAACATCGGTGGAGTGTTCATCCAACCATTCGGATACAATTCGGGAACGATGGCACGGTGCATTGTCTTCTTGCCGGATGAGGTCCCCAGTTTAATGTTGAAGACGCACAAACGGAAGCAAATGGTCGTCCAGGATATCCCGGTAACGTTGACCTGTGAAGGACGATGTCACACGTACCAGGGGTCCCATTTCAGTCCACGTAAACAGTCCCCAGACGAGAATGCCACACCCACCAGCATGAAGAGTACCCTGCTGGCAAGAAGGATCCATCGCTTCATGTGGTTTGCGCCGTACTCGTATCCTGCCATCCGCATGTACCAACGTGAATCTCGACTCATCAGTCCAGGCAACATTTTTCCACATGTCTAGGGTCCAGTGGCGATATTCCCGCGCCCATGCTAATCTTTTGCACCCTGTGATGTGCTGTCAGTAGCGGTACCCTCGTGGGACGATGGCTTCTGTACCCCATAGCGAGGAGATGTTTCTGGATGGTGTGGCTGCTTACAGGTTTTTGTGCACCAGCGTTAAATTGCCGAGTGATTTCTTGCACTGTGTCCCGTCTATCCGCTGTTACAATGCAAGCTAGCCGACGATGACCCAGCTCATTCACACGCTGTTGTCCACGGCAGTTGGCCCTTGCAGGGATGGTTTTACCGGATTCGATGTACTCACGGTGCACCCGTGATACAGTGGCTCGTGAAAATCCCAGTGCCTGCACGACTTCCGAGATGGAGTGACCCATTCGTTGGGTCCCGACAATTTGCCCACGATCAAATGCGCTTAGATCTTTCGTGTTACCCATACTGCTTCCGAATCTTACTGATTCCCGTCGCATCACTCCTTATATTGTCGGATCGCTGCATACGTGATGTCGTTTCCGTTTACAGGGCCGCCCACAGTGCCACATTTGCATAACGCCAGCTGTCTCTAATTCAAATGCTCTTCATTGCAGATGATTCCACCTCTTCCTGAGGTTTTTCGGACATCCTTCCGGGACGGGTACGACGTACCAAGTCTGGGAAGTGGTATTTCTTTCTCTCAGTTGTCCAAGAACTTCTTTATTATCCTACAAGTGTTCAAGATAGCTGCCTTCTGTAGTTCCATGTAGGTATTAGGTTGAAAGCCTACTGTATGATTATGATTATTATTATTATTATTATTATTATTATTATTACTCGTCTTATTATTATTATTATTATATTTCATTTAACAGCAATGGCATCTGTAGCATGGTCAACTGGTCAGTACGGACATAAAGTCAAGTAAAGACATATTCACTGATGGTTTAAAAATCGTCGTAGATTTGGTACGTATTAAGAATTACTGCTTCTTGGATTTTAGGCCTTAGGTGTTGTAGAGATAATCAGTGGACGTATGTGAACTGTTTTCAGCTTCCACATTTGTTTAATCTGCGCATCCAGTTCCGCATACTTATTGATTTTTGTTGCATAGGTATTCTGAATATTACGGTCCAACGGTACCGATATGTCGATAAAGACTGCTTCCTTCTGCCTTTTATCATATAACACTATGACTGGACGATTGGTAGAGATGGTTACGTCTGTTTTAATATCACGGTCCCAATATAATTTGTATTGTTTATTATCTAGTACCTCAGTGGGTTGGTATATAGTATGGTACTTCTGACACTGATAGTTCTGTATCGTGCGCTAATTGTTGATGTATCATCTTAGCAAAATTATTATGTCGCTGCATATAATCAACATTTGCTAGCGTGATGCATCCTCCGCAGATGTGTTCAATAGTTTCACTGCACATACCACATCTTCTACATTTATCACTTTGCAAATCCTTCTTTAAAATGTATTTTCTGTAATATTTGGTTGCAATCACTTTGTCTTGAATTGCCATCATAAACCCAATAGTCTCTCCATATAATTTTCCTCGCTTCAACCACTGATTTGAGGCTTTCTTGTCAACTTCTGGTCTGTCTAACTGGTTTAGATGAACCCCGTGAAGTTCCTTTTGCTTCCATCTTCGAATATGGTCTTCAGTAGACGATTCTTCTATTTTAGCACCTAGTTAACTTATTAACATCAGTGGAGTGCTTTCTTTGTCTGCAGCACATGTGATATCAAACATATTATTTTCATTACGTTTAGAGTGAAAGTATTTCCGCAGTGAGCAAATTTACGCATCGTGAAGGCGTTTTGTATCAAGGATACCTAATCCTCCTCCTTCTTCTTGTCAAAGTGTGATGCGCTCTACGGCTGCCTTTTGGTGTCTTATTTGATGTTGGGTCATACTTGATCTCACAGCTCTGTTAAATTCCTCAAGATCTGTTTTCGACCACCTGATAATACCGAAAGAATAAGTCAGAACCGGGACCACAAAGGTATTAATTGCTTTCACCTTATTAGCTGTGTTTAGGTATGTCTTTAGAATAATTTTAAGTCGATGTTGGAATTTATCTTTTTTATTATTCTTAATTTTACTGTGCTTAATGCCACGTGCTTATAGGAATCCCAGGTACTTATATCCATTTTCTGCATTTAAATCATTAATTATTTCATTGTTGTCTAAAGAGAAACATTCAGATTTAACCAGATCCCCTCCTTTTATTTACGCTTTCCAACCGTAGGTTGAAGAAGCATATATGCTTCAGCTTTTCCCGTCCGTCTGTCCGTCTGTCGGCACGATAACTCAAGTAAAAATGGTTCGATTTCGATGAAATTTTAGTATGCGGTAGGGGACCACCTGGAGACCAGCCCTTTTTGAAAACGGGACAAATGGGGTCAAAGGTCAGGACATAGGATTGGGATCCATTCCATCGCCCTTATCCCATACTATTAAGGTGGACGTCAAGTAATTTTGCTTCCTATATTTCCAATGGAAAAACTTTTCTACACATTTCCTTCACAATTAGTGTGTTCCCAAGGATGGAAATTTGTACATAGATTAAAATAACATCATATCATAACTTGGAATACGTAACATTTTCTAAAACATAACCATAATTATATTAAAAAACAATAACGTTTCCTTTGGTGGTGTTGAACCAGAAAAAAGATGGCGCGACTTGTACTTTGATGACGTCAGTAGACAAATAAATGTTGGATTGCATGATTATGGTTATGTTTTAGAAAATATTAAGTATTCCAAGTTATAAAATGAAGCTATTTTAATCGATGTTCAAATTTTCATCCTTGGGAACGCATTAATTGGGAACAAAATGTGTACAGAAGTTTTTCCATCGGAAGTATAGGAAGCAAAATTACTTAACGTCCACCTTAAAGGAGCAATTCTTGTATCTATGAAAATTTTATTTTGAAAACGGGTCTAGGGATTTTGATGAAAGTCGTTAACCTACCGTTTTCTGGTACTAGAAATCGATTTAGCTTGATCTCGACTTTAGGAAAATTCGTTCAGTGGGTTAAATAACCACCCCGAATAATAACGTTTTTAGTGTCATGGCGTCGTTCCATTAATGTTTCCAATGCTTAGAAATCCTATGACGTCACAACTCGCGTTTGAGAATGTTGGCGCGCGGTCACGCCATCTGTCTCATTACGTCACGCGTTGTGTGTGGATCCTATTAAAGCTTTATGACTTCACACTCTTTCGAGCAGATGATCGCGATTCCCATCTGCCTCATTACGTCACGCGTTGTGTGCGTATGTCCGTTCGCACGATAACTCGCGTAACAATCGTTCGATTTCGATGAAATTTTAGTATGTGGTAGGGGACCACCTGGGAAGGAACCTTATTGAAAGTGAACGAAATAGGGTCAAAGGTCAGGACATAGGAACGGGATCCATTCCACTGCTCTTATGCGTCATGACTAACGCAAAAAGGTTCGATTTCGATGAAATGTTAGTATGTTGTACGGGCCTGCCTGAGGACGAATTCTATTGAAAACAGTCGAAATGGGGTCAAAGGTTAGGACACAGGAGCGGGATCTATTCCATAGCCCTTATGCATCATAACTTACGTAAAAATGCTGCGATTGCGACAAAACTTTATGATGTTATTTCGGAAGTATACCGAACCGGTTCTGTTGAATATCATCGACATGGGATCAAAGTTCAGGGCACAGGACCGAGATTTATTCCACAGCCATTATTCTCATAATTTGAGTGATAACTTGAGTAATGATTTCTGGTATGTT
Organism: Macrothele yani; assembly: GCA_039090855.1. Classification (NCBI taxonomy): domain Eukaryota; kingdom Metazoa; phylum Arthropoda; class Arachnida; order Araneae; family Macrothelidae; genus Macrothele; species Macrothele yani. The sequence continues at coordinate 4,707,523 of CM077009.1, forward strand.
GGAAAGCGTATTATAATCAATGCATTGCATGATTTTACTAACTTGTTATTATTATTATTATTATTAATATTTTAAATGAATCATCAGTCATCAACAAATAGAGAAAGAAAGACAAAAAAGTCAATGGCAAATTTATATTTGACCATTTGGTGCTACCGAAACACGGGCGAGGAACAGCATCTTTCTTAAGGGCACGTCCCGCGGATCGTCGGGTGTGTAATGCGGTTCGTACATGTTTTTTACTTTTCAGCCATGAGTTCTTTTCAACAGATGGCAACACTGTGTACGCGGCGGACGTGGAGATCAATTGAACACTCAGAGATTTTGGTCTCGTACTCTGCATTTGGTGTTGCAGGGCTAGTTTTCTTGCTCTGCTGTGGGTCTCTCTCTCTCTCTGTTTACTGCTCTTAATTGCCCTTAACTCCACTACAGTATTGCTCAATACTCCTTACCGCAGCAAAGTAACTGGTAATCATCTCCATATTCTGAAAAAACCTACCGAAGGTGGGGAAAGATCAACATTTGAATAATATTAATCCTGAGCTAAAATTAATCACAAAACTGAAGATTCCGCGGAGTCATAGGGGTTTTAAGCGAAATTAAATATTAATTTAATTATTTTGAATTTAAAAAGCAATTAAATTAAAAATGACAACTACCAGTTTAAAAATGCTGTAGTTCAGAGGGTGAGGGTGAGTACAAAGTAGTGAAAAAATTAAGCCTTGTTTTACCCCCAACGTCCTAATATTAAGCCCTATTCAGCCCAGTGTCTAAACATTAAATCCTCTTCAGCTCCCAATGTCAAACCATTAAGCCTTATTCAGCTCAATTGTCAAAAACTTAAACCTTGTTCAACCCCAGTGTCAAAACATTAAGTCCTATTCAACTCCAATGTCAAAAAATTAAGCCCTGTTCAACTCCAATATCAAAAATCAAGCCCTGTTCAACCCTAATGTTCTTAGTCTAGTGACGCCCCCGATTTTATGGTTGAGCATTTCTGCTAAATTTGCGCCACCCAGTCCAACAAAAGTATTCCCCTGTGCTCATTCTGTGATTGTTTATGGGAAACGCAAGAGGAAACTCCAGTGACCGAGTAGTCAGAGGAGCTGGCTTCTGGCTAATCGTTCGAAATGGGACAGGGCCCGAAGCCCGGATAAGGAATCAGCAAAACTTTCCCACCTCCTCGGAATCATTTGCCTCAATTCAAGGACAAGGGACTGCCCATGACCCCAAATATCTATGGCAATAGTCAAAATCTCCGAAACTAACAAAAGGATTTTCCACTTTCACTCACGAACTTAACAAAAGGGGTGGACCTCATGAATTCACTGTGACTGATTCTTAATATTCATGCTACATATTTTGAATCTTATAGAATGTGGCAAAGCAGTATTTAAAGGAAATAATTATATTTTTTCCATCTCCTCTCACGTAACATATTTTCTTTCATTCCCAAATTGAGCAGTTTTGATAAAAATTGATAAAAATAATTAGTAACAGGAACTCATAAAAATGCTAAATAGTGAAACCAAAAAGATGAGATTTTTAATTGCTTTTGAAAATTTTGAGGGCCTTCTTTCTGGGTTATTAAAACCTAATACGTTCACCAATAACGCACTGGACTGAGGCATTGCTAGAGAAACTTATTACCATTGGACAACTTAAATACTGAATGGGATACAGGAAAAGACCCAAGAGACGGCCACATGGGACATGGGTGAATGAAATTCGAAATCGTGGTAGAATGACATGGAAGAATATTACTCGAGTTGTGGAAAAGATTTGGAGTGGCCTTCATCCAGCAGTGAATTGAGAATGTTGTTGATGACCATCTCTGCACATGCTCAGCATAGTAAATTCGAGATATTTTTCCCAAGTCGCGCTCATCACGCCCGGGAATTTGATGGCTTCCTTCTCATTAAGAATTTGATGTCAGATTCTTTTTTATTTGCTAAATACAGGCTGGGCAGAATAGTGTGAACACCTAGGAAAAGAAAGTTTTACGCCGCCCCGGTGGCGCAGTGGTCTAAGAAATGGCTTCTGATCATTCGCCCAACGGAGGTGCGTGGGTTCGAATGCCGGTTAAGGCATGGATGCTGTGTTTGTCTTTCGGGGGGGGGGGGATTTATTCGCTGAGTTCCTTGCTTACCTATGTACATTGCTGACGTTGAAGTAAAATGTCTCAATCTGTATATCTCAATCAAGTCAAATCTATGTTCAATATATACATATGTCAATGTATCTGTCTAACCAAGTCCTATAAATAATTAAGAAAAAAAAGGTTTTACGCACCTAATAGGGTGTGGGACCAACTTTGGCATCCAAAACCAACTAAATCCTCCTTGGAATGGACGCATACGAATCCTAGATGATGGTTAGTGGGTTGCTATACCATTCTTCATGAAGAAACTACTCCAGGTGCTTGAGAGATGCAGGAGGATGATAACAGGATCTTACTCTGTTTTCAAACACAGATCACAGTGGCTCGATGAAGTCTGGTGATTGGGGAGGCGAAGGAAGGTGTGAAAGTTTGCTCCCATGTTCCTCAAACCATGATTGGGAATTCCGAGCTCTATAAATTGGGGCGTTATCATCTTGATAGATGGCATACCCTGCAGGAAACAATGGCTGAGCCATTGGATGCACTTGGTCGGCCAAAATGGTCTCATGCGCCCTGAAAGTCATCCTTTCTTTCAAGGTGATCCGAGGACCTGCTGAAAACCATGATATGACCACCCATCGCATGGCAAAAGCACCCCCGTGCTGCACTGTTAAGAGCAGACAGGTTCGGTTGTACGCTTCTGATGGTGTTCTCCACACGTAAACACGTCCTGCAGTGAGGAATAGTGTGAATTTGGATTCATTCGAACACATTACACGCTTCTATGCATCAGCAGTCCACGTTGTATGCTGCTGGCACTACTGCCGTCGCCGTTATGCATTCACCCGCCGGGTCATCAGAGGTTTTGCAATAGCAGCTATGCCATGAATTTCTTGTTTATGCAGTTACCTGCGCACTGTTTTCGTTGATACTGGGCTTTGGAGATACAGACTGAGCTCCGCATTAATTTTCGGAACCGTGGTCTTCTTATTACGGGCAACAATCCTCTTTAATGCTCTCCTGTCTCTATCAGTCAGGGTCGTTTTCCAGCCAACCTCGTGCCTCGCAGACGAGGCTTTGCTATAAACACTGTATACTGTCATGACGCTAGACACATTTGCTCTCGATACTCCCACTACCCTGGCAACTGTTGTCACGGAGGCACCAACTAGTCGGCCACCAACAATTAGCCCTCTTTAGAAGTCCGTTAGGTAGCTCATTTCGACGTCACCTTGAAAGAAATGTTGCAACAAGACACTTTAAATGCACTTAAACAGGACTTTGAGGTTCTAAACAAAGCTATCACAACCAAAAAGTGGTGGATAACTTTTCGTATTGCGACGTACGCAGCTGCATTAAAAGTCAAATCTATGAACGTGGTGTTCACATTATTCTGTCCAAGCCCTGTATATTTTCGCTCTAAATTTTTGATACATTGCATATTGTAAATAATTCGTAGCCAGCATCATTGCATTAATTAAAATTGTTTTTTGCCAGTGTATTTATGCTGACTACATTGTTTGCGTTGAATGTTAGCGTCCATTGCTCGTTTCTTTTATTTTTCATCGGACACCTGCTGCAAGTTTGTTTATGTTTGTGTTGATACCGAGCAGCCAGCAAGCGGTGTGTTGCAAAGAATTATGGGATTACGACCCTGGACAATTGAGAGAAGAGGAGATGGCGTCGTCGCTTCGATGTGTGTGTGAACATGCTGTGTTGCTGTTCTTACAAAAACCGCTCTAAAAGAGTACATGTATTATCATTATCTAAAAGGATTATCGAGGGAATATCAAAGTGTTTTTCCGTGAAGTGTAAAAGGAATATTAATCATGGTAAGACTGTTTAAAACAGACGAAATAACCTTAAAGCACGGTGTCATTAAATTGTTTAATAACTCATTCGTTTTATGTTTATTATATATCCGTGAACCATCATCAGCGTTTTAGTTGTGTGTTTAGTCAAGAATAAATAACGGAAAACTTAAAAGGAGTCTGTCGATTATGAAGATAGTTACCGTTGCAAATCATTTCTTAGTTTTTAACTTACCCCATCAGTTTGCAGTGAACAAGCAACGAACTGAAATTTTTTAAGCGGGATAAGAAATTCTGTTGTACAACACTGTAGAAGGCAATAAATATAGTGCATCGAATTTTCAGGTAGTGATTTGTGTTATGTCTAGTAATTCTCAGCGTGCATTTCTCTTCTTTTTTCCTTCTTGTCTCATACAGTTTTAGGTGTCCATTGCCCCCCCCCCCCCCCCCAGTCCTCCCTGGCGACCATTTCCAAAGCATTTGTATTTAAGCTACGCGTAGTTCAAGAAAAACCTTACCGAATCATCAAAGGAAAAACACAGTGGAAGTTCAAAATCAAAATTTGAAAAGTGCAACCTACGCTTATTGGTTCCTTTTTTTCTTTGGTGGTGGTGGTGGTGGGGGGGGGATTAGGAATTTTCATGCAGCGCACAATGTAAACAAGTTGGCGCAAATAGTACTTTCGCTGAGACACGAAAAAACGCGAGGTATTTTGTTCCGGAAGGCCTCAGACTTTTTTTTATGAAAATCAAAGAACGACGGCTTTCACAACAAAAGAAGCATTATTCAACTGAATGCGAAACATGAAGCTCAATTTAAGAATCTTTTTGTTCACTTAAAACAAAAGAAGGAAGCCAAAAAGGGTGTAGTCCGGCAGTACTTCGTTTACAGTGCTTGATTTATTGTTGACTGTCTGAGTGTGTGTGTGTGTGTGTGGCGGGAGGCAAATGAGGGGCTGACCTTAAACGAGGACAACGCCTGGATCTGCAAATCAAAGAACAGGGCAGGTGAATATGAAGTATGCTGTTCAAGAACGAAAATAATGGAAACAATGAGTCGCATAAGAGGGTTTACAAAAAAGAAAAGGAAAACAGCCACCAGATAAGATAAAATTATTTTCCTATTCAGTATGCCTCTTCCTCTCAGAGATTCCACAACGATAAATGAAATGGGTTAATCCTTGCATGGGAAACCGAATTCATTAGCTCATGGCACCACAAATCGCACCTGCTGAAGCGGTAATTAAAAGAACTTATACGGTATTCTTAGAAAGTAGGATTGTACTCACATATGATGAACGAGTGCTATTTAACCGTACTCTAAAATTCAGAAGTTAACTCCCGAAAAATCATAATCTGCTAACTTTTAACTAAAGTGCAAAAAGTCATGCAAATTTTTAACTGGCGCTTACGTCGTATAAAGGCTTCGACGCACGCTACGACTTTTATCAGTTACGAGGTGTAATCTCGTGAGTCAGGTGAAAGAATCGCCAGTAGGATTATGGCAAGCCGACGTGAATTATCAGAGTTTGAACGAGGCATGGTAATTGGAGCCAGACGGATGGGACATTCAGTTTCCAAAATTGTGCGAATATTCAACATTTCTCGAACAACGGTGTTGCGTATGTACTAAGAATACCTCATGGAAGGCATTACCACCCACCGTGGATAGTTCAGTGACCAATCACGGACGCTGAATGACCGTGACCAGCGGCGTCCGACTAGGATTGTCCATGCTAACAGACAAGAGGCACTGGCACAAATAACATCCACATTCAATGCAGGAGGTACCAGAGACATATCCAACCGTTCAGTGCAGGGTAATTTTGCTTTCATGGGGTATGGCAGCAGAAGATCCACTAGAGTGCCTTTGTTAACACCACGACATCGGACACGGCTCCTCACTTGGGCTCGGGAACACGCTAATTGGACCCTGGAAAACTGGCAACATGTGGCGTGGTCTGATGAGTCACGCTACCAGTTATTACGAGCTCATGGTAGGGTTCGGGTGTGGCGCGGACCCCATGAGGCCATGGACCCAAGCTGTCAACAAGGACCTGTGCAAGCTGGTGGTGGTTTCATACATGTGTGGGGTGTCTTTATGGGGCACGGTTTGGGTCGTCTGGTTTTCGTAAGCACGTTATTACCGGTAATCGCTTTGTTGCTCTGCTGGGTGACCATTGGGAGTCCTCCATTGACTTCTTGTACCCCCAAAACAATGGAATTTTCCAAGCGGACAATACACCTTGTCATCGGGCCCAAGTTGTCCAAAATTGGTTCGAGAAGCTTTTTGGACAGTTCTGACGAATGATGTGGCCACCACGTTCGCCTGACATGAACCCAATAAAACACTTATGGGACCTGGTGGAAAGGTCCATTCGCACCCAAGATCCTGCACCTACAAATACCAGGGAACTGTGGGCGTCTATTTAAACGGCATGGCTCGGTATCTCTCTAGAAGTCTTCCGGCCACTTGTGGAATCAATGCCACGTCGAGTTGCTGCACTTCGCCAGGATAGAGGAGATCCTACACGATACTAGGTACGTACCTCATGACTTTTGGCCACTTCAGTGTAATTAATCGTAGTGTATCAAAAGTCTCTAGTGACAGCCATCTTAGAATACCCTCGAGCCTGGAATACATCCATCAAAGCTGCAAATACACTCCTTGTCTCAGCTCGGGCAGTTGTATACAAGCTTTTTCTGAAAAAAGCGTGAAAAAATTTCGGTTTAGGTGGATCTGCATTTCAAAGCACAAAGAACAGCATTTCATTTCGTGAGAAATGGGAGAACTCGTGATCTATGGCCTTGGATATTACACGTTATGAGAAAGTTTTTTCCATGCTCAGTGAATTATGAATTATGAAAAATTCCAGCGAAGAATTCAAGCTAGTAAGCTATTCATTCTTCCGTTGCTGCTGGTAAGGGGGGAATATCTTTAGCAAAGAAAAATATGCATAAGATATTTTGGTTCTTCAAGGCATTTTCTCGTCTTTTATCATAAGTAGGTCATTGTCTAGGCAGTTTTATTTATCCTTCGCGAAATCCCAGGAGAACGCAAATCACTGCTTCCTAATTACGACCTCCGCACGCTTTGGCGATTACAGCCAAACAACATGTCACGCTAACAATAAAATCCCGTGAGGAAATGGGTAGAAGCTTGCGGTTAAGATCCATGACGCTATGTTTTCACACACAGTTATTACCGCAATAAGCAGAAGCTACGATCATTTTCATTTTCATGGTTGTTGTGTTTTTCCATTTTTCACCAAATAGCTGTAAATCAAAAATCTGGAGGCCAAGTGGCTTTCAAATTCGGCATCAATAGGAATAGAGCTCACACATCGCATGTTATCCCGATTTCTACATTTAAGTTAATTAAAACAATAGTAAAAAAAAAAAAAGATAGTAAAATGTTTTCACCAATACACTGTAAAAAATAAGTGGTGTGAATTGGCGGAAAATTTCTGAAAATAACGAGCAGCAAAGTTGCCGGTAAGTGTCCGTCTTTTTAACGAAATTTACGCTTTTTCTAACCAGTATTTTGACAGAATTTTCGTTTCAATTTATTTCAGAAAAACACATGTTGGGTTCCGTATTTTTACTGAAATTTTGCAAAATCTTCAGCTCCGACTTTTTCTTTCCCCGCATACTAGGTTAACGTGCCCTTCCTTATACGTCCCTGGCACGGTTTCCACCTGCGATCTTTTGAACGTGAAGCCGATGCTTTAGCACTGAACCAGAAATCCGCGTTAAGACCTCTCTCGTGTATGATGCAACTCTAATTGCTCGATGTTTTTTTTGTTTTGTTTTTTGTTTTTACTCAGTCCTGAGAGCACATAAATCTGCCAATTTATGTGAAATTTTATTCAGGACTGAAAACAGGAACGCATTTTCTATAAGACAAAATGAGAATGATTGAGTGTATGGTGGGTTTTTTTCCCTTGTTCTTATTCTCTCGTTTCTCTTCACCCTATGCAGGAGGGGCTATACATAATTAATTTTAGAAAAGCTGAGAAAAAGTCAGAAATGTTTCTCTCGGAAATATCACTTTTTCCCCCACAACATAGCATTAATGCGGGTGAACTAGTCATTTTAATTTCCATTGGAGCTTATTAATTTTCTGATACGTTTGTAATGATTTTTTTCTGTAGGAGGAGGACTTGTTAAACATTACACATTTTTTTCAACGTAATCTTTCAAAGTAAAAGAATGCTTTGGAACTCGAGTTCTTTTTAAACTGAAAATGACTTTCCATGCTTTATATTATTATTTCCCAAAACTCCTAAATATAAAATTTTCTGAATAGCTATAATAGCTTTTGTCTTAAGAGGTTTTGTAGCGTTTGTGTGTAGCTGACTTACTAAAACACTACACAAATCAAAACTTCGCCTACAGTGAAATGCGAGTCACTCGATTAAAGTTTAAAAAGTTTAATTACTGTTACCGCGGAATTTTCTATATCCCCGTAACATTTAAATTTCATCCGTATAATTTTGATCATTTAGTATTTTTTTTTTCATTTTTACTCTAAGGCGGTAGGAAATAAATATTTAAATTGCCAAAATAGAATATCAATGATAAAAATTACTTTTCGGTGAAGCTGAGCCAGGTTACCCGAAAGTTTAGGTTGATAATTAGGTCTGTCCTAATTGCACGCAAGCCAAACGAAAAGGGGAAAATTATATATTTTTTTTCACGGAAACCTGATGAAAATCCCAGATGGGAAGGAAGAGAAAGGAAGACATTCACAGTTCTTTTTCTCACGAAACTCAAAGAAACGAAGAGAATAGCAGGAGCGCAATAAATCCTCTTGGGGGCGTCACCCCTTTTCTCCAGCTACTATGGCGAGCGTCTCTGCATTGTCCAAAGTAGCGACCAAATTTGAGATAAGTCACGTCGCCGGAAATACCTACGTGACAATCTTCGCTTCTAAGTAGCTAGGCGAGGTCAATTAACCAAAAAGGTGCGAAGACAAGTTGACAGCTGAAAGAAGACATAATTTTTGGGAAAGTGACCCGAACTGAACGGATAGCCAGCGAATCGCATAGCAGGGCTATCTGTGAGGGCCAATGACATAACCCGACGCGATTCGGACGGCCGGGCCGTCACGCCCCAAGATGGACACCGGACACGGGAAAAAGAGAATTAAAATCGGGAATGAAGACTGAGAGGAGAGTCGACTACGGAGAGATTCAAAAATAACTTAACAGAGGGAACACTAGAGAATTGCAGTCTGAGCTGAAGAGAGGTCTCAACGGTTTCGGAGGAGAGATGTTTCCAAGATAGAGAAATGAAGTAGCAAATATTTTAGAGCATAGTCGAGGTTGGTTCACCGCCAACTAAGAAGAGAACGGACTCTACGATCAGCCGGCAACCCAGATTTGCGATCGGGGCTTCTCAAGGAAAAGAGGGTATGATGACATTTGTCTTACGCATTTCTGATTCATGCCTCATAGCTTTGCATGTGCTATGCAGGACCAGTTACCCAAAAGTCTCTCACAAAGTGCATTAACGATGTTTTTCCTCTGGCGTACCGCGCCGAGTTTAAACCAGTAACCAAAGTTTAAAGTCAGTTGTATAATATTAAGTGCATTATATCCGTTCGAAATTAAAACTAAATTGTTTAGCTAAAGCAAGCAACCTCACCGGTACATTGTACCTAGCTTTAAGACCATATTTTTAAAAAGAAATAAACAGTTAAATTTATTGAATTCACGTGTCTCTCAGATCATTTTTCCAAATCTCATTAGAGTTAAATTTGTGATTTCATTATTTTTATTCATGCAACTTTTTATTTTAACTTCTTTGCGGCATATGAGTGAGCATGGAAACCCCATGCTGATTCATATGAAACACAACGCGATGCATTTGTCGACCCTGAGCTTGGAGACCCTTAGTTAGGGAATCCAAATTCATTGTTGACACCACTAGGCGAAATTTAGAAAGTGAATTGATTAGTATGGGATTTTGACCTTTTTAACTTTTACCCACTACGGCGAATAAGACGTAGCAGTGGTTCGCTGATACCCGACAGGGAGCGGTAATATTACAGCTAATCCTTTACTGCTGTCAATAGTCACTTGCTCATTTGCACTTCAACAAGGTGAGAACAACTAAACGTGCTTGCTATATTAAAAGAATACAAAGTGGTTTGTCACAAATATTTATTTTTTCAAGTCGACCAAGGTTTCGCTGGGTACTGACCTAGTTTCACAGGACGAATGGCGCGTAAATATTCAAATTGTATCTGATATCATAAATGGTGTTTACAGTCACGGGTTTTTACAGTCAGTGGAAGCAACTAACCAAAACCCGCGCATGTAAACACCATTTATGATATCATATACAATTTGAATATTTACGTGCCACTCGTCTTGATGAAGCTAGGTCAATACCCAGCGACACCTTGGTCGACTTGAAAAAATAAATATTTGTGACAAACCACTTTGTATTCTCTTAATATATACAGGGTGATTCAGCTAAGCGTGCACAAACTTCTGGGAGGGGTAGGTTGCACAAAGACAAATCGGAATCGCATAGCAATGCAGGGTCAGAAACGCCATCTTCATGTGTTAGTGTACAGAGAGGACGAGAAATGAAATAGCAGGACGTAAGAGAACAAAATGCGTTTTATTACTTACAAGACATTTGCGACATGCATTGAAGTTACAGAAGGTGTTCAAAGTTACGCCCATGAGCTGTAACACACGCTTGGCATCGACGGCGCATGGAATCACGTACATTTTGGAAAATTCCTGGCGTGTCTCGGACTTCCGAAGCAGCTACAGAGATGCGTGCAACAAGGTCCTCATCACTTTCAACGGGGGTGTCGTACACCAGGCCTTTGATGTAACCCCAGAAAAAGTAATAAAGGCATGTTAAGTCCAGCGATCTTGCAGGTCAAAGAACGGTGCCACCACGCCCGATCCACTGATGTCCAAATGTTATGTTTAAGTGATGACGAACGTCATTGCTGAAATGAGAGGGGGGCCCATCGTGCTGGAACCACATTGCACGGAAAATAACGAGAGGTGATGACATCACGATCAAGGTAAGAACCATGAAAAAGCAAGTGCAGAAAAGCAGACTGACGTACGGAAACAATCCCCCTCCCCCACTCCCCGAAAAAAGTTGTGCTGAAGAAAAGGAATTCAGACGCGTGGAAACTGACCAATAGACTTCGAGGTATGTCCCAATACTGAGGCTTACCAATAAATATATAGAAGCGGGATTCATCGCTGAACACTATACGTCGCTAGTCCGTAGCATTTCACGTTGCTCTCTGCTGACACCACTGCAATTGACGTCGACGATGGTCAGGTGTTAATGGCAGAAAACGTAAAGGCCATCGAGAGTGCAAATTCACTTCTGCCAGGCGTCTGGAAATCATTTTGGCGGACACAGGAGTCCCTTGTACAGTCGCCACATGTCACTGGATATTGGACAAGGACGTCGTTGCATCTGTGCCTGCCGCTCTCACGACCCCACGGTTCTCTCTGCTGGCGGTGTGTCTATGGTGCCTTCCCGTGTCCATTGCTCCCAACGCGATCGCACCGCACTTTCTGACCGGCCCAAATGACGGCCAATTCGGTGCGCCGGCCACCCTGTCTCTCTCATGCCGACGATAAGGCCTCTTTTAAACTCCGTCAGTTTCCCGTACGCACATCTACTGCAGCTCCTCGGCATGTCTATCGCTCAGGGATCTCACCTGACTCTTACCGTGTACTTCGGTACGAATGTGGAATCCCCTGCGCGACGCTTTATAATTACCAAGATATTGCGATTACAGCGCCGGTCTTGGACGCGCGGGCATGCGGAATCGCACGAAACTTTACTCATTTGCATTTCTGCCCTCCCCGTAGCTATTCGCCGAGTTTCGCGTTAATCGCATGGTTTTTCTTGGTGCACGGATTTTTATGATAATGAGTGTATACTTGTACTTCAATATTTTTGTAGAAGAAAACTAAGTCACGCTAAAACGGAGCAGTCTGTTTGACCACTTTGATGGCTTCAGGTAAAAAACACGTGTAGTTTATGTTCTGTTGAGCCAAACACATGTTTTTGATACACCTTTATCTTTCCGCACTTTCAAATTTAAAACCCGTCCCTACGGACGGATATCCTCTACCTCAGCCGCTTTTCCTAATTGCAGTTGCAGTTGAATAACCGGTAGAATATAACTAAATTTGCTATCAGTAGTCTGGGATAGAAACTCGAAATTCTTTGTGCACATTTTGCATTGAAGTTCACCTACCGTAAATTTCATTTTTGGACAGCCGCTTTACATGTATGTGCCTTTTTTAACCAGATTTATGACTAATTTACTATTTTCGAGGCCTTTCGGTTACTTGAACTGCAATTGAAGAGCTCGTGTAAGCTAAAACAAAAATGCTCGTGAAAGCAACAGCTAAAATACAGCCACAGGAAAACTACCTTTTTCCTTGAACGTAATTAAATAAAAATTAATTTTTGCATTCTTTAATTTCTCTTACTATAAATTTGCATTGAAATACTCACAATTCTGGACATTTTCAGTTGTTTTCAAGAGATTTTTTGTAATTATTTTATTAATGATTGGTAAGTCTTGAAAATGCAATTAAGTTTTGGCACATTTGGATTTCCGTTCTCGATAAAGGGCAAGAAACTATTACAAATTAAATCTGATTTCAGTAGAAGTCATAAATCTGATTTCAGTAGAACTTCTTGGTGACCCTGAAATTCAAATTTCTACATATTAATGTAAGAACTTTTTGGTCCCATGAGCTTCTCTGACTGAACTTCCAATCTCCAACGTAACCCAAAGCTTTTGGTATTACAGTTTTTTTTCAAACTGGAATTTGAAATTTGTAACTCACCAGAAATTGCAAATATGTAAAGAAAGGAGCATTCTTCATTTTCTATGATTCCATCATTTTCTTAGTGATCGAAAAATGCAAACTTTTCGTTCAACATTTAAGACGCTTTTGACATGGGTTTATGTCTTACTAGCGACTTGTTCTCGTAAGTGTCCATGAATTAAAGACATCACGGTGTTTTTAAAGAATTTAAAGGCAATTTTAAAAATGTTCTTGTGCGTTTGAGTTTATAATTTCATCCATTATATCAAGGCGGATGTTGCTTTCATTTTGTACTCCGAAGACCCGTATAATTATTTCTGTATTAGTCCCATCTAAATCAAATATTGGTATGTCCTTGCAACCAAGAATTGACCTTCCGTCGGCTGAATTAATTTGCTGCTGCAATTAATAAAAACATTCCTTTGAATCAAACAACGACTGTTGGAAAAATAGGATGCAGATATGCTTCTGTTGTGAGCTAAGAGGAATACTTCCCCGCTTGAATGATTGTGAGAGCGCATAATAGTCGGAGGGCACTGAGAAAATACGTGATTCACACGGAGCACCAAAGAGTTCTCTGCATCCACAAGGTCTTGATGAGAGAGTAAATAAACGACTAATTCCCTAGAGCTTGCGAGGAAGATGTGTTAGTCGTTCTGAAGGTCACGATTGAAGTGTGAAAAGAAATTCACTGAACTCACAGAATTTGAGGTCAAGAAATGAACAAATGATTCACTTCAAAGAATTCAGTTAGTATAGTCCCGAACCTGTTCCGCAGATTATTTTTTCTCTCTCATGTACTCTTTGTTTTTGCTTTGTCATTTTGTTTTCAGGGTTATAACCTAAGCGCTAAATTTTAAATTTTACAGAAAAATAGTGTGAGGCCGAATTTTTCTAAAAAAAATTGCATCCATGTGCCAGAAGGTTTAAACGGCTATTACGTTTTGATAGTTTTTGAGCTCGTGTCTTGAAATAGCTATAAGAGGATAAGGTGTTATTTATTACAGTTCTTTGCTCATAACTATGTACCCTTCCAAATATAATGAACTAAAAGATGTTCTTCGCGGGAGCGAAGAACATCTGAGACCTGAGTCATTTTTTTATAACAGTCAAAATATTTTTTTTTATATGCGCAAAACATTGTGGGCATTATGTTAAGTGTGTTTATTATATTACAGAGTAAATAATTCAAACAGTTTTACGTTTTTCGTGCTACAGTTCTTAATTGTTGCCTTGTTATTTTCTTCCTTATGTTGTGACATTTGGCATAAATCGGAAACGTCATTGAACACTGTCATACGGCAGTTGCATGTTTTGTGTGTGCAATCGTGAGGCATTTCAAAAAGCATCCTTAGTTCTTTGAAATAATAAATTTTGCACGTTATGATTAACTTTGACGTAAGTATTTTGGGTAGTAATTTGTATCGGCAACCAGGGCAATCATTTTAACTATAACGTACACATTTGTGTTTCACGCAATAAAGCGAAATAATTTTGATTTTGCGAAAAATACTCGTAGATTCCGAAGAATTTTATTAAAACACCAGTAAAGCCTAGTTAACAAATAATATGGAAGTTAAAATTTTGAGTAATTGAAAGCTAATGGATTTTCGCAAAAGGTTCTCGGAAACGTTTTTTGCTGAGAGGGGCTTGAGATATTTCGGTACGCCACTGTATAACGTAATCTTCTTTCCGCTGTAACTTAGTCCTTACGTCAGTAATTATGTTATGTGTGCTAAATCAATGCAATATTAAAAGGCACCCATACACCTTACAAGAACGAGGTCAAGTAGTACTTAAAAATACTTTTATTTTGCTTGCACTCCACACTCACATAGGGTTTACTAGCTTACTCGATACACAGTGAGTTAACATCCGAACACAGTATAACAGCAAGCCTATCATCAATAACATGCCTTTTTTATCTATCGTTCTTATCCGGCCACACATACTTCACTCTTGTTCCGACCTCAATGTGTTGCCAACATTATTCTCGTTTGAGGTAAAAGACATAACGTTAAATATTTTCAAGCAAAGCAAACTGAATTTGCTTGTACACCACTTACTGGTCATCCATGTAACACTTCTCAGGAAACTTGAAAATTTCAATTGTCCAGGAGCGAGAATCGAACCCCGCATCTCCCGATTACCGGTTGAGCATGCTAACCATTACACCACCCAGGACAGTGAAGTTACAAGCAACTGAGACATAGGAATCTGAAAGTCCTAAGATTTTCGCTAGTTGAAGCATCCAGGAGGAAGCATGGATGTTTCGACTCGCGAAAAATCAATTTTCAAGTTTAAAATCTTCTAATTTTCAAGTTTTCTGAGAAGTTTTACGTAGATGACCAGTAAGTGGTGCAAGCAAATTCTGTTTGCTTTGTTTGAATATTCTGTGAATTTTCCATGTATTATGAAGAATATATCTTCCTTCATTGATTCATAACGTTAAAGTTTGTAAATGTCTAAGAGAACAAACTCAAATTTACAGAGAAAAAGAAACTCAAAATGAAAGTTAAAATACAATATACGTTACAACTCCTTAACAGGGCACTTAGACGACTATCTCAGGGATCGATAAAACAAGGAGTAGAAAGAAATAGAATGTACAACTGCTTGTTATTCGCTTCTTGGATGCTGATATCGCAGTTTTTCCTTGAGCAAATAACAGAGCTTCGTTGACTTAATCATAATATCGATCTTGTAGGTGTAAATTATTCAGTATATTGTGTTGGAAAGAAAGTAATATTTGATGACGAGGTACCCGAAGTCAAAGCCCAGCCACGGTACACATTGCCCATTGAGATTGCGCAACACATCGGCATAACATAAGCAGGTAGGTGGCTTAAGTCAATGGGAGTTAGCCATCAGAAGGCGAAGAGTGTAAAGTGCCACCCAACATGGAAGTGGCAAGGAACACATCCGCCATTGCATGCTGTATAACTTTCGCCGCGGTTGCTACCGCGCAAGTACTGTAAGGAACATTGCCAGTGTGTATCCCAGTGCTATACTGCATCGTCAGTCCTGTGGTTCGAACGGTTTCGAGCAGGGCTGATTTAAGCAACAGGCCCAGGGCACCAGATTTAGGAGGGCGCCAAGTTCGAAGAGTTTTTTTTTTTTCATGAGTATTTTAGCACAATCACTCAAGAAAATTCGTAGACGGAAAGCATCAACTAAGCAAGAGTAAACGCGTTTTTTAAGATTATGGATTCTTTAATCAGTAACGTAGCAAACAGGAGGAAATCAAACGAAGTTGTTCTGGAAAGGTTTGAACTTTTCTGTGATTTGAAAGAGACCAGTGCTCGTGACATAGAGGCTAGGTCAAATAAACTTGTTCATAGGTACCAGTGAGACATAGAAAACTAACTTTCTCAGCAAACGAATATCTACATTTCCAGTCATATATGAATGCGGAAGACTTGAGCACACCACGGGATATGTACACTTTCATCATTGGTAATAATCTTCAGAGTACATTTCCAAACTTATAAATAGCTTCGAGAATGTTTTTAACCTTACCAGTCACAAATTGTTCTGCCGAAAGATTTTTCAGCAATCCCAAGAATAAAAAATGGAAAAAGGACGTGACTGGGAGAAAAAAAGTTTAACTCACTCGTGATAATGTGTATAGAAAAGGAACATAACCATGGTATAGACTACTCTTCAGCATGCAAAGGCCCGTCAAAAACCGATGATCATGCCGTAATTATGGTGCAATCAGACATTGGATGCAAAAGACGGAAATGACGTAAGCGTTAATCAAATTTTCATTTGCATCGCAAGTGTTCATTAAGATTTTTTTGATAATTGCTTCTTTTCCCTCACGTGTCTTTTCTGGTACATTATACTGTATTGTCTTATAATAATAAATGTTATTATCATAATGCATATATTTTTCACAAAATCCTGAAGGTCAATAATTTGAAAATTTGAAACGTACACTGGTACACTATGGAATAGACTGACTATATTTTTCATTAATAATAAATATCATTGCAAAATTGCTTAACATAACACAATAAAATACACTACAGACAAACAGACACATACACGTCATGAGCTCGCACCGTTTAGCAAAAGAACACATTTGATGATGGGGAGCACCATGTTCCTTGTGTCCATGTCGTAAGAGACACTTTCTTCGTCCCTGGTTTCAAGAGGAAAATTTTGACCTGTTAGACCGTCCCAGAGCCGGAAGACCCCCAACAGTGGATATGAACTACCCTCACGGGCAAATCACGCACCTCGTCAACTCGGTAAGGTGCACAAGATGGGCGTTTCGGTACCCCATCAACACACAGTTGAGCATAAAGCAAATCGCACGAGTGTACGCGTTTCCCGTGGCCAAGTTAAACCATCCCTCGATCGCATTGTGACAGGTGACGAGAAATGGGTCCAGGATGACAATGCCAGCACCCGAAAACAATGGTTGGACCCAAAACAGAAGCCCATACCGACCCCCGAAGCCGGCTTACACCAACGTAAGGTGCTGCTGTCTGTTTGTTGGAATATACGGGGTGTAGTGTTTTTCTGAGCTGCTGCCGAACAACACCACTATCCCCGCAGATGTGTACTGCTGTCAGCTCAACGATCTACACGCATCGCTCATATCGAAAAGACCAGCACTGCTGAACCGAAAGGGCGTCCACCTATAGCAGGATGGAGCGAGACTGCACTGGTGACGTCACATAGCACTGGCACTGGTGACGTCACATAGCACTGGTGACTTCAGTGCCACTGCCATACGGGATACCATACAGGATGCTGGAAAAGTTGATTTAATCGCTGTCACTCAATCATACCAAGTGTCACTGCCATACGGGATGGAGCGAGACTGCACTGGTGAAGTCACATAGCACTGGTGACGTCACATAGCACTGGTGACTTCAGTGCCACTGCTATACGGGATACCATACAGGATGCTGGAAAAGTTGATTTAATCGCTGTCACTCAATCATACCAAGTGTCACTGCCATACAGGATGGAGCGAGACAGCACTGGTGACTTGTCACAAGATCAGGGACCTTGACTGGGAGATGCTGACGCACCCCAGCCTATTTCCCGGACATTTCCCCAAGCGACTACCACCCTTTACGGTCGTCGAAGCATTTCCCGGACGCATAGAGGTTCATCAGCCAAGACGATGTCGAACGCGCACTGACTTCTTTGCGTCCAAGCCGCCACAATTCTACAGGGACGGTATCCAACAGCTGCCCGGACGATGGGAGCAGGTCGTGACAAACGATGGCGACTACATTTTGGACTGATTTGTACTTCTACAGGGACGGTATCCAACAGCTGCCCGGACGATGGAAGCAGATCCTGGCAGACGATGGCGACTACATTTTGGATTGATTTGTACTTGTATAAACGATAATTAGCACTTTTCTGTTTCTTGCATTTGCAGACACTACTTTTCTTTCAACCCAACACGTCTCATAAAAATAACATGAATCAAAACACAATCAGTAAATTATTCCTGGTCGTGCCATCATCACACTTATTACATTGTACGTAGCTTTTTATTTACCTTCGGTTCGCTGTCAGTCGTTGCCAAAAAGTTTGAGGCAATTCGGGGAAGTGATGTGCCGTTCGGAAAGAAAATCTGACGAAGTAACGTAATTTACATAAGAACAGAAACTCAAAAAAGATGTTGAAATCAGAGATATAAGTCATACCGCATATTTTGTTGGTTTAACAAATCTAGATTTTATACAATTTACCGCATTTCTCTACTTTTGTATGTAAAAGGGAAACTTCAATCTTTGAAGCGTGTGGTGCAGTTGAAGTTCAGATGACTCTACACTAGTGATGGACCATTCGTGAATGGTTCGTTCACAAAGCATGACTCTTCATCGTGAATGGTTCGCTCTCAGCGCTGTAAATGATAATTCAATCCGCCATTACTGCAACACACACTGAAGTCACAGCACGTTAAACCTTACAGAGGATATTCAGACAGTTTTAGGACGTTTTTGGTAATAATAATTGCAGAAAATAAAAGAAGCTCAAAGAATTGAAACTGGCTACAGTGTGTTAAGTGAACACGAAAGAAATATCCGCTGCAGTTAACTATCGTCTGCTAAAAAAATGGCGCACGCAAACAAGCTGTGGATAGAAGGTTATGTTTTCGTTTTTTACGAAGAGAAATATCCGCTTTCTGTAACTGAAAAAACTGTGAAAATCATGGAGTTAACCTTTCAAAATGTAAAAAAGCAATCTATATATTTAAAACACAAGACCGTTTCTTTCTCCAATCCGCCAGCACCACCCACGGGAGCGATTTTCATGATTTTTTTTTAAATGAAAGCTTCTGACCCACAAAATTGTCATCGCTAATTTTTATTGTTATAGGTATTTTTTTATGTTACCGGGGTATTTTCTGTGTACAATCCGCCGTAAGCGGAACGATACAAGGGAAATCAGGAACTACTTGAAAGCTTTTTGATTCGGTATTACAGCCAAAAAGAATAAAAAATAAACGAAGTAGCCTGTGTCCACCGGAAAGAAGTAAGCTTTCCAACGGTGAAAGAATTATCCGAATCGGTTCAGTAGTTTTCGAGATGAAACTGAAACACACAAAGTTTCTATCTTTATATATATTATTAGTATTAGCATTAGTATAGATAAACGAATTAGCCTTTGTCCTCTGGAAAGAAGTAAGCTTCCCAACGGTGAAAGAATTATCTAAATCAGTTCAGTAGTTTTCGAGATTAGTAAAAAAATTTCGTATGTTATCGTGAACTACTTTCTTTCACGTTGGATATAATCGGGTTGTATGTAAACAAAGTGGAAAGATACACGAAAAATCGGGAACTACTTGAAAGCAATTTGATTTGGTAGTACAGCCAAAAATAATAAAAATTATAAAAAAATAATAATAATTAAACGAAATAGCCTATGTCCACCGGAAAGAAAGAAGCTTCCCAACGGTGAAAGAATTAGCCAAATCGGTTTAGTATAGTTTTCGAGATTACCTGAAACGCACAAACAAAGTCTCTATATATTAGTATAGATTATATAATGATACCAAAAAAATTATTAAAACCAAACTGTCAAAATAAAACACATTTTTAACCCCATTGTACGTGTGACCTATATCATTTCGGGTCACTGGAAGAATGCCTCAATACTCCAATGCAAGCCCGTCAACAACAGGTAAGCACATGTTTATACAATAACGAGAAACGTCATCGTTATATTCGTATACGAGTAGTTGGAAAAATTAAAAATTAATGGGAATATTAGGAAAATTTTGTTGTTGGTGGCCCATCTTACAGACGGCTCATTAATAATTCAACCGTTTATTATATTAATGCATTTTATTACGATTCGTGTTGTATGACAAGATAAATTTTCATTTACAGCTTTTTCAACCCCGTATGGCACGGATTACGGACTAGTATTATTAATAATAGAGGGGGGAATCGTCAGGCATTGCTTTTAGCAGGAAAACGAACACCAAATGAATATCCAAAGAAGGTACGTACATTTACAACTGCTTCAAAAGTAAGTCTCTGGTCTTAAAAGAAAATCCACCGACCCAAAGAGAAATCGCTAAGTCGTAAAAAATATTTGCATCAACTGTAAACAAGGTAATAAACGACGATTTGAATCTGAAAAAGAAAACAAAAACATATAGTTCTCCGCCTTTTGCATATAGGTACGTGGCTGAGAGCAGAACACGGTGCAGACTTCTTCATGTGAAATCACTTAGTCAGAGACATATGGAAATTTATTGTGACTATTGATGAAGCATGGATTTACCTAAACGACTGTAACAAAAAAATGTCGATTTACTATCGCAAAAGAGCAGAAAAAGACAAGACTTACAAACTTGGTTCCAAGAATCCAAAGAAGGTTTCAGTAAAGGATTCATGATTATTTCTAGTTTCTCGTATAATGGGAAATTAAAGTTAAGAAAAGTTGAAAAGAATGTTAAAATCAATTTTACATAACACAACAATAATGTTTTAACTCCTATATTTAAAGAGAAAATACCATTCCTTTATCCAGAAAGCCTTCAAAGAGTAGAACTCCATCAGGATAAGGCTACCACTAGTCATACATCCAAATCTACCACGCTATTGCTTGAAAATATAAAAAACAAGACGGGTATGAAGTTTGTTTGTGACAAATGTTATATTATTATCCTAATATATATCAAGTCTATACGTTTTGCTCATATTTCTTCAAAGTCCCCTGTTGTATCAATAATGGGCTATTGCTCCTTCGGACTGCTAAAAGGAGCGCATTCTAAACTCAGACCTAAAACAATGATTGGACTATGGAAAGCAGTGGAAGAGAAGTGGAATAAAATGCTGCTACAAATTTTCAGAAATGTCCTATTATCTTGGAAATCTAGATGTAGGTTCATCCAGAGAAAGAGCTACCAGATAGGACATTTAAGAAAAAAATAATTTTACTTTAAGCATTAATTATATTGCTGGAAAGTCGTTCTAAAAATATGTGAACAACTTGCGTATTTCGCAACCATGAGTTTGAAAATGAATTCCCAATAGGAAAAGTAATATCGAGAATTATTAAGTGTCAATCGTTATATAAGTGAGCAGTCAGCTAGGAAATAATGGTGAAATTTAAGAATGGAAACGAACGTGAATGCCATTCGTTTGAATGGTGTTCCCGAATCGGTCTCTTGGAAAATCATTCATTGTGCATGGTTGAATAGCTCTCCTGCCGAAAAGAGCTGTGTCCTTAAAAGTGCTTTGATCGTAAACACGAAGTCCTTGCAACGAATGCTTTACTTAGTGAGCGCAATAACAACGTGGAAATTGAATCATTTCGTGAAGGACTCTTTCGTTTGAATGGTGAATGAATTCTCAAGAATGAATGATTCATGCCGTTGCTACTCCACACAACTGAGTACGATAGAACATCAAACGTTCGTTTTCAAACAGAGTATCGGTGCATTTGTACACGTGACGTTTTCCAGGATCATTTCTGCAAATTGATGGGTTTAGAGTTAACAGCTCTTTTACAAAATCACTTGTGGTTTTTGAACTGGTTGTGGTTTCCTTGTAAGTCATGCTTTGAACCACAACGCAAAAGTTTGAGGAAAAGCAATGAACCCACAGTGAGTTCCTCCAGGTGATTCTCCATTCTTAAGAAACAATCGAGAAGGAAATTGTTTTACCAGTGTATTTGGGTAACCACATATTTGTGGTAAGCCTCAGTATTGGGACATAACTAGAAGTCTATTGGTCAGTTTCCACGCGTCTGAATTCCTTTTCTTCAGTACAATGTTGTTGTTTTTTGTTTTTTTTTTTTTTTTTTTTTTGGGGGGGGGGATTGTTTCCGTACGTCAGTCTGCTTTTCTGCACTTCCTTTTTCATGGTTCTTACCTTGATCGTGATGTCATCATTTCTTGTTATTTTCCTGATCTATGGGTTCCTCTTCCTATCGTTCCTAGTTGCACCATACATGTACCTCTCCATGTTCATTAGCTTGACCTTGAAATATCATCTACCGCTGGCTCTCTCCCTTCCCTGGAACCATTGGCCATAAATTAGTGACGGGGACTTCTTATAGCCCATCGAATTGTTCACAGTGGTCGTTAAACTTACAAACAAAATCAAATTGCCTTTCTAATGAACTGACTTAGAAATTGCTGTTTTTTTTTTCTCTCTCTCTCTCTTTCAGAAAAAGCTTCTTAGTTATGGTAGATATCTAGTTTCAAAATTTCTTAAGCCGATTAACGCTCGATTATTGTCACATTTTACGTTATGACCCGTTCTTTTGATTCAAAGACGTGCTGTGCTTGTTGTACTTGATAATTTGGTGTTATCTTCTTTTTTTTTTCTTCAACTTGCCGCTCCGGAATAAGTTAAGATTGCTAACTGGGAGGTAGAAAGCGACTGTCTGTTTCCAATTTTAACTTTTGAGAGTTACTCCCTTCATTAAGTTTAAGTAAATTACGAAAGAAAATTTAATAGGACTGTAATTTTTTGATGTTTCTGTAATAAAAAATTTTATGCGTAGAAAAAGGAAATGCTCTTGCATTACAATTTTTTTATGCCTTCCTAATAATGTGAAAATTTAAAAGTTTTAAATTAATGATACTGTTGTAAATAGAAAAGTGCCTCAGTGGTGAACTTATTTCGTAAAAACAATCAGGCAAGGACCATTAAAACTTTCAAAAGCGATTTTAAATTTCATTTGTTGTTTTTATTGTTTTACATATTTATTAAATAAAATTATTTTTATCAGTTCTTATAAAAGAATGTTACGTGAGCGAAATTTTATAAAAATTGATAAATTTGAGCAATTTTAAGTAAAAGAACGTTACGTGAGCGGCACGTTCTAAAATTATTAATTTCTTTTTAAATGCTGCTTCGTCATTTTACACGATTCCGGATATTCACTGCAGATAATACATATCAGTCACACTGTATATATATAAGATTGATACGCCATGTTTTCTATGATTATTTCGTGGCAGTAGGAGATTTCTCTGTTACCCCTAAGAATCAGAGAATGAGTTCAGGGTATTGCTTTTATTACAGACGATCCTTGTTGGCGTGTTATTTAACAAAAACTCCCCGGTTACGTAGTCTTCAAGCAGTGTACCCACATTCTCTACGCATAGAACCCTTATGATTTGTGAGTCAAAAATTCGATTAACATAGGAATATGTTTGCCTATAGAGCCTGTAGAAGTTTATATTTCGCATTTTTGCAAAAATGTGCATTAAATAAACACCTTTCCACAACTTTTGTTAGGAAATTTTCACCACGGATTAATATAATTTATGTCGAAATTAATAACAATTTAACAGTTAATTAGCGAAAATTTTAGAAATTGAAAAAATCTCTCACTTTATCAACAATCATTTCTTATTTTCATATTTATTCACACTTCTGTAGCTCAATAAAAATTCCTCAAGCAAATGTTTGCAAAATTTAATAGAAACAAGGGATAAATAAATCGAGTCTGAGAGAAGATATTTTACACCTTGTATTTCATTCACCTCATTTTTCAACATTCATAGAAATATTTTTACTTTAATTTGTAATTTCTCATTGTCTATGCAAATAAAATTTTTGAAGGTAACATCCAATTTATCCGATATCCTTTTGAAATGCTTTTGAACTCATTGGTGAAATATTTGCGTAGGAACCGGAGAACAAAATTCTTTGAAAATTTTATCTCAGAAAAAACAATCCGGCAAGGACCATCAAAACTTTCAAATTTGAGCAATCTTAAGTAAAAGAACAAGCATTACGTGAGCGGCACCTTCTAAGAATATTAAAGCATTTCAAGTAATTTTTTAAAAGCATTTTAAACTAATTTCGGAATTTTGCAGCATTTGTACGCACGGCTGTGAATTCGCAAATTTGTTAGAGCATTTTAGCATGCTAAATTCTAGAAGGCATTTTAATTAAAAGTCTTGGAAAAATTCCTCCCTATGCTAATGGTTTGAAAACGTTATCAGGCATAAAAGAAACGCGCTCCTATATGAATCGAATTTTTTCATCTTTTCCATACCGTTTGTTGACTTTGCTTTTTTACTTCCTTATTTCTATTCTTTATTTTAACTTCAGTGGCTTTCATCAATTCTTGCTCCCAAGAAATATGCTTCTTAAAGATTGTAAGACATATTACAATTTGTATTTGCTTTTATCCAAAAGAGGGCAGCACGTCAGTAAAAGCGGGCTAATTGAAATGAATGGAGCGAAAATACAATAGCCACATTTTTGTGAAAAAGAGGAATAAGGTGTTTAAGAAGAAATCGAAAATTCTTTGTGATTTTTTTCCCAGCTAAATCATTCAATATTTTTTTTTCTGTTCTATCTTTCAATAGATTTTACACGGCATTTTGGGACTCACTTTATTTCCGATTATATGTGAATATACAATAGTTCAGCGGCGGCGGAAAGTGAAGTTCGTTGACCGGGCCCGAAATTACGAATCGTGGTACAACCTTATCCCTTCCCGCTTCCCGTAACAAACAGAAGAAAAGCAATGCCTAAGGTGCTTTGTTAGGGATTGGGACCACCTGACTACTTACCTATAGAGGAACTTTCTAAGGCACATCACAACAAAAAAGCGCACATATGCCAAATAAAAAAATAAAAATAAAAATCTTGCCTAAAATTATGGAAATCATTAACCGGGCCCCGGGGCCTGGCGGTTCCGCCGCCACTGCAATAGTTCGTTTCTGGGTTTTACGACCACCATGAAAACCTCGATGCGCATTTATAAGCAGTCGCCCGTCCCTAATTTAGGGCAGCTGCTTCCATGAAAGTGAAAGTGTACTTTACTTTCTTCAGTAGCCTAATAAATGTAGATTGATTACATCCCACTCTTTCAGCGATTTACCTTGATGGATATTCCTCTTCATGCTGAACAACTTTTTTACACTGTATGCTGCTGACAATTTTGCAGTTTTAACCACTATTGACAGTGTACGCAAATTATACCGTAATAACAACAAGGAGCGACCACTACAATGCTCTAGTAAAAAAAAAGTTTAAATGTACAGTAGGTTTATAAGCCAATTCATGATTTGCTGTATGCCTTGAAGGGAAGAAATTTGTAGGAGCAGTCAGGGTGCCCTGATACGAAAGGTGTTAAAGGGAACAGTGAAGTATTTGGGTTTAAGGAATATGTTACCGGGAGGAGAAAAACATTTCTTCTCCCTGTATCTAAGTAAATAGCGCATTTGTCTAGGAACACAATAATTTAGAAATAATTTTAACAGCATGTCCGGAGGTGGGAGAGCCTGACCGGGAGGGAAAGTCAAACGTCGCTCATAAGTAATCTCTAAACAATTTGGTAATTCCTGTAGATCACATCATATGTAGAGGATTTTAAGAAGGGAGTGTCCGGTGCCAGGTCTTAGACAACCCTTAAAAATAGAGGAGATTTGGGCTAGAGTGCCCGATAGGAAAGTTACACGGAAGCGAAGTAGAAAGGGGGAGGAAGACGCCCTTATTTATTACTGGGGGACCAGTAACCGGGGCCCGACGGCTTAACGTGCCCATCCGACGCACGGCGGATATTTAATGGTTCGAGCGTTCGCACCTGCCTGGGATCGAACATGAGGTCTCCTCCGTGGCAGTCACGAATGTTGACCACTAGGCTCCCGCGGCCCCGGTAATGAGATCGGACATGAGGTCTCCTCCGTAGCAGTCACGAATATTGACCACTAGGCCACCCGCGGACCCGGTAATGGCTGGTTTGTCATTTTCATGTAGGACTTCCGTCCACAGGGAGTAGAGTTTACCTACAGCGAGATCGCCTTTTGGGCAGGACACAGAAACGGAAGGAATGAGAGCAAGTCTAGCGACTTTGACAGAACAGTTTGTAGTGAGATTTGAGTACAGTAGATGGCGCCACCGTACAAGTACGATATTGCACATAGAGGGGTGAGAGAATTTCAGGTGGGGTATAGGAAAGGATACCCATTTAACCAGTGGGCCTGACCCACTGGTTAAATGGGTGTGCATCGGACGGCCCCCAGGTGGGTCCAGCCTGGGGGCCGTCCGATGCACGGCGGATATTCAGCGATTGTTAGTAAATCATACCATCTCTGAAAGATCAGCCCAGGCTTGAACCTGGGGACCCAGCATCGATAGTCTGAAACACTAACCACTAAGCCATCCGCGGCTCCCGGCAATGGCTGTAACTCTGCGTCAACCCTTATAAAGGCTGGAGTAGGATTAGTATAACATTAGGAAGCAGCCAGTCAGGTAAAAGAATGTCTATGATTGGCTGTAACAACTGATACACAGCTACCGTGAATTTCAATGTTTTTCAAATCCCGTATTTTATGTCATATCTTAATAACAAAAGTAGCTACAAGAAAAACTAAGACAATTTTGAAATCTTCATTAAATTTCGCATCTAATGACATATGAACGATGAAATAACTGTAAAAATTGGTTAGTTAAAAAAAGTTAAACTTAAAAATTTACGGTTTTTGCAGGTGATGCAATACCTTTGCACACCACTGTGTAATAATAATAATACTAAATATTGTTTTAGAAAACCTAAACAATCGAAATACTTAATATTGCCGCCATAGTTTAGTAAATATGTACTTTATTGACTCACATATCTCCTTTCATTTGGTTTTACGACAATAACATTCATTAACCCACCTACCAATGTGTCGCTGATTGTCAGGAATCAGTAAACCTTATTGTTTGCTGTTATGATTTAATTCCACTTAGTATGTACCGGACTGTGGCTCGGTGTGGTCGTCAGTGACGCGAATAAATGCAATGTGTTTTGCGTAGATAAAATCATTCGTTTTTTTTCACACCCACAAAGATCCTGGCATGCGAAAAATGCATAAATTATTTATCCACAAAGAGCAGCAGGGTAATCTCTCGATTTTTTTTCTCTTCGGAAAACTCTGAAGTTTCCCCGGAACTTCAACAAAGCAGGAACAAATTATTCACTGTCAGGAACTAGAGTGCAAAAACTGTCGGGAGATTATAATATTTTGAAATGAAAGCGCTTTTTGTAGCTGTCCAAATACTTCAGGCAACATAGCGTATATTTCTTAAAATGTCACTGCTTCATTGCTATTATATCTGAATTAATTTTACTTTTTCTGTTTATATTGCTAGTTGTTTCTTTGAAGAAATTTTTTGTATGTATTCAGCTCAAAATATTGTCTATATTTCGTCGACACACAAACTTTAAGATAGTGATCAAACAGTTTTATGATCAAAGGAAATATTCAGTTTGGTTTTCGTTACAATGTTTTTAAGTCATGTGTTACTTTTTTCCGTTTTTTTTTTTTTTTTCATCTCAAGTGCACTAAATTTCTGAGAAACACCACACTTTGACATATCAAACACGAAAGACAAGTTCGGAAAAAAAAAAAACTACGTATATTTATTAAAATCTTCCACGAAACATGAGCAGCCACCTGGTAATAGGAATGTGTCGATAATCGGCGTCAGGTGATAGTTTTGGGGGTCAGCACTTAGCAGCTGAACAGCTGTATAACGCTGTAGGCATGTTGACCTCACACATGGAGGCATGAACTGACATGATCTGTTTTCATGCCTACAAAAACAAAATTAAAAAATAAATGTATTAAGATGCTATTTTTTTATGAAAAATCAAAGAAATTTTTTTAAAAATATCACTACAATATGAACAAAAACAAATCAATAAATCACAAAGAATTGTGTGGTAATGAAATTTCCGTCGATGTACGCGGATAAGATAGGTACTTACTGCATTTTCTAGAAACGAAAAGCAGCATCGTTTCTAAGTTTGCTACTGGATGAGATACCCCCCCCCCCCCTTTTTTTTTTAGCGTAAAGAGACTATAACAAACTAGCGCGTCCCAGGACGGTAGTTTTCAAGCTTTAAATAAATATTAATATACAGGGGATGTTGCTCGTCCTATAAGATGGAGTGAAATTTTTAATTGAGGCCGATTAAAAACAAATCAAATAGACGCCGGTTTTTTTTGTAAGGAAATATAGTAAAAACTTATATAATAAGAACTCATTCATGTTATAGAACTGAAAATTATATGCTATTTATTTCCGTTTTTTAAAAGACCTCGCGATAAATAAACATTCCGTGCAAAATATTTGTTGTTTAACAATTTTCCTTCTAGTCTACTTGTTTTACAGTAAACTTACCTTAACTTTTGCTTTCATTTTTCGCGTTAAATTACTTTTTCTCCGGTACATATATTATTCCGTTCACGGCTTGTTTTAGACTGTCCTATTCGACTGTTAGTTTGAAACCTCACACTGAAACTTTTTCTACAAAATAATGCGACATCTGATATTAGAAATCGGAACTACCTAAATTATTGACAATGTGCTGTTGGGGGCGACATCTGTTTTTAGATGCAATTTTGCTCACTTCGACATCGCAAGATTTCAGTTTTTACTGTAGGTTAGAGCGTTTAGATAGATCGATATTTCGTAAAATATATATATAATCAGCACTAAACTCGGAAAGTTGGGTAATTTAAAAGAATAGAAAATAATTAAAGCATAGAAATTAATATTCGAATTGTGCTAAATTAAATTAATATACAAACGCAACTTGCCGTGATATTAAGATTTTAATTCGAATTTTGTAGATCGGATAAACAGAACTCGAGTCATTAATAATCCAATGTTTTTAAATTAGCATGCGATCAGCTTGACATCTAAAAGTGATCGCGTGCTAATTATATGGCAGGCAATCATTTTGAAATCGCGTTGAATGGCAGGCAATCATTTTGAAAGACGTTTTTGTGACGTCAAGCGTTCCAGAAAGATATATGGATCTGGGTGTTTATGTTATATATGGATTTTTTATATTTTCCATGTCGATAAAAATTAAATGAAAAGATACCCGACCGTGTGGATGCAAGCAATTCAATAATGAACTGCGGCTACGTGATATGATGATGTGGGGAAAGTTAAAAAAAAAAAATGCATACTTGTGTTATGTGAAAGTAAATAAAACGCTTTATTTATATACACTCATCGTCAAAATAAAAGTTGCAACGAAAAGAAAGCAACCGGCAGGAATGAAACTTGGTGGGTAGGTTTGACATCGTGAGACATGCAAATGATTCAAGTATCACGCTCGGCTGCGCATGTGAATCAAACAAAGAGGGGTCGTAGCGCTGTGCCTGACCAAATATATAAGGTCGTTTCGTTGCACCTGCTTGCCATTCTGACTCGTGCTGTTGTGTTGATTGCATCCTTTGCAAGTGTAGCATGCCTCGGAGAAAAGTTCGGATGCAATTCGAGCAGTTGGAGGTGTTCGAGAGGGGCCGCATCGTCGGGCTCCGAGAAGCGGGATGGTATTATCGCAGTACTGCGCGCTATACCAGTCGTGCGGATATCACCATAGCACGCTGTTGGCGGCAGTGGATAGAAGAAAGCACGCAGCAGCCATAGGACGATTCTGGGAGACCTAGACGAACCACGGAGAGAGAGGACCGACGGGTTGTCCGACATGCGCGGAGTGACCCAGTATAGTCACGATTGCGGATTATCAGCAAGTAGTGGTGCCCTCCATGCATATTCCGATTAGTGCCAGCACCATTGGTAGACGGCTGCAGGACGTTAGACTACACGCACACAGACCGTTACGACGACTGACCTTAACACCACTGCATCGTCGCCAAAGTCTGCAATGGTGTCGTGCCAGACTGTTATGGAGCCACACAGAATGGAAGCGAGTGATCTTCAGTGACGAGTGCGGCTTTTGCCTTGGAGGAGACTACCACCGAATTCGTGTGCGGAGGCACCGTGGTCAGCGCCAAGATGAATGGTTTGTTGTCGAGAGTCACACGTCCAGAAGGCCTGGTGTCATGGTGTGGGGTGCAATTGCCTACGATGCCAGATCACCTTTGGTGTTCGTTACAGACACTTTGACAGGCCCACGTTACGTTAATGAGGTCCTGCAACCAGTGGCCCTACCTTTTCTGGACGCTCACTCCGATGCGATTTTCCAACAGGACAACGCTCGTCCATACACTGATGCTGTCTCGAGAGCTTGCCTTCAAGGCGCTGACACTCTGTCATGGCCTGCCGCATCGCCAGACCTATCGCCGATTGAAACTCTGTGGGATGCTATTGGACGCGCTATCCACATTCCACCCCTACCGCACAATCTTCAGGAACTCCGCGAGAAGATACAAGCTGCATGGGATGGCTTATCGCAAGACACCATTAGGAACCTGTACAGCTCCATGCCGATGTATCTCGCATGCTGTGTGTGTAAACATGGATACCCGACGCCGTACTGAGAGACTACTTATTGTCGTGTAGCTTAATAAATATTGCTCATATCAGTCTCAATGTTTAATCATTTATTGTTCCTGGTAACATTTACCTTCCTCCCGAATTGCATTGCAATCCGACAAATCCTTCTGGGTGCAACAATTGTTTGACGAATGACTGTATAATCAAAGCATTTACTCTGGTACTAAAAGCTGTGATGATGAGTAAACGTTAAAATAGATGCCGGAGATTGAAATGATCTAACGAAGTGTGAACGAAATGCTACGTAAATGTCCTGATGATGAAGAAGCAATAAAATGAAATACTATGGAGTAAAAGACTTCATGTTGTGGAAACAACGGAATCAGATAATCTGAATAAAACTACCAATTGACTGGTACCGATTAAATGAAATACTATACCCAGTTTCTCTGCTGATGTGGGAAATTAAATGCGTTGTTATGGACCAAATACTGATGAGATGCGAAAGCAGTTAAATAAAATGCTAAGGGCTTTAATGATGTGGGGGTTTGGAACTCATACCTATGATAATGAGGAAACTATTAAATGAACTGCTATGGATCAAATGCTGAGGTAATGTGGAAACCGAAATTAGATGTTACAAATCAAATAATCTGGCGATGGAAATGAAATACGATGTTACATCCCGAATACCCTGGTGATGCGGAAACAATTGCATACGATACCACTGCCCATTTGGTGGCCATTCCCCAAACTATGCTCTTCCCGTAAGATGCGGCATGAATGAAGTAATAGTTATAGGGCTGAAAGAGAAGTCATGTTTGAAAAGAGTTAATGCCTCTCATCGATTGGAGAAACCTCTTATCAAGATTCAATCGTTTTTTTTTTTAATTTGCCATAGACTCGGGTTGGCGAACCTTTTTGTGAGTGTGTGTCTAAATTTGCAATAACGCTGTGTAACAAAATCTGAACAGTTACGTGATTATCTGAATATTTTGATTTTTCTTTATTAATTTTGGCGCAAAAATTTCAAAATTGCTGCTATTTTTGGCATAGAATCAATAGTTTAGCCACAATTTACGCTACTGAAAAATTTATGCATGAAAGAGATGTATTACAATGTATTAGGCAATAGGACAGGAGATGTAAGAGAGCACAAATCATGAATACCATCAAAACACAGCACAAATTGAAACAATTAAAAACAAAAAGTATATCTGTCCTAAAAGGTAACTTTGGATCGCCTTAGCCTCTTATGAACACTACTTGCATTGCGCACCAAATTCCAGATGTAGTCTCCAATCATGGTTTCACCAACACTTACTCGATATCTCTTTTCCATATTTTGCATGTCTTGATGAAACCTCTCACCATGTTCATCACCCACTGCTCCCAAATTTTCTCTGAAAAATCGAGATGTGAATGCAAGTAATTAAGCTTCACTGATATTCAACACCCCGTTCTTCCAAAATTGTCTACTAAATTCTCCACGAGCTGCTTGTGTTTGGTGTTCTTTCTGTTTCCCAAAACTTCAGTCACAACAAGAAGAAATGGCAGCCAGGCATCCTTTTCAACATCAGTCATTTTGCTCTCTAGTTCTTCTGAGATCAACATTGCCTTTATCTTTGGCCCCACAAATATACCACCTTTTTTTCTGGATTTCTGAGAGATTTGGAAACACTGAGCGAATGAACTTGAATGTTTGCCCATCAGATTCAATGCTTTCACAAACTCTTACGCCTGTCCCAACTTGATATGCGGCGGGGGTAATAAAATTTATGCAATGCAACGAGGGCATTATGTATGACATTCTGTGTACCATCTTGCAATTCAACTCTCGGAGACCATTCCTTTGTTTTGTAACTCTCGCTGACTCTATGTTGTCCCCCAAGCAAAGGAAACAAGGATACTTTGTAAAGCCAGGTTGCATGAACAAAAGGAACTCAGCCACCTTGAAATCAGCACAGACATTCCAATCGTATTCATGATTTCTTTTTTTCTTTTTTTTTTCTTTTTGGAAAAACCTAAGACATTGGTGTAGTCTTCTCTCATGTGCATGGAATGATCTAATGGACTGGAAGGGTATATATTTCCATTTCGCAATAGCAAAACTTTCTTTCTGGCTTCTAACCAAACTTCAATTGCCTTCAGACTTCAAACCGAACTGTATATATTAGAGGTCCCCATTCTTCAGGTATGAGAGGAATTCCAATGTTCTCAAAAAGCCCCTTTATATCGAAGCAATAGCAAAGAGCATCAGTCACAACATAATATTGTGCATATGTTTCGTGTCTTTTTCTGCACTGGGATTTTCACGAACCACTGTGTCACGGGTGCACCGTGAGTACATCGAATCCGGTAAAACCACCCCTTCAAGGGCCAACTGCCGTGGACAACAGCGTGTGGACGAGCGGGGTCACCGTCGGCTAGATCGCATTGTAACAGCGGATAGACGAGCCACAATGCAAGAAATCACTCGACAATTTAACGCTGGTGCACAAAAACGTGTAAGCAGCCACACCACCCAGAACCATCTCCTCGCTATGGGGTACAGAAGCCATCGTCCCACGAGGGTACCGCTGCTGACCGCACACCACAGGATGCAAAGATTAGCATGGGCGCGGGAACATCGCCACTGGACCCTAGACATGTGGGAAAATGTTGCCTGGACTGATGAGTTGAGATTCACGTTGGTACATGTGCAGATGGCAGGATACGAGTACGGCGCAAACCACATGAAGCGATGGGTCCTTCTTGCCAGCAGGGTACGCTTCAAGTTGGTGGGGGTGGCATTCTCGTCTGGAGACTGTTTACGTGGACTGAAATAAGACCCCTGGTACGTGTGACATCGTCCCTCACAGGTCAACGTTACCGGGATATCCTGGACGACCATTTGCTCCCGTTTGTGTGTCTTCAACATCCCACTAGGGACCTCATCCTGCAATAAGACAATGCACCGTGCCATCGCTCCCGAATTGTATCCGAAATGTTGGATGAACACTCCACCGACGTAACATCGCTTCTTCGGCCAGCCAGGTCACCTCACCTCAATCCCATCGAGCACATCTGGGATAAAATCGAGAAATGTTCGAGCCTCTGACCCCCTCCACCAAATCTTCGTGAACTGTGGGATTTTGTTCAGGGGTCGTGGATCCGTATGGCTTCCCAACGCTTCCGGTGTCTTGTCGAGTCCATGCCGAGACGAATCGCCGCCGTTATCAAGGCGAAAGGTGGTGCTACACGTTACTAGACAGGTTACTCTAATTCAATTGCTCTTCAGTGTATTATCGCGCCATAATTCGCTGCAAAATGTACGACGTACGTTGCTAAATAGAATTAGCAGGGAGCTGCTGCGTGGAGATAGGGAATAAATCATCGTCAGCATGCTATGAACTATCCAATATCTGTAATTCTTGAAAAAGCTTTTTCTTCTTTGCAGAAACACACTAATGCGCGGCCTATGACGTTTTTTACCCAAGCCCGGAATATATAGCTATGTGGAATGTCTGCTCCAGAACCAGAACCAGTTGCCGAAGAATTTCCTTTCCCAACTATATAGTGTCTCATTTGCTAAGTCATATGCCATCACATTTATATATAAAAATAATTATCTGACTCTCCCTTTCTCTAAGAGCCCGAGCCCGCCGGAGCCCGAACCGCAGTAAATATTCTATAGCCCGAGCCCGAATCGGGCTCGAGCTCTGCTTAGGGCTTTCGGGCTCGGGCTCAGCCCGTCTCAGCTCTGCTTTAAACCACCATTTTCCAGGGCCTTGGATTTGACGTGGGGTGTCTAACAGTATGGCCACCCAATTCTCGTGATATTACCCTATGCGATTTTTTTTTCTTTGGGGCTTTATTAAGGACACTGTGTACAAGAAAAAATTACATCTATCACTGAGCTCAGAAAACGCATTGCTGCAGCCTTCCTCCTTGTTACATTTGACATTCTGCAGCATACGTATGTGGAAGTGGACTACTGTTTAGACATCCTGCAAGCAACCGAAGGAGAACACGTGGAGAACTACTGACATTTAAAAAAAGAACTTTCACAGTTCCCACGTGTTTTGACATTAAAAGTAAGTTTTTATTTATTGTATTTTTTTCTATAGTATATTGAAGTTGTATACTTCACTTATGGGCACCATGATTAAAGCAGACATAGTAACACACACACACGCGCGCATTCACGTACTGATATATACTTACTTGCAGTGCTCGACTCTGACCGTCTGTGGAAATTGGTCCGTGTTGATAACTACTTTCCACTGTCCAGCCCAGTTTCTTGCCCAGCCAATTCTCATGTGATACACGTCTGTCTCGCACACCCACACTCCTCTGTCAGTCGGAAAGTTGTATTGGTACGTTCGATTAGATAAAGAAGTACTCCCGGGTGGTAGTTTTCCATGCATCTGGGAATACATGCTGTAGATATCGGTCCTGTACTTCTGGACCAAACCCTCCATCATGTCCCTGCGAAAAGAGAAAAAAACAACTTTTAAATGTGTGGGAATTTTAAATAACTTTTAAGGTCTTAGAGACCAACTCTTAAACGTCTATAACGTACAAGGTTTGTCCGCGACGGCATTGAAACCGAGTACCCTCACTCCGGAGTAGGCCGCTCTCCTAACTGAGCTACACGGATATGTGCTCTCACTGCTACTGCCTTTATCTCATGTGCGCCAGGCACGCCCCCTCCGCCCCGAAAGAAAGCCGGGGGCATGGCCAGTGTTGCATTCAGATTCAGAGAGTTTTTTCCGGTGGTGGGGTGGGGGCAACTACAGATTTCAAGGGGGATAAAACTTGTTGACTGATACATATAATCACAATTTTGTTATTTATATATCATCATCATCATCATCATTGTCAACTATTATCAATCAACTGCTGGACGAAGGTCTCCCTAGTTTCTTCTACAACGGTCTGTCTTGTGCCAGTCTCCTCCATGTCACTCCCGCATACTTTCGAATTTCATCAGCCCATCTCCCATGTGGTCTTCTTCTGGGTCTTTTCCTGTCCCTTGGAATCCAATCTAAAATTTCGGCTGTCCATCGATGGTCTGTCCTTCTGGCAGTATGTCCAGCCCATTGCCATTTCAGGGATTTAACTCTGATCATGATGTCTTCCACTCTTGTCATTTTTCGGATCCACGAGTTCCTCTTCTTATCTCTCCTGGTTACACCAAGCATGCACCTCTCCATGCTGCTTTGAGTTGTCTGCAGCCTTTGTATGTTTCTTTTAGTTAAGGTCCACGTCTCTGCACCATACGTAAGCACTGGAAGGATGCATTGACCAAACACTTTTCTTTTAAGACATAATGGCATATTGCTCTTGAAAATTATGCTGTTTTTTCCAAAAGCTCTCCAGGCAAGTTTTGTACGCCGATTAATTTCTTCATCAATGTGACCCTCAGTTGATATCTGCTGTCCAAGATAAACGCACGTGTCTGTTATCTCCAGCTTTTCTCCATTAATCAATAAATCTTCATTTCTTGTAAAAGCATTGAACACCACTTTTGTCTTCTGAAAGTTCATTTTTAATCCCACTTCTTTACTCTTGTCAGCAAGTTCCTGGATCATACTCTGCAGCTCTGATGGGGTAGTTGCAAAAATGACTACGTCATCAGCAAAACGAAGGTGGGTTAGGTAATCTCCATTTATCTTTTTCCCTTTGTTTTCCCAGTTCAGCGATTGAAAGGCCTTTTTGCAATGTGGCATTAAAGAGCTTCGGAGATATGGTGTCACCTTGTCTCACTCCCTTTCCAATTTTTATGTGTGTTGTATTTTCAAACAGCCGAATCTTTGCACTTGTTATATATAAAATTTTAACTATAGAATACAAAATTTTTCTTATGCTCTTATATCGCAAATGCAGATGTTAAGAAATCTACACATACCAGTGATTAAAAACGTAAAAATGTTATACCTTTGCTTTAATTCAGTAATGGACTATGGATTTCATTACCGGGTGGTGTAAATTATTGAGGACATTAGCGAAGGTAAGGTTGTGCTGGAGAAAATTTTCCCAAGACATTAGGAGTGGTAAAAATGTCCTCGCCTTACTACAGCGTGTTTCTGATTATTAAGGAATCATTACAGCGTTACCTGAAAACGTATGTTGTAAGCCATTTCCCTGCCATTTGGTTTCAGCCCCTTTAGATTATTTAGCTTAGCACATAGTAGTAAAAGAAACCAAAACTAACTAACCGTTTGGATGCCAGTTTGAGGTGCCTCGATTGTTTTTTCTTTTTGTCACAGTGTAAACCACCACCGCCTGAAAAAAAAAAAAAAAAAAAAAAAAAAAAAAACCTTTTTATGGGAACAATTTCTGACAATTTCCTATTGTTAAAAACTAGGTAGCAAATATTTAGTTGTATTGGAAGCACTAACGTCACGTTAGCTGTACCGAAGCTTAACCGTATACATGGAAAGTCGGCATCCAGAAGACTGAAATAAAACTGAATGCTAGCTTCCAAAATATGATGATGTATTGCAGTGCAAACATCTGTACTGTGTGGAATTAGGTTTTTATTGCGGAAGTAGTCCGAGTTGTCAGTGCTTCAAAAATTGCCCTTTCAGTGAGGACTCTTTAATGTTTTGTTGAAGGATGAAAAAAAATTCATATTAAAGTCCCTGTGGATGATTTTTTTATTATAACAATATTTTACCTAATTTTCTTAATCTTTTTAATTAATCTAAATATTCAATTATAGACAAACACAATTAGACTAAATATAAGGGGAGATGGCCCATAAAACCTACGGGAGGCATTCATACCTTTAGGGGGGGGCGCTAAGTACCCCCGAGAAGATGCCTGAATACATCACTGGGCATGGCCCACGGGTCAGCAGGGACCATGTGTCGCTGTAGGCAGTCATCCGCTGAAGAACGTGCATTTGAGAAATCCAAGACAATTTGGTGTGTGGAACGTAACATCACACTGATTTATTTTTTTGAAGCACTGAAGAAGAGATTCTCATTTTTCCTATCTCGCCGTGTGGAAAGAACATCACATCATTGCGAGAAACTTAACAGCCGGATCATCCTGGAAGTTCGGGCGCCAATATAAGGTACAAGTTTGTCCGCGGCAGGCATCGAATCCAGGTTCCCATCTCCGACTGATGTGCATCCAGACCGATTTAAAGTGATCTTCAGTTCCACCGCTGTCAACGGGTTGTTATAATCCTCCGAGGAAAACGGACGGTAGGATATGCGTTTCCTCTCCAGCCGCATTTGAAGCTCGTGGAACGATGGAGGATAATTGCTGCTGCTGGACACAGAAGCAAACGCTGGGCCAAGATAGTCAGCAATACCCTGAGCGTCGGCAACCGTTCCTCCACCACTCTCGAGAATGGTGATCTCTCCAAATGGGTACTCTCCCCGAATCTTGGTTTGCCGATCCCGAACGTTTTTGGAGATGGTAGACGAGTTGATCCCCGATACATACTGGATCCAGGATTGTCGTTTCTTGCGAAGACGAACCAATCGTGTGTAGGCCTTGGCTTTCTTAAAAGAGAGTAAGTTTGCGTCTGTGGGGTATCGACAAACCTACCCCATGCCTTATGCTGAGCTTAATGAGCTGCTTTGCACTCGGAATGCCACCAAGGCTTCGGATAACCTGGAAGTTTAGTTGACGTCCCCGGAATGGAAAGTTCTACCGCATGCACAATACAATCCGTAGCCGCCGCAACAACGTCATTGACTGTACCTGTAGATACCATATCAAGAGTAATAGTCACCGAAGCAGTGAATGCTTCCCACTTGGATCGATCAATGTTCCATTCGTCACCCACGAGCCAAAGAAAAATCGGAAATGATCACTGCCAAGGAGATCGTCACACACGCTCCAGGACCAATCAAGAAATATGGATGGGCAACACAACGACAGATCAATGGATGAGTACGAGCGGCTGGGTTCATGAAAGTAGGTGCTTGTCCCCGTGTTACGAGTCAGAGGGACGTGTTGGACAGGAGGGACTCAACAACGCGGCCCCGTGAGTCCCGACTGGCGTCGCCCCACAGCGGTTGATGTACATTAAAGTCTCCAAGAAGGAAAAAATGTAGGCGGCAGCTGGTCTACCAAGTCTTTCAAGTCGAAAAGGCTTACTGCTTCATCTGGCGGTAAGTAGATCGAGCTGACAGTGAGCATAACGTGCACAGAAAGTTTCATCGCTACTGCTTGCAGATTCTTACGCAGAGCGATGGCCGTAACACAAACACCATGAGGCACAAGAACGGCCACTCCTCCACATGCTATAGCCCTGTGCTTATGATCTTTACGAAAAATGTTGTGTCTTCGCGCCGAAACAGTGTCCGCAGGACGGAGTTTCGTCTCTTGGAGACACGTGCACAATGGAGTAGAGGAAGACAACAAGCCCTTCAAATCGTCAAGACGTGAGCGGAGGCCTCGGCAATTCCAGAGCGTGATGGAAGCGATGATGAAAAAGAAAAAAGAAGATGAAAGGAGAAAACAAATGGGACGCCTAGAAGGTCTCAGAGTCCATCAGTTCCTCAGGTAATTCTGCAGTGCCCATCGGCGGCGTGCTATCCCGGTGGGAGAACTGATGGATGTTTCGAAGACGAGGACTTCGATGAAGTCGTACCGACTTTGGCCATTGTGTGACACTGTGTGAACGAGAGGATTTGGGCCTACCTTTTTGTTTGCCAAGCAAAGGAGCAGACGTCGTAGCACGGGAAACCTGTTCTACAGCCGCGTGCCTGAGCGAGGCTGCAGGAGATCCCCGAGCAGTGAGCTATGGTGGCGAAGACAAAGTATCAGTGGTGGAAACTCCAAGGGCCTTAAGCCCAGCAGCATAAATCTCCCGGAAAGAAAAAGGGCAGTCCTTCGGAACAGTGATATCCTGAGTAGCAAAAGATATCTTAGAAGTCAAGATGGAAGCGTTAGTGCCTCAGCCCGTAGCAGCGGGAACGATTCACCTGCTAGCTTCCGGGTAAGAAAGGAGTTCAAGGTCTTGGCTTCTTGAATCTTGCGATCCTTAATCCACCTCGGGTAGACCCTTGCATTGGCCGCGTGGTCGCCTTTGCAGTTGACACAACGGGGAGCAGCAGCAGAACAATCAGACTAAAGATGGTCGTGCGAACCACAACGACTGCACGTGGTAGCACCATGGCAGGACTGCTGTGAGTGCCCGTACACTTGGCATCGGAAGCAACGAAGAGGGTTTGGAATGTACGGACGCACATCGTATTGCAAATAGCCCGCACTGATGGAAGATGGTAAAGTCGGGCGATCAAAGGTCATAATGACTGTCCTGGAGTTCCCCAGGTCCCCTTTCCGACGAAACTTGATGCGACGCACAGCAGTAACACCTTGGATAGCAAGCTCCTAAAGAAGTTCTTCCTCTGAAACATCCACGAGGTCCCGTTTAGAAATGACACCCCGGGATGAATTCAGGAACTGGTGAGGCTTGACATCCACAAGGATACCACCCAAGTGGGAAACAGCTAAAAGCAACTCACTCTGGCAGGGAGTTGATATTTCCACCAAGAGATCTCCCGATTGTAACTTCTTCACACCTTTTGGTGACCAAACGGCATCCTGTAGAGTCTTTTGAATCCAGAAGGGAGATTTTAAGCTAAGCTTGTGAGATTCGTTCCCGATGAAGAATCTGGCATTGTGAGCTGGCAAAGTTCAATTTCTTATGGGAGGAGCTAGGCTCTTTATCCAATGACTTTTTCTGCTTGGAAAAAGGGGAAAGATTGTGAGAATCCACAAACAAATGAAATAGAATTCGTCCGCTGACCTCCCCTCCCACCACGGAGCCCAACAGGGGAGAGCCGGAAATCCCCAAGCCACAAATGACGTAGGACACGGTTCTGGGTATAGGCAGCGGATTATAGCAAGTTTATAGGGCAGACATGCGCTCAGCGAGTATCAAGAGTTTCTCGTATCCGGGTGACACCCCTTTGGCATGCTCACATTATCCCCAGACTCACACTCGTACGCAAAGACAAGCCGTTAGAAGACAGGACCCCACTCGGCCACTGACTTGATTGAATAGGAGTGGGTTAGTTCCCGGCCGCCCGTTTAGGGTGAACGGGAACGCTGGCGACTTCTACACCCTGGCCTCCAGAAACCTCAGCCTCCGTCAAGATAACAACAAAAGGCTTAAAAATTGGAAAACATCAGACATAAATGTCGGCTCGGGCCGTGGGGTTGCCACTCCCTGTCAACTAGATGAACAGCTGTCCGTGCGGTGATGGTATCGTACGAAGACGAAAAGACAAGGTGGTCCGTCACAAGGTCAGCTCGGGCCGTGGGGGGGGGGGGGGGGGCGAGAGTATAACGTATACACTAAAATAAGTTCATTTTTCGTTCCTGTCTGTATATAAATTTGGTTTAATCTGCTTATGAAATTTCCATGCATAACGTTTTAATTTTTTCTCTCGCCCCAATCTCTCTTTAGCAACAAGTATTGACATCAATGGTGGAATGACATAAGTAAAAAGATGAGATAAGAAGATTGTTTGCAATGTATATGCGCTGGCTGTCTCACGAGCTCTGAAAGCTGTCTTGCTTTAAGTTGTCTTTCGATGAGCTGTCGTCAATTAATCTGATTTGCGTTAGGTTGACTTGTTTTAGAATATATTTCATTCAAGGAGTTTTGTTAATATAATTCTGTACTTACTAACTCAGGTTTAATTAAAGTTCAATTCAAGTTCTTATTAATATTGTTATGAGATAGTTGATGCTCAAAGTTTGAGTTGATTCTAGAGTGATTATTGAAAGGTTTTTCGTTCAGTAGTAAAAGACAAATCCATCAACACACGATTAAAGACTTATAAAAAGGGCAAAAACCCTTTACAATTCAGGTAAACTTTACTAAAAGTAAAAATATTTACAGATAAAAATAGTTAGATCTTTCGGGGTCACTATGTCTCATCCTCAGACAGCACATCGTGATCCCAAAAGATCGAATGCCCCATCCTTAGATGGAACATAGTGATCCCGAAAGACCTAACTATTTCTATCTGTAAATATTTTAACTTTTAGTATACCTGATTTGTAAAGGGTTTTCCCTCTTTTTAAAAGTTTTTAATCATGTATTGATTGTTTTGTCTTTAACTATTGAATTTTAACTGCATGAATGTTTACCGTTCTTATCTTAGGTTTCACATTATTGTGTAAAAGATATTCGTTATCAACGTGATTTGAATATAGACTACTGATTGGCTGACTCGAATGAAGGCTTAAGAAGTTGTAAATAGAACTATTGGCATTTTCCTGAAGTGCAATGGTAATGCTTAATTAATGATATTGAAGTTAAGCTATCCCGGGTTCATACTAATTCGAAGTTCGAACCAACTACGATATTTAAAAAACAAGCTTCACGTAAAGTGGTGTTGTAGGGAAACTGATTTTGCACGTACAGCTACATTTTAAAAACCAAAGTACACTACAAGAGGCATTGTAAAATATTGCTGCCTATATTACTAAATGAATTGATAATGGTATGCAAAATTTTCGTGTTTGACTTTTGTCTACAAATACGAAAAGACCTTGTACATATTCATATAGCAGGTTTTTTTTAAATCGAAGACGGAAACAAACGCTTGAGTATCGAGGTTTAGCCAATGGTTTTACTAGAGTAGATTAAAGTTCTTAATAAAAGGCAGCCAACTTACAGTGGGTAGTCGTGATTATGAAGGCAGTAG
Source organism: Macrothele yani (assembly GCA_039090855.1). NCBI lineage: Eukaryota > Metazoa > Arthropoda > Arachnida > Araneae > Macrothelidae > Macrothele > Macrothele yani. The sequence goes on from CM077009.1 coordinate 4,749,651, forward strand.
TCCCGTTTCCTTGCGCATGTTGGTCTACCATGGCTCAAGGGGTTGAGGTAATTTTGTTCCAGGTGGTGTGAGTGCGTTGATGACGACGGTCTCTCGGGGAGATACACTATTCCATCTGCTTGCTTCTTCTGTGGGGCTGGCAATAGAGATTGAGATCCAAGATGTGGTCTTCCGTATCCTGAAGAAGAAGTGTGCTGTGGCTGACTAGCGGGATGGAACGAAGGTGGCGGTGCAACAGGATGCTGGCCTGGCAGGTATCTGACGTTCCCTTTTGGAAGTATAGCGTGATAAGGATCGTCCTGATTTCTGCTGGTTGTTCCGCTCGTTGGCCTCCATGAACTAGAAGAACTACGACTTGTACGATCTTCCGAATAGCAGGTAATAAGGTTGGGAAGAATGCACATCATGAGAATTCCAAAGTGAACCCCCTACAACAGTAAGAAGGAGACTTTATTTCTAGAAAATTAAAGGGAATCACAGCCTGAACTAACTTTTTTCACTTTTACTTCTAGCGTAACAATCATTCATTCTAGTATTTCATTCACTTATTTTTATTATATTGAGGCAAATGAAAAACACTGTCAGTCACTATTAGTACATCAACAAAATAAGGATCATAAATACAAAAAAAAATGCTTAATTATTTGCTTAGAAATACGGATAATAATTTGTCATTTTTTGAATACCATTCATCAAATCTTTCGAAAAAACGCATCAGCTAACGACATCTTACGGATTTATGATGTCAGAAGCTGACTGAAAAACACACATAGCGCCGTGGATTGTTGGCCATCGTGGTGTAAGGCTAACGTGCTCGGCTAGATATCGAGAGATCTGTGATTCAGATCCCCAGCGATGACCGTATAGCAATTTTTCGGTTGCTATGTGTTGCTAAAACGTGGAAAGACAGATGCTTTGTTTATTCACTGACACGTATTTGGAGGATTTTCACTTTCGATCTCGCCCTTTGGATTTAACTGCTATAATTAATATATAGCCAGTGCCGTCAATGCCCACCAGATAGAGACGTCTCAGTTGCTGGGCCCATCTTACGGATTTATGATATCAGAAGATGACTGAAACACACACATAGCGCCGTGGATTGTTGGCCACCGTGGTGTAAGGCTAACGCACTCGGCTAGATATCGAGAGATCTGGGATTCGAATCCCCAGCGGTGACCGAATAACAATTTTTCGGTTGCTGTGTGTTGCTAAAACGTGGAAAAAGCGATGTCTTTGTTTATTCACTGACGCCACGTATTTCGAGGATTTTCACTAACGATAATCCCCATACCTGTAAGTCGGACTCACAAAGTATGAGGATGATTATTATTCATACAATTTTTGGTAAACTGTCATGCATAGAGAAAATACGCACTTGCTGATGGCATCACTTTGTACACACGATATCTCTGTATCCACAAACTATGAGGATTCATATTTAAAAATCTTTTGTGAACAGTGTTCTCGGTAGACGGTGAAAATGCATTCTTACGTTTTGCGCAACATGTATACGCTTCTAAAATTTGGATTGGTAAAATTCTTTTTGTGTTTGATAGATGCAGCTATCTGGAAAACTTCCCGTTTATACGTTTTGCGATACATAATTCGCAGCTTCTAGCTTGGTACTACGCATGCGCATTTCTGGAAGGTGACGTAAATGTGTAGACACACTTTTGGTAATATATCTTTCTACTTCTACAGGTTATTTTTGTTAAAAAATAATTACATCCAAGATATATTTCGTGTCTTTCCAAACCACTTCTGATGGTGGCGTAAATTTATCTTCCCACCAGGTGGCGTAAATTTATATTATCAGTATAGTGATATCTCCTGCTCCAACTGCCGAATTGAAAAATCTCTTTTAGCATTCACTAGACGTTTCTATGAGAATATGGTGCTGGTGCGTATACTATCTTATTTTTGGAATTTTTGGAATGCTCTGTTTTACAGTTCGGGTGTATCGGAATGTGTGCGAAGCCCCTAGCGGCCCAATACCTCAACTTCCGTAGGTCGGACTGAACATTAGTTATCTCTAACTGTCATAAATGTTAACCGCATATTTGTAATATTCAAGATATAATGTTTTCCCAATGGAGGAATTAGAATACATTTACATTTGTTGTTGCCATATTTGAGCTCATAGAGGTCATGCTTTTTGAAAGTTCTTTTGGCATTCGGTTTAAAAACACGTTTCGCACTTGACTGCTGTAAGCACAGTTTTCCATATATTTTCAAGGTTTACTAATGTGACTCGTTCCCATTTTGTGGCGTAAATTCCTCTTTTTTTTATATATAGAATCCTATAGATTACAAAATCGAAGAATGCCTTAAAAATGACCTGATGCGTTCGAAACTGTTTTCAGGTGACTTTTTTGCCTTACGCCAGATAATTCATTGAGCAGTCTTTATATTAAATTCTGGTCATGAAAACTATTGCCCTGCAAACAAACTTAGTAATTCTGGAAAGACAAAATAAATACAGTGTTAATCAAATAGATGTTACAGGCAGATGGGTGCCAAATTAATCGAGCAAGTAGACATGCCTCAGAAAACGTAAAAATTATATCGTCCTGGAACGGGAATCGAACCCACCACTTCCGATTTACGTTCGAGTATGTTACCATTACACCACCCAGAACAAGGAACCTGCAAACACATCCACATCCTGACTTGCTTGGAGGTTCCTTGTTTTGGGTGGCGTAACGATAACATACTCGAACGTAAATCGTGAGTTACGGATTCGATTCCCGTTGCAGGACGATGCAATTTTCAAGTTTTCTGAGGCATGTCCACTTACAAAATACAGTGTTGTTTTCAACTGACTGGCACGAAGACATCAACATACAAGCACACTTCACCTGGATTTTTTTTCAGAAAGAGGCTTTTCAACCATAGGTTAAAGAAGCGTATATGCTCCAGCTTTGTCCGTCTGTCCGCACGATAACTCACGTAAAAATGGTTCGATTTCGACGAAATTTTAGTTTGTAGTAGGGGACCACCTGGGGACGAACCCTATTGAAAATAGGCGAAGTGGAGTCAAAGGTGAGAACATAGGAGCGGGATCCATACCATTGCCCTTATGCGTCATAACTTGCGTAAAAATGGTTCGATTTCGACGAAATTTTAGTATGTGGTAGGGGACCACCTGGAGACGAACCCTATTGAAAATAGACGAAATGGGGTCAAAGGTCAGAACATAGGAGCGGGATCCATTCCATTGCACTTATGCGTCACAACTTACTTAAAATGCTTCTATTGCGGCAAAACTTTAGTATGTTGTTCCGGAGGTATACTGAACCGGTTCTGTTGAATATCATCGAAATGGAGTCAAAGGTCAGGTCATAGGAGCGAGATTTATTCCACAGCCATTATCCTCATAACTTTAATAACTTGAGTAATGGTTTCTGGTATGTTGGGAAGCGTGTCATAATCAATGCATTGTATGATTTTACTAACTTGTTAGACTATGAGATGTGGCCTTGTCCTATTTGGGGATGGAGGGGACGCAGGGGTCAGCGTCTTAGACCATTTGACCGTAGATTGAAACTGCCCTTTATTTAATAATTCCACTACTAATAATAATAATTAAAAATATATAATAATTCCTATATAAAGTTCCATAAATATAATAACTCTTATTAATAATCAATGAGTCAGCGCCTTTGACCTCAGATTGAAACTGCACTTTATTTAATGATCCCTCCTGATATACCTATGAACAGCACACTTACTGATGGTTCAGCTATTGAAATAGTATTTGCATGTGAGAATTATAGAACCAATTATTTGTCTCTGATTAAATTATTACATCAGAATTGGTTGAAAAGCTTTGAAAAAGAATATGACAGACCGGCAAGTGGTACTTGAAAAGGCGGGACTAAAGATAAATCTTGGAAAAAGAGAGATGACGGTCGCCTCATTTCTGTTTTAGAATTAAATCTGGTCTACTTCTGACAGAAGTAGACCAGATGAAATACAGATACTCCTTCAAAAATAGAAATATACGTTGACTACCCTGAAGGCAGAAGTGTAAATAACGGAAAAGCAGAAAATATGCGCAAAGTATTCTTCTCACCGAAAGCTATGAGAAGGAAAGGAATTTTTCAAATAGCACTTCAACAAGCAGAAACAGCGAGAGCAAAAAAGTTCTTAACACACACGAAAGTTCTACTCATGCATCCCCTCACGGGAAAAATATGCATCATTTAAAGAGGATAGTGTTGTTCCCATCTTCACTGTAGCAAATAGCACACATTGGTAAAATATTTTTTTGAGTAGGAGTTTTGTAAAAGGATATACAGATGGAAACGGAAACTACACTACCGCCACCTATCGCCATCAATATATACTATAAAAAACTTGGAATAGATGCAAAATATTCCACAAAGTGAATGGCATCGGTCTTAAAAGAATTTTGTAAATCGGGTTTTACCAGTAGAGATATCGAGGAAAACACATTATGCGTTTGCACCCCTAGCGGATAAATTTTACATTGTTTTGGGAAGAAAATCCACAAAATTTTGTTTTCGTGGTGAGCGGTATCTGACCAAAAAAGAGTTTTTGGACGTTCACATGTTGCTGCAAATATGCTATAAACAGAAACATGAGCTTACATCCTATAGTGGAAAAATTGTGCAAAAATTAGGAATTCGGTGTTACACATTCCGCTCCAAAATCTCCATCTGACAAAGCAAGAAGTTTCCAAATCGGACTGTTAGAAGTAGAGTTGTTATACCAGATATATTTATGCCCCCTGGCGGAAAACTGCTCACTATTATGAAAAGAAAACATGAGAAAAGGTTTTTCTTGTTCAGTGGTAGATCGAAACGGAATTTTCTCAATCAAGTATTCATGATTGATTGAGAAAATTCTGTTTCGATCAAATTTTGAGCAGAATTTGTCGCAAATACATTGAAAACAGAAGCACACGGTTGCCCCGACTAGGGGCAAAACTTTTCGCTACAAAATATAGAAATTATGTGAAAACATTTTCCACTATGAACTCTATGCAACGCTGAAATAATTTTTTAAATTGGAATTTTAGTAGGAGCTATATCGGGGAAAACGCAGTTTATGATTACGCAACTAGCGGGGTACCTGTGCGTTATTTGAAAAGGAAGCTTTCCGTAAAATGGTATTCGTTGTAAATGGTATCGAAAGACAGAAATAATTTTTTTCAGTCGGATGTTTAGATGTAACACTACGGAATAAAAGCATTTTCAATTGGATAATATCTGCATTTACGTCCTCTGACGGCAAAGTTCGTGGACAAAACAATAGAAATACACAGATTGTCGTTCTCACTTTTCTGGCTTTCGGCGCAAAACTGATAGTTGTGTAGATAGTTGTGTGATATTATTGTATTGTATTTTAATATTAACGTATCAGAAGTTGGCAGCAATCCTCATGGTTTACATCTGCTGTGGGTATGTTGGTTGTGTGGTTTCCAAGAAGGAAGCATCGGATTGAACTGGAATTTTATGGACTTAATGATACAGATGAATGATACACATGATAGCAAAAACAGAACTGAAGGACAATTACAGAGGGATCTGTGGCACGCAGTTCGGACATCTTTAATACCGCATCGTACCATCTCGTGTCGCGATAGATGCTTCAATACCGTCCGGCACGGAGGTGAACAGACACCTGATGTTGTCCTCCGGCAGACTGGCCCACACGTGTTGGACGGTCTGCTCTTAATCCCGGATGGTGTGGCACGGCGGCAGCCGGCGTTTCAACCGATCCCACACATACCCAACAGGGCACATGTAAGGGGAGCGGGCAGGCCATGGAAGTGTCTGGACATGACTTAGGCAGTCCTGGGCAACCCGAGCCGTGTGCGGGCGGGTATTATCCTGCTGGAATAGCACACCTGAAATCTCGGCCAGAAATGGGAGCACATGGGGCCGTAGGATCTCATCCACATACCGCTCGCCCGTCAATGATCCACGTACCACTACTAGAGCGGATCGCCTATCGTATGCAATGGCTTCCCAGACCATAATACCTGCAATGGGGGAGGTGTGGCGCTCAATAGAGAGGTTGGGATTGTGCCGTTGACCCGCGGACCACACCCGGACACGATTATCATCTACCCCAAAACGAAGCGGCACTCATCGCTAAACACCACACGTCTCCAGTCTATGGCGTTCCACGTCGCTCTGGTCTGGCACCACTGCACATGGAGCCTGCGATGTTCCGGTGTTAATGGCAGCACACGTAAGGGGCGCTGGAATCGCAGATTCGATTTCGCGAGGCGTCGGAAAATGGTTCGTGGGCACACAGGAGCCACTACATTTGCCTGTATAGTGGACCGGATCCCAGTGTGATCCGTTCGTGCTTGGCGCACGATCTGTCGATCCTCTCTACAGGTGGTCCTTCTGATCCGTCCGGAGCCGCTCCGTCGTGTGGCAGTACCGTCACGTGCCCAATGCTTCCAACACAGTTGGACGGTATGGTCAGAACGATCCACGTGGCAGGCTATACGACACGCCGACCACCCTGCAGTTTCCAGCTCGATTATCAGGCCTCTCTCAAAGTCAATATGTTGCATAAATTGACGTCTCTTGCGTCTACCCGGCATTCTTATCACTCTGTAGTTTTGCTTGCGTCGGTGGGTGCTTTTCCCTGTCATGGGGCATCGACTACACGCCTGTTTATAAGGCTGACGGTTCGTGCTTGCAGCGCCACCACAGGGTGTGCTGTCATGCGCACTCGCACCAAACGTGGATCATTTGCATACCAGCACGGACTCTAGCTATTTGCAAAGTTTCGCGGTTGTAGCATGTTTTCTTCTAGGTGCTCAAATTTTATTGTCCGTGAGTGCATATGGTTAACACGACAACTGTACTTTTTTTCGTTAATTAAGCCTGATTAAATGAAGGTCAATTTTGGTACTTACTTCTCAACAAGTTGTTCCGACTAACAGTTGCACAGGTGTATATAGATTGCACAGATTGTTGTTCGGCATAATAGTTGCAGAAATCTGGGGTCCACAGACAGAGGTAAGGATGATCACAGCGATACCATCAGCATGTACTTTTTATCAAAAGACGTACTAAAAATGTGATTCACTGAAAGCAATTTTAAACAGCCATACTTTTATTAAAAAACGTCCTTTCTTACTCTCAATTCTATACGATTGCAAATTGTTATCCCCGTAAATTTACAAATGAGAGAATCACTACATCGTTTCTCTAATTCTTTCGCACCAAACAGCTTCATCATAGGGAAACAGACGAATTGTCTAGAAAGAAGTCTATTATAAATGTGTTTTGGTCAGTTCAGCGATTAATTTCATTATCTCGTCCACTGATGCGTTGACTGGGGCGCCACGTGAAAGGAATAAACTTAGCCTGGTCATTTCATTCCGGCTGTAGTCCAATTAAACGAACGTTAAGGAATGGAACTGGTGTACCCAACCTATTTGAAAGGTTTAAGTTTCACAAACGAAGAAACTAGTTAACACCAATTGTTTTCAGAAATATTTCCCCAACCATATCCCATCTTGAAGAAACAATGACAGATTTCTCACTCTCCGCTTACCAGAATAATTTAGTTATTTGCATTGAAGGATAATGTCAGAGGAAAAAGAAAAAGCTACAAAAAAAGCAAGAGTTACGAGACAATACATCCTTCACATCGATTTTTTGATATCGTCTGTTCGTCGCTGTCAAATTAGTCGCGTATTCAACTCTTGGAAACAAAGTTACAAGTATGCAAATAAGAGAGGGGGAAGTATGTGGTTCGGATTGTGTCTGCACTTCCGTTTCTCTGTCTATGAAAGTGATTTCTCGGCTTCAAAATATCAGACTGTAAAAAAATATTTCTCTGTCGGATTGGGGCAAGCAGGCTTGAAATGTGTCTGAAAAAGAAAATGTAAACAAAAGTTTATCATTACGGAAGATATCCGATGCAAAATAAATTTTTCAAATTGGAATTCAGAAGTAGAAAAAAGCCAAGGAAAAAATATATATGCACATATCGCCTGACCGAGAAACTGCGCATGATCTCAAGCACAAAATGTCTGTAAATATCAGGAAAAAAGCAAATGCGTCAAATTGTATTTTTATTGAAGACGTAATAGCATCATAGTGAAAGAAAAAGCATTTTTTTCAGTAGGACTTTTAATCAGGTTCGAATTTGGCGTTAGATTTGGTGTACTCCAAAGATCAGCCTGAAACTCAGCCTTGTTTGATCCTGTTTCAGATACGGCAATATCAGAACAGAGGAAAGCAGCACCGTGGGTCATAATTTTTGCAGAAGATGTGCTATTATTTGCCGAGAATAAAAAGAAAAAGACTCAACAGAATGTTAGAAAACAGGGAAAGAGGAGCGGTGGAAGACTGGAGATTGAAAAATAACAGAACGAAAACGTAGTACATATGCAGCAAAAACGAAAGAAATCAAATTGAAAGTGTTAATATCCAGAAATAAAGGAACAACAGAGTGAGAAGCTCAGATATCTTGATCGATGTTGGAATAAAATGAAGATAAGATTTAAAGCGAGAAATAGCAAGTCTGTAAAATTATGCAATGCATTGATTATGATACGCTTTCCAACGTATAATATCAGAAATCATTACTCAAGTTATGAGGATAATGGCTGTGGAATAAATCTTGCTCCTGCGCCCTGACCTTTGACGCCATTTCGATTATATTAAACTGAATTGGTTCAGTGTACCTCCGGAACAACATACTAAAGTTTTGTCGCAATTGAAACATTTTTAGTCAAGTTATGAGGATGATGGCTGTGGAATAAATCTCGCTCCTGTGCCCTGATCTTTGATCCCATTTCGATGATATTCAACAGAACCGGTTCAGTATACCTCCGGAACAACATACTAAAGTTTTGTCGCAATCGAAGCAGTTTTATGTAAGTTATGACACATAAGAGCGACGGAATGGATCCCGCTCTTATGTCCTGACCTTTGAGCCCATTTCGCCCATTTTCAATAGGATTCCTCCCGAGGTTGTCCCCTACCACATACTAAAATTTCATCGAAATCGAACCAGTTTTATGCAAGTTATCGTGCGGACAGATAGACAGACGGACAAAGCTGGAGCATATACGCTTCTTCAACCTATGGTTGGAAAGCGTAAAAAAGCAGAGTTCAGCAGAACGCAATAACTTGAAAAAACCAATAGGTGTATTGTGTGATACAAGGATCCCAATAAGCCTGAAAATCGTCGAGTTTTGGACAGTGACCAAATGTTTGGAGCGAAAGTTAAATATTGCTGAAATAAAGAAGCCGATATCTGGTGTCATCAGAAAGGATAGGATCAGAAATACACTGAAGAGCAATTGAATTAGAGATACCTGTCTAGTAACGTGTAGCACCACCTTTCGTTCTGATGACGGCGGCGATTCGTCTCCGCATGGACTCGAAAAGACACCGGAAGCGTTGGGAAGCCATACTGATCCACGACCCCTGAACAAGCTTCCACAGTTCACAAAGATTTGATGGAGGGGTGTCAGAGCCTCGAATATCTCTCTCGATGGCATCCCAGATGTGCTCGATGGGATTGAGGTCAGGTGACTTAGCTGGCCAAGGAAGCAAGGTCACGTCGATGGAGTGTTCATCAAAGCATTCGGATACAATTCGGGAGCGATGGCACGGTGCATTGTCTTGTTGCAGAATGAGGTCCCCAGTGAGATGTTGAAGACGCACAAACGGGAGCAAATGATCGTCCAGAATATCTCGGTAACGTTGACCTGTGAGGGACGATGTCACACGTACCAGGGGTCACATTTCAGTCCACGTAAACAGTCTCCAGACGGGAATGCCACCCCCACCAGCTTGAAGCGTACCCTGCTGGCAAGAAAGATCCATCGCTTCATGTGGTTTGCGCAGTACTCGTATCCTGCCATCTGCATGTACCAACGTGAATCTCGACTCATTAGCCCAGGCAACATTTTTAGACATGTCTAGGGTCCGGTGGTGATGTTCCCGCGCCCGTGCTAAACTTTGCATCCTGTGATTTGCGGTCATCAGCGGTACCCTCGTGGGACGATGGCTTCTGTATCCCATAGCGAAGAGATAGTTCTGGATGGTGTGGCTGTTTACACGTTTTTGTGAACCAGCGTTAAATTGCCAAGTGATTTCTTGCACTGTGGCCCGTCTATCCGCTGTTACAATGCCAGCTAGTCGACGATGACCCCACTCATCCACACGCTGTTGTCCACGACAGTTGGCCCTTGCAGGGATGGTTTCACCAAATTCGATGTACTCACGGTGCACCCGTGACACAGTGGCTCGTGAAAATCCCAGTGCCTGCACGACTTCCGAGATAGAGTGACCCATTCGTCGGGCCCCGACAATTTGCCCACGATCAAATGCGCTTAGATCCTTCGTCTTACCCATACTGCGTCCGACTCTTACTGATTACCATCGCATCGCTCCTTATATTGTCGGATCGCTGCATACGTCATGTCGTTTCCGTTTACAGGGCCGTCCACAGCGCCACATTTGCATAACGCCAGCTGTCTCTAATTCAATTGCTCTTCAGTGTAAAAATATTAGACTAACAGTTAGTGTGATAGTGTTCGAAAAAGATACAAGAAGGTAAAAATGAGCTGGTGTGGGCATTTTGAGACACGATAAATAATCCAATGAGATTCAGGTTCATGGTCACGGAGCCTCCTGGAAGACCTAAATGTGATATAAGGGATTTTGTCAACAAAAAGTATAATGAATGAGAGGAAACTGAAAAGAGTTTTCGCAAGATAGAAAAGGTTGGAAAAAGATGATTCATAATAGCAACCTCATTTATACGCGGTGCTAATCATGTGATATGGTAGAAAATAGGTATCGACACATAAAATCATGTACGGTCATACCCTCTAGCGGCTGAATTATGCATCGGAAAAAGGAAATAGGTAATCTTTCTCATAGCTCAAGCTACTGAAACGAAAAATTTTTCGAATCTGATGAACGCAGAGATATGGTATCCACGAGCGAACGGACGGACTGACATTCCGACAATAACAACTTTCGCGTGCATATTTATGTCAAACAGAAGAATAAAGTAAAGAAGTGTACCTGTTTCATTTTCGTAGCAACGATCTTTGGCATTATTCCGAGAACATTTGCTTGTCCCCAGTACTCTGCTAAATAAGAAACTGAACGAAAATGTAACTGGTCCTCGAACATTTATACCTTGTTTGGAATTCGCACAATTGTCCATGTTAGAAAAAAAGAAAATTTCGGTTACAATCTATTTGTTTCTGATCGAAACGCATTGATATGCAGCAAAGAAAGAGTGTTTCGTGTAGGCTGTAATTAAAAGAAAGGTGAGCGAGGCTAAAGAAAGGTGAACGAGGTTACTTGCTTCAGCGGCTCTATTGTCTTCTGCCGCCTTTAGCTGAGTTTGTTCTGACGTTGTCAAAATAATGTCGGTGAGATGAAGTTCACTGGCAAAGGTTTCTATTTTAGCGACCCTTAGATTCAGCGCGAATCTTTCCCTTTGTTTCACGTGGGTTCAAAATACTCTTTCTGCTATCGAAATAAACTTTCCTTTATTTGCATAAAGAACCCTATTAACTGCGCAGTGAAATTATCCAAATAATGTCATTGCTTTGCTGAAACGATCTTCGCTACAGCTCAAAAAAAGAAAAAGGGTTTGGGCACATACTCTGCAACTTTAATGGAGAAATTTAATTCTTATTACCAGAATAAAAGTTTATTCATCTCATAATTATTATTTTTTACATTTCACTAAATATTTTATTGTTACTTAAATTTCCAAAACATTTGATAAGCAAATTTATTCGACTTTGCTTCTTCCACCTGAACAGGTGAAACAACTGTTAAAAAATCGAGATTGGGTCTGTATGAACTAAAATACCGTTTTTTATTCAATATTCCCAATTTTTCAATACTTTTATGGAAAATTTCATAGGTGCCTAAATTTCCAGAATATTGTTTATTATGTTTACTCAAATTTGGTCCCTGCAATTGAATATCTACTGGTAAAATGCATTCAGATTAAGTCGAGAATAACTAAGTCTTCAATTATTTTTATTTCCTAAGTTTTTAATTTCTTTAATGAAAAAAAAATATTTTTATTTTTAGATCATGTGGTTAGCAAATTCATTCAGAATTACTTCTTTCAACTTAATATGCAAGACTACGAGCCAAAAGTATTAAGATTAAAAAATATGTACATAAAAAGTAGCTAGTGGTGAGGGAATTCATTTCGGAGTAGGATCAGCTCCAACTCTCTTAATATCATAAAACATTTTGTATTAAAGAAACAGAAATATTGAGATCAGGGTTAGAACAGCCTGATCAAATTGTCTTAAAAGATAAGAATTCCAATTTTTTTACTTGTTTAAAGCGAAACTTCTGAACCAAGTCAGTGTAACACCTAAGATCTCAAGTTCTTTTTTTCTCAAATTTTAAAACTTCGTAGTGTTAATTTTAGTCTTGCTTAAATTTTGAGAGTATGCGACTGGTAAATAAATTCGAATTTTCTTACTTAAACTGTATAATTGCAAAAACCTATCATGAAACTCCCAAATTCAGTCTAAAATCATCTCTTTCTATGAAGAGACAGTTAAACCTTCCAAAGAAGGTTCCGTCAGTATACAGTATTCAATAATTTTTCCTAATGGTCTCTGAAAGCAACACTCCTAGAATACTATTTTTGGAGATGTTCACAGTTACTAAGCAAAGACATCGCTCTTTTGACGTTTTAGCAACACATGGCAGCCGATTTTTTTTTCATTCGGTCACCGCTGGGGATCCGAATCCCAGATCTCTCGTGATCTAGCCGAGCGCGTTAACCTTACACCACGGTGGCATAATTCGTAAGATGGGCTCTGAGCCCATCTTACGTATTTATGATGTCAGAAGCTGACAGAAAAACACCCATAGCCCCGTGGATTGTTGGCCACCTTGGTGTAAGGCTAACGCTCTCGGCTAGATATCAAGAGATCTGGGATTAGGATCCCCAGCTGTGTCCGAATAACAATTTTTCGGTTGCTGTGTTACTAAAACGTGGAAAGAACGATGTCTTTGTTTATTCACTGACGCCACGTATTTGGAGGATTTTCACTTTGGACCTCACCCTTTGGATTTAACTGTTATAATTAATATATAGCCAGTGCCGTTAATGCCCACCAGATGGAGACGTCTCAGTTGCTGGGCCCATGTTACGTATTTATGATATCAGAAGCTGTCAGAAAAACACAAATAGCGCCGTGGATTGTTGTCCACCGTGGTGTGAGGCTAACGCACTCGGCTAGATATCGAGAAATCCGGGATTCGGATCCCCAGCGGTGACCGAATAACAATTTTTCGGTTGCTAAGTGTTGCTAAAACGTGGAAAGAGCGAACTCTTTGCTTATTCACTGACGCCACGTACTTGGAGGATTTTCATAGTTACTAGTTGAAATGTTGTCACCTCATCGACTGTATTCCTTTTTAAAGTCGTTTCGGTCGCGCCGGTGGGTCAGTTACCTAAGCGCTGGTTTTCCATTTTCTCATTACTCAGGAACGGCCGACTGCTTCTAGCCCATGGAGTTCATCGGTTACTGCACACTGAAATACGTCAGAGCTCATGCACTTATTTAACTAGTAAAAGACAAATAATTTTTCAGCAATTTCGAGAATTCATAAACTTTAGTAATTTCGCTAAACATAATGCACATGTTCAACATTCATTACAATTATCCCAAAGAACATGTGGCCGGTATTTAACAGACATAAATTAACTTTTAAAACTCACGATGGAACCACTGAAAAACACGTGCTTCTAATTACTTTTCCAGATACTGCTACAATTTCAGCAAAATTGAATAGCCAATTTTTTCTTTTCTTGCTCAAAACTAATGCATAGTATTTTTTTTTAATTGGGCGGGGGGGGGGTAACGACCACCACTTTGAGCAACTAAGTGGGCTAAAAGTAACCGTCCATCCTTAATTGAGGGCCACTAGTTCCAGGGAACGGATTGAGCCACTGCCGTAACACAAAAACAACATCCATGCCGCACCAGAATTCGAACCCGGACCCATCTCGGACGAATGGTCAGAAACCAGCTCTTAGATAACGGAGTCAATGGCGTTCTGCTTTCTGAGACATAATTAAATCATTTGCTTGAAGGGAACAATATTGATTTTTATTATTTGATTAGACTAGATTAAAAGCTTCCGCAATGAAATGTGAGGTAAGTAGTACGTACGATTGGAAATACTCTAAATTGCTAACTCATGTTTCTCGGAATTACGAAGGTTTTGCACAGTTCCTTTTAAAATTACTTCTAATTCGGTTTCATCAAATTTTGGCCTGCCGGTTTTCAGCAGCTTCATTTGGATAAAAGAAAGGATATATTTCTGCTTATGTCTGTCCGTCAGTCTCTGTACATCATATCTCTGGACTTATTATCCCGATTTGAAAAACCCATTTTGCGTTGGAAAGCTTGAAGTGTGAGAACGATGAACCTCGAGGTTTTGTCTTTTTTCGATGCATAACTTCAACGCTAGGCTGTGTTAATTTTAATGCTATCGATTTAAAACGAAGACCGTTTTGCGCCCAGTTTCTTTTTCAAGTAATGCAAGTATTTCCAGCTTGGGTGCATAAATATACACTATATTCTTCTGCTTCGGCTCAAAATATGCCAACAAAAAGTAGGGCCCCTACTAAACCTACTGCTGTTGACCCCCAACCCGGTAAAGGAGAGTCCCCCAGCTGCTGCCATGCCTTCCACCTCTGCTACAAGCTCCAAGAGGAGGAAAAGGAAAGGCAAAAAGAAGAAAAACAAGACTGCTGGTCAACCAGCAAAAGTTACGCCTGCCCCTCAGGCGATAACAAAAGTGGCTCCCCACCCTGCCACTACCGAGGTCACGGATCAAAAGCTGCTCTCAGAGCTTGTAGAGCGCATTCCACGTTTTATCAACACACAGCAACCGAAAAATTGTTATTCAGTTACCGCCGGGGAATTGAAGCCCAGATCTCTCGATATCTAGCCGAGTGCGTTAGCCTTACACCACGGTGGACAACAATCCACAGCGCTCTATGTTTTCTGACAGCTTCTGACATAGCGAACCCTGTCGTCGAGATCTGCCTACGACAGGGTTCGCTATAACTCGTGTCGAGATCTGCCTACGACAGGGTTCGCTATAACTCGTGTCGCGATCTCGTCAGGGCAGAAATCCGCGCGTTCAGAAAACTCCAATGGAACAAGTACCTTCTCAACGCGGGTCAACCTCTTCAGGATGATGTGTAGACCATCCTTCGGAAACTCCGGTGTACTAAGACTGCATACCGCCCATTCTCGGTCCACAGAGTTTGGTGTACGGTGATGACGATAAGGCTGGGGTCCTTGCTGGTGCCCTGGAGGAGCAGTTCTCACCTCATGACAACCAAAATCCTAGTCACATGGATAGGGTCATGGAGGCTTTTGCTGCATACGATCTTGATGATACAGACGAGGCCATCTCGCCTGTTAGTTACCCCAAGATAACTCGACACATCAAAAAGCTAAATATGAAGAAAGCTCCCGGAAGAAATGGAGTTTCGGCAAGAGCTCTTCAACTGCTTCCTGAGAGCTGGATTCTGGTACTGGTGGAGATCGGGTCTCTCCGGCTGAAGTATTTCCCCAGGGACTGGAAAAAAGCAGTGGTAGTGGTGTTGCCCAAACCTGGAACCAATCATACCTTACCTCAGAACTACCGTCCAATATCTCTCTTGTCCGTCCTGGGTAAGCTCCTTGAGAGGGTCATCCTATCTAGGCTTCTAGAGTTCTGTGAAGCTAATAGTGTGATTCCTGACGAACAGGGTGGTTTCCGGGCGAAGCATGCTACGTCCCACTAGTTGATCAGACTTACGGAATTCGTTTCTGAAGGACCAGATAAGCGCGAGTATATTCCACTGCTGTCTTCCTGGACATCAAGGCTTTTGACCGCGTTTGGCATGATGGTCTCCTACACAAGTTGCAGGAGCTTCGATGCTCTCGCCCACTTGTTGAGCTGATTGGCCCGTACCTCAACAGCGGCAGTTTCACTGTTAAAATTAACGGAGAGCTTTCTTCGGAAATGAAGATTCGGGCTGGCGTTCCTCGGGGTTCGGTTCTTGGACCAACACTGTTCTCCATTTATCTGCACGACATACCCAAACCCAGACAAGGGCAGGTCATGATGTACGCAGATGATACAGCTATTGTCATCAGGTCCCTGAACAAAGGAAGGGCAGTGAAGCTCCTCCAGGACTTTCTCTCTCAGCTGGAAACCTACTACCCTGACTGCCGTATCAAGATTAATCTGTCTAAGAGCAGTGCGCTGTTGTTTTTTGGATCTCTCCAAGGAGCACCGAAACTCGTTATGTTTCAAGAGACAATACCCTGGGCTACCTCCACTAAGTACCTAGAGCTCCAACTAGATTGTCGACTTGCGTGGGTGGCGAACACCAGCTATCACACGAATAAAGATAGACAATGCCTTTGGCAGCTAGCTCCACTACTCCACCGGAGAAGCTTCCTTACAACACGGCACAAAGTACTGCTGTACAAGACGGTCGTCAGGCCGGTGCTTACCTACCCCTCCTTCATCTGGATTGTGTGGAAACAGCGAGAGAGAATCGAGAGGGTGCAGAGCCGAGCATTTCGAATGATCACTGGGGCTCCAAATTGGACCCCACTTCGGAACCTGAGGAACAGACTTGGAATCGAGAAGGTACATGAGTTTTCCACAAGACTCGCCAGAAAGTTCTTCAAGAAAGCGGAAATCCAACCTAATGAACTTGTCAGGGGCGCGGTTGATTACAATCCCAGCGAATTCCTTAGGTATCCCAGAACTAAGGCGGCGATCGTTGACCCCCTTGACAGAGAGAGTAAGTATGTGAACACTGAAGGGTGTTAGACAGACCACCACCCCCTTCTTTTTCAGATTGGCATCGAGATGGTGAAAAGGGATTCTGCTCGGATATTTGAATTTGGTATTGTTGAATTTCAGTTACACCCTGGTGGGTCGCCAGTTGGTTGGTGTTGTGGTTCTGTGTGACGTTGTGTGGTGCTTCGTTCTCTTTGCCCCCTTCCACACGGACTGGTGTCACGGATCACCCTCTTCTTTCACTACATTTTTCTGTTTGTCTTTCCTATTGAGTTCACTTACTCAGATCTCCTAGCTTCCTATTTCTAAGGGCAGTTTTAGACCTGTGGTCAGACACTCCCTTCCTAAAACTTCTTCAAATATCATATCGTATATACACTATATTATCAAAAGTATTCGGACACCACAATGTTTTGGGACAAATGGCTTTATTATTCCAATTAATAGTTAGTCGCTCAACTTTTTACTTGTATGACAGCGGCAAAACGTTGAGGCATACTATCAACCAATTTCCGGTAGGTCTCGACAGGAATGGCTCGCCATTCGTCCTGCAGAGCTTCTGCCAGAGTGTTGAGCGAAGACGGTCGCTGTGATTTTGTATTCGTCGCTCCAGTTCATTCCAGAGGTGTTCTATGGGAATAAGATCCGAACTCTCAGCAGGCCAGTCTGAAAATTCCACCTCATTTTCTAGAATCCAGTCCTGCACCGGCCGTGCAGTGTGGCAGGAAGCTCGATTGTATTGGAAAAGACAATGGTCATTTCCATAATACTGCCACTTTGTTGGTAGGGCAGAACTATTCAGACCGTCGAGGTTCATTGTTTGTGGTATAATAACCAACGGGCCTAGTCCATTCCACGAAAATCAACTCTATACCGTGATGGAGCCTACGTCCAACTTAACAGCTGGAAGAATACAGTCCGATGAAAATCGTTTGCCGCGCTGTCATCAAATCCAAACACGCCCACCAGATTGGAAGAGTGAAATGTGTGACTCATCACTCTAAAGAACAGCTTTCCAGTCGCTCACAGTCCAGGAATGACAGGAGACACACCTCTCCAAACGGCTCTTCGCATTCACAGTAGTGATATGTGGCTTGTGTGCTCCTGCTCTACCACAATAACCCACACTGTGCATCTCTCTCCGAATAATTATGGTACTAACCGAGCCATTTCAAGTATTTTCTATTACAACAGCGATGGAAACAGCAGAGGAAGAACGGGATTTCTTAACTGTACTTATCATGGCTCTTCTGTCACGTTCCGTCAGTTTGAGCGGCCTTCATGAATCTTTCAGTTTTGCTGTAATTGCACCGTCCTCTTGCATCTCTTCACATCAGTAACAATCGAGTTTGGTATGTTCAGCTTTAATGCTCCGTATGGAAACGTTACTCAAATAACATTCTATGACCAGACCACGATGGAACTAGGAAAGTTCTCGTCCCCAAGATACATCCGCTTAAAAGATAATGATAACAGATCAGATCAGATCATATGTAGAAGATTTTAGGAAAGGAGTGTCGGACTCCATTTCTTAAACAACCCTTAGAAATAGAAAGCTACGAGATTTGGGCTAGACTGCCCAATAGGAAAGTGACATGGAAGCGAGGTAGTAAGGGGGGGGGAGGAAGACGCCCTTATTTATTAACCGGGGGGGGGCAGTACACGGGGTCCGATGGCTTAACGTGCCCATCCGACGCACGGCGTATATTTAGTGGTTCGAGCGTTTGTACCTGACTGGGATCGAACCCGAGGTCTTCTCCGTGGCAGTCACGAACGTTGACCACTAGGCCACCCATACTTTTGATTATGTAATGCATATTTTCCACCGATACATGTGTTAAAACTTTCTTTTTGTTGGGATAGAGATCGTTTTAAAGAATATTTTGCACATAATTTCGAATTTTTCGTAAAGCACAATTTGACCACATGGGTGCGCAAGCACATTTTTCTGAGCAGTGTCTGTGTTCCAAAAAACTGGATTGAAGAGTTTATCTTTAGGTTGCATACTCTCCACAGAAAATATTTTGCGCGTATTTCCAGCTCAAAATAATATACTGAAGTAACGAATTATTAGGTACGCCTATAGTAAAGTGTTAGGCAGCGCTTGGCGTTCAAATCAGCATCGATTCATAGAGGTTCGTAGAGGCGCTGATACTATTGTACAGGTATGTTCAGCCAAGCGAACCTGGTGGTGTGCTTCACATACCGAATGTTCAATGTCTGTCTAATCTCATCTCACAGGTTATTCAATTTGGTTAAGATCTGGAGACTGTGGTGCAGAAGCTGATTGGGACACAAAACCAGGCCAGGAATTTTAGTCTTGCGTCCACTGCAAGAACACATCTTTCTACGGGAGAACATTTCCTAAACTCCCTCATGAAAGAAAATCTGTTAGATCCTCAGTGAACTGTTTTTAGAACAAATTCAGTAGTGAGCAAATTTTTAAGAACAATTTAATGGTGGAAGGTTTCTAAAAATCTGCTCATAACTGAATATAGCGTCAAACCACTACAATCAATTATGAGTTGATTTTTAAAATTTCCGGTAATTGTTTTTCCTTTGAAAATTTGGTTTCATCAAAAACAAGAAAAATAAGTCACGAGTCTTTTGGGGACTCCTTTTTCTAACTAAGTCAACATGAAGATCATTTTGAAAGTTAAAATGCGCATATTCCACATGACAATTTTTCTAAGGGATTAATTTTTATATTTAATTGGTTACTTATCGCCTATTGCGCAACGGCATTGGTACCTCCTCCTTCAGCGGACGCCTTTTTCCATTATTTGATCATGAATCAGAATTTGTAAACCATTGTTTCTTATGAAGAAATTAACTCGTGCACCAAAAGCTATTAAATCGAAAACAAATGCCGTCTCCTGCACGATACACTTTAATGATAGAAAACTATGCACAATTAAAATAAGTATATGTTTAAGAACTTTCAACGCCACAACAGCGTCATCCTCAGAAACAATGCAGCAGTGAGTACAGAAGTGAGTAGCCCATATACTTTACAAGACATATAGCAGTTAATGCGCATGTGCAACAATCGGCAAAGTCCAAATCAAGTTCAGTGGGTACAAGCATAGTTGGTGGGCGTGACCTGGCCCAAAAGTGTTCTCCAAGGAAGGGGGATAAACACCCCTTCCTTGGAGAACACTTTTGGGCCAGGTCCCGCCCACCAACTATGGGGTTCATCGTTGCAGCATCTTTCACCACTGACGAATATGTGAATACTTTCACAGAAAAGTGTTGATCGACGATTCCTGGGAGAATCCGGAAATGTCATTCCAACATGGTAGGTAAGAACCGTTTAAACAGAGTCTCGACAAAGATGTAGCATCAGAATGCGTCCTGAGATTATACTGATGTTCGTAAATGCGGCGCGCTAAATTACGAGTGGTACAGCCCACATAACATAAATCGAGCTATGCAGGGTTAGTCGATTTAAGTGGAACCAAATATACACCGTGAAGGTTCACACATTCAACACAGTCTCTGTCCTTTTTAACAGTGTTAAATAAAGTACGAGCCCTTACACCAAACTTCTGTGCTCACTGCTGCATTGTTTCTGAGGATGACGCCGTTGTGGCGTTGAAAGTTCTTAAACATATTCTTATTTTAATTGTACATAGTTTTTTATCATTAAAGTGTATCGTGCAGGAGATGGCATTTGTTTTTGATTTAATACCATTGTTTCTTTCAAGATAAATGTGGAACACGGAATATCTCTACTGGAGAATCGTTGGATACTCTGTACCATTCTGTGGATAAAGATGTTGGGAGACGAATAATCACAATGGGTACTGGTGCCTCCTTCAGGATTACAAAAGGTGGGTAGGGCTTGCCAATAACCCTGGGCTTAAAGCCCAACGAGTTGCACCTAACTGCAGTTAGCTGTAGCTTAATTAATTTATAACGAAGTGATTGGTCCGGCGACATTTTTCTCACATGACTACAGGGAATCTTACTTAGACCTTTCAGAGCAAACCCCCAACATATGTACATAGACGGAAACGCATTTTTTTAAAGGATATAATATTTTAGACGCATACAAAACTGGAATGAAATCAGCTGTTATTATTCATTAGAAACAAAATAATTTATTCTTTTCGCTCCAAAGAATCCAAACAAAAAAGAAAAAGGAAACTCGAGAAAATAGGCTGTAAGGTCCATCGGGAAATATCCCGATGTCCTGGTGTGTCAATCCGCCCTTGCTGGGGGTCAGTTTTGTACTTTGAAGTCATTGTCGTGTATAACGTAACCCTTTTTCGTGTGCGAGATTGGTGTAACGCTATCTCATTTTCTTTTTCTTTTTTTTTTAATTGGAGGTTTAACGACCACCGTGAGCAAATCAATGTGTTATAAGTAGTCGACCGTCCCTAATTTGGGTTCACTGGCTCCAGGGAAGAGATAGAGCCAGTGCCGTAAGACAAACACAACATCCATGCCTCACCGGGATTCGAACCCGGACCCCTTTCGGACGAATGATCAGAGGCCATCACCTAGACCACTGTGCCACCGGGGCGGCGTTGTTGTCTAAAAACCTTGACTAAGGAAATGTTGCATTAAATGAGAATACGATGCAATAGTTGAACGGGATAGTTCAAATTAAGGTTTTACGGCCAGACGAAACATATACAGAAGTCAAACTTACGATAACCTTTTATTGGTCTAGCAATATTTGACGAATTCTAAGATAGTGTTACATTTCACATATGTTGCCTTAATTATCTGTCGTATAATCTAGCTTAATAACGATCCATCTCCACACACACGCACACACTAAGCAACTGCTGTATCGTCCTTTTTATCTAACGTTCTTATCAAATTCATACGTCACTCTCTCTGACCTCAAAAGTGTTGCCAGCCTCATTTATGTGAGAGAGAAGATATCACGTTAAGTTTGGAAAGTGCAAAAGAGAACAAACTCCAAATTTACATAGGAAAAGGAACTAAAAACGAAAGTTAATTTGGAATATACGTCACACGTGCTACAAAGGTTTGAGAAGGAAAAACGTTTCAGTTATTTCCTGACGAAGTATCTACTGATGCGTTAAACAATACAGCTTACCTACTTATTGCAGTATACTGCTCTGTGAACTTCACCTGCGCCACCGTTTGGTCTTCAGGCGCGCTCATTTCTTGAGGCTGGGGGTGGTCATAATGGAATAGCTCATTGTGTATATTGCTACGTCTGATTTTTAAGATTCGCTACCATTAAAACATTCTTAAAAACGTTTTTTTTTTATTTAATTGGAAAATTAAAGAAAATGCGACAACTTTTGTGGCGATTTTAAAAATTGGGTTTCCGAAGCGTTTCTGGTGATAACAGGCAAGAAATGTGCAATAATACATGCAGGGCTGGAAGTATTGAAATATTTTGGAAAAAGAGACAACTCCTTAGCATTTTTTGAACTCTTGCTGGATCGTATAACACACTTCTCTTTAAATAAGATCACGCTATCACCTTTCCGAACTATAAAACCGTACCTGCGTGTGCTTACATCACGAGACGCCAGCTATGAATTGTTAGAACTTTACAAACTCCTCTACGTTATATTTCTTTCTCCTCTTC
This sequence comes from Macrothele yani, assembly GCA_039090855.1. Lineage (NCBI taxonomy): Eukaryota > Metazoa > Arthropoda > Arachnida > Araneae > Macrothelidae > Macrothele > Macrothele yani. The sequence continues at coordinate 4,772,064 of CM077009.1, forward strand.
CCACGAAAGCTTTCAGTCTCTCAATTATTAGAAGTTAGTTAGCAATCACTTTTAATCAGCATATCTATGAAGACTTCCAGAGAGAACATCGTGTTTATTGTTTTTCATTTTGCTCTTGCTCCTTGAATGGGCTTTGCGGCACAGGAGAATGAACACATTTGCTTTCCTCTAACAGTGACATTCTTTCCATTTATCATTCAGGTCCCAACAACAGAAGTTGCGTATACTGAGTGTTGCAAAAATACCGGAATAGTTTAAAAAAATTGTTCAAAAAGGAACGCTTTGCTCATATTTAACATGTGATCTGTAGCATGGTTGTCAGGAATATTTTTGTTTTGGTCAGCTAGTTATCAACCACGTTTAGTTAGTATATATCTGCGAAGACTTCAAGAGAGAATTTTGTGTTTATTGTTTATTTTATTTTTCTCTTACTCCTTGGATAGGCTTTGCGTTACAGCAGAATGAACACATTTAGTTTCATCTAACAGAGGCATTCCAAATTGACCAATAGAGTTTCCAAATTGACCGATAGAGATGGTTTATTTCAATCCGGAGTTCTGATATCCACCGTATTTCCCGAGTGATTACGCCTTTGAAATTTCAATGGCGCTGCATAAGCACTGTATAACGAAGTAAATTTCTCCGTCATTTTTGTCCACGCCGGGCATCGATCCCGGGTCCCCTCATTCCGGAGTAAGTCGCTCTCCCAACTGAGCTACGCAGACGTATGCTCTCGCTGCTATCTGCCTTTATCTCATTTGCGTCCCGCGGTGCAGGCACGTCACAATTGTTGTTGTCAAAATTCAGTTTTCCGTATTTAAACACACATGACGATGACTAATTCAGCATGCCTATGTGATGGTCGAAAGAGATATGTGGCAATCAGCGGCGCTCTGCAATATTTATTCGGGTTTCCACCCACAGTGAGGGTTTGAACGCAAGTGTTTGTATCTCAAAGGGACTTTTGTACTGCATGGTAGGGACGGAGTTACATTGGATTGAAATACAGGCTCAAATAGAAAGGGGGATATACAGGTTAGAGAAGTGTTACATGATTAGGGCGAATCGGAATAGTGGTGAATGCCAGAACACGACGGAGATTCAGATAACACACCGGGGCAGGCAATGAAGTCATCGGAAAAGAAGCAGATGGCGTTATTTGCAGCTGGGGGTCCAATACCCCGTATCTGACGGCTCAACGTGCCCATACGACGCACTGTGTTATTCAGAGCAATAGGATCTATCTGGTATCTGGTAGCGATCCCGCGACTATCTGGTCTGAAGGTGGTTTCCCTAACCACTAGGTCACTCACGCACCAAATTGTGTTGCAACAAATATGGACGGAAATTATATTCGGACTAATTAATTAGCAATAAGGAACTCCGACAATACTACAAATAGTATAACTATATTAGAAATCCAAATTTCTTGGCGTAGATAAGAAATGAAAATTTTCAAGCTTTCGCACATCAGCCGGATGACTTTTTCAAGGAAGGTAGACGGCTAACTGAAAACCGGATAAGAGAACACTTCAACAATTTGAACGCGGTGACTTGACTGGACAATAAATGAATAGGCGCAAGTGTGATCTTCATTCGAAGAAACGGGGTCACGTTGGTTCGGCACGCGGTACCGTGGTAGAAAACTCAGCATTATTTGGAGAATTGGTTCCAAATGCGTGGCAACTCTAGAGAGACGCTATCATCACAAACCTCGCTGCTTCTCAAGATTTCCAAGGTTTCGCGAATGGCAGTAGATTTGGGTGTGAAGTATGAAGCTAATTTCTTTATATCCTTCTATTTAGGATTAGCGGACTTGAACTTGACTTCTCTTGATAGGGCAGTGGGTGGCTATTTTTCCGTCTTTTGCATCCCTTTTATGTTCGTTGATTCTTATTCCAGATGAACGTTTGGTCATTCTGATGCAGTATCGCCTAGAGCCGTCCGGATATTGTAGTGGGATGACATAAGTACCTGCCTCATTGTGAAGAGGGGGCTTGTCAATATATTTCTCAAGCATCGTATATAAAGATAACCGGGCCGCCCCGGTGGCGCAGTGGTCTAAGGCGTTGGCCTCTGATCATTCGTCCGAAGGGGTCCGGGTTCGAATCCCGGTGAGGCATGGATGTTGTGTTTGTCTTACGGCACTGGCTCTCTCCCTTCCCTGGAACCAGTGACCCTAAATTAGGGACGGGCGACTGCTCATAGCCCATTGAGTTGCTCACGGTGGTCGTTAAACCTCCAATCAAAAAAAAAAAAAAAAAGATAACCGGAGATCATATGCCGACACCGAAGTTAATACTGCTAAGCGCGTTTTTGACTTGATAGGTAACATTTGTTGTATGGGGACTAATTGTTTGAAAGGGACAAAAATGCTAGATAATGTGTAACATTTCGAATAACACACACACAGCTTTTATTTCTTCTTTACAGCCGGTTACACACCACTAATAAATATAATTGACTTTTTTTTAAAATAAATTCTGAAAAACTGTGATAGTCGGTGCAGCAGATTAAAGGAAATAGATTGATACTCACACAGGGAATTTCAGCAATATTTATTTTAAGGTTTTTGTACAGAATTAGAAGAGCTATATTTAAGAATTTTAAAAAGAGAAAAGCATCGTCATTCACTTGCACAAGAAGGAGTATTACAAACAGGAAGTTGAAGTTATGTTTCCTTGATTTTAAAAAGAGTTCATTGAAGACTGCTTGCTACGCAAGTTCCAGACTACTTCACCAAACGTACTGACAAATGAATCCAACGGGACGTGCACAGTCAAAGTCATTCCACAGGTAGTCCATTTCGGACATTACTTGAACGCACTGCTGGGTTCCACCACTGTCGTTCGGTTGATCAGGGCCCCACATAGTGAACGACGTGTTCAGGGGTGTTCCATCCGTGTAATAGAATTCTCCGCTCTTTTTTCCGAGTCCTATCCATGATTGAAGCATGTTGTTGTTTTTGAGCATGGCCACAATGGCATCGTGATCTTTTAGAGATTTGGGCATAGCTAAATGGGCCTCTTCTTCCTGCAGGTAAACTGAGCGTCATGCCATGATAGTGGGGTTTTAATCAACTTATACTTGCCTGTAAAAGAGGAAGAAGAAAGCGTTTAACGCACAAAACATAACTCAACCATTTGCCAATCATGAAATTTAAGGTAAGTCTTAAAAGCACGATAATTAAAACATTAAGCAATCTTCTTACGAAGTGAAACAACATACACTGACGGAAAAAAAATCCCAACACCAAAAAGGGGTTGTGTTAGATAAACGACAGTTGATAGGCGGTGAGAGTACATCTGTAAGATGACGTTTATGCAAATTTCGCGCTCGGCGCATACGTGTGGCGCTAGTAGCGCCCCTCGAAACACGCAAAGCAGGTTTGCTGTAAATACGCGCTGTAACGTTCGTGAGCGTTAGGTATAGATGAGATTCGACGTAGTGTGTTGATGTTAGTCAAGAATGCCTTTAAGAAGACGAAGAAACCATTATCAACAGCTCACGGAGTTTGAACGACGTCGTGTAATAGGGCTACCAGAAGGTGGATTTTCTTTCCGCAATATTGCAGAACGACTTGGCAGGAATGTAGCCACTGTGCATGATTATTGGCAGCGGTGGTCAAGGGAAGGTACTGCCTCAAGAAGACTGGGTTCCGGCTGGCCACGTGGCACTACTGAGAGGGAAGACCGCCGTGTACGGCGTATGGCTGTGGGGCATCGTACCGCGTCTGCGGTAGCAATTCGAGCTGCAGTTGCCACCACAGTGACACAACGAACTGTTGCAAATCGGTTACTTGAAGGACAGCTCCGAGCCAGACGCCCTGTAGCGTGCATTCCACTTACTCCAACCCACTGCCGTTTGCGACGTCAGTGGTGTCAAGCTAGAGCTCATTTGAGGACGGAGTGGAGATCTGTTGTGTTTTCTGATGAAAGCCGGTTCTGCCTGGTTGCCAGTGATGGCCGTGTGTTGGTTAGAAGGAGGCCAGGTGAGCGCCTGCAACCAACCTGTCTGCGGCCGAGACACACTGGACCTACACCTGGAGTTATGGTCTGGGGAGCAATTTCCTATGACAGCAGGAGCACTCTCGTGGTTGTCCCACGCACCCTGACGGCACAGTTGTACGTCGGTCTGGTGATTCAACCTGTTGTGCTGCCATTCATGAACAGCATTCCAGGGTTTGTTTTCCAACAGGATAACGCTCGCCCGCATACCGCTGTTGTAACCCAACATGCTCTACAGAGTGTCGACATGTTGCTGTGGCCTGCTAGATCACCAGATCTTTCACCAATCGAGCACGTATGGGACATCATTGGACGACAACTCCAGCGTCACCCCAACCAGCATTAACCGTCCCTGTATTGACCGACCAAGCGCAACAGGCATGGAACTCCATCATGCAAACTGACATCCAGCACCTATACGACACAATGCATGAACGTTTGCGTGCTTGCATTCAACATTTTGGAGGTTACACTGGTTATTAATGTACCAGCATTTCACATTTAAAATGGCTCTTATCGCGCTTACATTAAGCTGTGATCTTGAAACCTTAATCGATTAAATATGTTACCTATACAAATGTATTGCCGCCATTTCATTCCTCTACAACTATTTTTTCGTGGTGTTGGGATTTTTTTCCGTCAGTGTATTTAACAGGGTGTCCCACTAGGTGCCGAACCTAGTATTTCTTTAATAATGTTAACACCAATGAAGATATTGCAACGAAATTTAAAGTAGATTTACCTCATTTCGTGCGAAATGTGATGACATCACAACATGTGCTGGAAGTGGCCACCATTTGCGTCCAGATAGCATTGAACCCGGAGGTGTCCGCCAGCCAGCCGGACGCTCCCATTTACTGTTTTCTTTTATGCCATTTTGCTGAGCATGTCTACACAATACGGTTGTTGATAATGAGTGTTCATGCCTGTTCGCGTATGTATGAAAATGTATTGGTATACTCTGGAGGAGGGAGTGTTTATTGTTCGCACTTATTGGAAAACAGAATCCGTAAAGTTTTGTCAACAGCAATTCCTGGAGAGGTTTGAAGGCAGACATCCGCCGAGCAAGTCCACCATTTGGGCATTGTCGAAGAAATTGAAAACCAAGTGGACTTTATTAGACGACCATGCAGGAGGTCGTCCACAAATGTCCAAGGAAACGATCCGGAACGTAAAGGGCCTACCCCTTGATTATCCCAGGAAGTCACTTCGCCGACTGTCACAGGAAACAGAATTGTCCAAAAGCACTTGCCAACGTGTTGTGAAAAAAGCGAAGCGTCATGCGCACCGTATCTCCGTGGTCCACGAACTGAAAGAGCCTGACCACGTGAAACAATTGACATACCGTCGATGGTTTCAGACATTTCTTCAGGAAAATCCGCGCTTTCTGGACTACAAGTGGTTCTCGGACGAGGCGTGGTTTCACCTGTCCAGATATGTCAATTCTCAATATTCTCGTATTCACATTAAATTAGTGTTTGGTGTGGGATGACCAGGCGCTGCATAATTGGTCTCATCTTCTTCAATACAACCATCACAACAGCTGTATATATGGAAATCTTGAACACCTTTGTAAATCAATTGGACGACGAAACACTCTTCTTTGGATATTACCAGCATGATGGAGCGACATCAAACACATCACACACCAAGTCTTTTTTCAGCGACCGAGTCATTTCGAGGGGTCTACGGCCACGGCGCTCGCCCGATCTGACGCCTCCTGATTACTTTTTATGGGGATATCTAAAAGGGAGAGTTTACCAAAAGAAACCGTGAACCAGAGATGCCTTGAAAGCAAATATCACCGAAGAAATAATGGCAGCGGCGGCGGACGTACTTGCAAGGACTTTCCATAATATGGTGCGCCGGATTCAATGCTGTCTAGACGCAAATGGTGGCCACTTCCAGCACTTGTTGTGATGTCATCACATTTCGCACGAAATGAGGTAAGTCCACCACAGATTTCGTTGCAATACCTTCATTGGTGTTAATATTATTAAAGAAATGCCGGGTTCGGTAGCGAGTGGGACACCCTGTAAAAGTTAATAGGTTAAAAATAAAGCCATAAGAACGTTCGGTCTTCCTAAAGACCATCTTCAAATAGAAGTACGGAAGAAGTTGAGTGGGGAGACATATAAGTGACGATACAGACAGAACGTGATGTATCTAAACAGGTGATAATATCGTCATATTCAGAAATGATAGTGTTAAATCGATATATAACTACAGCAACCCAAATTGGTCAAATTGTCAAAGAATAAACATGTAACACAAACCAAGACAGACACAGAAAAATGAAGAAATAAAGAAATACATACAATTAAAGGAGAAACTTTTAATTGCTGTGTCTAAGGTGTCGGTCTGTAAACAAGAGTAATGCCATTACAACACGAGACTCCTGCAATCAACACATTCAGTCTAGCTTTCTTTTCCTTATACAGCAAATCCTGTCATTTAGGCACACTCTCGAAACATTAATTTTTTTCAGTAAGACTTTTTGCACTAAGCTTAATACACAAATCATTATACTATACACTATGGGCAAGTATTAGGGGTGTGCTAGGTATGCGGCGCACACCCACACAGGGTCACAATTTAACCTACTTTATCGATATTAGTTTTTCGGGTTTATTTCTAATCAAACTCGCGAGAGTTTGTTTTAAGGCTTCAAATGGGGGTTAAAATTAATTTCTTCATATGATGTTTTCATTAAGAGAAGAAGGTTCGTTCAGTAAGCATATCGCAATTGCCCTAAGATTCTCAGGTGTGCGATTTTGCGTTTTCACATCCGACGGCGTTCAAGCAACTGTGGTACAAACGCTCCCCAAATGGCGCTGCAGATCACGTTTTTATTTCCCTGTGGTTTCAAACGTAACAACGGAACTCTCAGGGTGTGCTAGCCAAAATGAGCACGGCTTTCAGTCTCACGGAGCAGTGCAATTCAACGTTGGGATACGAGTTGCTGTTTTTTTTTTTTTTTTTGGCTTTTTTAAGTTTTTTTAAATAAAACTCGTCCAAGTTTGTCCTAAGGCTTTGCGTGTGTGGCTAAAATTAATTTCCTTGTGCAATATTTCGAAGAAGAGAAGGTTTCGGGCAGTAAACAAAACATCGTAAGTAATATTCTCAGCTGTAGGAGTGCTGTTTAACCAGCGGACACCCCAAATCGTTAAGGCAACTGTAATACAGATGGGTTTTTTTTCGTGTGGTTTCAAGGCAGATGCTAACTTTCCAGGGTGTGCGCCCTTAAAAAAGCACCACTGGTCATTTTTGGTTGCGTTTGGAACAGCGTGGAGTCATAAACACAATTCAAAGTTCCGCTACGAGTTACTGTTTCTCTGTCTTTGTTGCTGTGTGAATCGATGTGTTTATGAGCACAGATTTAAATATACAACTTTAATTTTGATATCCATTTAGGATGGGGAGCAGTGATGACGATGTACTAAGTATCCCATTTTTTTTCAGAGCTTTTGAAGATTGTATAAATATTTTTTAAGGAAGGCAAGCCTCGTCCTGTATTTAAAAATCATAAAAAAATACCGAAAATTCGTTCATCACTTTATTATTTGCACAGGTCATTCAGATTTTCCTTACGATGGAGTGTATGTAAAGATCTTTTCCATAAGTAACTAGACGATCACTAAATAAAATTCGTATGTTGAAAATGAATGCGTGAATTTTTCAGCTCGGGATACAGAATAAAATTGTTGCTTGTTTTTCCCTATAACAGTGCACACCCAACCTAAATGAACACGCGACACCACTGCTGTATACGTACCTAATAACTGTTGCTCCTTTTTTATTCTCACAACAGCAACCTGCTAAAAACTCAGTGAAGTGTTGAAATCCACAGTTACCGGTTGGGGAGCTCGAACAGAACTTTTCAATTCGTCCCACAAATTCTCAGTGGGGTTAAAGCCGTTTAACGAGGGGACCATTCGATTGTGGGAAACTCATTTGAATGCTTCTGGAGCCAATTGGTTGCCACTCGGGATTATGCGGCGTGGCGTTGTCCTGTTAAAAGATTGCGTCATGGTGCGGAAAGTGAATTGTTACGAACGAATAAAGGTGATCGACGACGATGTCCATATACCTTGTGCAGGTGACGAAGGTCTGGACAGGTAAGAGGGGTCTCATGGAAGCCCATGTAAATGCACCCCCGAACTATTACGCCGCATTCACCTGCCTGTATGACCCCAACTTGGAAAGCTGAGTTCAACGCTTCGTGTGGTTTACGTCACATACACACCCTCCCATTGGCGTCATAGAATAAACAAGTTAGTAAAATCATGCAATGCATTGATTATGATACGCTTTCCAACATACCAGAAATCATTACTCAATTTATGAGGATAATGGCTGTGGAATAAATCTCGCTCCTGTGCCCTGACCTTTGACCCCATTTCGATGATATTAAACAGAATTGGTTCAGTATACCTCCGGAACAACACGAAAACGTTTTGTCGCAATCGAAGCATCTTTACGTAAGTTATGACGCACAAGGACAATGGAATGAATCCCGCTCCGATGTCCTGACCCTTGACCCTATTTAACCCATTTACAACAGGGTTCGTCCCCAGGTGATCCCCAATCATATACTGAAATTTCATCAAAATCGAACCATTTTTACAAGTTATGGCGCATAAGGACAACGGAATGGATCCCGCTCCGATGTCCTGACCTTCGACCCTTTTTCACCCATTTTCAATAGGGTTCGTCCCCAGGTGATCCCTTATCATATACTGAAATTTCATCGAAATCGAACCATTTTTACAAGTTATGGAGCATAAGGACAACGGAATGGATCCCGCTCCGATGTCCTTACCTTTGACCCCGTTTCACCCATTTTCAACAGGGTTCGTTCCCATGCGATTCCCTATCATATACTGAAATTTCACCGAAATCGAACCATATTTACGCAAGTTATGACGCATAAGGGCAATGGAATGGATCCCGCTCCTATATCATTAGCTTTGACCCAGTTCGCCCATTTTCAACAGGGTTCGTCCTTATGTGGTCCTTTATCACATACCAAAACTTCACTGAAATCGAACCATATTTACGCAAGTAATGACGCATAAGGGCAATGGAATGAATCCCGTTCCTATGTCATGACCTTTGACCCCAGTAACCCCATTTTCAATAGGGTTCGTCCTTATGTGGTCCCTTACAACATACTAAAATTTCACTGAAATCGAAATATATTTACGCAAGTAATGACGCATAAGGGCAATGGAATGAATCCCGTTCCTATGTCGTGACCTTTAACCCCATTAACCCCATTTTCAATAGGGTTCGTCCCCAGGTGTTTCCCTACCACATACTTAAATTTCATAGAAATCGAATGATTTTTACGCGAGTTACCGTGCGGACGGACGGACGGACGGACAAAGCTGGAGCATTCACGCTTCTTCAACCTACGGTTCGAAAGCTTAAAAACCGTGATTCGTCAGATCAGATAACATATTTCCAGTCCTCCAGTTGCGATAGACATTTTCAAACTGCTACCAAATCTTTCGTTGCCTTGCAGTCAACAAAGGGACACGATGTGGACGTCGACTGCCATAGTCTATTTGTTTCCATGGTACGACGGATAGTCTCTACGCATAAGATTGCGGACGCGTCCTCATTATAGACCAACATTATCTGCTCCGCGGTAGCTGTGCGATTCCTTGTAACGATGCGGGATAGTCTGCTCTCACCTCAAGATTCAATTGCCTGTTTACGGCCCCATTTCTCCCGTTATTTGGAAGTTTTGCCGCATTTCGCGAAATCTTGGTATACACCTACGACGCTCCAACGTGGAAATTCCAACAGTTCAGCAGTTGCGATGATTGAACAACCGGCATTCCTCGCAATCACTATCAGGCCGCGGTCAAGCTCCTTTACGACTCTGCCTTTTCCCTCCAATGCGTAGAAACCTGATCTATTTATAGGCATTGCTACTATCAGCATACCACGTGACTGGACGCTATACTTCTGCTTTGCATATCGTTATCGGGGTGTATATGATAATTTGTCCATTCAGTCTATATATCGCACAATAACTAATCCGTATATGACAAAGTACCTTTGATAAGAACTATACAAGTTAGTAAAATCACGCAATGCATTGAATATGATACGCTTTCCAACGTACCAGAAATCATTACTCAAGTTATGAGGATAATGGCTGTGGAATAAATCTCGCTCCTGTGCCCTGACCTTTGACCCCATTTCGATGATATTCAACAGCACAGGTTCAGTATACCTCCGGAACAACATGATAAAGTTTTGTCGCAATCGAAGCATTTTTACTTAAGTTATGACGCATAATGGCAATGAAATGGATCACTCTCCTATGTCCTGACCTTTGACCCCATTTCGCCTATTTTCAATGAGTTTGTCTCTAGCTGGTCCCCTACCACATACTAAACTTTCATTGAAATCGAACCATTTTTAGCCAAGGTATGACGCATAAGGGCAATGGAATGGATCCCGCTCCTATGTCCTGACCTTTGATTCCACTTTGTCCATTTTCAATACGGTTCGTCCCCAGATTGTCCCCTAACACATACTAAAATTTCATCGAAATCGAACCATTTTTACGCGCGTTATCGTGTGGACAGACAGATCAGACAGACGGACAAACCTGGAGCATATGCGCTCCTTCAACCTACGGTTGGAAAGAGTAAATAAAACGAATGGGTAAACAACCTAACCAATATGAAAGACAGTTCAATGAATTAAGAACCTCAGAGCCGAATATGCATATGATAGACCAATGACTAAACAGTGCCCCCCCCCCCTAGCCAATGGGAACCGCGCATAGAGTTGGATATCAAGAGCAAAATTCGCAGGCAGGGACAATCGTGACCACGGATTGCGGTTGCATTAACCTCCACAGACTGAAGATGCCTCGACACTGGATCCGTACACAGTACGACTAGTCGAGGCATCTGTATGCCGAATATCGGCTGCAGTGCTTCCTGGTGACGAAGGAGCGTGTCTAACAATCCGCCGGTCCAGGCGTGCTAACGTCTGTCGGACTAAACCCCTGCAACTTTGACACACGTACAAACCTTTCTGTGGCCACTGGTGCCAACAGGATCCAACAGTTTGTGCATCCTGTTGCACATGCGCAGCGATACGATGTGTAGACCAGCCCGTTTCACACAGGACTACAATTTTTCTTCTCTGAAGCGCATCCAAATGGTGGTAAACCTGATGACGACGTGTACCGGGCTTCGCTGAACAGTTTCCCAGCACAAACAACAAATCTGAAACGTCCGCGATACTTCCACCAGAAACCACACATAACCATCCATGTTGCTGCTGGCACCTTTATCTCACGAACGTGTGACGTTACCGGCTCCCGTATAACATCATTTGCATATCTCGAGTGGGAACACCCGCCCTGCGATTTGCATGTTTGTAGCACACCTCCTTCTGGATGCCTGCATGTTCCTTAAGAACTCCTTAACCCTTTAACCGATCTGGACTAAATTTACATAGATAGTCTTTACAAAGCTGCGGAAAATATAAGCAGCCATGAAACCTGGACATCCCACTCCCTCACCCTGATTTCAACTCCTTTATACTTTATGCCTTAATCGCTAGACCGATGTGCTCCAAATTTTGCATAATTACTCACTAGGACCCTACAGAAAGTTTAGGCTATCATGAAACCTGGGCATCCCACTTTCTCCCTCTGATTTCATCCCTTTGACACTTTGTGCCTAAACCCTTTGACCGATGTAGACCAATTCTTTCTGTTTTTTTGTTTTTGTTTTTTTGATTGAAGGTTTACCGACCACCGTGAGCAACTGAATGGGCCACTGGTTCCAGGGAAGGGAGAGATCCAGTGCCGTAAGACAAACACAACATCCATGCCTCATCGGGATTCAAACCCGGACCCTTCTCGGACGAATGGTCATAAGCTAGTGCTTAGACCATTGCGCCACAGGAGGGGCTGATCAAATTTAGCATAGCTACGTACTCTCTAGGACCCTGCGGAAAATATAATCTACGATGAAACCTGGACATCCCACTCCCTCACCCTGATTTTATTCCCTTGACTCTTTGTGATAATTTATGTTTAGTACATGAAGGCGCCAGTTAATTTTAAAATACTATCTTTTGATATAATTGCTGCGATAAAGGAACAAACGGGATTTGCCTGACAACCACACAAATGAATTTCAGATAATAAACTTCTACACTTTTTTATGTAATTTTGACTTAAATCGAAATAGCAAAAATCCATTGAACAAATTAATCCAAAAACCAAGAAAATGTTCGGAAAGAGCTGGCCCAGAAGCAGATTCATGTGTCTTTTTTTTTTTTTTTTTTTGTCTTTTTTTTTTTTTATTTTATGAAAAGGAACCGCACAAGAATTACTGAATGGTAATGCCTCAGTATGTTTGGTTTTTTATCGGCATTTCTTAAACTTTGTTCAATGAATCACAACTTTTATTTTAGTTCTTCACAAAAGGAAGTTCAACACTCTTTCAAATCCTTTCAGCCTCAAATAATAAAAGTGCTAATAAATATAAGTTGTGCTCTCTTCCCGTCAAGCTCTCTTTGTGAGCAGCAGCTTTTGTGTTCGACGACCAAACTACGTGCGTGTGATATCCACTGCTTTTGCTGATTTTGCGTTTTTTTTAAACTCGTGATTGAACTTCTATTCTAATTGAGTAACTCTCCTTTCTTCTTCTACGTGAAAGAATCACCTTTACTTTTGGTGTCAGGAAAATTAATCAAAAATAAGTGCAGAGTTCATCACATGCGTACGCACAGAATTAAAACACGATGAAGAAATTGAACTTAGTGATTTTTTTCTTGAAGAACTAATCAAGGCAGCGAAAATGTAGACGCCGCCCCGGTGGCGCAGTGGTCTAAGCGATGGCCTCTGATCATTCGTCCAAACGGGGTCTGGGTTCGAATCCCGGCAAGGCATGGATGTTGTGTTTGTCTTACGGCACTGGCACTCTCCCTTCCCTGGAACCAGTCACCCTAAATTAGGGACGGGCGACTGCTTATAGCCCATTGAGTTGCTCGCGGTGGTCGTTAAACTTCCAATAAAAAAAAATGTAGACAAAGAAGCATCGTTATCATTATTATTTTTCTATTATTTTGAGCTAAGATCTATTATACAAAAAGTGGTACATCTGTACGTGACGCCAGTGATTGTACTTTCGTGGGAAGATATATGCAGCAAGATAAGGAATTTCAAAGTTTAGAAGTAGAAGGTATGAATGAATCGGACGAAACTATTAATGGAGTACTTATTTAGATAAACACAAAATGTACGTTGCGCGATTAGGGTTCTTGTGCGTAAAAAACTGCATAAATGAAAGCACTGAACTTCACGTCGCTAACCTCACCGCAACAACAAATATTTTCAATCTTGGGAGCGCAGAATTGTCAAGAATGACACAACTCAACTCTATATTTTTAAGTCTTGGTAACAATAAATCTGCTTTCAATCGTTTCCGAATGGGTGCATTAAGCTGCTTGAATTGAAGATTACTTGCGTTCGTGTACAAAAGCACAGCATCTAGGTATTATGACAGAGGGTGTGACTGGATTGTCTTTAGAATATATTTTACATAAAACATGGCATGCATTTCTCTTAATAATAAAATCTCCAGTGAATGTCCGAAATGTAGTCGAAACATGTTATTATAAATTCTGTAGTATAACACTGTACAAGGTAAAAATTCTTTTATTTCAACATAACTAACAACCAGGATTCTGTGGCGAAATTGGATGCATTTGGACAACCATAATCACCATACTTCCATCAGAATGGGGTGAAGTGGTCCGATTCTCATCTATCTACTTTTCTTTTAATGTGAGGTTTAGTTAACAGGCAATGCCATTTGAATGCATTCGAATAATTAATATTGTTACAAAGAATTCTTTACATAAAATAGTTTGGCACAATTTTTTTAAAGGCTGTACTGGCCAGCGGAACTAAAAACATGTTGTGATTTCTTTTTCCAACAATTAATGGCGTCTAAATGTGATCGTCAACTTACGAATAAGGTATCACTTGTACTTATACAGTATAAGAAAATGCCACAACGTCAGAACAGAAGAGAGAAGACTATATTTACCCCCCCTCCCAATTGGTAAAAGCCATGTGCAGAGCAATTTCCAATTTTGACAAAATTGTTTTCAATATTTTTATGCCTTATTGAACAATATGATTCTTCGTATAGAAGTGAGGGAATAAATATGTGTTTCTCGATAAGAAAGACTTCTCTATTTCCGTTCTTTGTTTTATGATCTTATCACTGCCCAAATATCGCGAATGAAATTGTGCGTATTTAGTTTCTGAATTCAATCTATTGAAATGTTTTCTCATAATATTAATTATTAGAAACTAAAATACTCACGGCATTTATTGGAACACTTTCCTTTAGTCTGGCACTGCTTAGACTGGAAGAATTCGTACTGCAAAATATAAAAGGAACATAAGTGAAACAGTAATAGAATTCGAAAGCACATTCAGAAATCATCGGAAAGATGCAATGGTAACTTTATGAAATCTGTAGATTCTCAAAATTTGGGAAATGAGCTGCTGGAACGACATACATGTTATGAGGGATATCATGCGAAGAAAACCCCTAGTCTGCAAGTAGAATGACCCACATTAGTCCCCGTAATCACACAGTGTGATATAACGTAACTCAGAGTCATGCCCACATCATTATGACCATCCCTCTGTATACGAGTGGAAGAGTCCCACAGCATGTAGAAGTGACGTCACTCTGCCTACGAGTGGAAGCGCCCCACAGCATGTACCAGTTAAGTCACTCAATCTACGAATGGAAGATTGCACAACATCTAGAAGTGACGTCACTGTGTCCACGAATGGAAGGGTCCAACAGCATGTAGTATTGACGTCACTCAATCTACGAGTGGAAGCTCCCCACAGCATATAGCAGTGACGTCACTCAATCTACGAGTTGAAAGCGTTCCACAGCATGTAGTAGTGACGTCACTCTGTCTACGAGTTGAAAGCGTTTCCCCAGCATGTGGCAGTGACGTCACGCCGTTTACGAGTGGAAGCGCCCCATAGCATGTAGCAGTGACGTCACTCTGTCTCCGAGTGGAACGTCCCACAACATGTAGTAGGGACGTCACTCTGTCTACTAATGGAAGATTACACAGCATCTAGAAGTGACGTCATTCTGTCTACGAATCGAAGCGTCCCAGAGCGTGTAGGAGTGACGTTACTCAATCTATAAGTGGAAGCGTCCCACAGCATATAGCAGTGACGTCACTCTGTCTACTAGTTGAAAGCGTTACTCAGCATGTAGCAGTGACGTCACTCTGTTTACGAGTGGAAGCGTCCCACAGCATGTAGCAGTGACGTCACTCAATGTACGAGTGGTAGCGTTCCACAGCATGTAGCAGTGACTTCACTCTGTTTACGAATAAAAGCGTCCCACAGCATGTAGCAGTGACGTCATCAACCAGTGGGGAATACACTATCTGATCATCAATATCCTAACACTTGTCTATCCACAAACTTCCTGTAATAGGAAGTTTGTGCGTAATTAAGTGTTAGGAAGTTTAAGGAAGTTTGTGGATAGACAGTCACTGCATTGACGTCATTGCATACAGTGAAAGCATCAAAGAGTTACTGAAAGAGCAATATGAGTTGCCTAAGAGAGCGATAGATTAGTTGTATATGAGAAACCTGAGAAAGACAACGAACGAATGCGAATTAATTTCTAATAATCCTGTGAACAAACAGCCGAAGCAAAAAGGGAATAATATACTACATCTTAACAAGTGAGCCGGTGTCATTAAAAATTGAAAAAGCTCATTATTCTAATTAACATCTTTGGAGGCACAAATAGAGGTCAGAGCGTCATAACATTAGATGAATCCTAGGTTTCGAATCAAAAAGGGAAGATGAGTAGGTGGGGGAATACAGAGGAAAACCAAATGACGATATTTTTTAAATAGTATGTGAACTTCGAGTTAACAGAGTAAAACATTTCCATGTGATGCTTAAAAGTTGGTCGGGCATCGAAGGAAATTCTAAGACCGCATATATTTTCTTTCTACTGAAGATGGTTTACATTTAAAATGAACTAGAAGAAATAGCTCTGAAAATCTTAAACCAGTTTTTTAATTATTTACTTCAAGAAGAGTTCTTTCGTGGCAGACAGAGAGAGAGACAGGAGGCCTTTATTAACTCTCGTGATCACGTGACGAAGTTCTGTACCAAGTGGAAACAAGTTAGTAAAATCATGCAATGCATTGAATATGATACGCTTTCCAACTTCCCAGAAATCATTACTCAAGTTATTACTCAAGTTATAAGGATAATGGCTGTGGAATAAATCTCGTTCCTGTGCCCTGAACTTTGACCCCATTTCGATGATATTCAACAGAATCGGTTCAGTATACCTCCAGAACAACATGATAAAGTTTTGTCGCAATCGAAGCATTTTTACGTAAGTTATGACGCATAAGGGTGATGGAATAAATCCCGCTCCTATATCCTGACTTATAACCCCATTTCGTCCATTTTCAATAGGGTTCGTGTCCACAGGTTGTCCCCTACCACATACTAAAATTTCATCGAAATCAAACCATCTTTACGCGAGTTATCGTGCACAGATACAGACAGACAGACAAAGCTGGAGCATATACGCTTCTTCAACCTACGGTTGGAAAGCGTAAAAAGTAACTGCACCCCTTAAGAAATAAGATTCGCAGCGTTTAAAAGGTTAAAATTTGAAGTTTTGTTGCCTGTCATTGCATCTAGGTGGCGCTAGTTGCTTTTCCTGTTCATAGCTACAATGACGAATGTGTAGGAAAAAGCGATTTGTGTGTCGTGGTTTTCTTGATACGAAATCAGTAATTCAAGTACAAGATTTCACCGGGTTTAGGCGTTAGTACACATTTCGTCAGGAATCCTCCTGATGCTAAAATAATCAAACATTGGAAATGTTGGATGTTAGCGTTCTTTGCACGTTTCTTTTAGTTTTCATTGAACCCCTGCTGCAAGTTTGTTTACATTTGTGAGTTTCAGTTGCGTGGATGCAACCAGCCAGCGGTGCGTTGCAAAGAATAATGGGATCACGACCCTAGACAATTGAAAGGTGAGATGATGGCGTCCCTTCGCTGTGTATGAACACGTTATTTGTTGTTCTTACAAAAGTGCTCTAAAAGAGCACATGCATTATGATGATAAAATGACTATCGCTCAAATAAACCGATTTGTGTTAACTCCCAAAGGGATATACAATATATATAAATATCATGGTAAGACTGTTTAAAATAGACTAAATAGAAAGCAAAGTTCGTTGTTCAATAACTCATTCGTTTTATGTTTAGTATTATCAGTCAACTTACAATAACGTTTTTGTTGTGTGTTTAGTCAAGAATAAATAATGATAAATTTTCATTTGAGGAGTCTGTCGATTATGAACATAGTTACCGTTGCAAATCATTTCTTAGTTTTTTTAACTTACTCCATCAGGACAGATAAATTTCTAAAAACTGAGAGTGTGTTGCATAAACCAAGAAGTGGAAAGATGTGGAAAGATGCAAGGTTAGAAAGAGCAAGACAGATCTGGTAACCGATTGTGGCCAATCGTTATACAAGAATAAAAAGAATGGGGCTGCCCTGTTGATCATTTGTTCAGAGGCGCGGGCTTCTTTTCAATCCTTTAAATAGGACTCAGGATCACGTCCCAGATGTAGTATTTTTTTTTATTTTTTTTTTTTTTTGATTGGAGGTTTAACGACCACCGTGAGCAACTCAATGGGCTATAAGCAGTCGCCCGTCCCTAATTTAGGGTCACTGGTTCCAGGGAAGGGAGAGAGCCAGTGCCGTAAGACAAACACAACATCCATGCCTGACTGAGATTCGAACCCGGACCCCTTACGGACGAATGATCAGAAGCCAGCGCCTTAGACCACTGCGCCACCGGGGCGGCCAGAGATGTAGTATGGCGTGTGGACTTATTTTACAACATTCTCTCTCTCCCTTCTAGAAGTAAGCCGCCTAAATTAGGAATGGACAACTAGCTCCAAATATTCCCTTTGGTCGTTAAATCGCGAAACGAAATTTAAAAGAATCGGTAACAACACATCAACTTGCTCCAAAGCGATCTGAGTGCACTTTCTACTTTTACTTCAATTCGCATATTATAATCAATATTTTCAATTTGGGTGGAATTTCGCTCTCAGTTTTTCGTAGAACGTTTCAAGGTATCTGCGTATGCTGTTTTAAACTTTTTTAAAGAGAACAAAAAAGCTATGCATAAGTGGTAAAACTGGTAATGTAAATGTCATAGATTTAGAGAATTATGTAGAAGGGAGTGTTTGACCCCAGGTCTTAAGCAAACCTTAGAAATAGAAAGCCAGGGTTTGAGTGCCCAACAGAAAAGTCACGCGAAAGCGTGGTAGAAAGGAGGATGAAGACGCCCTTATTTATAACCGGGAGAACAGTGCCCAGGGTCCGACGGCTTAACGTGCCCATCCGACGCACAGCGGATATTTAGTGGTTCGAGCGTTCGTACTTTTCTGGGATCGATCCTGAGACTTTTCCGTGGCAGTCACGAACGTGAGCCACTAGACCATCCGCTCTCCGGTTATGTAAGTGTACTCTTCATAATGTATTTAGATAAGGGAAGAAACCAAAATTATACTATTTATCTCGGGACATTGTGGGAGAAATACTATAAGTAAAGTTTGTCTTTTAACATTAATAAAGGAAAGATCTTAAGCGCATGCGATAATAGAATTTAAGACAATTTTTCCTGTAAAATATGTCCCAACTGTGCTAATGATGTTGGAGATGGAAACTGTTATTTGATCTTTCGCTCCAGATATTCCCACAATGTTAAAAAACATTGAGGTCTGGAGAGTGAGATGACTAGGATGGCTGTTGTACTTCATGCTAAAGCTCTGCAAACCCCAATTTGACACGTTTCGCACAACTCACGGGTGCGTTATCCGTTTGAGACCAGGGACGGCCTACAACATTCGGTGCAGGTGGTCCTCAAAAATGGATTCGTATTTGCCGATGTGGCACGACCTTGCAGAACAACCAATGGCTCTAAGGAATGTCATGATATGGCACCCCACAGCATCAGCGATACACTCACATGTTTCACAGTCGGAACCAAGCAGTCCGGGTGGTACGCTTTTAGCAGGTTCCGCCAGACATACACTCTACCAGAGGTGGGAAACAACGTGAAGTACGATACATCAAACCAAATGACACGTTGCCAGTTTTATCATCCTAGTTTTTTATGTGATTTCCGCCACTTTAGACGTTTTGTTGCGTTGATGTTGGTAATCAAAGATTTGGGGGTTGCAGCAAATACCTGCACGATAGAGTTTCCGACGAACTGAGGGAAACTGGATCATTCCAACTGGTATTCAACTCTGCTGCTATTTGCAGAGCCGTGCTTTTATGTTTCCGTTATACAATCCGTGCCAACGTTCGCCTATCACCATCTGACATCTTCTTATGGCGTCCACAATTTGCACGTTTGGCGGCAAAGCCGTGTCTTTTTTCATAGGTTGTGACGTACCTGCCAGCAGGACGCACACGACAAAAAGGCAGTTAGTAGTCAGAACAAACGTCCGCGTAGCTCAATTGGTAGAGCGACTTATTCCGGAATGAGGGGACCCGGGTTCGAATCCCGGCGTAGACCAAAAATGACGGAGAAAATTACTTCGTTATAATGGCGCCCGAACTATCCGGATGACCCGACCGTTCAAAATCTCGCAATGGTGTGATGTTCTTTCCACACCGCGAGATAGGAAAAGTCAGAGAATCCCTTCTCCAGCGCTTCGAAAAATAAATGTGTGTGACGTTGCATTCCACACACCAGATTGACTGGGAGTTCTCAAGTGCACGTTCTACAGTGGATGGCTGCCTGCAACGATTCATGGTCTCGGCTGACCCGTTGGCCATGCCCCCGGCCCTCTTTCGGGGGGAGATGTGACGTACCTGCCAGCAGGACGCACACGACATAAAGGCAGATAGTAGTCAGAACAAACGTCCGCGTAGCTCAATTGGTAGAGCGACTTATTCCGGAATGAGGGAACCCGGGTTCGAATCCCGGAGTAGACCAAAAATGACGGAGAAATTTACTTCGTTATAAGGTGATTACAGTTTTCGATACAGTCTCTTGTGTTACACCTAATATTTTTGCTGTTCTAGTTACTGTAGCTCCTGTAAGAAGCGCCCAAATGATCATGGCTTTTTTCAGGTCACTGAGATCTGACTCCTAAAACAGCTGTTTCAGCTTGCGACTGTGGCACTTCTACGTGATAGCAGACATCATACTGCACCCCTTTATATACCTCGCATCGCGGTGACGTCACCCCTGTGATTTGCATACGTACATCGCATTGCGTATACTCCAACCACAGTCTGTGTTTCCATGATTTTGATAAACCACTGTATAATATACTGAAGTACATAACTTCTCCCTATGTTTCTAATATGTGCTTCTTGTTAACACAGCATGTATCTCACTGATATTCCAGTTCCTCTCACCTCCTGTCCATCATTGCCTCGTCAACTTGTAACATTGCTTCTGAAATTAGGGTTTTCATCTCAGTAACACTGTTGGGTATCAGATGCACGCAGACAATAACCAATGGTGTTAAGTCCAGTGATCTTGGAGGCCAAGGAATAGGACCTCCCAGTCGTCAACTCTGTTTCTTTAAACCACAACACGCACTGTACTTTCTTCACCCCACTGAAATCAGCTATTTTGCATACTCAGCTAATGTTCTGCCACCTACGCACGTAACATTCCTACCTAAAGGAACTGGAGGTTGCGGGTTTCACAACTGCACCTGAACTGAATGCGATCTAAAACGAATCTTTTTTTCTGACAGGTTTTAACGACCGCAGTGAGCAAGGGCTATAAGCGGTCTTCCGTCCCTAATTCAGGACCACTGGTTCCAGGTAAGAGAAAAAGCCAGTGCCGTAAGACAATCACAATATACATGCCTCACCGGGATTCGTACCGGGACCCATCTCGGACGAATAATCAAATGCCAGCGCTTAGACCACTAACAAATTTGTTTGTTACCAAAGTTTTGCAATTGCCCTGTGCCCTGTGTATAGTGGAAATAATCATAGAAAATGCCCCTGAATAAGAAAAATAAAGCTCTTCCTTTTCATTATATAATCTTACCTCGTCTTCATAATTAGATACAAGATCAAAATAGCTGAATCCTGGTGCTTTTGTTAGTACCCTCTCACCATCACAAACGTATGTCTTCAGAAGAAAACAGGTTCTGTTGCCGTAATTGAAAGATTTGCAACTGTTCTTGCCAACTTGATGACGCATGCAGAGACCAAGGCATTGAGATTTAGAAACATCTTTGTAGACTCGTATGGGCTTCACGTCGAGCATAACATCTTGACGGTACTGAGAAGATCCATACCTTGACAACAAAGTTGGAGGCGGGCGCGGAGTTGAAGGAGGTAATGTAGTTGGAGGAGTCAATGCAGGTGTTGTCGCTTGCGCAGCCATAGCGAAGAACGAGAAACTCGCAAAACAGCTGAGAAAAAGTCCACAATCCATTATCATGCTTTGGCTGAAATGAAACAAAAAACAGAGACAAGGGGAAAATGTTGTACTGTAATGTAATTCAAACGCAATCACTCGCGAGCACCCAGACATGACAACGCTTCAATTTACGACGTACTTTGTAGAACAGCATAAATGCTCTGTACCGCAGCTAGTTTTGGAATGTAAAATGTTCTCTAAAATATCACCAAAGCACTGATTTACTTTACGGAAATCTAGATTCTAAATACATAAAAAAGAAAAGTTCTTGGAAATCCGAAGGAAGTGCTAAACTTCTTATTTCAAATACTTATAGGGATTGAAACTGAAGTAGTTTACCCTAGACTCTGCTTCAGAGGTCCAAGCCATGCAAAGTACACGGGTTTTCGAATCTTAGTCATGGAAGGGTTTTCTAAGTGGGAGTTTGATGGGCATGAACTCCAACAATACCATCCACGCACAAGTTTCTAGCAACGTCAGGAGCTTTTATTACAATATGTACAAACATACAGACGCCAACTACTTATCTGGAGTAACAAAAGCGTACAATGTAAAAAATGTGTAGTGTGAATTCACGGAAAACAACAACAGACTTATGATGGACTAAACATAGCGAAATACTTTCGAATAAATTATCTAGAAATATTGGCCTCATTAGTACAATATTAACAACTCTTTCAGTTAAAACACTAAACAAAAGCAGAGGGAAAATAAGGGCTATTCACCATGACAGTGATATCACACACAAACTTCCAATTGCTTTTTACTATGGTTTAAAAGCAGAGGGAAATTAAGAGCTATTTACCGCGACAGTGATATCACACACTAACTTTCAATTGCTCTTTGCTGAGCAGTTGTTTATGAAAAAAAATTATGGGTAAGTGAAGCACACGATAAGAACCGGAGGGTGGGTAAAACCTCCCTTGTTTTTCGGGGTTTTTTTTTTATTTTTTTGCCATTAGAGCCGCGATTCTTAACACGAAAATTACGGTAAATGCGTAATAAATGGTATAGAACAATTTCTCCGGGTATTTAAATTGATTTCAGTTTTGATGATCATGACCTGCAAACCATTTTCACTCTTCCTTAAGAAAAGGTTTAAGTTGAATCCTAATGAAATGATCCTTAATGCTACTCTCTTAACCCCATCTTGAAATTCATTAATAGTGCTACTATCTCCCCTTTTTTTCCTTTTCTTTAGGCTCACACTGTTCTCAACTCTTGTTCGTGGCTGGCTTTATACGCCCCTCACCAGTTATTCGATTTTTTTTTTTTTTTTTTTTTTTTTGGTGGTTTAACGACCACTGTGAGCAACTCAATGGGCTATAAGCAGTCGGTCATCCCTAATTTGGGGCCATTGGTTCCAGGAAGGGTGAGAGCCGGTGCCGTAAGACAAACACAACATCCATGCCTCACGGGATTCGAACCCGGACCCCTTCCGGACAAATGATCAGAAGCCATCGCTTAAACCACTGCGCCATCGGGGCGGCATTCGATTTTGTGTCACATTCATTTTCCTGTGTGGCACAAGCTTATTGAACGAAAATATTTTTAATGCAGCACGTTTTCGTGAAATTATTCACTAATTGCTTAACTGTTGTAATTTGACTTCCTGATCTTATTTCTTCTTGTTCCCTAAATTTCTAACTCTCTAGAATCAAGAACAAGGAGGAAAATATGACAGAAAATTAAATTAGTGGTTTCTCGTATTTGTGATTGTCTTATAAAATCCGTGTAAATGTGTTTGTTCAACTGTGACTTGCACACATATGTCTCAGCCGGAAAAACTAAAGAATAAATGGAAACGAAGAAAAGGTTAAAACGATATGTTTTCCGTTTTGTCCCACTTTTTTATTCTCTTTCTTAATGCTCAAAAGTCATAGATAATTTTAAAGAAGGTGCTTCTTTAAAAGCTGAATTACCTTTTCGGTATTGTTCATACTGAGAAATATTGTTATGTATGTAAAATTTCTTAAATTGTTTCAAGATGCGATTATATTATGTAAAGTTCTATATTAATTGCTCTAACTGGAATTTGAACAACAGTTTGGAGAACGAGATGGAATCCTTGAATTTTTATATTCTTGAAACGTTTTCCTAGTAATTGTTACGATTTTAAAAATCTAGAAATATTTTATTAATTATACCTTTACTCGTGTATAATTTCGTAATTTTTTCAAGAGATGAATACATTTTGTTTAATTTCTTATTAATTGCTCTTATTTAATTTTAATAACGATCGATTTGAAAAGCCAAATAGGAATCCTTGAAGTTTCATATTCTTGAAAATTTTTCGAATTATGGTTACGATTTTGGTAATTTAGACATAACTTATCCATCCGAGGTACGTTTTCAAGAAAATAATCTCGATGTAGGCATTGCGCAAATCAGTGACAAATGATGTGATGTCCGATTTTGAATATCCATCAAAAAACACTTTTCATCGTGTTATGATAAACAATATTCGAAAAGCACTCAAAGTAAATTAAATTATACCGATTTCTCACAGTGCTGTTCCGGTGGCGGAGTTCGTCATTCTTCCGAAATAAGTCTGAGTTTCAATTCGTGATAAGGCATGGATGGTGCATTTGCCTTACGGAACTGGCTGTATCCCTTTCCTGGAACAAGTGGCCCCAAATTAGGGACAGGAGGCTGCTTATTGATAACTGAGCTGCTCTCAGCGGTTGTTAAATCCGTCTCCCCCTCCCCAATTTATTTACGACTACGGCTCAGTCGTAAATAAGAGTAATTGCAACTACTAACAATGTTGCCATAACAAATTCTTAACTACAACTACTAACAATGTTGAAGCAACAAATTCTTGACTGCAACTACGAACAATGTTAAAATAACAAAATTTTAATCTCAATTGCTAACAATGTTGCAATAATTTTTTTAAACTGCAACTACTAACAATCTTGCAATAACAAATTATTAACAGCAAAAATACTCTGGTAGACAAGAACAAGGGGGGTAATGAGTATGACCTTTTTGAATCGAATTGAGCATCCCTGAATAGTTTCAGGCTCTGCATACCTACAGCCCAGTAACCCTCTTTTGAAAGACAAAAATGTAGAGAACATGGATGCGGGAGAAAATGCCTTGATAGGAAAGAATAACAGCAATATGTTGAATTGTGGGAATATACGGTTTTCTATTATGCAGGTAATAAGCTGCCTAACATACTTACCAAAATTACTGCCGTCATACCTCTACAAACAACTTCCACCGGAGCACACTAGTTTGTCCTTTTCGTTACATAGCCCCGCGTTTACATCAGTATGCATGACTTCACTAGCTCCCATTCATAGCTCAAAAAAAGAAGTAAATAAAAGAAAATATCGAGAGCCCATATGTAAAGTTCAGTACGAAAAGTATACCGAGAAGCTACCAAAGTGAAAGGTCAACAAAAACTAGAAAGTTAAAAAGGCAATATGCGTCACAAAGCAGAACAGCACTTGAGCTGAACACGGCACTAAATGCTTTTCACCCAAGTGAATAGAAACTTTTTCCTTACTTAAGGAAAAGAAAATCTTTAACAAATGTGCGCTGAGTCAAGCATTGCACAAAATCAATTTCTCTCTTGGTTGTTATACACGCTATCGCTATCATTCATGTACTGTAACACATGCAAGAAGAAGAAACAACTGTAGTTCTGAAACTTTGAAAACTCATATCATCATCATCATCATCATTGTCAACCATTATCAATCCACTGCTGGACGAAGGTCTCCCCAAGTTTCCTCCACAACGGTCTGTCTTCTGCCAGTCTCCTCCATGTCACTCCCGCATATTTACGAATTTCATCCACCCATCTCCCATGTGGTCTTTTTCTGGGCCTTTTCCTGTCCCTTGGAATCCAGTCTAAAATTTCGGCTGTCCATCTATGGTCTGTCCTTCTGGCAGTATGTCCAGCCCATTGCCATTTCAGGGATTTAACTCTGATCATGATGTCTTCCACTCTCGTCATTTTTCGGATCCACGAGTTCCTCTTCTTATCTCTCCTGGTTATACCAAGCATGCACCTCTCCATGCTGCTTTGAGTTGTCTGCAGCCTTTGTATGTCTCTTTTAGTTCAGGTCCACGTCTCTGCACCATACGTAAGCACTGGAAGGATGCATTGATCAAACACTTTTCTTTTAAGACATAATGGCATATTGCTCTTGAAAATTATGCTGTTTCTTCCAAAAGCTCTCCAGGCAAGTTTTGTACGCCGATTAATTTCTTCATCAATGTAACCCTCACTTGATATCTGCTGTCCAAGATAAACATACGTATCTGTTATCTCCAGTTGTTCTCCATCAATCGATAAATCTTCATTTCTTGTAAAAGCATTGAACATCACTTTTGTCTTCTGAAAGTTCATTTTTAATCCCACTTCTTTACTCTTGTCAGCAAGTTCCTGGATCATACTCTGTAGCTCTGATGGGGTAGTTGCAAAAATGACTACGTCATCAGCAAAACGAAGGTGGGTTAGATAATCTCCATTAATCTTTATCCCCTTGTTTTCCCAGCTCAGTGACTGAAAAACACCCTCCAATGTGGCATTAAAGAGCTTCGGAGATGTGGTGTCACCTTGTCTCACTCCCTTTCCAATTTTTATGTGTGTTGTATTTTCAAACAGCCGAATCTTTGCACTTGCATTTTCATAGATGTTATTAATAATATTAATGTATGCATCTTCAATACCGCAGGATTTCAGAGCCGTGGTAACTGCTGATGGTTTCACCGAATCAAAGGCTTTTTCATAATCGATAAAAGCCATGCACAATGGAAGTTCATATTCCCTCGCTCTTTCAATTAGTTCTCTCAGTACGTGGATATGATCTATTGTGCTGTAGCCACTCCTGAATCCAGCTTGTTCTCTCGGTTGAGCCATGTCCAGTGTTACCTTCAAACGGTGTGAAAGAACTTTAGTGAAGATTTTATAAACCACTGATAGGAGGCTGATAGGTCTGTAGTTCCTGAGATCCTCAATGTCACCTTTTTTATGTAGCAGGATCATTGTAGCATTGTTCCAATCCTCAGGAATCTTCCTTCATTAAGGCATCGAGTGAAAATTTGGGCGAGTACTGTTTCAATTTCTCCACTTGTTTCTTGTATGATGTCTATAGTAATTCCATCTTCTCCTGGAGCTTTCCCCCGCTTCATGTTCTTGATTGCATGAGCAACTTCTGCTGGGAGGACTGGAAGAACTCTGGTACCTTTCATGATGTCTGGAGTACATGTATCATCCCTTTCATATAATTTGGAGTAGAAATCTTTCACTCTTGTCAAAATTTCGCCTCTATTTCTTGTTATAGAACCATCTTCTTTTCTCAGAGCCATAATCTGTTTTCTTCCCTTACTGAGATGTCCCTTTGCTATCTTTAGGCTTTGGTTGTTTTCAATTGCTTTCCTCACTAGCTCACAGTTGAATTTCCTTACGTCTTCAGTGATACTTTTTCGTGCTGTCTTGCATAGCTCTATATATTCCACTTTGGAAGTCACATCTTCTTTAGTTGTCTTCATCTCTCTTCTTTTTTGCATCAACATTTTGGTTTTTCCTGATAATTTGTTTACGTGCAACTTGTTCTTAGACCCAGCTAATTTTGTTGCTGTTTCCATAAGAGCTTTGGTTACTTTTCTGTTATTTTTTTTTTTTTTATTGGAGGTTTAACGACCACCGTGAGCAACTCAATGGGCTATAAGCAGTCGCCCGTCCCTAATTTAGGGTCACTGGTTCCAGGGAAGGGAGAGAGCCAGTTCCGTAAGACAAACACAACATCCATGCCGCACCGGGATTCGAACCCGGACCCCGTTCGGACGAATGATCAGTGGCCATCGCTTAGACCACTGCGCCACCGGGGCGGCACTTTTCTGTTAACTTCCGAAATATCCACTTCTTCCGATGTTAGGCCTTCTAAAGCAGAGAATCTGTTCTTCAGTTCCAACTTGAAAGTATTATGGTGTTTTAAGGTTGGTTATGTCAATACATTCTGTTTGTCTTATGAGCTTGCCACGTTCCAGTTTAGTGTTGAGGTGCATCTTACATCTCACCAATCTATGGTCACTACCTGTGTTGAACTTGTTCAGCACACTGCAGTCTTCGATGACGAATTTTTTGTTACACATAATAAAATCAATTTCACTTGTCGTCCCAATTGGATGTCTCCATGTCCATTTCCTGTGTGGCTTTTTCTTGAAAAAGGAATTCAAGATGAAAAATCCTTCTGCCTCTGCAAACTCAACGAGAGTATTTCCACGCTGGTTTCTGTTGCCGTGACCGAATTTACCTACTGAAGTTTCATTCTGTTGCCGGTGCCCTATTTTTGCATTGAAATCTCCCATAATTATCTTCAAGTGCTGCTTACCTTTATTATTTAGATGACGAATTTCCTCATAAAATTCTTCAATTTCTTCTTCAGGATGACTTGTGGTGGGTGCATAAGTTTGAATAATCTGAGCCTGGTATCTTCTCGATAGTTGGATAACGAGTCGTGCAGCTCTGTCAGAGGAACTTTCAACTTCTACCACTTTATCCTTCAGTTTCTTGTTTATTATAAATCCAACACCACTAGTTCTGCCAGTATCTGTCCCACGATAATAGAAGAGATGTCCACTTTTCAGTTCGATGAGATCTTCTCCTTTTCTCCTTACCTCACTTAGCCCGACGATGTCCCACTTGATCCTTTGTAGTTCCTCTTCCAATTCAAGAAGCCTTGAATCAGAAGATAGGGAGCGTCCGTTGTAGGTAGCCAAGGTCAGCATCAAATGGCAGCCTAGTCCGGTCCTCCGGGGATTCTTAGCACCCTCTGCCTTCATGTCGCACTGGCCGCTGCCTTGGCCAGGTACATTCCAGCTGCCGGAGACTGAGGGCCAAGATTTAAGTTGTAGAGTCATTTTGGAGGTGTTTGGCCATAACTCACCACGCTGGCCAAGCGGGTTGGTGAGTGTGGGATAGCATTTCCTCTGATCCCGATGGTATAGTTATACCGCTATTTGCGGTCGTCAGAGCCCCTTTAGTGGGAACAGGATGCACCACGAGAAGGCGAGGTTGACATTTGTCAAGGAGAGGCTGTGATGTTACGCATCACCTGACCTTACATCCCTACATGAATATCATTAAGCCATTTTCTGAGATTCAGAGGTCAGCTCTTCAAAGAAGGTCTGTCTACTAAATTAAAGTTTAAAATTTTTGGTTCCAGATTTTATCTATTGTTGATGTATCACTAAATCAGTATATGACTTTCAAAAATGAATTCAATCGCCTACTAAACGTCTCTATTTACAGCATCTCGGCACATTACTGGAGCTTCTCTGATATCTATCACACATCTCACAAGACCTTTCCTACTTCGTATTCATTTTCTTTACCTCGTGCAAACAGTCCTGAATGTCGTCTTCCAAAAATTCCCTTGGCCTCTCTTTCTTTCCTGCCACTTTGCCTGAATCAATTCTCTTAGTAAGAATCTCAACACTCATTCTTTCAATATAGCCAAATCACTTCAGAATATTAGTCTCCACGATACTAACAACATTTTGCTTGACATTACACATCTAAAACACATCTGTTCCTCACATGATCAGAGCGTGGCCCAAACAAATGTATTATAGGAATGTATAATTTACTCACTTACTTACAGGAAATATTAAAACTGTCGTTCTTCACATAACCTAAGTGTTTTACACATGTTTTCAAACACATCTGTGAGAGTCAAAAGCCCCTCTACAGTAATGTTAAGGCTGTTCCACTTAATTTTGATGCTGCTACAGTCAAAATTTTTGAATTAAGTGACTTGTATGCCTTTGATTCGGTGAAACCATCAGCAATTTCAATGGCTTTGAAATCCTGCGGTATTGAAGATGCATACATTAATATTATTAATAACATCTATGAAAATGTAAGTGCAAAGATTCGGCTGTTTGAGAATACAGCCCCCCAAAAATTAGAAAGGGAGTGAGACAAAGTGACACCATATCTCCCAAGCTCTTTAATGCCACATTGGAAAATTTCTTTCAATCACTGAACTGGGAAAACAAAGGGATAAAGATTAATGGTGATTATGTAACTCATCTTCGTTTTGCTGATGACTTAGTCATTTTTGCAACTACCCCATCAGAACTGCAGAATATGATCCAGGAATTTGCTGACAAGAGTAAAGAAGTGGGATTAAAAATTAACTTTCAGAAGACAAAAGTGATGTACAATGCTTTTACAAGAAATGAAGATTTATCGATTGATGGAGAAAAGCTGGAGATAACAGACACGTACGTTTATCTTGGACAGCAGATATCAATTGAGGGTTACATTGATGAAGAAATTAATCGGCGTACAAAACTTGCCTGGAGAGCTTTTGGAAGAAACAGCATAATTTTCAAGAGCAATATGCCATTATGTCTTAAAAGAAAAGTGTTTGATCAATGCATCCTTCCAGTGCTTACGTGCGGTGTAGAGACGTGGACTTTAACTAAAAGAGACATACAAAGACTTCAGACAACTCAAAGCAGCATGGAGAGGTGCATGCTTGGTGTAACCAGGAGAGATAAGAAGAGGAACTCGTGGATCCGAAAAATGACAATAGTGGAAGACATCATGGTCAGAGTTAAATCCGTGAAATGGCAATGGGCTGGATATATTGCCAGAAGGAGAGACCATCGATGGAGAGCTGAAATTTTAGACTGGATTCCAAGGAACAGGAAAAGACCCAGAAGAAGACCACATGGGAGATGGGTGGATGAAATTCGAAAGTATGCGGAAGTAACATGGAGGAGACTGGCACAAAACAGACCGTTGTGGGAGAAACTCGGGGATACTTTCGTCCAACAGTGGATTGATAATGGTTGACAATGATGATGATGATGGTGTTTTGTTTAAGATTTTGATATTTTGTTCATAACAGATGAAGCTTTAGAAAATTCTTCATAGCGGCACAATTTTCACAAGCATTTATGATGAGTTAAAAGTTTCCAAAATGTGGATGTTGTTTTCATCATTGCCCATCAGAAGGAAGAGAAACTCTTTCTTCTTGGTATTGAACGAAACATCATTTTTCAGTCCCAGGGCATATATCAAACACAAAATTCCGGTATGCATTTTTTCTATGAAAAAAAAAAGTTTTTTTTTTTTTTTTTTTGGTTTTTAAAATTAAAACGGTAAAATCTGGTCAAAAACGGATCATAAACACCTTGACCCGACCCGTTTGACTCTCGAGAAATTTCCGACTAGTTTACTCGCTGGCCCGTAACCCGTTTCCATATCTGCCCCCCCCCCCCCCACCGTACTTTTTCCACGTAAATAATACGTCTCTCTAGCACTGAAACGACAGCTACGTCGCTTCTGTAGTACCCAGATTTTACTCCCGTTCATAAGAGTAGGAACAATTACATTTTCACACACAGACTTTCGAGAACTTTTTCAGAATCCGTCCGTTCTGTGAAATGCTATTACTTCCAAAGAGGGATTCAATCGACCACTAATTTCACTATCTAGTCTGTTTTCTTTGTCAAACATGCTTCCTATATATACAAATTCATTCACCCTTTCTATCTCTGTACCATTTAGGTAGAGGTTTCTGAAAACTTAGTATATCAAAATTATTCAACCTGAATAAAATTTCAACACAATTTCAGAATGTTATCTGCTATTAAACCAATATCTGAAATTAATTTCCGTATTTTTAGCATCTTACCTGATAGATTTTAATGATTTACAGTGAATGATATCCAGTTGCTATTGAAAAAATGTCTGCATTAGAGAAAACATGTGCTTATTAAAGGAGAAAGGAGATTGGAATGTTTTGATTTGTAATGCGACTTTTGATCATTGCTGTCAAGGCATGCGCAATGGGCTTGTTCGGCAGATTTTACTGCGTTCTTAAATTTTTGCTTAAAATTCGAAACACGCTTAAATAATAAGCAACCGCAGTCATGAAGAACACCTAATTTTTAGTTACCGACGGGACGTCACCCATGGATCGCTCCTCTGTTACGTAATTGCAGCTGAGCCACCCCTCCCCCTTTTGTGATAAAGCTGTGAGGGCGATGAAAATCACTTTATTAAACCGCGCAGGTTTCCTGCCACACTGAATTCGACATCCTAATTTTCTGCTGCATGCCGAGGAATTAAGGAATGAATAATAAATGGTTGTTTCGCGTCTGGCGATTGAACAACGGCCATTACTTCACGTGTGACTCATTTTCCCTTACGCCGAAGTTCAATTATAATAAAAGGAGTTGAATATTTTGTTTCGCAGCGTTCATTAAAATTTTATATAGAAATTACAGTAAGCATCGGCGTGAAACTGTTTCTGGTGAAAATGTGTGTGAGCAGCACTATCATTAATTCATACACATATACACGGAGCAGTCACTGATATCATTCGAATATAAAGTTTGTGGAAAGGAATATTTTAAATGAATACGCCATTGAAAATAACATTTTCATAAGAAAGTGTACACTGAAGAGAACATGATAACCTGATAACCTCTTTGAAGCTTCAAATTAAATTGCAACAATGTGGGAGTTAAAACTTTTGAGACTTTTCCTCTAGAAAGGGATTTTTCAGGCTATCCAGCTTGCATTTGTATTGTTTTCATTCAGGTAAGGACTGCTCTTCCTCATTTAAATCATGACTTATTATATGTAATTGTCATAGAAATCCGCACACCAAGAAGGAGGCGTCGGATTGAAGTGAGATTTTAGTTGTGAGATGGTACATACCAAGGACAGAAGTGATTACAATATCACAGCAGAAGGACGATTTCCCGCGGACATACAATACAGTACACATTCCGTTCAGCGTTAGTACTGATTCGGACCGCCTAGTACTCAGATCCATGAGGTGATACGGTCCGGCATGGAGTCAAAGAGACGCCGTATGATATCCTGGGACAGATTGGCCCTCACTGCTTGCAACTGACGCTCTAAATCACGAACACTGGGACATGGAGAAATCTGGCGTCTCATCTAATCCCACACGTGCTCGATGGGTGAGAGATCAGGTGATCTGGCAGGCCACGGAAGCGTCGAAAGATGACGTAGACAGTCCTGAGAACCCCGAACCGTGTGCGGACGGGCCTTATCTTGTTGGAAAATGGCTCCGGACAGCCTCGCCAGGAAAAGTAGCACATGGGGCAACAGGATCTCCGGTACGTAGCGCTGGACTGTCAACGTTCCTCAGATTACTGCGAGGGGACGTCCGGCTGTCACACGCGTCCCCAGACCATCACGCCTGCAGTTAGGGACGTGTGTCGCTGTACAGTGAAGCTGGGATTGTAGCGCTAACCTGCGGTCCTCCACACTTTGACACGGTGATCGTCCGTTCCCACACAGGAGCAGGATTTCTTGCTGAACACTATACGTCGCCAGTCCGTAACATTCCACGTTGCTCGCTGCTGACACCACTGCAATCGACGCCGACGATGGTCGGGCGTTAATGGCAGAAAACGTAAGGGCCGTAGAGAGTGCAGATTCGCCTCTGCCAGGCGTCTGGAAATGGTTCTGGCGGACACAGGAGTTCCTTGTACAGACACCTTATGTCTCTGGATATTGGACAAGGACGTCGTTGCATCTGTGCGTGCCTCTCTCACGATCCCACGGTCCTCTCTGCTGGTGGTGCGTCTGGATCGTCCAGAACCAGTCCGCGGTATCTTGGTGCCTTCCCGTGTCCATTGTTCCAAACACGGTCGCACCGTACTGTCCGACCGGCCCAAATGGCGGCCGATTCAGCGAGCCGGACACCCTGCTTCTCTCATCCCGACGATACGCCTCGTTCAAACTCCGTCAGTCGCCCGTACGCACATTACTACGGCGGCTCCTTGGCGTGTCTATCGCTCAGGGATCTCACCTGACTCTTACCGTGCACTTCCGCACGAATGTGCTGCATTATAAGCCTTAAGGATTGCAATTGCAGCGCTGGTCTTGGACGCGCGGGCATGCAGAATCGCACAAAACTTTAATCATTCACATGTCTGCCGTCCCCGTAGTTATTCGCCGAGTTTCGTGTTAATCGCACTGTTTTTTCTTGGTGCGGTGCGCGGATTTTTATCACAATGAGTGTATATTATAATGTTTTATTTTAAATCGGTTGTTAATTTGAATATTTAACGTTATGTTATCATTACTGCAACAGACTAGAGTTTCGAGCTGTGTTGGCTTAACATCACTTAAACTGCAATCTTAACTTAACGTTAAAACTTGGCTTGTAGACATAAAGATTATTGAATACATTTTTTGTAGAACCCGGATAATTCATTCTCGGTCGGTTGAATCTTAAAGTCATAGATACATCTTTCTGAAAATTCATAGAAAGGTCACTTCAAAAATACAGCCAGGAATTCAATGAATACAAAGTCTACTTGCAACTTTCTTTTTTGTTTATCTCCTCCAACGCGTCACCGATTAACCACCCACTTGTCATTAGCACTCAACAAGATGCGTGAACAAGAACTTCAAACGCAATATACGGGAATGCTCAGTCAATACACTAATCTTCTCGTAACATTGAATACAAGCTCATAAAACATTCCTAAAAAAATTCACATAGCTCTTTACACATTACACATGAGACGCTGCGCAGATATTTCCTGTCTAATGTTGACTTTCGAATATTGCACATTTTAGCTCTTATCTCCGCAGTCTTACGACGTAGGCTGCACTTTGACCTGCTGTCAGGAGTTGCCAACTTCAAATTTATCGGACGGAGCTCTGTGGTGTTTAGTTAGAAAATTGCAGGGTGTTCCGTAAGCCGGGACACATAGCAGAAAAGCACATACAATTACAGAATATGTTCAAAGTGTCCACCGTTATAATGCACACGCAAATGAAGATGCAATTTCCTCTCTTGCAGTACTTCATGGGTCACACTTGCGGGAATTTACTAACACGCCTTCACAATGCTGTTTTAAGATGGAGAATGCTTTGCATTTTGACCTCGTACACCACGGCTTTCAGGTGACCCCACAAATAAAAACCGAGTGGAGTGAGATCTGGGCTTCTTGGAGGCCATTCTACGTGTCCTCGGCGTCCAATCCAATGTTCGGGAAACTGTGTGTTAAGGTAATGAATGTCGCACTGTGAGCACGTAATGCGTAGGGGCGCCATCCTCGTGAAACCATTCAGGGGATCTGCATGCTGGATTCAACAGTCTTGTAAGTGCTTCCTCCTGAAACATGTTGAGGTACGTTTCAGCGGTTACTGTCTCGTCAAAGAAGAAGGGACGAACGATTCCGTCTTTCCATATCACGCACCACAACGTGACACGCCCACCGCCATGTTCCTTGGAAGGATTGAACCAAAAAGGATTTAAAAGGCGTTGCATAGCAGTCCCTCCAGCGTCCGCTGGACGCTTCTCCCCAGACCAGAGGGGTCGACGGACCGACCGAAGCAACCCGCCTTACGGAACCATCACCATGCATTTCTACTCAGGACCCGCCGGTGAGGCGTGCTCATGTCCTGGGGCTGAGAACGCGAGCGGCTGGGAGATTCGTTTGCCTACACTACTTTGTTTGGGCCTTTATTGAAAAACCACAGTACATACTCATTTATTTAACTGAAATACTCATTTTCTACAAAGGCTGTCCCATAAAAACTCAAAGTAATTTTTTTTTGAATTGGCAGCAGTGCGAAGGGAGAAAATAAGCACGCAGAGGACTAACTGAATTAAGGAAGTATCTATGGCAACAGTTATTATCCGTGGCAGACGATTCTGGTGTTCTTATTGCGCAGTTCTTGAAGGAACGTCTTCATTTCGTCATACAGCTGTGGAGGTGAGTGATTCAGAGTTAAGAAGTGAAATGCGTTGTGCGATAAAAGTTTGCTCTCGTTTGGGTAAAACGGCTCCAGAAACAGTTGATTTAATGAAGAAAGCTTACAAAGATAAATGTTTGGGTGAGTCAACGATTTTTAGATGGCACCATGATTTCAAAAAAGGATGTTTGTCGGCAGAACTCGCTCCTAGTCCTGTTCGACCTGAAAGTCTTGTTACGGAACGTATTGTTAACACTGTTTGGGCAATCCTGCAAGAAGATCCACGAATGACGTGTGAAGACAGCGGCGTCAATTATTATTTCAAAAACGTCGGCATTCCGCATTCTACGCGACAAATTATTGCTACATCGTGTGTGTTCCAAATGGGTTCCTCACCACCTGACGAGAGAAGAATTGTTAGCCAGAGTTCAGGTGTGTCGTAAGTGGAAACAAATTATTGCAAAGAATTCAAACTTTCTAAACACAGTAATAACTTCCGACCGATGAGGACGTTTTTCTGACATACTAAGTGAAGGAATCTTTCTCCCTCCTGGGTTGCACATCATCAAAGAGCGCTACCGACTGAACTAGTAAGACACTGATCCCCAATTCATGTTTAAGGTAGAAACAAATAAAACTGGCGCAGCGCGATGGTTAAATGTGTTCGCCACGGATTCGGCTTAACCAGTATATATATATATATATACTTAAGAGCAAAACTGAAGACTAAGGAAAAAATTTTAGAATTTAAAACGAAGGGTGCTATATATATATATATATATTTTTGGAACTTATTATTTTTCTAAATAGATTTAAATAATTCTATTTTTTCTGTTAGAGGAATCATCACGAATTGCATTTTTCCATTATGATTTTTCCATTTTTCAAAGCAGCAAAATGATTTGGAACTCGAGGCTTTTTTAAACAGACAGTGACTGTCATTTGTGTTTAAGGAAAATGAAATGTATTCTACTTCATAATATTATTTCACAAAACTCCTAAAATATAAAATTTATTGTTGATAGTTACAATAGCTTTTGAATTAAGAGGTCCATAGGATGATACATATATAGATATCATACAATCACCCGTAAGTCACTTTTAGTACCCTGTTCCATATGGTAGACAGTAGTAGGTGTGACAAATGGGGAGGGGGGTCCGGCGCCACGATAACCTTAATATCATGTGATATGCTACCCACAATATCTGGTCTCAAGAACCTTAAAAACAGGATCTGCTAACAGATATTTGAAATTTAAGAGTTGATCAAATCTAACAGATGTTTAAAATTTAAGAATTGATCAAACCTCAAGTATTCCCACGAACATCCCTCATTACCAGATATTTTCTGTCATGTGGATACCGGAAAAGTAAGAACAGAAATTTTCCGTTAATGAACGAACGGAATTACGGATAAGTTACCTGAAAATCAGAATTTTCAGTTAACACCACCGAAAACCGGAAATTTCCATATTTCATATGATTGACAGAAATACTATGAAAATTCCCATTTTCATAGTATTTCTGTCAGTCACGTATGAAAACTCCGTGAAATTCAAGTTCTCCCGGCATTTCAGGGGAAAAGTTTAATCAGAAACATGCTTCTTTAATTCACGAAAAATCGGTGTTGGATTTTCGAATTTTTTTTTACAGTGTGCATATAAAACAGTGCTCGGCACTTACCTTGAGTCGATCTGTCTATAACAATTAAGTGTCAGCCTCCGAAATTGTTATGCTGACTTATCACGCTACTTATTACAAAAGACAGTACCAAATATCAAATGCAATGGGGAATGAATTAGTAAAAAATATCAAATGCAATTATATTTGGGGAATGAATATATCAAATGCCATGGGGAATGAATTAGTAAAAAATATCAAATGCAATGATATTTGGGGAATGAATTAGTACCAAATATCAAATGCAATGGGGAATGAATTAGTAAAAAATATCAAATGCAATGATGTTTGGGGAATGAATTAGTACCAAATATCAAATGCAATGGGGAATGAATTAGTAAAAATTATCAAATGCAATGTTGTTTGGGGAATGAATTAGTACAAAATATCAAATGCAATAGGGAATGAATTAGTAAAAACCAAGATATTGTACCTAGAGAGATTAGCTTTTGACTTTCTATAAACTGGGCTATCTGTCAGTATTGAAAACGCCAAAGTTGATGTTCTTCTTAATGGTAATAGCTGTACAAATAAGTTTTAAAGCGTTTTAGGACAAAACAACATGTAATTTGAGAGAAAACAAGAATGCCTTTACGAATCAAAATATGCGCCCCCATTATCTGTCACCTTCCGCCATCGGTTGAGCAACTGACTGATTCCAGCCATGAACTTCGTCGTGTGATGCGATGAAGTCGTCAACCCATTTTTGCACTTCGTCACATATCCGGAACCGTACAGCAGACAAACCATGTCGCATTGATCGGAACAAATGTTAGTCTGAAGGGGCTATGTCGGGACTATACGCCGGCTGCTCCAAAATTTCCCGGCCAAGCTTCAATAACGTTTCCTTGGCCGATTTCGCGGCATGCGGCCTAGCGTTGTCATGCAGTAATTTCACGGGATGCAATCCTTTGCCTGTGAATGGACGTTTCCGACAGATTTCCTGGTTCAATCGCAGCAATTGCTGCTTGTAGTGATCAGAAGTAACAGTTTGACCCTGTTCCAATAGTTCATAATAGAGCACACCCGTTCATATTCCACCAGATGCACAGCAGAACTTTCTTGGAGGGAATATTGCGTTTTGGTGTCGAAGTCGTTGCTTCACCGGGGTCTACCCAGTTTTTTTTTTTTTTTTTTTTTTTTGCGTTCGGGATTGTCCTACCATATCCACTTTTCATTACCCGTAACGATTTTCCACATGAAAGACTTTCTGTGTTGTTTTTCAACAGATTCAAACACTTCGTGACACGCTCATCCTTGTTCTTCTGACTCAGGTCGTGTGGCTCAAATTTTCCTTCCATCTAAATCTTTTCCATCGCGCGTAAACGATTGGAAACGGTTTGTTGAGTTACCCCGAATTGTTCAGCTAGTTCTTTTTGCGTTTGAGACGAATCTTCATCCAGCAATGCCTGCAGTTCCTCGTGTGCAACCTTCTGCGGGGCGCTGCTACGTTCTCGACCGCTAACATCGAAATTACCTGCTTTAAACCATCTAAACCAAACCTCACACGTACTTTTCGATACACTATTCTCCCCCAAAACAGAACAGATCGTTGCGTATGCTTTTGCGGCACCTTTTCCTTGATGAAATTCGTAACGAATGCAGTGTCGAATAAATGCAGTATCGCTTGCCATCTTTCACCTACCGATGTGCAAGTGCGTTTGACTGTTGAGCAAAGTTCTGTGTTACATTTTATACTCTGGGCCAGTTACGGTCACATGACAACAACACAGGAGAATGTCGGTTATGTGAATTAGCGGTATACGCCACACAAAAAACGCTAT
Source organism: Macrothele yani (assembly GCA_039090855.1). Lineage (NCBI taxonomy): Eukaryota > Metazoa > Arthropoda > Arachnida > Araneae > Macrothelidae > Macrothele > Macrothele yani. The sequence continues at coordinate 4,810,816 of CM077009.1, forward strand.
AAAACTTATTTGTATACCTAATAAACTTTTTTTGTATCTGCTACTGGCTTCTTAGTGGTTTCCTGTTATCGAATCTGTTGCCGATTACGTGATTTTAAAAGTCTCAGAAAAGAAACAAGTTTCACAGAATAGTTTACCACTTGATGTGAAACGTTTTTACAAATTTTATTGACTTCAGGGTATGTGAGCGAAGCTGTAAATTGTTTTATTTCAGATATTATGGCAGCATACATTCGCATAAACACCTAACTATCCAAACATTTCTTCGTAATAGTTTGGCATGAAAATTATAGTCCTAATAGTTTTTCTTTATAGAAGATGCGAAAGTATGAGTATCGATTATCGCCCTAAACAACCGCTTTGAATAGCAAAGTTAAGGTACTCTCGTTCGACCTGCTTTTATGACAGCGAATATATTGATACAATCTGATTTCAGTCCATTTCGCTAACTACGACTTCCTCGTTCCTTCTGGTTAAAGCTTGTTTTTTATATTTTTTATTTGGGGGTTTAACGACCACCGTGAGCAACTCAATAGGCTATAAGCACTCCCCAGTCCCTAATTTAGGGTCACTGATTCTAAGGAAGAGACAGACAGTGCCGTAAGACAAACATAACATCCATGCCTCACCGGGATTCGAACCCAGACCCATCTAGGATGAATAATCAGAAGCCAGCGCTTATACCACTGCGCCACCGGAGGAGTGTTTAAGCGTAGATAACTATTAATTTTTTTTAGAGATAATGAAATGATTCACTATTTCATTATCTCTAAAAAAATTAACGGTCATTATATTTAATTTACAATTAAAGTATTCTTGAGGTGCTGCGAAATACTGATAACTGTATTATGTAACATATTAGGACCAGAGGTTTTTATTGTTTTTTCTTTCTTGTTTTTCTTTTTGTTGTTAGCCTTACTTCCTCAGAATTTTGTTCAACCTTGAGAAAAACCATAACACTTCGTCGTTCATATGGCGTCAATCGATTGTTATTGAAAACTGAATTCGCAGCTTTATCACATGCTTCCAGTGCCAAGAGAAATTCGTTTCCAGATTCCAGAAAGTAGCAGATGGCATTCGGGGAACCCTGTGGTGCTTCTACGCAATTAAGTGAAAGAACGTCAAAAATTGTAAGCATCACCTGTTTCCTTTGTATAGTGAAATCACCTTACGCACAAGTGCATCCAGCAGAATCCCAACACTAGTGCGCAGTTTTCCTCTTGCGTAAGTCCCTGTATAAATATGAGCAGAAGTAGCCATCGGAATCAGAAGCACTCCTGTAGTTTTTCAAATAATATCTGCTGTGAAGGTCAACCGGAAGAACAAAATGTCGCGTGCTTTAATTTTCTGCGCAGTGTTTCTTTGCATCGCTTGCGTAAGTATTTCAGTGATTAGTCTTGGAATGCATAGGCAATAGCATATTTAATCTCACATTTGTTTTAACGTTGAAATTTGAATAAATGAAAGCGCTAGAACTTTCAAGTTGAGATATTTACGGGGCGTACTTCGGAAAGCGCGGCCCGGCACATAATTTTCAGTTTATGCTGCCCGGGCCGGCTCGACCCGTTTAAAATCCTTTGCACATTTTTCTAATTTTTGTAAAAAATGGTTTGACCACCAGGTGGCGTAAGTCTTAACTTCCGCTTCTGATGTATTTGCAGCAAAATATGAGCTTCTAAATCCTCTATTGAAAAAAACGTCGTTTGTAGACCGATACTACTCATGTCGACAAAACTTTTAAAAAAATTCTTCTTGAAATAATGCAGGGTTTCTACGCCAGGGGGAGTAGATGTATACCTTATTTTTGTCAATATCTATACTTCTAGGAGTCCGATTTGAAAAATTCCTTCTTTGTTAGATAGTGTTTCCAATGCAAAATGCTTTTCCTATAAATTCAAAATTTTCAAGTAAATCATAGACTTTCCGCTAGGGGCACAAAGGTAAACTGCGTTTTCTGCGTTATTTCTGCTCCTAAAACTCCAATTTGAAATATTCTTCCTGTATCGCATACAAGACCTGGTGGAAAATATTTTTCACATAATATTTAATGTTTGGTAAAGAATGGTTTGGCCACCACGGGACATAAGTGTTAATTTCTACTTCTAGTGTATTTGTAACAAAATTTGGGCTCCTGAAAACTCGATTCATTTTTTTTTTCTTGGACCGATACCACTCATTCGAGAATACTTTTTTTCTAAAATAATGCATGGTTTTTCCACCAGGGGACGTAAAGTCACATCCTATTTTTGTCGATATCTCTGTTTCTAAGAGTCCGATTTAAAAAATTCTTTCTGTGTTGGAGAACGTTTCCGGTGCAAAATGTTTCTCATATAAATTCATGGTTTTCTTAACGCACAAGTCTGCCACCAGAGGGCGTAAGTTCACGAATTCGTTTACAGCAATATCTGAGGGGATTAAAAACCCGATTGAAAAACTTCTTCTTATGCCAGATACTATTGTTTTCCATACCGGTTCTACTGACTTTGAATAGCTTTGATAAATTTAATTTGCGTCAGAACGGATTCAAAAGACGTGCTTATTACACCCGAAAATTCGGTGTCATCTTTCTTGTTTTTCCTTTTTTACGCTTTCCAACTGTAATTTCAAGAAGCGTATTTGCTCCAGCTTTGTCCGTCTGTCTGTCTGTCTGTCCCTCCGTCCGTCCGCACGATCACTCGCGTAAAAATGGTTCGATTTCGATGACATTTTAGTATGTGGTAAGTGACCACCTGGGGACGAACCCTATTGAAAATGGACGAAATGGGGTCAAAGCTCAGGACACAGGAGCGAGATTTATTCCAGAGCCATTATCCTCATAACTTAACTAAAAATGTTTCTCTTGCGACAGAACTTTAGCACGTTTTTCGGGAGATATACTGAACCGGTTCTGTTGAATATAATCGAAATGGGGTCTAAGGTCAGGACACAAGAGCGAGATTTATTCCACAGCCATTATCCTCATAACTTGACAACAAATGCTTCTATTGCGACAAAACTTTAGTATGATATTCCGGAGGTATACTGAACCAATTCTGCTTAATATAATTGAAATGGGGTCAAATGTCAGGGCACAGGAGCGAGATTTATTTCACAGCCATTATCCTCAAAACTTGAGTATGAACTTGAGTAATGATTTCTGGTATGTTGGAAAGCGTATCATATAGAATGCATTGTATGATTTTACTAACTTGTTTACGCTTTCCAACCGTAGGTTGAAGAAGCGTATATTTTCCAGCTTTCTTCGTCTGTCTGTCTGTCCGTCCGCACGATAACTCGCGTAAAAATGGTTCGATTTCGATAAAAATTTAGAATGTGGCAGGGGACAACTGGGAACGAACCCTATTGAAAATGGATGATATGGGGTCAAAGGTCAGGACATAGGAGCGGGATCCATTCCATTGCCCTTATGCGTCATAACTTACGTAAAAATGCTTCGATTGCGACAAAACTTTATCATATTGTTTCGGAGGTATACTGAACCAATTCTGTTTAATATAATTGAAATGGGTTCAAAGGTCAGGGTACAGGAGCGAGATTTATTCCACAGCCATTATCCTCATACTTCAGTAATAACTTGAGTACTGATTTCTGGATGTTGGAAAGCGTATCATAATCAACGCATTGCATGATTTCACTAACTTTTTTTTTTTGATAACCTCGAATTTAAATGCACGTAAAAGTAAGCCAAAATATCTTGCATTTCAAAACGAACTATGGCAATAAATTCAAACAAAACGCATTTGATAATAATTTCCATCTATTGGTCATGAAAAAATAAAACAAAATGCAAAATCTGTAAACTAATAAATTCAATATCCTTAGTAAGCTTCCGATAGCATTTGAAAGCATATTAAGCATACACAGTCGTATCAGAATAATATGAGCACCTACCTAATAATGGGAATAACCATCCTTGGCTCGGATGACAGTGGCGAGACTGCTTGGCATGGGCGCAAGGAGATCCTGGAAGGTTGCCCAAGGCACACGTGCCTATTCGGACTGCAGCAGAGCACGGAGGTCCCGGAGATGACGACGTACTTGTGGGTCAGCACGCCGAACCTGTCGATCCAAATAACGCCACAAGTGCTCTATGGGATTGTGATCGGGTAATTTCGCAGGCCAAGGGAGAATAGCGACATCACTATCGTGTTCCTGGAGCCACTTACGCACCCCCTTAGCGACGTGGCATGGTGCATTGTCCTGTTGGTAAACACCATCACCACCAGGGTAAACGTCCAGCATGAAGGGATGCATGTGGTCAGTGAGGATGGACAGGTAGCCATTGACGTTCAGAAACCCTTCCAGTGGTACCAGAAGTCCCACGTCATACCATAAAAACATCCCCCAGATATGAACCCAATTACCGTCGCCTATACTTGACCAACAAGTGTGTCCGGGTATTGATTCTCGTGTGTTTGACGTCATATCCGCCACCACCCATCACTTTTATGCAGTACAAAACTCGACTCGTCGGAGAAGGCAACCTTTTTCCATTCCCCCACTGTCCAATGACGGTAGTCCCATGTGAACTGCAGGCGTCGTTGCCGAAAGAGCTGGATTAACATGGGCGCCTTGACGCAGCGTCGACTCCGGAGACCCATGCGTAACAGGGTTCGATCTACTGTTATGGGGGACACGTACCTGGGTGCCCTGGCGCTCATTTGCGTGATCAATTGCTGCACTGTTCCTCGTCGATTGCCCTTTACCAGTCGACGGAGACTACGTTCTCCTCTGTGGTCGATGACCTTTGGAGCCCCACAGTTATGACATCGGGAGGTACTCGGTGTGCCAGCGGTCCATTCTTAGTACACCCTTAGCACAGCACCTCGCGAACAGCCCACGAAGTCTCCTGCTTCTGAGATGCTTCCACCCTTTGCGCGGTAGCCGATGATCATTCCTTTTTGAACGTCCGTCAAATCACTACCTCTGCCCATTGTGCTCACGTAATGCACTATGACTCATTTGTCCTGGGCTGTTGCTTATATCTCTGTGTAGTCGACCTTGTCACGTGCACTATGTGACTCGTCTGGGTGGGTACACTGTGATTCTGGGGGTGGTCATATTATCCTTATACGACTGTGTATACCTGAAAATTAAAAGCATATACATGAAAATCAATTGTTATGGCCACTCTTATTTTTGTGCGATACTGAAGAAAGCATCGACTGCGCAAAGACCTAAAAGTTTTCAAATACTCATTTGAAAACTATCTATGCCGAAACAGAGTAAGCCAAGCAACACAACACTCTTTAATCAAATGCTGATGTCTTATTAATTTCAAATGATGTCACTACAAATAAAAAACAAAATCGAGCGATTCGTTTTAAATGTAGTCATACCATGAAGGCAATACGGGATTACGCTATATAGTACAAATTTTGAAGATGACAATCCGATTTTTGGCGTAAATGTGACAAGGATGGTAAGTCTGATAATAACCGAAAACTTGAAAATTTTCATCGTCCTGGAGCGGGACTCGAACCCGCGTCTCCCAGAAAACGCCCGGGTATGCTAACCACTACACCACCCAGAACGACCAAGTTTCAAGTTTCCGATCAATTTGAATATAACCATCACAGGATTCGCTAGTCGCTAAACATGAATGCCGGTTGCTTCGACTAGCGAATCCTGTGATGGTTATATTCAAATTGATCGGAAACTTGAAACTTGGTCGTTCTGGGTGGTGTAGTGGTTAGCATAACCGGGCGTTTTCTGGGAGACGCGGATTCGACTTCCGCTCCAGGACGATGAAAATTTTCAAGTTTTCGGATATTATCAGACTTACTACCCTTGTCACATTTACGCGAAAAATCGGATTGTCATCTTCCAAATTTGTAGTCATACCATTTTGCGTGTTATAACCAGTAAATTGTGTCGTAAACAAGTAACTTCAGATGAATTAATCTTACTGTTAACACACCATTTTCAATAGATTTTTTAAGATGTGTTGTTTCATATGTGTGTGTGTCTATATGTGATGCATGTGGATCCAGATGGTTTTTATCCTTGATTTTATGCATTTGTAACTGGTTTCAAAGTAATATATAATAATGTGTTGTCCGAGTTTAAAATGGCTTATTTCGACTCAAATGCCGATTTCTTCACATTTTGGGTATTTTTGATACTCTTACCGCTTGCATTTATTCTTTCCGTTTTTGATGTGTTCCGTCTAATCACCCTCGTATGCCTCCTGTCTTGTGTATTTTGTTAGTATCTGACGATTCCTTGCTGTGATAAGAAAATCCATTATAACTGAAATGCCAAAAGTCATGTGATAGCAGTACGCAAAAATTTAACTGGCTCTGCCGTCCTATAAAGGCCTCGACACTTGCCACGATTTTTATCAGTTGCGAGGTGTAATCTCGTGAGTCTGGTTGAACAACCGCCAGTAGGATTATGGCAAGCCGTCGTGAATTATCGGAGTTTGAACAAGGCATGATAGTGAGAGCCAGACGGATGGGAAATTCAATTTCCGAAGTTGAACGAACGTTCAACATTCCTCGATCCGCGATGTCACGTGTGTACCGAGGAAGGCATTACTACCCACCGTGGACAGCGCAGTGGCCGACCGCGGTTGCTGAATGACCGTGACCAGGGGCGTCCGACCAGGATTGTCCATGCTAACAGACAAGAGGCACTGGCACAAATAACATCCACATTCAATGCAGGAGGTACCAGAGACATATCCATCAGGTCAGTGCAACGTAATTTAGGGTCCATGGGGTATGGGAGCAGAAGGCCCACCAAAGTCCCCTTGTTAACACCACGACGTCGGACACAGCGCCTCACCTGTGCTCGAGAACACAGTAATTGGACCCTGGAACACTGGCAATATGTGGCGTTGTCTGATGAGTCACGCTATGTGTTGTTACGAGCTGATGGTAGCGTTTAAGTGTGGTGCAGACCCCATGAGACCATCGACCCAAGCTGTCAACAAGTCCCTGTGCAAGCTGCTGGTGGTTCCATACATGTGTGGGGTGTCTTTACGTAGCATGGTTTGGGTCCTCTGGTCCTCGTAAACACGTCATTTATTAACCGGTTATCGCTTTGTTGCTCTGTTGGGGAACCATTAGTAGTCTTTCAAGGACTTCATGTACCCCAATACTGACGGGACTTTCCAGGCTGACAGTGCACCATGTCATCGAGCCAAAGTTGTCCAAAATTGGTTCGAGGGACATTCTAGACAGTTCCGATGGATGGTGTGGGCACCACGTTTGCTCAACGTGAACCCAATAGAGCACTTATGGGACGTGGTGGAAAGGTCCATTCGCATCGAAGATCCCTCGCTTACAAATACCAGGGAACTGTGGGCGGCTGTTTAGACGGCATGGCTCAACATCTCTCCAGAAGTCTTTCGGCCACTTGTGGAATCGATGCCACGTCGAGTTGCTGCACTTCGGCTGTCTAGAGGAGGACCTACATGATGCTAGGTGCGTATCCCATGACTTTTGGCACTTCGATGCAATAACCGGTATTGAAAGTCTGTATCTTAGTCAGCCATTTGGTGATAAATTAAAATCAGCGCGTCATTAGTCATAATTGACTGAATCATTAGACTGCACTCAGAACATTGGTCCATAGGTTACTATGAGAGAGTATTTTAACTTTACAAATCCCATATGTGCTTCTCTAAAGGGTTTTTATCCTTGATTTTATGCATTTTCAGCTTCAAAATGAAAATTACAGATTCCATTGACAAGAGTAAACAAAAGTTTTATTAAACCTATTCCTTTAAAAAAATAATAATAACATGTTCTGCTTTGCATATGGATTGCAGGGTTAGGATTTTTTCAGATGCACTGCGCAATGTTCACCCAATAGAATGGTATCATTTGTATTCTGTCGATATTGATTGTTTTCTCTCTTGCAGGCTACTGTACATTGTCAAATCGATGGAATGTTGGTAATGCCAGGAGAAAATCAGGTATGCCAAGACAACTCTGGCGGCAGAACTTTTACAGCAAAAAAGGTAAAACACATTTTGTGCTTATGTTTGCACTTTTTTCTTTTTATTTTGACTTCTCTTCCTTTCGGTAAGCTCCACGCGTTTTATAATTTCGAATGCGTACTTACTGTATTTTTAAATTCAGTCTCATTTATTTTGTCCCGCACTGTATAATGAGTAATGACTGTTCAGCATGTAAGAAAATATAGGATATTTCAAAACGGAATCGAATGCTTTTGATGGATAATGCCATGGGCGCCGACAGCTTCATTTTCAAGAGGGGACAAACGGAAATTTTAGCAACAAAAAATATATACAATGTACAAATTTCCTCTATGACTTATTGTTATCTAACCATTTTTGCCAGGCTTTTAACACGTAAATCATGGTTCGTACGCGTCCTGGAAATGTCCTAAAATTCTGTTACATGTCCTGGAATTTTATCCATTCTTGCCTTTTTGTCCCTGCGCAATATTTTGTAGTTGAGGATTTTTCTACTGACATAACTTATGTCTGAACATTTTTTCTCGTAACCTCTCGCAAAAGGCAGGGGGGGGGCTGTTGGTTTTCTTGTCTGTTAGGAGGACTGAAGCTGCGTTATTAGCACGTCTTTTATAAAAAAAAGATGGTGCTTATGGCATCATTTTGTCCTTCCGATTCGGGCTGGGGACACCATATCTTTGCAACTATTAGTTTGATTTTTAAAATTCTTTTGTATTGGAAAGCTTAAAATGTGAGAATGATGATCCTTGCATTCGGTTTTTTTTTCGATTCACAACTTTACCTCTAGAGGGCGCAAATGTTTAATCCATTTTTCTCAATATCTGCACTTTTAAATGTCCAAATTAAAAAAAATATTTTAATACCGGATACCATTTACCTTATGGAACACTTTAGGTTTGTATTTGAAGAGGTTTGTAGTTCACAGTTCTGCCGCTAGGTGGTGCTTGTGTACTTCCGTTTGCAGCTGTTTCTCTGCTTCTAAAAATCCTATTGAGATTTTTTTTATTTTTTACTGTATGCCATTTGCTACAATAAAGATGAGGAGCGAATAAGATTTTTGGTACAATAAGAAGATCCTCTTTACATAATGCACAACTTTCCCCCTAGAGGTTGTAAAGGTTCAAACGTTTTTCTTGCTATCTTTGCTTCCTGGAGACGTATTTGAAAATTATTTTTCCTTAGCATAGCTCTTGCCATAAAGAATACTTTTTGCTTATTTTCAGCTTTTCCAAAATGCAAATTTCTTGTGCTAAAAGGCATAGAGTTATATCATGCTTCCTTCTGTATCTCTTCTTTTAACTGTTCGATTTGAAAATCATTTTGTCTCTGATAGCTTCATTCTGCTACGAGAAACTTTTTGTGCACAATTTGTAAATTTTTGTAACATACCTTTTAGTCATTGGTGGAAGTAAGTAGCTGGTGTTTTATAAGTAGCTGATTTTTTTTAGTTTTTGTGGGCTTCTTTGACCTTTACTGAAATTTGCTAATGAATGCTTTATGTAAAAAATTGCAATTCAATCAGATTACTTTCCAGCATCAGAAACTTATATCTAGTTGTTTCATAGTATCTTCTGAGCTAAGTGATCTCTTTCCATCATCTATGATTAGTTTTCTAATCATTCCCAGTTAAACTGTCTTGATCACTAATGAATGCAGTTGTACACAGATTTAAGGTTTTCACATTATTCTGTTTCGTTTCACGCTGGAAATTTTTGTGCATACTTTGTTTGCTGGTGAGTACAAATTTAAAACATAGCTACAACACCAATATTAGAAACTGGAGCATCAATATTATGTTGAAGATTTCTTTTCCAAATAAAATGCAACACAAACCCTTGCTCCGACGAATATTTGTTTAAGAAATAACAATCCCTTTGTTCCTTTGAAAAAGTTCCAAATATTTCACCTTTCCTTATCCTTAAATTTCCAATGTAAGCATTATTTCAAAATAATTAAATATAAATACTATTTTATAATAGGATTTATATTTAATTATTTTGAAATAATGCTTACATTGATTAGTATGTGTGGTATATGAAAGAACATTTCAAGAGTAATGCCACATACCTATGCATTTTTTAGTGTTTTTATTCTATAATTTGCTTCAATAATTGAACTAAAGCCAAAGTAGAAAAATTAATTTTTCTCAAAATCAGTATATTATACTCTATATAAAAGTTTTGTAGAAATTAAACCTAGTGACAGCTTTGGTATTTCAGTATTTATCTGTGATTCTAAGTTTCTTACTAGCTGCAGAGGACATCATCTTTAGCATTCTGTATTAAGTTTGCTCAAGCATGTAAGGAGTTGTTTGTTGTAGGTTACAGGTTGAACAGAACAATGGTTTCACTATATTTTAAGTAGGAGCGTTTGGATCGTATGTCCTGGAAAAATATTCAGAGTCCTAGAAATGTCCTGAAATTCTGTGACTGAAAAAATGTATGAACCATTGTAAATTTAATTGGAAACCATAAGACCAGAAAACTACATATAAGCGATGTATAAATAAAATTTGACAGCTTTTTCATGTAATAAGGAAATTTCTTTGTTATTTTGATTTCTGTGATTTTAGCCACTGAAATCCCAGCACCCAATTGGTCACCAAGAAGAAAAGAAAGCCCACAATGTAAAGTTCTGGGGGAAAATTTCGGGGGATTTTTTTGGTGCAGTGAATGGCTGCTGTAGAGGATGATACGAGGGTTGTTCCGAAAGTAATGCAAAAGTGGGCATAACTTTTTTTATTAACCGACAGAGGTCGTTCAAATTGCACATGGTGGCAGAGAAACTCTTTCTCCATACAAAGGTACTACTCAACATAGTCTCAATCACAAGCGATGCATTTGCGCCAACGTTGAACCCAACCCTCGAATCCTCTTTGAAAAATTCAGGTGTTTACTGTTGTATCCACTTCTGCACAGTCACTTTCACCTCGTCTGTGTCATCAAATTGTTGTCTCGGAGACTGTCCTTAAGTGGACCGAACAGGTGGAAGTCGAAAGGCGCCAGATCGGGGCTGTACGGTGCACGGAGGACCACCGACTAGTCTAATTTGCTGATCACCAGATTTGTTGCCAAAGATGTGTGTGGTCTGGCATTGTCATGGTGAATGTGGATCCTTTCCAGATTCTTGTTTGGTCTCTTCCTCCTCATGGCTTCTCTAAACTTCTTGAGTGTCTCAATGTACCGTTCGCTGGTCACGGTACGGCCACGTTCCAGAAAATCAAGAAGAATGATACCCCTGTCATCCCAAAAGACAGTCACCATGACTTTCTATGCTGATCTCTGGCTCTTGAACTACTTAGGCCTTGATGAAGATGTGTGACGTCATTCCATGGATTGATTCTTCTTTTCCGGATGGTAAAGATATGCCCATGTTTCATCCCCTGTCACCATATCGAAAAAAGTGTCTTCATTGGCTTCCAACGCTTCCAGCAGATCAGAGCAGACTTCCACCCTTTTCTCCTTCAAATCGGGTGTCAACTGCCGAGCTGCCCACTTTGCACATACTTTCCGATACCCTAAGTCTTCCACCATCTTCTGTATGGCATTGTGACCACAGTCCAGTTGTACAACAAGCTCACGGATTGTGACTCGTCTCTCCGCGTGAATCAATTCATTCGCTCGCTAACGATTCGTGTCAGTGGTTGCAGATGATGGTCTCCCACTGCGTGGCTTGTCGTCAATGCTGGGTTGCCCTTCTTTAAATTTTTTCATCCATCTGTGCACATTGCTTTTGTCAATGGTATCATCTCCGTTAACATTCTGTGGCCTTCTGTGGATGTCGGACAGGAGCCCTTCCTTGTCAAGAATTCAATAACGGCACGTTGCTTCTGCTTAGAATCCATTATTTACCCGCAATGAAGAAGAAGGGAATAACTATAGAGGAAGAGTTTTTCTACCAACATGTACCATTTGAACGACCTCTGCCAGTTAATATAAAATTTATGCCCACTTTTGCATTACTTTCGGTACAAGCCTCATATATTTTTAATTTCTTCACCTTTCACACTTTTCTACACTTTAGGTACGTATGCTGTGCTCCAACATGCAATGGGAAATTTAATTACTTTCTACTGTAAATTTCCGCTTTTCTCGATTGAAAATGCCCAACAAATTTCTCCTATTATTTACATATCTCCTATTTCTGCTATTTTTGCTGCGCACACATGCATTCAGCAGTTTATCAGAAAAATTAGCAGCTAAAATTAGCTTTATCACGAAAATTTCTGTATTACTCTCCAAGGAAAGCATGGTCAGATATCCAGGGAAAGACAAGTTCCCTGCTTACCCCTACCACCCCACCCCCATCTATACACCGATAAGCCATCACATTATGATCACCCCCATCCAAGAGAAATGAGTACGCCTGGAGACCGAACGGTGGCACAGGTGTAGTTCACAGATATATACAACCCGAGGACCGGCTTTAGGTTAGTAACGTGTTTGGAGTCAGAATGGGAAAAGCTGTCAATTTATCGGAATTTGATAAAAGACAAATTTTGATGGCACGTCGTCTCGGAAGTACGATCCCAGAAACGGCGCGACTTGTGGGTTGTTCACGTACCGCTGTAGTGAGTACGTATCAAAAGTGGTGCACATATGGCCAAAGGACGAACCGTTGTCCAGCCGTGTGTCGTCCGCAGCTCATTGATGCCAGAGGGGAGCAGAGAATGTTCAGTTCTTACATAAAGAGCAGAGATGTGGACCTTAACTCAGAAAGACATACAAAGACTGCAGACAACTGAAAGAAGCATGGAGAAGTGCATGCTTGGTAAAGCCAGGACAAATAAGAAGAGGAACTCGTGGATCAGGAAAACGATTAGAGTGGAAGACATCGCGATCACAGTAAAATTCCTGAAATGGCAATGGGCTGGATATATTGCCAGAAGGACGGACCACCGATGGCCATCATAGCCCGTCAGAAGGAAGGAACGCTCATGAAATCAACATTCACATTTTGGAAACTTTCAACTCATCACAAGTTTGTGAAAATTGGTGCTGCTGTGAAACATATTCTGCTTTCTTAATGAGACGAAACCACTTCCTGCATTCATTCTTCCCCTCTTTGTTTTCAACAAACACGTATTTGTTGGCCTCGACGCCTTTTTTCAATTTTCATAATATTAAATGCATCCATATTAATACGTAAGGCATTTATTCCTGCACGGCATGCAATGGAACGGGATGTTAGCACATCAAACGAAAGCCTCTAAATGCTAAATGCAAAAGATGCAATGTGAAAAGTAGCTCTCAGTCTTACAATGTGACCTGCGGGGTGTGAGAAAGTGAATCACCAGACAAGCAGACGACAGACGTTTGCCTGTCTCTTCTTCCGGACAATCGCACTGAAAAGAAACGCAAAGGAAGTATCGTTTTATCGTTTTACGATATGCTATCGTAGGTCGGTGAAAATCTTCTTTGCTTTAAGAAAGAGACGGCAATATTTTTGCATGACAAATCATTTTTCACCCCGCTAGCAGCAGCATCGAGTACAAATTTCCACAGTACGGATTTTTCCTTGAAATAAGATTTTTCTTTTCAAAAATAAAACGGAAATGAAACCGTGTCAAAATCGGGTCCGGAACATCTTCGCGCGACCCGTTTGACCCGCAAGAAATTATCGACCCGTTTACTTGCTGACCCGTGAACGGGTTCCATCTCTGGTTTTGAAGCGGATGGTGTCACAAAATCGCCCTTCCTCGATTGCCATACTCACTACCGAGTTCCAAATGCTTCCGGAAGCACCGCAACACTATACCGGCTTGTTCAGAGTTGAAGGCAATGGGTTTCATGGCCGAGGAGATGCACACAAGCTTAACATCTACAAGATCAACGCCAAGCATCAGTTCGAGTTCCACTGGAGTGATGCAAAGCTCAGCCCAGCGGACTCTGAAGCAGTGGAAACGCTTCCGCTGGAGTGGTCTAAAGCTTTACCCAGTAGACTCTGAAGCAGTGGAAGCGCTTTCTCTGGAGTATAAAGCTCAGCCCAGTGAACTCTGATGCAGCGAAAACGCTTTCGCTGGAGTGGTGTAAAGCTCAGCCCAGTGGACTCTGATGCAGCGAAAACGCTTTCGCTGGAGTGTTGTAAAGCTCAGCCCAGTAGACTCTGAAGAAGTGGAAACGCTTTAGCTTTAGTGGTCTAAAGATTTGCCCAGTGGACTCTGAATCCGGGCAGAAATGTTTTGATGAGATGGGTGGGGAAGAAACTCACTGGCACTGTGCGCTGATCTCAACCCCATGGAACTCCTTTGGGATGAAGTGAAGCGCTGACTTTTAGTCAGGCCAAACCGACAGACATCTGTCACGTACGTACTCTTATGGCAGAATGGAAGACAATTCCCGGAGCAACGTACCAATTCCAGTAGAAAAATATACCCTTTCCAGTAGAAAAATTCACATTCGCCTCTGTACACTGGTAAAAACTGGTAAAGAAATTTTCAGTAGAATTCCATGTTTATTTCGTGTATCTTCTCGTAAAAATGTTTACCCTACTTGCGCAGACTCAATTCAATTCATTTATTTTGCCGAGCTAAGAACTAGAGTTACATAAATGTCTATTAAAACACGGCACAGCAAGGAAGTAGGGGGAAAGGCCAGCCACGCCTGACAAAGTCCCATGCTCCCTAGGCTAGTTTTACATTGAGATCGGTAGTTGTAGTTACAAACAGAAGTTTCGTAGTAACAATCAAAATAAGAAAAAAGGTAATGATATATGAAAAGATAATGAACATTAACATTACAGATAATACCATTGAAAAAACAATTTACATCACGATATACAAGTCATAGTATTAGTCATAGTTTCCATCCACTGTAACCATTAATCAATACATTTGAAACACTGATTAACAACATATTAATCAGTACATTTGAAAGACTGATTAACAACATATTAATCAATACATTTGAAAGACTGATTAACAACATATTAATCAATACATTTGAAAGTCTGATTAACAACATATAAATCAATACATTTGAAAGACTGATTATCAACATATATACAGTATTAATCAATACATTTACTGATTATCAACATATAAATCAATACATTTGAAAGACTGATTATCAACATATATACAGTATTAATAAATACATTTGAAAGACTGATTATCAACATATATACAGTATTAATAAATACATTTGAAAGACATTAACAACATATTAATCAATACATTTGAAAGACTGATTAACAACATATTAATCAATACATTTGAACGTCCGTCAAATCACTACCTCTGCTCATCGTGCTCCTGGGGGGGGGGTCAGCGTCATTTTCTTGTAGGACTTCCGTCCACAGGTAGTAGAGTTTATGTCCCAGCCACCTACAGCGAGACCGCCTTTTGGGCAGGACACAGAAACGGAAGGAATGAGAGCAAGTCTAGCGACTTTGACAGAACAGTTTGTAGTGAGATTAGAGTACAGTAGATGGCGCCACCGTACAAGTACGATATTGCACATAGAGGGGTGAGAGAATTTCAGGTGGGGTATAGGAAAGGATACCCATTTAACCAGTGGGTCCAGCCTGGGGGCCGTCACTTAACGTGCTCGTTCGATGCACGGCGGATATTCAGCGATTGTTAGTAAATCACACCATCTCTGAAAGATCAGCCCAGGCTTGAACCTGGGGACCCAGCGTCGATAGTCTGAAACCCTAACCACTAAGCCATCCGCGGCTCGTGCTCATGTGTCCTGGCAGGCCGCTTATATCTCCGTGTATTTGACCTTGTCACGTGCACTCTGTGACGCGCCTGGGACGGTGCGATGTGATTCCGGGGGTGCTCATATTATTCTGATGTGACCGTGTATGTACATTATTAAGTACATTTAAAAAATAAGATTCTTTAATTGCTCAATTACAGAAGAAAACATTAAAAATCATGCCTTTGGCGTTCTTAGTTTTATGTGGCATTTCGAGTTATGACATTCAGTCCGATAACAAGAGAAATTATTTTCAGTTGGCTAATATAATCGTTAAGAGACAATTTCTCCAGGCACTATCGAATATTTATAAACGATAGAGAATGCAGTAATAAAGGAAGAACATGAGGAAATCGGGACGGTACGGAGCTTGGTAAGGAGCACATTAAAAAAGCCTTTGACAATAATTTTGATGCAGATCGTTGAGTTGAAATACCCTCACGGACAATGAAATTTGCGCACCTGGAAGAAAACATGCTACAACTCCGAAACTTTTCAAAATAGCTAGAGTGCTTGCTGGTATGCAAATGATCCCCGTTTGGTGCGAGTGCGCATGACCGCACACACTGTGGTGGCGCTGCAATCACGAACCGGCAGCCTCATAAACCGGCGTGTAGTCGATGCCCCATGACTGCGAAAAGCACCGGCCGACGCAAGCAAGAATACAGAGTGACAAGAATGCCCTGTAGTCGCCAGAGACGTCGATTTACGGACCTTGAGAGATACCTGATCATCGAGCTGAAAACGGCACGGTGGTCGGCGCGCCATATAGCCCGCCACGTGGATCATTCTGACCACACCGTCCGAATGTGTTGGGAGCAGTGGACACGTGACGACACTGCCACACGGCGGAGCGGCTCTGGACCGGATCAGGAGGACCACCAGTAGAGATAATGGACGGATCGTGCGCCAGGTGCGAACAGATCCCACGGGAACCCGGTCCACTATACAGGCAGATGTAGCGGCTGCTGTGCTGCCACGAACCATTTCCCGACGTCTCGCGGAAGCGAATCTGCGATCCCAGCGTCCCTTACGTGTGCTGCCATTAACACCGGAACATCGCCGGCTCCGTGTGCAGTGGTGCCAGGCCAGAGCGACGTGGAACGCCACAGACTGGCAACGTGTGGTGTTTAGCGATGAGTGCCGCTTCGTTTTGGGGACAGATGATCATCACGTCCGGATGTGAAAGTCCCCGGGTCCACGGCACAATCCCAACCTCGCTATCGAGCGCCACACCTCCCCCACTACAGACATTATGGTCTGGTGAGCCATTGGTTACGATAGCCGATCAGATCTAGTAGTGGTACGTTGATCATTGACGGGCTAGCGGTATGTGGATAAGATCCTATGGCCCCATGTGCTTCCATTCCTGGCCGGGATTCCAGGTGTGCTATACCAGCAGGATTCTGTTCGCCCGCACATGGCTCGCGTTGCTGAGGACTGCCTAAGTCATGTCCGGACACTTCCATGGCCTGCCCGCTCCCCGTACATGTGCCCTATCGAGTATGTGGGGGACCAGTTGAAAAGCCGGTTGCCGCCGTGCCGAACTATCCGGGATTTGGAGCACACCGTCCAACACATGTGGGCCAGTCTACCGCAGGACAACATCAGTTGCCTGTTCTCCATGCCGGACCGTATTGCAGCATGCATCGCTGCACGAGGCGATGCGACGTGCTATTGA
Source organism: Macrothele yani (assembly GCA_039090855.1). Lineage (NCBI taxonomy): Eukaryota > Metazoa > Arthropoda > Arachnida > Araneae > Macrothelidae > Macrothele > Macrothele yani. The sequence goes on from CM077009.1 coordinate 4,828,145, forward strand.
AGAGGACCTGACTGCATACCACAGATCCCTCTGTAATTGTCCTGCAGTTCTGTTTTTGCATTCATGTTTATCATTCATCTGTGTCATTACGTCCATAAAATTTCAGTTCAATCCAATGATTCCTTCTTGGTGCGCAAATTTCATTGTCCGCGAGTGTACGACGATACAATGCATGTATTCTAAACCTCCAACATTGTTTAACATTGGGGGATGAGAAGCCTTCGATTGGTCACTCTATTCAAAACACGAACCTTATACTGAGTGATCACTGAATCATGACTAACTACCTAATACTTTGTAGGTCCTCATTTCTCCCTCAGTACAGCAGCTATCTGACATGGCATCGATTCAATAAGATGCCAGAAGCAGTTGGGAGGAATTATATACCAAGCAGTGTGTAATGAGGCCTTCAATGCAGATATGGAGATGATTGGTGTATCTAAACGTCTGATATGCCGTTCCATAGTGCTCCACAGGTGCTCTATTAGATTTATATCGGGGCAGTTCGGAGGCCAATCGATATGCTGGAAGTCTGAACTGTGTTCCTCAAGCCATTCCAGCACAGCATAAGACCTGTAGCTTGACGCATTGCCGTCTTGGAAGACACCGTTGCCATTCGGTAAAAAGTACAACATCGCTGGTTGTACAGAGTCAGCAAGTAATTCACGATAGTCATACGTTGTTTAACATGCGCCAGAGGTCCGAGTTTCTGCCATGTAAACATGACCCACACCATACAACCGGCTCTACCGGCTTGCAATGTGGCGACCATGCAAGATGGATCGAGTGTCTCATGTTGTTTGCGCCAAATACGAACACGCCCATCCACGGAGTGGAATAAAAAACGTGACTCGTCAGGCCAACACACTTTGTTTTCAGTCATCTGACGTACAACTTGCATGATCTATACACCATGCGAGTCTTTTAATAAAATAAGATACCAGGAATACAACTGACAAATTTGTGGATATTTTAGAATTCTGAGCATCATATTAGGGCAGCAAAGTTGCTAAACAAAAATGCCATGTTTCATCTGTGAATGGGACAGCAAAGCTTATAAGAAACATTGGATCACAAAAAAAATGGCCTAAAAGAAAAAACTTGATTCCAGGATCAAAGAATGTTCTCCACCCGAAAATAGTGGATCTGGAAAATGTTATTTTACCACCCTTGCATATTGAATTAGGATTGCTAAAACAATTTGTCAAGGCTCTGGACAAAAATGGTGAATGTTTTCAATATTTGATTGTTTTATTTTGTGAATGTTTTCAATATTTATGTTTTTCCACATTTATCAGAAGCAAAAATCAAAGAAGGAGTGTTTGTTGGCCCAGATATATAAATCGGTTAACTAAAGATAAAACTTTTGAGGGAAAAATTACTACAACTGAAAAAAAGCATGGATTATTTCAGAAATGTCATTCAAAATTTTCTGGGCAATTACAAGGATCCTAATTACATAGCCATCGTAGCAACTATGCTAGAAAAATTTAAGAACCTGGGTTGCAATATGAGCTTTAAAATTCATTATCTGAATTCTCACCTTGACTATTTTCCCAAAAACTAGAAAGATTTAAGAACCTGGGTTGCAACATGAGCTTGAAAATTCATTTTCTGCGTTCTCATCTTGACTATTTTCCCAAAAACAAGAAAGATTTAAGAACCTGGGTTGCAACATGAGCTTGAAAATTCATTTTCTGCATTCTCATCTTGACTATTTTCCCCAAAAACTAGAAAGATTTAAGAACCTGGGTTGCAACATGAGCTTGAAAATTCATTTTCTGCATTCTCATCTTGACTATTTTCCCCAAAACTAGAAAGATTTAAGAACCTGGGTTGCAACATAAGCTTGAAAATTCATTTTCTGCATTCTCATCTTGACTATTTTCCCCAAAACTAGAAAAATTTAAGAACCTGGGTTGCAACATGTGCTTGAAAATTCATTTTCTGCATTCTCATCTTGACTATTTTCCCCAAAACTAGAAAGATTTAAGAACCTGGGTTGCAACATGAGCTTGAAAATTCATTTTCAGCATTCTCATCTTGACTATTTTCCCCAAAACTAGAAAGATTTAAGAACCTGGGTTGCAACATAAGCTTGAAAATTCATTTTCTGCATTCTCACCTTGACTATTTTCCCAAAAACGAGAAAGATTTAAGAACCTGGGTTGCAACATGAGCTTGAAAATTCATTTTCAGCATTCTCATCTTGACTATTTTCCCGTAAATCTTGGTGCTGTGAGTGAAGAGCAAAGTGAGAGATTTCACTAAGATACAAAATGTATGGAAAAACGATATCAAGGACGATGGAATGTAAATATGATGGCGCATTACTGCTACGGTTTAAAGAAATATTCTGCTTCTGAAATTTCACCGTGTAAGAAACGCCTTCTAAACGTTCGTTTGACGGAAAAGGAAAATGATTTTGTAGGAACACATTAGTTCTGATTAATTTTTGTTTTTAAATTTTTTTTTCATTAACTATTGTTTATCTTCACACAAGTGATTTTTATTTAGGTTGTTTTAATATCAATGGGTCGTGGATTGAATATTCTCTTAAGAAAATGAAACAAATTCTATATATAGATCAGTCATTAATATGCTTCCCTGCATTCTTTTATTCGGTACTTTGCATCGTTTGAAGCTAATCTGGTTCGGATGGAGTTTTTTGGTGACTGTTGGTCTTTATATTATTAATTTTTATTTCTCTAGTGCAAAATTTTGCTTTGTTTTGCCCTATTGTTATTTGATCTTTCTCTTATGCAGCCTCTGGCGCTAACGAATTTCAAATCTGTTCACTGTTTTTTTTTTTTTATTTTATTTCACTTTATCGCTTTTGCTATATCATCATCATCATCATCATCATTTTCATCATTTCCAACCATTATCAATCCACTGCTGGACGAAGGTCTTCCCATTTTCCTCCACAACGGTCTGTCTTGTGCCATTCTCTTCCATGTCACTCCCGCATACTTTCGAATTTCATCCACCCGTCTCCCATGTGGTCTTCTTCTGGGTCTTTTCCTGTCCCTTGGAATCCAATCTAAAATTTCGGCTGTATATCGATGGTCTGTCCTTCTGGCAGTATGTCCAGCCCATTGCCATTTCAGGGATTTAACTCTGATCATGATGTCTTCCACTCTTGTCATTTTTCGGATCCACGAGTTCCTCTTCTTATCTCTCCTGATTGCACCAAGCATGCACCTCTCCATGCTGCTTTGAGTTGTCTGCAGCCTTTGTATGTCTCTTTTAGTTAAGGTCCACGTCTCTGCACCATACGTAAGCACTGGAAGGATGCATTGATCAAACACTTTTCTTTTAAGACATAATGGCAGATTGCTCTTGAAAATTATGCTGTTTCTTCCAAAAGCTCTCCAGGCAAGTTTTGTACGCCGATTAATTTCTTCACCAATGTGACCCTCACTTGATATCTGCTGTCCAAGATAAACGTACGTGTCTGTTATCTCCAGCTTTTCTCCATCAATCGTTAAATCTTCATTTCTTGTAAAAAGCATTGAACATCACTTTTGTCTTCTGAAAGTTCATTTTTAATCCCACTTCTTTACTCTTGTCAGCAAGTTCCTGGATCATACCCTGCAGCTCTGATGGGGTAGTTGCAAAAATGACTACGTCATCAGCAAAACGAAGGTGGCTTAGATAATCTCCATTAATCTTTATCCCTTTGTTTTCCCAGTTCAGTGATTGAAAGACATTTTCCAATGTGGCATTAAAGAGCTTCGGAGATATGGTGTCACCTTGTCTCACTCCCTTTCCAATTTTTACGTGTGTTGTATTTTCAAACAGCCGAAATCTTTGGACTTGCATTTTCATAGATGTTATTAATAATATTAATGTATGCATCTTCAATACCACAGGATTTCAGAGCCATTGTAACTGCTGATGGTTTCACCGAATCAAAGGCTTTTTCATAATCGATAAAAGCCATGCACAATGGAAGTTCATATTCCCTCGCTCTTTCAATTAGTTCTCTCAGTACGTGGATATGATCTACTGTACTGTAGCCACTCCTGAATCCAGCTTGTTCTCTCGGTTGAGCCATGTCCAATGTTACCTTCAAGCGGTGTGAAAGAACTTTAGTGAAGATTTCATAAACCATTGATAGGAGACTGATAGGTCTGTAGTTCCCGAAATCCCCAATGTCACCTTTTTTATGTAGCAGGATCATTGTAGCGTTGCTCCAATCCTCAGGAATCTTCTCTTCATTAAGGCATCGAGTGAAAATTTGGGCCAGTACTGTTTCGATTTCTCCACTCGCTTCTTGTATGATGTCTACAGTAATTCCATCTTCTCCTGGAGCTTTTCCCCGCTTCATGTTCTTGATTGCATGTACAACTTCTGCTGGGAGGACTGGAAGAACTCTGGTACTGGTACCTTTCATGATGTCTGGAGTACATGTATCATCCCTTTCATATAATTTGGAGTAGAAATCTTTCACTCTTGTCAACATTTCGCCTCTATTTCTTGTTACAGAACCATCTTCTTTTCTCAGTGCCATAATCTGTTTTCTTCCCTTACTGAGATGTCCCTTTGCTATCTTTAGGCTTTGGTTGTTTTCAATTGCTTTCCATACTAGTTCACAGTTGAATTTCCTTACGTCTTCAGTGATACCTTTTCGTACTGTCTTGCATAGCTCTATATATTCCACTTTGGAAGTCACATCTTCTTTAGTTGTCCTCATCTCTCTTCTTTTTTGCATCAACATTTTGGTTTTTCCTGATAATTTGTTCACATGCAACTTGTTCTTAGACCCAGCTAATTTTGTTGCTGTTTCCATAAAAGCTTTGGTTACTTTTCTGTTATCTTGAGAAATATCCACTTGTTCCAATGTTAGGCCTTCTAAAGCAGAGAATCTGTTCTTCAGTTCCAACTTGAAAGTGTTGTGGTGTTTTTTAAGGTTGGTTATGTCAATACATGTTTTTTGTCTTATGAGCTTGCCACGTTCGAGTTTAGCGTTGAGGTGCATCTTACATCTCACCAATCTATGGTCACTACCTGTGTTGAACTTGTTCAGCACACTGCAGTCATCTATGACGAATGTTTTGTTACACATAATAAAATCAATTTCACTTGTCGTCCCATTTGGATGTCTCCATGTCCATTTCCTGTGTGGCTTTTTCTTGAAAAAGGAGTTCAAGATGAAAAACCCTTCTGCCTCTGCAAACTCAACGAGAGTATTTCCACGCTGGTTTCTGTTGCCGTGACCGAATTTACCTACTGAAGTTTCATTCTGTTGCCGTTGCCCTATTTTTGCATTGAAATCTCCCATAATTATCTTCAAGTGCTGCTTACCTTTATTATTTAGATCACGAATTTCCTCATAAAATTCTTCAATTTCTTCTTCAGCATGACTTGTGGTGGGTGCATAAGTTTGAATAATCTGAGCCTGGTATCTTCTCGAGAATTGGATAACGAGTCGTGCAGCTCTGTCAGAGGAACTTTCAACTTCTACAACTTTACCCTTCAGTTTCTTGTTTATTATAAATCCAACACCACTAGTTCTGCCATTATCAGTCCCACGATAGTAGAAGAGATGTCCACTTTTCAGTTCAATGAGATCTTCTCCTTTTCTCCTTACCTCACTTAGCCCGACGATGTCCCACTTGATCCTTTGTAGTTTCTCTTCCAATTCAAGAAGCCTTAAATCAGAAGATAGGGAGCGTCCATTATACGTAGCCAAGGTCAGCATCAGATGGCAGCCTAGTCCGGTCCTCCGGGGATTCTTAGCACCCTCTGCCTTCATGTCGCACTGGCCGCTGCCTTGGTCAGGTACATTGCAGCTGCCAGAGACTGAGGGCCAAGATTTAAGTTGTGGAGTCATTCTGGAGGTGTTTGGCCATAACTCACCACGCTGGCCAAGCGGGTTGGTGAGTGTGTGATAGCATTTCCTCTAATCCCGATGGTATAGTTATACTGCTATTGGCGGTCGTCAAAGCCCCTTTAGTGAGAACAGGATGCACCACAAGAAGGCGGGGTTTACATTTGTCAAGGAGAGGCTGTGATGTTACGCATCACCTGACCTTACAACCTGTAGAACGTGCACTTAAGAACTCGCAGTCAATTTTTTTAATTTTTCTTCGAAGCGCTCGAGAAGGCTATATACGCATATATACAGCATATATATATCCCGTTGGTATCCCGATGGTATAGTTATACCGCCAATAGCGGTATAACTATACCATCGGGATTAGAGGAAATGCTATCCCACACTCACCAACCCGCTTGGCCAGCGTGGTGAGGTTATGGCCAAACCCCTCCAAAATGACTCCACAACTTAAATCTTGGCCCTCAGTCTCCGGCAGCTGGAATGTACCTGGCCAAGGCAGCGGCCAGTGCGACATGAAGGCAGAGGGTGCTAAGAATCCCCGGAGGACCGGACTAGGCTGTCATCTGATGCTGACCTTGGCTACGTATAACGGACGCTCCCTATCTTCTGATTCAAGGCTTCTTGAATTGGAAGAGGAACTACAAAGGATCAAGTGGGACATCGTCGGGCTAAGTGAGGTAAGGAGAAAAGGAGAAGATATCATTGAACTGAAAAGTGGACATCTCTTCTACTATCGTGGGACAGATACTGGCAGAACTAGTGGTGTTGGATTTATAATAAACAAGGAACTGAAGGATAAAGTTGTAGAAGTTGAAAGTTCCTCTGACAGAGCTGCACGACTCGTTATCCAACTCTCGAGAAGATACCAGGCTCAGATTATTCAAACTTATGCACCCACCACAAGTCATGCTGAAGAGGAAATTGAAGAATTTTATGAGGAAATTCGTGATCTAAATAATAAAGGTAAGCAGCACTTGAAGATAATTATGGGAGATTTCAATGCAAAAATAGGGCAACGACAACAGAATGAAACTTCAGTAGGTAAATTCGGTCACGGCAACAGAAACCAGCGTGGAAATACTCTCGTAGAGTTTGCAGAGGCAGAAGGGTTTTTCATCTTGAACTCCTTTTTCAAGAAAAAGCCACACAGGAAATGGACATGGAGACATCCAAATGGGACGACAAGTGAAATTGAATTTATTATGTGTAACAAAAAATTCGTCATAGAAGACTGCATTGTGCTAAACAAGTTCAACACAGGCAGTGACCATAGATTGGTGAGATGTAAGATGCACCTCAACACTAAACTCGAACGTAGCAAGCTCATAAGACAAACAAAATGTATTGACATAACCAACCTTAAAAAACACCATAATACCTTCAAATTGGAACTGAAGAACAGATTCTCTGCTTTAGAAGGCCTAACATCGGAAAAAGTGGATATTTCTGAAGTTAACAGAAAAGTAACCAAAGCTCTTATGGAAACAGCAACAAAATTAGCTGGGTCTAAGAACAAATTGGATGTGAACAAATTATCAGGAAAAACCAAAATGTTGATGCAAAAAACAAGAGTGATGAGGACAACTAAAGAACATGTGACTTCCAAAGTGGAATATATAGAGCTATGCAAGACAGTAAGAAAAAGTATCACTGAAGACGTAAGAAAATTCAACTGTGAACTAGTGAGGAAAGCAATTGAAAACAACCAAAGCCTAAAGATAGCAAAGGGACATCTCAGTAAGGGAAAAAACAGATTATGGCACTGAGAAAAGAAGATGGTTCTGTAACAAGAAATAGAAGCGAAATTTTGACAAGAGTGAAAGATTTCTACTCCAAATTATATGAAAGGGATGATACATGTACTCCAGACATCATGAAAGGTACCAGTACCAGAGTTTTTCCAGTCCTTCCAGCAGAAGTTGCACATGCAATCAAGAACATGAAGCGAGGAAAAGCTCCAGGAGAAGATGGAATTACTGTAGACATCATACAAGAAGCAAGTGGAGAAATCGAAACAGTACTCGCCCAAATTTTCACTCGATGCCTTAATGAAGGGAAAATTCCTGAGGATTGGAACAACGCTACAATTATCTTGCTACATAAAAAAGGTGACATTGAGGATCTCAGGAACTACAGACCTATCAGCCTCCTATCAGTGGTTTATAAAATCTTCACTAAAGTTCTTTCACACCGCTTGAAGGTGACACTGGACATGGCTCAACCGAGAGAACAAGCTGGATTCAGGAGTGGCTACAGCACAATAGATCATATCCACGTACTGAGAGAACTAATTGAAAGAGCGAGGGAATATGAACTTCCATTGTGCATGGCTTTTATCGATTATGAAAAAGCCTTTGATTCGGTGAAACCATCAGCAGTTGCAATGGCTCTGAAATCCTGCGGTATTGAAGATGCATACATTAATATTATTAATAACATCTATGAAAATGCAAGTGCAAAGATTCGGCTGTTTGAAAATACAGCACACATAAAAATTGGAAAAGGAGTGAGACAAGGTGACATAATATCTCCGAAGCTCTTTAATGCCACATTGGAAAATGTCTTTCAATCACTGAGCTGGGAAAACAAAGGGATAAAGATTAATGGAGATTATCTAACCCACCTTCGTTTTGCTGATGACGTAGTCATTTTTGAAACTACCCCATCAGAGCTACAGAGTATGATTCAGGAACTTGCTGACAAGAGTAAAGAAGTGGGATTAAAAATGAACTTTCAGAAGACAAAAGTGATGTACAATGCTTTTACAAGAAATGAAGATTTATCGATTGATGGAGAAAAGCTGGAGATAACAGACACGTTCTTTTATCTTGGACAGCAGATATCAAGTGAGGGTCACACTGGTGAAGAAATTAATCGGCGTACAAAACTTGCCTGGAGAGTTTTTGGAAGAAACAGCATAATTTTCAAGAGCAATATGCCATTATGTCTTAAAAGAAAAGTGTTTGATCAATGCATCCTTCCAGTGCTTACGTATGGTGCAGAGACGTGGACCTTAGCTAAAAGAGACATACAAAGGCTGCAGACAACTCTAAGAATGCATGGAGAGGTGCATGCTTGGTGTAACCAGGAGAGATAAGAAGAGGAACACGTGGATCCGAAAAATGACAAGAGTGGAGGACATCATGATCAGAGTTAAATCCCTGAAATGGCAATGGGCTGGACATACTGCCAGAAGAACAGACCATCGATGGACAGCCGAAATTTTAGATTGGATTCCAAGGGACAGGAAAAGACCCAGAAGAAGACCACGTGGAAGATGGGTGGATGAAATTCGAAAGTATGCGGGAGGGACATGGAAGAGACTGGCACAAGACTGGCCGTTGTGGAGGAAACTTGGGGAGACCTTCGTCCAGCAGTGGATTGATAATGGTTGACAATGATGATGATGATGATGATGATGATGATGATACAGCATATTCATGATTTTGTTTTCACGATTGCGAAAATTACTTAGGTGACAGAGAAAAATAAATATTATTTTTGAAATCAGCATAATAAAATCAATCTACATTGCGTGAAGTAATGTATCTTATAACGAAGTAAATTTCTCCGTCATTTTTATCCACGCCGGGGCTCGAACCCGGGTCCCCTCATTCCGGAATAAGTCACTCTACCAATTGAGCTACGCGGACGTTCGTTCTGACTGGTATCTGCCTTTATGTCGTGTGCGTCCTGCTGGCAGGTACGTCACATCTCCCCCTGTAACGTATACTCTAGATTCACTTTCCTTTTGATTTTACTATCTCTGGTTATTTTATTTTTCTATGTAAATTATCTTCTTACTGAACGAGATGTTATTTCTCCCGCTGAATGAGATCTGGCAAATGAGTGTAAGTCATGACGTGGTGGTAGCCAGTATAAATAGGCGCGTTCAACGATACCAGGAGAGCTGTTGTTTGTGTTACCTAAGAGAGCTTTTGTTGATGTGCGTAGAGAGAGCTGTTGTTTGTGTTACCTAAGAGAGCTTTTGGTTATATGCGTATGGAGAGCTTCGTTTATGTGAGTAGAGCTTCGTTCATGTGCAAGGAGCTACGTTTTATTGAGTAGCTGTGTGTCCGGTGAAGTGTATGTTGGATCATATCAAGAGTTTCCCTAATAAAAAGTTGTTTTAGTAAGTACGTTTTTCTCAGTTCATAGTTTTGTCAGACCTCTGTCTGGCTGTTAGGTTTATTTCATTAAGTGTTATTAGTAACAACCAGCATAAGACTTTATTCATCTTAATTACTACTACAACATTACTACCAGTTATAAGCTTGTTCATTATTATTATTACTACATTACTAGCAGGAAAGTTTATTCATGATATAATTAACAACACAACAAGCATTAGAAGAAGCTTAGAAGAAAGCATATTCATTATACCCCCCCCCAAAAAAAAAAAAAGAGGGCCGGGGGCGTGGCCCACGGGCCAGCCGTGACCATGAATCGTCGCAGGCAGCCATCCGCTGTAGAACGTGCACTTGAGAACTCCCAGTCAATTTTTTAAATTTTTTTTCGAAGCGCTAGAGAAGGGATTCTCTGAGTTTTCCTCTCTCGCGGTGTGGAAATAACATCACACCATTTCGAGATTTTGAACGGCCGGGTCAACCGGGAAGTTCGGGCCCCATTATAACGAAGTAAATTTCTCCGGCATTTTTATCCACGCCGGGGCTCGAACCCGGTTCCCCTCATTCCGGAATAAGTCACTATACCAATTGAGCTACGCGGACGTTCGTTCGTTCTGACTGCTATCTGCCTTTATGCCGTGTGCGTCCTGCTGGCAGGTACGCCACAATCTAAATCACTTGAAGTAATGTTAATCATGAATATGCTGTGTATATATATACAGCATATTCGTGATTTTGTTGTCACGATTGTGAAAAATCCTTACGTGACAGAGAAAAATAAATTTTATTTTTGAAATCAGCATAGCAAAATTAATCTAAATCACTTGAAGTAATGTAAACCCCAGTCGAAAAGTTAAATTTTGTAGGGTAGTGAAATTGGGAAAACATCAGACATTATATGTCGGCTCGGGCCGTGGGGTCGCCACTCCCCATCAGCTGGATGAACAGCGGCGATGGTATTGTATAAATACGAAAAGACAAGATGTTCGGTCACAAGGTCAGCTTGGGCCGTGGAAGCGCTACTTCCCAAATAACAGGAAAACTTGCTTGTATAATAGAACTACGTCATTGTTACTGTTGATAACTCCATTTCAAACTCTTTCTTTTCAGGACCGATGGATGTCTTGTCGAGTAATATGTACTTACTCGGATGGAACACAGAACAACTTGGCTTCTCCTGATATGCAACCGTGCTGTATTATGGGGTTACTTCCTACTGGGGCAAGTAACACCATCTTTTTCTTTTAATGCAGGACACCTGCTTATATTGAATAACGAGCATCAAATATTTACGGCAAAGACGACTGCTCTGTGCATCAGGTTTACTCTATAGAGCAAGGGTTTTCAAACTGTGGCCCCGTAGCTCTATTTACGAGCCTGCGAGACGGTTTAATATGCGAAAGTCCAGAAAGAAAAAACACAAAAGGAAAATTAATAAAAAAGTTGTATCTTTTCATTCATTTCATTTCCCAGTAATCGTTTGCCTTTACAATAATTTCGATGGTACTTTGGTTAATAAATCACACTTTTGTGCTCCAGATTTAGGGGTAAATATTTTATATACCTGTTCAACTTTTAAAGACGGTTATTTCGGTAGGTACCTTGGGTGCATAGACTTACACTGTGATAAATAAATCATATATTTCTACCCATATGTCCAAACATTGACTCTTTAAACGGCCGAAGTATCTGAATCAAATGGTACCCAAAAACTGCTGAGCTGCTCAAACCGTAACGCTCATATAGCAGCCGGGTTTAACGAAAGCTACGGCAAAACAATTCCTTTCCCCAGCACATCTCAGTAGTATGGCCATAAATCTGTCAGAGCTGATGAACGCTCTCTTCTAGTCCTCTGCTTCATCAGTCTCTACCAGTCTGCTGCATGACATAAGGAATGAAAAAAATGGTCAGTTTCTTCCCAGTGCCATGGTGTCATTGTCTGGTCCCTCTGATATGGGTATCTTTTCTTTTAATGCAGGACATTAAAAGAAAAGACGCCCATATCAGAGGTACCTTTCATTTCCCAGTAGTCGTTTGCCTTTACAATAATTCCGGCTGCTATATGAGCATTAGGCTGAAAAAGATTATTCAAACATCGTCTCTCTCTCTCTCTCCTTTCTTGGGTTTCTCATCATTGTTATACCCCTTTCAACAGGTAATCAATTTTAAAAGATTGGTGCCAATTATTCGCTAAATGACTACTTTGTATAACTAAGGGAAAGGCAAGTGCATTTTGATGTGCACTCCTCCTAGCCGCATCTGGCCTACTTCTAAGACCGCGGATACATTCATTCGAGTTCATTTCGGTCCATTATGCTAACCCTGAGTTAATTCGTTCCAGCCGGTCAAATAGTTAAAGATCAACGATAAAAGGCGAAATGTCAGATTCGAAAGTCGCTGATTCGCGGTAAAAACATTCTTATGTCACCGAAACACGTAAAAACACACTCTGTGGGAATGTTTGGTCATATGCAAATTGTCAGAAATCACGTGACTGCGGTGTACAGCCGATCGGTAATAAAACCTGAAAGTGAGTGTGAAGAAATTGTTTATTTTGTAGATGTAGAAGTGTGGATCTGCCCTTTTTGTTGTTATGGCGGCTTGTAGTACATCTAAAAGTATTCATCTGGATGATTTTACCCGAGGTTGAATTATTGGTAAGCTGGAAGAAGGGAGGATAACGAGAGACGTAGCGAAGGAGTTCCGAATTGCGCAGAGCGTAGTAACACGGATCTGGAAACAACGTTTTGAACATGGAATATCTACCCGAAGGTTCAGTAGTGATAGTCCACAAAAACCTACTCCATCACAATATCGTAATCTTGTTGTAACGGCTAAAATATCTCACCGAATAACTGCTGGCAAGTTAGCAACACTGTTGGAATCAAGCACGGGTACCAAAATATCGCGTCGAACCGTGTCAAGGAGTTTGAATCATTGCGGATTGTATAACCCATACACCTGTACAGTGTGTTCCCAGTACACAAAATAACTCGCGGTCGATGGTGTTGTGAATTTTCCATATGGAGTGAAGAGCAATGGGTCAATGTTTTGTTCATAGACGAAAACTGATTTAGTTTACCGTCTCATTCTAGAAGCAATACATCTGGTGAAAACCACGTACTTCCTATTCAGACAGAAGCATCTTAGAAATTAACCATTACAGGGGCGGGAAGTAATGGTCTGGTCTGGGATTATGATCAATGGGCGTACAGAGCGCTTAGTGTTGGGTTGGAGAAAGGGTCAATGAATGTCCAGCGTTATTGTGAGGAGGTCATTTAGAACATTGGCCATTACAGGGGTGATAAAGTAATGGTCTGCTTTTAGATTATGATCAATGGGCGTACAAAGCTCCTAGTGTTGGAGTAAGGGCCAGTGAATGCCCAGCGTTATTGTGAGGAGGTCATTTTAGAACATTGACCATTACAGGGCTGGTGGAGTAATGGTCTTGTCTGGGATTATGATCAATGGTCGTACAGAGGACCTAGCGTTGGAAAAAGGGTCAATGAATGCCCAACGTTATTGTGAGGAGGTCATTTTAAAGCATTGACCATTACAGGGGTGGTGGAGAAATAGTGTGATCTGGGATTATGAACAACGGGCGTACAGAGCTCCTGGTGTTGGATAAAGGGTCAACGAAAATCCAGCGTAATTGTGAGGAGGTCATGTTAGAACATGAAGGGCTCTTTCATGGTTCTGTTTAAAATTCTTTCGTTTTTATGGACAATAACACCCGTCCTCATTAATCATCATTTGCTGATGAAATGTTGGAGAGTGGCCTGCGTACTCCTCCGATCTGAATACAATCGAAAATGCTTGGGTAGCTCTGGGAAGGAGCATTGCTGAACGCGATCCCCCACCTGGCACCAAAAGAAACCTAGTGACGGCGCTGAAAGAAGAATTGAGAAATCTCCCTCAGGATCTTCTAGACAATCTTGTGAAAAGTATGGTCCACCGATGCCAATCATGTATTTCAGTCAGCGGATTGACATATACACTATTAAAATGATACATGGAAAGTCATTAATTTTCTTCCTGTCAATTTTAGTTATTGTGTGCCGATGTCAGAAAATGTTATGTTTTGTTCTTTTATCGATTTTCTCTATTATTAAGTACCAATTCATGCTTATTTGTGTGCATGTCCTTTTATGTTATGTAAATGACATGTCCTCTTATTTTTATGTGTGTACATGTCCTCAAGAATGTGAAAAATCTGCATTGACTATGAATATAAGTAAAATAAAAAACTTATGCATTGGAAGTAATGAACAAACCTGCAGATAGAAGATGACGATGAAATTGAAAGATGTGATCATTATAATTACTTTGGTGTTAAAATTACACAAGAAAGTAGAGGTGCAATGGAAATAAGAAATAGAATAGCACAGGGAAGAAAACCTGTTAAACGCTTGAATGGAATCTGGAGGAGTGAAGAAATAACCAGAAAAAGGAAATGAGGTATGTAATGTATAATACACTGGCTTGCAAAAATTAAGGACGAGACGGTTTTTCGAATGTAACGTCGTGCAGAAGTGCTCCACATCGACTCAAATCATACCATAAGATCCCCAAGATGTAAGAATATGGGACAAGTTAGCAAAACCGTCTAAACAAGGAATCCAAAGGATACAAAGGCACTTTATTGAAAAGGTAACTTCGAGCACAACTGGACAGAAGACAGAAACGTCCACGTGACAGGCGGCTGCGAAGAAAAATCCAGTCTTTAGTAGGGGATGTGATCACCCCTGACTGCTTTGCAGGATTTACAACGTCTGTTCATGCTGAGGACGAGGTTGTCAAGGAGCTGTTGAAGCATCGTGGCCCATTCCTCTTGTAGCGCCAATCGCAGCTGCGGAATCGTTGCTGGCGGCTGGTGACGTGCTGCCAAGCGTCTCCCGAGAAGGTCCCACACGTGTTCGATTGGATTTAGGTCCGGGGACCTTGCGGGCCAATCCATGCGTTGGATATCTTCACTCTCCAACAGCTCTCTGACAGCCACTGCACGATGAGGTATAGCGCTGTCATCCGTGAAGAGGAACTCAGGACCCACAGCACCTCTAAACAGACGCACGTGAGACGCACCTCCTTGGAAGATGTGGAGGTCAGTACGGCTACCAAGCATGATACCGCCCCAAACAAGAACTCCGCCACCTCCAAACCGGTCCCTTTCGATGATGTTGGAGGTGTGATTGCGTGTTCCCTGCTCTCTCCAGATGTAATATGTCCACAATCGCTCTTCAGACTAAATCGGCCCTCATCCGTAAAGAGAACTCGACCCCATTGCTGATGTGTCCAGTTCTTGTGTTCTTGGCACCACAGAAACCGCCGTCCCCGATGAGCAGGCGATAATGGCACCCACCGTACTGGTCGTCGTGAAAATAGACCACCTTTGTGCAGCCTCTTGGCCACGGTAAAACGCGATAACGGACGTTCAGTTGTCTGTTGCATGTGCTTTGCGATTTCTCCCGCTGTCTGCCGTCTGTCTCTTCTCGCCTGTAGAACAATATACCGGTCGTCCGCCGCCGTGGTTGCTCGTGGACGACCACTTCTAATCTCTCGGACAGCTGTTCCTGTCGTTTGAAATGCTCTCCAAGTTAGTGAAACGATGCTGTGAGCGATCCCGAACTCCTCGGCTACACTAGTCACACTTCAACATTCTTCCAACTTCCCAACGACGCGACCTCGGGTAAAGTCATCCAGATGTCGTCTACTGGATTGCCTGTTGGCCATATCACACGGTGGCAGCAACTCGACGTCGTTCAAACCGATGTACACCGTGCAATAACTTTCACCGAATTGTTGAGCGTACACCGCCCATGTGTTTTATACCCTTCTGACACTCCTCCCCCCCCTCTCTACGTCATGCTGCATATATGCGCATGCCCTACCGTACCGGACCCTAGTCTATCTCCTGAGTGGTCTTTCGGTATGTTCTGCCTGCTCGTTACACTGTTATGCTAATTTCTCCTCTTCGTCCTTAATTTTTGCACACCAGTGTAGTATTGTTAAGAGCACGAGTGTATAATATTTCACCTTTAGGCCGCAGATTTAAGAGTAATTATTTTACATACTTGTTCAACTCCTAAAGCCGCTACTTCAGTATGTACCTCGGATCTATGGACTTTAAATTTCCAAATTTACGATGAGCTGTGTTGGAATTAATTATTATATATTTGAAATTTTTAGAGTACTAAAAATGTAGGCACATGAGTTAACTACTTCGGACTTGTTTGTACAAGTAACATAGGTACTATGTTAACTACATCAATTCTTTATCCGAAAGTAAAATTTTATGATTAAAAACATCTCTGAAATACGCTACAGTTTGTAAAAATTACGACACCAGGAAAGAATCGCACTACAGAAATTAAATTTATATCAGATTCTAAACATTACAGGAGATAACTGATTACATTTGAAGAGCTATACAATTTTTTTCACTTCGAAACTTAGTATTGCGTGAAGCCACATCAAGCAACAATAACAACATCTGCACGGTGTTACATTGAATGGAAGAGGTTTTTCATATCGTACTAGGGAATAGCCTGCCAGGCTGCTTATATACGAGACCAGAGCTCATTTGCGGCGACTGGGGGAGGCGGTTGACGGGTCTGTTACTCAGTTACTACATCTCAGACATTTTCGATCCTGGACATATCTGGCGAACGTGCAGGACAGGGAGGAAGCGATATCTGCAGTGCATTAAAGAGGTCTTAGACATTCTGGGTCACATGTGGCTGAGCATTCTCCTGCTGGACTGTATCTCTAGGACAAATATGAAGGAAGGGTATCACATCTGCCCCTAAAATATCCCTGATGTATCGCGGACTGTTGAGAGTTCCCTCAATTCGTAACAGGCAAGATCGCGAATCCAACCGAAAGTTGCCGCAAACCATGACTCTTAGCGTTGGGTCCGTATGACGCTGCAAGGTGCCATTCACCATGATGTCTTCAACCATCATGGTGCATCAAGTTGAATTGTGACTCGACAGAAAACACGACCTGTTCAGCGCGTCACTGTCTGTGTTCGAGACCATTGCAGCCTGAGGCATCTGGGGTTGACGGTCAAAGGAATGCGTGTCTGTTAGTGAGCTGTTAAGCAGATGACGTCAAAGTCTGCTGGAAGACAAGCCTGGCCTTTGATGATTCTCCACTGTTAGCACCGTGAGTGTCACTGTGCGATTGGTCACTGCCATGCGGTAGAGGTGTCTGTCATCCTGTACAGTCGTGCGACTTTTCGGTCCCTTTCCCAGATTTCTGTTCGCCCGAACCTCATCTGTCCTTTGAAGCCACGTTCACATCACTGTTCTGGTGTTTTGTCCTGTGCAAATGGCAATTTCGCGGTAGAAAAATCCAGCATCTCTCATCTCAACAATCATTCCTCGCACAAAGTCAAGTGTTCGTAATGCGAACTTCTTCAGTGACGGGGCAAAGTGAGATACGAAAAACACGCTTTCGACTCAATGTCGGCTCTCCACTGATTTGCAACATCTTTTTTGAGCCAGCTCATTATACCCAAGAACAGAAAATGCGGAGGGAACTACTCCGTAACCGCCTGCGCATTTTCACTGACATTTTAATCATTTGCATATCCCAACCTGTTGTACATATCCTGTAAGTTTCAAGTTAATACTCGCAGTCCTTCATGGTGCGGCAATTTTCACAAACAGCAGTGTAATTGATACTTATATTAAACACGTGTATTTTTGCTGTTCTTCTTCAGGTGGTCCATAAACATTTTGTCATGTGACAGCCAGTCCTATTCCATTTTGCCATGTGGCCCACGATTCAGAAAAGTTTAAAGGCCTCTACCGTGCAGCAACAAAAGGAGGCAGCATAAATTTACCAGTGTAACTCAAATTTTCGTCCCTTTTTGAGCTACAAATAATGCTGGGCGGCCATTTCTGTGCGAAACGCGCGCATTTGGCAGGGAGTCACATTGCGTTATTAGGTAAGCGAAGGATGGATGTCGATAAACTTCCTGATCGGGTGTTCCTACGCCATTATTGTATAAAATGGGTTCAGCGCGGCAGCAGCAGCGAGAGAAATTTGTGCAGTTGAAGACGAGGAAACAGTACACAACAGCACTTCACAAAAATTATTTCGGCGTTTCAACGCAAGGGTACACTATTCTCGTTAACATGCCGAGGTCAGGACGTCCAACGACCACTGACACCGACATCGTGGTCGAAGCTGTAGACCGTGAACCTCGGTATAAGTATATGAAAATTGACAGCTGAGGTTTGGTCTTCTCAATCCACCATCGTTCGTCAACTGCACCATTTTGGTTTCTCCTTTCTCCTCCAGACCCTATCGAATGGTTCCCATTGCACTGACACCCCAGCAAGGGAAATCATGTGTTGCTCTCTGTCGGAGATTGCTATCAAATCCACAGGACGATAGGTTTTGGCGTCGCATCGTTACATATGAGGAAATGTGGACCTTCCTACGTCATCCTAAGTCTGGGAAAAAGTGGTTGAGGCTGCTCTAGAAAGTACAGCCGGAGGTGCAAAGAGGGCAGTTCAAGAGGGAAATCAGGCTGTGCATTTGGTGGAATTGTGAGGTTTCTGTGCACTGGGAACTTGCGCCAGAACTACAGGCTGTGAACGGGAATCCCTATGTTGAATTACTGCAGCGGGTCGATGATGCTCTGCGCCAACGTTACCCAACCCTTATCAATGGCAAAGCGGGCTTTATCAACAGCAACGTTACCCAGCCCTTATTAATAGCACAGCGGGCTTTATGAATAACAACGTTACCCAACCCTCATCAATAGCAAAGCAGGCTTTATCAATAGCAACGTTACCCGGCAATTATCAAAAGCAAAGGGGGCTTTATCGATAGCAGCATTACCCAGCCCTTTTCACTGGCAAAGCGGGCTTTATCAATAGCGACGTTACCCAGCCCTTAGCAAAGGAGGCTTTATCAATAGCAACGTTACGCAGTCCTTGTCAATAGCAAACCGGGCTTTATCAACAGCAACGTTACCCAGCCCTTATCAATAGCAATGCGGGCTTCATCAATAACAACGTTACCCAACCCTTATCAATAGCAAAGCGTGCTTTATCAATAGCAATGTTACCAAGCCCTTATCAATAACAGAGCAGGCTTTACTGCACGTGCATTACCATAAGTAACACTTCCAGAGTGGTCCGTCAAAAGCTACGAGAATTGAAGATTTTGAAATCCTATCCCATCCTCCATACAGTCCGGATCTTTCCCCATCCGAGTGTCATGGGTTTCGCTCCCTAGCACATTTACTACAAGGACATCACTTTGCTTCACGGGTGGATGTGGGGAGTTTCTGTCCTCGAAATGTGCAGAGTAGTACGGCCGTGGGATCGTGATTGGTGGAACGTTGGCGAAGTACTATAGAAAGCAATGGCCAGTACTTAACAGAATAAGGTAAGCGTGTATCTTTTCTTCCATCTTTAAAACTTTTAGCTAAAAATAGGGGGAACTTTTGACCCACCTTCTTACAATGGAAACTTTTCTCTTACCGTATTTTATCCAGTGATTTCAATGCGCTTCGTGTTGCACATTATTGAATAGAAATATGAAGAAATCAAATTGCACAGTTAAACTGTACAACGAAAAAGAAAACAAACGAAAGCGATGCGAAAATATTCTTGGCTATTTCACTCACGCTTTCTCACATCCACAAGGACTAAGAATAAGTTCATATACTCTGAATAATCAACAACAGTGCTAACTGTGCCAGAGTTTTTTTGTACAGTTTCAGACTGAACTGTTTCTCGAATCTATCGGTAGATGGCAGCAGCGCGGCGGAGAGAGTGGAGCGGAGGCAGGTAGCAAGATGAAACATGAAAGATGTGTGTCATTGAAAATATGTCTTAGAATAATAGAAATATGTGTTTGTGGTCGTTTTTGTAATTAAATAGTTAGCTACAAGAAACGGTGTTTGTGTTTCCTGTTGTGCACCACTGGATTATTTGTTAACAGAAGAACGTTTTAACTTTTAAACAGGATTACAAGCTACGACCTTTAGGATTACCTATTCCTCGAAAAGATGCCAAGGTAAGTGATCTTGCCGTAAGCTGATAGCTTCGCGCTGTGACGAAGACAAGATGGATGCTCGATTCCGCGAGCCTTTGCTTGGTGTGGGTAACGGTTAGATACGTACCGTCAGGCCATTGATCACGTTAGTGGGGAGGGATTAATTTTTTCCCTACAGTTTTGGCTCCTGCAAATCAAACTGATCAGTTGGATGTGTTTTGGGCAAGCAGCTGTATTCTTTCCCCTTTTAAGCAGAAGACTGTCAGAGTCTCAGCAATCCACGCTATCGAAAAACTATCGCTGAATTTGGAATCTCAACAGAAAGAAAGCATTTACTCAGTTCAAGTAGTATATTTGTAATTATATCCTGAAGCCGAAGTTTTACGTCCAAAAATTATAAAATTTTAGGATCAATAGGTCTTTTTAAGGAAACATATTTTACTTTAAATTTGTGTCACATACGTGAAATAATAGCTAGCTGTAAAAAAGTTTAATTTGGCAGGATATGAAGCATACTCTAAATTAACTTTCATTTTTAGTTGCTTTCTGTATGTAAATTTGAGTTCAATCTCTTCAGTGGTTTCAACATTAACGTTATATCTACTCGCTCGTGGAATGAAGTTGGCAACAATTCTGAGGACACAAAGCGTGACGTATGCATGTGACAGATAAGAACTAGAGATATACACCGATGAAACATTCCAGTAAGACCAACCCCAACCAAGATAAATGAGCGCGCCTGGAGACTGAACTATGGCGCAGGTGATGTTCACAGAGCAGTATATATACAACCCAAGGACCGGCTTTCGGTTAGTAGAGTGTTCGGAGTCAGAATGGGAAAAGCTGACGATTTATCGGAGTTTGATAAAGGACAAATTGGGATGGCCCGGCGCCTCGGAACTACGATCTCGGAAACGGCGCGGCTAGTGGGTTTTTACGTGCCGCCGTAGTGAGCACGTATAAAAAGTGGTGGAGATAGCCAAACGACGAACCGTTGTCTAACCATATGGCATCAGCAGCTCATTGATGCCAGAGGGAAATGGAGACTGTAGCGCATTGTTCACAACGACCGCAGCGCCACAGTGCGACAAATCACTCGCAGCTACAACAGTGGTGATCAGGGCAATGTGCCACAGCACACATTTCATCGCAGCCTTCTGCGCATGGGCCTACGTAGCCGAACACTCAGCCCTGTCCTCATGCTCCCTGCACGTTATCGCCAACGGCGCATGAAATGGGCCCAAGATAATCGAGAATGGATCGTGGATGATTGGAAGAAAGTGGTCTGGTTTGACGAATCAAGATTCCTGGTGCATCACGTAGACGGCCGAGCGCGTATACGCCGATTACCAACGGAGGCTATGGCAGCTGGATGCACTGTTGAGCGGAAACAGACCGGCAACGGCTGTGTTATGCTGTGCGTGATGCTTTCTTGGGACACTTTAGGCTCCATTATCCCAGTAGCACAATCCCTGACAGCTGTCAGGTGTCTGAACATCGTTGCGGACCCAGTTCACCGATTCATGGCAAGTGTGCTCCCTGCTGGTGATGGCCCAAACAGGATAATGCGCCATGCTACACTGCCAGAATCGTCAAGGAGTGGTTCGAGGAACATGCTGGTGACTTTCTGTTAATGCCCTGGCCTCCAAATTCACCTGACATGAAACCTATCGAACATTTGTGGTTCGACTTGGAGAAGCGGTTTTACGCTGAATCACCACCACCCCGAAATGTACGAGAACTGGAGGAGCTGCTGTTGACATTATGGTACCAGATACCCCAGTATACCCTATCGCCACCTCATCGAATCGATGCCTCGCCGAGTGGCCGCTGTTTTGAGCTTATTAGATATGTGGTCATAATGTAATGACTAATCGGTGTAAAATGTTGAAGCAGCAGCTAAAGTGGTGAGTGTTGTGATGTAATAGTGGAAGCGGTGTTTCGCTGAAGTTGTGTTTACTTGAAGGCTGCGTGTTGAGTTGTGTTGTTATATGTATATTGAATGTTTGGAGTTACAGTTTTCTGTTTACTAGCCAACAGTAATTAGCTTCAAAATATTATTGCTGTTATAAAACAAGTTCTGCATGAATAGCGCTTATGAGATGTTGACAGAATAAAGGGAAGAACTGTAAGTAACAATTTCTTGAACTTCATTTCACTTCGAGGAAGAGAGTGTAAATAAGAAGCAGTAGTCTCAAAATCATAAGCAATGTCCTCCAGGACACAAATAGTAAAGAACGCCACAACTGTATCAGTAATCTACCGCAACTGAATTTGTAGCAATATTATATTCCTGGTTTCTCACATTCATTAGGACAACCTGTACATTAGGATGTCATGCAATTTCTAGTATTTTATTACTGAATGATTATATAATTCCCTTCATGGGAAAACCCTACTGCGTCAACTGGTTTTCCTGCTGATTGGAGATTGAAATGCCATATTGGCTCTTTTTTTTTTTTTTTTTTTTTTTTTGATTGGAGGTTTAACGACCACCGTGAGCAACTCAATGGGCTATAAGTAGTCGTCCGTCCCTAATTTAGGGTCACTGGTTCCAGGAAAGGGAGAGAGCCAGTGCCGTAAGACAAACACAACATCCATGCCTCACCGGGATTCGAACCCGGACCCCAGACGGACGAATGATCAGAGGCCAGCGCCTTAGACCACTGCGCCACCGGGGCGGCCATATTGGCTCTAGCACCAACGTCTAGTAAACAGCAACTTAATGGGATTGAAATGTATGCATCACAATTTTCTGGAATTTAGTGTTCTGTGTTTAATAAGGAACTGCAAAATCATTTAGCATTAAAAATTTTACTGGTATATTATGTTAAGGATAGTAATATCCAGTGAAACCTCCATGCAAATAAAACAGGCCGCCCCGGTGGCGCTGGCCTCTCATCATTCGTCCGTAAGGGGTCCGGGTTCGAATCCCGGTGAGGCATGGATGTTGTGTTTGTCTTACGGCACTGGCTCTCTCCGTTCCCTGGAACCAGTGACTCTAAATTAGGGACGGGCGACTACTTATAGCCCATTGAGTTGCTCACGGTGGTCGTTAAACCTCCAATCAAAAAAAAAAAAAAAAGAAGAAGAAAACAGTGTGAGAAGACGTACAATATGGATACCCTCTTTCTTCATAACGCTGACTTTGTGGAAAAGTGTATACAGGTTTCCCTCGAATTACGTGATTGTATAATTTTTTGTATTTTTTTTATTAAAGGCTTGACGACCACTGAGCAACTCGATGGAATATAAGCAGCTACCCGTCCCTGATTAAGGACCACTGGTTCCAGGGAAGGAAGAGAGCCAGTACCGTAAGGTTTCATACTTCGTTCAAGGAATCGCACGATAGTCGTGGGAGTCCTTGTAACGATGCGGGCCAGTCTGCACTCATCCCCAGAACTAATTGACGGACACGTTGCTTAGAAATTTGGCCGTTTTTCACATAGCCCTGTTATACACGTACGATGGTCTTACGTGGAAATCCTAAAAGTTCAGCATTTTCGGTGCTTGAACAACCGCCCTTCCTCGCAGCAACTACCTGGCCTCGGTGTAACTCACTTACATCACTGCCTTTACCCATGATTACTTTTCCGTGATTGGTTTCCAATGCGTACAGACCTGCTTTAGTTACAGAAAATCAGTAGTCCTGGCCGCTGCTATATGGCCACGGTCAAACTCAATTACGTCGTTGCCTTTAGCCGTGATTACTTCTCTGTTACAGGTTTCCACTGCACAGAGACCTGCTCTATTTACCGACAATCGGCCTTCATTGCAGCTACCATCCGGTCACGGTCAAACTCACTTACGTCGCTGCCTTTAGATATAATTACTTTTCCGTGACTGGTATCCAGTGCCTAGAGACCTGCTCTATTTACAGAAAATCGGCCTTCCTCCCAGCTACTCTCTGACAACGGCAAAATTTACTTACATCGCTGCATTTAGCCATGCTTACTTTTCTGTCACTAGCTTCCAACGCATACATACCTGCTCTATTTAAAGACAATCGGCCTTCCTCGCAGCTATTCTCTAGCAACGGCCAAACTGAAGTACGTTGCTTCCTTTGGCCATGATTACTTTTCGTGAGTGGTATTCAATGCGTAGAGTCTGCTCTACTACCAGACAGTCGGCCTTCCTTGCAGCTACCATCTGGCCACGGTCAACCTCACTTATATCACTGCATTTAGCAATGATTACTTTTTTGTGACTGGTATCCAATGCGTAGAGACCTGCTCCATTTACACACAATTGGCCTTCCTCGCAGCTACTATCTGGCCATGGTCAAACTCCCTTATCGTTGCCTTTAGCCATGACTACTTTTCCGTGACTGGTATCCAATGCTTAGAGACCTGCCTTATTTACGGACAACCGTCCTCTCTCGCAGCTACCATGTGGCCACAGCCAAACTCACCTTTAGCTATGAATACTTTTACGGGACTTGTTTCCAATGCGTAAAGACCTGCTCTATTTACAGACAGTCGGCCTTCCTCGTACTCGCAGCTACTCTCTAGCAACGGCCAAACTGAAGTACGTTGCTTCCTTTGGCCATGATTATTTTTCCGTAAGTGGTATTCAATGCGTAGAGCCTGCTCTACTACCAGGAAGTCGGCCTTCCTCGCAGCTACCATCTGACCACGGTCAAACTCACTTATATCACTGCATTTAGCAATGATTACGTTTTTGTGACTGGTATCCAATGCGTAGGGACCTGCTCTATTTACACACAACCGTCCTTCCTCGCAGCTACGATCTGGCCAGAGTCAAACTCACTTACGTCGCTGCCTTTCGCCATCAATACTTTTCCGTGACTGGTTTGCAATGTGTAAACACCTGCTCTATTTACAGACAGTCTACCTTCCTCGTCCTCGCAGCTACGATCTGGCCACAGTCAAATTCACTTACGTCGCTGCCTTTAGCCGTGATTACGTTTCCGTGACTGGTATCCAATGCGTAGAGACCTGCCCTATTTACGGAACATCGTCCTTCCTCGCAGCTACGATCTCGCTACAGTCAAACTCACTTTACGTAGCTGCCGTTAGCCATGATTATTTTTCCGTGACTGGTATCCAATGCGTAGAGATCTGCTCTATTTGTGGACAATCGTCCTTCCTCGCAGCTAAGATCTGGCGACAGTCAAACTCATTTACGTCACTGCCTTTAGCTTTGATTACTTTTCCGTGACTGGTATCCAATGCGTAGGGACTTGCCCTATTTATGGACAATCGTCCTTCCTCGTAGCTATTATCTGGCCACGGCCAAACTCACTTACGTTGTTGTCTTTAGCCGTGATTACTTTTCCGTGACTGGTATCCAATGCATATAGAGCTGCTCTATTTGCAGACATTGCCAGTCTCTGGGTACCACGTGAGGGGAAGTTATCTTTTGCTTTGCATATTGTTATGGGGTGTATACAATAATTTGGCTATTATGTGTGCTTGAACTTCCTTTCTGTG
Organism: Macrothele yani; assembly: GCA_039090855.1. Lineage (NCBI taxonomy): Eukaryota > Metazoa > Arthropoda > Arachnida > Araneae > Macrothelidae > Macrothele > Macrothele yani. The sequence goes on from CM077009.1 coordinate 4,853,587, forward strand.
TTCATATTTTGTAATTTTAATTAATTCATTTTTTTTAGTTGTGCTATGATGGAAAATGCTGTTCATTAGGAATGAGGACACCTATGTGCATGTGAGCACAGTGTGGTGCTATTTCCTATGTGAAGATGAGTCCTCCTTTCACATGTATTCTTTTACATAGTCTGTGAATAAGATTCTCACCATTCTGACAATAATGTACACAAAGACATTCATTTTGATGAATAAATTTGCTATGGTACTAACTGTTTTTTTTATGCGTGCTTGAGTCTCTTTGTCGAATTATGAATGCTGATAAACAGTATGGTGTCCCGGTGTCTGCCGTCAGTCTCTTCTCGCCTGTAGGACAATATACCGGTCGTTCGCCGCCGTGGTTGCTCGTGGACGACCACTGCTAAAGTCTCGGACAGCTGTTCCTGTCGTTTGAAATGCTCTCTAAGCTCGTGAAACGATGCTGTGAGCGATCCCGAACTCCTCGATCACACTAGTCACACTTCGACCTTCTTCCAACTTCCCGATGACGCGACCTCGGGTAAAGTCATCCAGATTTCTACTGGATTGTCTGTGGGTCATATCACTCGGTGGCAGCAACTCGACGTCGTTGAAACCGATGTACACCGTGCAATAGCTTTCACCGAATTGATGAGCGTACACCGCCCGTGTGCTTTATACCATTCCGACACTCCCCCTACGTCATGCAGCATATATGCGCATGCCCTACCGTACCGGACCCTAGACCATCGTGGTACGCTTTGTAGATGATTTATGCTATGCATCTTTTCCATGCCAAGATCTTCGTGGGCGTGAAATAAGACGAGTGATTCGAGAGTATGCATTTATTTACCTACAACACATTGCATTTAGAATGACCACACCGAGCCACAGTCCGATGCATACAAAGGCCGTTCCATAAAAACTGAGAGCAATTTTTTTTTTGAGTTGGCAACAGTGCGAAGGGGGAAAATAATCACGCAGACGACTGAGTTCAGGAAGTATCTATGGCAAGAGTTATTAGCCGTGGCAGACTATCCTGGTATTCTTATTGCGCAGTTGTTTAAGGTACGTTTGCATTTCCCCATACAGCTATGGAGGTGAGTGATTCAGAGTTAAGAAGTGAAATGCGTTGTACGATAAATGTTTGCTATCATTTGGATAAAACTGCTCCCGAAACAGTTGACTTAATGATAAAAGCTTACAAAGACAAATGTTTTGGTGAGTCAACGAATTTTAGATGGCACCGTGATTTCAAAAAAGGGAGTTTGTCGGCAGAACTCGCTCCTAGGCCTGGTCGCCCTGAAAGTGTTGTTAAGGAGCGTATTGTTGACACTGTTTGGGAAATCCTGCAAGAATATCGACGAATGACATGTGAAGACATAGCGGCGACAACAAATAATCCAAAAGCATCGGCATTCCGCATTCTACGCGACAAATTACTGCTGCATCGTGTGTGTTCCAGATGGGTACCTCATCACCTGACGAGAAAACAATTGTTAGCCAGAGTTCAGGTGTGTCATGAGGGGAAACAAATGATTGCAAAGGTTCTAAACTTTCTAAACACAGTAATAACTGCCGATGAAACATGGGTCCACTATTTCGATATCTTCACGAAGCGCGCAAAGAGTGTCTGGAGACACACAGGCTCGCCTCCTCCGAAAAAGGTCCGCCAAACCAAATCAGCTGGGAAGGTGATGATGGTAATTTTCTTTTATCATAAAGTTGTGATCTCCCAGCATGCCGTTCCTCCACAAATTGCTGTCAATGCTGAGTGTTACATTTCAGTCTTGAAACGCCTGCGACGACACATATCGATTAAGCGACCGAAACTGGTGGGCAAGTGGACCCTACACCATGATAACGCCCGCCCACATGTGGCTGCCTGTGTTCAAAAATTTCTTACGAAATGCAGTATTGAAATCATGCCACAGCCTGCCTACAGTCTGGCCTCGCCCCGTACGACTTCTGGTTGTTTCCAGCAATGAAGGAGAAGTTCCGTGACGCAACATTCAACACAGATGCTGACGTTATTCAAGCTGTACGGAGGTCGCTAAAGCAGCTTCCACAAAATGCCTTCGCCACATACTTTGAATAGTGGACTGAACGATGGGACCGTTGAATATCATCCGAGGGAAGATAGTTTGCCAAAGAATGAATATATTTAGCTGTACCTATTTTTCTTCATTTTGTGTAATTTCACTCTCAGTTTTTATAGAACGGACGTTGTACTACATGGAATTAGAATATAACAACAAACGACAAGGTTTATTAATTCCTGACATTGAACAGTACTCAGGTAAGTAGGTTAATAAATGTTATTGTCGCAAAACCATTAAAAGAAGATACGTCAGTCATAAAAGTTAATTTTTGCTAATATATTTAAAGCAAACAATATAAATTCTGAATTTGCTTGTACCAACACATTACTGGTTATCCATGTAACCGTGGTACTGGTGAATTCCGCCCTACATCAGTCTCTAGATGGGAGATGGGTTACAATGCTATTAGGAAACAGAGTTGCTTCAAATAACGAAAATCTGAGAGTGTTGAGATTGCTAAGCTATGTTTGCATAGTCTCAGTTGCTTGGAACTTCACCCTCCTGGGTGGTGTAACTGTTAGCATACGCGAACGTATATCGGGAGATGCGGGTTCAATTCCAGCTCCATGGTGATGAAATTTTCAAGTTTTCTGAGAGTTACATGGATGACCAGTAAGTGGTACAAGTAAATTCAGAATTGATATTCGGTTTGCTTTGAATATTCTATCAATCTTCCATGTATTATGAGGAATACGAATTCTGTCTCTCTTGGACTTGATGTATCAAAATATATTTTCTAGAAAACACCATAACACGTAATGAATGATGGCTTGTTATTTAATATGTTTTGTTCTCTGAAGTTAAAAGAAATAAAAGACAAATTATATCAATGTTCTAAAACAAATGCAGTCAACCCTTAATCTACCCCCATGGCGTTACATCAAGGATGACTTTGTATCAAATTTGCTAATTATTTTTAAATAGCCCAAACGCTAACTATGACTTTTTTTTTTTTTTTTTTTGAGATTTAACGACCACCGTGAGCAACTCAATGGGCTATAAGCAGTCGCCCGTCCCTAATTTAGGGTCACTGGTTCCAGGGAAGGGAGAGAGCCAGTGCCGTAAGACAAAGACAACATCCATGCCTCACCGTGATTCGAACCCGGACCCCTTACAGACGAATGATCAGAGGCCATCGTAACTATGACTTTAAATGAACCATAGTTCATCTGAAGTTATACTGTAATTTGCATTAAATTAAGATCACATTCATTAGAAAAAATGCTGTTATACAGTTGGTGAGCACTTCAGTTCCAAGAGTCCCATTTCCATTTCGGAATCTTCTGGAATGCATTAAGTGATAAAATTTGCGTTGCATTGCAAGAAGACAAAGTTAACACTTTAATTATAAGGAAATTTATAACAAAAACCATTTTACGTTACTAAAACTTTACCGAGTGAAAATTAATAGCATTACATAAAATCATTTTACATATCTTAGTTTCTTTTTAAAACCCCCATCTATTTTCATTTGTGTTTTAGATTTCATTGCAATTATTTCCAGAGATAAAATTTAACAAGTGCATTTGAAGTACCGATGTCCTTCTATATACAGTATTAAAAGGTACTGATTCGCGTCTTTGATTGAATCAGTGTTTCTAACGTTAAGCTTCGCCCCAATTCAATCATCCAAAAAAACAAATCGATCGTCCGAAAAAACGGAAGGAAATTCACACAGAGCTTAAAAATGGCTGTGCATCAAGTATGGTTTGTGTTGAAACAGGTAGGTTGTCTAAGTAATATACAGCATATTGGAGGATGCCAATTATGTGGAGATATATCAAGAGATGTTTTATATAGAATGCATCTGTTTACACCCAAGGTATGGAGTTATGCAAGGGTAGCGGTAAATCGAGAGTTGACTATTTTAAATCACCCATTAAAAATTTCAAACTGGGATCTGAGGGATGCTTCCATATTTGAGAAACACAGTGTTATAAGTGTAAACATGCTGAAAAAGTATATTTGAGTATGAGATATTCCCTCATCCATCCAAGTAAAGAATTTTATATTTCATCAATTCAGTTTTCATTCTTTTTGATCAGCTACAGCATACTTCAAAGAGATACTTTATGTGGCATAAAGTAAAAAGGATTTAGTGTAAACATGCTGAAGAAGGGTACTTGGGGACGAGCAATTTCCTTATCCGTCCAAATAAGGTATTTTATCTTTCATCAGTTCAGTTTCTGTTCTTTCTGATGAGCTATACATGATACTTCAAAGAGATATGTGGTATAAAGTAAAGAGGATTTAGTCGCAGGTAAAAACTTATATTTCAAGTAAAGAGACACAATTTGAGATCGTATACCAGTAATTATAGCTTTAATTTCTTTCGACTGAAGAAATAACACAACCGTTTTTAGAATTCCTCTGATAAATGCAAATGCTCGTTTGCCATCGTTTATTGTTATTCACAGAGACTGGACTCTTTCTTTACAAAGCTGATTGTTCCAGTGACCTCCTCTTGACTTCCTTCGGAAATGCTAGAGCGCATGCGTGAGTAGTACTGAACATTCTGATTGACTAGACTTGTGTTCTCACTCTCGGGTTGTTTAGTACTTCCCGGCATGCACTTAGAAAACCAAACGACAATCTCTGGAGTGGCTGCAAGAGAAAGAAAAAAATCTTTAATGACTACATTATCACGACTAAGCTTATACTTTTGGCATATACATTTAAAATGAATTAGCGTTTCAAGATTTCAAGGAATTACATTGAAGTAGGCTTAGTTTTCAATGTCTATCTAAAAAACTTACTCTCATTGTCATAGAAATCCATGCACCAAGAAAAAACAACAGGGCAGACATGCAAATGATTAAAGTCTCGTGTGATTCCGCATGTCCCGCTTCCACGACCGGCGCTGCAATCGCAATCCTTGGGTTTTATAAATGCGCCACACAGGGGACTCCACATTCGTGCCGATGTGCACGGTAAGACTCACGTGATATCCCTGAGTGATAGACATGCCGAGGAGCCGCCGTAGATGTGCGTACGTGCAACTGACGGAGTTTAAACGAGGCCGTATCGTCGGGATGAGAGAGACAGGGTGGCCGGCGCGCCGAATCGGCCGACATTTGGGCCGGTAGGACAGTACGGTACGATCGTGTTGGGAGCAATGGACCCGGAAAGGTACCCAGACACCGCGGACTGGTGCTGGGCGACCCAGACACACCTCCAGCAAAGACACAACGACATTCTTGTCCAATATCCAGATACATGTGACGGCTGTCCAGACGCCTGGCAGAGGCGAACCTGCACTCACAACGGCACTTAGGTTTTCTGCCATTAACACCTGACCATCGTCAGCCTCGATCGCAGTGGTGTCAGCAGCGAGCAACGTGGAATGCTACGGACTGGCGACGTATAGTGTTCAACGACGAATCCCCCCTTCTGTATGGGAATGGACGACCACCGTGTCAGAGTGTGGAGGACCGCAGGCGAGCGCCATAATCCCAACCTCACTGTACAGCGACACACATACCGAACTGCAGGAGAGATGGTCTGTGGAGCCATCGCGTATGACAGCCGGACTTCCTTCGCAGTGATCCGAAGGACGTTGACAGCCCAGCACTATGTACAGGAGATCTTGCGGCCCCGTGTTCTGTCTTTCCTGGCGGGGCGACCTGGAGCCATTTTCCAACAATATAACGCCCGTCCGCACACGGCTCGAGTTTCCCAGGGCTGTCTACGTCATGCTTCGACGCTTCCGTAACCTGCCATATCGCCTGATCCCTCGCCCGTCGAGCACGTGTGGGACCAGATGGGACGCCAGCTTTCTCATGTCCCAGTGTTCGTGATTTAGAGAGTCAGTTACAAGAAGTGTGGGCCAATCTGTCCCAGGATAACATACGGCGTCTTTGACTCCATACCTGACCGTATCACCGCATGGATCCGAGCACAAGGCGGTCCAACGCCGTATTAACTCTGACCTGAATGTTTACCGTATGTCAGCTGGAGATCGTCCTGCTGCTGTGCCATTGTAATCACATCTGTCCTTGGTATGTACCATCTCAATACTAAAATGTCATTTCAATCCGACGCCTCCTTCTTGGTGCGCGGATTTTTATGACAATGAGTGTATAATGCAAGTATATACCTACAATAAAAAAACTTAAATTGCCACTGCATACATTTAAGATAAGCTTGCATTTGAAGAAAATAGGTTTATAGCAAGCTTACGTTGCAAGGATGTGCATTTAAAGTACGCATATGTTTGACGTAAAATAAATTTTAATTTTAAGTACATATATTTAAAACAAGCTTACATACATTTATTTATATTTGACACAAGCTCGCGTTTGAAGGACATGTACTTAAAAAATTATCTTGCATTTCATCTACACAAATTTGAATTTTTTTATTGTTTTAGTTGTTACCTCATACCTTACATTCAGTTTATATTTTCATTTTAGTGTAATAAAGAGTAATTAATATAACATCCAAGGAAATCAGGAAAAGGTCTTTAATGACCTGAGTAAGCCCTGATCTCCTTACATGATAAACACAAGTCATGTAAAAGTTACTATAGAATACATGGTGAACACAAGTCATGTAAAAGTTACTATAGAATACATGATGAACACAAGTCATGTAAAAGTTACCATAGAATACATGATAAACACAAGTCATGTAAAAGTTACTATAGAATACATGATAAACACAAGTCATGTAAAAGTTAACATAGAATACATGATAAACGCAAGTCATGTAAAAGTTACTATAGAATACATGATAAACACAAGTCATGTAAAAGTTACTATAGAATACATCATAACCGCAAGTCATGTAAAAGTTACTATAGAATACATGATAAACGCAAGTCATGTAAAAGTTACTATAGAATACATGATAAACACAAGTCATGTAAAAGTTACTATAGAATTAAAGTACAGTTGGCAGGTCATGCAGTAGATCAGCAGTTGTTAGTAGGTATTAGTGGCAATTAGAAGGGGATTAAAATGTATATAATAATTTGAGTTTTTTTTAAGCAAATATGGTTTTAGCCTTTTTTTAAACAAGTTGTAATTATTAATGTGTTTTAGCACATCAAGTAAAAGATTCCAAAAAGTTGGTCCCTGATAGTTGATTCTTTAATTTGTTTTGCTCTAGGCTGGCACGGCTTTATCTGTAATCTATTTCTAGTTCCATAATTATGAACGTCAGAATTTGTATCTATGATGCCTATATTAATATTCTGTTTAATCATTTTAAACATGTTTAATGCCAAAGCAGATTGATATAATTGCTTTATATTTAGAATATTGTGTTTGTTAACATCTTCTCGCATATAATTGTAAATATTAAGATCAGGTGTACTATTAGTATTTAATTAAAGGTCTAGTAATCTAATGAATTTATTCTGGAGTACTTAGAGTTTCTCAATGTCAGTTTGTGTTATCTGTCCTAACAGGATAGACAATAGTTAAAGTGTGTATGCACAAGAGTATGTCAATTTAAGGGTTTTATTAGTAAGATTAAGTATTCGGCTAACCAATCCTATATTTCTAGAGATTTTATTAATACCTTGTTCTATAAGTTTATCCCATTTTAGGTTAAATAAGCTTACATTTCGAAGTACACAAATTTGAAATAAGCTTACATTTGAACTACAGCTTGCACTTGAAAATAATAATTTATAGTAAGCTTACACGTTGCAAGGATGTGCATTTAAAGTAGGCATATATATTTGAAGTTAAAAAATATTCAGTTTTAAGTGCATATATTTAAGACAAGGTTACGTACATTTTTTATATATTAGACACAAGCTCGCGTTTGAAAGACATGCACTTAAAATTATCTTGCATTTCAACTACACAAATTTGAAATAAGCTTACATTCCGAAGATACACATTTAACGTGCACTTGCGTTTCAAGAATATAAATTAAAAAATAGTAGCTTACACTTTCGATATCATGCACTTTAAATATATACACTTAAAATAAGTGTACGTTTCAAGTACATACAAAGGCCGTTCCATATAACCTGATAGTATTTTTTTTGAATTGGCAACACTGCGAATGGGAGAAATTACCACGCAGTCGACTAACTGAATTAAGGAAGTATCTATGGCAACAGTTATTAGTCGTGACAGACGATTCTGCTTTTGTTATTGCGCAGTTGTTTAAGGTACGTCTGCATTTCGCCACACAGCTATGGAGGTGAGTGATTCAGAATTAAGAAGTGAAATGCGTTGTGCGATAAAAAGTTTGCTATCGTTTGGGTATAACGGCTCCAGAAACACTTGATTTAGTGAAGAAAGCTTACAAAGATAAATGTTTGAGTGAGTCAACGGGTTTTCGATGGCACCGTGATTTAAAAAAAGGACGTTTGTCGGCAGAACTCGCTCCTATGCCTAGTCTACCTGAAAGTGTTGTTACGGAGCGTATTGTTCGACGAATGACTTGTGAAGACATAGCGGCGCCAACTAATAAACTAATATTTCAAAAACGTCGGCATTCCCCATTCTACGCGACAATTTATTGCTGCATCGTGTGTGTACCAAATGGACTCCTCACCAAATGACGAGAGAACAATTGTTAGCCAGAGTTCAGGTGTGTCGTAAGTGGAAACAAATGATTGCAAAGGACCCAAACGTTCTAAACACAGTAATAACTGCCGATGAAACATGGCTCCAATATTTCGACACCACCACTCCCCTCACCAAGTGCGCAACGAGTGTCTGTAAAGACACAGGCTCGCCTCCTACGAAAAAGGTCTGCCAAACCAAATCAGCTGGGAAGTTGATGATGATAATTTTCTTTCTTCATAAAGATGTAGTCTACCTGCATGCCGTACCTCCACAAATGACTGTAAATGCTAAGTATTACAATTGCAGTCTTGAAGCGTTTAGGACGACACACATCGATTAAGCGATCGGAACTGGTGGGCAAGTGGACCCTACACCATGATAACGCCCGCCCACATGTAGCTGCTTGTGTTCAACAGTTTCTTAAGAAGTGCAGTATTGAAATCATGCCACAGCCTGCCTACAGTCCTGACTTCGCCCCGTGCGATTTCTGGTTGTTTCAAACAATGAAGGAGAAGTTCCATGGCGCAACATTCAACACAGCGGTTGAAATTATTCAAGTTGTACAGAGGTCGCTGAAGCAGCTTCCACAGAATGCCTTCGTCACAAGCTTTGAAAAGTAGACTGAACGATGGGAACGTTGCATATCATCCGAGGGAAGATACTTTGAGAAGTATTAACATGTATTTTGCTGAACCCATATTTCTTCATTTTGTGTGATTTTACTCCGTTTTTATGAAACGGCCGTTGTATATTTAAGATCAGTTTGTATCTCAAGTGTATGTTTAAAATAAGCTAACATTTCGGTTGCCCCATATATAGATTTTAAGCAAGATTGTTTTACAATGAGAAGTATTTAAAGCAGCTTAAATTTCAAGTAATGCTTCCAAAATGAGCTTGTACATCAAGCCCACATATCTGAAATATATTCATTTTATACACTGAGTGGCCACTTTATTATGACCACCTGACAGTTTTAAGCAAATGAGCTATGGCTGCCAGAGGGCGACGCTAGTATAAAAGGGAAAGCTTATTGCATCCGACAGTAGTAGAAGTGATTTTTGGGTGACAAGACAGATAAAAAATGCAATTTGACGGACTTTCAACGTGGGATGATAGTCGGAGCTCGGAGCCATGGAGCGAGTATCACCGAAACCGCCGCATTCGTGAAATGTTCCAGAGCAGCTGTTGTTAAAGTGTTTAAAGATTGGACTGTCAGCCAAAAAACTGGGTCTCTACGTGCAATATGTGGTCGTCATCGACTAGTAACTGCTCGGGCGGAACGGAGAGTGTCCAGACTGGCAAAAGACTACAGAAGGGCAACAGGGCAGCAAATTACAGACCATCTAAATCAAGGATCCCCTCAAATGATCTCTGCACGCACTGCTCGCCGTACACTGCATCGGATGGGATATGGCAGGCGAAGGCTGTTCAAACACCTTTGCTGTCTGCAGTTAACAAAAGAAAACGTCTTCAGTTCGCACAGGAGCACAAGGATTGGACAGTCGATAATTGGAAACAAATTATGTGGTCCGACGAATCACGTTTTCAGTTGCACCATGCCGATGGCAGAGTGAGAATTTGGCGGAAACAGCACAAAAGCATGGACCCCAAATGCATTGCTACAACCCTTCAAGCTGGTGGAGGCAACATTAGGGTTTGGGGAATGTTTTCCTGGCATGCTTTGGGCCCTTTAATTCGTGTTGATCAACGTCTGACTGGCACATCATATCTAAACATCGTTGCGAACCAAGTGCATCCTGTCATGTGGATGGTTTATCCCAATGGCGATGGCTACTTTCAACAAGATAATGCGTCCTGCCATAGTGCTCGTATTGTACAGGATTGGTTTCAGGAACATGCCGGTGAGTTTACTTTACTTAGGTAGCCCCCACAATCTCCAGATCTCAACCCCATTGAGAATTTGTGGGATGAAGTTGAACAAGCCATCAGACAGCTGGATCCACAACCCTGCAATCTCACACTCCTGGAAAGGGTTAGTCATCAAGCATGGTCTCAGATTCCACAAACCACCTATCAACATCTCGTGCAATCCATGCCACGAAGAATCGGCGCAGTATTAAAGGCAAAAGGTGGCCCAACGAAGTGAAGGGTCGTGTTTGATATGCTATTCAATGTTCTCGTCAAAACTCTTGGAATGTTATCCATGGTATCAACGTAACAGACTTTCAGTGGTGCTCTAAACTTGGGGAATAAGCATAAGTCTCACGGTGCTAAGTCCGGTGAATACGGTGTGTGCGGGAGTATGCACACTTTCTTGAAAATCCCCCAAATATGTGGCGTCTGTGAATAAACAAAGACATCGCTCTTTCCACGTTTTATCAAAACATAGCAACCGAAAATTTTTTATTCGATCACTGCTGGGGTTCCGAATCCCCAGATTTCTCGAAATCTAGTGTGCTATGGCCGTTAATGCCCACCAGATGGAGACGTCTCAGTAGCTGAGCCCATCTTACGGATTTACGATGTCAGAAGCTGACAGAAAAACACACATAGCGCCGTTGATTGTTGACCACCGTAGATATCGAGAGATCTGGGATTCGGATCCCCAGCCGTGACCGAATAACAATTTTTCGGTTGCTATGTGTTGATAAAACGTGGAAATAGCGATTCCTTTGTTTATACACACTTTCTTTCTGACCAAAAACTTCCCAACAATGAGAGACTTATTTATGGCTTGATGCGTTTTTGTGCAAGAGAAACTAACTCCTGTCTTTTCGACACTGAGATCATGTACAATGGCTTCTCTGCAACAAACTTTTCCAAACACCCAGATATTAGGTAGCAGGAACACTTTCGCTATTGGGACGAAATTTTTGGGCGCAATTCCCTTGTTATCATTCAAAATGATGAGCAATCTTTTATTTTTTTTTATTTTTTTTTTTTTGACGACTGCTTTGGGTTTAGAGAGTTTGCTGACTTCCACTCGACCACTTTGTTCATTGGATCATATTGAAAACACCAGTTCAACTCACTCGTATGTGAAAACACAAATTTATCCGTGATGGAAATCGACCCCCCCCCCCCCACACACACACACACTCTCTCCGGAGTGAGTTGCTCTCCCAACTAAGCTACACGAATGGAATGTGTTGCTGCAGATTTTTCGTCTTGACACGTAACAATCGAGTTAAGAAGTCTAGTTTGCTTTCTGCGGCTTGAATGAGTTTCTTCAGTGTTCAACTCACAATTGTCTTAGTTCGCTTGTTACGTGGAACAAATTGCGCACACATCATTTTTTTTTTAATCCTGGTTTATTACCGTGGGCGATATCTATCCAATTTGGTCCAGTACGAGCGAACAGTTTGTTGAAATCCGGACCTATTTTCCCCCAACGTCAGATCAATTGTTAGTGTATGCGCTACACCAAGAACACATACACACACAAACACTTTATAACAACAGGACGGAGACTGGTTCACGCTCTTGTGCCTGTTCACTACTAACAGCCCCTGGAGGAACTCCCAGAGGGGGATTTCTGAGTTCCCTCCGCAAAACAACACGGGAAGAAAGGAAAAGATACTTAGGATTTCTTCAGCGAAGTGTCATAGGCTAGAAATATGTTTTAACATAGAAATCTGTTGTGACGCCTGAGCCTGGGGGAGCCTAAAGTGCGTTACAATGGGGCTAACTCTGTTGTAGTGTTTGATGAAAATTTCATCGAAAAGTTGTGTTTTACACATGTTTAACTTGATTCGCTCTCGATGGCAAGGAGAAGTCCATTAGATACATCTCCCTTCGTACCCATGTCTCCAACCCTTTCTTTCCCCAGAGATTTAAGCGTATTTATTATTATTATTTTTTTATTGGAAGTTTAACGACCGCCGTGAGCAACTCAATGGGCTACAAGCAGTCGCCCGTCCCTAATTTAGGGCCACTGGTTCCAGGGAAGGGAGAGAACCAGCGCCGTAAAGCAAACACAACATCCGTGCCTCACCGGGATTCGAACCCATTTCGGCAGAGTATTTATTGTTTGCGGGCTTCTATGTTTGCTGCTACGAGATTACTCATGTGATTAAATTTATAAATTGAAATGCAGAACGTTGCTCAAAGTTTTCTTAAAAATAAGCTCTACTTCTACATTAAACGAGCCCCATTTAAATACCTTTAATATCTAACGCCAGAGCCCGACTTAAAGATGAGAAGCCCCTATGCCTACCTGCAAATCTGGGCTACTCCTTTTTACAGATACACTGCTGCAATTAAGTAATGAGATTGATTTTTTTTAAATCCCCCATAAAACACACGGGTCGAGACGGCACGGTTTTTTTATCTGTCATTTATGCGGTGGCAACAGCGTTGTGAGAATTGCGCAGATGATTATTTACGTTTTGCATGACGTCATTCGGTGGAAGAACTGTCATGGAGCAGAGAGCAAATACCCAGTTCTGTTTGAAAATCGGTAAAACTGCAACTGAGGTGAATTGTATGGGACTAACAGTCTATCTCATGCATAAATGTTGCGATGGTATGCACGTCCCAAGGATGGGCGGGAAGATTTGTAAAATGACGAAAGGCCCAGACGCCCGGTTTCGGTGCGTACGTCTGAACTCATTGAGAAAGTTAGCGGAATAATAAAAAAGTGTGACCTTGAGAATGCTGGAAAGTGAGTGCAAGATTTGAAGGGGGGGGGTACTCTTTTTGTCCCTCATGTTTTGTCAGACGACTAGAAACATGCATGAGTGGAGTACGCAAAGTTATCCTGGAGACTGTACAAACTATGCAAAATTTTGTGGCACATGACGAAATGTGATTTTTTCATTATGATCTTGAAATGAAGTGGAAGTCGCTACAGTCACCTAAGAGTAAAAAAGATCAGGTTACAAAAGTACAAAATCAAGACAATGCTTGTGTCCTTTTACGACAGTAAAATTCTGCATAACGAGTTCATTCCTGAAGGTACGACTATCACTGCCAATGCTTACGCGTTCATTTTGGAAGAGGATTGTTCGTTTCAGGCCTGAGTACAAAAACAGGGCAATGGTTTCTCCTTCACGATAACGCATCCGCACACATAACAGACCGTGTACAATAATTTCTGGCGCAAAAACAAGTGTGTGCACTCAACCATTCCCCCTATTCTCCACATTTGTTACCGTGTGACTTCTCTCTATTCCACAAATGAAAGCTGCCTTAAAAAGGAAAATTTGTCCATGACATTGAAGACGTACAAAGAACAGTTACATCAGCTCTTCACTCCATGCAAAAAGATGACCTCCACAAGACCTTCCTTTCTTTGGTTGTTTGTGTCACTTCTTGTACTGACTCAGGTGGAATAATCTTCGAATAAAATACAGGGGTTGTCCAAACTAATGGAAACACCTTGAAATAATAGGTGCTATGCACCTAACATGTTGTAAGAGCACCCTTGCTATTTAAAACTGCTTGAATCCTCCTGGGAATGGACGTATACTAGTCCTGGATGGGGGTAAGTGGTATGTTGTACCATTCTTCCTACAGAAACTGCTCCAATTCCTTGAGAGACGTCTTAGGAGGATAACGGAATCACACTCTGTTTTCCAACACAGACCACAGGGTCTCAATGATGTTTAAGTCCGGTGATTGTATAGGACAGGGAAGGTGTGCAACTTCAACCTCATGTACCTAAAACCATGATTGAACAGTTCGACTTCCGTGAATCGGGGCATGATCTTGAAAGGTGCAATCCCCTGACGGAGACAATGTCTGTGCCATTGAATGCACATGGTCGGCCAAAAGAGTGACATAGTCACCGCTGGTGATCCGTCCGTGTAAGGTGATAATGGGACCGGCTCCAAACCACGAGATGGTGGCCCAAACCATTACAGGACCGCCCCCATGCTTCACCGTAGGAAGGAGACAGTCTGGGTTGTAGGCTTCTGCGGGGGTTCTCCACACGTAAACCTGTCCTGTGGTGGGGAATAGCGAGAAACTTGATTCATCGGAAAACAAGATATGTTTCCATTGATCCGCAGGCCACGTTTTATGTTCCTGGCACCACTGTAGTCTCCATTTCATATTCACCTGTGACACTAGGGGTTTTGCAATCGCAGCTCTGCCGTAAATATGATGCTTATGCAATTCCCTTTACACGGTATGAGACGATACTGAGGTTTGGAGATGTGCATTAAGTTCAGCGGTCACTTTCGTCGCAGTGGTCTTTCTCCTTGCGGTCACAATCCTCTTTAACGTCCTCCTGTCTCTCGCAGTGAGTTTGGTTTTCCTTCCACAGTTGTGTCTCGAAGTTGATTTTGTGCCGTGAATATTGTATGCTGTCATGACCTTCGACACGGTACCTCTCAATACCCCCCCCCAATACTTGTGCCACTGTGGTTGCCCACGCATCAACCAGACGGGCTCCAACGATCTGCCCTCTTTGGAACTCCGACAGGTCACTCATTGTGCCTTCACCTGGAACAAAATTATGCAAACACCGATTTACAATGCAATCACACAGACCCTTAAGAATATACGCAACACTTTTTTACAAAAAACATTGTAGCTACATGTTCGTTTTACTCGTAAAGCAGCACATACCAAAGTCACTGTTTTCAGCGAGGTATTTCCATTATTTTGGACAACCCCTGTATATTCACATAAGTTTTCCTGCTTTTCTATATTTTTTTTTAAATTCAGTCTCATTGCTTGATTGACGCGCTGTGTAGAACAGTATATTTTTCACTCCGAAGAAATTTCGCGGCTCCCTAAATATGGGGACCTTGGGGGCCTGTAGGCCCCATGCAAAAATCACGCTTTGACAAAATTTAAGCTAAAAAAGATTCAGTTTATGACAAAATCTATAATTCTGGAGGAACTGCAATTAACTTCTGTTGGTAAATGTCGCCCGCTCTGTCGCACTTATCTTCCACTACCATCATTCATGTTGCTGCTCAAAGGAACATCTCGCTATCCATTTAACGTATCACCCGTAGTTCTTACTTACCAAGTGGTTTCCTTATTAACACACACAAATCATCTGAAAACATTCGGAGCGTTGCATTTCGGTCATCGATGAGAATTGCCCGCACCACAGATGCAAAGGGGTCACGTGTCGGCGGGTCACTTGGTCAATTTGGGGGGGGGGAGCAAACGGGTCGGGTTAAGTTGTTCCTGGCCCGATTTTATTTTAGTTTTATTTTTGAAAATAAGAAAACATTTCAACTTGTCAGAGGTCTTTGAAACAATGCTTCAGAGCTGCACTGTATGATCCAGGAACTTACTGAGAAGGGTAAAGAAATGGGATTAGAAATGAACTTTCAGAATACAAAACTGAAGTTCAATGCTTTTACAGAAATGAAATTTATCAGTTAATCAGGAAAATATGGAGGTAAGAAATTCCTACATTTACCTTGCGCAGCAGATATCAAGCGAAGGTCACATTGATGAAGAAATTAATCGGCGTATAAAACTTGGTTGGAGAGCTATTGGAAGAAACAGTACAATACAATTTTTAAGAGCAATGTGCCATTATGTCTAAAAAGAAAAGTGTTTAATCAATGCATCTTTCCAGTGCTTACGTACAGAGCAGAGACATGTACTTTAACTAAAAAGGACATACAAAGACTGCAGACAACTGAAATAACATGGAGAGATGCATGCTTTGTGTAACCAAGAAAGATAAAAAGAGAAACTGGTGGACAAGGAAAATCACAAGAGTGGAAAACATCACGATCAGAGTAAAACCCTTGAAATGGCAATGGGCCGGATATATGGCCAGGAGAACAGACCACCAATGAATAGTCGACATTTCAGACTGTATAACACACAATTTCTTCCGCGCCTGGCGTTGAACCCGGGGCTCTTCACTCCGGAGTAAGTCGCTTCCCCAACTGTGCTACGCCGATATGTGCTCTCACTGCCATCTGCCTTTATCTCAAATGAGTCCTGCTATGCAGGCACGTCACGTCTCCCCCTCCTGAAAGAGGGCCGGGGGCATGGCCTATGGGTCAGCAGGGACCACGTGTCGCTGTAGGCAGTCATCCTATGAAGAACGTACATTTGAGAAGTCCCAGACAATTGTGTGTGGAACGTAATATCCCTTTTTTTTTTTTTCGAAGCACTGAAGAAGGGATTCTCATTGTCCGCATAGCTCAGTTGGGAGAGCGACTTACTCCGGAGTGAGGGGTCCCGGGTTCGATGTCCGGCGCGGAAAAAACTTGTACGTTATAACTGGATTCCAAGGGACAGGAAAAAAAATCCAGAAGACCACGTGAGAGATGGGTGGATGGAGGTGACTGGTCCAAGAGGGTCCGTTGTTGAAGAAACTTGGGTAGACCTTCATCCAGCAGTGGATAGATAATTATAAATGTTGGTGATAATTCGAATTTATAGTTCAAAGCAGATTTATCCGGATTAGCTCCGGGTCGCGTCCAATTATGTGACGGTCGTGTTCTGGTCCAAAAATTTTGACCCGTTTCCAACACTGGCCCGCACCTTTTCAAACGAACCAATTTTGCTGGTCCCGGATGTTCGTCGTCTTTCATAGTTTCTCTTCTATGGCATTTTCTGCCACTCGAAAGCACTTGCACGGAACAGACAATTTTCTCCACAGACTTGCTTCATCATTTAGAAAGTTTCAATAGCCGCTTTAGCCAGTCGAGCACAAATTTTATGTTTACACTTTTTTCCATTGTTCCTTCACAACACAACCACAGGAGAGACAAGCAGTTCAGCTCACACTACGTTCTCAAATGGTGGTAATTCTTGCTCACCTTGACTGCAGTTCTCTCGAAACAATAGCTCTTTCATTTCGTGCATATATTTGGTGTAAATGGCAGCACCAGGACTAGTCTCATAATATCAGTCTCGTTTACAAGTTACCGCGTGGTGTATTTCAAAACATTTGACTGGGAACGCACAAGGTAAAACCTCACATGGTGGTGCTTGAACACATAAACGTATAATATGTTTCTAGCGGTTTTGAGGTGGTGCAGGATAAGCTCGAAGTGGATGTGTTCACACTGTAACCCATTTCTGAAAACTGAATCGTAATCATTTGGGTTACGAGTGCCTTAAAGGACGGAAGTTAAGAGCATAACAGTAAATAGTGCCTTAAATGACGGAGGTTAAGAGCATAACAGTAAATAGTGCCACAAAGGACGAAGGTTAAGAGCATAACAGTAAATAGTGCATTAAAGGACGGAGGTTAAGAGCATAACAATAAATAATACACTTCGTAGGAACGTTTAAATCCAAAACAGCCCCTCTGTGTTCGAAATTTTAAATTTACTGTGAATTTTTCCGGTGTAAGCCTAATTTTTGACAGTACTTAACGAACTAACTCGGTAATAATAAACTGGGTTGAAATTAGCTCGAATGAACATTTTCGCTGTCTGCACTTAACAAATTTGCACTAGTTTGCATCAAAAGTGGTGCTACACCAGTTGCACCACTTTTGGGGCGAAGGTAAACCGTTGTGTGATGCATGAAACGTGCATAAACATGGGGAGCAATTAAACTTCGCACCATTCAGGTTGAATACCATTACCGTAGTGCATAATTGCATCACGTTTTTGTGTATTTCGTTTTTGTGTTACCAATTTTAATGGTAGGCTGAGATAGAAAAGAAATAAATGAGGTGCAAGTTTATAGAAATTTCTGGAACGTTTTAGGGTCATAAAGCGAACCTATCTCCTTATTTTGGCGTTTCTATGAGACATGCCTGTACAAACGGCAAACCTAACTACAAATATAATACCTTTTATTATACCCTAACTTTCATCGTTTCTGCCGCAGCTTTGTTCAGAGTCACGAATTGCTAACTTGTGTTGTCTTTAACCGTTCCCTAACTTTCATCGTTTCTGCCGCAACTTTGGTCAGATTCACTGATTGTTAACTTATGTTTTTCCGACAGTCAGAGAGAGAGAACTACAATTCTGAGGAAGAAATATTATCTTAACATACGTGGAAACGGGTCTAAAATTATTAACTTAGTAAGCAGATATGCCTGAATTGCCTGTATTTACTGTTCAGCACAGTAACATACTACTCGTATGGCAAATTGGTACAAGAACTGGCTTATTACCATTTGTCTGAGATGGGTCTGTGTTCGAATCACAGTGAGGCATGGATGTTGTTGTCTCTTATGTCACTGGCTCTCTCCCTTCTCTGGAACCAGTGGTTCTATATTAGGGACGGAGTACTGCTTATAGCCGATCGAGTTGCTAATCAAAAGCTAAAACTATTAATTTTAAAAATATGTATTTTTTTTTCGTTACGGAAGACTGGTGAAGTGGTGTGTACGGGGTAGTGGAAAAATTAGCACTGTTCATCCCATCCTGAAATGCTTTTCTTTAATGACGCCCCTATCCGGGTGCTATGAATGGATCGCGGGACATGGCATGAAGACCGCTAGTAAGAGCTCCTTGCGCACACGCCTGCTGAACACCGTTCATTATTCCAGCATTCACAGTCTCAATAAGGTCTAATATTTTGCTTCGTGATGGGACGTGCGGCACTAACCTAAATTTTAATAATAATGTTATGAACGTGCTCCTGTATGTCAAGACCAAACTACATTACTGCCGAAGTGAATCTAGCGGGGAAAGGGGCCCCCTTCCTCGCTACTGGGGCGATCTCTCCCCTAAAACAGATTTTTCCCCTTTAAGTGGCCAACAGTGGAAGTAATTAATGTTTCTGTTTTTATAAAATTATAGTGATAAATTTAGAGGTGGGAGGAATCTTAAGTTTTCTCGAATCCGAATCCTAAAAGGTTCTGGAATCCCCCGAATCTCGAATCCTTCATATAAGAATAATTATAAGAAAAAAAGGGAAAGAAAACACTTCTACTTAAAATTAAAAGTTTTTAATTGAAGCAAAATTTGAAATCTGTATTTAATGAAAAACAAATTAAAGAATACAGTTTTCAAAACATTTACCCATACTTATTAAGAAGATACAAATGAAATTTGATTAATTTATAATTTACATTCACTAAATGAAGAACTTGAGTCTTGAGGTTCATTTCCCCTTTCTGAGCATAATTTGACTAAAAAAATATTTGAGTAACAATTCACATTTTAGACATTTTTCTTTAATAACAAAAGCTCCAAAACCTCTTTAAATCAAAGCAAGTGTAGAGGTGGGGAGGATTATTTCAAGAATTAATGTAGATAAACACGCAACACAAAATTGAGTAAATTCTTCCCAGAAAATTAAATCATAAACATGTTTGCTTTAAGGGTTAATAAAAACACTAAACACTGAACCCTTTCAGAGCAATGTAAAAGAAAATCAGAAACCTTTAATTGAGATTTTCATTTAAAAACACTACCATTCCAACTCTCTCTGGGTCTACAATAGTTCGTATTTTTATCAGCTATGACACCTGATATGGTGAATAGTCTTCTGATATTACTTGTTGATAGTGGTGTGTTTACGAACTTTTAGAGTGTTTCCTCAGATTTTGGAAGTAACGAGCTACTTGAAATAGGTACGCACTGTAGATGATCTTCTTCGATTGTTTTCTAATGACAGAACTCGTCATGCTGACAAAAATTCGAACAAACATCGCTCTAGAACAAGCACCAAATGCCAAGTTTTTTAGGTTAAGATTCGAATGTCGAAAAAAGCACGAAGATTCGAGTTTTGGAATCTCGAATCTTTCGCGGGGTTCGAGGATTCGAATGTCCCATCCATAGATAAATCCAGATTTTCGTAAAAGTTTTTATGACAATTAAAATTTGCTGTGAATTTGGAGAGTAAATGTTCTGCACTACAGAGAGAACGCAGAAGAGAGAAAACAGGAAGAAAAACAAACTAGAGTTTCAAAAGCAGAGGAAGCCCAGAGGGGAAGGGGAAAGATTTTGGCTGTTCATGCAAATCAATGGGTGTGCTTTGTTTAATGTACTACTTTCACAAACTTTAGAGAGGAAATCGCCATTAAGAAAAACGAGGCCTTGGTGAGGGAAAATGCATGGGAGTTCCTTTCAATAGAATTGTGAATCACGCATTGCGAAAGAATAAACTAATATTTTAAAGAATTACCGGCTATACTGCTTAGGAGTGATTCGAAGATTCAGACTTAAAAAATGTTTCTATTAAATTAAGCCATTCGAATGGAAAGACAGAAATGTATCTTGAAAGATTATGTACAGACTAAAAAGCACGGAGCTCGTTTCCTGTAAAGTAGGCAATTGAACTCCAGAAAAATATTACCGATTTTTCAGTTGTTTCACCCACTTTGTGATTTAAAAGTTTAGCACAGGTTATTTTTTTTCGTAACCAGACACACCCCCACCCCTGCCAAGATAAGTTTCTGGAACCACCCTGCATTACTCCAGAACTTGAATCCCTTTATTCAACATTTTTTATTCGTTACTTTTAGTTATACAGTCTGAGCAAGATATTTTTAAGAATCCAGCTCACCCTCTGAAAATTCTGCTCTCGTGAGTCAGTAAAGTGCTGCCATCTACAACTGCCGAGTGTAATAACATTTGGCCATGTTTTAAATAAAATAACCCAAGTGGAACTGGTAGTAAACAAAGAAGCGGTCAAGAAACACTATAGGAACAGATTGTGCCAGGGCGCTTCGTGTGGGGAAACGACGGGAGGGGGGGGGAGGATGGACCGCTGGTTGTCTAGTGGTCAACGTTCGTGACTGACACGGAGAAGACCTCGGATTTAATCCTAGGCAGGTGGGGGCGCTCAAACCACAAAATATCCGCCATGCGTCGGATGGACATAATAAGGGAGTTTCCTCCTCCTCTCTACCTCGCTTCCGAGTAACTTTCCTATCGGGCACTCTGGCCCAAATCTTCTAGCTTCCTATTTCTAAGGGTTGTTTAAGACCTGGGTCAGACACTCCCTTCCTAAAAATCCTCTACATATGATCTATGATCTGCTTCGTGGGATCAGAGCTGGTACGTCAGATGGGCAGGAGCGACGTTACCCCCTCCCCCCGTATTTAAAGCAGTCAGAACATATGGCTGGTACAACCATCTGAGATTTTACGTAGATTTCTCGAAATCACTGAAATTTTATTATATAAAATGAATTTGTTTTGTTAGATTTAGTGTTTGTACTTCCAGAAAATGGAGCGAGTCCTCTGAACAAATTTCAAAGAGAATATTAGAAACACACCATTTTTGTAATTATAGAATTATAGTTTAAAAAGATGAGAGCAGCGGCGCAATTAGGGCGGGGCAGGCGGGGAGGGGGCGGCTGCCCCGGGCACAGCTCAAGACAGGGCACAAAAATTATTGTGTACAATCTAATTAAAATTGGAATTGTAACCTTTGCACCAGTCTCTGGTACAGAATTTACCTATAATATCTATCGCCTGTTGTGGTACCTTGGTGGTTTAAAATTCGTACTTCTTCCTCGAAATGTACAGGGGATTTGTAAGATGATCATAACCAGAAATAATGGCACTGCTTTTCGTACATAACAACATAGCATGTCGTAAACATTTTTGAAGATTCTTTGGGGGCAATTCGATTATTACTGCCACCAGTGCAAGCAGCATTCGGTCCATTCGATGTGGTACCAACATTTGGAACTCCGGAGCAGTTGGGAATCTCGCAGCTCTCTTCACATTTTGTGTTTTACAGACATAAACGGACTTCAGCGTCCAGTTCAGTTTCAGCACCTAGAACATCCTTGATGTAAGAAAGGGTAGGAGAAATGCAGGAAATCCTTCTGATGAGTGCTGCCCCCTATTTCCCAATTTTGCCTATGCAATTAATGAGGATTAAATGCCGTTCCCGTTTGGGATAAAAAATGACACCTAATTTCCAAGAACTATTTGCAGTATCGTATCCAAATAAAAATATTTAAAACCTAGGTTGTTAAACTACAATTAAAATGGCAATAACTTGGCATAGGCCTTCCTCTGGTCCACTGAAAAACTAGCCCGTTCTCAAAATCTATTGCACAACTGCTAGTAATTATTAGTTATCAATTAATAACTACAGAAGAATACGATACGCAAAGAAACTACATAATTCAGTGTGAAGGGAAATGTCAGAAGCAACTCCCGGTACAGCCAGTGTCTTTTTTTTTTTTTTTTTTTGAAAATTTGTAGTTGCATATGCGTGTGGGTACTAAATAATGCAAATCTGAGCGTAATCAACACACAATTCCTCATGTCGAGCCCTGCAAGACGAAGAATGCGTGAAGGCACGTTTTATTAAAAAACGAAGGGCAGATGCCTTATGTTCTGGAGGATTAGAAACATGCATTCACGCATTCTTAGTCTTGCAGGGCTCAGCATGAGGAATTTTCTAGGGTCTTGTCTTTGGCCCGTACATTTGGTTATTCGGATCACTTTTTTTGTGGACTATTACGAAAGTTTCAGCGGTTGAGATTTATGACTTTGTTAACTACGACTAACTCAACTAAGTACGTCGGAAAGGTTGAATTTCTCCCCCCTCGTGTCCATTTTGAAATAGGCTTTCCATAAACATAACTTAAGTTCTGGAGTGAGCACCAGAAATATTTTTTTCCTTGGTACGGAATGACAGGGATAGAGTCTCAACCTTCAACAAACCGGGTGTATACTGCATTCCACTTGCTCATGAGGATACCAATGGCGCTGTTAGGTACTACGTTGGATCTACTGTTAGGACTTTAAATATCAGGATGTCTGAACACCAATACGCTCTTCGAACAGGATTCACTACCACGGCTTTAACCACTCCTGTTAACCAGGAGGTTTCTCCCCAAATTCGGCGAATGCCAAAGTGCTTAATTCTAATGCTAACAAGCGTACAATTTTTCTGTCGGAAAACTTATTCATTATAAAATATGGAGTGACCTGTTGTAAAACTGAGCTCCCGGCTTTCGTTCCTAGGGAGTGGAGACGACTTGTTGCCCTTTCTACACAGAAGCTCGAAGACGAGAAATTTGCATAATATATTTACTGTATTCTTTTGAACTTTAATTCATAGTAAATGGCATCACTTGTGATGGTGACTAAGTGCATTGTGGGTTATCGTATGTGTTATGTAATGGTTGCATCTCTGTGTCTAGTGGCACGCAGCCTGATGATGGGGCCATGAGGCCTCGAAAGATCTCGCATTTTAACTAGTTTTTAATTTGTAAATAAAGTGATTTTAATTTGCAATTTGAAAATGTGGTTTTAACTTATCGTACGTAGACAGCGATTTGGAAACCATTATGACCATTCCGTACGAAAAACTTCTTTATTATCATTAGACATAGGGGTGATGGGCAGGGACATCGGCCACGCAGAGTGTAAAAGGCGCAAGCCAAACGCAGGCGATAAATAGGCGGACAGCAGGGCTTTCCAACTGTGTACAATCGACGAACATGGGTAAACGTGGTGGCCCGAACGACTTTGATCATGGAAGCATTGTCGGCGCAAGATAGGCGGGTCATTCTATCGCCCAAGTAGTAAGAACCTTAGGGTTCCCCAGGACAACTGTATCAATGGTGTACCACGAGTATACCATCGACGGACATACCAGAGCCCAAAGAGCACGTGGTATCTGATCACCCTTGATTGGCGGTGCAAATCCCATCCAAGTTCAATGTCGGAGGCCCAAGCAACGTCAGCGAGAGAACTGTGCGACGCACGTTTTATACCGTGGGCTACGGGAGCAGACGCCATACTCTTCTGCCACTGTTGACAGCTCGTCATCGGAAATTGCCGGGAAGTCTAAACTAGACGTCTGCAGGGTGGGGCCGCGTCATGCGGTCAGATCAACCCCATTTTCAGCTGTTCCGAGATGACGAAAGTGTGTGGGTGTAGCGTCGACAGCATGAGACCATGGCTCCGTCGTGCTAGATCGGCTCTGTTCAAGACGGTGGTGGCTCTGTGATGATTTGCGTAGCCTTCTCATGGGGCACATTGTCACAAGGGGGTAGTAGTTTTAGTTGTGACATAAAACTACCACCTCTTCTCACGGGAAGCTTTAATTTGATACAAAACATATTAGCTTTCCCTCGGGAAGAGGGGGTAGTTTTATGTCACAACTACCCTCTTCCCGTGGGGGAAGCTATAATACGTTTAGTATCATATTAAAGCTTCCCGTGAGAAGAGGTGGTAGTTTTATATCACAACTAAAACTACTACCCCCTTTGTGACAACGAAAAATATTTTTAAAAATATAGTCGTACAAGAGGCGGCAAATCTGACCTTGCACCCGGGCGCAAGTTAAATCAAAGTTTTACCAAGACTAAACGATTTAATTTTTGTACAAACTCCGTATAAAAATAAGCACATTAACATACCTGATTACAATAGGAAACATTTCCTCTTAGGCAGTATATAAACAGAAAATTTTGACGAGGGACTTGTAGCAGCAGAAACGTATTTATGCGTTTTAAGATGAGATATTACTGATCTTTTTCAGCTTATATTATCTATTAGGATGTATTCTTATGTGGCAATTTTTTCGTGCAGTTTTTTTTTATTTCTTAAATGCCATGACGACAGAAATTACATTTGCACCTATGAGTACATGAAGACATCGACAGGGGGCTTTTGCCGATAAGTTTTCCAAGTGAAATGCCGCAGGACGGTAATAAAATGTCCCTTTCTCCGAACTACAAAGCGGTAGTCACAAAAGTCAATCCCTATACGGATTAGAGACAGGAGGACCTATCGATGTCGTCCCTCTCTCCCTTCCCACCCCACTTCCAACCCACCCTCTCCGTCTCCACTCCACACAATAAATAGCTCGGAGTCGAATATTTTTTATATCAATGATATGAACAAGCTCCAAAGATGGTAAAAACACTGAGTACCTCTCGTTGGCTTACTTTGTGATTACGACCTGGGCTATGTCATGGAAGTAAATAAAACCAGCAAAATAGTTAAACAGACCAGGAAATCAGGAAACACGACTTTTTCTTTCTTTACCATTGCGATAAAAAGAAATTGGTCCACTTGACCTGGCCCGTTGCTGTGTCCTCTAAACTTAAAAAGCCCGTCCCGGCACGTGAAGACCTCTACTACTGCAAATGAAAAAAATAATGGCACTGAAAATTAATTTTTTTTTTTTTCGAAAGCAGCACGGGAATCAAAGGAAGAACATCAGATCAGATCATATGTAGAGGACTTTAGGGAGTGTCTGACCCCAGGTCTTAAACAAAAATTTAAGACCTTAAACCCTCAGAAGTAGGAAACTAGGAGATTTGGGCTAGAGTACCCGATAAAAAAGTCACATGGAAGCGAGGTAGAAAGGGGGAGGAAGACGCCATTATTTATAAGCGGGGGCCCAGTACTCGAGGTCCGATGTCTTAACGTGCCCATTCGACGTACGGCGGATGTTTAGTGTTTCGAGCATTCGCACCTGGCTGGGATCGATCGTAAGACCGCTCCATAGCAGCCACGAACGTTGACCACTAGGCCATCCGCGGTCCATCAAAGGAAGAAGAATTCACATCAGCGATATATACTGCTCCTTCGTGTGCTCCCAAGTGTAACTACTGAGTTATGACATTTGAGCGAAACAACCAAAACTTCCGACTTGTTAGTGCAAATAATTTATTGTAAAACAAAGTGCCAAACCCTATTGTGCATCTGCTGATCAGTATTTTTATGAAACACTGATCTGAAAGGTATTTTTCTGAAACACCCGACAAACGACAAGCAATGTATCCAACCCTAATTGAATATTTCAAGCGATTTTATCAACTTGTTATTGTGCAACTGAGGAAGCATTCACTTCCGCTTTATACAATAGAAACTAGATTTGACAGCTTTCTTTTTATTTTTTCATTCTTAGCTTGCCTACCTAAAACAACTTCGTGAAAGCACCACATCGACAAGCACCAACGCTCAAAATAAAATAAAAGGCTGTTTGGAAGAGTACAAACGATAAACTAGGTAAAATTACATGCTGATCATTTTTTTAAATATGTATCAATACACAAAGTCATCGCTCATTCCACTTTTTTCTTTAACACACAGCAACCGAAAAATTGTATTTCGACACCGCTGGAATCGAATCCCAGATCTCTCTGTAACTAACCGGGTGCGTTCGCCGTACGCTACAGTGCCAACAATTCACGGCACTGTGTGTGTTTATCTGTCAGTATCTGACTTCACAAATCCGTAGGGATGGGCTCAGCAGTTGATACGTCTCCATCTGGTAGGGATTAACGACACAAGCTATTTCATTATAGCTAATAAATCCAAAAAGCGAGAGAAATGGTGAAACACTTTTTTTAATCATCATCACTGTCAACAATTATCAATCCACTGCTGGACGAAGGTCTCTCCAAGCCTCTTCCACCACAACGGTCTACCTTGTGCCAGTCACCTCCCTGTCACTCCCGCATACTTTCGAATTTCATCCACCCGTCTCCCATGTGGTCTTCTTCTGGGTCTTTTCCTGTCCCTTGGAATCCAATCTAAAATTGCGGCTGCCCATCAATGGTCTTTCCTTCTGGCAGTATGTCCAGCCCATTGCCATTTCAGGGATTTAACTCTGATCATGATGTCTTCCACTCTTGTCATTTTTCGGATCCACGAGTTCCTCTTCTTATCTCTCCTGGTTACACCAAGCATGCACCTCTCCATGCTGCTTTGAGTTGTCTGCAGCCTTTGTATGTCTCTTTTAGTTAAGGTCCACGTCTCTGCCCCATACGTAAGCACTGGAAGGATGCATTGATCAAACACTTTTCTGTTAAGACATAATGGCAAAGTGCTCTTGAAAATGATGCTATTTCTTCCAAAACCTCTCCAGGCAAGTTTTATACGCCGATTAATTTTTTCATCAATGTGACCCTCACTTGATATCTGCTGTCCAAGATAAACGTACGTATTTGTTATCTCCAGCTTTTCTCCATTAATCGATAAATCTTCATTTCTTGTAAAAGCATTGAACATCACTTTTGTCTTCTGAAAGTTCATTTTTAATCATACTTCTTTACTCTTGTCAGCAAGTTCCTGGATCATACTCTGCAGCTCTGATGGGGTACTTGCAAAAATGACTACGTCATCAGCAAAACGAAGGTGAGTTAGATAATCTCCATCCAGTCAGCATTAAATTTCACTAGTTTCATGAACGAAGAGAAGCGAAAATATATAGCTCTCCTCGAGCTATATATTTCGGTAACAGGGCTTAAGCTATATACAAAATATATAGCTTAAGCCCTGTTACCACCCCTCCACCCCCGCTGGCTGTGGCTCTGGTTCGTGCATATCACCTGCAGAGTTTTGGGGATCAACGTACTAAAGGAATTGTAAAGTGTTTAAAATGCATATAATACAAGAATGTCACCTTGCAATGGTGGTTTTCTTTAGCAAACAAGTGCTTCACAAAACATTAACTAAACAATGCAATCACAAACTAAAAACAATACCACGATGAAAAATATATTCACGCATTTGTGCTTCTACAGAAGAGAAAATTGGCTACTTACAGTCAGGTTTAATCAGCGTTAGTCCGACTAACCAAAGCGTCATGTACGCAATTACGGAGAGGAAACATAATACCATCCCGGTAACTAAAAAACTGATTGCTCCATTTTTGAAGAATTCCTGAAACAAAATCATGAAATATTTAGTGAATGATTAATATCTTTTCACATATCCATGTAGATAAAACTTCATCCTTAAAAAAACATTTTTATTCTGTCCACTAGAGTTTGATAAAGTGTGTGATTGCAATTCTTTAATTGAAACACCACTAAATGAAAAATTACTAATACTGTTCCCGACTACAAAAAAAAAAAAAAAATAAGAAGAAAAACAAGATATTTGCAATCAGATTTAATTAACTTCGAGCCTAGCTTCGTGCAAAGGCATTTAAAGGTGGTTTAAAAGGCATTTAAAACTGATGGTACGAGAAATTTAAATCCAACAATCTTTCAAAAAATCATTTTGATTAAATCCTTACAGATCCCTTTAGGGCACAGAAATATGGTTTTTCAAAAATTGGGTAAAAAGGAGATTTTTTAATAATATGAATATGAGCACTCGGTAACTCCCCAATCACCATTTTTTTAAAGATAGATCGGTTTAAAAAAAATTCTTAGTTCCATTTTTTTATTTATTTTTTATGCTAGCCTATTTTAAATGAGTGCATGTCAGGTTCGCATCGTTTGCAACAATCCTGGGTTCGATCGTAATATCAGAGTAGATTAGAGTGAGTGCAGGTCTTTATTTCATGTATCTAGAGCTGGCCGGACTCCTGCAGAGAATACTGTTTATTACAGTTTGCTTAAACGCAAAAAAATAAGTTGAATTATGTTTTTGTCCGTTCATGTATACTTAAAAATATTGCGATTCATTATACAAGGATTTTGAAACGTTGTTTTCGTCGCACGGATTCCAGAAGACCTTTAGCCACAATTCTTTTAAAAGTGAAAGAAAGGAGCACAGCAGATTGATAGAATCGTCTACATTGCATGTCGGACTCGTGCACTAAATTTAACGGCCTGCGTTGCTCAAGATCCGAGAAGCGATCATGCACTTTGTTGGATGTCGTTTTTGCGTACGAACGTTGTTTTTTTATTGTATGAGTGAAATATTAGGAAAATTTATTTTCATTTGATTTTCCTCGTTGCAAGATAGATACCTGTATTACGAATCTATTTTCTCATGTTATTTAAAGTTGTCCGAGGGTGATCAGTCCTAGCAATATTCTCAGCCCATTGACAATTGAAGGTTTTTAGTTTGTACATCATGTCTTCCATTCTTGTCATTTGCCTGACACAAGAGTTCCTTTTCCTACCTGATTGCAATATGGACGAGTATATATCTTTCCATGTTTCTTCGAGTTGCTTGCAACCTCTGACCTTAACTAGAAATGACATACACAATACAATGTCCCTCATCCATAAGTAAGAACTGGAAGGATGTTTTCATTAAATGCATTTCTGTAAAGACACCAAAGGTAAATTGCTCTTGAAAAATAGTATTGTTTCTTTCCCATGCACTCCAACAAAGCATTACAAGCCTATTCATTTTTTCTTTGCGTGGTCCTGAATTCATATTTGTTGTCCTACGTAGATATAGATATCAGTTACTTCCAAAATCGTGCCACCAAACTCTAAATATTTAGTTCTTGTAAAGGCTTTCTATTTCAGTTTTTTTTTGTAAGTTAGCTGGATATCACCATCCTTATCAACTATTATTAATCCACAGCTCAATGCAAGTCTCCCCAGGTTTCTTCCTTCTGTCTTGAGCCGGTCTTCTCCATATTACTCCGACATACATTCGAATTTCATTCACCTAAATTCCACATTGTCTTCTTCTGAGTATTTTATCCCTTGGAATCTGGTCTAACATTTCTTTCAGTTGTCCAACAGTGGTTAGGTCTTGCAATATGTCCAAAGCTCAATGCCATTTCAAGGATTTTATCTTGACCATGTCATCATCAACTCCCGTCATTTTCCTGATCCATGAGCTCTTCTTCCTATCCTTTCTGGCTATTACAAATATGCACCTCTCCACGAATCTTTCAGTAGTTTGCAGCCTATGGGTGCCTTTTTAAGTCCGTATCTCTGATCCATAAATAAGAACTGGAAGGATGCAATGATTAAACACTTTTCTTTGAAAACATATTGGTAAGTTGCTCTTGAAAATTGTAACGTTTCTTCCAAATGCTCTCCAAGTTTTTAGCGGCTATAAATTTGGTGTAACTTGATGTGTCTCTAAATTTGGTGTAACTTGATGTGATATCTGCTATCCAAGACAGATGCAGGTATTGGTTACTTCTCAATTTGATCCAACAATCGCTAAACATTCCGTTCTTGTAAAGCATTGTGCATCAATTTTGTTTTAGTTTTAAACCCACTTCTTAAATTCAGCTTTAAACCCACTTCTTAAATTCAGCTTTAATCCCACTTCTTATCTTAAGTTCAATTTTAATCCTACTTCTTAGCTCTTGTCAGCAAGTTCCTGATTCATACACAGCAGCTCTGACGTGGTACTTGCAAAACTTGCTATGTTGTCAGCTAAACAAAAGCGAGGCAAATAATCTCCTAATTTTTATGATCTCCTCCTCCCAGTTCAATGACTGAAAAACGTTCAACAATATGGCATTGAAGAGCTTAGGAGATATGGTGTCACCTTGTCTCACTCCCTTTCCAACTTTTACAAGTGCCGTGTCCTCAAACAATCAAACACCTTTGCACTTGCATTTTCATAGATGTTAATAACATTAATGTATGCATCTTCAGTGCCGCAGGATTTCCGTGACATTATAACTGCTGATGGCTTCACAGAATCCAAAACCTTTTAAAATCAATAAAAGCCAAACATAATGGGATTTCATACCCATTTGCTCTTTTAATTAGTTTACTCAGCACGTGGATAGGATCTATAGTGCTGTAACCACTCCTGAATCCAACTTGTTCTCTTGCTTGAGCCATGCCTTGTGTTCCCTTCAAGCAATGTGATAGTATCTCAGTGAGAAATTTATAAACAGCTGATGAGAGAATGATGTGTCTGTAATTCCCGAGATTCTCAGTGTAATCATTTTAATCTAACAGGATCGTTGCATCATTGTTACAATCATCAGGATTGTTCCCTTCATTGAAACATCTAGTAAAAACTTGGGCGAGAGTAGTTTCTATTTCTCCACTGGAAACTTTGGTATCATCCCTTTCATATAGTTTATGTAGAACTCTTTAACTCTAGTCAAAATCTCGCCTCTATTTGCTGTTAAGGTACCATCTTTTCTGAGTGCTTTCTTCCATTACTGAGATGCTCCTTGCTTTCCTTTAGGATTTGGTTGTTTTCAATTGCTTTTTTCAACTAGTTCACAATTGAATTTCCTTAGATCTTCACTGATACTTTTTCACACTACCTTGTGCAGCTCTCCACTTCAGAAGTTACATTTTCTTTGTTTATCTTCATCTCCCTTCTATTTTTTGCATCAACAGTTTAGTTTGTTTCTATGTTTTCTTCCTATGCAATTTGTTATGATTACCACCAATTTTTGTTGCTGTTTCCGTAAGTCCTTGAAAAGATTTCTGTTAATTCAGAGATGTCCGCTTCTTCTATTAGACCTCCTAGTGCAAAGAATCGGCTCGTCAGTTCCAATTTGAAAACTTTATTGTGGCTTTTAAGGCTTGACATGTCAATACATTTCATGTGCTTTATCGGCATGCCACGTTCTGGTTGTGTTATGGTTCATCTTGCATTTCACCATTCTATGGTCACTTCCTATATTGAACCTGTTAACCACACTGCAGTCGTCAATGATAAATTTCTTATTACTCATAATAAAATCAGTTTTTAATTGTCACCTCATTAGGGTGTTTCATGTCCATTTCCTATGTGGTTTTTTCTCAAAAAATAATTCATGATAAAAAATACTTTTCTGCCTACGCAAACGCTAAACCACTCAGGTTTTTGTTGCAATGACCGAATTTATCTACTGAAGTTTGATTCTGTTGCCGTTGCCCTATTTTTGCTTTGAAATCACTATAAGTGCTTGTTATCCTTGTTACTTAGGAGCCGGAGTTTTTCGTAAAACACTTCGATTTCTTCGCCTGGATGATTAGTGGTTGGTTCGTAAGCTTGAATGATCTGAATCTTGTATCTTTTGTAGAGTTGGATGAAGATTCGTGCAGCTCTGTGTGAAGAACTTGCAACTTCTAGAACTTTGTCCTTCAGTGTTTTGTTAATTATAAATGCAACGCCACCAGTTCTGCCGGTATCTGTTCCACGGTAGTAGAAGAGATGTCCACTTTTCAGTTCCATGAGATCCTCTTCGTTTCTCTTAACTCAGCCTGACACCACCCACTAGATCCTCTGGAGTTCCTCCTATTCAAGAAGCTTTGAATCAGAAGATAGAGTTCGTCCATTGAATGAGTATATTGGCAAGGTTAGCATAAATGACAGCTTAGTCCTGTTCTCCGGTGATTCTTAGCACCCTTTGGCTTAATGTCGCACCTTCCGCTGCCTTTGCCAGGTACACCGATGAGTCATTGCATTATGACCACCTACCTAATAAGCTGTAGGACCCCCTTTAGCCAGCAAAACAGAGGCCACTCGGCGAGGCATCGATTCAATGAGGTGGCAATATGTATCCTGAGGTATCTGGTACCATAACAGTAGGTCCTTTAGTTCCCGTACATTTCGGGGTGGTGGTGATTTAGCGCGAACCCGCTTTTCCAAGTAGAACCACAAATGTTCGATTGGGTTCATGTCAGGTGACTTTGGAGGCCAGGACATTAACAGAAAGTCACCAGCATGTTCCTCGAACCACTTCTTGACGATTCTGGCAGTGTGGCATGACGCATTATCCTGTTGGTAATGGCCATCACCAGCAGGGAACACAGTTGCCATGAATGGGTGAACTTGGTCCCCAACGATGTTCAGATACCTGAAAGCTGTCAGAGATTGTGCTATTGGGATAATGGAGCCTAAAGTGTCTCAAAAAACATCTCCCGCTACATAACACCACCTCTGCCGGCCTGTTTCCGCCCAACAGTGCATCCAGGTGCCATAGCCTCCGTTGGTAACCGGCGTATCCGCGCTCGGCCGTCTACGTGATGCACCAGGAATCTTGATTCGTCAGACCAGGTCACTTCCTTTCAGTCATCCACGGTCCAATCTCGATGATCTTGGGCCCATTTCATGCGTGGTTGGCGATCACGTGCAGTGAGCACTGGGACCCGACTGGGTCTTTTGCTATGCAGACCAATGCGCAGAAGGCTGCGATGAACTGTGTGCTGTGACACATTGCCCTGATCACCACTGTTGTAGCTGCGTGTGATTTGTCGCACTGTGGCCGCTGTGAACAATGCGCGACAGTCTCCGCTCCCCTCTGGCAACAATGAGTTGCAAACGACACACGGCTGGACGATAGTTCGTCGTTTGGCCATCTGTGCACCACTTTTGATACGTACTCACTACAGCGGAACATGAAGAACCCACAACCCGCAGCAGTGCCATTACAATTTTTCCTATATCAAACTCGAATAAATCGGCAGTTTTTCCCATTCTGATTCCAAACACTATTAACCGTAAGCCGGTCCTCGGGTTGTATATATACTTTCTGTGAACTTCGCCTGCAGCACCGTTCGGTCTCCAGGCACGCTCATTTCTCTAGGCTGGGGGTGGTCGTAATGTAATGGTTCATCGGTGTATATTCTAATCGCTGGAGACTGTTGGTCATTGAGTAGGTTGTGTAGTCATTTAGGGGAAGTTTAACCATAACACACCACGCTGGCCAAGCGGGTTGGTGTATGTGGGATCGTATTTCTTTTAATTCTGGTGGTGTACCAATACCGTTATTTATTGGTTGTTAGAGCCCCTTCAGTGGGCAAAGGATGCACCACGAGACGGCAGGGTTGACATTTGCCCAGGAGATGATAGGAATTGTGCATCTCTTGTCCTTGCACCTCTAGCTAGATATACGCACATCTAATTTCAGTTACTCTTTGTCTTCTCCACTCTGTGGTTGTTAAGATGATCGGAGTTTGTTGCCTTACGATGGTACAGTCCATGAGTCTTCATCTTAATGAAAATGTTCGGAACTTCATCAGGAGTGTTCCTTAACACATGTTTTTGGTTTCCATTGCACTTCTCTCACGCTTAAGCTATATAGTTATATGCAAAACTTACATAACGGGCGTCCTCTACCTGTCTGCCGTAATATTCATAAAGAAGCGTTACAAATAGTTAAGCCATGACTTACAAAAAATGATACAACTGTAATTCACATCTTTCGTATCCGCCAGATGTCTACATTAGTATTCAGAAAGGAGGGATCAAAAGGAGCCAGAGAATTCGAAAGTATGGAATTACTACTATTTGAAAATGTATGATATATACTCTAACTTAACTTTCATTTTTAGTTTCTTTCTCTGTGTAAATTTGAGTTTGTTCTCTTTCAACCTTAACGTTATATCTCACTCAATGAATGTTTTTGTGGCAGCAGTATTGAGGTCAGCGTGAATAACGTGTGCGTGTTGACAAGATAACAACGATCTATACAATATATGGAGCAAGCGGCAAAAGTAGTGTGATGTGAGTAGATTACTGCAACATTGCGTGTGATTTGTAGACTAGGAATATTCTGAGCGAAAGTTGTATTGAGATGTATACACGTTGAACACAGGGGTTAATTTGGGCCTGCTCCGGTATTTCATTTTTGGGAAATGTTTAGATATTAGCCGGAGCCCATCGGAGCTCCAATATACACGTTATTTTGCACGCCCGAATGCACGAGCGAGATCGCGCCGTAAAAATCAACCCTGCTGTCGCTTAAAAGCGTCGAACGCATAAAATAAGAAATAGTGACGGACAAGCTCTGCCGATTCCAATAACTGTGGTTTCGCTGCAGTAGTGCTGCATGTTGATCTCATCCAGCAGTAAGGACTCCTGCACTTATTATGTTGTGCAGGAGCCCTAATTGGGGGAAGTGCGGGAGCCCTAATTGGGGGAAGTGCGGGAGCCCTAATTGGGGGAAGTGCGGGAGCCCTAATTGGGGGAAGTGCAGGAGCCCTAATTGGGGGAAGTGCAGGAGCCCTAATTGGGGGAAGTGCAGGAGCCCTAATTAGGGGAAGTGCAGGAGCCCTAATTAGGGGAAGTGCAGGAGCCCTAATGGGGGGAAGTGCAGGAGCCCTAATGGGGGGGGGAAGTGCAGGAGCCCTAATTGGGGGAAGTGCAGGAGCCCTAACTCTGCCCTGGTTGAACCCAATGTTATAGAGGTTCAGATTGTTTAAACCACTGAAGTACCTCGTAGCGTAGATATGCTATTCCTGGATACCAATAAAAGACGATTGAAGTCGCTCTGCTGGAAATTAGGTAGACTAATTTAGCTCAGTGTATGACTGTAAGGGATGTAAGGTCAGGTGATGCGTAACATCACAGCCTCTCCTTGACAAATGTCAACCCCGCCTTCTCGTGGTGCATCCTGTTCCCACTAAAGGGGCTCTGACGACCGCCCATAGCGGTATAACTATACCATCGGGATTAGAGGAAATTCTATCCCACACTCACCAACCCGCTTGGCCAGCGTGGTGAGTTATGGCCAAACCCCTCCAAAATGACTCCACAACTTAAATCTTGGCCCTCAGTCTCCGGCAGCTGGAATGTACCTGGCCAAGGCAGCGGCCAGTGCGACATGAAGGCAGAGGGTGGTGGACCGGACTAGGCTGCCATCTGATGCTGACCTTGGCAACGTACAATGGACGCTCCCTATCTTCTGATTCAAGGCTTCTTGAATTGGAAGAGGAACTACAAAGGATCAAGTGGGACATCGTGGGGCTAAGTGAGGTAAGGAGAAAAGGAGAAGATCTCATCGAACTGAAAAGTGGACATCTCTTCTACTATCGTGGGACAGATGCTGGCAGAACTAGTGGTGTTGAATTTATAATAAACAAGAAACTGAAGGATAAAGTGGTAGAAGTTGAAAGTTCCTCTGACAGAGCTGCACGACTCGTTATCCAACTATCGAAAAGATACCAGGCTCAGATTATTCAAACTTATGCACCCACCACAAGTATTCCTGAAGAAGAAATTGAGGAAATTTGTCATCTAAATAATAAAGGTAAGCAGCACTTGAAAATAATTATGGGAGATTTCAATGCAAAAATAGGGCAACGGCAACAGAATGAAACTTCAGTAGGTAAATTCGGTCACGGCAACAGAAACCAGCGTGGAAATACTCTCGTTGAGTTTGCAGAGGCAGAAGGGTTTTTCATCTTGAACTCCTTCTTCAAGAAAAAGCCACACAGGAAATGGACATGGAGACATCCAAATGGGACGACAAGTGAAATTGATTTTATTATGTGTAACAAAAAATTCGTCATAGAAGACTGCAGTGTGCTAAACAAGTTCAACACAGGTAGTGACCATAGATTGGTGAGATGTAAGATGCACCTCGACACTAAACTTGAACGTGGCAAGCTCATAAGACAAACAAAATCTATTGACATAACCAACCTTAAAAAACACCATAATACCTTCAAGTTGGAACTGAAAAACAGGTTCTCTGCTTTAGAAGGCCTAAAATCGGAAGAAGTGGACATCTCTGAAGTTAACAGAAAAGTAACCAAAGCTCTTATGGAAACAGCAACAAAATTAGCTGGGTCTAAGAACAAGTTGCATGTAAATAAATTATCAGGAAAAACGAAAATGTTGATGCAAAAAAGAAGAGAGATGAGGACAACTAAAGAAGATGTGACTTCCAAAGTGGAACATATAGAGCTATGCAAGACAGTACGAAAAAGTATCACTGAAGACGTAAGAAAATTCAACTGTGAACTAGTGAGGAAAGCAATTGAAAACAACCAAAGCCTAAAGATAGCAAAGGGACATCTCAGTAAGGGGAAAAAACAGATTATGGCACTGAGGAAAGAAGATGGTTCTGTAACAAGAAATAGAGGCGAAATTTTGACAAGAGTGAAAGATTTCTACTCCAAATTATATGAAAGGGATGATACATGCACTCCAGACATCATGAAAGATACCAGTACCAGAGTTCCTCCAGTCCTTCCAGCAGAAGTTGCACATGCAATCAAGAACATGAAGCGGGGAAAAGCTCCAGGAGAAGATGGAATTACTGTAGACATCATACAAGAAGCAAGTGGAGAAATCGAAACAGTACTCGCCCAAATTTTCACTCGATACCTTAATGAAGGAAAGATTCCTGAGGATTAGAACACCGCTACAATGATCCTGCTACATAAGAAATGTGACATTGAGGATCTCGGAAACTACAGACCTATCAGCCTCCTATCAGTAGTTTATAAAATCTTCACTAAAGTTCTTTCACACCGCTTGAAGGTAACACTGGACATGGCTCAACCGAGAGAACAAGCTGGATTCAGGAGTGGCTACAGCACAATAGATCATATCCATGTGCTGAGAGAACTAATTGAAAGAGCGAGGGAATATGAACTTCCATTGTGCATGGCTTTTATCGATTATGAAAAAGCCTTTGATTCGGTGAAACCATCAGCAGTTACAATGGCTCTGAAAACCTGCGGTATTGAAGATGCATGCATTAATATTATTAATAACATCTATGAAAATGCAAGTGCAAAGATTAGGCTGTTTGAAAATACAACACACATAAAAATTGGAAAGGGAGTGAGACAAGGTGACACCATATCTCCGAAGCTCTTTAATGCCACAGTGGAGGGTGTTTTTCAGTCACTGAGCTGGGAAAACAAGGGGATAAAGATTAATGGAGATTATCTAACCCACCTTCGTTTTGCTGATGACGTAGTCATTTTTGCAACTAGCCCATCAGAGCTGCAGAGTATGATCCAGGAACTTGCTGACAAGAGTAAAGAAGTGGGATTAAAAATGAACTTGCAGAAGACAAAAGTGATGTTCAATGCTTTTACAAGAAATGAAGATTTATCGATTGATGGAGAAAAGCTGGAGATAACAGACACGTACGTTTATCTTGGACAGCAGATATCAAGTGAGGGTCACATTGATGAAGAAATTAATCGGCGTACAAAACTTGCCTGGAGAGCTTTTGGAAGAAACAGCATAATTTTCAAGAGCAATATGCCATTATGTCTTAAAAGAAAAGTGTTTGATCAATGCATCCTTCCAGTGCTTACGTATGGTGCAGAGACGTGGACCTTAACTAAAAGAGACATACAAAGGCTGCAGACAACTCAAAGCAGCATGGAGAGGTGCATACTTGGTGTAACCAGGAGAGATAAGAAGAGGAACTCGTGGATCCGAAAAATGACAAGAGTGGAAGACATCATGATCAGAGTTAAATCCCTGA
Organism: Macrothele yani; assembly: GCA_039090855.1. Classification (NCBI taxonomy): domain Eukaryota; kingdom Metazoa; phylum Arthropoda; class Arachnida; order Araneae; family Macrothelidae; genus Macrothele; species Macrothele yani. The sequence continues at coordinate 4,891,831 of CM077009.1, forward strand.
AATGGCAATGGGCTGGACATACTGCCAGAAGGACAGATCATCGATGGACAGCCGAAATTTTAGATTGGATTCCAAGGGACAGGAAAAGACCCAGAAGAAGACCACATGGGAGATGGGTGGATGAAATTCGAAAGTATGCAGGGGTGACATGGAGGAGACTGGCACAAGACAGACCGTTGTGGAGGAAACTTGGGGAGACCTTCGTCCAGCAGTGGATTGATAATGGTTGACAATGATGATGATGATGATGACTGTAAAGCTCAAGTGCTACGATACCAACCGACCGACAGTACGAAGATAATGTACGAGACCAACCGAAGATAGTACGAAGATGATGGTACGAGAAAAAATGATAAATGTAAAAAAAAAAAGATAAAAAAAAAATTTCAAAAGACATTTTAATTTTTAGAAACGGCTTTTTTATATATTTTTTTTAAAGATCTATATATATATATTTTTTTAAAAAATACTTTTTGCTGATTAATAAATTATAATGATAGAAAAAAATAATGTTGGTCCAACCAGATAAAATGGTTGGACCAACTAAATGACCAGACCAATGTATTGGACCAAACGAAGATATTACCAAGATGATAGTACGAGACCAACAGACCGATAGTAAGAGAATAATGCTTTAAGTGAAGAAAAAACGAATAAATAAATATTACAGATGGAGATTTGAAGGGGGGAAATTGGAAACAGAGTGCAGGCATGATGTAATAAGTGGAGAAAAACTATTACATAGAACTCTAACAATGGGACCGAAATGTACATAAGAATATGGGTTTCATGAAGTTTAGATCATCCACAAGACCAGCTGGGCTGGGCAGTATTGGAAGGAGGACAATGACAAGTGTTTAGAAAATAAGCTCAACATTGTAGCAATAAAGCTGCTGAGGTGGTTCTTACGTAAAACCAGAAAGAAAATAACTGAAAATTAGAAGATGAGAGTAGGGAACAACTAGCCACACAAAGGCTTCGAAGAATTCTAAGAATGAAGATTATTGTACAGTTGACATTCAGTGAGAACGATCAAGGATATGTGAAATGTGAAAATTTGAACATGGAGACCAGAGGCGTAATTTGACATTTCTGCTTCTGGGGCAAACCATAAAATATTGCGCCCCTATCTGTCATTTTTTTTGTTCGGAAGTTTAACGACCACCGCGAGCAAGGAATATAAAGCTGTCGTCAGTCCCTAATTTAGGGCATCTGATTCCAGGGAAAGGAGAGAGTCAGTCATAAGACAAACACATCAACCATGCCTCATCCGGTACTCAAACCAGGCCTACTCAGCGAACAGATCAACACCGACAAAACAATTGACGACATACCTTTATGGTATCTCTATGCGGCAGGCACATTCAAACTGTGTCTTTCCGGTGGCTGAGATGCTCTGGCTTCCAACCATGCGTCCAAGGTGAGGCATGGAATGTGTGTTTGTCCTACGGCACTGGCTCTCTCTCTTCATTGGAGCCACTGGCCCTAAATTAGGGACAGCTGACTGCTTATATCCTATTTAGTTGCGCATACCCCCTAAACAAACAATCTATGTTTGTACAGCTTTTACCAACTGCTTCTATGTTTGGATCTTCGATACCATATAAACCGACCCGAACGCAACTGGTAATTGAGGCTCGCGGAAGTAGTAATGACAGAATATCCCTCAGAGAATCTTCAACAATGTGATCATCATCTTGCAACGTACGTGCAACCGCTCCTTGATTTCTGAATGCCAGCAAGTAATATCCCTTGAACATTTTGAGGAAGATATGCGAATTGTAAGCTGTTCAGGCTACCGAAACTGTCTGAACGTATACGGAAATTCAATAAATGGACAAATTACGAAGAATGGCCCAAATATGTACCAAAAAAACTCGTGCAAGAGTTCAGATTGTACTGTAATTTTAATCAGACGGAAAACAGTGAGTACTGCGCCCCCTCTTGAACTGCGCCCAGAGTATCCACCCCGCCCTGGTTTTGCCTCTGATGGAGATACTGGAAAAGCGGAGTAGAGGTAAGCCTAAGACGAGACTGATGGATTATTTAAACAATGACATGAAGAGAAAATTTGAAACAACAAGTGAAGAAACATTTACTCAGCTCTGGATTGACCATCGGAGCAACCGGGCCCCGCCGTTTAGGAAATAAAAACAAAATTTTCGGTAGTATATTTTTTTTATTATTAAAATTTTATATTTTGGGGCGCGAGGCCCTTAAAAAGATATTTTTCATATTGTTTTTTCTTTTTTGTTAGTTTCCAGTTCCCCCCCCCCCCCCACTTTTAAATTGGCTACACCCTTCGTCGCAAATCACAGTGATCTACAGATTTCATATAATTATTATATTATATGAAATCTGTAGATAATTATTATAACCACCTTAAGTTTTTCTGCAGTCATTAAAATTTTAAGAACAGGTAAGAGTGAGTCAGATTTCCTACTCTTACCTGTTCTTAAAATTTTCTCGACGTATGAGGTATCAGCAGGAGTCATCCTCAGTCATTTTTGTTATTAACAAAGTGAACCAACAGACAATTTCGAGCGTTATGATATTTGGAGTGATAAAAGATTTTGGGGTCATGGTCGTTAAAGGGTTAAAGAGTACTGGGAGGAGGGAAGCAATTTTCATATATAAGCGCTCATAAAAGTAAAAAGAAAAGTCACTACTTTGTCAGATACTCTACTTTGCATCAAAAATCAATTACAGGCATTTGCAAAAGTTTAAGACCACCTCTCAATTTATTGAAAATTAAGAATTTCAAAGAAACAACTAACTAGTCAGAGATATTTGAAAAAATAATAGCACAGATTAATACTTTCACTCTTTAGAACACAAAAACACAGAAATTAGTACTTTGTGTGGCCACCTTTGTTTTTTATAACGGACAGAATACGATGTGGCATACTCTCAATGAGAGATTTGCAGTAGTGACTTGAAATGTCTTTGCACCACACGTACTTTTTCTCGCGTCAATCAAAGCTTGGGAATTTTATGGCTGTTTTTCTGCTACCTTGTCTTTTAAAATGGTCCACACATTTCCTATGGGGTTAAGGTCGAGACAATCACCGGCCCAGTCAAGCACAGTTATGTTTTTACTCTGTAGGTAGTCATTTACGTCTTTGATCTGTTTCATGGAGCACCATCATGCATAAAGATTGTGCATCTGTGTACTTGCATATGAGTTAACAGCTTCTCACGTAACATTTCCTCATAAAAAGGACCAGTCATGGTAGTGCTTGTCGGTTAAAAGGATAACGAAGCACTACCGGATGCTGACATAGCACCCCATATCATCCGACTGGGCAGATGTCTCACGGTGCTAACGGTGAATTTTTCATCAAATCTTTTGCCTATTGATCGTCGAACATGTGCTTCACGTGATTCAAATTGACGCGCAGTTGATTCATCGGAAAAAACAACTTGGCTCCAATTTTCAGCAGTCCACGATTGATGACGCTTCACAAACTGGATTCCCTTCTTTTTCGTCACAGAAGTTAGTCTAGGTTTATGTGAAGGTTTATAAGACTTTAATCCAAAATCTTTGCTAAGACGTCGGAAAACAGTGCTGATACTAATATCAGATACTTTTGAATGTAGAAAGGCCTTGATTTTTTGCACAAACTCCTCGGAGAATGCATAACTATTCGCCTTATGGTATTGTCATCACTTGAGGATGTTTTGCTTGGACGTCCACTTCTCTTTCGGTTGCTAAATTTACCTGTATCTAGATATTTCACGATCACATTATGAATAGCAGTCTTGCTCACATTCACCCTTCTGCTTACGTTCGGAGTGTCCTTCATGATATAAAGTCACTATCTGTGTCCTCTGAGTATCACTTAATGACTCCTTTTTGGCCATTTTTCGCTAAATAGAAAATGCGTACAAAACTTCTCAGCATGAAAACCAGAAGCAAACTGACACTCTCACGCGTCCCCTAACTCTATCAACAGCTGTCGCTGTAGGATAATGCAATAGCGATAGGAAGTTGAGTAATACAGACAGTAGCTGACGCAATCGGCAGATATCTAATACCTACAGGTGGTCTTATACTTTTGCAAATGCCTGTATTAAAACATGTATTAGGTGAAAAAAACTGCTTAAACGAATTTATTTTAGAGGAATCCTAATTATTCGCTACGCAGAAAATAAGTTTGCTACTTGAAGCTATTTTTTCGTAATTTTGTGAAGAAGTTTTTATAAGAAGTACAATACAAACTCAGAATCCTCTCCCCGAAAAGGAAGTCGTAGACTTCAAGTTTTTGTTCCTCACTCTCTGAGCTTTCAATCCATATTATGGCCTTTTTCTTTAGCTTAAAGCAAATAATGCTTCTTCGAGATATTTTTTTCTTTATGATAGTTTTCGTGTATATTCTTTACGGGCGACATTTTTCACGTAAGGGATTTGCTCAATATGAGACTTATTTCCTAGGACCAACAATGAAATTTGTTCCGAGCCCCGTAAATGTTCTATCCAGCCGTGCGTTTACTACAGCTACAAAGTGTGGTGATCACCTAGCAAGGAAATAAGAATTTTGATCTTTGTCTATGATACCCGTGGACCGGGTCAGGCTTTCTTTTTTAATAATAATATAAAAAAAGAATATAGTACGGGCTCTGGTCGGGGTAGAAGAAACATTTTTTTTTTTTTTTTTTGCTGGATTAAGTAAATATTTTGCTTCGAAAAATGAAATAGAGAAAGACAGACTCTTCCACTGCTTCTGAAATGCAATCCTGACAAACACCACTGCAAATAGCTCAAAAAATTGTTTGGCGAATGAGTCCTCCTACATCAGATCAGATCAGATCAGATCATATGTAGAGGATTTTAGGAAGAAAGTGTCTGACCCCAGGTCTTAAACAACCCTTTAGAAATAGGAAGTTAGGAGATTTGGGCTAGAGTGCCACGGAAGCGAAGTAGAAAGGGGGATGAAGACGCCCTTATTTATCACCGGGGAGGGGCAGTACAAGGGGTCCGACGACTTAACGTGCCCATCCTACGTACGGCGGATATTTAGTGGAGCGAACGATCGTACCTGCGTGGGATCGAACTTGAGATCCTTTCCGTGGCAGTCATGAACGTTGCCCACTAGTCCACCCGCGGCCCCGAGTCCTCCTACACGATCACGTAAGGGCTTTGTTCAATATGCCCTCCACATGATCTATAGCTGATGTTTCAATTTAAAACAAAAATTAATTCGTTCTATCACATTAGTGAAGTGTCTTTACTTATAAAACTAAAACATACTTTCTTAAAGATGTGGTCAGAAATTAAATGCAAACAAAGCTGAACTACTTACATGGCCCACAATAACAGGCATGGACATCTCACCAACAGCTGCGCCAAACACGAGAAAACTGGTCGTAGTTGCTGAAAGATGATATAATTATTAAGAACGTTATTTTGGTGTTTTAATGTGTATGCATCGATACTTTAAACAACCATTATTTGGCAAAACTAACATGTAACAACTTCATGCACGCAAAGTACAGGAACATGCTTCAGAAAAGCAAGACTAACACATTTGACATTCAGTAGTTTACGCATAAAGAAAAACAGATCTCTAAATTTTTCTAGAAATTCAAGTTGCGTAGGCGCATTCTGCTACACAACATAAGAGATCATCGGTTGTGTTATGTACATTTATTGATTTATGTTTTACTAGATGAACTGTATGCAACGCTGCTCGGGTGTGATCTTTAAGACGCAATTACTATATTCTGATTTTTACTGTAGTTAGCGAAAGTGTCAGTACAACTTCCTGAAACACCTAAAGCAGAAAAACATCAGCTTTTCATTTAATTTATGAGTGTAAATCTTGTTAGCAGTGCAATAATAATATTTTCGTAGTAAATTAATTAAGTTCACAATGTCTCTTCATAAAGTGCGTTCTTCTTTCCATAAAGTGCAAAAGAGTTTCATTAAATTAGCTGCTGTCTCGCTTCTTCCGATTCTATAGCTCTATAGCTCATGGGCGCCCAAATAGGGGGGCCAGAGGGGGCATTCGCCCTCACCTGGAAATTAGACCGTGTCTTTTCTGTCCTTGGATGGAAGAAATATCAGTTCAGCGAGTGGAATTTTTACACTAAGGAGGATAAAGCGTTATGTATTACAAATTTTCATGGGCGACCATATATAGGAAGGCATGTGACGTACTACATAGGTAAAGCACGTGTCAAGCGACAAATCTACAAACGATACATTCCGTCGGTGTAGCTTAGTTGGGAGAGCAACTTACTCCAGAGTGAGGGGCACGAATTTGATCTCCGTCACGGACAAATTTGCATTTTCACATGCAAGAGGCTGTGTCCCCCTCCCCTGCAAATCAGACCTTTTCTTTCCTGTCCTTGGAAGGTACTAGAAATTTTCGTGATAACATTCATTCTGATTGCTAATTTTTCTGTAGAACTTCTGGATGCACGTTTGCACAGAAGAAAAATAGGAGAAACGTTGGAAGTTTCCAGCAGATAAAGCGAAAATTCACAGTAGAAAGCAATAATGATATTTCCAATTGAAGGTTGAAGAACAATGTACATACGTACAATATGGAAAAGTGTGAAAGGCGAAGAAATTAAAACTATATCATCCTCTGTAGTAGTTAGTCCATACTGGACAAAAATCTCTGGAAATTTTCCCCGGAAATTTGTCTTGATGGTACATTTTCATTTTTAATGACCAATTCAGTAACCTCAAGGGTTTCGTAAGGCATGTAACGCAAGTGTCCGAAAGGATCAAAAGAACGACATAGAAATTTCCTTATTGTCTTAACATGCTTTCTAATTTCATTTATCCATCTTTTTGTGTAGTCTTCTGGTTTCCCGTTAAATTTATTTTTTTAGACTGGTAAAAACTGTTAGATACCAAGAAGACGCAGGGAAATTTGCATATGATGTTTTTATATGTCACTCGTAGTTACACCGTTTCTATTTGCTCCTCCTGGAAACTAAGCTATGGGCGCCCATGCTCTAGCTTCCGCCATTACTTTCTTCTTTCAAAAGAATATAATGAAAAGAAGTTTCACAAAAACACCTTTTTTTTTTTTTTGGTTTGGGGGTTTAACGACCACCGTGAGCAACTCAATGGGCTATAAGCAGTCGCCCGTCCCTATTATAGGGTCATTGGTTCCAGGGAAGGGAGAGAGGCAGCCGTAAAACAAACATGACATCCATGCCTCACCGGGATTCGAACCCGGGTCTATCTCTGATGAATGGTCAGAAGCCAACACTTAGACCATTGCGCCACCCAGCCAACCAGAAACACCGTTAAAATAGTTCATGAACCATAAGTAAATAATTTAATGGAGCACTGCATACAGCTCGAGATCGGCGTACATTCATTGCCAGGAAAAATTCCGATCACCGATGAAATAAGAATGCCCAAATAAGGGAAACTGTTTTGATTCTCGTGAGGCACACGTGACAAACTTCATCGAGCAGGCACCAACGACGAGCCCGCGCTCATGTTCAAGTTCGAATATGTGTTCTCAATTATCTCACTGGCTCCCATAAAAATCGTATGGCAAACATTTTTGCTTCTATAATTAATGCCTTTCTTTTTGGAAATTCAGTTTGAAAACGGACATAATTCGAACAACAATGAAAAACACAATCTGCCAAATTTCGAAGTGTCTACCTATAACGTTATGGCTGCCGCAGACACGAACAAAAGCTTTTTTGTTTTGTTTTTTATCAATATAGATTCAGTATTTACTCGCATCTTGAACAGAAAGATAATAACAAGTTCGGATACGTGCTTATGGTCAGAGTTGGAAACAGGCCAAAAACGTTTGGACCCGACCCGGATCTGTAACTGAGCCGGACCCGACAAAAAAAAATCTGCTTTGAGTTCCAATACATATATACACAGGGAGTTAAAAAAAACTCTCCGCAGGGCGTATCTTACGTAGGTATAACGTACAAGTTTGTCCGCGGCAGGCATCGAATTCAGGGTCCCCTCACTCCGGAGTAAGTCACTCTCCCAACTGAGCTACGCAGACATGTGTTCTCACTGCTATCTGCCTTTATCTCGTGCGCGTCCTGCGAGGCAGACACGTCACATCTCCTCCCCCCTACCCCCGAAAGAGGGTCGGGGGCATGTCCCACGGGTCAGCCGGGCAAAGCACTGAAAAAGGGATTCCCTCCTTTCCTGTCTCACCGTGTGGAAAGAACATCACACCATTGCGAGGAACTTGACAGCCGGGTCATCCTGAAAGTTTGGTTTAACGACCACCGTGAGCAACTCAATGGGCTATAAGCAGTCGTACGCCCGTAATTTAGAGCCACTGGTTCCAGGGAAGGGAGAGAAACAGTGTCGTAAGACAAACACAACATCCATGCCTCACCGGGATTGGAACCCGGACCCTTCTCCGGCGAATAGTCATAGGCCAGCACTTAGACCACTACGCTACCGGGGCGGCATTCTACATGTTCAAAGGGGCTCAATAAAATGTAAAGCTGGTGATTGTGTAGGCCATGGGAGATAACTTCATGCACTTCAATCCATGATTGGACACACTTGGTTGCTTGTATTTAAAATTATCATCTTGAAAAATAGCATCGTTAGAGATAAACAATGTTGGACCATGGGGTCTACCTGGTCACTCAGAATATCAAGGTACGCAGCGGGTGTAACTCGTCTTTTGCACGGTGATGACAGAACCCAAAGAATACCAAGAGATCGATGCCCAAACAATTAGTCATCTCTCACCATTCGTGGCCGTTGGAACAAAATAGTTTGCTTAATGAGCTACCTATAGCATTAGATACACGTCAACTCTCCCCGAAGTTAAAAAGAGTGAGAATGAAGATTCTTCCAACCAAATCACGTGTTTCCAAGCGTCAAGTGTCCACAAGATTTGTGCTCCTGACACCATGCTGAATTTGGCATGACTGCTGTAAAAGCTCAGTAATTAATTCCTGGACCTTTATTAGATCCTTCTTTTCACTAATGTTTGCATGTTAATTGATTATATGTTTTATGAAGTTAATGTGTTAGTACACACTCGCTTATAATGCATTTTTTACTCACAGATGCACACTTAAAAGGCTATGTGTTGAGGTGTTTTGTGAGCGCACACAGACACATAAAATAATTCCTATATGCCAGCGGAGAAGAAACCACTTGACGTAGGAATTACAGAACTCGAAACTAAACGTAAACAAAACGATGAATATATTAATATAGGAATTACAAATTATCATAAGATTTAATTTTGCAAAAGCATGTTTTCAAAGTCATTTAATCATCAAAAAATAGCGATAATAAACATTTCTCTTTCATGGCATAAGAAGACAAACAGAAATTTGGAATTAGAGGATTATGTTGTTTCGAAACAACCCATTCCATTATTATACCCACTGTGAATCCCAAAAGCTGATCAAATAAAATTTCTAATACCAGCAAGCAAATAAGAATAAGAGCATTAGTAAATTCTCATGAGCATAGAAGACATTTATTGATGCTACAAAGAACCTAGTTTTGAGGTTGGCGAAGTAAAAAGGGGGAAAAAAACAACGCCTAAATGTTATCTTACATTTAACACGGATTACGTAATATCTTGCAGCATGAAAATGTTCTGCAAAATCTCTGTGTTTCATGTTCAATGCGCGATAAAGATTCCAAATAACAGAGAGAGAGAGAAAGAGAGAGACAGAGAGAGAGAGAGAGAGAAATGTCAAAAGGAAGCTAAATCTACTTAAATGTGGCGCTGTTTAGAAAACCGGCAGCGTTTTTTTAAATATGCCACCGATTTTTAAGTTGTAATGAGCACATCGTTTGAACACTTTCACACATGAATAAATATTTCAAAGCAGATTTTTTGGAAATCTAAAAGTTCAAAGGAAAGGTTGGTTAGTTGTTTGATTTTTATGGCGCAAGGGCTATGCTTGGCCAAAGAGCGCCAGACAAAATACCATTAAACAAAGATATTTAACCAACGGAAAGGAGAATACACTTACATCCCCAGGGGAATTAATACAGACATTTGACGTGGACCAGGAACATCGAACAAAGGTCTTCGCTCTTTCCACATTTATAAGTGAGTCACGGAAAAATTCTCATTGGCCGCCACCGGGAATCGAACCCAGGCTCTTCCAGTTACGCGCTGGATATGCTTCCACTACACCACAGCTGCTTCGAATTCCTCCAGACTCACACACGCTAACCGCCAAGCCAATTTGGCAGGTTGCTTCTTGGAGCCCAGCACAATGTTGGGGATTCACCAAAGATGGTAAGCACCAACGGAACAAGTAATTAGAAGGCGAATGAATAATTAATCATTACAAATAATTAGCACACGAATGAATAATCATTATTCATTCGTCTTCTAATTATTTGTTCAGTTGCGGCTTACCATCTTCGGTGAATCCCCAGCATTATGCGGGGTTCCAAGAAGCAACCTGCCAAATTGGCTTAGCAGTTAGCGTGTGTGAGTCTGGAGGCCGCTGTGGTGTAGTGGAAGCATATCCGGCGCGTAACTGGAAGACCTGGGTTCGATTTCCGGTGGCTGCCAATGAGAATTTTTTGTGACTCACTTGTAAACGTGGAAAGAGCGAAGACCTTTGTTTGATGTCCCCAAGGGAAAACTGCGAATCTTTCAAAATACGCAGTATCAGCGGGGTTATTTTTATTGAACTGAACCGGTTACAAAAAACAAAAATCAACCGAATTTCTAGAATCTGTAAAATGTATAACCACCAATGGAAATAGTTTCTTATTCCTACTAGTGGCTGAAAAGTGAGCTAGTGTGCTACGAGAATTAACAAACTGTTGCCAAAACTTTCCTCATAGCGGAAGATATCACAGGCAAAAGGGACTTTCAAATAGAACAATTAAAAGAAGAAATATAGGAGGAAATGCGATATAACTTTATGCCCCCCAACCGGAAAAGCTGAGCCTTAATTAAAGAAGACAAGTTAGTAAAATCATGCAATGCATTGATTATGTATGATACGCTTTCCAACATACCAGGAATCGCGAGAAGACAAATCCTCCTCACTACCCTGACTGTTGATTCGTTCAGTATACCTCCCGAACAACAGACTAAAGTTTTGTCGCAATAGAAGCATTTTTAGTCAAGTTATGAGGATAATGGCTGTGGATTAAATCTCGCTCTTGTGCCCTGACCTTTGAACCCATTTAAATAATATTCAACAGAACCAGTTCAGCATATCTCCGAAAGAGCATAAATTTTTGTTCCAATCAAAGTATTTTTACGTGAGTTATGACGCATAAGAGCGATGGAATGGATCCCGCTCCTATGTCCTGACCTTTGACCCCATTTTGTCCATTTTCAACAGGTTTCGTCCCCAGGTTGTCTCCTACCACATACTAAAATTTCATCAAAATCGAGCAACTATTTTTACGCGAGTTATCGTGTGTACACAGACAGACGGACAAAGCTGGAGCATATATTGTACGCTTCTTCAACGTACGGTTCTAAAGCGTAAAAAATGACCAACTTTTTGGTAGGATGCTCTTCGTAATCATATTTTTATTTGTAAGAGCTTATTCGATTCTAAAAACCCTTAGAAAAAATCAATTTTTTGGTAGGATGATCTTCACAATGAAGAGCATCCTACCAAAAGATTGATTTTTTTAAGGCGTTTCAGAATCATATAGACTCTTATATAAAAACTCTGGCACTCCCTAACGGAAGAATTTTGAATAACGGAGAGGTAGAAAATATGAGAAAAGTATTCTTCACAGCAAAAGCTATGCTACGGATAAAGAATTTTTCAAATAAATCTTCTGGAAGCAGAGACAGCGAAAAAAAGCTTTTGCATCTTCACCCCTAGAGGGAAAACTGCATATGATTTGAAGAGGATAATATTCATAATCTTTACTGTAGCAAATACAGAAAAAACAATAATTCTCAATGGGATTTTTGGAAACACAGATACACCTGAAAAAAAAAAAAAGCAGAGTAACACCACCTAGCAACAGAATTATTAATTACAAAAGAAAACGAGTGCACGCAAATGTTACCGAAATGAGAATTCCATATGCAAAGTCTCGTAAAAGTGAAAAGCATCTACATGCCTAGTTAAAGTAGTTTCCCTCTTCATCGACACATTTCTGCCAATGGGTTACGCGGCTGTGCATCCCGCGGCTACAAAACTCGGGTAAGCAAAGAACGTGGTCGTTTATCACGTCTTCCGGTATCTGGACTACTTCCTAGCTGATCATCTGACAAGCAAAGAAAGTGGCAACGGCATGAAGGACAGCTTGGTCGTTTGGGAAGGTGCTCTTAGCTAGGAAATGGTCCAGATTCCGGAAGACTTTATTATCCACGGAAGCAAGGTCTGGAAAACATGCAAAGTGCGGTAGAGTTTCCTAGTCCAAATGGTAGATTTGTTGGACGGTACATTGAGAGATAAGTGGAGGCGCGTTGTCGTCCGGTAGGAGAACCCCATGCCTGTTGACCAAAACGGATTGCTTGGTACGAAGACTTTGGGGCATCAACTGCACTTCAGCACAATAGCGGCCCGAACTGATTGTAACACCTGGTCGGAGAAATGAATGGTGGATCGGCAGCAGACCACCACACGAGAACCAGCACTTTCCACGGAGGAAGCGGCTTTCAACAGTGTTTAGGTGGCTCCGTGGCATTCAACGACTGGGTTAATTGCTTACGATTGCTGTAGGGGACCCATTTTTCATCGTAGGTTATGATCCGATGCAGGAACCTGAACTGTCTGCGCCTGGCGACAATGGAAATGCACAACTCCAGATCGCATGTTTTATTGGCTACTACCAATTCGTGCGGCACCTAGACATCCAATGTTTTCAGCTTCCCCAGGACGGCCAAGCGTCAGACCACCGTCGAATGGCGCACACGGATCTTCGTTGCGGTCTCGCGGATACTTTGCCGTGGGTAAGCTTTCATGATATTCTTCAGCTTCTCGTCTGTTATAGCTACTGGTGGACGACCATGAGCCGCATTTGCCAGGGACGTGTCTACCACTTGGAATTTTGTGAACCCTTAGTGTTCATTTTGCTCAAACGATCCATTAATGTTTCAACCTGCCAACCCCAGTGAATGTCCGAGTTTGAACTCGTACAGAAAAATTACACAGAACTGACCTATCTCCGTGGTACACTTTGGCCGAAGCCTGTGCTCGCAATTGAGCGGTTAAACCTTGACGCGAAATAAGGCCCACAATACACACACTAGATATACACTGTGTGGCCGAATTATTATAACCGTCTGATTAATGCGTTGTTGGGCCACCTTCTGCCCTTAATACTGCTCGAATTGGTCTTCGAATGGGCTCTATTAAATGTCGGTAAGTGGCTTGGAGTGTCCACATGCGGTGAATTGCAATCTCAAGATGTTGAAGATTTGATTGTAGCGGATCCAGCTGTCTGATGACGACTTCATCCCACAAATGCTCCATTGGATCGAGATCAAGTGATTGAGGAGGCCATTTGTAGCAGGGAACAGCCTCCGTGATGCTCCTCAAACCATTCGCGTACAAGAGAGCACTATGGCATGGAGAATTGTCTTGCTGGAAGAGTCCAGCTTCCAGCAAGACAATGGGTAGACTTGGTCGGCAACGATATTTAAATACCTTTGGGCGGTCAGACGATGCTTCACATGAATCAAATGGCCCAAACACTCCCACGAAATCATTCCCTCAGGTCATAACGTTGCCTCCTCCATCTTAAAGAGTAGTGACCGTGCAAGGTGGGGCTTTGCTTTAGTGCAGCTGTCTGCATGTTGTAGTTGAAAACTTTGTTCGTCGAACCCCATTACCATTTTCCACTCATTTACTGTTCAATTTTTGTGTTCCTGAGCGAACTGGAGGAGTTTCTTCTTCTTCTCTGGAAATAGAAATGGCTTACAGACAGGCCGTCAGCTTCCGTAGCTCTAACGATGTAATGTACGGCGAACTGTACGTTGAGAAGCCATAGGTCTTGGTCTTTGATTCATATTATCTGTAATCTTACGAAAGATTGTCCTTCTGTTGGACTGAACAAGTCTGCCTTGAGCATCCAATAGCCGTTGACGACCACAAGCCTTGCGCTCAGACCCGGTTTTCTGACTGGTGATCCACTCTTTGTAAACTTAACTGCTGTCCTCTAACATCTCGCAAGTGTTTTGCTAATGCTCATACCAATGCTTCGAGCTCCCACGATCATTCCACGTCCGAAGTCCGTCAGATCGCGTCTTTTACCCATTATTTCTTGCGCAATGTACTTCATTAGTCTCTGCATGTTTTCAGCGTTCCGTTTTTTATACCAATTTAGCCATCTTGCGTCGGCAGCATCTGCGGGATAGCTACTTTGCTAAAAATGGTCAGATAGTTATAATAATTTGGCCACTAAGTGTATAGCTGCATCATAATTTATGCCATGTAACGTTGCTGGACGACATCATTCCGCATGTGTGGTCGAACCTACCAATACGCTGAAGCCGGACATTTCATCTGCTCCAACCTAATACTATTTTGTACGTACATATTTCTACATGTACACAGTCGAGTCACATTAATGTGACCACCTCCTACTTTTGATGTCAACAGTGAGTAACCAATGAAAGAAGGCACGTGTCGTGAGCTGGATTGGAGAGTATATAAAGTGTGCTGTAGGCATTCTGAAAACATATCACTCGTTGCTGTCATGGATAAAAAGAGCGATTTATCAGATTTGCAAAAAGGGATTATTATCGGCTTTCAGGCCAAGGGTGGTAGTATTTCTGAAACAGCGCAGTTTGTGAACTGTTCGCGTGTTGCTGTGGTTAAAGTGTATCGTGATTGGAGAAATAACACCATTGCGAATACGCAACGTGCAAACTGCGGAGCACTACGTGCCATTGATGCGAGAGGTGAACGCCGGCCTTGAAGGTGTGTGAGGGCCAATCGACAAGCTAAAGTGGAGCAACGCACTGGCCGAATGAATCACGGTGCTGAATGAACTGTGACATTCCCTGGGTCCACTCATATATGGAAGGCACTACGGACCGAATTTGTTATGAATCCCTTCCTTGCAAGGAAGGGATTCATAACTAAGTCCATACATGATGATTGTCTTCCTTGGGGCGAGTGGGATCTTCCAGCAAGACAATGCGACGTGTCACACAGCTAGAAATGTCCGAGAGTGGTTGAAAGAGCACGATGAAAACTTCAAAGTGCTTCCCTGGCCCCCTAATTCCCCAGACGTAAACCCAATTGAGCATTTGTGGGATCACCTCGATCGTGCTGTTCGCTCTATGGATCCTCCCTCACGCACTCTCCAGCAAGTGTCAGATACACTGCAGTCAGCATGGCTCCACATACCTGTGAACACCTTTCAACACCTTATTGAGTCGCTGCTGTCAGCGCTGCAGACGGCGGGTGCTCTGGATATTAGCTGGTGGTCACAACAATGTGACTCGGTCGTGTATAATTGTATATGTTTCATTTAAGGAGCAATTTCAATTTTCACAAAACCCTTTCTTACTCCTCTCTGAAATTGCTGCCTCACTTCAACGTCAAAATTTTTCTATAGAATTTATTATAAATCCTAAGATTAGTAAAGTTCATAAATTACGAATTTGTAGTTTGTTAATCAGGTTCTACGAGTTTTCAACTATTGCACAATCTAATTTACTGTACAGAGTAAAACATGAAATATTTCTCTCATTTAATGCAAAGACTAAATAGAAGGAAATATGATTATATATTCATATACAGTATATCCTGTCGTCTGTATCATGTGACATCTCCAGCTGTAGACATATTAGTAAAAGATTTTGTTTCGATGGAGGACCCGCAATTTCCCAAGTCCTGGAGCACTTGGCCACGAGCTAGCAATGACTTCATTTCTGTAACTTACCGTATTTCCCGACGTCGTGGAGGCTATTTTTTCGTATGCCTATACTGAGCCCAGAGGAAGGCTATCTATGTTAAAATTTTTACCGGTAAACCTTATTAATAACAAGACTGACTTTATCATGAAACGCCATGGGGAAAACTAATGTTTTTGTTTTGTTTTTCGCGTCGCTTTTGCTAAAATGCATTTACGATAGACCACGTGATCTATATACGAGACCGATACACACACATGGAGTTCTAGATCAAAAGAGCCGCTCTAATGGGGTTTTGCTAAAACGTGTAAACAATCTGAGCTCGCCTGTTCGATAAGCTTTTCCCACAGTCGTAGCTGAAAACAGGTGGTATATTCGCTTGACAATTCGCCAGCAAACCACTTTAAAGAAAAAAACGGTTTTTTGCACTTAACAAAAACAAGGCATTAATTAGCCGTTGTTACAATATTACCGTAGTAAGAGTTATTTTTTCTTCTCCTTGTTTCTCTCTCAATTCCTGCCTCATTTCTTTCATGGTGTCATCTTTGACTCATGTGACTCGAGTCAGGGTCGAATTAAAGCCTTAGTGGGCCCCTTGGCTAAGACATTTGAGTGGGCCCTCAAAGAATTATGACTGGGAATCATTGTGAAATACGTTAAAACACTGAACTGTAGCAATATGCTTGTGTATAATACGTACTGCATTTTTCAAACTAATAAATTATTTGAAGCTTTCATAATAAGTCACTGTATTTTCTATTGTTCTCATGAGAACATGAGTTAAAAAGTCTTGATTCTTAGATTTTGTCTTTAATTTTTTTAATGGTTTACTACGTGTATACTTTTCTTGGTGCATTTTTTTTGTTATGCAATGTGAAGCCACAGTGGACTTCAATAATTAACGGTTCTAAGTGCAAATTGAGAAGTGTGGTTGGATAGTAGTGAAAAAGCTGAAACTGTCTCTCTGAACCCGTTGTACACAACATGAAACCTTCACCCTTTGTAAGTCACTGCCTTGAAATCTGTTTGTCTACCAGCCTGTTTCTGACTAAGTGGAAATCATACGAGACAAAAGAAATTATTTTACAAACCTCTCTCTTTTTACCTATCTATCTATTATTTGCCCAGGCATGCCTCCTGGGCCCTTAGTCATAGTGGGCCCCAATGCTATATTCCCTATAGACCTCCCCTTAATCCGGCCCTGACCCGAGTGCGCTGTTGCTGACCTGTGATTAAAACCAACGCTTTTTAGTCTTAATCAGTTCAAAACTGCACCTGTTCACGCTAGGAGTGATCTATAGCTTTCAATGATGCCAGTGATATGGATAACACCAGTAAATTCTCTGAATTTAAGGATATGGATGACTGAAATGCTTTTCCTTATATGAAGAGCTAAAAATTTGTATTTCTTTTAATTTTTATGTAAGTGCTGAGACCTTATTTTTATGTTCATTCTTTTTTCTCAAAATTTTGCATCTTGAAATTGGGATGCGTCCTTGAGTCAGGAAATACGGGGATTCCACTACTTGAACGAAATCATTTTGACTTCTTAACCTAACCAAATTT
This sequence comes from Macrothele yani, assembly GCA_039090855.1. NCBI lineage: Eukaryota > Metazoa > Arthropoda > Arachnida > Araneae > Macrothelidae > Macrothele > Macrothele yani. The sequence goes on from CM077009.1 coordinate 4,909,188, forward strand.
TGCAAGGCAAATATTATGTAATTATAATCCCTCACCTAAGAAAAAATTATGGTTAAGGTGAAAACCAAAGCTATGTCTCAACGTTGTTGCGTAGTTTTTAGTCGTACGTGAGAAGTTGTTTTCTTGAACATGTCACTTCGTGTTGTGCGCACAACATACCTCGCCAGAAGTCCTCCTTTTAATAAGAGAATACGAAAAATACAGACACAGAGAAGAGAAAGTGGCGTGAGATTTAGGGGATCGATGGAGAGAGATTTTTTTTTCTTTTATGCAGCTGAAAATAACGATCGCAAGACTGAAAAACGACGAATGTTGCTCGAGCAACAGATCACACTATTTGTAGTCGATATTCGCTCTGAATTACAAAATCTTCCAATTTTTCTGTAAGGGAGAGAAGTGTTTGTTTGTCCTTAATCTGTAGAACTAGTATGAAAAGGGGCACACCCTACGGCATGGTATTCGTTCAGTGATAATTCTTCGCGAACAAATTCGTTTCGTTTTAGTCTTAGTTACAAAGAAATCGGATGGAGGAAGGTACATGATTTTGGTAACCTGTCTTTCCATCTCTGTCTGCGAAAACAGACGTATCGGTTTGCAAATTTTTCCTTCTGTCGATAACTTAAGATATATCTCTTCCTCCATCCATCTTCAGTCTGTCTCAAGAAAGTATATTCTGCTTCGGCAAGAGAAATTGTGAAAATCATCCAAATACGTGGAGACAATGTAAATAGACAAAGTTATCGCTCTTTCTACGTTTTGCTTTAAATAACACACAGCAACCGAAAAATTGTGTTGAGTGATCTGGAGTTCGATCCCAGCGATGTCGAAATACAATTTTTTGGTTGCTGTGTGTTAAATAAAGAAAAACGTGGAAAGCGCGATTACTTTGTCTATTTATATTCTGCTTCTAAAAATCGTGATGAATGAATTCCTTCAATGCCTGATATTGGAAAGCATGTGGCAAAAAGTTTTCCAACATCTCAGTCCTTCTGTTCATGCATCTGTCAATATTTCTCTTGGTTTTCCTCTTTCAGCCACAGGAAGAACACCTTCAATCCGATTTCAAGAAGTGGAGATACCGTTCATGCAGAAATAATCTGTATGACTAACACTCAGATGAACAACAAGCTGACATTCTTTACCTTATCTGACGTAGAAAGGATTTTTATACTCTAATATTCTGAACGAGAGGAATCATTTTTGCAGAAAAGGAAGAATAGATATCACCAGACATACGTCCATTCATCTGCTTGATTTGTATGCCAAGAAGAATTTTAAAGTACATTAATTTATTGGCAATAAATTGACTCATAACACTACAGCGTATCAAATCATTGAAAAGGAATAAAGAATTGTGTGACAAAACGTTTAAATAATTCAACTGGAATAGTTCAATTTTGTCTACGTTCGCAATTTATTCGTCTAAAGCTTCTTTTGATTGAATCATTACACAAAGCCATCGACCAACTTCAGATAAACAAAACCGTTATGAAGAACATTCAGGTATTTCGGAAAGACTTCATTATCCCTTTAAAAAGATCTTTAGTTACAAAGCATTGTGTTGCTTCGAAAGAAATAATTAGAAATAAAATACTTAATTTGTGATAAGTCCTCCAACAAAAAAAATTATAGCAAACTTATTAAAAAATTAGCTCCAACAAAAAATAAAATGACTAAATCACTCCCATTAATGACAAAAATATTTCATCATCGCTCAATTAAAGTTTTGCCTTGAACATGGGTGTGTTTGAGACTTTCTGGCTCAGTGGTTAAGATGCGCGGTTTCTATTGAGCCGACCTAAACCTATGTTCGAGTTCAACCGATGAGAAAGGATTCCCTAGCGTATGGGCTGAAAGTTTCAGCGCCTTGGATTTTGCGAAATTTCTGTATAAATATGGAAAAACCTGAAACGGAATTTTCTGAAATAAACGGAATTACTGACTACGGAAAATCTGTGAAAATACGGAAGTTAAAAAAAAACGGGCACTTTTAAAAACGGAAATTCCGTTAAAAGGCTGACATTTAACAGCAATTTTGCTGCACGTTATTTTCAGAAATTTTCCGTAAAAAGTATTACATTATCGGAGGTTTAGTAGTGGTAAAGGGATGATAGGAGCGGTGCGTATCTGGCTTAAGGAACGGCTGAAAACCATTTCCGGTGAAATTAAAGAGCTTGTCACCATTACAAAAAGTGTGTGAGGCTTCAAAGATACCACGCTGAAAAATAATATTACAGTTACGCAAGTTTCACTTAGTTTTGAGTAAATGCAGCAAAATCGCCATTTACATTTTTATTTACCCACGTATTTATCATTGCACTTAACTGTAATTCAATTTGGTTCTAAGTTTGTTACCGTGTCTTAGGTGAAACCTAATTAAAACACTAAAGCACGTATCTTATAATCAAAACATACCATTATAGGTGGAGAGTGATGAGTTGCAGAAACGACAAATAAAGGAAACATGCAGACTGCTTACAGGTATTCCAAAATCTGAGAAACTCTGGAATTTGGCTTCAATCATTTGGAGGAAGGATGATTAACGTTTAATAATAATAATGCAACCAAAGCCAAATACCACCAAAGGCTGAGGAGACCAATGAAGACCAAGCTCAACGCTCGCAACATCAGTCGGGCTATCAACACATACGCAGTTCCAGTCCTCACGTATTGCCCCGAGACCGAAGGGTTCCTAATGGCTATACAAGATCAAGTAGTAAACACCAGAAACTACCGGAAGGACACGTCAGTGGAAAGCGACACATGTCGGCAATGCTATCAAGCGTCAGAGACCATCCAACATATCACAGCGGGGTGCAGAGTCCTTACATAGAGTACACAAACATGCACAATTAAGTCGCCAAGATTGTCCATCAGAAATTGGCAAGACAGTACCACCTCACTGCAACTGAGCCTATCCCGTACTACAAGTATGAGCCAACAACGCTTCTAGAGAACAGCACCCACAAGATGTACTGGAACAGATCGATCAGAACAGACAAGACCATTCCCCACAATCGATCCGACATCGTCCTGGTCGACAAGAAGAAGTCAACATACCTCATTGACATAGCCGTGCCCAACACGTGCAACATCCAGATAACGCACGGAGAGAAGCTGCCAAAATATAACTACCTACGATACGAAGTCAAGGAAATGTGGCATATGGAGAACGTCACCACTCTCCCCATAGTAATATCAGCCACAGGAGTTGTACCTAAGACCATTCACAGCTCGATATAGACAGTAGGCCTTCAACCTAACACCTACATGGAACTACAGAAGGCAGCTATCCTGGACACTTGTAGGATAGTAAGGAAGTTCCTGGACAACTGAGAGAAAGACATACCACTTCCCAGACTTTGTACGTCGTTCCCGTCCCGTAAGGAAAGGAAGAAAAGCCTCAGAAAGAGGTGGAATCTCTTAAAAAAATTATTATAGTAATAAGCATATGGCGAAGAACTCGCAGGAATTAATATCAAGAAAGGCATATTTCAAGGGGATTCTTTGTCGCCTTCACTGTTTAACATCTCTTTACTCCCCTTGTCAAAGATCTTTAACAAAACAAAAATAGGCTACCACATTTCGGATCAACATGGAAAACTAAACCACTTGCTATACATGGATGATCTAAAATTGTGTGCAAAAAGTGCCGTCGAACTTGAAGCATTGCTGAATGCAGTGCAAATATTTAGTGATGATGTACAAATGGAATTTGGACTGGAAAACTGTGTATTACTATACATACACCGGGGAAAAGTCCAGAACATAAGTGGAATAGAACTAGAAAATGATATAATATGAAATCATTGTCAGATAACAAAAATTACAAATATCTTGGAATTCCTGAATCAGATAACATCTTGCATACAAAAGTCAAAGGTCTGACTCAGGAGTACACCAAGAGAGTACGAAAAATATTGAAATCAAAACTAAATTGTGGAAATACAATCAAAGCCATAAATACATGGGCCATTCCAGTGGTTACACACCCAGCTGGAATAATTGATTGCACCTAAAGTGAAAAACTCGAAAGCTATTGAACATGCATCATGCACTCCATCCAAAAAGTAATGTTGACAGATTATATTTACTACGTAAAATTGGGGGCAGAGGACTACTACAACAGGTATTAGAGGAAGAAAAAAGAAGCCTGAATGATTACGTCAACAAAAGCAGAGAAAAGCTGCTTCAGGCAATAAAAAATGAAAATATATTATAAACAGAAAGCAAGGCTGAATACAAGAGGAAGCAGTTTGAGAGCATATTTGATGGCTGGAAGAATAAGCCACTGCATAGACAATTTCTGAAAATATTGAAGGAAAAAGTAACGACAACTTCACTTGGTCATGGCTGAAATTGGGTTCCATCAAGAACGAAACAGGTGGTCTGATTTTTGCTACACAAGAACAAGCATTGCAAACAAATGTTATGTAGGCTAGAATCCAGAAAGTCAGTGATTATCTAAAGTGTCGATTTTGTCAAGAAAAAGATGAAACTGTCTGTATCGAAAAAAATGGAATATCAGGTGAGAAAGTCTTACAAAATGATCAGGTCAAGATCTTGTGAGATTTTTTAATTCAAACTGATCGGCGCCTAAAACATAAATCACCAGAAATAACAGTCATAGAAAATCGGAAAGTTTGGATAACTGATATAGCAATTCCTGAAGATGCCAAAGTCGATGAAAAACTGGAAAAAATGACCAAATATAGAGGCCAGGCCATAGAAGTTACCAGATTATGGACTGAACACACAGCAGTAGTCCCCATTGTCATCGGGGCACTTGGAACAATTTAAAAAAAATGTATGTATCATTTTAAAAAATTGCAGCTCTCTGATATACCACCTACAGAACTGCAAAAAAAAACGGCTTTACTTGGGACACCATACTTATTACGCCGATACTCGACTGATACCTAAGTCTTCGGTGGAAACTTGTATCAGCTCAACAACACCAGTTAATGATAATTTTATTGTTTATTTTTGTTTGTCATGGGCTGTGTTTCGTATAGTTCGAATAAAAGCAAATAATAATAATAATAGTTAAACTAGTAATACTTACGCGTGACATGAATGTACTGCTCAGTGAGTGAAAGAGCCGTTGGGAACACACTGCTCATAAAAATTCCCAACATGCATGTGCCAACTATTAACATCACGTGACTGTACCTTAGCGCCAACATCAGCAGCAAGCCTGTAGTGCAGCCCATCTAGAGGAGAGAAAATTAATTTTCATCAAGTTTATCTACCCATATCAGAAATAATAAAAATGTAGCAAAAAAAAAAAAGAAAATATGTAACCTTTCTTCAGTGAAAACTGCTACTTTTATTTAAGAACGCCTTTTTCCGTTATGCATAGAACGTTGCATTACATAGAACGTTTAAAACTTTATGAGACAAATAAAAAAAATTAAGCTTGCAACAATGTAACTGAAAATATTAGGAAATTACTTACAATATTGCAGAATAGCATGAAAGATGGAGATAATTTTGTTGCCAAAGCAATAGATAGAAGCCTTCCCGTGGCAAACATTCCCTGAAAAGAAAAAAACAGAATGAGCCGATTACAGCAGGAGTTGTAAAAAAGCAGACGCAATTTAAACAAGAAAGATGACACCGAATTTTCGGGTGTAATAAGCACGTCTTTTGAATCCGTTCTGATGCAAATTCAATTTATCAAAGCTATTCAAAGTCAATGGAACCGGTATGGAAAACAATAGTACCTGACGGAAGAAGGAAGCTTTTCAATCGGGTCTTTAATCCTTCAGATATTGCTGTAAACTGAATCGTGAGCTTACGAACTCTTAGAAACAGGAATTTACGTCCCTTGATGGGAAAACCATGCATTATTTTAGGAAGAAAGTATTCACATAAGGTTTCTCTATATGAGCGGTATCGGTCCAAGTAAAAGAATTTTAGTCGAGTTTTCAGGAGCCCAGATTTGCTACAAATACATCAGAAGAAAAAATTAACACTTAGTACCCCTGGTGGCCAAACCATTCTTTACCAAACATTAGAAATTACGTGAAAAATATTTTCCGTCAAGTCTTGTATGCGATACAGGAAGAATTTTTCAAATCGGAGTTTTAGGAGCAGAAAACGCAATTTACCATTGTGCGCCCTAGCGGAAAGTCTATGATTTACTTAAAATTTTGAATTTATAGGAAAAACATTTCGCATCGCAAACACTATCCAACAAAGAAGGAATTTTTCAAATCGGACTTTTAGAAGTAGAGATATTGACAAAAATATGATATACATCTATGCCACTGGCGTAGGAACCATGCATTATTTCAAGAAGAAAATGTTCCTAAAATGTTTGTCGACATGAGTAGTATCGGTCCACAAAAGACTTTTTCAATCGAGATTGTAGGAGAGCTCATATTTTGCTGCAAGTACATCAGAAGCGGAAATTAAGACTTACGCCACCTAGTGGCCAAACAATTTTGCAAAAAATTGAAATGACGTGCAAACGATTTTCCATCAGGAGCTGTATCCGGTGCAGAAAAAATTTTTCAGATCGGAGATTTAGAAGCAGAGATATAGGGGAAAACGCAATTTACCTTTACGCCCCCTAGCGGAAAGTCTATGAATTACTTGAAAATTTTGAATTTATAGGAAAAACATGTCACACTAGAAACACTATCCAACAAAGAAAGAATTTTTTAAAGCGGACTCTTAGAAGTCGAGATATTGACAAAAATAAGATATACATCTACGCCCCTGGCGTAGAAACCGTGCAATATTTTAAGAAAATGTTTCTAAATGGTTTGTTGACATGAGTAGTTTCGGTCTACAAACGATGTTATTTTCAATCGAGAATTTAGAAGCTCATTTTGCTGCAAATACATCAGAAGCGGAAATTAAGGCTTACGCCCCCTGGTGGCAAACCATTTTTACAAAAATTTGAAATTATGTGCAAACGATTTCCCATCAGGAGCTGTATCCGGTGCAGAAAGAATTTTTCAGATCGGAGATTTAGAAGCAGAGATATAGGGGCAAACGCAATTTACCTTTACGACCCCTTGCGGAAAGTATGAATTACGTGAAAATTTTGAAATTATATGAAAAACATGCGACACGGAAAACACTATCCAACAAAGGAATTTTTCAAATCGGACTCCTAGAAGTCGAGACACTGACAAAAATAAGATATACATCTACGCCCTCTGGCGTAGAAACCGTGCACTATTATAAGAAGAAAATGTTTCTAAAAAGTTTGTCGGTATGAGTAGTATCGGTCTACAAACGACGTTATTTTCAATACAGAATTTAGAAGCTCATATTTTGCTGCAAATACATCAGAAGCGGAAATTAAGGCTTACGCCCCCTGGTGGCCAAACTATTTTTACAAAAATTTGAAATTATGTGCAAACGATTTCCCATCAGGAGCTGTATCCGGTGCAGAAAGAATTTTTCAGATCGGAGATTCAGAAGCAGAGATATAGGGGAAAACGCAATTTACCTTTACGTCCCCTAGCGGAAAGTCTATGAATTACTTGAAAATTTTTGAAACTATATGAAAAACATGTCACACGGAAAACACTATCCAACAAAGAAAGAATTTTTCAAATCGGACTCCTAGAAGTAGAGATATTGACAAAAATAAGATATACATCTACGCCCCCTGGCGGAGAAACTGTGCAATATTTTAGGAAGAAAATATTTCGAAAAGGTTTATCGATGTGAGTGACATCGGTCCACGAAAGAATTTTTTCAATCGATATTTTAGAAGCTCAGATTTTATGGCAAATACATCAGAAGCAAAAAATAACACTTACGCCCCCTGGTGGCGAAAGTATTCTTTACCAAAAATTCGAAATTATATGCAAAAGATTGTGCATCAGGAGATGTATCCGCTGCAAAAAAAAATTTCAAATCGGAGTTTTAGAAGAAGAGTTATCGGGAAAAAATGCAATTTACTTTTACGCCCCCTAGCGGAAAATCTATGCGTAATTTGAAAAAGAAACTATATCAAAAATACTCTTCGACATAAATGGAATTTAAAGATAAGATTTTTTTCAATAGGATGTTTAGAAGCAAATATGTGGAATAAAACGTACTTTTGAATTCGACATCATCTGCATTTACGCCCTGTACGGCGAAATTGTACATCGTAAAAAAAACGAAATAAAGGATCATCATTCGCATATTTCAAGCTTTCGAATGCAAAAAGAATTTTTCAAATCGGACTGAGATACATACCGTGGGTACAGACGGACGGACGGACGGACAAACCGATAACATGAGCACGATCTTTTTTTACAAAAGACGTGCTAACTAGGAATTTCTGTAAAACTTTTGTGCAAGGCAAATAAAAAAAACCCTGTAGAATCCGCAACGTGTTCTTGCACGTCATAGCATATCTTCGCATGTTAACAGATCTGTTATTGCTTTATGCTTGATCGATTTGTACATGTACAAAATATTGTTTCGTTTGTCCAATTTAACTACGTCCCAGGAGAAGACACTTAAACCGATTACATTTCAGCTTTAGAAAAAATCTAACTTGATGTAAATAACATTTGGTAGTAAAGCCATGAATCAAAGTGAGTGCATCGATTTAAATGGAGGCTGAATGAATATCAAAAGTAACGTGGGATCTGGACGTTCATCAATGTGCAACAAATCGTTTCTTCTGTAGCTGAGATGTGCAGGTTATTCCTAAATTATTGGATACTGACTATTATTGAAATGAATTCAGTTCAGCACAACTCCAGTTTGGGTAAAGATACTTAGGCTGCTAAATCTCGTCAAAGAGTGAACGAAGAAAAGTAACTTTATCACTTCTGAAGTATTCGAAAATGTACAAGGTGAAAGTTTCTTAAAAATCGCCATTAATATTGATGGAAAATTAAGTATGATTCTTTAATTAATTTCAGTGAAAATGACAATGAAAGGCAAAGAATTTGTTGAAACTTACCCAAAACAAGGCATTAAGATAAGCAGCATCGGACTTGTGCAGACGAGCGGGTCCTTTCACAGCATAAGAATAAATGTAGCCTCCGTAAGCTGCCTGCAAGAAGAAGTAAAATTGTACTGATGATTGAAAATATAAAAACAATTGTATTTTCGCACTCTTGCTACTACACACTGAAGTGCCAAAAAAAAACTCGGACACCTCTCTAATACCGCGTTGATCCTCCTCGCGATCGGATAACGGTAACAACGCGATGGGGCATGGACTCCACGTGCTCTCTCTAGTCGTGTGGAGACAGAAGAGCTTCGCAGAATTCTGTAACATTCGCCAGTGGAGGATTCCAGGCACTGAAGGCACGTTGAACAGCATCCCAGACCTGCCCCATGGCGTTTAAATCCGACAAACAAGGGAGCCAAGTCAGGATGTCAAACACCGCGGAATGTTCCTCTAGCCATAATCGGGCGATTGTGGACATGTGCGGTGGCGGAATGTCGTCTTGAAAGAGGTCGAACCGGTCAGAGTGGTTGCATGACCTGAAATGTTCCACTAGGATGGTTATATAGTCTCCACCAGCCAGAACTGTCTGCAGAAGTATGAGTCCTAATGCGTGTCAGCTGAAAACACCACACACCATAACAGAGCCATCTCCGGCATGCAGTATTCCTTGTAGACATGCGGAATTCATTGTCACGTGGGGTTGTCGGCACACTCAGAGTTGGCCATCTTCCCGAAAATGTTGCTACCGCGATTCGTCGAAAAAGGTTGCACGTTTCCTGTCCTCTTGCGTCCAATGGCGGTGTTCGAGCCCGGGCGAGGCGCACAGCCTTGTTTCGTCGGACCAGGCTAAACGTTTCCAGTCATCTTGCGTCCAATGGCGGTGTTCTCGAGCCCAGGCTACGTACACAGCCTAGTGTCGTCGGACCAGGTTGCATGTTTCCAGTCATCTTACGTCCAATGACTGTGTTCTCGAGCCCAGGCTACGCGCAAAGCCTAGTGTCGTCGGGTCAGCAATGGCACCAGAGTGGGCTGTTGGCTCCAGAAGTCCATAGAACACGGGGAACATTGCACTGTCTGAACGTGGATGTTACTACTTGCCTCAGCATTGAATTGTGCTGTGATTTGTGGCAAGTTGCACGCATGGCGAATGTTACGATGCTTGCCAGACGCCGCTGACCACGATCGTCAAGGGTTTTTCTACGGCAACACGGGCCTCGCACTCTGGATGTTTCCCCTGAGTTTGTGTAGTCCAGGAACACCCTTGAAATTGTTGACACCGTAAATCCAAATTTCGTGGTAATTTCCGAGATGGAGTGCCCCCATATCCCGGGCGCCGACTATTATATCACATTCGAAATCGATTAAATCCTAATGAGCTGCCACTTGAACTGCGAATGCTGCTACCTGAGCTTGCGGAGATATCTGCCTTTATATATGTATATGTTGTTTGAGGACGATACCATTTACCGCATGGCTGTTGTGGCATGTGATGTAAATGGTAGCATCCTTTCCAGTTGTTTTTTTCGGCACCTCAGTGTATGCGTGTGTGTGAATATAGTTCACGCATAGCAACAGCATGATAAACCACAGTTGGCGTTACTTGTTTCGAAGATACGTTACTTTCTGTGAATTTATTCGCCAGACTTATTTCATGGATCCCACAGGTCGCAGTTAAATATGTAAGTTTTTCTTGAACTAAATCTTTTCAGGAGAAATCATTTTCATTCAGGTATACACTGAAGTAGAAAATTATTAGGAACACCTATCTAATAACGTGTCAGGCCACCCCTGGACTTCAAGAAAATCTTCGATTCGATGTGTCACATGGATTCAATGACATCCTTTTTTCTTTTTCTTTTTTTTTTATTGGAGGTTTAACACTACCACCGTGAGCAGCTAAATGGGCTATAAGCAGCCGCCCGTCCCTAATTTAGGGTCACTGGTTCCAGGGAAGGGAGAGAGCCAGGGCCGTAAGACAAACACAACATCCATGCCTCACCGGGATTCGAACCCGGAGCCTTACGGACGAATTATCAGAGGCCATCGCTTAGACCACTGCGCCACCATGGCGGCTCAATGAGATCCTGATATCGTTCTGTAGGTATGTTCAGTCAAGTGGATGAGATGACGTCCATCAATTACCGAATAGTCGCTGGATCTCTGTCACGAATGCTTCTCACAATCTTGTGCCATATGCATTCACCCCACACCATAACAGAGTCACCGGCGGCCTGCAGTGTTCCTTGTAGGCATGCGGGATCCATCTCCTTCACATTGAGGTTTACTGACTTATTATGGAAGGTGAGTCGAAAGTTTTGCAATATTTGCATAAACGCATGTGCTGCGGTTGGTATGTCACATGTTTAAACTAATTTAAGTCGCTCACTTACACTGCAGTCAGTCGAAAGTGATACAAAGTGGTAGCTGTAAACAGCGTTGCATGTTGTCGTTCTGCCTGTGGTTGGGACGCCTAAAAGACGAACAGACACAACCGTCTAAATAGGGAACTTTTGCTTTACGAGTTTGAACTGAACCATAACTCTGCTGAAGCAACAGGAAACATTTGTCATGCGAAAAGAGAGGTTCCGTGAACCACAGCACCGCAACCAGACGGTTAAAGCAATTTCGCTCAGGTGACAGAAACCTCGACGATCAGCCAAGGTCAGGTAGACCGCGAACTGTGGATTCGGAGGCCGTGCGCCAGGAGGTAGGGGAAAATCCGACAACCAGCACTGGGAGATTATCAGGCGAGGTGAGCATATCACAGACCACCGTGGTTCGTCACCTTCAGGACCTCGGCAAGGTCTACAGGAGCTGCCGCATTGTCCCTCACGAACTGACGTCAGCTGAAGCAAACCGCCGAGTGGAAGTGTGCATGAAACTCCTAAAACAACCCGCGCGATGTACGTTTCATCAAGAGAATTGTTACGTGCGATGAAAAGTGGGTCTATTTCCGTAATCCTAACACACAACGACAGTGGTTGAGCACGGGCCAGATTCCTGAACCTGTTGCCAAACGTGGGTGCTTCAAGCACAAGGTGATGCTCTGCGTCTAGTGGAATTTAGAGTGGGATAATCCATTACGAATTTTTCCAGACGGTCGGACCATCAACGCCAACCTCTACTCTGAACAGCTGGAGCAGATGCATGCCGTTTTGGAGAAGTTGTTCACGGCACTGGTGAACAGAAGGCGCGCTCTCCTACAGCAGGACAACGCTCGGCTACCACGCGAACGACCCGAGCAAAACTACAGGAACTTAAGGGCATCGAACTGATGCCACACCCAACATGTAGTCCGGATGTTACCCGTCGTATTATTACTTGTTCCGGTCCATGGCCCACTTCTTTCGCGGGCGGCACTTAAACAACCAGGAAAGCTGGGGTGAAGGAGTTCTTCGGCTCGAAGGTCGAGAACTGGTACCACCGCGGGATCGAAGAACTGTTAGACAGATGGCTAAAGACGGTGCAACACGATGGCCTATACTTTGAATGCTAGTCATCTTTCGTCGTAAAGGTACGTATGAAGACAAAGTGATCCAAATATTGCAAAATTTTCGACTTATCTTCTGTATTTAATTCTTTCGAGATCGAAAATTTTGGAATGAGTCCTCTTTTAATAACGATTTAATAACTAGGAACTATAAACCAACCATTGTAAGATATTGTAAAACTATAGTAGTAATCTGGTTTATTGGCGTAATGATATATAAACAAACGTTTCCCAGATTCCGCACATCAACCAGATGCAGTGATGTAGTTCTAAATAAAAAAAACAGTGCCTTAGCGGTGAACAGACTAGAAAAAAAAATCTTCAGAATTTAAAAAATCTGATTCGTTACTTTTATTATTTTTTAAATTTTCATTGTTAATTACCAATAGCAATTTATATTGAAACTGCGCAACCTGAGAATCCTACGTAGTCTGAGCAGAGTCATATGCTAAGATTATAACATTTTCATTTAAATACCTATAACGAAGTAAATTTCTCCGTCATTTTTGGTCCACGCCAGGGATCGAGCCCGAGTCCACTCATTCCGGAACAAGTCGCTCTACCAACTGAGCTACGCAGACATTCGTTCTTGCTGCTATCTGCATTTATGTCGTGTGTGTCCTGCGGGGCAGGTACGTCACCTACCTTTCTGTGTCGTTCTATGCGTTTTTAAACATGCATTGGAAATATTTGTGAACTAACACAGTAACATCAATTCAATATGACTAATGCGCCTTTTACCCTAAGATTATGTGGTATATGTAAAAGATTTTTGAGTTGCCCCGTATGGATTCAGAGAGTGAGGCTCAGGGTATTACTTTATTGGATCCAATACCAGTGGAGAGTTGTTCAATCCACAAAATGTCCATTATTACTGTTTTTTCTGTGAGCACTACAATCTTAACGTCCTACAAATTTATTTTGACTACCGGAAAAAGGAGTTAATTTCTCTTTGTGATGGAATCTTATAATTTGTGAGACGCCCTACTGCCTGATCCAACTGTGGATATCAATCTATACAGTAATTTTATTTTGTTTGTTTCTGGGTTTTACGGACTACGATGGGAAAACTCGCATGGCCATAAGCAGTCATCCTTCCCAGATTTCGGGTCATGTGGTTTAGGGAAAAAAACAGATTCAGCACTTTGGCCACGCATACCACCCATGCCTCATCCAGGGATGGGATTCAGGCTTATGTTGGAAGAATGGTCAGAAGGCCTGCGCCGCAGACCACTGTACCACCGGGGGCGGCCATTTCTGTAGTATGAACAGTCGGTTAAGATACGAGTATGTTTGGATACAGAACACAATTTTCCCTATTTTTGCATACATTATCATTTGAAAAAGTTCCTTTGCTCATATTTGTTGATAAGTTCTTAAATTCGATATGTAGTTAAATAGTTAATACCCTCGTGAACATAATCCAAGCATGCTATAGAGAATGTTCTGTTCGTACTGATTGGGAGCTCAAATACCATTGAAAGATAAGATGACATCCACGAGTACCTAAGGGACGTTTGGCAGACATTGTGAAGAAAACCTCTTTAAGCGATAGACTAGGAAGTCCTCGTGAACATAATCCAAGCATACTATAGGGAATGTTCTATTCGTACTGACTGGGTCCTCAGATGCCAGCGGAAGATACGATGCCATCCACGAATACCTAAGTGATGTTTGGCAGACAGTACGACGTGAACCTCCTGATGCGATGGACAAGAAACTCTTGGTCTACATAATTCCAAGCATGCTGTGGGGAATTTTCTATTCGTACTGATTGGGTGTTCAAATACCATTGGAAGATAAGATGACATCCAAGAGTACCTAAGGGATGTTTGGCAGACATTGTGACGAGAACCTCTTGAAGCGATGGACTAGGAAGTCCTCGTGAACACAATCCAAGCGCGCTATATGGAATTTTCTATTCGTACTGACTGGGTCCTCAGATACCAGTGAAACATAAAATGACATTCACGAATACCTAAGTGATGTTCGGCAGACAGTGTGGCGTGAACCTCATTAAGTGATTGGACCTTTTGAAGCGATAGACTGTGAACCTTATGAAGCGATTGGACCTCATGAAGCGATAGACTGTGAACCTCATGAAGCGATGAACTCTCTTTTGAGCATGATAAAAACATGCTATAGACTATTCCCACTGCCTGAGTCCTCAAATACCAGTGGACGATAAGATGGCATACACGAATACATCTAAGTGATATTGACGAGAACCGCCTGAAGCAATGGACCAGAAACTCCATGTGAACATAATCCAAGCATGTTGTAGGGAATGTTCTATTTGTACTGACTGGGTTCACAGATACCAGTGGAAGATAAGATAACATCGACGAATACCTAAGTGATGTTCGGCAGACAGTGTGGCGTGAACCCCATGAAGCGATGAACTCTCTTTTGAGCATGATCGAAGCATGCTATAGACTCTACTCCTACTGACCGAGTCCACAAATACCAGTGGAAGATAAGATGATATCCAGAAATGCCTAAGTGACGTTCGGCAAAAAGTGTGACGAGAACCTCATGAAGCCATGGACCAGAAACTTCCGTGAACATAATGCAAGTAGGCTATAGGCTATGGAATGCTCTATTCGTACTGACTTTGTCCTCAAATACCAGTGAAAGATATGACATTCTGATAATATATACAAGTAAGTGTCATAGTCAACCAAGTACACCTTGCAACGTTTCACCTTTTATCAGTATGGGATGGCATCTCCATGCAAGCACATCAGGGCAAAGTTGTGCAAGAATGGTTTCATAAGCACGAGGAACATTTCCACCATCTCCCGTTTGTCTCCAGAAAGCCCTGATTTTAATCCTATTGAAAATGTATGGAATGTACCAAAAAGAGCTATTCATCGTCGATGTCCTCTTTCGTCAACACTGACAGAGTTTAGCGATATTTTGCTACAGGAATCGCTATCTTCAGATCAAAACAAACTCAAGTACTTCATAGAAATGCGTCCCACTTTGGGTAGTAGCTGTCAATAGCAACAAAGATGGCTATACTTGATTGTAAAAAAAAAAAAAAAAAAAAAAGGCAAGTATATTTTTTCGGACAGTGTGTATATAAGATCGGGTTTTCTTCTATACTCCCAATTTCAAATTCGGATGAGTTCTTCCACTCTACAGAGTTTTAAGCATAGCTAAAACAGCTGTTGTAGCTTTCACAAACCGCACCAAAACAGTAACTCTTAAACAAGAGTACGAGTCTTTGCTCGGCGGAGCATTACCTTCGCATAACACAGGTACTCCATCGCGTTCCGTGGGAACGCGGTGGTGCTTCTGGTTGGTGGGAATTCATTTTGAACATGAGCAAAGACATCGCATATACTGTACAGATAGAGCCAGCGCTCATGTTAAGAAAGGCTGATAAGGACCTAATTATTTTTGCAAAAGCGAATAAATTAGTACGTGGTTCTTAACACGTTTTCTAGTTATTTGATTACCATCAGCTTTGCAGCTAATCCAGAATATACGCAAGTGCTTTTCAACGACTTTTGTGAAACAGTTACCGCGAATGCCAACTTAGCTAACATAACGAATTCAGGAAAGATATTTTTGAGACAATAAATGTCCCTCACGCGCAC
The DNA here is from genome assembly GCA_039090855.1 of Macrothele yani. Taxonomy (NCBI): domain Eukaryota; kingdom Metazoa; phylum Arthropoda; class Arachnida; order Araneae; family Macrothelidae; genus Macrothele; species Macrothele yani. Next base: position 4,925,203 of record CM077009.1, read on the forward strand.
GCGTGTGTAGGATCAGTTAGAGGGAGGAGCACTATGAAAATTCTGAAATGTGGAAAATCGATTAGAGATGTAGATGCTCAGCACTGTGCGTTCGACGTATTCATAGACAGTGTCAGCGCATTTTCCTCAATGACTCCAAAGCTTAGAGCCAGCGGCATCTCACGATGCTCTCAAAAAAACTCCAAAGGCGCATATCTTCTCAAATCCTTCAAAAAATTGTCGTGCTCATAAATTTTCTTTGTAGTATAATAAATTACTCATGGTCTAATCAGGGAAATAATGGAGGCACTTAATACGTTTTATGCAATTTTCCTTCAAGAAATCAATATGTGGTTTGCTGAATGAGAAAAAGCGTTACTACTACACAAGGTCTTCTTTCGAACCGAAGGCAAGTATTTTGTACTTAATCAGAAGTTTACCATACAGAGCTACTACCTGAATAACAGCATATTTAGAATATTGTTCAACCACCATAACACACTTGAGCGAGAGAGACTATTATCAAGGACCCTTTTGGAAACGTGTACGGCCTCCACGGTCGCGCTGATCTAAGCGCTGGCTTATGACCACGGGTTCGAATCCCGTGAGGCATGGATGTTGTGTTTGCCTGACCTCACTGGCTCTCTCCCTTCCCTGGAACCAGTGACCCTAAATTAGGGAAGGGCGACTGCTTATGGGCCATTGAGATGCTCGCGGTGGTCGTTAAACCTTCAACCAAAAAAATGTAAGCATTAATTTTCATTTAAAACGAACTTTCAAATCGTTAAAAGTCATCTCTGTCCTCTTGACACTTCCTTCAATTAGAGCAAATTACTATCAAGATCCACATCGTGAATAGAATGCACAACAACCTATTTCACTAGAGGATTTTGTTATCAAAACTGCATGCTGGCGTTCGTGTGGACTGTCAGATGTGTGAACACACTTGAGGGTATTTACTACTCCTCAGAAAAGTGTCTCATATCAGATCTTCAAGAAGTTTAATTAACCCTCTCTTTACATCAACGTCAAAAACAACAACTATCGACTAGGTGTCATTCCGAAGATAAATTTTGAACGTTGAAACTACGAAAGCATCTCCGTCATTGATACCAGATTCACCAAATGCTTTTGACAGATACTGTTCTGAACATCAGAACGGTAAGTTGTCATTCTTCTCCGATGCCTAGGCTTTTTTTTCTTTTCACTAGCAAAATTTGAAGCATTAAAAATGACTGAATAAAAACTGTTGACGATAAGGGTGATAATAGTCAGAGATGGATGACCATAGCTAGTGGTGGTTATGGGTCAGAATGCACAGGAACCCCGTTCCCGTAACGATGCGACACCAAAAGAAAGGGAGCATTTAATTGGAATAAAACATTCCACAATGCATTATACATTTCAGTTAATGACGCCATCTTGTATGAATTTCTCGTCTCTGAATAAAGAAAACAGCTCTGACTTCAGCTAAATGTGAACATTTCATTTTAAAGTTTAATAACGAAATTTCCTTAAATGGTTTTATATCTACTGCAAATGGGTTTGTGCGTATTACATTTTTAGGGCATTCACTTGTACTTTGGGTTTCGGCAGCGAATAATTCCCGTTTCCACTACTGGCCTTAGCAATCAAAACTGCAACTTGTCGTTTTAAAAGGTTACTGAAATTCCAGAAAAATTTCTATAAAATTCTACAAAACTGCACAGCTCGGGAGACCAATCAAGCGGCCAGTCTTTTGAAGTTTATATGGCCATGCTGGTAATAAGAAAAGAGATGTTATGCTTTGTCCTGCGTATAATTTTGGCATTCACAAGACAGTGATGCTCCATAAATTAATTAAAGGCAACACGATGATACCGAATTCACCGCTCTCATTTCAGTTAATCACCTTTTGGAATTTCTGATTTTCATGTCTTTGATAACTACCTCCAAATCACTTTCTTTTTGCAATATTGAACACCAAAACGCATAATATATTTTTTTATGAACAACAGCACATACCACACGCATTACATGTACCAAGTGGTGAATTTTTTCGTACTCGAATACTGTTTTAGTGTATCTGCATTTTGAATATTTTGATAAACATCTCTTGATTTGGGTTAAAACTTTCTCAAAACCTCTACCATGGAATGTAATCTTGATTACTTGTACTAAAAATTATAATAGTGTCTCTGTTAATTACTCGGTACCGAAAGGTAATTCTCAAAATACGTTTATATCCTATAGTTCCGGATATAAGAATCACGCTGTTTATTAAAGATCAGCTTCATTTCCAAAATGTAAAAGAAATTGATTTGCTTTACATTTGGAAATGAAGCTGATCTTTAATAAAAAATAGTATTCGAGTGCGGAAGGAGGTACCTTGGTATATGTGTGGAATGAAAGCATGTGGTGAATGCACATGAACATTAATAAAAAGAAATAACAAATTAAATATATTCAAATCAGAGTACCTGCAATCCATCATAGAGGAACATCAACAAGGCTGAGAGAATTGTGACCACAGCAACGTTCATTGTGCTAAGTGGAGGCCCATCCTGGCCTTCATCCCCGCGACAGAGATCTAAGAGAAAGAACACAACTATCAATCCCAAAATTCCATTTTTAAGATAGCAGCTGTAAAAAACTTATAACATTGAATTCGTTTCATCTATTAGGAAATCGTGTATTTTGACGATAGGTGGCATTCGGCCAGTCTTCAATAAATTAAGACTGTTTACCTAGTACTATGTCAAGCCATTTTTAAAGTGCAGAGCTGTGTCAGTTCAAAGTGGAATGAAATATTGCAATCCAGTGGGATTAGTATCCCATAATACAATAGTGAACGTTTGTGGTTCGCAACGTCTGAGAGCTCTTCTCAAGTCGGCATAAAGATATTCCAGAGGATTTATATATGATAAGTTGTGTGGTCCAAACAAGACAAAAATACCCCTATAATCCTTGTACAGCCATGTTTGAACGCTTTGGGTACGATGGTAAGGTGCATCGTAGTTTTGAAACACATCATATCTGATCGGAAACGAGAAGTGCAGAAATTGATACAATTGATAAGCAATCTTATCGCGATAGCTCTTAACATTCTGGTGGACTTTGATACACACCAGACGGTCTCGAGATTCCCAGCGGAATGCTTTCATGTGACTTCCACTTGATTCGAACTTCTGCACTAGGCACCTAGAATTCATATTCTCGTCCTGTTTTAGTCTAAATATGGAGCCTATTGTCATTAATGCAAGAGATATTTTCACTCAACAGACTACAAGTCTTTTTTCAGTCATAACGTCCCATTGTGTGTACAGCTGAAACCAGCCCAGTTGCAGTTGTTTGAATACAGTAATTGGAACAAGCTAACGAATGAGTCATCCACTTCTATAGCCCAAGCTCTGCAAAGTACAAAACAGTGTCTAGTTGGAAAATGGTCTGCTGAATCCAGCATTATACAGGACACTCAAGATGAACAAACTATCTGTTCCACTAATCCCTCAGCGCGTACAGACACTATATGTTTCCTTTCACTATTCGAATGTTATGCTGCCATTTTTTTCTCCGCAAACACCTCCACAATAGGAAGCATTCCATCTTGGGAGGAAATCCAGCTGTGTGGAAGGACTGTACTCATGCAATCTATTCTGTAGAGATGGTGGTCATAACTGATCTGTTAACTTCTTTACAAGTAAACTGTTAAGGTGGAATACTGCAGTTTGAGCATCTTAGCCTGTGTGGATCGAGCAGAGTACATTGTGTGGGTGGATTAGTGCAGCCTTGCGTTGTACCTTGTAGAATAGATATGTACCGGATGAAATTTGTATTGATATGAATACACTTTGATCCTAAGTTACAGAGGTTCAGTTTGTTGAAGTATTTGAAGTAGAGCTGTTGATCCTGTTGAAATGCTTTGAGGCGTAGTTCTGTTGTCTTGAAAACCAAAATATGGACATTTATTCACGAATAAAATATATTTCTCTTCTAGCCGTATAATTAAGGATTTTGTGCTAGTTATCCGGAGAATGCCATTAAGAAGCTCCAGTGTACAAGAACCATCGAAGAACCATCGATAATTTTGTTTAAATTTAAGTATTATAAATAAATACCTAAATTTAAAACAACCGTTACACACCTTTACTCACAACTGTAAAAGGGGCTAGACAATGCCACTCATTGATGGTTTAAAATAGCTGAAATTGTTTTAAATTAACATAATTGTGGTGATAAAAATGAACATAATGTGATGAAGACAAAGATTACGTTATTAACGCAACGAAATAAGGTACCCGTAGACAAAAGGTCATATCATAGGAAATGAACCTCACACGCTGCTACACAACTGGAATTGCCACGCACAAGAATGATTCGAATTTTTCATTAAAAAAAAAAACTTCTGTTTTGCACATACAAACTCCTTATTATTCTCCTTACCATTTAGAGGAGAAAGATAAGCCTCGCCATTTTGAATTTGCCTGTAACTTAATGGAACACCTAGATAATGACAAACACTTCCTTGAACTTGTGCTTTTTAGTGTTTAGTGATGAGTCGACATTTAACGCATCAGGAGCAGTTAATACAAACAAAAGTGTGCATATGGAGTTCGAAAAACTCACGTCTCTCAAACTCATATTCATGATAGCCTCAAATTTAACGTTTAATGTGGGCTTATGTACACCCGTATTCTTGGCCCTTTTTTATTCGTGTAAAATCTGTCAATGCAAATGTCTACTTAAACTGCAAAATTCTGCTGTGCCACAAGTCGAAGACCTTCAGTCACGTGTTATCTTCCAACAAGACGGAGCTCTTCTCCACTAGAGAACAAGTGTTCGCGACTACTTGAATACCGGACGCTTAATTGACCGATATGCCCTATTCTGTTGCCAGTCTAATCATCTGATATAAACTCAATGGATTTCTTATGGGGATGTCAAAAACAGAGTATACAGAAAATGTTTTCACTAATTTAATGAGTCAAAAATGAGTCATTGAAAGAACACAAGGAAATGAATCGTGCAAGCTGTTGATGAGGATTTTTTTACAACGGACATATGACGAGAAATTGAATGCAAGTTGGACCTCCTCCATGCAAACTGAGTTGGACAGGGACCAAAAATTTTAGACCGGGACCCAACCCGACCCACTGATGCCTTTCATTTACAAGAAGCAACCTAATTGTTTTGCATATGTTTTCAAACACATCTGCGGGCGCGAAAAAGTCCCTCCGCAGTAATATTAAGGCTGCGCCACCAAATTTTGATTGCGCTACAGTAAAAAGTTTGGAATTACGTAACTTGTTGTATGCTTAATTTCAGTTTTGTTGTTTTCTTGGTAACATATCAAGTTTCAGAATATGCTTCACGGCAACACCAATTTTCACAAGAATATATGATGCGTTAAAAGTTTCCAAAATGTGGATGTTGTTTTCATAATTGCCTTTCAAAAGGAAAGAAACTCTTCCTTTTGCGGACTGTCCTTTAATTTTTACGACAAATCATTTTTCAGTCCACGGACACCAATATCGAACACAAAATTCCACATTGTGCATTTTTCTTTGAAATTCTTTTTTGCTTTTCAAAAATATAACTGAAATAAATCGGGTCAGGAACACCTTGACCCGACCCGTTTGACCAGCAAGAAATTGTAGACCCTTTGATCCGTTGACCCGTTTCCATCTCTGAATGCAACTGAGGGGGCAGATACAGAAGTATGTCAGTTTGTATCATAAAAACTTTAGATATTTACCTTTCAAGCTTAGCAAATCTTATATCTGTAAATGACGTAGTTATTTTTTTATAGTTTTCTAAAAATACGGCGAAGCCTTTGTATAATGGTCTCAAAGAACAAAACTTAAATGCTTAAGCAAAGAAGGGGTGTACGTTGTACCAACGTGAAGTCAAAATTTTCTATGGAGACAGATCGGAAATAAGTTTAATCATCATCATCATCATTGTCAACCATTATCAATCCACTGCTGGACGAAGGTCTCCCCAAGTTTCCTCCACAACGGTCTGTCTTGTGCCAGTCTCCTCCATGTCACTCCCGCATATTTACGAATTTCATCCACCCATCTCCCATGTGGTCTTTTTCTGGGTCTTTTCCTGTCCCTTGGAATCCAATCTAAAATTTCGGCTGTCCATCTATGGTCTGTCCTTCTGGCAGTATGTCCAGCCCATTGCCATTTCAGGGATTTAACCCTGATCATGATGTCTTCCACTCTCGTCATTTTTCGGATCCACGAGTTTCTCTTCTTATCTCTCCTGGTTATACCAAGCATGCACCTCTCCATGCTTCTTTGAGTTGTCTGCAGCCTTTGTATGTCTCTTTTAGTTAAGGTCCACGTCTCTGCACCATACGTAAGCACTGGAAGGATGCATTGATCAAACACTTTTCTTTTAAGACATAATGGCATATTGCTCTTGAAAATTATGCTGTTTCTTCCAAAAGCTCTCCAGGCAAGTTTTGTACGCCGATTAATTTCTTCATCAATGTGACCCTCACTTGATATCTGCTGTCCAAGATAAACATACGTATCTGTTATCTCCAGTTTTTCTCCATCAATCGATAAATCTTCATTTCTTGTAAAAGCATTGAACATCACTTTTGTCTTCTGAAAGTTCATTTTTAATCCACTTCTTTACTCTTGTCAGCAAGTTCCTGGATCATACTCTGCAGCTCTGATGGGGTAGTTGCAAAAATGACTACGTCATCAGCAAAACGAAGGTGGGTTAGATAATCTCCATTAATCTTTATCCCTTTGTTTTCCCAGTTCAGTGATTGAAAGACATTTTCCAATGTGGCATTAAAGAGCTTCGGAGATATGGTGTCACCTTGTCTCACTCCCTTTCCAATTTTTATGTGTGTTGTATTTTCAAACAGCCGAATCTTTGCACTTGCATTTTCATAGATGTTATTAATAATATTAATGTATGCATCTTCAATACCGCAGGATTTCAGAGCCGTGGTAACTGCTGATGGTTTCACCGAATCAAAGGCTTTTTCATAATCGATAAAAGCCATGCACAATGGAAGTTCATATTCCCTCGCTCTTTCAATTAGTTCTCTCAGTACGTGGATATGATCTATTGTGCTGTAGCCACTCCTGAATCCAGCTTGTTCTCTCGGTTGAGCCGTGTCCAGTGTTACCTTCAAGCGGTGTGAAAGAACTTTAGTGAAGATTTTATAAACCACTGATAGGAGGCTGATAGGTCTGTAGTTCCTGAGATCCTCAATGTCACCTTTTTTATGTAGCAGGATCATTGTAGCATTGTTCCAATCCTCAGGAATCTTCCCTTCATTAAGGCATCGAGTGAAAATTTGGGCGAGTACTGTTTCGATTTCTCCACTTGCTTCTTGTATGATGTCTATAGTAATTCCATCTTCTCCTGGAGCTTTCCCCCGCTTCATGTTCTTGATTGCATGAGCAACTTCTGCTGGGAGGACTGGAAGAACTCTGGTACCTTTCATGATGTCTGGAGTACATGTATCATCCCTTTCATATAATTTGGAGTAGAAATCTTTCACTCTTGTCAAAATTTCGCCTCTATTTCTTGTTATAGAACCATCTTTTCTCAGAGCCATAATCTGTTTTCTTCCCTTACTGAGATGTCCCTTTGCTATCTTAAGGCTTTGGTTGTTTTCAATTGCTTTCCTCACTAGCTCACAGTTGAATTTCCTTACGTCTTCAGTGATACTTTTTTCGTGTTGTCTTGCATAGCTCTATATATTCCACTTTGGAAGTCACATCTTCTTTAGTTGTCCTCATCTCTCTTCTTTTTTGCATCAACATTTTGGTTTTTCCTGATAATTTGTTCACATGCAACTTGTTCTTAGACCCAGCTAATTTTGTTGCTGTTTCCATTAGAGCTTTGGTTACTTTTCTGTTAACTTCCGAAATATCCACTTCTTCCGATGTTAGGCCTTCTAAAGCAGAGAATCTGTTCTTCAGTTCTAACTTGAAAGTATTATGGTGTTTTTAAGGTTGGTTATGTCAATACATTTTGTTTGTCTTATGAGCTTGCCACGTTCCAGTTTAGTGTTGAGGTGCATCTTACATCTCACCAATCTATGGTCACTACCTGTGTTGAACTTGTTCAGCACACTGCAGTCTTCGATGACGAATTTTTTGTTACACATAATAAAATCAATTTCACTTGTCGTTCCAATTGGATGTCTCCATGTCCATTTCCTGTGTGGCTTTTCTTGAAAAAGGAGTTCAAGATGAAAAATCCTTCTGCCTCTGCAAAACTCAACGAGAGTATTTCCACGCTGGTTTCTGTTGCCGTGACCGAATTTACCTACTGAAGTTTCATTCTGTTGCCGTTGCCCTATTTTTGCATTGAAATCTCCCATAATTATCTTCAAGTGCTGCTTACCTTTATTATTTAGATGACGAATTTCCTCATAAAATTCTTCAATTTCTTCTTCAGGATGACTTGTGGTGGGTGCATAAGTTTGAATAATCTGAGCCTGGTATCTTCTCGATAGTTGGATAACGAGTCGTGCAGCTCTGTCAGAGGAACTTTCAACTTCTACCACTTTATCCTTCAGTTTCTTGTTTATTATAAATCCAACACCACTAGTTCTGCCAGTATCTGTCCCACGATAATAGAAGAGATGTCCACTTTTCAGTTCAATGAGATCTTCTCCTTTTCTCCTTACCTCACTTAGCCCGACGATGTCCCACTTGATCCTTTGTAGTTCCTCTTCCAATTCAAGAAGCCTTGAATCAGAAGATAGGGAGCGTCCGTTATAGGTAGCCAAGGTCAGCATCAAATGGCAGCCTAGTCCGGTCCTCCGGGATTCTTAGCACCCTCTGCCTTCATGTCGCACTGGCCGCTGCCTTGGCCAGGTACATTCCAGCTGCCGGAGACTGAGGGCCAAGATTTAAGTTGTAGAGTCATTTTGGAGGTGTTTGGCCATAACTCACCACGCTGGCCAAGCGGGTTGGTGAGTGTGGGATAACATTTCCTCTGATCCCGATGGTATAGTTATACCGCTATTGGCGGTCGTCAAGAGCCCCTTTAGTGGGAACAGGATGCACCACGAGAAGGCGGGGTTGACATTTGTCAAGGAGAGGCTGTGATGTTACGCATCACCTGACCTTACATCCCTATCTTAAGGGAAGTACATCAAAAATTGAAACGTAATTATCTAAGTAGTATTGCAAAAACGTAAAGCAATGCTAAATTTTAAGTAGTAAGTCGTAAAAATAAGCTTCGGAGTACAGAAAAATGTACGAAATTCTCACGAAAAATTCAGAGTACTCGTAGAAACACATCACAGCATAGGAACTACAAACCCCATTCTTCCTTTATTCTTCAAGAAAAATCCAATAGATGGCGCCACAACACGCCAGACTCGAAAGGAAAGGACAAATACAGAACACTGGTGGGTGGCTATCGAAAATTGTTGTGCTTCTGAGGATATGCCGAAATACGAGAAAATGCAAAGTTAGACAGGTAAAGAGCCCTCAAAAACAGAGAAAAGATCATTACACTGAAGCGGCAAGCGTTCGAAAGGGCAAAAATTGATTCAGGCTGCGGAAGATGCAGAGCTAGCAAGAAACCGAACTTATAATCTCAACATTGAAAAAGGCAAGCGACGTTTTAAAATATATTTGTATGACATTCGTGAATTATTTATCGAGTCAATTCTGAGAACACCTTGTTCTCATCAAAAATCTAAAAAGCATGAAGCTGTCGTGAACAAATTTCGAGCGAAACGTGACTGTTGGAAAGCTATCCTACACACATTAGATTTCAACGACCGTGAAGACTTTTATACAGCAAATGTTTCAATGTTGTCAATTAATGGACGAGTATTTTTTATAATACGTTGAATGTAGTCATGAAATAAGAATTATAAACTATTATCTGTTTATGAGTTTCTGCGATAAAATGTACATCATCATCATCACTGTCAACCATTATCAATCCACTGCTGGACAAAGGTCTCCCCAAGTTTCCTCCACAACGGTCTGTCTTGTGCCAGTCTCCTCCATGTCACTCCCGCATATTTTTGAATTTCATCCACCCATCTCCCATGTGGTCTTCTTCTGGGTCTTTTCCTGTCCCTTGGAATCCAATCTAAAATTCCGGCTGTCCATCGATGGTCTGTCCTTCTGGCAGTATGTCCAGCCCATTGCCATTTCAGGGATTTAACTCTGATCATGATGTCTTCCACTCTTGTCATTTTTCGTATCCACGAGTTCCTCTTCTTATCTCTCCTGGTTATACCAAGCACGCACCTCTCCATGCTGCTTTGAGTTGTCTGCAGCCTTTGTATGTCTCTTTTAGTTAAGGTCCACGTCTCTGCACCATACGTAAGCACTGGAAGGATGCATTGATCAAACACTTTTCTTCTAAGACATAATGGCATATTGCTCTTGAAAATTATGCTGTTTCTTCCAAAAGCTCTCCAGGCAAGTTTTGTACGCCGATTAATTTCTTCATCAATGTGACCCTCACTTGATATCTGCTGTCCAAGATAAACGTACGTGTCTGTTATCTCCAGTTTTTCTCCATCAATCGATAAATCTTCATTTCTTGTAAAAGCATTGAACATCACTTTTGTCTTCTGAAAGTTCATTTTTAATCCCAATTCGTTACTCTTGTCAGCAAGTTCCTGGATCATACTCTGTAGCTCTGATGGGGTAGTTGCAAAAATGACTACGTCATCAGCAAAACGAAGGTGGGTTAGATAATCTCCATTAATCTTTATCCCTTTGTTTTCCCAGTTCAGTGATTGAAAGACATTTTCCAATGTGGCATTAAAGAGCTTCGGAGATATGGTGTCACCTTGTCTCACTCCCTTTCCAATTTTTATGTGTGTTGTATTTTCAAACAGCCGAATCTTTGCACTTGCATTTTCATAGATGTTATTAATATTAATGTATTCATCTTCAATACCGCAGGATTTCAGAGCCATTGTAACTGCGGATGGTTTCACCGAATCAAAGGCTTTTCCATAATCGATAAAAGCCATGCACAATGGAAGTTCATATTCCCTCGCTCTTTCAATTAGTTCTCTCAGTACGTAGATACGATCTATTGTGCTGTAGCCACTCCTGAATCCAGCTTATTCTCTCGGTTGAGCCATGTCCAGTGTTACCTTCAAGCGGTGTGAAAGAACTTTAGTGAAGATTTTATAAACCACTGAGAGGAGGCTGATAGGTCTGTAGTTCCTGAGATCCACAATGTCACCTTTTTTATATAGCAGGATCATTGTAGCATTGTTCCAATCCTCAGGAATCTTCCTTTCATTAAGGCATCGAGTGAAAATTTGGGCGAGTACTGCTTCAATTTCTCCACTTGCTTCTTGTATGATGTCTACAGTAATTCCATCTTCTCCTGGAGCTTTCCCCCGCTTCATGTTCTTGATTGCATGAGCAACTTCTGCTGGGAAGACTGGAAGAACTCTGGTACCTTTCATGATGTCTGGAGTACATGTATCATCCCTTTCATATAATTTGGAGTAGAAATCCTTCACTCTTGTCAAAATTTCGCCTCTATTTCTTGTTACAGGACCATCTTCTTTTCTCAGTGCCATAATTTGTTTTCTTCCCTTACTGAGATGTCCCTTTGCTATCTTTAGGCTTTGGTTGTTTTCAATTGCTTTCCTCACTAGTTCACAGTTGAATTTCCTTACGTCTTCAGTGATGCTTTTTCGTACTGTCTTGCATAGATCTATATATTCCACTTTGGAAGTCACATCTTCTTTAGTTGTTCTCATCTCTCTTCTTTTTTGCATCAACATTTTGGTTTTTCCTGATAATTTGTTCACATGCAACTTGTTCTTAGACCCAGCTAATTTTGTTGCTGTTTCCATAAGAGCTTTGGTTACTTTTCTGTTAACTTCAGAAATATCCCCTTCTTTCGATGTTAGGCCTTCTAAAGCAGAGAATCTGTTCTTCAGTTCCAACTTGAAGGTATTATGGTGTTTTTTAAGGTTGGTTATGTCAATACATTTTGTTTGTCTTATGAGCTTGCCACCTTCGAGTTTAGTGTTGAGGTGCATCTAACATCTCACCAATCTATGGTCACTACCTGTGTTGAACTTGTTCAGCACACTGCAGTCTTCTATGACGAATTTTTTGTTACACATAATAAAATCAATTTCACTTGTCGTCCCATTTGGATGTCTCCATGTCCATTTCCTGTGTGGCTTTTTCTTGAAAAAGGAGTTCAAGATGAAAAACCCTTCTGCCTCTGCAAACTCAACGAGAGTATTTCCACGCCGGTTTCTGTTGCCGTGACCGAATTTACCTACTGAAGTTTCATTCTGTTGCCGTTGCCCTATTTTTGCATTGAAATCTCCCATAATTATCTTCAAGTGCTGCTTACCTTTATTATTTAGATGACGAATTTCCTCATAAAATTCTTTAATTTCTTCTTCAGGATGACTTGTGGTGGGTGCATAAGTTTGAATAATCTGAGCCTGGTATCTTCTCGAGAATTGGATAACGAGTCGTGCAGCTCTGTCAGAGGAACTTTCAACTTCTACCACTTTATCCTTCAGTTTCTTGTTTATTATAAATCTAACACCACTAGTTCGCCAGTATCTGTCCCACGATAGTAGAAGAGATGTCCACTTTTCAGTTCAATGAGATCTTCTCCTTTTCTCCTTACCTCACTTAAGCCCGACGATGTCCCACTTGATCCTTTGTAGTTCCTCTTCCAATTCAAGAAGCCTTGAATCAGAAGACAGGGAGCGTCCATTCGTAGCCAAAGTCAGCATCAAATGGCAGCCTAGTCCGGTCCTCCGGGGATTCTTAGCACCCTCTGCCTTCATGTCGCACTGGCCGCTGCCTTGGCCAGGTACATTCCAGCTGCAGGAGACTGAGGGCCAAGATTTAAGTTGTGGAGTCATTTTGGAGGGGTTTGGCCATAACTCACCACGCTGGCCAAGCGGGTTGGTGAGTATGGGATAGCATTTCCTCTAATCCCGATGGTATAGTTATACCGCTATTGGCGGTCGTCATAGCCCCTTTAGTGGGAACAGGATGCACCACGAGAAGGCGGGGTTGACATTTTTCAAGGAGAGGCTGTGATGTTACGCATCACCTGACCTTACATCCCAAAATATACATAGGCGAGCTTATTTTACAAAAGCTACAGTAGTGACTGTGGTTCTAACTGGAGTTAGATATTTAGATAGGTATTTTGCATTGTCTTGATAGCTTATATTTTATGTAATTCTAAGGAAAGCGTAAACGATATATCTATTCATAAATATTATACATATGCTAGCACTTCGTTTTCCTTATGAATTTTTTTGTCATATAATCAAATAAGGTTTGCTTTATCACACAATAAACATATGTATAACAGTGCATTTTGGGGTGATTAGGAAAACAGTGGAATGGTTACGTGAATGTACAAAGTACTGACCTCCTTCCATGTTCTCATATTCTTTTTGTTTTTCATCACTGTTACTATCAGTTCCACGAATAACACGTATGAGATATCTTCTTCCAACCAGAGACAGCGCAAACAGTACGACTGGAACCTGAAAGCAAGAAGTTAGAAGATTATCTGATGGAGTATATAGATTTATAAAAGCATACAAGAGAAAAACAAAGCTGCTGAGATGTATTTATTTATTCTACATAAGTGTATAAAATGGTGAAAAAAATTACGAAAAACAGCTTCCTCTGAGAGGACACCTTCAACGTTTAATAACTTCTTCATTAAAAACTGATGGGGAACTCAAAATCAACCTAAAGCACCGAATCCAATTGGTACCGGTCATAAAAAAGAAATGCCATTTTTGAGATGGGACACTGTTTAAACAATGGAGAGAAGGAAAAGAATTTGAAGAGTCGAATAGCACAGGATATAATAACTTCACAGGGTTGAAAGATACGCGACAGTGAGATCACATATATTATTAAACTAACAACGCTAAAGAAGAAAACGGTAGGCCGTAATATGTGCGCATGCGTAAACAATAGATTCCTTCACGTTAAATTTTAACTTTGTTTCAGGCAGATATATTACCTAACCCGTAAAGTGGATCGTAATATGCTATGAATATATAAAATCCTAATTCTTCTAAATTTCTGTAAATAAAACAGCAGAATATTTAACAAACGCCTATATTGTTAAATACACAATAATCCAATCGTTTACATCTATGCACCGATTGTGCTAAGAATCGTGAAAAATCAGTTACAGTACATTATTTGTATTATATGAACAATATGTTCGGAAAATGTAAGATGCAAGTTTTTAAAGTGTGGGATAATCTGAGAATTATCCTGCAGTATCCATTCCTTTCATTTACGGCGAATCATTCTCCTCTAAGTTTCAGTTGCTTCCCACACACTTTCCATGTTATGGAAAGCTCAAGCAAGATGCAGGGCACCCATTGGATGCAGATTTGCACATGATATCCTTTCTGATCTGAAACTAAAGTTCGTGGAGCGTTTATCTGCAATCCAATGGCGTCTTGGAGGGAAAATAGAAAGATGGAAAATTTCCTGAAAGGTGTTACATGGATGACCAGTAAGTAGTACCAGCAAATTCAGAATTTTTATTCTATTTGCTTTCAATATTCTATCGATTTCCCATGTATTGTGAGGAATATTTCTTCCTTCATTGATTTATCTGTGGTAGTGAAAATCTTCCAAATACGTGGAGACAATGTGAATAGACAAAGTCATCGCTCTTTCCACGTTTTTGTTTAACACATAGCAACCGAAAAATGCGTCTCAGTTGCTGAGCCAATCCCTACGGACTTCTGAAGTCAGATGCTGACAGATAAACACGCATAGCGCCGTGGATTGTTGGCCACCGTAGCGTAAGATTTATCTGTGGTACTGGTGATTTCCAACTTGCATCCGTTTCTGGATGGGAGATGCGCCAAAACGCTGTGAGGAAGCAACGATGCTTCGACTCGCTAAAATCTGGGGATGTTCAGATTCCTAAGCTAAGTTTACTTAGTCTCGGTTGCTTAGAACTTCACTGTCCTGGGTGGTCTAACGGTTAGCTTACTCGAACTGAAATCGGGAAATGCGGGTTCGATTCCCTCTCCAGGGTGATGAAATTTTCAAGTTTTCGAAGAGGTGTTACATGGATGACCATAAAAGTTACGAGCAAATTTAGAATTTATATTCTGTTTGCTTTCAATATTCTACTTACACAGTTCTATACATGCCTTCGAAGAGGCCAATTGATTCATTTAAAAACTTTTACTCGTGGATTCATTTCACTCTTTAGTATTTCCTGTTTGTGTGAAAAGACATTTTCAAAAATAAAGTGTGTGAAATATCTAGTTACAAAAACAGCCTTAACTGATGAGCATTGGCATTCCTTTTTGATGATAGGAAACACTAATTATGAACTTCGACTAATTGTAATTATGTCAGAAAAGCGCTAGCTTCATGCTCTCATTAATACTCAGACAAGAAGATTGTGAATCATATTTCCAGTATGTGCGCTCTTGTAAAAATTAAATCATTTATGTTGTATTCTAATCATATGTGCAGATATATTTAATTTTAACAGGACTCCTCCGGCCTAAAATGATCTACTTCCCCGGACGCCTCGGTGGCGCATTTGTCTAAGCGCTGGCTCCTAACCATTCTCCCAAAAAGGGTCTGGGTTCGAATTCCGTATAAGAAATGGATAGTGTGTTTGTCTCTTACGCTACTGTCTGTCTCCCTTCCTTGGAGCCAGTGATTCTAAATTAGGGATGGGCGACTGCTTATAGCCCATTGATTTGATCACGACGGTCGTTAATCCCCCAAATAATCAAAGAAATAAACCTCCCAGCTCAGGTACGAAAAAAAAAAAAAAAGATTGGAGTCCTGTGTTCAGGTTATCTTCGAAAACGAATTCGTGTTACGGTATGGGAAAAAATTAATCTCGCCTAAAAAAATGAGTTTATTATAAACCGGAGGTTGGTAGAGCTCAAAGATTTTTCCTACTTCCCGATACATTTGAATTTTAAAGTATATTTTTCACGTAGTGAAAGTTATAACTAAAGCTGTACATGAACAGTATATCATTTAGACATCGGTTTACTAAATATTTCCAACACGGTCAAACAAGTGATTTGCAGATCCAATCATCTCAAACTGCAAGGTTTACAAAGTAAGTATGCAACTTAATTCTCGGCCACAGGCACGACGCGTTGACAGCAAATTATAGCAAATCGAATACGTACCTAATCAGGGAAATAATTCCCGTCGTGTTGGATACATTTGAGCCATCGGTCAGGAAGCTGCAGAATGCCACTGCGGGAAAAAAAGGCTGTTTCGAGTTGATAAAGTCATCAATACTTGTGTGGGGACCTCCTCGATAGAAGTGAAGTGCGTATCACTCATGTGATGTTGCAGGGAGCGAAAGAGGTGATAATCCGACGGGGCGAAGTCTGGAGAATACGCCTGGTAGGACAAAATCTTTCATCCCAGGTAGGTGATCGTGTTTAAAGTCGTTTTCGCGGTGTGAGAGCGCGCGTTATCCTGAAGCAACAGGACCGACCTTCTGTCCTTGCCGGTATATGGCCTTTTAGAATGCAGTGCGTCACTCACACGAATAAGTTGCTGACAATAAAGCTCAGCATTGACAGTTTCACCAGGTTTGAGCAACTCATAGTGTACGACACCGCGCTGATCCCACCATATACACAGCAACAACTTCCTGGCATGAATATCCGGTTTGGCGGTACTGGTGGTTGGATGACCTGGATAAACCCACGATTTGCGCCGCTTAGGATTATCGTAGAGGATCCACTTCTCATCACAGGTCAAAATCTTGTGGAGGAAATATTTCTTGAATCTGGAGAGCAAGGACACAGCAACATCGTAGCGCCTAGACTTGTTAGCAGCTGTGAGTTGGTGGGGCACCCAACGGCCCTCCTTGTGAATCCGTCAAAGCTTGTGCTTCCGCTTTGCAATATGACTTGCCGTGTTACTCAGAGTTCCTGGGCGAGCTCTGATTGTGTGCGACAGGGATCCGCGTCCAACGGTTGTTCCAGTTCAACTTTCTGCGGCTGTACCGGACGTTCTGCAACACGGAGATCGAAATTTCCTTGCTTAAACCGCTGGAACCACTTCTTACACGTACTGTAGGACACAGCAGTCTCACCCAAAGCAGCACATATTATTTGCTGGGTTTCCGCGGTACTTTTTTTCAGCTGAAACGCGAACAGGAGGCAGTGCCCCAAATGTTGCTTCTCGAACGACATTGCTTTCACCGTCAACTTTCGTCCCTTCTGTCACTACAGCTGTGAGCGGTTACGGTTGACTGGAAAGCTGTTGGATGGCAGTTCAATCAGCCATTATCACACGCAGCTATTTGCATTTGCCGACGTTCTTTGATCGCTTGCGGTTGGGGGCCGAGAATTAAGTTGCACACCTAATATTTTCAACACGGTCAGTCAAGTAAATTGCAGATCCAATCCTGACAAACTGCAAGGGGAGAATGTGCATATTTTATTTTGCAACACTTCTCTTAAATATGCCGTTGCAGATCACAAAGCAGATCCTCAACTGAATATTTACGATGTTTTACATATGCCTTTCATTCACTTAAAAAGAGAGCCTTGAAAGTGTCAAGTTACAAACGGAAGAATTGGACTTTCATTTAACAACCTAGTAAGACGCTTACGCCTTTTCTTGGGAAATAGAGGCAACTATTGCTCTTCTGTATGTTGGAAACAGCAAAGAGAATTTTTTTAACCATATTCTTTAGACATAACCTCTTGTTATTTGATTTATTTACGGGCATCTGTAGTCCGAAAATGTCCGGCCAATGACGAAAACGGTGACCATCTCCATAACTATAAGCGCATTCACTTAAATATTTCTGCACCTTTGCGTTCTGTACGGTTATATTTTTCAGCGCACAAACATTCTTCTTACAGACGGTGAATGTTCACATATGCACACGCGGCCACGTTAACCGAGAAACTTCCAGGGATTTTCTCATCCGTCCCAGCTGAATTTATAGCACCCTCTCCTAAAATATTCTTAACACCCCACAAAAGGAGGATGTGCATGCAACACTGCATTCTGGTGTTATAAAGCATAGCTTTTTTTCTTTTACTCAAAATGTATTAATTTATATCCTCAGAAAAAAATTTAATCTATGTGTACTGAAAAGAAAGTTTTTCAACTTTAATAGGACACTGAATTCTACATTTATCCCTGAGCATAAAAATACCCTGGAAGGACTCAAAATTTCTGATGTCAAAGGTAAAGATAGAACGACGTAAAAACATGAAATGAGTTCTTTACATGTGCCTGCAATGAGCGGTTTAATAAAAGAACATGAAGGCATATGAATTAAACTTCATTTGAAAACTGGGTACGTTAATTAAGCCGAACATGTGATAAAAAGATTGTATTGGCTAAAAAGATTGTACACAGAACTAAACAAAAGTCTGGTAAGCTAACAAAACATTTTTATCAATTGTCGAATCCAAATAAGACATTTGCCATTTTTTGAATTTGAAACCGATAATAAGAAAATAAAAATCATTGAGAGTTTTGTTTCTTTTTTTTCGCGCTCTCTCTCTCTTTCTCTCCCTCCTTAAACTGAAGTCTAAAGTATATCTGGCAAAAAGTTATTCAGTAATTGATCAAATAAATGAAAGAGCATGGGTAGCAACTGCTATGTTACCATGTTTTTTTATTACGAATTGTGTGCGATACTCTTTAAATAATAAGTTAATTAAGCCTGTATTTAAATAATTAGTATATAAAAATACCTTTTGCACGTACAAATCAAGATATTGTATCGGAAAACAGCACTGAACTACAACTTCAGCCGTACGAGGCTTCGGGAAGGTTGCATCTTCCCAGATCAAATACTAACTTTCCCTACTTAAAAATGAAGTACTCCGAGAAATTCCCAGGAAAGTACTGAAAGTACATGAACTATGGTCGGTTTTTGTTTAATAATAAAAGACTGCGATTACCGTAGAAATCCACCTTTCCAGATTAACAGCTAAAACTAAGTTAAAAATGGGACCTACAAATTTTAAACATGCAAAACATGACATTTGTTGAAAAAAGTGAGTTTTTATACGTTTAATAAATTATTCTAAAAAAATGTTTGTATTTTGAAATCGTTACAGTCTCTTTCTATACCAATCAACGAAGCAATAATTTTTCCTATTTAAAACAAAATCTAACGACTAGTGTGAATAAGTCCATAAGCAGTCCGTCTCTAATTTAGAGTCACTTGCGCAAAGGAAGAAAGACGTCCTGCACCGTAAGCCAAACGCACCACTCGTGTTTCATTTCGGAATCGAGCCCGGGTCCGTCTTAAACAATCAACCAGAACCATACGCCACTGACCACTCAGCGAGGCGACATTGAAGTTCAAAATAGTTACTTGACTCCGTCCGTGGTAGAGCCGGCGCCATCTTTCCTGACGCATAAAGTTGTTTTCACAGCAAAGAAAGAGCAAAAACAGTACAGATGTTTTAACTTTAATTTCACTTAAAATGCATATTTTCCTTTTCTTTTCATGTTATAATAATAGACGGACCAAAATTTTCTTCCTTTTCTATTTTTTAAGCAAAATAAAAATCTGAGATCGGTGCTGTCTGCCATGAAAACAACTTTACCGGTAAGAATGTTGGCAGTAAATATGTTTAGCTTCAATTTAAATTTAAGAAAAGGAGAGAATGCCTGCTCCGTTGATTGATATGGTAAGAAGTAGATATGGGTAGAAAATCATGTAACTGTTTCTTTCTCACCGTTACTGAAAAAAAAAAAAAAAAGCAACAGTGACAAAAAGTAACAGTTCCAAAGTCATTGATAAGAATGCCACCCTTAGCAGTGTCTGTGGGGTCCAAGGTTACAATGTAGTTTCTTTTTAAACATGACAGAGGTCGCTAGCAATGCTAGCTTTCTTGAGAAGAAACCGGTTTTTCATGCTCGTCTCTTCATGAAGAGTCTTTAGGATTGGAAGTGAACGATAACAAAGTGTTAATGCCGTTCAGCATTCAACATAATACAATGTCTGACGCCAAGCGTAGAAAAACCAGTGAGATGTGGAATTATTTTACTGTCGTTGATGAAAATTTTGCTTCGTGTGATATTTGTAAGCAATGCTTTCTTAAAAAAGTTCGACTCGCTGTTCCGTTACTGTTCCGTCATCATTGTCGTAAACGTGATTTGATCACTGTTTAAAGTCACCGTTACTTCCGTGGAACTATCACCGTTTAATCCCACCTCTATTAAGAAGAAAGTGTAAGGTATAGAAAACATGCAGTTTACTTTGAAAATTCGTGAAACTTAATGGAATCGTTCTTTTGTACTTCTAGCATTAACTATTTTTAAGTGGCTCGCATATAAGACGACATCTCGCACTTTCGTGTGTGTTCTTTTAGAAAGCATTCTCTTCTAATATTCTTTGGCGAGAGTACATAGTACAGGGTGTATGTAAAAGAATGTCACAAGGAAAGATTTGTCAGAAAAGGCCGTTGTAGCTGTCCTTTTGTGATATTTTGCTAGTAATAAAGCAACGATGGGAGTTCTATTAGTGCTAACAGGTGGCGCTACATGCATCAGACTAACGGTAAAGCGAGAAAGAAGCTGACAAACGTTTCATTAGAAATCGCATTATCCATAAGGCAGAATGCTGTGTGTATGAAATGGTTCATCGAACACAAATCAGCGGTACAAGTACTGTGGAATTTTATGGAACGTATGCAGCGCGTAATACACCATCAAGATGTGACATAAGAAACTGGTATGATCGCCTTACAGCAACGAGTAGTTTTTCAAAGGATTTCTCCTCAGGAAGGCCATGTGCCGCTGACGCGTAGACGGAATACATATGTTAGTTAAGCAGTTCGAAGCATCCCAGGCAAATCCGCAAGACAAATACCGCATTCAACTGTCCAGAAAGTGCTCTGTAAAAGACTAAAATAGTTTGCTTACGAAGTGTAAGTTTGGCAAGCTTTCTACGCCCAGGACACACCTAAACGGGTGGAATTAGCGGTAGAGTTTTAGGATACAACTGATAACGTCGTCGTCATCATCGTTGGCTCGACAGCCCTATGTGGGCCCTAGCCTTCTTCAGAAACTTCCGCCAGCCTTCCTTATTCAATGCCAAACTCCTCCAATTTTTGACTCCTAAAGCCTAAATAACTTGTTCAATTTCTCGAGCAGCATTTTTAGAGCTCCAGATCGGTAAAGAGAAAGTACATTCCATGATCTAATTCTCGAATCCTAATAAGGCATTTGCCATTTCGTCGCCATTTAGTCTATCTAGCAGTTACTTCTTTAAATTTCGTGATAAGTTACTTTTTTCCAGGGTGGGGGTTTTCAGCCCTACGCCTAATCCCCAACCTGGAAGATCAGTTCTCCGTAGCTATACTCCCGGACACTGGGTACCCATTTTAGTCCTCTTCCGACATTCATGGGCTACAGTGGAGCTATTCAATTCCCCGGTCACCAAACGGGGTACGATTGATAACGATAGCATACTTTCGCAGCGTGTAATATTTAGGAACGAAACAACATTTCAAGTGTCAAGCAGTGTTAACCGCCAAAACATTCGAACATGAGGTTCTGAACCCCACATGCTGTAAACGAGCATCAGAGGAGCTGGGCAAAAATTAATGCATGTTGTAGTGTCATGCATGACAGGATAATCGCGCCTTTCCTTTTCATCGAGAAGACAGTGAGCGCGAATGTTTATCATTATATGTTGGAACAATTAGTTTTACCCTGGCTTCAGAAACTGCAACCTGACATCTTGTTCCAACAAGATGGGGCTCCCCCACACTGGCCTCTCTATATGAAAGAGCTCCTGGATAAGGATTTTCCGGGAAGATGGGGTGGCCGTCTCGTTCTGCAGAGTTAACTCAACTAAAACTTTTCCTACGTGGATATGGGAAAAACATCTTGTACTCCAGTACAGTGAAGGGTCCGCTGGAATTTTGAATCTGATTCACCAATGACACAGTCACGATCACGCCTGCTGCTATTCTTGCACGCACTTGGAAGGAACTGGAATATCTTTCAAATCTCGTACGCGCAACTATGGGTGCTAACATAAATATATATTAAATACGAAAAAAAAACTTCCATCTTTCATCTGTATATAGCCTTTGATAAAAGTGCAGATATGTGTATTACATTACGAGTTATTAATTTTCGTTTTGCGATATTCTTTTATGTGCACCCGGTATTTCATCTAATTCCAAAAATGCCAGGTCACATTGTTATTCTCGTGTACGTAGCTTGTAGGTGAAGATTTATTTGGCTTTTCTGAATGTTTAATTTGCTCGCGAACTTGGTAAATTTATCATAGA
Organism: Macrothele yani; assembly: GCA_039090855.1. Taxonomy (NCBI): domain Eukaryota; kingdom Metazoa; phylum Arthropoda; class Arachnida; order Araneae; family Macrothelidae; genus Macrothele; species Macrothele yani. The sequence goes on from CM077009.1 coordinate 4,947,452, forward strand.
TGTATATCTTTGGTAATACAAGAGTAAAAAGAGTCTAGTTGACGGGTACTTACCATGAAGAGCGCCATGATCCAAAATGCGTAATCTATCCTAGTCATGTGCTGTGCTTCTTCAAGCGTAGAAGCTGGAAAGGTGTCATTATTGTCTTCGTCGAAATCCATTATGGAAACGGAGCCATTGCTGATGAAAGACGAGCAGTCTTCATTCAAGAGGAACGGCTGGGCAATCATCGGGCTTAAAAAGGCTCCCACGCCGTAAAAGAAATGAATCGCCTGCATTGAAATAAAGAAACTCATTAAAGACCATTGCTATTCTTTAGAAGATCAGCAAAAAATAATTGAAGCATGTTCTTTTGATAAAGTTCTATCGCTTATACAGTAGCCATTTTCCGCATTAAAGGATTCGAGTTTTACATGACGGAAAATGTTAACAACATTAACAAAGTTCCTAACGATGCATTTTTGGAAAAATATTATACAAAAATTACAGAATTTTGTCATTTTACAATCAGTAAAAGGCAAGATCTTTTGCAGTTTTTTTAAACAGTTAACATATTAAAGTCATTCCATTATGGCCTCCCCGGTGGCGCAGTGGTCTAAGCGATGGCCTCTGATCATTCGTCCAAAAGGGGTCCGGGTTCGAATCCCGGTGAGGCATGGATGTTGTGCTTGTCTTACGGCACTGGCTCTCTCCCTTCCCTGGAGCCAGTGGCCCTAAATTAGGGACGGGCGACTGCTTATAGCCCATTGAGTTGCTCACGGTGGTCGTTAAACCTTCAATCCCCCCCCCCCCAAATTCCATTATGATTTTTTGGCACCATGTTTCACACATTCAACGGTAAGAAATGCAATAGCGTTTGGTAAATACAATTGCTGAACGAATAAAAGAAAATTACATACTTCTAGAATTTCCTGCAGATATAACTGATTTTTTTTTTTTTTTTTTTTTTAGTATTTCGTGCCGAGACCAACACACATGTATCATAATCATCAACCATTATTAATCACCTAATGGATGAAGGTCTCCCCAAGTTTCTTCCACAACGGTCTGTCTTGAGATAGTCTCCATGTCACCCCCGCATGCTTTCGAATTTCATCCACCCATCTCCCACGTGGTCTTCTTCTGGGTCTTTTCCTGTCTTTTGGAATCCAGCCCAAAATTTCTGTTGTCCATCGGTGGTCCGTTCTTCTGGCAATATGTTCAGCCCATTGCTTTTGCAGGTACTTTACTCTTATCATGATGTCTTATTCGTTCAACAATTGTGTAAAAATGAACTTTCAGAAGACAAAACTGATGTACAATGCTTTTAACATGAAATGAAGATTTACCGATTGATGGGTAAAAGCTGGAAATAACCAATTCCTACCTTTGCCTTGGGCAACAGATATCAAGCGGGGGTCACATTGACGAAGAAATTAATCGGCGTGTAAAACTTGGTTGTAGAGCTTTTGGAAGAAACAGTACACTTTTTAAGAGCAATATGCCATTATGTCTTAAAAGAAAAGTGTTTGATCAATGCATCTTTCCAGTGCTTACGTATGGTGCAGAGACGTGGACCTCGACTAAAAAAGACATATAAAGGCTACAGACAACTGAAAAAAGCATGGAGAGAGGCATGCTTACTGTAACCAGAAGAGATAAGAAGAACTCATTGATAAGGAAAATGACAAGAGTGAAAAACATGATCAGAGCAATGGGACTGGACATATGGAATGGCAATGGACTGCAGATATGGAATGGTAATGGGTTGGACATATTGCCAGAAGGACGGACCACCGATGGACAACCGAAATTTTAGACTGGATTCCAAGGAACAGGAAAAGATCCAGAAGAAGACCACATGAAAGATGGGTGGATAAAATTCGAAAGTATGCGAGAGTAACATGGAGGACACCGGCACAAGACAAACTGTTGTGGAAGAAACTTGGTGAGACTTTTATCCAGCAGTGGATTGACAATGGTTGGCAATGATGATGATGCCTTTGAAATTTTTGAGGACTGCTGTCATGGTTGTTTTTAACTGATTCCTTCACCGCTGAAGCATTTCTTTACTTAGAACTACATCCATACATAACTGCAGTGTTTTGAATAAAGATAATTCCCAAAATTTGAATTTAAATCAGCAAAAATTGTAGAACACACATTCCCGTGAAAACGCTAAAAGAGAATGAACTCAAATTTACATAGAGAAAGCAACTAAAAATGAAAGTTAATTTGGAGTATACGTCACAGTTTTTACATAAGAAAGCAGAATATGCATCGATATACGAAGAGGAATATTGCAGAAGAAAACGCGGTTTATCAGGTATTTACGAAAGCATGCTTCGCAGTTCGTGTGACTTCAGTGACTTTTAAGATAATATCCTGGCACAAACCCAAATGACGATCTCCACCCAACGACAAGATTCGCCTCTCAGACGGTATCATTACTGACATTTCTGTTCCCCTTTACTTCTTTTTTGAAAATGTCTAGACCTTCTGAGACTCTTGCTGCCCGGAGAAATAGTCAGAATTCTTTTCTGTAGCTGCTGCATTTCACGAGCTCTTCAGAGAAGCAATATTGTTTATGAGCACACTATCTGCTCTCACTGAACATCAGCAAAGAGAAAAAGCAGATTTAGCTAACATCTCATACAGTCAGAAGAGTATGTTCTTCAAACTGACTCAGAGTTCCCCGAAGCAGAGGCATTAAAAGATCCACATCGCCTCCCGCAGACGTACGTATTTCATAGACTCTTGAGAGATTAACGTGAACTGCGTCGGGTCAAAAGCGCTCTATATGCACTTTAACATTTGAAATGAGAAGATTAAGCACAACACGAGCTGAGTTATGCTTTATACACGATCTCTCGATAGAACAAAAATACCAACGTTTCTCACAATAAAATGTTTATTATACATCGATTATAGTTTCGCAGAGCGTTTGGCTCGGCATCATCAGGACGAACAGAGCGTAAACATTCAAATCATTGTGACATCATCCGAGTTCTGACGGTCACGGATTTTGATGGGTTGTTTCCACGTGCTTGAAAGAAATGGCGTAGACGTCATGTCGTTGACAAGTCGTGAAAAATTCCGATATATGTGGAAAGCTTCTAATATATTAAGCTTGATAGTCGAATCAGGTTTATCAATAAGCGTCAAGTTTCCAAACAAAAATTTATGGATATTTACGTGACAATTTTGGGCTATAGGAGACTTGTTCAGTTCATAGTTCCGTACGTAGGTCTTGTGTTCCTTCACATGAATACTTAAAGTTGTGCGGGTCTGTCCTGTAGGTGAATGTCCTCATTCAAAAGGTATCTGATAAATTCCCCAGGAATTTATGTCTTCGACGTAGTCTTTTGTTCCGTAAAAAATCATCTTGTTTATGGGTTTGAAAATAACTTTGAAATTAAAACTTTTGAGAAATTACGAAACAAATCTGGGGAGCAAATGGGATAACTGCCCAATTTTTTCGTATTGGGAGGTGTGCTGGCGTGAACCAGCAGATAGGCTTCGGTTTCCTAAATTTTTGGAGTTTTGTCTATAACAGAAGGGCTATAGCCTCTGTCTATACTGCATGTCGTTTAAGAAAATCAAGCTCTTTCTGGAAGGAATCTTCAGTTGAGCATATATGTATTGCACGATACACGTATGTGTAGAATTCAGAGATCTTTTGTTTCCAAAGGTAATTTAATTTTGCATGTTGGGGTAAGGAAACAACAAATGGTTTTCGATAAATTGTTGTACTAAAAGATCCTTCAGGGCGTGGCACAAGGACATCAAGGAATGGTAAGCAGCCATTATTTTCAGTCCCATACGCGAACTGTATGTGAGGATTAATTGAATTAATTTCAACTAATTTAGGTATTTCCGAATTCATGCCATTCCAGCGAACAAAAGTGTCATCTACATATCGAAATCACAGGTCGAATGTAGCAAGCTGAAAGACTTTGTCCTCAAAGTGACGCATGTAGGCCCGTCTGTTAGAAAAATCTTCCAAACGAAAAAAAAATCAAGAGATTGTTCGGAGGTTTAACTACCACCGTGAGTAACTCGATGGGTTATAAGCAGTCCCCCGTCCCTAATTTAAGGACACAGGTTCTAGGGAAGGGTGTGGTCCAATGCCATAATATGCACACTACATCTATGCCAAAGGGATTCGAACCAGGACCCATCTTGGACGAATGGTCAGAAGCCAGCACTTAGACTAGTGCGACACTAGGATAGCTCTCTTAGTTTATGTCGTCTCTATCTCTTTCTATCACGACTTCAGTCTATTTTGATCCTCCTCGATCTGTTACTTCATACATATCATCATCCATTCGCAATCCACTGCTGGATAAAGATCTCCCCAAGTCTCTTCTACAACTTTCTGTCTTGAACAAGTCTCTTCCAAGTCACACCGGCATTATCCAATTTAGTATTTCCGTTATAGTAACATGGCCAAGCCAATTGCCACTTGAGGACGTACTTTGATCATGATGTCATCCATTTTTTTTATTTTTTCTGATCCATAAGTTCTGCTTCTTATATTTCGTGATTACTCCGAGCACACACATCACTCTATCGGACTCTGACATTACACACCATAAAAAAATATCACAAATTGGAACTGAGAAACACATTCTCTGGACGAGACGGTTCAATAACAGAAAGTCTAACTTTGAAATTAAAACTTTAGTGGCGCAGTGATCTAGGCGCTGGCTTCTGACAATTCGTCCGAGGTGGGTCGGGGTTCGAATCCTTGCGAGGCAGGAATGTTGGGTTTGTCTTACGGCATTGACTCTCTCCCTTCCCTGGAACCAGTGGCCCTAAATAACTTTTGGACGGGGGGGCTGCTTATAGCGCACTGAGTTTCTCAAGGTGGTCATTAAACCCCCAAATAAACAAAAATAACACAAGAAATACATCTCCGAAGTTAACAAAAAATTACTAAAGCCCTTATGGGAACAGCGAGAAAAGCAGGTAGCACTTAAGAAAAAACCACACGAAAAAAAAACACCAGAACAAATGAATATGCTCATGCGTGAAAGGGGGGACATGAAGATAATTAAAAAAGTGGGATATATGGATCTCTCTGTGTAAGGCAGTGAGAAAACATTTCACTGAAGACAACGAAATTACTTTGGGAACTAGTAAAAATAAAGCACTGTAAACAACCAAATCCTGAAGAGAACAAATGGTAATTACGGTAATGAAAAAAAACAGATTTTGGCACTAAAAAAGATAGTACTATAACAAAAAATAGAGGCAAAAATTTTTTATTACAATTAAAGGGTTCTGCACAAAGCTGTATGATATAAGGATGATACATTTTTTACAGGCGTAAAGAAATTTGCCAGTAACAAAGCTCCACAAGTTTTTTCGGCAGGAGCTTAAAACGCAGTTAAAATCGTGAAACGGGAAAGAGTTACACAGGAGCAGAATGGAGTCGCCCTGAAAATTACACAGGACCCCAGTGGAGAAATTAGAAACTGCACTCACCCAAGTTTTTACTAAATGCCTCAACGAAGAAACGATTCTTGATCACTTGATAACTGGGGGAAGACGCCAATCCTGCCGCGGAAAAGTAAAGACACCAAAGGAGGACACAAATCCTGCTGCGCAAAAGTAAAGACACGAATCCTGTTGCGTAAAAGTAAAGACACCAAAGGATGACACCAATTCTGCTGCGTAAAGGTGAAGGCTTCAGGATTTTAGGTACTACAGACCTATTAGCTTCCTAACAGTTGTTTACAAAACCTTTAGTAAAGTACTGATACATGATATTGAAGAAAATTGGAGGAGGGAATTGTACTTTGTATCGGAAATTAATGAATGAATTCATCCATCCCCCATCTATCTATATGCAACTCTCTCTTCCCCTCATTCTTTCTGCAGCTCTTCCCTCGTTTCCTTCTTTGTCGACTTACGGACACAAACTACAAGAGAAAACATTGCATGTAGGTGTACAGAGCATGGACAACACAATGGAGATACCCTTTATTTTATAACACTTCGACAAATCCGTTTATTAATAGCAGTATACAGTACATGTTGTTGAACCGATTGTCTTTACCATCCAGGTAGCCGAATAGTACAAGGCGTTGGCTCCTAATCTTTCGAATTCCCAAGTTCTAATCCAGGGTGTGGCATGGATGGTGTATTTGTTCTAATGCACTGGCTTTCTTTTCCCTGAAATCAATGCCCCAAATTATGAACAGGCGATTATTTACAGCCCACTGAGTAATCCCCGGTGGTCTCCAAACTCCCAAGCAAGAGATAAAAACACGAATGATGTCTTTTTTGAAGGAATGTACTGAGAGGAGTTTCAACGTAATCAATGGAATTAGTATTCCAAATGTATAATGATTCACACGAAAATTGCCAGACTTGTGTTTTCCGAAGACTAAGTTTTCGTGCCTGCTTAGTATGAGACATCCTTAAAACGCTAGTAATTATCAGTGTCTTGAAAGGAACTGCTTACAACCATGGTGGTATTAACAAAACACGAGCACACACTGCGTGTATATGCAGTTATGGAACACTTAACTCAGTGAAGAAGAAGTGCTTTCGCAAGGGTTATGGACAACATAACGCAAGACCACTGCCGCGTAAGTAGCAACATTTTTCAATACGCACTCTTTTCCAATCGAAACAGTTCTCTGCAAGCTGCACATTATGATTTATGGAAGAGTTGCAAAATAAATGGAGGAGGTTAGAATTTGTTTCGGTGGCCTTAAATTTTACCGTTATGCTGTTTTATTAAAAGACTGCTCGTGACTGAGCGCACCTTCTATTCTTCGATTCACCCTAAAATGACACTGAAGAGGAAAGTACGTGAAATTTAGCGCCGCGACTAAAAGTAGTTCCCAACATTTTCCGTGAAAACCAACACATTTATTGCCCAGAATCATACTTTATATTGTCCTAGTTGCTTACTTAGAAGTACATATAGTTATTTTAGACAAATCTAAAAATGATCTATTTTCAGAAATTAAGTTTCAAAATTAGACTAACACACACATGCGTAGATATGCAGTTTCATTCGTGCATCCAGGTGCCATAGCCTCCGTCGTTAATCGGTGCATCCGCGCTCGGCCGTCTACGTGATGCACCAGAAATCTTGATTCATCAGACCACGCCACTTTCTTCCAATCATCCACGATCCAATCTCGATTATCTTGGGCCCATTTCATTCGTTGTTGGCAATGACTTGCAGCGAGCATGGGGACCCGGCTGGGTCTTCGGCTACGCAGGCTCATGCGCGGAAGGTTACGATGAACTGTGTGCTGTGACACATTACCCTGATCACCACTGTTGTAGCTGCGTGTGATTTTTCGCACTGTGGCCCTGAGGTTGCTGTGAGTAATGCGCGATAAACTCCGCTCCCCCGGCATAAATGAGCTGCTGATGACATATGGCTGAACAACGGTTCGTCGTTTGGCTATCTCCACCACTTTTTATACGTGCTCACTATGGCGGCACCTAAAAAACCCACAAGGCGCGCCGTTTCCGAGATCGTAGTTCTGAGGCCCCGTGCCATCATAATTTGTCTTTTATCAAACTCTAGTAAATCGGAAGCTTTTTCCCATTCTGACTCCGAACACTCTACTAACCGAAAGCCGGTCCTCGTGTTGTATACTCTATATACTGCTCTGTGAACTTTACCTGCGCCACAGTTTGGTCTCGAGGCGAGCTCATTTCTCCAGGCGGGGGGGGGGTCATAATGTAATGGCTCATCGGTCTAATGGTGAAGCTTTAGAATGGGAATGGTACGTGGATGGAGCACATTTGAATCCCGAATTGTTCGGCAAATCATTCATCGGGAATGTTGAATAGTTAAAGAGCTTGCGCTCTTTTGGGCACTTTGCCAAAAAGATCTGTGGCCTTGAAAGCGCAACACGGGATCCCTACGACAAGTGATTTTCTCAGAGAACATTGTGACATCCGGGAAATTGGATCATTTGTTTGAATTATGATTTCTGAATGACTCTTTCACGTGACTGATGAATGAACTCAAGAAGGAATGATTTATGCCATCGCTACAGAGCACTAAGAGTCATAAGTGTTGCTCTTCCGGCAGACGGAAGCTGATTAGTTTCAGCTATGGAAGAGATAAACACGCGAAATAAATCGTGGATAAAATAATCGTGGACAATTCATTTCCCCATCGTAATGCATTTTTACTCCGAATGAGGTTCAACAGAATGTCCCTTTGATTTATATAGATTTAATATCAAGTAGCATTTTTTTTCTCTCGAATACATGAGTACCTTTTTTTCTCTCGAGTACTCTCCTTATAAGAAAGTCACTTTGTTTTTTCTTCCCTTTTTGTTTGGGGTTTCACCCTTTAACGACGATAACTCCCGAAACGCCCTTACATTCAAACTACGACGACTTCCCGAAAACGCCCGTCTAGAGTTAGTAGGATTTCTGACCACCACCTCTTCTTCGAATTTACACGGCCTCTACGGGATTAGCAGAAGTCCCTCTCAGTCACCATTATTGTCGCTAAACAAAGAAGTAAAGCTGGCGTTGGTGCGTGTACTCGGAGTGTCACTTTTCCAAAATAAAAAATCAACGCTGCCAAAGTTTTGTACTAACTTTACACACCCAAAAGAAAATTTTGTTCACTACCGAAAGGGATACTTTTCAGCTCTCTAAAAGTGGTACTCCAAGTACATGCTGGAGTGCCACTTTTTCAAAATCGGAAATACTGACACAGTTTTGTACATCCAAAAGAAAATTTTGTATACCACCGAAAGCGCTACTTTTTGACTCTCCTTTTTGGCTCAGGAACATGTACTTGGAGCGGCAGTTTTCAAAAATTGAAAATAAACATTACCACAGTATCGTACTACTTTTGTACACCCAAAAGAAATTTTTCTGAACCACCGGAAGTGGTACCTTTTGACTCTCCTTTGTGGTTCTCTAGCATGTACTTGGAGTGCCACTTTTCCAAAGTCGAAAATAAACATCGCCACAGTGTGGTACGAGTTTTCCTTTGTGGCTCTCGAGCATGTACTTGGAGTGCCACTTTTAGAGAGCCGAAAAATACCGCTTTCGGTGATGTACAAAATGTTCTTTTGGGTGTACAAAACTGTACAAAACTTTGGCAGCGTTGATTTTTTATTTTGGAAAAGTGGCACTCCAAGTACATGTACCTGTTTATATCTCGTGGGACGATATATGAATATTTATTTTTTAATGGAGGTTTAAACGACCACCGTGAGTAACTCAATGGGTTATAAGCAGTCGCCAGTCCCTAATTTAGGGTCACTGGTTCCAGGGAAGGGAGAAAGCCAGTGCGGTAAGACAAACACAACATCCATGCCCCACGGGATTCGAACCCGGACCAATGTCGGACGAATTGTCAGAAGCCAAAGCTTAGACCACTACGCCACTGGAGCGGCAACTGACTAAAATCTAAATATAAAAGTTAGGAAACATTTCTAGTGGTTTTAATTTGTTTCTGTGTATTACCTGAAGAAAAGGAGAAACATCTTTTCCATAAAGACAGATCATCGACACGTTGGCAACAGTGTCGATAGTGCCCATGAAGAATCCCATTATAGCGAGAACAATGGCTAGGGCCCATAGTGCGTGGCACAGAGGTATAGCTGCCATGGTTACGGTCATCATCGTTGTCCCCACGAGAAGCATTATGTCTGTCGAAAACCTGGAAATAGAAAGACGTAACATTATGTATTCTGTTTTACAACTTTTATTGAACTTAACAATTTTAATTCAACTCCTTTTACAGGAAAAAAAAGCCATGAACACTGAAGAAAGCACAGGGCGTTACGGAGCCGAAAACTTCAATCAAGCAAAATTCATATCTGATAAAGACGATGCAAGCACAACTTCCTCGATAGGCGAGCCTCTGTGCTGAGTGACGTCACAATAAACATCCTAAAGGTTTTAGGTTATTGTTTGACTCAAAGCCAATGAAAGAATTGGAATATTTTGACTACTATTGTGACGTCAGGAATAGAGAACTCAGTCCTCCTGTAAGGGGAGTCAAACGCCGCAGGACACCCTTGTATTTCAGAAACTGGAGAGTAATGAAATATCTGAATACCCCAGCAAAGAATCGGGGAGGGTGTCCTATCTTTTAGACAATTTCCGGAACATGGACGCCATCTTGAAATCCGCCATATTGGATCAAGGCCAATTTTTCAGATGGTAAGGGGGTCATGTTGCATATTAAACAAGATCAGAATTTTCTCACGAATTGATTGCCGTAATCAGATTTGACGTATGTGTTGTGGTTCACAAGTTATAAACGCACAAATTTGAAACAACAACCTCTAAAGTATCCTGTGATGCGCACCTATTTGGTGTGTTGTTCAATGTGTTGTCCCTGTTGCAGAACACAGAGCTGAAGGCTCTTGATCCAGTCGTTATGCACCCCGTACGAGAATATCGGGATAAATGCTGTTACATGACTCCAGGGTGCGTTGCTGAAAGTGGTGTTTGTCACAGATTTTCTCAGCATACACCAGGTGTTTCAGATGACCCCAGAGATAAAAGTCGAGTGGTGTGAGGTCGGGGGATCTGGTTGGCCATTCCACAGGACCACGCCGACCAATCCAATGATCAGCGAACTGAAGATCTAGCCATTGACGAACAGTTGCTCCGTAATGTGGTGTAGCCCCATCGTGTTGGAAATAACAGGGGAAACTGCCATCTTCATTCAGAAGGGATATTCAAATTCCAGTTCCCCAGAATTCGGATATCAGGTATGCGACAGTGCTATGTGAAATTGGTGGTTTTTCTGGGTGTCGGTTGTTGAAGTCTGCGGCTATGATACGGCAGCTGTGTTCCCCAGACATTAGGATCACCTCAATCATCTACTCTTTCGTCAATGCCATTTTCAGTTAACTGCAACTAACAATGGATATTTCAACTTGCTGCGTTGATAACTTGTAAACCACGACACATATGTCAAATCTGATTACGGCAATCAATTTCTGAGAAAATTCTGGTCTTGTTTGATATGCAACATGACCCCCTTACCATTTGAAAAATTTGGCCTGGCTCCAATATGGCTGATTTCAAGATGGCGGCTATGTTCCGGAAATAGCATAAAAGTTAGGCTTCCTCACCGATTCTTTGTTGGGGTATTCAGATATTTCATTTTCCTCTCGTTTCTGAAATACAAGGGCGTCCTGCGACTTTTGACTCACCCCGGAGATTGCCTAAATCATAAAAGTCAGGAAATTTCTGATACAGGTCGAACTTGTGAAGGCATGGAAAACAGTTTAAGCGCTTGCAGTAGAGTTGATGGTGATCATTATTTCCTGCAGCAAGAGCAGCTCTTGCAAGTCAATCTTTAATTGGTCGTTGTCGAACCATATTCAACCGAAAAGTGGAGTGAACATTACGAATAGATATAACAACATGCACCCTGGCAGGAGAAAACCCCTACAGTCACAATGTCGACTGTCAGAGCACCAGCAGGGAAAATACTGACATGCCTTCTGCATTTTCCTTTTTAAATTGCAAGGCTTTTAAACGTCTAGTCTCGAACTGTGTTTCGCTGAAAACAATCGAAATTGAAGTCGTGACTCATAGGTAGGACTACTTATGAGTCACGACTTCTTTGAGCGGCATACATAACTCTCTTTCAAAAGGTGAATATCTGCGTGTGTCATTCAATTGAAAAAGCTTTTTGATTAATCTGCTACAGCATTAATAATAATTAGTGGAGATGCCAGAGTCGATGAAAAATAACTGGAAAAAATGTCTAAATATAGAGACTTTGCCATAGAAGATACCGATTATGTACTACACACACAAAAGTAGTCTCCATTGCCATCTGGTCACTCGGAACAATGCCAAAAAATTTTATGAATCATTTCAAACAATTGCTTCTTTCTGATATACCACCTATAGAACTGAAGAAAACAGCTTTACTTGGGACATCATATATTTTAAGCCGATTCTTGACTGATACCTGGATCTCCTGTGGAAACTCGTATCAGCTCAACAACACCAGTCAATGATAATTTTGTTATTTATGTTTGATTGTCATAGGCTGTGTTTGGTATATTTCGAATAAAGAAAATAATAATCTGCATGACACGGAATCTTTCGAGTGAATGTAAGGAGTGGATCGCATTGCTGAAAAAAATTTTAAAAGACTAATTTCTTGCATGCTGCGTTAAAATACTGTATCATTACATTCACTATCTTACCGAAAGTATCAGGACACTTACCTGTCCACAAACTCCCTGTAATACACTGGCGCGCTAAATTTAAGGACGAGACGGTTTTTCGAATGTAACGTCGTGCAGAAGTGCTCCACATCGACCCAAATCATATACAAGAAATCCAAAGGCACTTTATTGAAAAGGTAGCTTCGAGCACAACTGGAGAGAAGACAGAAACGACCATGTGACAGGCGGCTGCCAAAACAAATCCAGTCTTTAGTAGGGGATATGATCACCCAAGACTGCATTGCAGGACTTAAAACGTCTGTCCATGCTGAGGACGAAGTTGTCAAGAAGCTGTTGAGGCATCGCGGCCCATTCCTCTTGTAGCGCCAATCGCAGCTGCGGAATCGTTGCTGGCGGCTGGTGACGTGCTGCCAAGCTTCTCCCAAGAAGGTCCCACACGTGTTCGATTGGATTTAAGTCCAGGGACCTTTCGGGCCAATCTATGCGTTCAATATCTTCACTCGCCAACAGCTCTGCGACAGCCACTCTACGATGAGGTGTAGCGTTGTCGTCCATGAAGAGGAACTCAGGACACACAGCACCTCTAAACAGACGCACGCGAGGCAGGAAAGCCTTGGTACAATAGCGGACACCAGTGACTGAACCTCCTAGGAAGATGTGGATGTCAGTACGGCTACCAAGCATGACACCGCCCCAAACGAGAACTCCGCCACCTCCTAACCGGTCTCTTTCGATGATGTTGGAGGTGTGATTGCGTGTTCCCTGCTCTCTCCAGATGTGTATACCTCCAGAATCGCTCGTCAGACTAAATCGGCTCTCATCCGTAAAGATAACTCGACCCCATTGCTGATGTGCCCAGTTCTTGTGTTCCTGGCACCACAGAAACCGCCGTTTCCTATTAGCAGGAGTTAATGGCACACAACCTACTGGTTGTCTTGCAAATAGACGACCTTTGTGCAGCCTCCTGGCCACGGTAAAACGCGATAACGGACGTCCAGTTGTCTGTTGCATGTGCCTTGCGATTTCTCCCGCTGTCTGCCGTCTGTCTCTTCTCGCCTGTAGGACAATATACTGGTCATCCGCCGCCATGGTTGCTCGTGGACGACCACTACTAAACTCTCGGACAGCTGTTCCTGTCGTTTGAAATGCTCTCCAAGCTCGTGAAATGATGCTGTGAGCGATCCCGAACTCCTCGGCCACACTAGTCACACTTCGACCTTCTTCCAACTTCCGAATGACGCGACCTCGGGTAAAGTCATCCAGATGTCGTCTACTAGATTGCCTGTTGGCCATATCTCGTGTTGGCAGCAACTCGACGTCGTTCAAACCGATGTACACCGTGGAATGGCTTTCACCGAATTGCTGAGCGTACACCGCCCGTGTGCTTTATACCCTTCCGACACCCTCTACCTCCCCCTACGTCATGCTGCATATATGCGCATGCCCTACCGTACCGGGCCCTAGTGTATCTCCTGAGTGGTCTTTCGGTCCGTTCTGCCTGTTCGTTCCGCTGTTATGCTAATTTCTCCTCTTCGTCCTTAATTTTTGCACACCAGTGTAGGAAAGGAATTAATATCAAGATGATTCACCCTCTACTGCTACGTGCATTTTGATTTTTCACCTAGTAAAAAAGTTGAGCTATTTTTCTCTCTGTTATTCTCGTGAACAATTAAGTCACTGAACTCTCCTTGTAAGCCTTCTTCCGTATTCCCAAAAGTAGTCACGATTCTCTACATTTTTACCTTCTTCAACAAAGGTCACTTAATTTCGGTGAATTTGGAAGCGGAACTGTGCTGAAATATTTTTCAAAATATTTTCTGCGTATTGTTAAATCGGGAAATAAATTTTTGAACTCGATAAAAGACCTACCATTTTCTAAAAGAAATGCACTGCTCGAGACTGAAACTGCTCCACCCAGTAAGATCTGGCGTATCTGCATTGAAATTGGTACACAGTCGACTCACATTATTGTGATCACCTCCTACTTCTGACGTCAACAGCGCGTAGCCAATAGAAGAAGGCACGTGTCTTGAGCTGGCTTGGAGGATACATAAGGTGGGCTGTAGGCATTCTGAAAACATATCAGTCGTTGCTGTCATGGATGAAAGGAGCGATTTATTAGATTTGCAAAAAGGTGTGATTATCGGCATTTGGGCCAAGAGTGGCAGTATTTCTGAAACATCGCAGTTTGTGAATTGTTCCCGTGCTGCTGTTTTTAAAGTGTATCGTGATTGGAGAAATGGCTCCATTGCGAATAAGCGACGTGGAAACTGCAGAGCACCACGTGCCATTGATGTAGGAGGTGAACGTCGACTGCGAAGGTGCGTGAGGGCTGATTGGCACGCTACAGTGGAGCAACTCAATGGCCGAATGAACCAGGTGGCTACCGGAAGTGTGTCTAAAACGACAGTTCAGCGAATCCTGCTACGGGTCTCCAATGCAGATGGATGGTCACTGTACCTATGCTAACGAAAGTGCATAAGCAGAAAAGGCTTACATTTGCACAGCAGTATCGGAATTGGACCTCCGCTGATTGGCAAAGGATTGGCTCTCCGATGAGTCATCTTTTCTGCTTCATCGAACGGATGGACGTTGACGTATAAAGCGAGAAACGTCGGAGAACAAACGCTCTTCAACCATTGCTGGAAAAACACAAGCTGGTGGGGGCAGTGTTATGGTCTGGGGAATGTTTTCATTGCATTCTCTGAGTCTACTCATTCCTGTGGAAGTCACTATGGACCGAATTCCTTATGAATCCATCCTTACACACCACGTAATCACATACATGCTGATTGTCTTCCCTTGGGCGGAGGGAATCTTCCAGCACGACTATGCGACGTGTCACACAGCTAGAAATGTCCGAGAGTGGTTAGAAAAGCATGATGAAGACTTCAAGGTACTTCCCTGGCACCCTAATTCCCGAGACTTAACTTAAACCCAATTGAGCACCTGTGGGACCACCACGATCGTGTTATTCGCTTTATGGATCCTCCGCCACGCAACCTCCAGCAGCTGTCAGATGCACTGAAGTCAGCATGGCTACACATAACATACCTGTGACACCTTCTTAAGTCACTCCCAGCCCCTCTAGCTGCTGTCAGAGCTGCACACGGCGGTTACTCTGGATATTAGCTAGTGGTCACAATAATGTGACTCGACCGTGTATGTGTGTGTGCAGACAGGCGGGGTATACAAATGCTTTGAGCATGTTACCAATCGCGTGAAATTTGCGAAAGATGTAAACACAATCTGTGTTTGCCACCAAAGCCAATATAGTTTTCTGTGCTCTATGTCGTACTGAACAAAGCAAGGGGATGTTGAGGGAGCATATCGAAGGACGGAAGATGCCTCATCGCCATATCTATCACAGCTGGAGCGTTTGAGACAGGAAGATGCGTAGGCTTCCATAAAGCTGGTTAGTCGATTCGCCAGACAGCGGCCTATGTGGCTCGTGATTCGTGTACCAGAACAGTCCAATGTTGTTAGCAACAGTGGTTGCAAGAAGACACTGCCAGTCGCAGTAGTGGAATCTATGCTGTCATGCGGACATCCGCACACATCGTTCACCGTATTCGTCGCCAAGCAGTTGTGGATCCTTAAGCTACTTCAGATGCATTCGACGGGCTGTAGCTGCCACTATGGACATACCCATCACGATTTGGATGAAGAACCAAAGATTAGCTGAAGCGGGTCTGCACTTCTGGCAGCTATTGCGTAGACTGTCATTGACCGCTGAGCATCGCCGAGCTCGGCTGGAGTCGGGTCGTAGTATAGCTGCGTGGAGACAGGAATGACACTATGTCGTGTTCAGTGATGAATCTCGATTCTGCCTCAGTGAGAACGATCGTTGAGTACGCATCTGGCGACGACAAGGCCGCAGGGAGGATTTTGCTGTTATCCTCAAGCAACACACTGCTCGTCAGTTAGGCATTCCAATATAGGGTGCGACTAATTACGATAGGTGTTCAGCTCTGCTACGCATAACGTCCACGGTGGCAACCCGGCGATATGTGGATGATGATCTGCAGCCCCTGTTGCTGCAATTCCTGAGAGATATTACAAAAACCGTTTTTCAGCAAGATAGTGCTCGACCACACACTGCTAACATCTTCCCATGGGACCTACAAGATGTTCGTGTGCTTCCATGGCCAGCGTGATTTCTGGAACAATCACCCATTGAGCATGTATTGGATCTCTCGGCTGTCCAGGGCAACTGCTGAATTATAAAGCCAGGTAAACGTTGCCTGGTTCTGGATATCGCGGGACACCATTAGGGGACTACATCATTCCATGCCACGCTGTGTATATCATTTCAGTGCACACCATGGTGGTCACCCAAGGTAAGAACTCCTGTCCTGTCACGTGAACCTATCTAACGGATGTACTGTTTTGGAGATTTCATTATGTATTGACGACCCCGTGTTCTCTACCTTCGGTGATTTTCGGCTCATTCTTTCTGCGTGGGACTGTTTCAGTGACGAGCAGTGTAAGTTTAATTTTTTTGCTGTAATTCATTAAAAAACAAAAATTAAAATATTCGCGTATTGTTCGCTGTTTTTAGTTACGCGTCTTACTATTTCTTTCTGCCTGTAATGCATGCGGTTCTAATTTCAAATATTTCTCTTCTCTTCTTTTTCCTTTATATTGTTATCTTTCTCTTTTTCTTTTCTATCTTTACCTTTCTCTTTTATCCTGTCATTTCCTTACTGTTTTGGTCTCTACTTTTCTATCTTGTCTCAATTTCTTCTGTTTCCTCGTTTTTGCCTATTTGTTCTCTTCTCTATTCTTTCCTTTGTTTTATTCCTCTTTCCTTCCTACTTTTCTTTACCTTTATCTTTTTCCATCATTCTTTTCCAGCTGCTATTACACTTCTGGTATCTTGCTTTTACTTACCTACTCCTTCCTTTGCTTTTCTCTATTCTTTCTCACATTCTTTTCCCCACCTCCTCCTCTCTGTCTCTCTCTCCTTACCTATGACTTTGTGTTACTATTTCCCTTTCTCTCTCTCTTTCTTTCTTTTTGCCTTTATCTTCTCATCTTTCTACTTCTCTCTCTCTCTCTCTCTCTCTCTCTCTCTCTCTCTCTCTCTCTCTCTCTCATTCTTTTGCTTCCTCCTTCCTTCAGTTTTGCTTACTTTGTTTATGTGCACCTCTTAATCCTCCCTCTCTTGTTGTGTGTCCTTTTTTCTTCTCCTTGTCTTTCTCTTATCTATGCTTTCATTTTTTCGCCTATCTCGTGTTTCAGGTCCTCCCTTCATTTTTGCTCACTTTGTATGTACATAACTCCTATCTCTCTCTTTTCCTCCTCTCAATACAAATATACACTGGTCGACGAAAGATTAAATTATCAAATTGTGTGTGTGTGTGCGCGCGCGCTCATCTTTCGTCCTTTAGATAGATTCCAGACATCGAAGGATATGAGAGTCAGCGCTTATTTAGTTTTACTGCCTCCCATGCTTATAATTTTATGGAGGTGGAATGTAGTTATTGAAAGAGATCTGTCCTGTTTTGTGGTTGGTTTTTGAGTTAGGAAATAAACCTGGTCCAGCTTTGTGTAAATAAATGTCTATTTACAGCCGTAGTGGGAGCAACTAAAAGAACGCAAACAAATGATCCTCTGGCGCCCGACAAATTTTGCCATTCTTCGGGCCCGACAAACAACAGTAGAACACGGCTCACAGCAAGAAGACAGATTCGTTGTCACGTGACCATGGAAACCTTTGGATCGTTCGATCGATCTCTAGGAGAATCACCGCTGCGGGAAACAGTAGCTGATCATGTTATTCACCGAGTGATCTCGCCTTCTTTTTCCTTTACAGCCCTCAATGGGGACACCTCGGAGACTTCCAAGTGAAATGGACCAATTCGTAGAAGTAAAGAACCTTATCGTCAGTCTCATTACTAGCACTTTCGTTACACCTATTTAGTTACTTTTCAGATTCACAAATAAATAATTCTATATCAGGTCTTCTGTTTCTTGCCTTCTGTTGTTTTTTTCATTGTCTACTTTCATAGCATCTGTTCTCAGTTTTAGTTTTGGCATTATTTTTTCTTTCTCCTCTTTTCTTCTTTCTTTCTCTCTCGCCCTTGCTTCCTTAGTCTCTCACATCCGCACCTTCCTTATTCTTTCTCCTGTTTCCTTTATTTCCCTTCGTTCTCTCTCTCCCTTTCTCTCTTTCTCACCTCTCTCTGTAACTCTGCCTCTCACCTCTCTGTAACTCTGCCTCTCTCTCTCTCTCACCTCTTTGTAACTGTATCTTCCTCTCATCTCTCTAATTTTGCCTCTCTGTAACTCTTCCTCCCTCTCTGTAACTGTTTCTCTTTCTCACCTCTCTCTGTAACTGTAGCACATTTCTGTATCTCTCTCTCTCTCTCTCTCTCTCTCTCTCTCTCTCATCTCTATAGCTCTCTCTCTCACACATCTCTATAGCTCTCTCACACACATCTCTATAGCTCTCTCTCACACACACATCTCTATAGCTCTCTCTCACAAACACATCTCTATAGCTCTCTCTCACACACACATCTCTATAGCTCTCTCTCACACACACATCTCTATAGCTCTCTCTCACTCACATCTCTATAGCTCTCTCTCACATCTCTATAGCTCTCTCTCACATCTCTATAGCTCTCTCTCTCTCTCACATCTCCATAGCTCTCTCTCTCTCACATCTCTATAGCTCTCTCTCACACATCTCTATAGCTCTTTCTCACACATCTCCATAGCTCTCTCTCTCACACATCTCTATAGCTCTCTCTCACACATCTCTATAGCTCTCTCTCTCACACATCTCTATAGCTCTCTCTCTCACACATCTCTATAGCTCTCTCTCTCTCTCTCTCTCTCTCTCTCTCTCTCTCTCTCACACACACACACACACACATCTCTATAGCTCTCTCTCTCTCACACGTCTCTATAGCTCTCTCTCTCTCTCACACATCTCTATAGCTCTCTCTCTCTCACACATCTCTATAGCTCTCTCTCGCACCTCTCTCTCTCTCTGTGTCACGTTTGCTCCTTCTTTGTAGACCCTTTGATAGGGTGTGTGACTTTTCTCAGTCTTTCCTCCTCATTTGTTTTGTTTTTTTCTCAGTCGCTCTCTTTAGCTCTTTCACCATTCCACTTTCTCTGTCTACCTATGTATTCTGCATTCCTTATTTAGTTTCCTTCTTTCCGCCTCTAGCTCTCTTTTCTGTTCTTGCATCTCTTCGTGTCTTACTCGCTCTCCCTGTTCTGCTTTCTCATGTCTTTCCTTCAATTTGTATCTCTCTTTTTCTATGTTGCGTTCTCTTTCACTTTGCATCTGTGTGTATTTCTTATACTTCCACCCCGCATTTTTGTTTGTATTTTTAACGACCAACGTGAGCAATACAATGGGCTATTGTAAGCAGTCGCCGATCCCTAATATAACATATACCGATTAATTTTCACGGCGCTTCCACAAATACTTCCTGGTTAGGCATTTCCTACTGAACAATATTATAGGAATTCACTTTTTCTATTGTAGATTTACCAATGGCGAAGTCTTAGCCAACACAAAAAACTGTTTTAATTTTATATATCAAGAGAGACACACATAGTCCTCAGGCAAAGACATGTAGGCACAGAATACGGAAAGGTAGCAATAACTTATCTGACAAGTAGAATTCTCTCGAGAGGTACCAAGTTAATACAGTTACGTGTTTTTCTGGTTCACAGGGATGTCTTTCGGAGAGAGACACGTTGTCTACCTTTTTGTGAGGTTTGTCCCTATATCTGGTACAACTGTGCTTTTTGTATTATTCATCACGATCATTTTCGAACTGAAGAAACCTCAGTTGTCATTACACGATTAAATGAAAGGCTTTGGGAAGGTTCGGTCAACACATTTTTGCAAGTGAAGGGAATTCCTCTTTTCTGCAGAAGCAGAAGTTTTGGAACTGATCGGGACGCACTGTAATTTCGATGGTTGCTGTTTCTGTAAAGACATATCATTCGTATATTTCAAAGGCCAATTTTATTCTTTCCACTTTAAAGGGATTTTTTAAACCCCTGGATACTTACTTGTCGGTAAGAGAAAACTGAAGAAAATTAAAAATTTCGGAAATTGATCACAGCTCAAAATTTTTAGTGGTGGGTGCTAACACCAGCAGCTTTCTACGTGTGCTGATTACTTTTTATTAATTTCTAAGGGTGTAAACAAATCACAACATAATCGTAATCAGTTGGGCATGACGTTAGCAGAATTTTGATGAAGATCGATGTTGATCAATTTAAGTAATTGGTTCTTAATTGAACTTCAAAAATTATTAATTTTATAATATTGGGAGAAGAAGTCTAAGGCAGAGGTTGATCGGAAAGCTTGGTAAGGAGTTAGACAACTGAACTCCGAAGCAGAGAAAGTTTTCCATGAGATTTATGTGAATATTTTCACAAAGGAAGGTTGACCGAGAACTGGACTGGTTTACAGTCCAGTGTGAGAACAAGTTGGGTGAACAGCGGGGCTTAGAAGAAGGTTAAAAGTTCCAGAGAGATTGATAAAAGAAACATCCTAAAACTGCGCTTACCTGCTAGAATTAAGGACAGGTAGTATACATAAAAGTAGAATTCACTCAAGTCACACTGACAACACAACTTCAAAAGAAAACCCCAAACAATTATGTGGCCAGTGGCTGTGGACCACTCATCAGGGAAAGACACCCTCACCCACACCTCAAACTTCAGGTTTCGTGTGAGTGTTCTGTGTATGTATATCATCATCATTGTCAACCATTATCAATCCACTGCTGGACGAAGGTCTCCCCAAGTTTCCTCCACAACGGTCTGTCTTGTGCCAGTCTCCTCCATGTCACTCCCGCATATTTTCGAATTTCATCCACCCATCTCCCATGTGGTCTTCTTCTGGGTCTTTTCCTGTATATATATATATATAGGGATGTAAGGTCAGGTGATTCGCAACATAATACAGTCTCTCCTTGGCAAATGTCAACCCCGCCTTCTCGTGGTACATCCTGTTCCCACTAAAGGGGCTCTGACGACCGCCAATAGCGGCATAACTATACCATCGGGATTAGAGGAAATGCCATCCCACACTCACCAACCCGCTTAGTCAGCATGGCGAGTTATGGCCAAACCCCTCCAAAATGACTCCACAACTTAAATCTTGGCCCTCAGTCTCCGGCAGCTGGAATGTACCTGGCCAAGGCAGCGGCCAGTGCGACATGAAGGCAGAGGGTGCTAAGAACCACCGGAGGACAGGACTAGGCTGCCATCTGATGCTGACCTTGGCTACGTACAATGGACGCTCCCTATCTTTTGATTCAAGGCTCCTTGAATTGGAAGAAGAACTAGAAAGGATCAAGTGGGACATCGTCGAGCTAAGTGAAGTAAAGAGAAAAGAAGATCTCATTGAACTAAAAAGTGGACATCTCTTCTATTATCGTGGGACAGATACTTGCAGAACTAGTGGTGTTGGATTTATAATAAACAAGAAACAGAAGGATAAAGTTGTAGAAGTTGAAAGTTGCTCTGACAGAGCTGCACGACTTGTTATCCAACTCTCGAGAAGATACCAGTCTCAGATTATTCAAGCTTATGCACCCACCACAAGTCATCCTGAAGAAGAAATTGAAAAATTTTATGAGGAAATTCGTCATCTAAATAATAAAGGTAAGCATCACTTGAAGATCATTATGAGAAATTTCAATGCGAAAATAGGACAACAGCAACAGAACGAAACTTCAGTAGGTAAATTCAGTCACGGCAACAGAAACCAGCGGGGAAATACTCTCGTTGAGTTTGCAGAGGCAGAAGGGTTTTTCATCATGAACTCCATTTTCAAGAAAAAGCTGCAAAGGAAATAGACATGGAGAGGCATCCCAATGGATTGACAAGTGAAATTGATTTTATTATGTGTAACAAGAAATTTGTCATGGAAGACTGCAGTGTGCTAAACAAGTTCAACACAGGTAGTGACCATAGGATGGTACGATATAAGATGCACCTCAACGTTAAACTCGAGCGTGGCAAGCTCATAAAACAAACAAAGTGTATTGACATGACCAACCTCAAAAATATCATAATACTTTCAAATTGGAACTGAGGAACAGATTCTCTGCTCTAGAAGGTCTAACACGTCGCAAGAAGTGGACATCTCTGAAGTTAACAGAAAACTGACCAAGGTTCTTGTGGAAACAGCAACAAAAATAGCTGGTACTAAGAACAAGTTGCATAGGAACAAATTATCAGAAAAAAACAAAATTCTGATGCAAAAAAAATAGAGATGAGGACAACTAAAGAAGATGCGATTTCAAAAGTGGAATATATAGAGCTATGCAAGAAGGTACAAAAAGATATCACTGCAGATGTAAGGAAATTCAACTGTGAACTAGTGAAGAAAGCAGTTGAAAAGAACCGAAGCCTGAAGATAGCAAAGGGACATCTCGGTAAGGGAAGAAAACAGATTATGGCACTGAGAAAAGAAGATGGTTCTGTAACAGGAAATAGAGGCGAAATTTTGACGAGAGTGAAAGATTTCTACTCCAAATTATATGAAAGGGATGATACATGCACTCCAGACATCATGGAAGGTACCAGTACCAGAGTTCTTCCAGTCCTCCCAGCAGAAGTTGCACATGCAATCAAAAACATGAAACGGGGGAAAGCTCCAGGAGAAGATGGAATTACCGTAGACATGATACAAAAAGCAAGTGGAGAAATTGAAACAGTACTCGCCCAAATTTTCACTCGATGCCTTAATGAAGGGAAGATTCCTGAAGATTGGAACAATGCTACAATGATCCTGCTACATAAAAAAGATGACATTGAGGATCTCAAGGACTACAGACCTATCAGCCTCCTATCAGTGGTTTATAAAATCTTCACTAAAGTTATTTCACAACGCTTGAAGGTGACACTGGACATGGCTCAAATGGACTTACATTATGCATGGATTTTATCTATTATGAAATGGCCTTTGATTCGGTTAAACCATCAGCAGTTACAATGGCTTTGAAATCCTGCGGTATTGAACATGCATACATAAATATTATTAATAACATCTATGAAAATGGAAGTGCAAAGATTCGACTATTTGAGAATACAGCACCCATAAAAATTGGAAAGGGATTGAGACAAAGTGACACTATATCTCCCAAACTCTTTAATGACACATTGGAAAATGTCTTTCAATCACTGAACTGTAAAAACAAAGGGATAAAGATTAATAGAGATTATCTAACTCACCTTCGTTTTGCTGATGACGTAGGTATTTTTGCAACTACCCCATCAGAGCTGCAGAGTATGATCCAGGAACTTGCTGACCAGAGTAAAGAAGTGAGATTAAAAATGAACTTTCTGATGACAAAAGTGATGTACAATGCTTTTACAAGAAATGAAGATTTGTCGATTGATGGGAAAAAGCTGGAGACAACCAATACCTACATTTATCTTGGACAGCTGATATCTCAGTAAGGGAAGAAAACAGATTATGGCTCTGAGAAAAGAAGATGGTTCTATAACAAGAAATAGAGGCGAAATTTTGACAAGAGTGAAAGATTTCTACTCCAAATTATATGAAAGGGATGATACATGTACTCCAGACATCATGAAAGGTACCAGAGTTCTTCCAGTCCTCCCAGCAGAAGTTGCACATGCAATCAAGAACATGAAGCGGGGGAAAGCTCCAGGAGAAGATGGAATTACTATAGACATCATACAAGAAGCAAGTGGAGAAATTGAAACAGTACTCGCCCAAATTTTCACTCGATGCCTTAATGAAGGGAAGATTCCTGAGGATTGGAACAATGCTACAATGATCCTGCTACATAAAAAAGGTGACATTGAGGATCTCAGGAACTACAGACCTATCAGCCTCCTATCAGTAGTTTATAAAATCTTCACTAAAGTTCTTTCACACCGCTTGAAGGTAACACTGGACATGGCTCAACCGAGAGAACAAGCTGGATTCAGGAGTGGCTACAGCACAATAGATCATATCCACGTACTGAGAGAACTAATTGAAAGAGCAAGGGAATATGAACTTCCATTGTGCATGGCTTTTATCGATTATGAAAAAGCCTTTGATTCGGTGAAACCATCAGCAGTTACCACGGCTCTGAAATCATGCGGTATTGAAGATGCATACATTAATATTATTAACAACATCTATGAAAATGCAAGTGCAAAGATTCGGCTGTTTGAAAATACAACACACATAAAAATTGGAAAGGGAGTGAGACAAGGTGACACCATATCTCCGAAGCTCTTTAATGCCACATTGGAAAATGTCTTTCAATCACTGAACTGGGAAAACAAAGGGATAAAGATTAATGGAGATTATCTAACCCACCTTCGTTTTGCTGATGACGTAGTCATTTTTGCAACTACCTCATCAGAGCTGCAGAGTATGATCCAGGAACTTGCTGACAAGAGTAAAGAAGTGGGATTAAAAATGAACTTTCAGAAGACAAAAGTGATGTTCAATGCTTTTACAAGAAATGAAGATTTATCGATTGATGGAGAAAAACTGGAGATAACAGATACGTACGTTTATCTTGGACAGCAGATATCAAGTGAGGGTCACATTGATGAAGAAACTAATCGGCGTATAAAACTTGCCTGGATAGCTTTTGGAAGAAACAGAATAATTTTCAAGAGCAATATGCCATTATGTCTTAAAAGAAAAGTGTTTGATAAATGCATCCTTCCAGTGCTTACGTATGGTGCACAGACGTGGACCTTAACTAAAAGAGACATACAAAGACTGCAGACAACTAAAAGTAGCATGGAGAGGTGCATGCTTGGTGTAACCAGGAGAGATAAGAAGAGGAACTCGTGGATCCAAAAAATGACAAAAGTGGAAGACATCATGAACAGAGTTAAATCCCTGAAAAGGCAATCGGCTGGACATACTGCTAGAAGGACAGACCATCGATGGACAGCCGAAATTTTAGATTGGGTTCCAAGGGACAGGAAAAGACCCAGAAAAAAACCACATGGGAGAATGGTAGATGAAATTCGAAAGTATGCGAGAGGGACATGGAGGAGACTGCCACAAGACAGACCGTTGTGGAAGAAACTTGGGGAGACCTTCGTCCAGCAGTTTATTGATAATGGTTTTACAATGATGATATATATATATATATATATATATATAGAGAGAGAGAGAGAGAGAGAGATTCAATGTCTAAAGAAGAGGATCAGTAATGGATACATGACTGTGTAGGCGCACTCCTTCG
Source organism: Macrothele yani (assembly GCA_039090855.1). Taxonomy (NCBI): domain Eukaryota; kingdom Metazoa; phylum Arthropoda; class Arachnida; order Araneae; family Macrothelidae; genus Macrothele; species Macrothele yani. The sequence continues at coordinate 4,972,818 of CM077009.1, forward strand.
GGGAAAGTGACTGAGAACATTTAGATGGTTTAGACATACGTATTTGTTTTTTATATGGAGATTTAACGACCGCTGTGAGCAACTCAATGGGCTATAAGCAATCTCCCGTTCCTAATTTAGGGCCAATTGTTCCAGGGAAGGGATAGAGCCAGTGTCGTAAGGCAAAACCAACAACCATGCCTCACGGGATTCGAACCCGGAGCCATTCTAGACGAACAGTCAGAAGCGAGCGCTTAGACCCCTCTGCCACAGGGGTGGCCGACGTGTGTATTGAAATGCGAGATGAAAGATCGCCAAGACTGGTCCTGAATTCTGTGGCAAAAGACTGCAGGCCGAAAGGCAGACCTAGAACAAGATTAATTTAGGCAGTGAAATCAGCCACACTTAAGACCCAGAGAGCAACATGCAAGTGGTAAAAAATTTTTCTATGAACAGAAAGTGACTGCAAACATTGTTTTGTTTAGTGGGCTTCACCGTAGACATGCCTGAACATTGTACAAGTACGCTAACTTCGGATGGTGACGATTTTCTGAAAATGCTAAAGAACGATATTATGTTTCTGGCTGTTGTTGTTTTTTAATAAAATACCGACTCAGTCTATTTTTGTTGGCGAGAGTTCGTGAATATCGTGGATTCTGAACGATCAGGGAAACACTAGATCAAGTTCTTGTAGGGAAATTTGCCATTATACATTTATAGGCTAGATCATGATTGCTTGCCACCCCTGTCTACACGAGTGGACGCGTTCCACAGCATGCACAAGTGACGTCATCAACCGTTGCATAATATATATATATGGGCGGTACGCTTAGGGGTGTCAATTAGAGCCGCGGATGGCTTAGTGGTTAGTGAGTCAGACTATAATTGCAAGGTCCTCAGGTTCGAACCTGGGCTGATCTTTCAGAGATGGTGTGATTTACTAACAATCGCTGAATATCCGCCATGCATCGGACGAGCACGTTAAGTGACGGCCCCCAGGCTGGACCCACTGGTTAAATGGGTATCCTTTCCTATGTCCCCCCTGAAATTCTCTCACCCCTCTATGTGCAATATCGTACTTGTACGGTGGCGCCATCCTACTGTACTCTAATCTCACTACAAACTGTTCTGTCAAAATCGCTAGACTTGCTCTCATTCCTTCCGTTTCTGTGTCCTGCCCAAAAGGCGATCTCGCTGTAGGTGGCTGGGACCTAAACTCTACTCAATGTGGACGGACGTCCTACAAGAAAATGACAAAATGGGGTTAGGGGTGCCAATTCACCAATACGAAGGCAGTGTAATGGAGAAAAGTAAAAAGCAAACCATTGTCGGAGTTCGAACGATTGCTGATAATCGTAGCAGCATTATTGGATCGCTCGATGGCCTTCCATAGTGAAGGTACGGATGGAATATTCCGAAGAAGAATACACATCCACCAAAACGCGGGAAAGGGGAAACCACCATTGGCTGTCCGTCGAAGGGAATGCATGACACATGCTGTTCGGCACAGCCAATGGCTCACGATCCCTCAAGTTAACAGCAGGTTACATCCAGGGCACACAAAGAAACTTTTCCGTGCAAAGAATCTAGCAAAAGCCTTACCGAATGGACGCAAGGATTCAATTTGCGTGTTCATGCGTCCATACTGACTGCCCGATTGTCATCGATAATTCCGCCTTCAGCAGACACGGGAGTAAGTTCGACTGGTACGATGAATCTGAGTCCCACCTCCGACATGACAGTGGACAGGTCAGTTTTCAACACCATGTGGATGAGCAGTTGCATCCAGACTGCGGGGTTGGACGGAAACAAAAAAGTGGATGCGGCATCATGGCATGGAGATCGTTCCCACGAACATGACCAGGCCCCCTAATTTCCTTTGGACACACTGTCTCCGGCATGTCCTACCTAGGCACTGTTCGTGACCCCAACACGGTAGCTGAACTTTTTCACCAGAAAAACACTCCGTATCACAAAGTACAATATTTTGCAAGAATAGTCCTAGGATTATGTCCAAGCATTTTTTGCATGCTTCCGTGGACGCCAAATTCCCCCGACTTGAATCCAGCCTAACATTTTTGAAATGCAGCATTCGTCGGTTAACGCCAGTGTCTTACTGAACTCCGAGACGGCATGTCATTCTATCGAGCTAATACAAAATACCTGAGAATGCCTTCCGCACGTATTAGGCCACAAAGTTTTGACTCGTGAATGTAAGTTGTCATGTTAAATGAAAGAATTTGATGGTTTATGCTGAATTTTTTCTTCCACTTGTTCTAAAGTCAATTTTATCATTGTCACCCTATGATCATGAAAAACGATTGATCTAAAAGAACTCGAAGAATCAATTTGACAGAGTTACTCCAAATGTGCAAATAAATCCCCAGAGTTGGAAAAATGGAATTTGTTGCGGAATCAAATACATGTAGCTTAAAAGATAAATCCTCAATGCTTGGAGCAGATTTTGCGACGAAAAGAGTCAACATGGAACGTTAGCAGAAATGTTCAAACCAAGAACTCGAAAATATTTGTTTATAAATCAGAGATTTTACCCCCGCGGTAACAGTAAGAAATTTTATCAATCTCGTTCGTTATTTTCAACAAGAGTCTTTGTTTTGCAGGTCAACATGGCGATCAGAATGATTTCCTGACAGTCAAGAATGTAACGACATTGTTTAGAAGATTAAGACACCCGACTTGATCAAAAAGACTGTTGTAAGATGGAAAGTGCAGAGGCTTTGATTTAGACAACGTACACTATTCTTAAGCCCATTCTAATCCTATTATTTTCTGAATTCTGGAGATTTTCTGTTTACAACGAAATCGTGTCTTTTGTATAATTTTGTTTTATTTGACTTCACTGGTCGGAAACACTAAAAGGTTGCTTTCAATCGAAATCCTAACAAAAGCAGGAAAACAATTCCTTTTATTTAAGAAATTTGAAGCATTATTTTAATCCGTTTAGTTCAAAATGATCCAGTCTTTTTCTCTCGTCTTCACTAGTAGACTGTTTCCCGAAACGTAAAATCTTCTTTGCCTCGTAAAATCTTAGCAGGGACTAACTTTGTGATCTCTTTTTTCAGAGTTTTACTAAGCAGATTAATGGTCTTATTTATAGAAGCAGTGGGCGTGAAAAGGTGAATGTAGCGAGAAGAAAGAGCATATTGGATATATTCGAACGGGCTTTCCATCTGAGAGTGGAAGTCTGGTTTCCATAGTTACAGAATCCCTGTAATTCTTGTAAGAAAGGAAACGCAACTTGGAATTAGCTACAGAGCAGCCGATCTCCGCAATCGCATCCATCGCAAAGACTTTTCTTTCTATTTGACGAGCGCAGAGCCTCCATGTGATCATATTACTTGACGCAACTCTAATTAAGGGAAGAAAGGACTTCATCTCATTTAAGTCAAAATGGAAATATGATTTTCAACCGAAAACTCTAATAGGGCATTAGGGACAAGAAACTCAGATGGTCAGTAAAAGATCAAACGACATTTATCTTGATTTTCCGCGTAGTGCTGTAAGTCACACAAGCTCACCGAAACAGAGCTGCGTGAACAGTGATTGATGACTACTAATGTATTCAATGAAAGCAAAACCAACAAAATATAAAAGTCCATAAGAAAAAATATGCAAATAAACCCAATGATGATTAGATGAGCTTCACAGTAAAAACAGTAACGCTTCAAATTTAAACATTCCAATTTGTGATTTAGAAAAAAGGCAATTATTTTCTTTTATCGCTTTGCAGTTGACATCTCAAAGTGGCGGATACTTTTGCTACACTCAATCACACAAGCGGCGCTCTTACGAAGTTTCTTGAAAAAACGGATTCCCAGTTAAAAACATAAATGACAATAAGTTGTGCATCGCCGCCGCCTTGGTCACATGTACAACGCATGCGCTCTATATCTAGATAGTGGGGGGGGGGGGGTGCGCCGAGCTCTTTCTTTGGCTGATCGCCCAGGTGTTTCTTTATCTTGTCGAGAAACTAAGTTGGAGTGTAATTAAAGAAATGTTTTACTTTATTTACACTCATCGTCAAAAAAATACTTGCACCCAGAAGGAAGCAACCGACTCTCCCTTTCCTGGAGCCAGTGACCCTAAATTAGGGACGGGCGACTGCTTATAGCCCATTGAGTTGCTCATGGTGGTCGTTAAAACTATAATCCAAAAAAAAAAAAAAAAAGCAACCGACAAGAATGAAACTTGGTGGGTAGGTTTGATATCGTGAGACATGCAAATGATTCAAGTATCACGCTCGGCCGCGTATGTGACGCAAGCAAGGAGGGGTCGTACCGCTGTGTCTGACCGGCTATATGAGGTCGTGTCGTAGCGCGCGCGCTTGCTATTCTGATTCGTGCTGTTGTGTTGGTTGCATCCTTTGCAAGTGCAGTATGCCTCGGAGAAAAGTTCGAAAGCAATTTGAGCAGTTGGAGGAGTTAGAGAGGAGCCGCGTCGTCGGGCTACAGAAAGCGGGATGGTCTTATCGCCGTATTGCGCCTTATCCCCATAGCACGCTGTTGGCGGCAGTCGATAGAACAAGGTACACAGCGGCGACAGGAAGGGTCTGTGAGACCTAGACGAACTAAGGGGAGGGGGAGGGAGGGGGAGAGAGGGGAGGGGGCCTACGGGTCGTCAGACACCCAACAGCCACTATTGCAGATATTCAGCGAGCAGTGGTGCCCTCCTCCATGCATCACCTGATTAGTGCCAGCAACATTGGCAGACGGATGTACGACGTAGGACTATAGGCACGCACACAGTTACGACGACAGCCCTTGACACCGTTGCATTGTCGCCAAAGATTGCAATGGTGCCATGCCAGACTGTCACGGAGCCACTCAGAATGGCAGGCCAGACTGTCATGGAGCCACTCAGAATGGCAGCGGGTGATCTTCAGTGACAAGTCCCGCTTTTGTCTTGGAGGAGAAGACCAACGAATTCGTATGTGGAGGCACCGCGGTCAGCGCCAAGATGAACGCTTTGTTGTAGAGCGTCACACGTCCAGAAGGTCAGGTGTCATAGTGTGGGGTGCAATTGCCTACGATGCCAGATCACCTTTGATGTTCATTGCAGGCACTTTGACAGCCCAACGTTACGTTAATGAGGTCCTGGAACCAGTAGCCCTACCTTTTCTGAACGCTCACTCCGGTGCGGTTTTCCAACAGGACAACGCTCGTACATATACTTCTGCTGTCTCAAGAGCTTGCTTTCAAGGTACTGATACTTTGCCATGGCCAGCCGCATCACCGGACCTATCGGCAATTGAAAATGTGTTGGATGCTATTGGACGCGCTATCCACACTCCATCCTTACCACACAATCTGCAGGAACTGCGTGAGAAGATTCGTGCCGCATGGGATGGTTTATCGCAGGACACCATTAGGGACATGTACAACTCTATGCCGAGACGTCTGGCATGCTGTGTGAGCAAACATGGCGGCCCGACGCCATACTGAGAGATACTACTTATTGGCATGCAGCTCAATAAATATTGCCCACATCAGTCTCAATGATTAATCATTTGTTGTTCTTGGTAACCTTTACACCTTCCTCCCGAATAGCATTACAATCCAACACGTCTTTCTGGGTACAACTATTTTTTTGGCAATGAGTGTATTTAAAACAACTACAATTCCTACTAACTTATGCTGATTATAAATTAATGTTAGTAGAAGTAGAAGGCGTAGTATCATCGTTGTCAGTAGTTATTGTTGAAATTGTTTTTGAAGAAATCATTCTTCAGAAACAATTTTCCAAACTCCTTAGTTGCCTTCTTATAAGTTTGGCGATACTTCTCGGGTCTAAAATGTGCTCTTCTTGTGCTTGCTGTTGTTCTTGTCTGGATTCAGAATGCATCGGTGATGTAAAGGTTTGTGACGTAATACATTCATTATCCAGCGAAGTTGTGAAAGACTGGCGATGTACATTTGTATTCCATGCTCGGTATGAAAATTTGGATCGATGACATGAATTTCCATCTGTTAAGGTCGTGGTCTAGAGCCGAACTCAGGTAAAACGCATCCTGGCGCGCGGACTTTTAACGCTCCTTACATTCCCGTAACCTTTCGGTTGATGACTTAGCGGCACTTTTCGAATTCATATTCTCCTCTGTTTCTTTAACTTTCGTTGGCTCTTATAGTAATTTTCCCTGGATTTTCGCGGCATTTCAAAAATTTGGTCACTAAATTGTTTTTTTTATCTAAAAAAAAAAAAATGATTTTAAATCCACTTTATTTCGGTTTATTACATACGTCCTTTAGCTCTGACCCGTCAGCTACGTAATGATGGGCTGAGATCATCGCTAAAATTATCTATTCACTAGTTATCAACCTTTAAAAGGCATGCGGCGATACAAAATCACGTAAAATGGAGCTTAATTTCCTAAAGCTACTGTATTGAAGGGTTAAGGGGTGGAGGGTTGAAACCTTTGGTTTGTCTTTTGATTGGAGGTTTAACGACTACCGTGAGCAACTAAATGGGCTATAAAGCTGTCACCCGTCCTTAATTTACGTTCATGGGGAGGGTTGAAACTTGTTTTATTACAAACGGGACTCTATAAACTATCTAATGATGTATTATTTATTACTCTAGAAAGCGAAACAGACGATGGCCATTTGATCTGTTAAGTTACCAGATCAAAGAAAACAGATACTCATGTTAAACTACCGAAACCCATTATGCTTATGCAACAGGTAACTACCAAACTGGAAAAGTGCTCATGTAAGAGATTAAACTACACGAAAAATCACCGTATTTGATAAATTGTAGGGTGAAAAGCACAGTAAATGGAGATATCAGAATTTCTAAAATAACGATAGCATTTTCAAGAAAAAAACTTTCACTGGATTATTTTAAAAGGCCATGTGGCTAATTGCAGTGTAAATATCTTGAAATTGAAGATGTGCTGCAGGCATGCACGGAATAGTGATTCCCATCAGTATGAATGTTTAGCATTCAAGTCCAAGAACCATTCGATGCACGCACGATATAGGCAGTCGAGCGAAATTTCCTTCCAGTCATTGGAACTTAAATTGCTACTGGAGAAGAATACAAAACTAAAAGCTCGTCTTTCGTAGAGAAAAAACTAATATTAAGGCAGGAGTTCTATCAAAACGGTTAATAATATCTCAAAGTTGAAGCATCTGTGTACACATGATGTTCACGACATGACTAGTGGAATAAGCACATCTTTTGTTTCCCCCTTTCTTCAGAAAGAATGAAGTATATCTCATAGTTTCCGAAGAAAGGGTAGAAAGATGACAACTAATATATTTTTTCGAATAAATTCATACATAGCAACCGTGCGTTTAAAATTTTGAAATCAGGGGCTGCGGGTGGCCCAGTGGTCAGCGTTCGTAACTGCCATGGAGATAACCTCAGGTTCGATCCTGAGCAGGTATGAACGTTCGAACCACTAAATACCCGCCGTGCGTCGGATAGGCACGGCTAGGTATTTAGTGATTCCACTAGTCATGTCGTGAACATATTTATTACCGGGGGCAGTACCCGTCGAACCTCGGGTACTGGGTCCGATGGGTACTGGCCCCCGGTAATAAATAAGGGCGTCTTCCTTCCCCTTTTCTACCTCGTTTCACAGTGTCACTTTCCTATCGAGCACTCTAGCCCAAATCTCCTATTTCTAAGGGTTGTTTAAGACCTGGGGTCAGACACTCCCTTCCTAAAATCCTCTACATATGATCTGAATTTTGAAATCAAAGCATGCATTAAAGATAATAAAATCAACACTCAAATATGTTTGAGGGAAATCTACTGGGTCTTGATTACCGCAGTCGAATTGCAGGGTGTCCGCATAAGATCCATTCTATTTCAAAAATCAAAAAACCTTGAACAAAGTAGGTGCAATCACTGAAATTGCAAAAAACGGATGACAAATTAACAAAGTTCCATTCACATCATTTGTGGCCGGAAGATGACAGCACTTGTGAGTGCTTTTCCCTCAAAGTCTAGAATGGTGACAATACAGGAGCGAGATCGGTGTGTGTTGTGGTCAGGAAAAAAAAAACTCTGATTCAAGTATAAACCAATTATTGCGCAAAGTACATACACGGCTGTGTCAGAATAATATGACCACCTACCTAAAAATGGGAATAACCACGCTTGACCCGGATGACACCAGCAAGACTGCGTGGCATGGATGCAATGAGGCCCTGGAAGGTCGCATGTGCCCAATCGCAGTGCAGCAGAGCACGGAAGTCCCGGAGATCACGTGGATGTGGGTCGGCACGTCGAATCTGTCGATCCAAATAGCCCCACAACCATGACCAAGGGGACCACCCTTGAAATTCCAATCAATTTTTCGCAATTGAACTTCGACAAATAATGTTTTTGCTTTTTATTTGGCCTTATTTCTCCATTGTGGAGAATATTCTCTACATTTGGTACTAGGGGATTCTTGTACAATTTCATGTATACGAAACAGTAGAGGCACAATTCCGTCGGTTGGAACTTTTTTTAGCTCATCTAAAAATAACGAAGTTCTCAAAGGTTTCATCAAGCAAGTATTAAAAGATTCCAGGCACACGACGTTAATATCAATGTGCGAAACACGTTGGTTTACAAGCATGAAGCTTTATTGAGATTCCGAGAAATCTACATTGTAATAGTTCTATCGTTACAAAATTTGCAAGATATAAAAAATAGGAAGTCCTCCCATAAAGCTCATCAGCTAAGAGCTATTACCCAAGCCCAGTTTGTAGTCACACTTTGCACACTTGACCTTGTATTTTCGTGGACATTACCGCTGTCGAAAACTCTTCAAAACGTTGACTGCGATTTGACGACATCATTGGAACATTTTGATCTCGTGGTAACTTCGCTCGACCTTCTAAGAAGTAACGCCATCGATAAAAACTCAGTGTTATTTTTAATGCAGCGTTAAAATTGATCACAGAAGTTGGAGTTGTCACAATGGTAAAAGTTACACCCAGAATGACTCAGAAGGAATATTTCAACAGAAACTCCAGAAGAATATTTCCGGAAAAATCTTTTCGTGCCATTTGTTGACCATGTGCGAACACAAATTAACGATCGATTCCAGACTCGCAAGACATTAGTCATAAGCACTCCAAATATTTGTACCTTAGCATGTTATGTTAAACTGCGAAAAAGAGCTAACGACTTGCAAAGGATTTTATGAAAACATACTTCCAGAAAGCAGTACTCTCACAGTCCGTTTGGCGAAACAAAAGGATCAACACAGATGACCAAGAAGCAAGACCTGGTAAACGCAATGGAGGCTCTTTTATAATGCGACTGAAATCTTTTCCCCAACTCACACACGTTGTTACAGATTCTTGCTATTATTCCAATTTCCACAGCTACTCCAGAAAGACGTTTTCAACACTTAGACGATTGAAGACATATTTAAGAAACTCAACATGCGAAAACAGACTGCGTGGAATAGTACTTTTAGCAACCCATTGCAATACTGGGAAGCAACCGGACGAAATTTTAAATCAGTTTCTTGAATCTTCAAGGCGCGCTAATTTTTTTTTATAAGGTGAGTGAAAACGTAAACCTTATTTGTTCTTAATGTAAAAATTTCTTGAATTTGCTGATTTGTACAAATTGGATTATACCTATGGTAAATGTTTTAATGTTCGCCTTAAAATTTAAAGCGTTCTGTCGATACATACTGGAATTGTTATTGCTTGTATCATAATATAATTTTAAGTCATTAGAAACAGTTATCTAAAGGAATTACCTCCCGTTGTGTTTGATCTATGTTTATTGCAAATTTATAGGCGGAAATTTTACAAGTAACGAAAATTTATGAGGAAAATTTTACAATTACTAAACCCAAAAATGGGCGGGGGAGGGAATAGAAAAAAACTAGTTTTCATTCAATCATCAAAAGAAATGAATAACTCACCGATAAATTTTAGTCCCCCCCCCCCGAAAAAAAATTCTGGCTATGGCGTTGCCCACAACTGCTATATGAAGTGGCATTGTCCTGTTGGTAGACACCATCATCACCAGGGTAAACGTCCAACATTAAAGGATGCATGTGGTCAGCGAGGATTGACAGGTAGCCGTTGGCGTTCAGGGACCCATCCAGTGATACCATCTGTCCCTGGACATCCCCCACACATGCACACTGCCAGTCTGTACTTGACCGAGTAGCAATTCCTGGTGTTGGTTCTCGTGTGTCTGACGTCATATCCGCCATCGCTCGTCACTTCTGTGGGGTAGAAACCTGGATTCATCCGAGCAGGCAAACTTTCTACTCTCTTCCACTATCCAACGAACTGCAAGAGTCGTTGCCAATGGACCTGGGTGAACATGGGAGCCTTGACGCAGCGTCGACTCCGGAGAACCTTGCGTAACAAGGTTCGCTCTACTGTTATCGGGGACACGTAACTATGTGCCCCAGCGTACATAGCCAACGTTCTCCTCTGGAGTCGATGGCCTTCGGGGCTCCACAGTTATGACGTCAGCAGATACTCGGTGTGCCAGTGGTCCATTCTCGGTACACCCTTACTACAGCACCTCGCGAACAGCCTAAGGAGTCTGCTGTTTCTGAGATGCTTCCACCCTTGGCCCTGTTGCCGATGATCATTCCTTTTTGAACGTCCTTCAGATCACTACCTCTGCTCATTGTGCTCACGTAACGCATTATGACTCATGTGTCCTGACCGACTGCTTATATCTCCGTGTGGTCGACATTGTCACGTGCACTCGGTGACGCGCCTGGGTGGGTACATTGTAATTCCCGGGGTGGTCATATTATTCTGATGCGACTGTGGAAATGTCCCCAATGTAAGATTAGTATTTATGCGTGGATGAAAAATTTAGAGAGACAGGATGTGTCTGTTTATTTCGTGGGATATGGTCAGTGATTGGAGAGGCACTTTTTAAAAGTAGATAGCTAATACTACAACTGCATTCTTGAAAAAAGTAGGTTGCTATAGCTACAACTACTTTTTCTCTGAAAAGTAACTGGCTACACTGCTTTTTTTGAAACGTAGCAATTCCACTACTTTTCTGCTACCATTTAACAAGTTTGTTTTAAAAAATAATACGTGCTTAGAGTATCACTTTGTACGTCCGTCCGTCTGTGGAACTATAAGTCTGATTTGAAAAATTCCTTTTGCATTGGAAAGCTTGAAAATTGAAAACGATTTCCTGCAGGTAATTTTTCTGTTAGGAGGGCGTAAATGCAGATGTTATCGAACTCAAAATACATTTTTTTCTATATACACCAATGCGCCATTACATTACGACCTACCTAAGACCTTGTAGGACTCCATTTAGCCCACAAAACAGCGTTCACTCGGCGAGGCGACGATTCGATAAGGTGGCAATAGGTATCCTGGGGTATCTGGTACCATAATGGCAACAGCGGGCTCTCCAGTTCCCGTACATTTCGGAGTGGTGGTGACTTAGTGCAAACCTTCTTCTTCAAGTCGAACCACAAATGTTCGATTGGGTTCATGTCAAGGGAATTTGGAGGCCAGGGCATTAACAGAAAGCCACCAGCATGTTCATCAAACCACTCCTTGACGATTCTGGCAGTGTGGCATGACGCATTATCCTGTTGGTCATGGCCATCACCAGCAGGGAACACAGTTGCCATGAATGGGTGAACTTGGTCCGCAACGATGTTTAGATACCTGACAGCTGTCAGGGATTGCGCTATCGGAAAATTGGGCCTAAAGTGTCCCAAAGAAACACCGCCCACAGCACAATATCACGCCACCGGCCTGTTTTCCGCCCAACAGTGCATCCAGGTGCCATAACCTCCGTTGGTAATCGGTGTATCCCCGCTAGACTGTCTACGTGATGCACCAGGAATCTTGATTCGTCAAACCAGGCCACTTTCTTCTAATCACCTACGGTCCAATCTCGATTATATTGGGTCCATTTCATGCGTTGTTGGTGATGACGTGCAGTGAGCATGGGAGCCCGCCTGGGTCTTCGGCTATGCAGGCCCTTGCGCAGAAGGCTGCGACGAACTGTGTCCGGTGACACATTGCCCTGATCACCACGGTTGTAGCTGCGAGTGATTTGTCGCACTGTAGCCCTGCGGTCGGCGTGAACAATGAGCTACAATCTCCGCTCCCCTCTGGCACCAATCAGCTGCTAACGACACACGGTTGAGCAACGCTTCGTCGTTTGGCCATGTGTGCACCACTTTTGATACGTACTCACTACAGCTGCAAGGGAACAACCCACAAGCCGCGCGGTTTCCGAGATCGTAATTCCGAAGGGCCGCCGTGCCTTCACAATTTGTCCCTTATCAAACTCCGATAAATCGGCAGCTTTTCCCATTCTAACTCCGAACACTCTACTAACCGAAAGCCGGTCCTCCGGTTATATATATATACTGCTCTGTGAACTTCACTTGCGTCCCCGTTCGGCTTCCATCGCTCATTTCTCTATAGGCTGAAGGTGGTCGTACTGGATTGGCTTATTGGTGTATTTGCTTTTAAATATCGGATTACAAAAAGATTTTTCTTAGTTTCGATGCCATTTATGACGAAAATGTATTTTGGGTACAGTTCCGTTTTCAAGTAATGCATACATTTCCCGCTAGGGGGCGTAAAGGTGAATTGCGATTTTCCCGATATCTCTGCTTCTAAGTGTCCTATTTGGAAAACTCTTTCTGCATCGAATACGGCTCCTCGTGGGAAAATTTTTGCATATAATTTCTGATATTTGGTAAATAATGTTTTAGTAACAAGTGGGTGTAATTGTTTATTTCTCTATGTGATGTATTTGCAGAAAAATCTGCCGTTCTGAAAACTCGATTTAAAAAAAATTCTTTCGCGGACTGAAACCGCTCACATCGAAAAATCTTTTAAAAATAACTTAAAATAGTTTATAGTTTTTCCACAAGGAGGTATAGATGTGTATCTTATTTTTGTGAATATATCTGCTTCTAAGAGTTCGATTTGAAAAATTCATTATTTATCGGAGGGAGTTTCCCCGTGCGAAATGCTCTGAACATAATTTCAAACATTTCTTGATGCACAACTATGCGACTAGAGGGCGTAAGTTCACGTTTCTGTTTACAGCATGTTTGCGGCAATCAGAAAATCTGGAAATGTCACACGATTTGAAGAATATCTTTTTAACCACTTTATAAAAGTAGCACGATTTCAAGCGTAATTTCCCTCTACAAGTTACTCTATTTTGTAGCGTACTACTGCTACAACTACATTTTTCTGCTTGTAGTGGGGCCACATTCCACGATAGACTAAAAGTACCGTGTTACTTCCTTTCACTAGATATGGTCACCCCTCGACTTCACAAGAAACAGTTGAAAATGTCAGGATAGCGTTCGAATAAACCCACGGAAATCAGAGTTGCCGCACAAAACTTGCGCGGATAGATCAATAATGAACCACGGGCGACTGTGTACCAACTTGTAGCGCCTCGAAGAGGTAGACGGTCAGGCGGATTTTTTCTTTTGGGGGGTGGGGGGATTGTTTTACTTGACGATTTCTGGAACACGGCTGACTGCCAAGAAGCCATGTCAAATGTTATTGAAGCTATCATCGAAACTGGCAGGCAGCAAGAGAGTGTTTTTTATTTCACGCATTCCAATCGTCCCATCTTACCTCCAATTTTAGTTTAAACGCCTACAGTTTCCTGTTTATCCAAGTTTCCCCATGAGTATTAATAACCAGACGGTCAATTAAAAGTTGTTATACTCAACCTGCAAAATTCATGCTTTTCCCATGTCCAAAGCTGGTAAAAATTAAAACCTCTTAATCTTAGTAAATAGTTACACTGTACTATTGATCCGATTTATTGGCATAGAGAGTAGACACATTAGCGTTTCCAAGCTTTCGCACATCAACCAGATGATGGCTTTTTCAAGGAAGTTAGACAGAAACTTTGACGTGCGAAAGCTTGGAAACGCTAATGTGTCTACTTCCTCGCCAATAAATCGGATCACTAGTACAGTGATACACTATTTACTATACTTAATTGGTGTGCCGTTCCTTGTTATCAACCTCTTAATCTTGACTCCAAATGGAAGAACACTCAACGTCGTTGACCAGAAGCTTTTCAAGCAGAGCCCATTTAAGAGAGGGGAGCTAGGGGGGGGCTGCAGCTTCGGGCTCCAGATTTTCAAGGGGTCCCAGAATTATGAAAAATGCTTGAATTGACAGATTCTAGTTTTTTGTTTGTTTTTTGAAGATAGAACAGGAAAAATTAATAGAAACTGCCTTGTGAAAAAAAAATTCAATTTCTTTTCGCTTTTTTAGGAAGAGTCAACAAAAAATATATTCACCCCCAGTCCATCCTCAAATCTTTCGAAAGCATTACAGATGTTTTTTTGTACGCATCTGTAATCTGGGGAAATTTTGATACATTAATAATTCGCTTGAATCATGATATTTGGATCCTATTATTTTGCACACTACTTTGGTATAATTTCAACAAGCTGAATCCTGGGGGAGCGGGAGGGATAAAAGCAGAACTGAACTGGTATCCATTTTTCAACCATGCATTTTTACATTTTCTTGCTACCACTGATTCGTACATTTTTTATTCAACCACGCATAATGAAGTCCTAGATGTGCCTGGGGCCCCAAAATACTATAATGAAGTCCTGGGGCCCCAAAATACTGTCCAGTCGCCGGGGCCCCTGTCTCGTTAAATTTGCTCCGGTTTCAAGGATAAACTTACTTGCGCTTTAAAAGAACTGTACATTGAACTGATCATAACACAAAAGAAAAATGTAGATGCTTCAAATATTTCAAATTTCTGTATTTACAGACAATAAAGATGGCTGACTTAATTCAATAGTACCGGCGGAAGTACAGATTTTTTTCTTTTTTAGATTCCTTTCTTTTTATTACTGGAACATATTTCAATTAAATGTTTCCGTGCAATACATCATATTCATATTTTTAGGAAAACATGCTGGCCCAGAAGAAGATTTTTTGTTGTTTTTGTTAAACCCGGTCAACGCCAGACCTCTTAGCTAGTTCTCCATAAAAACAAGGTTCTCATATTTGTTAAGTATCCTCATAAAGATTTTTCCTCGGCCAAGCCGCTGAGAATTTTCGTACAATGGAAGATCTTATTGACCTGTTTCTTGGATCGGAGCCATAAGGCGGTGCATATGTTTTCGTAGATATCTTTGCGTGATCCGAAGTATTAGAATGCGCTATTCGGAGAGCATGTGACAAAGACTTCGATGACTAAGCGACTTTAGCAAGGAATTCCCAATCGATAAGTAAAGGAAAGCTTTTCTCCGCAGAGATGAGCACCAGATAGCATGGTATTCTCAGAGGAGATGTAATGCCAGAGTCCACATAAATTAATGTATGCTTAAGCTCCGTTCGACTTCATTATTGAAACGATCGAAGATGTCTTTCATGCCGTCGCTATGCACTCTCCTGAAAATGCATGCACAGAATTTTTTTTTGCTGCATATCTGAAAAATACCGCAATACTCTTAAACCAAAGCGCACGAGAAAGATTGTGAAAAAACATACAGTTTGTAAAAGAACACTTCCGATTCACGGAAAATTCATAAAGAGAATAAATGTAAGGCAAGGCAAAGTAAAACTTCAATCACTCAATTTGAAGCATCTAAAAAAACAGTAAAACACTGAAATATTTAGCCATGATGCTTTCTTGCCCAAAAAGTATTCAGCTTCGTGAGGCAATGTACAAACATGAATAAAGAGAATAAAAAAACGTAATAAAATTAAAATTCATGCTCATTAGCTACAAACTTTCTTTCTCGGTCCATTGAAAGATTTCTTGCCTTAGACAAAATATACACCAGTCGCGAACGACTGCTTTTACACCATCAGTACATCTCATTCTAGGTCTTCCCTTGGTTTGTGACCAGCTGTTTTTATAATGCAACACCTCAGGTGTGGCGGTAATCTTCCCTCTCTCATGTGAAATACGGGGGTAAACTCCTTGTATGTTTTCATTGACTTTGATTTCCACACAGGGAATACCTATCTTAGATACAATGTCATTAATAGTCATTCCCTCATGGGAGTTCATACATCATTCACGCCAAAGAGTCGTTCACGAATGGTCATTCACTTTCCCTCCCGGTTGTCTTACTATACTCAATGAGCAAATCATTCTTTGCTCCAAAATGGAAATTGGCAAACTGCTCAAAAGAGGAGGAGCTTAGTTGACCCATTAACACAGTTCATTCATCATTCACGCAAAAGGGTCATTCACTTTCCCTCCCGGTTTCCTCACTACACTCAATGAGCAAATCATTCTTCGCTCCAAAGTGGAAATTGGCAAACTGCCCAAAAGTGCAAGAGCTTAGTTCGCCTTCACGAGAGTTCGTCTCGAATACAACACTCAAATGAATGCCGATGAGCAAAGAGATTTCGTGCCAATGAAACATTAGAGATCAGTTAAAACTGTCTATGCACGATGATCAGTAAGCTATAAAGATTCAGTTGCAAGTTAAAAGATAAACTTAATTTACAATTAAAATTACTAGCTAACGTTATAATGAGTTAAAAGACACACGCAAGATATTTCCGGCTTGCCTCAAGCCCATCCTCAGGCCAAGTGCATCAGTGCTGCGCTAATATACCAATTAAATACAAGCAGCACGAGATCCCAAGATGCATCAGTTGCTACGTAATATGTGAAGTTCATGAGTCACATTATACATGTGTGCAAAATACACTATTCATTAACAGCTACGGGTTCCGTTTTATCAGGATTATACACATTTTTAATATACACTGCTGGACAATTGCTAAGGACGGATCATAAACGGCTATATAGCGCATAAAACAGTAAGTGTGGTTGGATGCCAAGTGAAATAAAATAATGTCAGAATGCCAGGACATTACAAGAAAGACAATTTATTGTGCTCTGAAATCCAGAAGGCTTTGGAACGTGTTCAAGGGACAAACAGGCCATTTTGTGCAGAATACGTAAACGTGAAAAAAATGCAATTACCGTCCGCAGGCGTTCCGGCGTAAGATGTCAATACGGGATATGGCCACCATGGAGGGCGATGCAAGATTCCACACGTCGTGTCACGCTTTGCACAACATTATCAAGCAGCTGTTGGGGTAATTTATCATATTCCTCTGTCAGTGCACGGATGAGGGTGTCCTTGTTCATTGGAGGGCATTGGCGACCAGCAAGACTCCTCCCCAAAGTATCCCATACATTTTCAATGGGATTCAGATCTGGAGAACGTGCTGGCCGTACGAGGCGTTGAATATCCTCGCTCTCAAGACACTCCTGGACAGCAACTGTTCGATGACATGTTGCGTTGTCGTCCATGAAAATGAATCTACCACCAATGACACCACGGAACATGTGAACATGAGGTAGCAGAACATCATTAATGTATCGTTGGCCAGTCATAGTCCCAGTTGGAACCACATAGAGGGACGTACGGCCATTGATCATGATGCCAGCCCATACCATGACACTACATGTCGGATATCGGTCCCTTTCCTGTATGTTTGCTGGACAATATGCAGTACCACTATCACGCCAGATCAGTTGTCGTCGACAATCAGACAATAGACTGTATCTACTCTCATCTGAGAAGAGGACAGCAGACCAGTCGTTATCAGTCGAATTGCGATGTTGATGGCACCATTGCAAACGGGCGGTACGGTGACGTCTGGACAATGGGATACACACAACAGGACGGCGGGCGTATAGTCCTCCTTCATGCAAACGTCTGGCGACAGTTTTTCGGGAGATCCGCTTGCCAGTAGCAGCCATAAACTGATTTGCTACCTCACTAGCTGTGCTGCGCCGGTGTCTTTTTGTTGATAGCACTATGTACCGATCTTCTGCAGGTGTCGTACTGCGAACACGACCACCCCCGTGACGTTTGCTACACTCTCCATTTGTTTGAAATGATTTCCAAAGCCTTGAAACAACACTGTGGCCGACGTCGAACTCCCTGGCAACATCTGTTATTCTTCGCCCTTCTTCAATCTTGCCAATAATACGGCCACGCGTAAAATCATCTAGGTGATGTCGGGAAGACATACTGAAAATTGCAAGTTCATCAATTGATTCTTTCCCTTTCAACTTTGCGTTTGAAACAACAACGGTCAATACGCGTCAAATCCTTTATATCTCTTATCAGCGCTATGACGACACGAACAAGTTCGGCAATCCAAAATTTGCATACGCACAACACGTCTTACTGTATCCCGCACTTATGCTAATTTCCACATTTTCCTGCCTTCCATTTTATGGTTGCTATCGTTGCTATTGTCATCCGTCCTTAGCAATTGTCCGGCAGTGTAGTATCTCAATGACTGTGGCAACATACCCAGTCGAGTCACATTATTGTGCCCACCTCTTATTTTGACGTCAGCAGCGCGTAGCCAATGAAAGAAGGCACGTATCGTGATCTGGCTTGGGGGGTATATAAGGTGTGCTGTAGTCATTCTGAAAACATATCACTCGTTGCTTTCATGGATAAAAAAGAGCGATGTATCAGATTGGCAAAAAGGGATGATTATCGGCTCTCGGGCCAAGGGTGGCAGTATTTCTGAAACAGCGCAGTTTGTGAACTGTTCGCGTGCTGCTGTGGTTAAAGTGTACCGTGATTGGAGAAATGGAACCATTGACAATAAGCGAAGTGGAAACTGCGGAGAATCACGTGTCATTAATGTGAGAGGTGAACGTCGGCTGCAAATCTGCGTGAGGGCCGATCGACACGCTACAGTAGAGCAACTGACTGGCTGAATGAACCAGGGGGCTACCGGAAGTGTCTATAAAACAACAGTTCAGCGAACCCTACCACGTATGGGGCTCCGATGCAGACGGATGGTCACTGCACCTATGCTGACAAAGGTGTATCGGCAGAAAAGTCTTACATTTGCACCGCGGTATCCAAATTAGACCACCGCTGATTGGCAAAGGATTGCCTTCTCCGATGAGTCGCGTTTTCTGCTTCATAAAACTGATGGACGTTGGCGTATAAGGCAAGAAACAGCGAAGAACAAACACTCTCCAACCATTACTGGAAGAACACAAACTGGTAGGGGCAGGGTTATGGTCAGAGGATTGTTTTCGTGGCATTCCCTGGGTCCACTCATACCTGTGGAAGACACTATGGACGAAATGCGTTATGAATCCATCCTTGCAGATCACGTACACCCATTCATGCTGATTATCATTCCTGGGGTGGACGGGATCTTCCAGAATGATAACGCGACGTGTCACGCAGCTAGAAATGTCAGAGAGTGGTCGGAAGAGCACGATGAAGTCTTCAAAGTACTTCCCTGGCCCCTAATTCCCCAGACGTAAAGCCAATTGAACACCTGTGGGACCAGCACGATCATGTTGTTCACTTTATGGATCCTCCACCACGCACCCTCCAACAGCTGTCAGATGCACTGAAGTTAGCATGGCTCCACATACCTGTGAACACCTTCCAGCACCTTATTGAGTCAATCCCAGCCCGTCTAGCTGCTGTCTGCGCTGCACACGGCGGTTACTCTGGATATTAGCTAGTGGCCACAATATGACTTGACTGTGTATATGATGAATCGCCATTGCAGAAGATGTTTAACAAACTGCAAATGTATGGATTTTCTGTAAATAAAACAGTATATTTATTTGAAGTAGGAGCACGTATCTTTGTCTCTTCCCAAACAGGAGTATGTCTACCCCCTGCTACCAGTCTGGCAAGAGCAGTGGTAGTAGCTCCAGACCTGATGTCGCATGGTGTGTACAGCATCCCCTAAAATCAATAACTTATTAACCAGTGACAATTTATACAGGGTGATTGTAAACTCCAACAAAACAAGAGGGGTAATAGTGCACATCAAGACGAACAATATTTACAATGGAACCTAGGGCCGCATTCTACTCCTAGTGCCAAAAAATAGCACGTTCGAAAAACGTCCAGCATACACACGGAGTTCCAGCCAGTGCATGAGAAGCACAAGATGCAAATCAAGTGCGCTGAACACGTGCTTAGACGATCAGGAGAAAACGTCTAAAAACGCATCCGAACCCGTTCAGCGATATTTCCGTGCAAACATCACATGAGAATTGACGTATAAGTCTGACCGACACAGCGTACCGTGTGTGCCTGGAGCAAGTGCTTCCCGGTCTGTTAATTGAAGGTTTAACGACCACCGTGAGCAGCTCAATGGGCTATAAGCTGTCGCCCGTCCCTAATTTAGGGTCACTGGTTCCAGGGAAGGGAAAGAGCCAGTGCCGTAAGACAAACACAACATCCATGCCTCACCGGGATTCGAACCTGGATCCCTTACGGACGAATGATCAGAGGCCATCGCTCCCGGTCTGTTGCAGGATGTTCCGCTCACCATACGGAGGGGCATGTGGTTTATGCATGATGGAGCCCCAGCACACTTTGCCACCGAGGTCCGATACTTTCTAAATGCAACATATCCCGGACGGTGGGCCTGTGGCTTGGCCTCCACGCTCCGCGGACCTTAATCCACTGGATTTCTTCTTTTGGGTGCACATGAAAACATTGGTGTACGAGACACCTGTGCACTCCTTTAGAAGATCTAGTCGCGCGAATCGTTGTTGCTGCGGACAAGATTAACACCACACAGGGAGTCTACGAGAGGGTGCGACAATCCTTCATTCTCCGGTGTGGGCTGTGCAACGACGCCCTTAGACTCCAGTTTGAGCAGCTCCCTTGAGTCCTTCTCTGATGCGATTGCAATTGTGCTACTCATAAATTAAGTATGCATTTTTGTTTTCACTGCTTAACGCTCAACGTGGATATGTAACTTTACTCTTTTGTGGCACTAGGAGTGGAATGCGGCCTTAGGGTTCCATTGCAAATATTGTTCGTCTTGATGTGTACTATCACCCCTCTTGTTTTGTTGAAGGAATTTGCAATCACCCTGTACAGGCTCGATACTTCGCTCTATTGGTGCCCGTGTGGCTGAACACCAATACGATATCAGGTCTGGAGCTAATACCACTGCTCTTGCCAGACTGGTAGCAGGGGTAGACATACTTCTGTTTGGAAAGACACAAAGATACTTGCTCCTGCTTCAAATAAATATACTGTTTTATTTACAGAAAGTCCATACACTTGCAGTTTGTCAAAAATCTGCTGTAATGACGATTCGCCATATACACTGAGTGGCCACTTTATTATAAACACCCTCTCAGTACTTCGTTGGGCCACCTTTTGCCTTTAATACTGCGTCGATTCTTCGTGGCATGGACTCCACGAGATGTTGATAGGTGGTTTGTGGAATCTGAGACCATGCTTGATGAATAGCACTTTCCAGGGGTGTGAGATTGCAGGGTTATGGATCCAGCTGTCTGATGGCTCGTTCAACTTCATCCCACAAATTCTCAATGGGGTTGAGATCTGGAAATTGTGGGGGCCACCTAAGCAAAGTAAACTCGCCGGCATGTTCCTGAAACCAATCCTGTACAATACGAACACTATGGCAGGACGCATTATCTTGTTGAAAGTAGCCGTCGCCATTGGAATAAACCATCCACATGACAGGATGCACTTGGTCCACAATGATGTTTAGATATGATGTGCCAGTCAGACGTTGATCAACACGAATTAAAGGGCCCAAAGCATGCCAGGAAAACATTCCCCAAACCCTAATGTTGCCTCCACCAGCTTGAAGGGTTGTAGCAATGCATTTGGGGTCCATGCTTTCGTGCTGTTTCCGCCAAATTCTCACTCTGCCATCGGCATGGTGCAACTGAAAACGTGATTCATCGGACCACATAATTTGTTTCCAATTATAGACTGTCCAATCCTTGTGCTCCAGTGCGAACTGGAGACGTTTTCTCTTGTTAACTGCAGACAGCAAAGATGTTCGACAGGCCTTCGCCTGCCATATTCCATACGATGCAGTGTATGGCGAACAGTGCGTGCAGAGATCATTTGAGGGAATCCTTGATTAAGATGGTCTGTAATTTGCTGCACTGTTGCCCTTTTGTTGTCTGTTACCAGTCTGGACACTCTCCATTCCGCCCGAGCAGTTACTAGTCGATGAGGACCACACGTTGCACGTAGAGACCCAGTTTTTTGGCTGACAGTCCAGTCTTTAAACACTTTAACAACAGCTGCTCTGGAGCATTTTACGAATGCGGCGGTTTCGGTGATACTCGCTCCATGGCTCCGAGCTCCTACAATCATCCCACGTTGAAAGTCCGTCAAATCGCATTTTTTACCCATCTCGTCACCCAAAAATCACTTCTACTACTATCGCAAGCACTAAGCTTTCCCGTTTTATACTAGCCTCGCCCTCTGGCGGCAACAGCGCGCAGCCATAGCTCATTTGCTTAAAACTATCAGGTGGTCATAATAAAGTGGCCACTCAGTGTATATTGCCACAGTCATCGAGGTACTATATTAAAAAAGTGTATAGTCCTGATAAAACGGAACCCGTGGCTGTTAATGAATAGTGTATTTTTTTTTTTTTTTTTTTTGATTGGAGGTTTAACGACCACCGTGAGCAACTCAATGGGCTATAAGCAGTCGCCCGTCCCTAATTTAGGGTCACTGGTTCCAGGGAAGGGAGAGAGCCAGTGCCTTAAGACAAACAACATCCATGCCTCACCGGGATTCGAACCCGGACCCCTTTCGGACGAATGATCAGAGGCCATTGCTTAGACCACTGCGCCACCGGGGCGGCTAGTGTATTTCGCACACATGGGTAATGTGACTCATAACTTCACATATTACGTAACAACTGATGCATCTTGGGAGCTCATCCCGCTTGTATTTAATTGGTATATCAGCGCAGCACTGTTGCACTTGGCCTGTTGATGGGCTTGGGACAAGCCGGAAAGATCTTACGTGTGTCTTAACTCATAACGTTAGCTAGTGATTTTAATTGTAAATAAAGTTAATCTTTTAACTTGCAATTGAATCTTTATAACTTACTGATCATCGTGTATAGACAGTTTTAACTTATCTTTAATGTAATAAATGACTGCCATTCACGTTTTGTTCCCATTCTTAAGGTTCACCGTGTTTCCTAGCCGATTGCTGACACACACATAATTGGTCGACGCTTATTAATTCTCGGCATAACTTTTCTTATTGGAAATTTGTTTAAGAACTCATGGGGGAGAAAAAGTTAACGTACAGCGGTTTCATTGTGTGTTACAGCAATTGCGGATTGAATAATCCTTCACAGGGGTGAGGGCGAACCGTTCACGGTGACTAGTCATTCGTTGGGAACTAATTGTTCACCAGTGGTTCATCACTACTCATTAACTTTTAAGCCACCAGATCGATCTATCTTTAACTGATATTCTTCTTACTACTCTCATAAAGGACGCATCTAAAACCCCATAGAGATTCTAACTTGGTACCGAACTCTCACTGCCGCAAAAGAGAGTTGATTTAAATACAGTTATGTACACAGCTATCTTTGTTGTTTGGCCAACCAGCTTCAGTTGGAACATACACTAAGAGGTCACTGAATTGCGAGCACGTACCTAATTAGTTTGTGGTCCTTTTTTTCGCCCGGAGAGCAGCCTCCACCAGGAGTAGCATCAGCTCCACGCGGTGTCCATGCAGTTGTATGGAACACTTACTACACAATCACAACAAAACTGTTTGTACTGCAGTCAGTAGCTCCAATATGAAGTGAGGTTGCGTGTGCAATTGCCTCACCTGGAGTTCCATAACGCCCCGCAACTTATCAATTGGGTTGCGTTCAAGCGAGTTTGGTGCAGCCCCGGTGGCGCAGTGGTCTAAGCGATGGCTTCTGATCATTCGTCCAAGATGGGTCTCGTTCGAATCCCCGTGAGGCATGGATGGTGTGTTTGTCTTACTGCACTGGCTATCTCTCCCTTCCCTGGAACGCGTGGCCCTAAATTAGGAACAGGCGACTGCATGTAGCCCACAGAGTTGCTCACGGTGGTCGTTAAACCCCCAATGAAAAAAACAAGCTAGTTTAGTGGCCGTTAGAAGATGTCTCATTTCATCACTGTGCCATCGAACTATTCTTACACAAGGCTGGCTTGATGACACGGAGCATTACCCTCCTGCTAGAATCCATCCCTCTCTGGGTGGAGGTACAGCATTGTGTAGTGCACATGGTCCACAAGTCGTCCATGGTAGTAGCCCATGGTCATATGTTAGTCCATAGGCACCAGGTGTCTCAATTCATGCCAGCTAAGCATGACCCGTATCATACAACATTAACTGGCCTAGATAGTCGATGCCATGCATGAGAGATCCATATCCTCGTGCTACTGATGCCAAGTACGGACTTTACCAGCACAAGTGCTTCCGATCTTCTATCGTCCAACTGCATGTTGTAGCACAGAGAAAGTGGTTTGCGTCTGTGGACTGTTGTTAAGACAAGGAACGTATACGACATCTGATGTTGTATCCGGTCCATGTCAACGTGAGACGCATAGTCACTCTGGATATTGTTTCTGGTTGACCCATACTGTACTGGGCCCCCAACTGCGAAACTGCACTCCGCCTCTACAAGTCCACTCAACTTCTGGCGAGTCCACCTTTCTCTGCCCTTCACAGTTGTGTTGACGGTTGGTTGTTTCGCCATCTTGGCAACTCTGTTGGTACACTTTAACCAAGGAAGCCCTCGAACAACCCACAAGTGTCGCCATTTGTAAACTCCGTGCGCTTACAATTTCGCCTTTTCTAAACTCCGATAGTTCCTTGGTTTTACCCATCACGTTCGTGACTTCTCTTTCAACTTAACCACCAGCCTAACACACACACACACACACACACACACACACACACACACACACACTGTCATAAAAATCCGCGCACCGAGAAGGAGGCGTCGGATTGAAATGAGATTTTAGTAGTGAGATGGTGGTACATATCAAGGACAGACGTGATTACAATATCACAGCAGCAGGACGATTTCCCGCGGACATACGGTACACATTCCGGTCAGCGTTAGTACCGCGTCGGACCGCCTCGTACTCGGACACATGCGGTAATACGGTCCGACATGGTGTCAAAGAGACGCCGTATGTTATCTTGAGACAGATTGACCCACACTTCTTGCAACTGACGCTCTAAATCACGAACACTAGGACATGGAGAAAGCTGACGTCCCATCTGGTTCCACACGTGCTCGATGGACGAGAGATCAGGCGATCTGACATGCCACGGAAGCGTTGAAGCATGACGTAGACAGTCTTGAGAAACCCGAGCCGTGTGCGGGTGGGCATTATCTTTTTGGAAAATGGCTCCGGGCCGACACGCCAAGAAAGGCAACACATGGGGTTTCGGGATCTTCTGTACGTAGCGCTGGGCTGTCAACGTCCCTCGGATCACTCCGACGGAAGTCCGGCTTTCATATGCGATGACTCCTCAGAACTGCAATTCGGGACGTGTAACAGTGTACAGTGAGGTTGGGATTGTAGCGCTCACCTGGGGTCCTCCACACTCTGACACGGTGGTCGTCCGTTCGGATACAGAAGCGGGATTCGTCGCTGAACACTATACGTCGCCAGTCAGTAGCATTTCACGTTGCTCGCTGCTGACACCGCTGCAATCGACGCTGACGATGGTCAGGTGTTAATGGCAGAAAACCTAAGGGCCGTGGAAAATGCAGATTCGCCTCAGCCAGGCGTCTAGAAATGGTTTTGGCGGACACAGGATTCCCTTGTACAGCCGACACATGTCTCCAGATATTGGAGAAGGACGTCGTTACATCTGTGCTTGCCGCTCTCACCATCCCACTGTCCTCTCTGCTGGTGGTGTGTCTGGGTCGCCCAGAGACAGTCCGCCGTGTCCGGGTACCTTCCCGTGTCCATTGCTGTCAACGTGATCGCACTGTACTGTCCGACAGGCCCAAATGGCTGTTGATTCAGCGTGCCGGCCACCTCGCATCCCGACGATACGGACTCGTTCAAACTCAGTCAGTTGCCCGCGCATCAACGGCGGCTCCTCGACATGTCTATCGCTGAAGGATCTCTCCTGACTCTTACCGTGCACTTCGGCACGAACGTGGAGTCTCCTGCGCGGCACCTTATAAGCCCCAATGTTGCGATTGCAGTGCCGGCCTTGGAAGCGCGGACATGCGGGATCGCACGACATTTTACTCATTTGCATGTCTGCCCTCCCCGTAGCTATTCGCCGAGTTTCGCGTTAATCGCATGTTTTTTCTTGGTGCTCGGATTTTTATGACAGTGAGTGTATATACACACATACCTTTAGCCAGCAGGACACGCTCCCTCTTCGCTACATCAGTATCGAGTGTAACTATATCACTTTGCAAAAGGGAGTGAATGCATCTGATAAAAGATCATCCCTATAATTGTATATTGTCCTATTCCTAATAAAGTATCTGTCGCCCTGGTGACCCAGTGCGTCAAAGGCTCTGGTTTCTGGCAAGTCGTCAGACTTTTCTCAGATCTCGATTCGCAGATGATTCATGGGTGGTGTGTTTGTCCGACGGCGTTTTCCTAGAACCAGTGTACCTAAATTAGGGACGGGCGACTTTATAAAACAAACATGTTGGACTGTAGAATTATTTACGTTTAAGGTTTGATTCAACCTTACTTCAACTTGAAGTTTCTAGGCTTGTCTTTACTTTTCTAACCATGATTATCCGAAATTGCGTGTTTCGTTCATAACAGCTGAAAACTTAATTAAGCATGAAAATCTCTAAGTACACACTTTTCAAATAAACGGCAATGGGAAGTTATGAGACAGTAATTACAAAATCCAAGTCCACTTTCCTTGCAGCAGACCCACCACATCAATTATCTTTCAATAAACACTACGTTTCTAGACGAATGCACTTCATACTATACATTTGCCTAATATTTCTCTTCACATAGCATATAATACCACGCACTCAGAACATAGATTTCATATCGTACTCAACATATTGCTTTGAGTAACATCGCCCAATGTAAAATAGCTCTTACAATATCATTCTCAACTCTGAATACAACCTGCTCTCACCCCAGGACACTTTTTATTTATGTTTGATTGCACTTTGACCCACTGTCAGGCTGCCAACTTCTACAATCTCGTCGGGAGAAATTCTGTGACATTAATTCAAAAAATATTTAACGAGGAGAAACTAAATTTACATGAAAACACAAACTCGAAAAGAAGGTTATATTAGGAGGTGTATGTTCCAACTGCTTATAGCCATTAGAGACTTTTGCTCATGGTGTTCGTAAACTCACTACTCCAAAAAGCAGTTTCTCTGCCTCATTAATTACTACATCCAAATAGTTAAGCACTTTTTTCCTTATTAGAGGTTTAACGACCACCGTGAGCAACTCAATGGTCTATAAGCAGTCGCCCGTCCTTAATTTTGGGTCACTGGTTCCAGGGAAGGGGAGAGCCAGTGCCGTAAGACAAACACAACATCCATGCCTCACCGGAATACGAACCCGGACCCCTTTCGGACGAATAATCAGAGGCCATCACTTAGACCACTGTGCCACCAGCAGGCAGTTAAGCACTTTATCTAGAACTAAGTGGTAATAATAATATATTTAAGAGCAGTATGCCATTATATTTTAAACGGAAAATGTTTAATCAATGCATCCTGCCAATGCTTACCTTACGTATGGAGCAGAGACATGCACCTTACCTAAAAAAGACATACAAAGAATGCAGACAACTCAAAGCAGCATGGAGAGATGCATGCTTGGTGTAACCAAGAAAGATAAGAAGAGAAACTCGTGGATAAGGAAAATGACACGGGTGGACAGCATCATGACCAGATTAAAATCACTGAAATGGGAACGGGTTGGACATGTTGCCAGAAGAACGGACCACCGATTGACAACCGAAATTTCAGACTGGATTCCGAGGGACAAGAAAAGGCCCAGAAGTAGACCACATGGGAGATGGATGGATGAAATTCGAAAGCATGCCGGAGTGACATGAAGGAGACAGGCTCAAGACAGACAACTGTGGAAGAAACTTGGGCAGATCTTCATCCAGCAGTGGATTGATAATGGTTGACAATGATGATGATAAACTAATAATATATGTAACAGTTTAACTTATCGCCCCACACGTTAAGGTTTCTCAACCTTTGCCCTCCTTCAAGATTCTTCATTATACTGATAAAGATTATACTGCAAATTTCTAACACTCTTAGACATTAGCACTAAATCACCGGCAACTACTGCATCCTGTTTAAACATCTGTCGCAAAATAAATTTCTTTAACAAGCTTATCCATATACAGTATATAAACGTGAAAGTACGTTTGTATGTTTGTTCCATATACGTTCCTAAACGGTTTGATGGATTTGCACCAAAATTGGCATACACATACCATCACCCAAATTAAAATACAGGCGGGACGATTTTGAGAAATTCCATCCCTAAGAGGGTTGTAAGGGCGAAAATTAATATTTCAACGTATATTAGATAATGTATATATTTATTTTAATTTATGCATATTAAGGAAAAAACTATGCCACGTGTTCGACTGTGAGAAACGGAATTTCACCTCGGGAAAGGACTTCTCTCTCCCACGGAGGAATTAACTTTCTTTATCTCAACGCCATTGTTAAATACTGCAGATGGCTGGTGCAGTTCTAATGGCACCAACGGGTTACAAGGCGAACAATCACAAACAGAAAAATGGGGTTCCGGCGAGCGATTAGTGGCTACTGGAAATCCTTCATTTTGAGGTTTTATAAGTAGAGCTGCACAAAGCTCGATGTCTAAGGCCGCCGGTAAGTCTGGCAGATTGCAAACTTCTTTTGTTATGATAGTATGCAGCTAATGTTTGCATTGTATTAATGTATCTGCAAAGAGTCTGGTTTTAAACGGAAGCGGTGGAGTCGGGAATGCCACATGGTGATCTTGACATGTGATAAGAACGCCAGGTGTGCGTGATGGGGGGAGGGGGAAGCGAGGGGTGCTCTTCCGAGTTGGAAGCCATGGTTGCCTGAGGGTTTAAGTTAAAAGTGATCAGGAATTTGCAAGTTTAGAGGTCAGCGCCTAGGGGCAGCTTACAGAGAAGAATGCTGAAGATTCTCCGAAGAGGAGAAAGGAGGTCGCGTGGGCAAGAAGAGAGGAGTGAGAGAGTTCGAGGTGTGTTTCGGAAGCGTTAAGACGTGGGGGCCTGAGCTCCCGTAGAAAATGTTGAAAGCAGGAAGGAAGCAGAGTACTTCATGAGTGAAAACTGAGTTGCGGTAATTCGAGTACGATCGGTGTGCGAATACACCGAAGTTTCCCGGCAGCAGTAGTAGGAAAAGCACGGAGAACGTGTTCATAGGATCCGATATATTCCAAATATAGTGTACGAAAGCCGGTTCGAATAATAATGTGCCGAACCGAATAAACCATAGGTATTCTTCCAACGTAACCGCTCTTCGTGAGAAATCAGACTAAGACTGAGTTTTCTTTAATAATTTTTTTTATTCTCTACCACGGAGTGATTACTGCATCTAGGGTCCTATGCCTTATTTAAAACCTGCCCTCCCTTCCTCGATTAGCATATAATCCCAAATAAAGCTGAGGAAGAGAGCGCCTGGGCATTAGTTTTACATACGAAAATTATGTATGGACGAACCTCACTAAATTTTCTGGTGTGTGGGTAGGTGCTAATCAAATAAGTGGAGGCGGGAATTAGCACACGGGCGATAGGTTCACCCCTAGAGGGATCAAAAGTGTTTTTACGGGGACTGGGTGAAGTCCGCTGCTGGGGTAATACTCCGGTGTCGGAGTAACAGTCATCAGGTGATGCCTCACTCCTCGCAAGCTTCCGCGGTTCAGGCATACGGGGAAGAGTCTGAATGGTTACGCATCATTCTGGAATGGTTTTCTAAGCGATTTTCTAGAGAGTGTCTTATCTACACTCAAGAAAGCTGAACGCGGTGTGCAGGAAATGCATTGTTGTACATGTTTGCTACTTGTAGTTTTTGGGGCTCAGAACGGCCATTATAAATTTTGATAAAGTGTTGTCCTGACGGCAGGTGCAAATAAAGTACAGCTTTGTGATTCTGCGTGGTGAATAATTTTGAAGTGCTCTTTTCATGAAGTGTGGTGAAATGCCTCCAAAAAATAACGGAAACCCATAGGACAAGTTCAGCCGAAAGCAAAGAAAGTAAAATTACTTCGAGCGAATAAGACATCCGAACAACGTGATCCCACGACTAATGGATCAGCGGGAAAGAGCCAGTATATCAAGGGCAGCAGAGACCACGTAGCGTGCTCAAGAGTAGGTTCCCCAAATCATATGTTTATCTATGCCCCAGGTGGAAAAGGTATAAATGTCGTTTATAAACAAGTTTTACAATGAACACGCTATTCTGCCAGTCAGGCATTTTGTATCACCATCAATAAAGCACAGTGGCCCAGTGAAACAACTTCATTACAATAACTAAATATTCCCAAATGATGTACTCTGTAAGATATGATGATTTTACGAAGTCATACACTCGGTGAGATTGATTACGTGCCGGTTTATGTTTATAGAATAAACGTTTATATCGTCTAGACACGTTAGAAATATTTTATTTTTCGCAAAAACACACTAGCGCTTTCGAAACTATTAAATCGTTTCATCATCAGGTGTACAAAATAAGATACAGATCCTTTCAAATACACACTATTCAAAATACCCCTTGAGGCTATAACGGCAAGTAATATATTTACGTGATGGTTATGATCAGGAACACTAACGCGCGTGTTTGATTTAAATATTAAATTGTTGTGGAAGTTAGCTATAAAGAGCAGTTGCGGTTTTTGATGAAGACGAGATATTTAACATAGCATAGTTTTAGTTGTTGTTTTTATCTCATCTTCATCAAAAACCGCAACTGCTCTTTATAGCTAACTTCCACAACAATTTGATATTTAAATCAAACACGCGCCTCAGTGTTCCCGATCATAACCATCTCGTAAATATATTACTTGCCGTTATAGCCTCAAGAGGTATTTTGAAAAGTGTATAACGAAGTAAATTTCTCCGTCATTTTTGGTCTACGCCGGGATTCGAACCCGAGGCCGCTTATTCCGGAACAAGTCGCTCTACCAACTGAGCTACGCAGACGTTTTATTCGGATTCCTATCTGCCTTTATGTCGTGTGCGTCCTGCTGGCAGGTACGTCACATCTCCCCCCCCCCCCGAAAGAGGGCCGGGAGCATGGCCCACGGGTCAGCCGTGACCATAATTCGTTGCAGGCAGCCATCCACTGTAGAACGTGCACTTGAGAACTCCCAGTCAATCTGCTGTGTGGAATGCAACATCACACATTTTTATTTTTCGAAGCGCTGGAGAAGGAATTCTCTGATTTTTCCTGTCTCGCGGTGTGGAAATAACATCACACCAATGCGAGATTTTGAACGGCCGGGTCATCCGGATAGTTCGGGCGCCATTATAACGAAGTAAATTTCTCCGTCATTTCTATCCGCGCCAGGATTCGAACCCGGGTCCCCTCATTCCGGAATAAGTTGCTCTACCAATTGAGCTACGCGGACGTTTTATTCTGATTCCTATCTGCCTTTATGTCGTGTGCGTCCTGCTGGCAGGTACGTCACAAGTGTGTATTTGAAAGGATCTGTATCTTATTTTGTACACCTGATGATGAAACGATATAATAATTTCGAAAGTGCTAGTGTGTTTTAGCGAAAAATAAAATATTTCTAACGTGCTTAGACGGTATGAACTTTATCTATAAATCATTACAATAATATTCTTGGGAGACAATGAAAAAGGCCAAAGCCCACAGAGAAAAAGGGATAAAAATGCAAACGATATCTCAAAAAAGCAGAGCGTTGTTCATCATGGTAGGAATTTTTTATAGTGCAATTTACATTGTTACTTGAAAACAAACTTTATGTCTATCCCGGGAAACGCCAGGTACCGCCGCTACTAAAATATAAACGAAAGTGGAGATAATTTGCGTTCCTACTTTACTCAGCGGTTAATCTCAAATCGCTAAGGAGTATTTCCCTCAAGTCTGTCCCATGCAAAAGTTGATGTTAAGGCTGTTAACTGATTCATAATGCTAACAAAACGCTGAAATCCGTTTTTATGGTATAATATTGCAAAATCTAAAACAAAACGCTAGCTTTCGCCACCATGGCTGGCTTCTTCAAGAAGAATAATATACTGTACTTCTTCCGAAAGAAGCCTCTTAGGAGGAAATAAGCCACCCACGGTGGCGAAAGCTAGCGTTTTGTTCTAAGTTTTTGTAATATTACACCGATAAAAACGGATTTCAGCATTTTGTTAGTACTTTGTTTCTTTTATTTGAGCTTTACCGACCACCGCGAGCAACCCAATGGGCTATAAGCAGTCACCCGTCTCTAACTTAGGGCCACTGGTTCCAAGGAAGGGAGGGAACCAGCCCCGTTAGACAAACACAACATCCATGCCTCACCGGGATTCGAACCCGGACCCCTCACAGACGAATGATCAGAAGTCATCGCTTAGAACATTGCGCCACCGGAGAGGCGCATTTTGTTAGTATTTACTGGTGTATACCTACCCAACTTTTCCGTTATTCATAATGCATTTAACTTTTTCAAAGGTACCCTATGAAAAGCTCTTTAACAGTCAAGGAACGCCGCATGCAAAATTAAAGGGGGCATTTGCAATATAGAGCGTGAGACTTAAGTGGGAAGTTTTCTATTGGCGATCATAACTGCAGTGAAATTCGCTCATTTTTGAAGAAGTACAATCGAACTCGCATATATTGAGCTCGCATGATATTAAGTTCCGCATAAACCGAAGTTTCTACACGGTCGTATCAGAATAATATGACCAAACACGGAATCACAGTGTACCCCCGCTCAGGCGCGTCACAGAGTGCACGTGACAAGCTCGACCACACGGAGTTATAAGCGGCCGGGAAGGACAGATAAGCCATAGTGCGTCACGTGACCACAAAGAGTAGAGGTAGTGATTTGACGGACGTTCAAAAAGGAATGATCATCAGGTACCGCGCCAAGGGTGGAAGCATCTCAGAAACAGGAGACTTCGTGGGCTGTTCGAGAGCTGCTGTGCTAAGGGTGTACTAAGAATGGACTGCTGGCACACCAAGTAACTCCCGGCGTCTTAACTGTGGAGCCGCAAAGGCCTTCGACCTGAGCTAGTTCGTATATATAGAATGTTCTCGATTCTTCCTCCTACTTCGTAAAATGCCGATTGGACTGCTATTGCATTCACTCAGTTCCATGAAATCGAAACTTTTGAATTTCAGGATGTTATTTCTGTGATTGGAGTAAGGAAATCTGCACTATACGAAATGGAAACTATGTAAGACAGCCATTTACATATCAAAGCATTTAATACTTAGGTTTTCGTACAAAGATATGCAGCATTACTAAACAGTTACCAAGCAGCGCTCATAAGCGTGTGAGGAATGACTTAAGCATTGAGAAGACTTCTGTCTTCTGCTTTTGGAAAATCGAAAAGGTTTCCACGTTTTAGGTTTGGAGATAACTCAAAAATTAAATATCCACGTGAATTCAAAAGCAAAAACTTATTTCCTTTAATTAGAAAAATTAATATGAAATTTTATAGGATATTAACAATGCAACATTCGAAAAACGTGGCTCTTAAGGATATAAATTACAAAATTTTACGTGTAAGTTCATTTCAGGCTTTCACATTGAATAAAGGGACAATATCCTCCTCTGCTCCTTTTCATTCATATCCAGGTGACATTGATAAGTTGTTCTTTTCATACTTTTCAGAACAAACTGGCTACGTTGATGTTTCTCTCGCGTAGTACAAAACTGGACCATGTCTTTCATAAAAAAAACGAAAAAGAAAAAAATTGTGATGAAAAACTGAGTAGATCTAAGAAATCTTTGCAAGAGCAATATAAAGGAAAGAACGATTTGTAGAACATGTCGAAAAAGAAAAGCTAAAAACAGAAATATCAGTTCGTGACGAAGAAAGCAGAGAAAAAAAGTAGAAATAAAATTAGACTTTTAGCATTTCTCTCTTTTGCTTTACAGTGGAAGTCAAAATCTTAAAAAATATTTCATGCTATTATGACTACAAGCAGATACAATACAGTAAATGTTTCAATAGCATCAAATAAAAGTAGTGAGAGCGATTACAATGCTGCGAAGAGATAGTTTACACACTACTTAGCTAGAACCCGAAATTTTGTAAAGACATATCTAGACCGCACTAAAGCGGTAAAAAGAAAGCTCATTTTCTTAAAAATGGGGCCATTTAAATAAAATGCGTAACTCTCTGTCAATAACACTCTACATAAACATTCAGAATTCTCTTTTTTACGCTTTCCAAAAAGAAGGGTGTATGAAGAAGCGTATATGCTCCAGCTTTGTCAGTCTGTCCGTCCGTCCGCACGATAACTCGCGTAAAAATGGTTCGATTTCGATGAAATTTTAGTATATGGTAGGGGATAACCTGGGGAGGAACCCAATTGAAAATGGGTGAAACGGGGTTAAAGGTCATGGCATAGGAGCGGGATCCATTCTGTTGCCCTTATGCGTCATAACTTACGTAAAAATGCTTCGATTGCGTAAAACCTTTATCATGTTGCTCCGAAAGTATACTGAACTGATTCTGCTGAATATCATTGAAATGGGGTCAAAGGTCAGGGCACAGGAGCGAGATTTATACCACAGCCGTTATCTTCATAACTTGACTAAAAATGCTTCTATTGCAACAAAACTTTAGTATGTTGTTCCGAAGGTATACTGAACTAATTCTGTTCGATATCATCGAAATGGGGTCAAAGGTCAGGGCACAGGAGCGATATTTATTCCACAGCCATTAGCTTCATAACTTGGGTAATGATTTCTGGTATGTTGGAAAGCGTATCCTATAGTTAATGCATTACATGATTTTACTAACTTGTTTATATTTGTTAGAAAGAATTCTCAATTCCTGGATTGTACAAACCTCCCAAGCAGCCTTTGGCTGCAGCTTCGCACTCTCCTCCGAAAAAAGCTTTAGAGGTACTATAAATTAAAAACAGCAATTGAAGGATTTGTAAGAAAGATGTGCGTCAGGAGGAATTCCGCAGCCCCGAAAATACGAAACGACCGTTTTTCTATTCACTATCAAATTTGTTGGGAAAACAAGCTAATCTTCCCACCAGAAGTCGTTGAATGGTTGAGACATGGCATTTTTCACTCACGTTGCCACTCAGCTGTAGAATTTTGGGAAAAAAAATTTCAAAAATATACTAAAACCAAAAAATGTGCTGAGAGATTGATTTCTATGTGAGATGCTGCGCTCAACGCAATCATTAGAACAAAGTTCTGCTCTGTTTTGACTGATGGAAACCTTAATGAACTACTACAAGCAGCTGTAAATATATACCAGTCTAGTTTTAATGAGCTAGAAGCTGCTACAAATCCTCGCAAAGCATCAGCAAGAAAGAAAAGCGTGTGAAGTGCCCTTATGTCAACTGCTGTACACTGAAATAACAAATTGTTAGGAACACCTAACTATACTCTTTGCAAAGAAAACAACAAAAATGCGAAGCACCCAGCAGAAGGAATCATCCAATCAAGATTTTTTTTTTTTAATTGGAGGTTTAACGACCACCGTGAGCAACTCAATGGGCTATAAGCAGTCGCCCGTCCCTAATTTAGGGTCACTGGTTCCAGGGAAGGGAGAGAGCCAGTGCCGTAAGACAAACACAACATCCATGCCTCACCCGGGATTCGAACCCGGACCCCTTTCGGACGAATGATCAGAGGCCATCGCTTAGACCACTGCGCCACCGGGGCGACCCAATCAAGATTAAAATTGGTATGTGCAATGTACGGGAAAGGAAATGATTGCAATTTCCGAGCAGTTGGACCATTTATCCGGATAAAACAGCTACTCGAGTGGAACAAATCAGTACCTTGTAGCGCCACCTCAGGCTCGGATACAAGCAGTTACCCCGCATCGCACAGACGCATGTAGTTCATGGATACTATCCTGAGGTATAGCATGCCAGATGGTGACAAAATTGCAGGCCAGTTCGCCGACATTCCGCGATGGGCGTCCCATCACGTCCCAAACATGATCGATCAGTGACAGGTCGAGCGATCGCGCTGGCCATGGAAGGGTGTCGACATTACAGAGGCAGGCCTGGGAGAGCGGTGCCGTGTGTGGCCGGATATTATACTGCCGAAAAATTGGTCTGTGGTGCTGGGACTGGAAGGGCAACACAACAGGTCGTACGTCGACGTACCGTTGAGCCGTGAGGGTGGTACTGGGGACTACCAAGGGTATCAGACTATCATAGAAAATGGGACTATCATCCCCTGACCGGTACTACTGGTGTGCAGGTCGTGTGCCGTTACACGACAAAGGCAGGATCCGTGTGCTAACCGGCTCGGCTCGTTCCAGATACGTATGCGCTGATCATCGGTGCCAAGTACAAATCGTGACTCATCACTGAAGACAACACGAAGCCACTGGACACTATCCTACGATGATCAGGCTCAACACCACTGCAACCGGTGCCGGCGATGCTCGCTGGTCAGTGGTAGGCGGCGGAATGATGTCCTCGAATGTAGTCCTAGTGCCGCAAGGTGTCTGGTAACTGTCCGTATGGTAACCTCCGTACCTGTAGACGACGCGACATGGCTACGGATGATTGAGAGCGACAAATTCGTTTCTGTTCTTGCGGCTCTCACAATCGCTCGTTCCTTGCATTATTTCGTTCTCTCGGCTATGCACTGCTCGCATTCGCTGGGTTGTGAATATCTTGATCCACTGCCACCCAAAATTGTCCGATTGCCGCGTTGTTCCGACTCAAATGCTTGGCGATACAGCGAATTGACCAACCGGCCTCTCTCAGCCCAATTATATGTCATCTCTCAATCAATTTCTCGCACTGAGCACGGATCCGACGACGAGGCATCCTCATTGTCCGTGGAGTGGGGGTTAATGCAACTGCACTCCGCTGTCAGAAATGCTCCTGCGTGTGGGCTTTGCTCTTGATACACCCTCCTCGATGCAGGTTCCCGTGCGCTGTGGCGGGTCACTATTTAGCCATTGGTCGTTAGTTTTTAATCATTTGCATATTCGGCCCTTGCATGCGGAATTTCATCAGAAGGACTGTCTCGGGGGGGGGCATTTTTTTTAGCAAAGAGTGATAAAGTTTTACGGGCGCCCATGGCCTTCAAAATGGCTTCGATTTGATGCGGCATGGATTCAACGAAGTGCTGATGTCATCGAACAGGTACACTCAGCCAAACGAATGTGATGGGAACCGAATGTTCGCTGCAGGAGGATCTTCATTATGAATGGCGCTCTCATTCTCATCCCACAGGTGTCCAATTAGTTTAAGATCTGGGGACTCTGAGGGCCATTTTAGCACTTTGAAGTCACTGTCGTGCTCATGCAAACCTAGGCGCATTACCCTGCTGGAAGTACTGCTTTCCATCAGAAAATGCCATACACATGTACCGGTGTGCGTCGTCCGCAGAGGTTAAGATATCTCGTGGTACCTAAGTGCTGTTCTAGAGGTACTATGGAGCCAAATGCTTGCCATGAAAACAAACCCCACACCATTACACCACCTCCAGTACCTTGTAAACTTAACGCTGAATCAATCTACTGGTGCTGGTGAGTGGTGAGTCTATGTTCTGAGCCCTTCAGTGGCGTGTATTAACTGAAGATGTGACCCGTCGACCTTTTTGTAATCCTCGAGGGTTCATTTGCCGTGCCTGCTGCAGAAGAATTTGTCAGTTTTTGCCATAGCCAAGGGTTTCAAGGAAGGAATGTCTGCTATAATAGCCATTCACACCAATGTGCGCGTGCGCGTATGCTGAAATTCTCTCGATACCTCTGTTGCACTGAGCAGTTACTTGACGCAATGAGATTCATCTGTCACCTCGTACAATTTTCTCTAGCTGCCGTTGCCGTCGAGCATTGACCAGTCGTTTTCGTCCACAGTGCACCTCCGATACAGTCGTTCTTGAACGGCCGAGAAGGTTTGCCGCTTCTAAGATGTTTGTATCTACACGCTTAGCGCCCATTGCCATGCCTCTTTCAAAGTCGTTAAAATCACGAGTCCCTTCCAGATATTGCCACTCTCTACACTTCGTACGCGTACAGCTCAATGCATCTGCTCCGTGGATCTCTCCTTTACTGTGTACGAACACCTGATCGACCCGTCCTTTCCGTTGCATCGTCTCCCTCGCGCCTGACCATTACTCTTCATTCTGGTTAAATTCGTCATCTACTCCTTTCATCTTATCCAACTTCCTCCTCCTCCGCTGCTCACCTTTCTGGACCACCGCCCGCTTCCGCCTGACCGTTGCCCTTTTTGAGACGCGGCGGACTTCCTGGTCACTCGTGATTCATTATTGATCTGACCAGAGATGGAAATGGGTCACGTGTCAAAGGGTCGACAATTTCTTGCGGGTCAAACGGGTCGAGTAAAAGTGTTCCTGACCTGATTTCGACCCGGTTTTACCGCAGTTTTATTTTTTCAAAGAACCCTTCAAAGCTCTTTAAAACAATATTTCAGAGCTGAACAGTATGATCCAGGAACTTGCTGACAAGAATAAAGAAGTGGATTAAAAATGAACTTTCAGAAGACAAAACTGGTGTACAATGCTTTTACAAGGAGTAAAGATTTATCAGCTGATCGGGAAAAGCTGGAGATAATAAATTTCTACATTTACCTTGGGCGCCAGATGTTCAGCGAGGGTCACATTGATGAAGAAATTAATCGATGCATAAATTTTGGTTGCGGAGCTTTTGGAAGAAAAGAAAAATTTTTAAGAGCAAGATGCCATTATGCCTTAAAAGAAAAGTGGTTAATCCCTGCATCCTTCTAGTGCTTACGTACGGGGTAGAGATGCGGACCTTAATTAAAAAAGACATACAGAGACTGCAGACAACTGAAAGCAGCACGGAGAGATGCATGCTGGATGTAACTAGGAAAAATAAGATGAGGCTCGCGGAAAAGGAAAAGAGTGGAAGACATCATGAGCAAGGTAAAATCCCTGAAATGGAAATGGGCTGGACATATTGCCAGGAGAACGAACCACCGATGAACAACCGAAATTTTAGAGTGGATTCCAAGGGACAGGAATATACCCTGAAGAAGACCACGTGGGAGATGGGTGGATGGTAGAGACTGGACCAAGACAGTCCGTTGTGGAAGAAACTTTGATACTGGCCCAACACAGTCAGCTGTGGAAGAACACTTCATCCAGCAGTGATTGATAATGATTAACATTGACGTAGGTCATTTCAAAATTTTTGCACACTGCGCAGGCGCTGCCCGCAGGATGATACAATCGCTCCAATCGTTGCGCCAGTTGTGAGTCAGACTTCAGTATACAAAGTTGTGTCTATGTTTGCTGACTAATATTTTCCTGTTCCTCCATTTCTAGGCAGAATATTTCGGAAGAAAGTGTGTCAGGTCAGATCTCGCGTAGCTACCGGCGATCGTACATTAAAATTGAAACTTTTCGAGGAATATCCCTTTCCGAAATTCATAAAGTTTTGTATGAATTTGTGGGGTTAGTGTAGTGGATCGTAGTACAGCGTCAAGGTGGACTTCTCGTTTTCACCAAGGTCAGGAAAGCATCGAAGATGAGTCAAGAAGCGGCCGGCCATCAGATGCAACGGGCGACACTTCTGTGGTTATCGTCAACAGCATTTTGGAAGAAGATTGACGGAAAACATGAAGAGATTGCATATGAAGCAAACAAGTCTATCGCTTCAGTTCGAATCCCGGTGAGACATTGATGTTGTGTTTGTCTTACGGTATTGGCTTTCTCCCGTCACTGGAATGAGTAACCCTAAATTAGAGGCGGGCTACTGCTTATAGCGCATTTAGGGGCCGCGGATGGCCTAGTGGCCAACATTCGTAACTGCCACGGAGAAACTCGGGTTCGATCCCAGTCAGGCACGAACCGCTCAAACCACTAAATATCCGCCGTGCGTCTGATGGACACGTTAAGCCGTCGTATTCCGGGTACTGGGTCCCCGGTAATAAATAAGGGTGTCTTCCTCCCCCTTTTTACCTCGCTTCAGTGTAACTTTCCTATCGGGCACTCTAGCCCCAAATCTCCTAGCTTCCTATTTCTAAGGGTTGTTTAAGACCTGGGATCAGACACTCCCTTCCTAAAATCCTTTATATATGATCTGATCTGCTTATAGCCCATTATGTTCTTCACGGAGGTCGTTTAACCCCCAATAAAAAAGAAAGAGTTCTGAAGCGTTATTATTGAGTAGAATACTTAAGACAGCGGGAAAAGGCAGGGATTTTTTTTTATTGGAGGTTTAACGACCACCGTGAGCAACTCAATGGGCTATAAGCAGTCGGCCGTCCCTAATTTAGGGTAACTGGTTCCAGGGAAGGGAGAGAGCCAGTGCCGTAAGACAAACACAACATCCATGCCTCACCGGGATTCGAACCCGGACCCCTTACGGACGAATGATCAGAGGCCAGTGCCTTAGACCACTGCGCCACCGGGGCGGCGAAAAAGGCAGTTAGTGTGAGAAAAACATTCACCCGCAACCACCGGCGTTATTGAACGTGTAGTGACCAACGCCGGGTTAAATATTGGGTTGATGCATAAGTTCATGCCGTTTTCTTCACCGCGCTACAGGAATGTATTACATCAGAGGGGGGAAACGGAGTCAATCCCCTCATTGTTTACGATGGTGTCTCAAAGTCTGGACAGGTCTGCAATGCCATTCTTGAAAAAATTTGCAGTTTTGTTGCTAAGAAATAATCAAGAAAATTCTGGAGATCAACATCATTGTTGAACGTTCTGCCAGCGATGCATTCGACAGAGATCGGAACAGGTGATAGTCTGAAGGGGGCGACATCTGGGGTATAGGCCGGATGTGGAAGGATCTCCCATTTCATGTCCTGAATGTCCATTTCAGTCATGTTTGCAATGTGAGGGCGTGTGTTATGTTGGAGAAGGACACCATGGCGCCGATGTGGAAGTGTCTTCTGAATTGCTCCCTCCACACGGCGAAGTTGATTACAATAGGGGAACAGCGCTGATGATCTGATTCCTCGGCAGCATTTCCAAGTGAATAATGCCTTCCATGTCCCACCAGACACACAACAATCTTCGCAGGATGAAGGCCATGTTTCGGACGTGGTGTGGGAGTCTTGTCTGGGCTTAACCATTCCCTCTGATACCTGAAATTCACGTACAGGCATCACTTTTCATCTCCAGTAACAATACGTGACAGAAAGGGTTTGTGTTGCTGAGAACATTCGCGATGACAGGAGAGCAAGGAGCCACATATGGCAACACGCTGATTCTTGTTGTCATCGGTGAGAGAGTGAGGCACCCAAGACCCCAATTTCTGGAGCTTTCCCATACGTTCCAGGTGTCGCACCACTGTGGCCTGTTCACAGTCCATCTCAGTGACCGATTCGCGTGTGGTTTGACGCGAATCCAAGTGAATGAGATGGTTCAAACGATCCTCATCAAAGTGAGATGGACGACCTGAGCGTGGAGAGTCGTTGAGGTCGAAATTGCCACCTCGGAACCGCTCAAACCATTTGCGGGCTGTCCTTGGAGCAATAGAATCCTCCCCATACATAGCACAAATTTGTAGAGTAGCCTCGGCGGCTGTGGATCCCTTGTTAAACTCGTAGAGGAGCAGATGTCGGAAATGTTCATTCCTCTCTACTGGACACTCCACACTTCAGAACCTAAAACCAAAAAATCATTAGCCACAATCACACAACGCAATATGATTTAGATACACGATATTGCTGGCTACATTTTGATATACAACTGGCCATCTGCACAGTCACTACTGACCTGGGAACACTCGTGAAATAAAAACGGCATGAACTTATGCATCAACCCAATAGATAAATATTTTCCATTGTCCGTGAAAAGGTATTTTCGCAGCTGCTCATGTGGTTTTGCTTTAAATCTTACACTTTTTCTAAACCTTACTTGAGGATGCACCCTCCCCCTCCTGCATTTCTGAGTGGTCAATTTAATCACTTGAACTAGAAATGACAAGACTGAAAAAAAAATTACTGGTGCAAAAAAAGAAAAGTGTTGACATGAAAATGAACCTGATCTGGAGGGCGAGGGGTAAAATTGCAAACCCCAAGTCATTAGTAAAATCAGCCCAAGATATTTCGAGCTGGTGGGAAGGGTGTTGTTTATCGTGCAGAGTCAGACAAGGACAAATATAATCCAGTTTTGTCTGTTTTTCCGAGCTCATGAAAGTCATTTCAGAGTTTTAAAACAGAGATATATTTCATAATTAGTTTGTCTAATTTTGGCTGGCTGCTCCTAGTAATATTGGAACCAGAAACAAAGTACTCGCAAAACTCATCCGGGCTCAAAGCGGCTAACTTTCTACGTACTCGTCCACTGAAACACAGAAAAAACCGTTTAGAGTTCGCACTCGAAGAGCATTACTGATTAACATTTGTATTTCAATATTTGCTTGATACCCTGAAAATTAAACATTTTCTGACTGTGAAATTATGCACTGAAGTGCCATAAAAACTGGTACACCAGTCTAATACTTAAGGTAGGTCCCCCACGGGAACGCAGGACTGCAGAAATACGACGGGGCATGGGCTCCACTAGCTTCTGGAAATATGCTGTAGGCAATGCACACCATACTTCCTGCAGAGCATTCCACAATTCGGGTGTATTCCGAGGTCTCTGATTTCTGTGTTCGATAGAACGTTGCATGGCATCCCAAATGTATTCTATCACGTTCAGATCTGGGGACTTGGGTGGGAATGGCAACACCCCAAACTCAGATGAATGCTCCTCTATCCATAATGTGGCGTCCCGACACTTGTGTGGAGGTGCATTGTGCTGTTGGAACAGGCCCAACCCATCAGCATGAATGCAGGACATGAACGGGTGTACCTTGTCAGAAAGGATGCTCACACGGCGTTGGCCGGTCACACACGTTTGTAGACTTACCATGGGTCCCAGTGAAGTCCAGCTGAATACACCCCATACCATTACGGACCACCCCCCCCCCCCCACACACACACACACACACACCAGCCGGTACAGTTCCCTGTTGACAGGCAGGATCCATGGCTTCATGGGATTTGCACCACACACGAATCCTTCCATCTGCCCGATACAGTTGGAAACGTGACTCGTCAAGCCAAGCTACTTGTTTCCAGTCATCAAGTGTCCAGTGGCGGTGTTGCTGTGCCCGAGCGAGGCGCATAGCTCCGTGTCGTGCACCCATCAAGGAGACTCGAGTTTGGCGTCGCTAGCGAAGCCCATATCGTGCAGGGTACGTTGCACAGTCCGGACGCTGATGCTTGTTGAGGCACCAGCATTGAATTCCGATTATACCTGCGAGAGTGTTGCACGCCTATCGCGTGAAACGATTCTTGACAGCCAACGATGGTCACGTTCACCCAATGTCTTTTTACAGCCACACTGGTATCGTAGGTTGGAGGTTTTGCCGGAATTCTTGTAGTCACGGTATACCCTTGCAATGGTCGTCCGTGATAATTCGAACTTCGTTTCTACCTCCGAAATACTGTAGCCCATCTCACGAGCGCCAACTATGACACCGTGTTGAAAATCGCTTAAACCGTTATTACTTGTCATTCTCATGCCTAAAACAGCTCTGACAGCTGGCAAGTGAGGATGCAGGATTTGTCATTTTTATGTAGGACTTCCGTCCACAGGGAGTAGAGTTTAGGTCCCGGCCACCTACAGCGAGATCGCCTTTTGGGCAGAACACAGAAACGGAAGGAATGAAAGCAAGTCTAGCGACTTTGACAGAACAGTTTGTAGTGAGATTAGAGTACAGTAGATGGCGCCACCGTACAAGTACGATATTGCACATAGATGGGTGAGAGAATTTCAGGGGGGACATAGGAAAGGATACCCATTTTACCAGTGGGTCCAGCCTGGGGGCCGTCATTTTACGTGCTCGTCCGATGCACGGCGGATATTCAGCTATTGTTAGTAAATCACACCATCTCTGAAAGATCTCTGAAACACTAACCACTAAGCCATCCGCGGCTGTACTGACAGCTGGCAAGGATGTCTATCGCTTTAATATACGCACTGGGGGACGCAACCGAGTACGCGCATAGGTGACGTTGCTATTTATTTTGCATAAGCTCGTCTGTGCCAGTTTTTCTGCCGCTTCAGTGTATACCAATCCAATTTCTGGTACAACGTAATATATAAAGCTGAATGTTTGTTTGTCCACTATGCACATTTGTTTTCTTCAATTTAGAATCACCAAATTTGGTATACTATCTCATGGTACTCTACCTTAGACCGTAGAAGGTTTTTGGAAGAATTCGGAGCCCGGGGTCAATGGGTCCCCATACAAAATTTTCGTAAGAAATTTCCATTTTTTACTTTATTTTGAATTCGAATTTATTACTTTTTGTTGTGATAAGTGCAAGAATTGTTATTGTGTGTGTGTGTGTGTGTGTGTGTGTATCAAGTGCTTTTCAGTGAAGAACTGCAACAAATTCAGCATCGGAACTGAAGGTAAATAACAACAAAAATCAAACGGAAAAACTAAAAATACTGTGTGCCTAAAGACTTTACACAGAATAAAGTTCAAATTCAATGAAGAAATGAAATACAGTGTTAAGTACGGTTCATGTCGTAAAACATGAATCTTCTTTGTTTTGTACAAAATTTAGTTAGTGAATTATCACCAAATTAACCTAAGAAACGCCGAGTAATTCAGCTAGTTTCACAATATAGAACCAGCCATTCAAGAATAACATTGTTGAGTATTTTTTATTGTAGATTGCAAAATGCGTAACTGCTAATGAAAAAGGATATAGTTACTACTTTCCAGTTTGTTTTGGTTCTGAGAGCCGGAAGTAGGACAGAATAAAGGCAAGGTCAACTGCAGAATGAAAAAAAAAAGTTTGCTGTTATGGTCATTAAATTACAAGAGACGAAGGTAAACGCCATCGCATAAAAACGAGTTTCAGGCGGAAGCTGCGACAATCCAGATGCTGGCGGTTACAACAACCTCTCCCAGGAAAACATCATTTGACCGTCACGCCGTGAGGCACCCCGGTATTTATCCGGATTTATCAGCTCAGTATAGAACCGGAATAGATCTTGATATTAGC
The DNA here is from genome assembly GCA_039090855.1 of Macrothele yani. NCBI lineage: Eukaryota > Metazoa > Arthropoda > Arachnida > Araneae > Macrothelidae > Macrothele > Macrothele yani. Next base: position 5,017,751 of record CM077009.1, read on the forward strand.
TCTGGGATGGGTAAGGATTGGCAAATCACATTTCGTTATACGTAATCAGATTTTAACTCTGTGGAGTTTAGAATGTTACAATCTCACTTAAACATATTTTATATTTCAAGGAATGACTTTGGTGCTATGTAATCTGGCGTTGACTGAGTGCCGCTCAAAATGTTTTTTTGTTTTTTTTGTTTTTGTTTTTTGTTTCATGGTTTTTTTATAACGATATTTTTTGCGTGGTACTTATGCATCCTTTCAATACCAAAATTTTCGAATATCAGTCTACACATTTAATGAGTAAAATTACGGAATTCCTTTTAGCGCCACACTTCTTTCGAAATGAACGCCCGGTGACCAAGCGGTGCGAAGCGTAGGGTTTTATTTATTCGTCCAAGATGGCTTCAGATTCGAATGGTGTGTTTGTCATACGGCACTGGCTCTCTCTTTTCTCTGGAACTAGCGAGTCTAAATTAGGGACGGGTTACTGCTTATAGTCCAATGAGTTGCTCACAGTGGTCGTTAAACTCCCAATAAAAAAAAAATATTCTGAAATAGTTTTAACAATAAAGCGATGATCATTCCTCACTAAGGCGCCCCAAAGGCGTAGTGGTCTAATGGGCTTCTGGCCTTCCTTAAGAGTGGGCTAGGATTTGAGTCCCGGATGAGCCATGGGTGGTGTGTGTCTTACGGCACTAGCTCTCTCCCTCCCCTGGATCCAGTGACCCTAAATTAGGGACGGGAGACTGTTTATAGTCAAATGAGTAGCTCACTGTGGTCGTTAAACCCCCAAATAGACAAAGTTTGTTACTGAATCTCTCCCCCTTTCGATGTCATCGGGCGTTCCGGATGACTGTCAAACCGCACAGTTTCTCGTGAAAATCGTCTATATCATTTTAACACTCTTATTCTTGACTTGACTTCATCCCTATAAACGTCTTTCAACATTTCGAATACTTCTGATGAGATTTTTTTTCCAAGTTTCAACAACGATTTTTTTTATTGGGGTTTAACAACCACCATGAGCAACTCTGTGGGCTATAAGCAGTCGCCCGTCCCTAATTTAGAGCCACTGGTCCTAGGGAAGGCAGAGAGCCTATGCCGTAAGACAAACATAGCATCCATGCCTTACTGGGATTCGAACCCTGACCCATCTTCGACGAATGAACAGAACCCATCGCTTAGACCACTACGCCACCGGGGCGGCACCAACGATTTCACGTTAATTCTTGGTTCAAGTTACTTGCCGTCCTCTTTCGTGACGAGCGACAGGAACGCTATCTTCTAAAACGTCACACAACTAAATACACCCTGCATCTTTCGAGAAGATTCTGCTACAGAATTGAATTCATAAATGATCCAATAGAGGAGAATACGAGTCAGCCATCGGTTGTTGATCTGAGCCTCACACAGTGTGGCCAAGTCCGGTTATTTAATTGTCGGACTTCGCAAAATGCAAGATTAAATGATAACTCTGAGAGTTATTAGCAAGAATGCGAGGAAGACACACGAAAACATGGCTATGAATCGGGCGTAATTCTTCTTACTAAACCTTGTTGCATGACGGGTGAACATGAAGCAGCTCAAAAAAAAAAAAAAAAAAAGCTGGTTGCCTAATTTGTTTAAAAATACAGAAATTACTTTGAAAAATATATAGGTCATAATGAACGATTACCGTTGCCGTTTTTCGCTTCAGTCCTCCCCTAGTGATATCGTAGTAAACAAACAAAAAAAGTGTTTTAGCGGAGAGCGGATTAGGAACAAACATTCCGGGGCTCTCAAATTTTTCGAAAGCCCTGTGAAATCTGATTTCTTGTTTTTATCATTTAGTATTATTTATTAAATTTCCATTACAAATTACGTTTATGAGTTTATATTAAAATTGTCCAATTTGAGCAATATTAAATAAAATATTGTTACGCGACAGTCATAAAAGACAGTAAGAATATTAAATTTGTTATTTAAAATACCGCACTGTCGTTTTACCCAACTCTAGAAGTCCGTTGTGAATAGCACACACTGTATTAATTCCATTGAACAGACGCAGCTAACATAGTCATATCAATTTAGTGTGACTGATGCAGTCATTAAGAATCGGAGTGAGCTCAGGGTAATGCGAGCCCCAGTATTTGCATTGCAACCGATAGCGAGTTGTTTAGCAGAAATGGCCTTCAATACTTTGTTTTCTCTCCGAGCAATGGAATCTTAACCCCACAGACTAGCTACCTTCTGTAACTTTATTTTGACTGCCGTCTAGACAAAGACGTTCACACATTCTCTTTGCATTAGAACCCGTATGTTTCGTGAGACACGCTACTGAAAGATCCGACAGTGACTTCTATCTCAACAGTGTTTTTTTTTCTGTTATGTTTTTTATTTGTTTTTGTTTTTTTATTGTAGATTTAACGACCACCGTGAGCAACTCAATGGGTTATAAGCAGTCGCCCGTCCCCAATTTAGGGTCACTGGTTCCAGGGAAGGGAGAGAACCAGTGCCGTAAGACAAACACAACATCCATGACTCACCGGGATTCGAACCCGGACCCCGTTCGGACGAATGATCAGAGGCCATCGCTTAGACTACTGCGCCACCGGGGCGGCTTTATTTGGGTTTGACGCCCAACATAAGAAACTTGCAGGGCTATGTGTAGTCGCCAGTCCCTAATTTCGGGCCACTGGTTCCAGAGAAGGGACAGATTTTTTTTTTTTTTATTGGAGGTTTAACGACCACCCTGGGCAACTCAATGGGCTATAAGCAGTCGCCCGTCCCCAATTTAGGGCCATTGGTTCCAGGGAAGGGAGAGAGCCAGTGCGGTAAGACAAACACAACATCCATGTCTCACCGGGATTCGAACCTGGACCCATTTCGGATGAATAATCAGAAGCCATCGCTGAGACCACTGCTCCGCCAGATTTGCAAAGGGACAGATTCAGTGTCATGGGCGGAGCATAGCACCCAGGCTTCATCAGGGCCTCGAAACCGGACCCAGCTCGAATATCAGAAGCCAGCGCCTCATACCACTCGACCACCGGGAAGGCTAACTCTGCAGAATGAACATTCTGTTAAGATACGAGTATATTTGCATGTAAAGTACAGTATTTCCTGTTTTGGCATTCATGATCATCTAAAAATAATTTCTTTTTTTTTTTTATCAACTTCCCTTACCATCTAAATACGGAAAGTACCTTAGCCAAGAAAATTGTTCTTTTTAAGCCTAGAAAAATAGTTCCTTAGCACCGCTAAGCCTACAAAAAAATGGGCTTCTTAGAGCCCCTAAAAGTCTAGAAGAAATAGTCCGTTCACACCGCTAAGCCTTGGAAAGATAGTTCCTTAGCGCCACCAATCCTTGGGAAAATATTTCCTCAGAGCCACTAATCGTAGAAGAAATATTTCCTTAGCGCCGCTAAGCCTAGCAAAAATAGCTTCTTACCGCCTTTAAGCCTAGATAAATAGTTCCTTTGCGCTGCAAAGCCTTGCAAAATATTTCCCTAGCGCTAAAAATTATCTCTTAGCGCCTCTAAGCCTAGAAGAAATAGTTCCTTAGCTCCGCTAAGCCTTGGAAAAATATTTCCTTAGCGCCGCTAAGCCTAGAGAAATAGTTCCTTGGCGCTGCTAAGTCTAGAAAAAATATTTCCTTAGCGCCGCTAAGCCTAGAAGAAATAGTTCCTTAGCGCCGCTAAGCTTAGAAGAAATAGTTCCTTAGCGGCGCTAAGCCTTGAAAAAAAATAGCTTCTTAACGCCGCTAAGCCGAGAAGAAATATTTCCTTAGCGCCGCTAAGCCTTGGAAAAATACTTCCTTAGCGCCACTAAGCCTAGCAAAACAGTTCCTTCGTGCCGCTAAAGGAGCGCTAAGCTTCATCATTGTTGCCATGAAGTATAATATAGAAACAATTATTCCTAGTACAGGGGAGCAACTGCTGGAAAACTCCAATAACTTAATTTGAAAATTGCTCTTCTCATGAGAAGTTGCAGGAAAGGTGGAAGAAATTTATTGTATTGCTGAAAAAGGAGGAGCCTGATTTGAACGGCCTTACTCTTCTTTCTTTGAACTGCCTCCCTCGCGTATGTATAAGTAAAATAACTTAGTTTTTATACATTCAATATCCTTTCCTTGTTTTTGCCCATAAATATCGGGAAGAATTATCGGTCGAATTTGCATATTTATAAAATAAAGAAAATATCAGCAATATTAAAATAAATAAATGCATTTTTACAACAGCATGGAATTACTATATGCTTCCGCGGGCAAATAACCTAAAATTAACGAGATATAAACTTTATTTTTTTTTACGTCATCTCGTATGTCAGTTCCACATTTTATTTAATACTGTCCCGTAAATGAGCGGAAGAAAAGCTTAAAACAATTCGGCTAGGAGCATTATTTAAGCACCGTTTTGTTCTTCACTCACTATAAGTCTCGATCGAATGCGTAACTTAAATGAAATTTTAAATCGCTGCAATTAATTACTGGCTTTGAATCTAGAACCAATAAGTAGTTAACAGAGAATTTTAAAATTGTTGTAATCAACCACTGTCTTTAAGAATAGATCCTGTATTTAATTTTAAAACATTATTCCGCTGTTAGATAGCTGCCTTTATTATCTGGATTAAATACTTAACAGAATACGAACATCTAAATTGCTGTAAGTAATCGCTAATTTTATAGCACCTCTTTTCAATAAAATAGGTGTCTATAGTATCACCGTGTCTGTCAGTCCGTGGGCACTATATCTCTGCAACTACACTGCTGGACAATTGCTAAGGACGGATCATAAACGGCTATATAGCGCATAAAAAAGTAAGTGTGGTTGGATGCCAAGTGAAATAAAATAATGTCAGAATGCCAGGACATTACAAGAAAGACAATTTATTGTGCTTTGAAATCCAGAAGGCTTTGGAACGTGTTCAAGGGACAAACAGGCCATTTTGTGCAGAATACGTAAACGTGAAAAAAATGCAATTACCGTCCGCAGGCGTTCCGGCGTAAGATGTCAATACGGGATATGGCCACCATGGAGGGCGATGCAAGATTCCACACGTCGTGTGATGCTTTGCACAACATTATCAAGCAGCTGTTGGGGTAATTTATCCCATTCCTCTGTCAGTGCACGGATGAGGGTGTCCTTGTTTATTGAAGGGCATTGGCGACCAGCAAGACTCCTCCCCAAAGCATCCCACACATTTTCAATGGGATTCAGATCTGGAGAACGTGCTGACCATACGAGGCGTTGAATATCCTCTCTCTCAAGACACTCCTGGACAGCGACTGTTCGGTGACATGTTGCGTTGTCGTCTATGAAAATGAATCTATCACCGACAGCACCACGTAACATGCGAACATGAGGTAGCAGAACATCATTAATGTATCGTTGGCCAGTCATAGTCCCAGTTGGAACCACATAGAGGGACGTACGGCCATTGATCATGATGCCAGCCCATACCATGATACTACATGTCGGATATCGGTCCCTTTCCTGTATGTTTGCTGGACAATATGCAGTACCACTATCACGCCAGATCAGTTGTCGTCGACAATCAGACAATAGACTGTATCTACTCTCATCTGAGAAGAGGACAGCAGACCAGTCGTTATCAGTCCAATTGCGATGTTGATGGCACCATTGCAAACGGGCGGTACGGTGACGTCTGGACAATGGGATGCACACAACAGGACGTCGGGCGTATAGTCCTCCTTCATGCAAACGTCTGGCGACAGTTTTTCGGGAGATCCGCTTGCCAGTAGCAGCCATAAACTGATTGGCTACCTCACTAGCTGTGCTGCGCCGGTGTCTTTTTGTTGATAGCATTATGTACCGATCTTCTGCAGGAGTCGTACTGCGAACACGACCTCCCCCTTGACGTTTGCTACACTCTCCATTTGTTTGAAATGATTTCCAAAGATTTGAAACAACACTGTGGCTGACGTCGAACTCCCTGGCAACATCTGTTATTTTTCGCCCTTCTTCAATCTTGCCAATAATACGGCCCCGCGTAAAATCATCTAGGTGATGTCGGGAAGATATACTGAAAATTGGAAGTTCGTCAATTGATTCTTTCCCTTTCAACTTTGCGTTGGAACAACAACGGTCAATACACGTCAAATCCTTTATATCTCTTATCAGCGCTATGACGTCACGAACAAGTTCGGCAATCCAAAATTTGCATATGCACAACACGTCTTACTGTATCCCGCACTTATGCTAATTTCCACATTTTCCTGCCTTCCATATTATGGTTGCTATCGTTGCTATTGTCACCCGTCCTTAGCAATTGTCCGGCAGTGTATTAGTCGGGTTTGAAAAATAACTTTTACAGTCGAAAGCCTGAACTTCGAGAAAGAAGATTCATACGTTTCGGTCTTTTTTTATGCATAACGTCGCCGTCAGGCGCTGTAATTGCCCATGCTATTAAATTAAAAATATTTTTAACTATGAAATTCCTTCAAAAATAGATTCAATTTGAAATAATGCACGGAGTCACCGCTAAGCGGCGTAAATGGTAATTGTATTTTTCTCAGAATCTCTACTTCTAAAAATCGGATTTGATTTGATTTTTCGTCAGATAGGGGTCACTGCGATGAATATTTTACATGAATTCTACAATATTTTGTGAAAAATGTTTTTCCGCTTGGGAGAGTAAGTGCATATTTCTCTTTTGAACATGTTTAAAATCGTATCTTCGCTTCTAAAACCTAACTAGTTTTTTTTTCAGTCAGATATCACTCATCGCGCAAAGTATGTGTAATGTTTAGGTTCCCCACTAGGAGGCGTTACTGCAAATCTCTGTAATGATTATATATCTGCGTCTAAAAGTCCGATTTAAAAAATATTTTTGTTGCTGAGAGCATTTTCCAGATATTTTCCAATATTTGTAATACAGTTTTTGTCGCTAAGGATGACAGTGTTCGTTTCTATTTGTTTTTTACTTTGAACCGTGTCTTCTTTTTCTAAGAACCCAATTTGAAAAACTCCCTTTGCTTTGGATACCTTCCATTATGAAAAATGTTTTGTGCACATTTTGTGAGTTTTGTAGCACACATTTTCAGTCGCTAGTGGCCAAAATTAGCTATTTCTATTTGTGGATATTTCACCGATTAGGTAGAAATCAGTTTAATATTTGTTTTAACCGGTTCAACACACTATGAAGAACAGTGCTTACGTTGCTGATTTTAAATTATGCGCAGATTTTCCCAAAGAGAAGAAAATGAATCTTTTTCACTGAATTTTTTCTTTGAAAAAAATTTCATTTTAAATATCTTGTCTCGGGAAGGATTAAAAAGACGTGCTCATTACACCCGTGAATTCAGTGGCATCTTTGTTTTCAATTTGCTTTTAAATCTGTATTCAACGTGTGCTTAAAAAACATGATCCTTCTTTAATTGTTAACTTTTAATCGAAATCCAATGTGGAGTTAGAAGAAAGAATGAACCTTTAAATTACTAATTATTGCTCGTTTTGTATCTGGATCCAGTATGTAACTGAGAGAAGACAGTCTGTAAATCTGAGCTCATACGTTCATTCGGACGTGTAAGCTAAAACCCGCATGCGCTCTTGTGTTTCTGAACGTAGGAGTTCCTCATTCTAGTAGCTGTCGAAAGTTAATAACATAAATCACATGCAACGTGTCGTAAAGGGATGTTCTGAGGCAACAAACATACAGAAAAAGTGATGTAGTTAACCACCACTCAGTTGATACTGGGCTTTCAAGACTTCCGCTGCTGCGAATAATCAGCTGTTCCGTTAAGAGTGCCTTCAATGTTAATCTTTTCCGGTTTCCGGCTAAAAAGAGAAACAATTCACTCCGAGCACTTTCAACGAGTTAAATCGATCAATCACATTTCATCGTCTGATCAACTGAAAGCAAAGCGCGCTCGCACGATCTGTCAATTTACTTCAACTTTCTCGATGGCTAAAAAACTATTTAGGCTATAAATCTAGGATTAAAAATGGGTAAAGCTTCAAAAATGGAAAACTATTTAATTTTTTATTGTTAAGAATGGTTAAAACCAGGAATCTTTTCCAAAATGACAAGATTATTTTGCTTTGAGACTTTTTTTTTAATCTCACGTCTAAATATTTTCCAAAACAAACCTAAACAAAGAAGTATGGATTGCTGCAGCAGATATTCACATTTTTACGAATCTTCTGCTGCATGCTTAAGGTGGTTCCACCTAAAATGTCTGCCTTACGCTTCCACTGGTAAAACTTGTTTACATATTTTCTTCGCAATTAATGTATTCCCAAGAAAATTAAAATTTGCACATCGATAAAACAAGCTTTAAGTTATAGCATGGGATACTTAATACTTGCTAAAACATAACCATAATTATACTAAAAATCAATCATTTTTCTTTGAGTAATGTTCAGACCTGTTAATAGATGGCGCGACCTGTACATTGATGACGTCAGTAGACAAAAATGTTGGATTGCTTAGTTATAAATATGTTTTAGCAAGTATTAAGTATCCCATGCTATAACTTAAAGCTTGTTTTATCGATGTGCAAATTTTCATTTTCTTGGGAATACATTAATTGCGAAGAAAATATGTAAACAAGTTTTACCAGTGGAAACATAAGGCAGACATTTTAGGTGGAACCACCTTAAATAACTCAGAAGCATATCTGCAAAATTGGACTAGCCCCCGGTTATAAATAAGAAAGTCTTCCTCTCCCTCTCCTGTCGGGCACTCCAGCCCAAATCTCCTAGCTTCCTACTTCTAAGGGTTGTTGGGGTCAGACACTCCCCTTCCTCAAATCCTCTACGTAAATCTAAATATCTCTGGGTGTGTGTTACACATCTTCAAAGAAGGGGGGGGGTATTTTCTTATGGCGGGGTGTCTGAAGAAATTGGGGATATTAAAAGGTATACATACTGTATGTATAATCCATGTACGCCTGCTGTACGTTAAAGCTGTCTTTTGGAAAACAAGTGCTTTAGCGTGCATGTCGCCGGAGAGGGCAGCACACTTTCTTGAGCTTTTAATATAGTACCTCTTGTGGGAGTAGGTTAAATGTGATTTTTTTCTTTTTCCGGGGTTTAACTAGCTGTACGATCATCTGAGGCTATAAAGAGTTGTCGCCCCTAATTTAGGGTCATACCAAGGAGGGAACAGGACCTGCTACGAAGACAAGCCACGCCTCACCCAGAGCTAGAAACCGTACTCAGATCCGCCAAAGAACTAGAATCCCGCACCTCTGACCACTCAGCCACAGGAGCCGCTCAAATGTGATTGGGCTAAAAGCATGAGTGTACGTGTGTATCATAGACTATTAATGCCTCACTCATGAAATTAATATATTACGCTTCAAAATAATGCTGCTTTCTCTAAACCTCCAGAGCATTCGCAAATATTTTGTCCTTCATGAAAAGCAATCGAGTAATTGAATATTGACTTTACCTTAGTTCAACTTCACTCTTAGTAGCCTAGAGGACACAGGTGCGGGCTTCTCGCAAATAATCTGAATTGGGCCCAAGCTTGAGTTCAGGATGAAGCATAAAGTGGCGTGTTTGTTTTTAGTGCTGATTCTGTCCTTTCCCTGGAACCAGTGGCCCTAAATTATAAACGGGTGAGTTCTTTTATGCTAATAAGGAACTGAACGGAAGAACCAATTCATAACAGAACCCAGATCATCTACCATTTTTTGTCAAGTACCTATGTTACGGTATGTTTCAAAATGCTACTGGAAAACATATCCGTGTTGCTCAAAATGCCAATTCGTTTTAATTCACTTAAAAGCTGAACAAATAAATTCTTGCTATCTACACTAATAGTTTGATTGCTATATTGTTAAAAATTTTGTTGTAGTTGCACCAAAACGTGATGCTACACCACTTTCTTAGAAAAGATACACCAATCCGTGGTGCAAAATATATATAAACTCAACAACATGGTGCAACCTTGTACCATAACGTGGTGAAAAGCTGAACCATGGTTGTTGGGTTTTGTTGGCAAAATACGTTGGTGTATATTTTCTCAGAAAGTGGTGCAGCTGGTGTAACACCACTTTTCGGTGCAACCTACCACGAAATTTTTAACAGTGTACTGAATCTGAGGTAGCCTATTTACAATTATTAACACCTACTGGAACTTAAATTTTCTGGAAAAACTTTTAACTAGTGCGACTCTGAAAAGAGGTAGCCCCTCAGCTGTAATCTCGACATAGGATTGTGGCAAGGTTTTACATTTCAGATCGCATGTAAGCAAATTTGAAATAGTGCTGCAATAAAACTGTTTCCTAATACTTTGATCATACTATATCCAACTCGTCTAATAAGAAAAAGCCATATTACAAAAGCGATTGTATCTTATAATGTATAACACTGTTTCTTTTTACTCTGAGAAAGATACGTGGCTCGTTCGAATCCTCTATCAGACACTACTTAAGCTAAACAGCGGAAAAATTGCTAAATGGCCCTTGTCTAAATCCCAAGTGTTGAGGGGTAGCCTAGTTTGTAACTACGGGTCTACACACGCAGCGGGTATTCAGTAGCTCCGGAACATGAAGTTGCTTCAAGTTGTGTGGGCCAACTAGCACGCCACTTGTATTCAAACAATCAGTACGGTTGGACTGATAAGGGAAGGTGTGAAACGCCGCCTGTGATGATCAGACATAGCAGTGAGAGTAAGCATTTTGCCATCCATGTTCGACCCAAGAGCGACCCTGACCTGTTCCGGACCAGACTGTTGTGGTCTATGAATTTGGTAAGTCAGAATTATACACTATATTGGCAAAAGTCACCTGACACCCCTTCAAAAGCAAATGGACGAATCCTCTGCGTTGTTAAGAGGCGTGATACAGCTGCAAACAGTAAAAAAAACAAGCCTGCAACTGCCCGCGATCATATCGCACTGTGAGGTTGAGTGAAAATATCGCGGCGAGAGAGAACTGATTTTGAGGAAGGAAAGGTTGTTGGGTGTTATATTAGTGGGTTGTCCATAACAGAAACCGAGAGGCGTTTAAACATACCCAAGTCAACTGTTCAGAATAAGTGGAAAGCACGTGACGTGCATGAAGCAGCAAAACGTACAGTCATACCAAAGAAAATCAATGATAGAGGACGTCGAAGCCTCAGGAGAGTCGTTACAGCTAATCGACAGAGTACTGCTCAAGACTTCAGTGTACAGGTGAGTAAAAATGCTGGAACCTCGGTATGTACACACACCATTCGTAGAGAACTTCATTCCATGCGTTACCGTTGTCGTGTGGCTGCTCATAAGTCTTTCATTTCCACTCGAAATGCTACTCGTCGTTTAGCATGGTGTAAAGAACATCTATCGTGGACCGTAGATCAATGGAAACGGGTTCTATGGACTGATGAATCCAGATACACGATCCATCAGTCTGGTGGCCATGTGTGGATATGGCGGAAGCCGGGGGAATGCTATTTACCACAGTGTACTGCTCCTACGGTCAAGTTTGGATCTGGCAGTGTACTCGTGTGGGGTGTTTTTCGTGGTATGGTCCCGGATCATTGGTTATCGTGGACAAACCTGTTAACCAGTACGTCTACCTCGATATTTTGGACAATATGCCCTACCAACTGTGGTAATACTGTAGAACCGAGACATAAAAGGCAAGAACTGTTACTGCGTGGTTTGACGATAATTCAGTTTCGTGTGTGGTGGCCATCACAGAGCCCTGATCTTAATCTCATAGAGCACCTATGGGATGAATTAGAGCACTGCATAAGAAGTTTGGAACCAAGGCCTACAACTAAGCAACAGTTAGCGGCAGCATTATGTACTGAATGAAAGCGCATACCTATCGCTGTGTTCTAAAACCTTGTCGAAAGCATGTCTTGAAGGGTCAGGATTTTATTTATTTATATTCAGTTAAACACTTGTGTTATGAAGTTGTCAACTAATGAAGGTAACGCTGAAAGAAAGAGAAATCGATAAAACATACATCGGAGGCTGAAAGGGGATTGAATTTCTTGGCATGTATTCCACAATGGAGCTTAGAAAGAGAGATAGAGAGAAGAGAAAAGGAGACTGAGCAAGATAAAAAAACAACAGAGGCTTTTCATTTCTGCTTGAAAAGATAAATTCTCGTAGAAAGTGAAACATCAGTTTAAAAAGGTCAACTCTTGACCCGTTTGAATCAAAAGAAAATCTTGACCCTTTGAATCGATATCTTGATCCTTCATGTGTTTCGAAAACCTTTGGTGATAGCACAGCTGCTAAGGAATTACAAGGCTGTCACTGCATAAAGCAAATTTGTTATATATTTAGTACAGACCTTCAGCTGTTGTCAGTTTATTCAAAACTGATAACAGCTGAAGGTCTACAGTAAATATTTTACAAATTCCTAAGAAATGTTGAGAGAGAATTTAGGTTTATTTAACTGTCGTCGTGGGTCATTTGCAGGTAATCTAACAAGCATGAGTAATGTATTCGTGAATCTGTTGCTCAAATAAACTCTCATATCACGTAATTAAATTCATATAAGCTTAGCACGAGAAAACAGCTTTCTTCAGGACAGCAAGAATTAAAGTTACGATGCTCTGCCATGCGTGTGCGTAATCTCAATAAAACTGCAATTATTACGTATTGAACTGTTCGCTGGATTTGAAAATTATTGTTCAGAAGTACCTAAAATTACCATCCAATTATTTATAGAATTATTTAGAGATGAAATGTAAAACATCGGAAAGGCATTTCCTCCCCATATTTTGAATTCCTGCCTTCCTGAACCATAGAAAAAAAATCTACACGGTGATGGTCGGTTTTTTAGGCACCGGGCAAATTTTCAAAGAAAATGGCATATCTGCTGCTATTTTATGTTCTAAATACAAACTAAACATTTACTTCGTGTGCGTCTTTCAAAGATTAGCAAGGAGGAAAATCAGTCTCTTTGATTCAAATTTCCGTACACTTTTAAGTTAACATTAAATGCCAAATTCGGCTCCCTACGGAGATTTTTGTGAACATCCAAGCCATTCCGTTGCATTATCTCTTTGCGTGCGTGTGTGATCATCAAACATCGAGATTTATTACACTTTCAGAAAGTTGACCGCTGACCGTAACACGTTTTCATCACTGGGATGGGCAGGTTTAAGCCGTCGTAACCCGGGTACTTATGAATAAGGGAGTGTCCCTCCCCTTTCTACCTCGCTTCCGTGGGACTTTAGTGTACAGTACTTTCGCCCAAATTTCCAAGCTTTCTACTTCTAGGGGTTACTTAAGACTTGGTGTCAGACATTCCTTTTCTAAAATACTCTACATTTTATCTGATTTGGAGTCACTGGTACAATGAAAATACCAACGTTTACCACAATAAAAGGTTTATTATACATCGACTATAGTTTCGCAGAGCGTTTGGGCTCGATTTTTGTAAACATCCAAGATGTTTACAAAAATCTTATAATAAAAAAAGTATGATATCTATTATTAATAAAAGGTTTCCATTAATAATAGAATCTTATTAATAAAAAATATTAATAAAAAGTTTGATGTTTTATTTCGCCCTGATGATGCCGAGTTAATTGCTCTGCGAAACACTATAGTCGATGTATAACAAACCTTTTATTGTGGTAAACGTTGGTATTTTCATTCTAACACCACAAATCTGTAGTCACAAATTGTACATAGGAGTCGCTGGTTCTTGGAGGGGAAGAGAGCCAGTGCTGTAAAATAAACAGAACATCCATGCTTCACCCAGATCTATCGCGACGAATGATTAACAACCTTCGTGCCACCGGAGCAGTTTCCTGTGAATATGCTTTTTATGATAATTGATATTCTCCTATTCAGATGACGAAAATAAAATTTCACGATTTTTTTTTTTTTTTTTTCGACGTAGAACTAAGTCCGCCCTGGATAGGGACTAATATCGGGAACACAGATGCAACGAAAACATGTCACACTTTGAAGGCTTATATCTTCCAAACTAATAATAGTAGAGTGATAAATAATAATCATTAGATAGTTTATAGAGTCCTATTTATCACAAAACAAGTTTCAATCCACCACCCCTTGAACCTTCAATAGAGTAGCGTTAAGCTAAGTTTCGCGTGATTTTGTTTCGCCGCACACCGTTTTAAGGTTGATAACTAGTGAATAGATAATGATAGCGATTACCTCAGCCCCGCATTCCATAGCTGACGGTCAGACCTAAAAAGGACGCATGTGATAAACCGAAATAAAGTGGATTTAAAATTTATTTATTTTTTAGATAAAAAAAATTGGTGACGAAAATTTTGAAATGCCGTAAAGGAAATTTACTATAAAAACCGACGAAAGTTGAAGAAACAGCTAGAGGAGAACGAGAGGAATCAGAAAAGGTGCGCTAAGTCATCAACCGAAAGGTCTCGAGAACGTAGAGAGCGTCAAAACTCCGCGCGCCAGGATGCGTTTCACCCGAGTTCGACTCTAGAGCCACAACACCTTCCACTTCAACTGCATAAATTCAGCCTGAACAACAAAAATAGATGGAGATTGATGTCATCGATCCAAATTTTCACACAGAGCATGGAATACAATGTACCTCGCCAGTCTTCACAACTTCGCTGGTTAATGAATGTATTACATCTCAAACCTTTACAGCGCCGATGCATTCTCAATCTAAACAAGAACAGCAACAAGAAGAGTACATTAGGCCCGAGACGTATCGCCAAATTTATGTATAACAAGGCAACTAAGGAGGTTGAAAAATTGTTTCTGAAGAACGATTTCTTCAGAAACAATTTTAGCAATAACTACTGACAACGATACTACTACTCCTACTTTTACTAACATTAATTTATAATCAGCATAAGTTACTATGAATTGTATATAGTATAAGTTGCTTTTAAGTAAATAAAGTAAAACATTTCTTTAGTTTTATTTCTTACAAACTTTGTCAACTGTCCTACGCTGAATACTTTAAGGACGTAGAACTAGTGAGATAGTGTCATGAAATAGTGACAGTTGACGTATTTCTACGTTGCAGGTTGTGGCACACTTGCTGCTGTGCCACTTTGATTATTTTTTTTGCTGTTGTTAATCCCCACGGATTTGTTATGCATATACTGATGAGTCTGACACCTCCAGCGGAAAACCCAGTCTTATGAACTCAAACAAACTGGTTACTATCAGAGCTATCGACTGTCATAAGCCGCAATTCACATTCATACCTGGTTCCTCCTGACGGAAGGGGGAGTACAGCTGTCGAGCGATTGACAAAAGGTCGCACAACTATCATCGAATTTGCTTTCTGACTTTTTTTTTTTTTTTTTAATTCGAGGCTTAACGACCACCATGGCAAACTCTGAGTGGCATAAGCAATCACTCGTCTTAAGGTTAGGGTAAGTGGCTCCACGGAAGGGAGAGAACCAGCGCCGTAAGTCAAGCTGGTCAGACCCATGCCTCACCGAGATTCAAACGCGGTTGCACCTCGCACTGGTGGTCAAAAACTACTTTTCTTTTGACCACTCGGTGGCCACGTAAGGCTTAGCTAGTCATGATAATGTGTAGTTAGCTCCAGAGTTTTACTCAGCAGACTACGCAGGTGTGTATTTAGAGGAGGACTGCCCCCCAAAGCGATTCATTTTTTAAAGTTTTGGGTTAAAATGAGACTTACATTAGAAAAAACTGCCTTAATCCTTAATTTAATAAAAATGCAACTTACATTAGAAAAAAATGTTTTGTTTCTTCTAGTTTTAATTAACTTTTGTTTTGTTCTGCTGGATTTCAAAAACTTCCGTTCTATATATATCACACGGTGGCAGCAACTCGACGTCGTTCAAACGGATGTACACCGTGCAATAGCTTTCACCGAATTGCTGAGCATGATCATATGTAGAGAATTTTAGGAAGGAACTGTCTGACCCCAGTTCTTAAACAACCCTTAGAAACAGGAAACTAGGAGATTTAGGCTAGAGCGCCCGATAGGAAAGTGACACGGAAGCAAAGTAGAAAGGGGGAGGAAGACGCCTTTATTTATTACCGGGGGGCCAGTGCCCGGGATCCGACGGCTTAACGTGCCCATCCGACGCACGGCGGGTATTTAGTGGATCGAGCGTTCGTACCTGCCTGGGATCGAACCTGAGGCCATTCCCGTGGCAGTCACGAACGTTACTCACTCGGCCACCCGCGGCCCCGAATTGCTGAGCGTACACCGCCCGTGTGCTTTATACCCTTATGGCAAGGAACCAAGTTTCCGACTACGAGTCGAAGGGCCCGGTAACGTAATTATTCAATAAAAACGGGTCAAAAATTTTGGACCCGGACAAATCTGCTTTGAACTGTAATATATACAGGGCGGTTCACACACATTGAAGAAATCTCTCCGCCTTAAGTTACACGGAAATCAAACAAATGCATTATAAGAACGTATAATTTATTCACATATCTTTTTGTTGAAACTGGCGTCCTTCATTTACAAGACATAATCTAACTGTTTTACCCATGTTTTCAAACACATCTGCGAGAGTCAAAAAGTCCCTCTACAGTAATGTTAAGGCTGTTCCACCTCCGTGATTTTGATGGTGCTAGAGTCAATTTTTTTAAATTAAGCAGCTTGTACATCTTATGTTTAATCTAAGTTTTTGCTGCTTTCTTGATAACAAATCAAGCTTCAGAATATTTTTTACAGCAACACCAATTTTCGCAAGTTTATGAAGAGTTGAAAGTTTCCAAAATGTGAATATTGTTTCCATGAGTGTTCCCTCAAAAGAAAGGGACACTTTTCCTTCTGAAGACACTCTCCCCTTCATATCGAATGACAAATTATTTTTCAGGTCCGCGGGCACCAGTACTGAGCACAAAATTCCACAGTGCGCATTTTTCTTTGAAAATTTTTTATTTTTCAAAAATAAAACTGAAACAAAACCGAGTCGAAATCGGGTCAAGAACACCTTGACCCAACCCATTTGACCCGCTAGAAAATTGTCGACCTGCTGACCCGTGAATCTCTGCACATAGCGGGTATACCACCGGGATTAGAGAAAATATTATTCCACACTCACCAACCCACTTGGTTAGCGTGGTGAGTTATAATTTCAATTTTAATCAGATTGCAAGCAGTTTTTACGTCCCGTATGCCATGCCCTATATAATTACAGTTCTGATTACAACTATGAATGATAACGATGGCGTATGATAGATAGTCTTACAAGCATAAATAAACTAGTTGCTGCCTATCCTACTAAGCATGTCACGGACTCGTCGAGAAGATCAGTGTGGATAAAAAAGCAAAAACTTGCGAAATAGTTTTCCTGTCGTTTGACAAGGGAAGTATCGACTATCGCCATGACAAAGCATTCCCTTGGAAAGAGAAATGGGCAAATGAAGTGCTTCCGGATTGTAAATAATTATAGTCTGTCTTAAAAACAAAAAGAAATTTACGTCGTTCCTGATATTCAAACCACATCAGCTAGAAGTTCCAAAACCCCACTCCGGTTTTTTTTTTGGCGACCAGACAACTTTTCGTTCCGAATTAACACGCACAGCTAGCTAGCTGGGTTTAGATTCCGATTGGATAAGCAACCGTTCTTGTAGCGCTTATTCTCTCCCTACCTATGCCCTGAATTAAAGAATTCTGCTAGGAATGGAGAGAACGGGAACTGAAAAAATGAACACGACATCCACGTCTCATCGGGTTTCCGAGGCTTAAAAATATCAACAGAAAGAGACGAGAGAGCCCCTAGTCGTAGAGTAGGTTTGGGATTCTATTACAACCTAGGTCACACTCTGTCCGATGAAGAGTTTCTCCTTCTAGAGCTCTAACTCAGGAAAGATTCCTTATAATTCTAAATGTTTCTGGAAACCCCTTTAACACCCCCCTCTCACCCGAAAAAAAAAAGGCCAATGTGAAAAATGTTTTAATTAGTCCTAGGTTTGTTGTTTGGTGCCCGGTTTTAATAATCACCACTATAAGCAACTTTAAAGGCTGTGAGCAGTCGCCCGTTCCTTGTTTGAGGTCGCTGGTTCCAGGATAAAGAGAGAGTCAGCACCGTGAGAAAAACGAACCGCCTATGCCTCATATCCGGAACTCAAACCAGGGCTCATATCAAACGACTAATCAGACACCTACGTCTCTGACCTGGGCCCATCTCAGACGACTAATCAGACACCTACGTCTCTGACCCAGCGCCTGATTACATCACAGGCCAGCTGAGTCAGTCCTTTTTTAAAAATTGCACCTAGAAATGATCTAATCATTAATGACCTTTTTATTATTCCTGCACCGCTCATTGGTTATAACGCGGGTTCGGGGAGTAGGGATCCCACCCGCGCTATAACCGACGGCTGCAATCAGAGATGGAAACGGGTCACGCGTCACCGGGTCGACAATTTCTTGCGGGTCACACGGGTCGGGCCAAGGCGTTCCTGACCCGATTTCGACCCGGTTTTATTTCAGTTTTAATTTTGAAAAGAAAAAAAAATATTTCAAAGAAAAATGGGTACTGTGGAATTTTGTGTTCGATGCTCATGCCAGCGGAGTGAAAAATGACTTGTCATGCAAAAAAAATAACCTCGTTTTTAAAGCAAAGAAAGTTTCCACCGACCTACCATATCATATCGTAAAACGATACTTCCTCCGCGTTTGTTTTCACTGCAATTGTCCGGAGCAAGATACAGGCAAAGGCCTGTCACCTGATTCATTCTCTCCCACCCTGCGTGTCACATTGTAAGACTGAGTGTTACTTTTCACATCTTATATTTTGCATTGAGCATTCAGAGGTTTTCGTTTGACGTGCTAACATCCCGTTCCATTGCATGTCGTGTCGGAATTAATGCCTTGTTTGTTAATATGGATGAATGTGATAATAAGGAGATTGAAAAAGAAAAGGCATCGAGGCCAACAAATATGTTCTTGTTGAAAACAAAAAGCGAAAGAGTGAATACTGGAAGTTGTTTCGTCCATTAAGAAACCAGAATGTTTTTTTTATTGGAGGTTTAACCTACCACTGTGAGCAACTCAATGAGCTATAAGCAGTAACCCGTACCTAATTTAGGGTCACTGGTTCCAGGGAAGGGAGAGAACCAGCGACGTAATACAAACACAATATCCATGCCTCACCTGGATTCGAACCCGGACCTCTTTCGGGCGAATGATCAGAGGCCATCGCTTAGACCACTGCGTCACCAGGTCGGCCACCAATTTTTACAAGCTGGTGACGAGTTGAAAGTTTCCAAAATGTGAAAGTTGTTTACATGGGTGTTATTTCGTTCTGAGGGGCAATGATGAAATCAGCATCCACATTTTGGAAACTTTCAACTCATTAGAAGCAGGGGAAAATTGGTGTTGCTATGAAATGTATTTTGACGCTTGATATGGTATCAAGAAAAAAATAAAATTACGAAATTAAACATACGAAAGTTAATTCAAAAATTTTGAATGTAGTAGCATCAAAATGAAGTGGAACAGCGTTAACATTCTTGCGGAGGAACTTTTTGACTCTCGCAGATGTGTTTGAAAACATGTGTAAAACAGGTTATGTGGAGAACGACAGTTTCAATACTTTCTGTAAGTCAGTAAATTATACTTTTCCGTAATGCCTTTATAGGATTTCTATATAACCTACGATACCCATGGCGAAGATACTTTTTGAACTCCCTGTGTATATACTATATATCATCATCATCATTGTCAACCATTATCGATCAACTGCTGGACGAAGGTCCCCCAAGTTTCCTCCACAACGGTCTGTCTTGTGCCAGTCTCCTCCATGTCACCCCTGCATACTTTCGAATTTCATCCACCCATCTCCCATGTGGTCTTCTTCTGGGTCTTTTCCTGTCCCTTGGAATCCAATCTAAAATTTCGGCTGTCCATCGATGGTCTGTCCTTTTGGCAGTATGTCCAGCCCATTGCCATTTCAGGGATTTAACTCTGATCATGATGTCTTCCACCCTTGTCATTTTTCTGATCCACGAGTTCCTCTTCTTATCTCTCCTGGTTACACCAAACATGCACCTCTCCATGCTGCTTTGAGTTGTCTGCAGCCTTTGTATGTCTTTTTTAGTTAAGGTCCACGTCTCTGCACCATACGTAAGCACTGGAAGGATGCATTGATCAAACACTTTTCTCATATATATATATCATCATCATCATCATTGTCAACCATTATCAATCCACTGCTGGACGAAGGTCTCCCCAAGTTTCCTCCACAACGGTCTGTCTTGTGCCAGTCTCCTCCATGTCACCCCTGCATACTTTCGAATTTCATCCACCCATCTCCCATGTGGTCTTCTTCTGGGTCTTTTCCTGTCCCTTGGAATCCAATCTAAAATTTCGGCTGTCCATCGATGGTCTGTCCTTTTGGCAGTATGTCCAGCCCATTGCCATTTCAGGGATTTAACTCTGATCATGATGTCTTCCACCCTTGTCATTTTTCTGATCCACGAGTTCCTCTTCTTATCTCTCCTGGTTACACCAAACATGCACCTCTCCATGCTTCTTTGAGTTGTCTGCAGCCTTTGTATGTCTTTTTTAGTTAAGGTCCACGTCTCTGCACCATACGTAAGCACTGGAAGGATGCATTGATCAAACACTTTTCGCATATATATATATCATCATCATCATCATTGTCAACCATTATCAATCCACTGCTGGACGAAGGTCTCCCCAAGTTTCCTCCACAACGGTCTGTCTTGTGCCAGTCTCCTCCATGTCACCCCTGCATACTTTCGAATTTCATCCACCCATCTCCCATGTGGTCTTCTTCTGGGTCTTTTCCTGTCCCTTGGAATCCAATCTAAAATTTCGGCTGTCCATCGATGATCTGTCCTTCTGGCAGTATGTCCAGCCCATTGCCATTTCAGGGATTTAACTCTGATCATGATGTCTTCCACTCTTGTCATTTTTCGGATCCACGAGTTCCTCTTCTTATCTCTCCTGGTTACACCAAGCATGCACCTCTCCATGCTGCTTTGAGTTGTCTGCAGCCTTTGTATGTCTCTTTTAGTTAAGGTCCACGTCTCTGCAGCATACGTAAGCACTGGAAGGATGCATTGATCAAACACTTTTCTTTTAAGACATAATGGCATATTGCTCTTGAAAATTATGCTGTTTCTTCCAAAAGCTCTCCAGGCAAGTTTTGTACGCCGATTAATTTCTTCATCAATGTGACCCTCACTTGATATCTGCTGTCCAAGATAAACGTACGTGTCTGTTATCTCCAGCTTTTCTCCATCAATCGATAAATCTTCATTTCTTGTAAAAGCATTGAACATCACTTTTGTCTTCTGAAAGTTCATTTTTAATCCCACTTCTTTACTCTTGTCAGCAAGTTCCTGGATCATAATCTGCAGCTCTGATGGGGTAGTTGCAAAAATGACTACGTCATCAGTAAAACGAAGGTGGGTTAGATAATCTCCATTAATCTTTATCCCCTTGTTTTCCCAGCTCAGCGACTGAAAAACACCCTCCAATGTGGCATTAAAGAGCTTCGGAGATATGGTGTCACCTTGTCTCACTCCCTTTCCAATTTTTACGTGTGTTGTATTTTCAAACAGCCTAATCTTTGCACTTGCATTTTCATAGATGTTATTAATAATATTAATGTATGCATCTTCAATACCGCAGGTTTTCAGAGCCATTGTAACTGCTGATGGTTTCACCGAATCAAAGGCTTTTTCATAATCGATAAAAGCCATGCACAATGGAAGTTCATATTCCCTCGCTCTTTCAATTAGTTCTCTCAGCACGTGGATATGATCTATTGTGCTGTAGCCACTCCTGAATCCAGCTTGTTCTCTCGGTTGAGCCATGTCCAGTGTTACCTTCAAGCGGTGTGAAAGAACTTTAGTGAAGATTTTATAAACTACTGATAGGAGGCTGATAGGTCTGTAATTTCCGAGATCCTCAATGTCACCTTTCTTATGTAGCAGGATCATTGTAGCGGTGTTCCAATCCTCAGGAATCTTTCCTTCATTAAGGCATCGACTGAAAATTTGGGCGAGTACTGTTTCGATTTCTCCACTTGCTTCTTGTATGATGTCTACAGTAATTCCATCTTCTCCTGGAGCTTTTCCTCGCTTCATGTTCTTGATTGCATGTGCAACTTCTGCTGGAAGGACTGGAGGAACTCTGGTACAGGTATCTTTCATGATGTCTGGAGTGCATATATCATCCCTTTCATATAATTTGGAGTAGAAATCTTTCACTCTTGTCAAAATTTCGCCTCTATTTCTTGTTACAGAACCATCTTCTTTTCTCAGTGCCATAATCTGTTTTCTTCCCTTACTGAGATGTCCCTTTGCTATCTTTAGGCTTTGGTTGTTTTCAATTGCTTTCCTCACTAGTTCACAGTTGAATTTCCTTACGTCTTCAGTGATACTTTTTCTTACTGTCTTGCATAGCTCTATATATTCCACTTTGGAAGTCACATCTTCTTTAGTTGTCCTCATCTCTCTTCTTTTTTGCATCAACATTTTCGTTTTTCCTGATAATTTGTTCACATGCAACTTGTTCTTAGACCCAGCTAATTGTGTTGCTGTTTCCATAAGAGCTTTCGTTACTTTTCTGTTAACTTCAGAGATGTCCACTTCTTCCGATGTTAGGCCTTCTAAAGCAGAGAACCTGTTCTTCAGTTTGTGCGAATGTACCGTTCTTATTGTGTTTCATAGCAAGAAACAACCAGGTTTCCGGCCATTAATCGAGGTATCCGGTGAACCCATTGGAGGCGGGGAACAGGGTCATTCAAATAATAGCAGATAGAAAGGGGGAATTAAATTTGCGAAATATGTCATAGTACATCACTGTGACATATTTCTACAACGACGATAGCAGACTTCATTAAAAACTATCAAGGCCACATCACATTTTGCAAACATATGCAAATTTGGTTTTATTCCCACAGAGTATCACCTTGGTCATAAAACGACTATGGTAAATTTTCAGAACTAAAAGGCGCAAGTAAATAAATTTACGAAATATTTCTTAGTAAAATAATTTCAGGACCTTGACCTACAACATTTCGCTTAATAAAGATATGGAAAAACGTAATAACTATGTTACGTCAAATACACAGATCTTTCCAGTGATGTACTACACAACCCTCCCCTCTTTCCATCTGCAATTATTGAATAATCCTGATCCCCGCCCCCAACAGGGTCACCGCGCCCTTCGATTCGTAGCCGGAAACTTGGTTCCTTGCCATAAAACACAGTAAGTACGGTACATTCACACAAACCAAAGAAAGAACAGAAGTGTGACGGAAATAACGTAATTTTTTCTACCACTCATAGTGCATTTTAGTGTCGCTATTGTGGGCAATAACTTTGTACCTAATAACGATAAAACAAAAATTTAAAAAACTTATTACATTTTCGGAGATCTTTCCAACGATATGTCACGCTGCTTCTAGTTTGAAAATTTAGTGTAACCCCCAGTCCTTCCCCTTACGGGATCACCAGACCCCCCCCTTCCGGTTCTATGTCCCAAAAGTGTTCCCCTTGCCATAAAGAGAAATAGCTGTCTTGGATTTTCTGGAAAAGTAACCAATGAATATTTTAATGGAGTTTTTCGGGACTTCTGTGCCATACTGTATATCCGAATCCGCAGTATAAGATCTTTCCAGTGATGTACTACACAACCTTCCCATCTGCAATTATTGAATCCAAGGAGCACTGCATTACTATTAAAGTAATATTTTATGCAGGGTTTTATTGCACCCTCTCACCAAAGTCAATCTCCAATGCTTTCATTAAAGAGGACTTTTCACAAAACTCTTTACTACCCTTCTCTGAAGCTACTGCCTCACTTAAAAGATCACAATCAATTTCAATTTATAATTTGTTATAAATTCCAAGATTATTAAATATTAGTACGTATTACAAATTCTGAGATTACTAAATATTAGTATCACAAATTCGTAGGTTAATTAAATTCGACGAATTTTTAACTATTGCGCAATCAAGTTTGCTGTGTAGGGGAAATATGAAACAGCGCTCTGATTCGATGCAAAGGTTTAATAGAAGGAAATGTGCGTAACTGTATGTGTGTGGGGGAAGGGGGTGCGTAGAACGTGACATCTCCAGCCCTAAACATTGTTGAAAGATTTTGGTTTGATCGCCATCTTCCTGCCCCCCCCCCCCGTTTCAGTCACGCTCTACTCTGCCCACCCGGGCTGTGGTCCTACGAATTTATACAGAAGCGTAACTAGGCATTTCTGCGCCAAGGGCACACCACCAAATACCCCCCCCCCAAGTCAAGTCAAAAAAGCCTTATCTGAATTATTATGATCCTGCTCGTTGCAAGAGTTTTTAGGATAGTAAAACTGGTTTTGTGTATTTATTTCGCACAAATTTGCATTATTTAGCACCCATATGCAATTACAATTATTCAAAAAAGCTAAAACTGGCCACTGGGTGTTGATTCGGACATTTCGCTTCACACTGAATTCTATACTTCCTTTTTTTTATATCAAATTTTCTTGTAGTTAATTGATAACTAATAATCACTAACGGTTGTGCAATAGATTTTAAAAACGTGCTAGTTTATCGACGGACCAGAGGAAGAAAGACCCTTGCAAAGTTACGCTGCCCTCATTTTGCCATTTTAATTGTAGTGTAATAACCTAACTTTTGAGTATTTCTATTCGGATAAGGTATTGCAAACAGGGTATTCGAGAACTAGGTGTCATTTCTTATCGCAAACCGGAAAGGCATTTAACCCTCATTAATTGCGTCGGAAAAATTAGGATGTGGGGGCCAGCTATCAGCAGAACGGTTTCAGGCATTTCTCGTACCCTTATTTTCATCAGGACGTTCTCGGTGGTGAAGCTGAACCGGACACTGGACGCCATTTAGGGTTATAAAATACAAAATGTAAAGAAAACGGTGAGATTCCCAACTGCTCCGGAGTTCCGACCTTTGACACCACATTAAACAAACCGAGTGCAGCTTGCAACAGAGGCAGTAATGATCGAATTGCCCTCAGAGAATCTTCGAAAGTATGAACAACCGCGAGGTTATGAGCAATTACATCCCCTTCACATTTTGAGATAAAAATGAGAATGTTTATCCGCCAAGCTGCGCAACTGGCGAAAGAAATTATAGTTAAATTCTGTACCAGAAACTAGTGCTAAAGTTTCAATTCCAATTTTAATCAGATTTTCTAGGAGTGATTTTTACGCCCTCTCTTGAGCTGCGCCTGGGGTAGCCGTCCTCCTACGACTGCAATAGGCATTGTAAAGGCTATAAGCACTTCCACTACCTAATTTGGGGTCATTGGTTCCAATTGCTGAGATGGGCTAAGGCTTAAGTTAGACATGAGGCATGTTGTGCGTAGGACAAACGAACCGCGTACCTCATGACGGACCTAAGCCTTAGCCCATTTCGGGCGACTAATAAAAAATATACCCTTCTGACCACTCGGCCACGGGGGCGCGAAAGTTCTCATGCCAGAGCCGCCCTTAGGGGTGTGCGACAAGTGCGGTCGCACTGGGCCTCGCGCTCACACCCTAAGAAAAAAGAGGAAATGAAAGAGGGGGAGAGAGCGAGCGAATTTCTTATTTTCATAGGATAGTACAACTATACTAGTTATCCGAATTGTCTGACGTAGATAAAATCAAGGTTTCCAATCTTTTGCACATCAACCAGATGGCTTTTTCAAGGAAGGTAGACAGCAAACTGGATAACGTTTCAACTATTTAAACGCTGTTACTTGACAATAAACGAAGAAATGCGAACGTAATTATTCAATAAAAACACGAAGCATCATGTTCGTTTTGCACGCGGAATCCTTGGAAGAAAACAAAAGGCATTCATTATTTGAAGAATTGGTTCTAAATTTGTGGTAACGCTAACAGACGCTATCGTTGCAGGCCTCATCGTTGGTAATGATCTCTATTGTTTCCCGAATGGCAGTGGATTTAGGAGTAGAGTAGGAAGCTAATTTCTAATTATATTTTTTTAATTTTTAAACTCAGTCTTGTGTCTTTCGTTATTGGTTAATTTTCAAACGTCTTGACGTTTCATTAAACTGTACTGAACTATATTTTAAGTCTAGTGTATGTTTTATGTTTAGTTTAGGGGGGAGGGTTAAAGCAAGGGGCCCAGCAACTAGGTTCGCACCCGGTCCCGCGGTTACTAAGGGCGGCTCTGCCTCATGCTTATATGTATTTGCAATGAATGTCTTCCCTTCCAAAAATAGATTTTCAATTGAAATAATGAAATGTGTTTACCTTCTGAGCATAAAACCTCCACAAGCGGATCCGAGGAGAATAAAAAATGACTGGCTGAAGAAAACCCACGACATCGTGGCGAACACAGTTCCGGTCTTGCAGCCTAAGTCCAGCAGGGTCGGACCCAGGAAAGCTACACACATACCAAATGACCAAAATACAAGGCACATCGTCACCGTGGTGTGCTTGTTTTGCCAAAACAGCTGGAGAAAGTGTTCCTTCTTCGTCTCGATTGTAGTTCCGGCAAAATTGGCGCTTCTTAGGGTGTTACTCAAATCAACGGTAGATCCTCCTGACCTGAGTGAAGCGGTCCCGTCGCCTGTCAGTCCCTTGTGGACAACACCCTCAGAGTCTTCTTCCGTGTCATCCTTGTCGGGGGAGTGCAGAACTCTCTGTCGATATTCATCCATCTCTGCGACAAATATCTCCTAGGTTGTCACAACCTGCTTCAAACGGTCAGTCAGCAAACTTAAATTTCTCGAGAAAAGTTTCACTGGGAATTTCATCTTTCACACAACGAAAAATCCATAACGGAACGATGAATCTTTTCCGCAAGTTTGCAGTTTCCTGATCAGAATTAAATATCATTATGAAGGTATGTACTTATATGCTTCGTTTAAAAGACACGTTCATTTGTTGCTAAAACTAAAAAAAAAAAGGCGGCTGAATTAAGATGATCTCACAAAGATAGGTTTTAGATGCATGTGATTTACCATGCTGTACGATTGGGAATTTCTAATTTGCTGCAGATTGTGACGTCAACGACAACATATGGGATAGCTAATTAGTTTACCTTTCTCGTCGGCTACGGTTCATGTAGAAGGGGCCTCTTCCTTTACATGTCAAAAGATCAATAAATCGAAAATATTCCTTTTTTAGGCCGCTTTATGATCTGAATAAAATAATGCCGCGCAGTTTAGGGTTCCTCGAAACGAAAGTGCTACGAATATTTATTCAGCTGGAAGCTGCACAACTCCATATAACGCGGAGCAAACACACACCAATCCGGTTTGCACCAAAATGTTGCGATTTTTCGGAGGACCGCTCGGAGTCGATAAAAGGCGGGCCGAACGGCAGATCACGTGATCAGCGTGCCTAGCAACCGAAGGATAGCAACGGCGAATTAGCAAAATGTTGAAACGCCGCTGGATATACATTTCTCTTTTTGCATCCTTCTGCTCAATCACGAGCGGAGGGGGAAGGGGGTAGGGGGGAGGAGCATCCGTTTTTAAAACCAGCAGCGTACTCGCCGCATACTGAGCGCATATCTGCTCAACTAAATGGATTATTGACGTAAATTTCTCCAGCTTCCTAAACACACGAGTTTTTTTTGTTAAGCAAAAAAAAAAAAACCCAACTGGTATCTTAGGAAGCAGTTTATTTGCTAAGCAAAGTTATGAGTTGAATATATATATATATATATATTTTTTTCTTGGATATGCGCAAAGTGCATTTCAGTTTTCTTTTTTATAGTTCATAATAGTCACACGACGAACATCTGGCCATTTAGGAGTAGTTTGTGTTTTCTTGAGTTAAAGCTAAATGTTGAAAACTGCATTGTTTAAGTAAAAAATTAAGACCAAGTGAAAACTTTTCACCCCAGTGGTGTAGTGGTCTGACCGATGGATTTTGATCATTTGTCCGAGATGGGTCCGGGTTCCAATCCCAGTGAGACATGGATGTTCTGTTTGTCTTACAGCATTGGCTCTCTCCCTCTTGGAACCAGTTACCCTAAATTAGGGACGGCGACTGCTTATAGCCCACTGAGTTGCTCACCGTGGTCGTTAAACCCCCAGTCAAAAAAAAAAAAAAAAAAAACTTTCGTATGGATATAATGAAACAGTTATCAAAGACGTCAGAACGCAATAATCCGAGCAGATGCAAATGTCAAAAAAGTTTTTTTTTTGGGGGGGGGGGGGGATATACTCTACAGCTCCTCAGAGCTGTAGAGTATATTTCAGGAATTTGCAGACAAAAAAGTAATGAAATGGGATTTAAAATGAACTTACAAAAAACAAAATTGTTTTACAATGCTTTCACAAGACCTAAAGATTTAGAGTTTGAAGCAGCGGCACTCCAGAAAAACTCGCCCTCCCCCTTCCCGCAAAAATGTTCGACTCCCTTTTTCGAAAATCGAATCCTGAAGTTTCTAAATTCTATATTATTAACTAGGGTTTATGGTCATTTTCAAGAGCAGTTTACCATTATAACTTAAAAAGTGTTTAATGAATGAATTCTTCCATTTCTTACTTATGGAGCAGATATATGGGATATGGACCTTAACTAAAAGAAAAAGAAAAAGACATGCAGAGGCAGCAGACAACTAAATGAAGCCTAGCTGGAGAGATTCACGCTTTTTATTTAATCAGGAAAGATAGGAATTCATGAGACAGGAAAATGACAAGAGTTAATGACATCATGATCAAAGTAATAACCTCAAATTGTTGCAATGTCCTGGACATATTGCTAGAACTGATCACCGATGGACAACTGAAACACTAGACTTAGTACCAATTGACAGAAAAGGATCCAGACGACCACGAGGGAGATGAGTGGATGAAATTCGAAAGTATGCCGGAGTGACATGGAAAAGATTGACTCAAGACAGAAAGTTGTGGAAGAAACTTGGAGAGGCCTTCATCTAGCAGTGGATTGTTAATGTTCAATGATGATAGCGCAAATCCCATACCCCTGCGATTGTATTGCACACATTGGTATGAAGGCAAAACTAAGCACACAGTGATACATTTGGTATTAGAAAAATGTAGTACTCTATTATCCTGAATTTTAAGTTATGAGCTTTCTAGAAGTAATGAGCTTTTGAAATTGTGTAAAAAATTTAGGGAAGCATAGTATATTGGCTGACAAACTAAAATCAAAAGTTCACGGGACGCGTGACTCCCGTGCATATATAATTATATGCATGTGATCAGTCACACACAGTTTGACGGTGCCACTGTTTTTTATGAGAAGGAAGCACGGGTGTGTCTGTGAGATTACACAAAAATTTTAAGTGCAGACTGGCTAATCATGCGAAATGCATCAAGACGGTTATTAAGAAAATCACCACATCATCAAGGAGTTTTTAAAGAATCGTAGAAACTGCATTAAGACTCACAACATGAAGACGCTATTGGAACATTTCTAGGTAAGCCGTCAACAACTATATAACGATAATTAAACAAACCAGTATTTATAACTTGTAAAAAGAAAGTGAGAGGATTCTGATTTGTTAAAAACAGATTTTGTTTATGGAAGTAATGTAGCTGTGCTCCATCATATTAAACGAAACATTCAGAGCAATAATAGAATGAACAGTACTTATACCCTCAAAGAATGCACCGGTGAGTCATTACATTATGACCACCTACCTAATGAGCTCTAGGACCCCCTTTAGCCCGCAAAACAGCGGCCACTCGGCGAAGCATCGATTCGATGAGGTGGCGATAGGTATCCTGGAGTATCTGGTACCATAATGTCAACAGCAGGTCCTCCAGTTCCTGTACATTTCGAGGTGGTGGTGATTTAGCGTGGACCCGCTTTTCCAAGTCGAGCCACAAATGTTCGATTGGGTTCATGCCAGCGCATTAACAGAAAGTCCCCAGCATGTTCCTTGACGATTCTGGCAGTGTGGCATGGCGCATTATCCTATTGGTAAAGGCCATCACCAGCATGGAACAGAGTTGCCATGAATGGGTGAACTTGGTCATCAACGATGTTCAGTTACCTGACAGCTGTCAGGAATTGTGCTATTGGGATAATGGGGCCGAAAGTCTCTCAAGAAAATATCACCCACAGCATAACACCGCTCCCGCTGGCCTGTTTCCGCCTAACAGTGCATCCAGGTGCCATAGCCTCCGTTGGTAATCGGCGTATCGGCGCTCGGCCGTCCACGTGACGCACCAGGAATCTTGATTCGTCAAACCAGGCCACTTTCTTCCAATCATCCACGGTCCAATCTCGATGATCTTGAACCCATTTCATGTGTTGTTGGCGATGACGTGCAGTGAGCATGGAGACTCGGCTGTGTCTTCGGCTACGCAGGCCCATGCACAAAAGGTTGCGATGAACTTTGTGCTGTGACACATTGCCCTGATGCACTGTTGTGGCTGTGGGTGATTTGTCGCAATGTAGCCCTGCGGTCGCTGTGAACATTGCCGATTGTCTCCGCTCCCCTCTGGCATCAATGAGCTGCAAACGACACAAGACTGTTCATCGTTTGGCCATCTGTGCACCACTTTTGATACGTACTCACTACAGCGGCACGTGAACAACCCAGAAGCCGCGCCGGTTCCGAGATCGTAGTTCCGAGGTGCCATGCCATCACAATTTGTCCTTTATCAAACTCCGATTAATCGGGAGCTTTTTTATTCTGACTCCGAACGCTCTATTAACCAAAAGCCGGTCCTCCAGTTGTATATACATTGCTATGCGAACTTCACCTGCTTCACCGTTCGGTCTCCAGGCGTGCTTATTTATCTAGGCTGGGGTGGTCGTAATGGAATGGCTCATTGCTGAATCTGGCATGATGAGATTCTATTTCTGCCCTGCCTTTCAGAAAAGAACCGGATTTTGAAAGGATTAAAATCAGGAAGTCCTTTCGTCTTTCTCTTTCCTTTCCGTCTGCTTTCGGCAAAGAAGTAAATTTTGTAAGAATTTCCTCTTTCAACAAAGGACTGGGCTTTGTAGGAAAGATGTTTAGTCATATTTTTTTCCTTCTTTCTTTCTCTCTCTTTTTCTGTCGAGCACATCTTTTTCTTTTCTACTTTCGCCATCATCTTTGAACTAATATCTTTTCGTTCTCTTTTCTTTCTTCTTTAGAACTTATATTTTCTAATTTCCTTTTCCTTAGTATAAGTATTATTAATCTTTTTATAAGAACACGTCTTTTTGTATTTTTCCCTATCTTTTACTTAGATCACGTTATTTTGCCCTTTCTCTTCCACTCTTATTTTTTCTGGGAGGCGAATTTTTGTCTTTTTCCTTTGCATGTTTCTGTCTTCCGTAGAATGCGTGTTTTTATCATTTCTTTTCCTTTGCTTTCTTTTTTTCTTTCGAACAAGCATTTCGACTTTTATTTTTACAGTATTTTTTTTTTTTTATTTAGGACACGTCTTTTTCTCTATTCTGCCTTTCTTTCTTCCTTCTTCTTCAGAACAGGTTCTATGAATACCAATTTTTGACCTCCTTTGTCCTTCGTGTGGTACAATTTTGTCTACAAATCCACGAAGTCAAAGTTTCATGCTCATCAGAAGTATGCAAATGTGGAAGTTACCAGAATGGGTAAACATTTCGTCTCGTTTTGAAATAAAAATGATGTTGGAATTGCATTCCTGTGCGAAGCGCGCCAGCGTCGACTAATGACGTGCATTT
Organism: Macrothele yani; assembly: GCA_039090855.1. Taxonomy (NCBI): domain Eukaryota; kingdom Metazoa; phylum Arthropoda; class Arachnida; order Araneae; family Macrothelidae; genus Macrothele; species Macrothele yani. Next base: position 5,049,223 of record CM077009.1, read on the forward strand.
AGCACCAAGCCACACTGCGTTATCAAGTAAGTACAGGATAGAGGTCGATAAACGTGCTATTCGGGTGCTCCGGTGCCATGGGGGGGGGGACTGTTAAACACTGTAGCAGCACCAGCGTGAGAAATTCGTGCCGTTGAAGGTGATCAAACATTGGACCGCAGTCCTGTACGCAAACGGTTCCGGCGTTTCAACGGACGGGTCACCAATCTCAAAGACAAGCCGGGGTCAGGACGTCCAACGACTAGAAACGCTGACACCCTGGCCGAAGCTGTAACAGCTAAACCCGGTACCAGTATATGACAACCGGCAGCTGAAGTGTGGTTTTCCCAATCCGCCATTGTTTTTTTATTAGTTTTAAAAGCATAATGCACTTCATTTTTATCGGTATTTAATTAAAAAAAATACTTACATGTTAACATGGTCTTCTTAAAAAAATTTCGTTAAAGAAAATTTTCTGTTAATGTGTTGAAATAATAGAATATCCTATAAACTGTGCATACCTTATATGCAGTTCTAGTTTCTCCTATGAACTCTACCATGTGCAACTATATATATTGTTTTTCAGAAGATGGATAGGTTCAGGCCTGGTGCTATCTAGATGTTAGCGTGTGTAAAAAAATTCTTAGTTCATCCTCTTTTAACTCCCGGGCGACTCAATTAAATCTCTCACTGATTAGCAATCACATCACTTTAATTGATCTTGCATTTCAGTGTTGCAAAATTGAGGGCGCGTTCCCCCGACGCTATGCCTATGGCCTGTACTTTGCAAATTGAGGTGAGCTTGTGTGGATTACTTGCATCATTAAACTTTTTGGCTGCAAACGGGAAGAACTTTTCACTCACATTGGTATTTATTTATTTATTAAATCTTATTTTAGAAAAAAACGTATTTTGATTTTTTTTCTTCTTCATCGAGTTCTTATTTGGAACATCGACGCTGCTAAGAAAAGAGAGGATTCAAAGGAAACATTTTTGGTCGAAGTAAATAGCATTTTGGAAGTTTTAAATGCTCATCCGTGATATCTGTATGGATATCTTAGCAATTTAATCTCACTCAACTCTGAGCATTACAGAATTTGGTATTTACTGTTTGAGTAGCTCAATGGGTGCATCAAACTGTGTCTTACATGTTTCGGGTATACATTCATAAGAAATCGGAATTTCAAAGGAAAAAATTCTTACCATTTAATCAGCAAAGTTCATCTCTTCTTACTCGGTACACTTTATTTCAGGGTACAGCTTCTGTTTGGCTTTGTGAAACTGAGCTTGAGGAGCTCTGTGTAAATTTCCTCGTCACACTATTTAGGATCTCCGAAACGCTGTTAAAATGGTGTCCCTTCAAGTGGAATTTCATGTTGGGGAACAGAAAATAATCAGAAAGTGCCAAAATCAGAGAATGCAGAGGATGGTGAAGTACTGTCAAGCCCTTCCAAACGAGAAGTCTTATTGTGTGCAGAGGCATTGTCGTGAAGCAAGAATCAGTCACTTAACCCGGTCGTCGAACACGCAAAATTCTTTTCACTCTTCCATAAAATTCAGAATTAAGTACCTGTCTTTTCTGCAGAAATCCATAATTAACTATTGTCTTTCCTGTAGAAACTCAAAATTAGCTGCCTGTCTTTCCTGTAGAGTTTCAAAATTAGCTATCTGTCTTTTCTGTAGAGTTTCAGAATTAGCTATTTATCTTCAGGAACTTGCTGACAAGAGTAAAGAAGTGGGATTAAAAATGAACTTTCAGAAGACAAAAGTGATGTACAATGCTTTTACAAGAAATGAAGATTTATCGATTGATGAAGAAAAGCTGGAGATAACAGACACGTACGTTTATCTTGGACAGCAGATATCAAGTGAGGGTCACATTGATGAAGAAATTAATCGGCGTACAAAACTTTCCTGGAGAGCTTTTGGAAGAAACAGCATAATTTTCAAGAGTAATATGCCATTATGTCTTTAAAAGAGTGTTTGATCAATGCATGTTTCCAGTGCTTACGTATGGTGCAGAGACGTGGACCTTAACTAAAAGAGACATACAAAGGCTGCAGACAACTCAAAGCAGCATGGAGAGGTGCATGCTTGGTGTAACCAGGAGAGATAAGAAGAGGAACTCGTGGATCAGAAAAATGACAAGAGTGGAAGACATCATGATCAGAGTTAAATCCCTGAAATGGCAATGGGCTGGACATATTGCCAAAAGGACAGACCATCGATGGACAGCCGAAATTTTAGATTGTATTCCAAGGGACAGAAGAAGACCACATGGGAGATGGGTGGATGAAATTCGAAAGTATGCGGGAGTAACATGGAGGAGACTGGCACAAGACAGACCGTTGTGGAAGAGGCTTGGAGAGACCTTCGTCCAGCAGTGGATTGATAATGGTTCACGATGATGATGATGATGATGATGATGATGATGATTGAAATTCAGAATTATCTACCGGGCTTTCCTGTAGAAATTCAGAATTAGCTACCTGTCTTTCCTGTAGAATTTCAGAATTAGCTACCTGTCTTTCCAGTAGAATTTCATAATTAACTATTTATCTTTCCTATAAAAATTCAGAACTAGCTACTTGTCTTTCCTGCAGAAATTCAGAATTAGCTACCTGTCTTTTCTGTAAAAGTTCAGAATTAGTTATATGTCTTTTCTGTAGAATTTCAGAATTAGGTACCTATCTTTCCTGTAGAAATTCAAAATTAACTACTGGTCTTTCCTGTAGAAATTCTTTGGGCACAATGCCTTGCCAATAAAAAAAAAAAAATACTAATATCGTTTTGGTTCGACACTTTTGTAACTGGAGTTCTCTCGGCTTCGGTGAATTTTCTGCAACCCATGCAACTGATTGCGTTTTAGTTTCGAGGATTTTCGTGAAGCATCATGATTCACCACCAGTTAGGATATTTTTTTAAACTCGGAATCACTGTCTGCGACCTCAGACACGCAGCAACTCTCCCGTCCTGTTGTTCCTCCAGCAATGAATATTGTACGAAACGTGAACACACTTTTCTTCCTTTCTTTTTTTTTTTTTTCTCAAATCTTCAACAACAATCGAACCCACGGTATGCTTGCATATGTGAAGCTCGTTTGCTGTCATTCGAAGGGACAGACGACAATTTTCCATTGACACCTGGCAAACTTTGTTGATGTAGAAGTCCGTACGCGAATGGGAGGGTCGAACATTCCGTATGTCGTCCTGAAGAGACTCCCACCCTTCACACAATGGACAATACCGGCAAAAAATGTAGGCTAGTTTTATCTCATCAGAAACTACCTAAAAATGAATATTTATATACCGATGAGTCATTACATTGTGACCACCCATAGCCTAGAGAAATGAGCGCGCCTAGAGACCGAACGGTTGCGCAGGTGAAGTTCACAGAGCAGTATATATACAACTCGAGGCCTGGCTTTCGGTTACAAGAGTGTTCGGAGTCAGAATAGGAAAAGCTGCCGATTTATTGGAGTTTGATAAAGGACAAACTATGGTGGTCTTGGATTCTTTTTTGTGAGGACTTCATGATCTAAATCAGGATTATTATAGACAGATAGAGTCGTCAAAAGAGAAGTTTGATTTTCTTGGGATTTGTGGTTTTTGCAATGTGATAAACTATACGAGGGTCATTTCAAAAGTTTTGCACACTGTGGGTTATCTCTTAAAAAACGAATTTATTTCACAACATACTTTTACAGACCTTCGAAGTAATCTCCATGTTTCTTTATGGCAGTAGCCCGACGTTTGTGGTAAGTCTTGTATTCTAGTCAGGACACCTCCATTGTTGAGGCGTCGGATTACTCGAGTCACCTCATGAGAAACATCCTGAACGATTTCCCAGGGAGTGGCTTCTTCAGTTTTGGGAACAAGTAATAGTCTGGTGGGCTCATGTCAGGGCTGTATGGCTTGTTACTCGGTCACCTCATTAGAAACATCCTGAACCGTACTGAATAGTTTCACAGAGAGTGGCTTCTTCAGTTTTGGGAACAAGTCATAGTCTGGTGGGCTCATGTCAGGGCTGTATGGCTTGTTACTCGGTCACCTCATTAGAAACATCATGAACCGTACTGAATAGTTTACCAGGGAGTGGCTTCTTCAGTTTTGGGGACAAGCCATAGTCTGGTGGGCTCATGTCAGGGCTGTATGGCTTGTTACTCGGGTCACCTCATTAGAAACATCCTGAACCGTACTGAATAGTTTCCCAGGGAGTGGCTTCTTCAGTTTTGGGAACAAGTCATAGTCTGGTGGGCTCATGTCAGGGCTGTATGGCTTGTTACTCGGTCACCTCATTAGAAACATCCTGAACCGTACTGAATAGTTTACCAGGGAGTGGCTTCTTCAGTTTTGGGAACAAGCCATAGTCTGGTGGGCTCATGTCAGGGCTGTATGGCTTGTTACTCGGTCACCGCATTAGAAACATCCTGAACCGTACTGAATAGTTTCCCAGGGAGTGGCTTCTTCAGTTTTGGGAACAAGTCATAGTCTGGTGGGCTCATGTCAGGGCTGTATGGCTTGTTACTCGGTCACCTCATTAGAAACATCCTGAACCGTACTGAATAGTTTACCAGGGAGTGGCTTCTTCAGTTTTGGGAACAAGCCATAGTCTGGTGGGCTCATGTCAGGGCTGTATGGCTTGTTACTCGGTCACCGCATTAGAAACATCCTGAACCGTACTGAATAGTTTCCCAGGGAGTGGCTTCTTCAGTTTTGGGAACAAGTCACAGTCTGGTGGGCTCATGTCAGGGCTGTATGGCTTGTTACTCGGTCACCTCATTAGAAACATCCTGAACCGTACTGAATAGTTTCCCAGGGAGTGGCTTCTTCAGTTTTGGGAACAAGTCATAGTCTGGTGGGCTCATGTCAGGGCTGTATGGCTTGTTACTCGGGTCACCTCATTAGAAACATCCTGAACGATTTCCCAGGGAGTGGCTTCTTTAGTTTTGGGAACAAGTCATTGTCTGGTGGGCTCATGTCAGGGCTGTATGGCTTGTTACTCGGTCACCTCATTAGAAACATCATGAACCGTACTGAATAGTTTACCAGGGAGTGGCTTCTTCAGTTTTGGGAACAAGCCATAGTCTGGTAGGCTCATGTCAGGGCTGTATGGCTTGTTACTCGGTCACCTCATTAGAAACATCCTGAACCGTACTGAATAGTTTCCCAGGGAGTGGCTTCTTCAGTTTTGGGAACAAGTCATAGTCTGGTGGGCTCATGTCATGGCTGTATGGCTTGTTACTCGGTCACCTCATTAGAAACATCCTGAACCGTACTGAATAGTTTCACAGAGAGTGGCTTCTTCAGTTTTGGGAACAAGTCATAGTCTGGTGGGCTCATGTCAGGGCTGTATGGCTTGTTACTCGGTCGCCTCATTAGAAACATCATGAACCGTACTGAATAGTTTACCAGGGAGTGGCTTCTTCAGTTTTGGGAACAAGCCATAGTCTGGTGGGCTCATGTCAGGGCTGTATGGCTTGTTACTCGGTCACCTCATTAGAAACATCCTGAACCGTACTGAATAGTTTCCCAGGGAGTGGCTTCTTCAGTTTTGGGAACAAGTCATAGTCTGGTGGGCTCATGTCAGGGCTGTATGGCTTGTTACTCGGTCACTTCATTAGAAACATCCTGAACCGTACTGAATAGTTTACCAGGGAGTGGCTTCTTCAGTTTTGGGAACAAGTCACAGTCTGGTGGGCTCATGTCAGGGCTGTATGGCTTGTTACTCGGGTCACCTCATTAGAAACATCCTGAACCGTACTGAATAGTTTCCCAGGGAGTGTCTTCTTCAGTTTTGGGAACAAGTCATAGTCTGGTGGGCTCATGTCAGGGCTGTATGGCTTGTTACTCGGGTCACCTCATTAGAAACATCCTGAACGATTTCCCAGGGAGTGGCTTCTTTAGTTTTGGGAACAAGTCATTGTCTGGTGGGCTCATGTCAGGGCTGTATGGCTTGTTACTCGGTCACCTCATTAGAAACATCATGAACCGTACTGAATAGTTTACCAGGGAGTGGCTTCTTCAGTTTTGGGAACAAGCCATAGTCTGGTGGGCTCATGTCAGGGCTGCATGGCTTGTTACTCGGTCACCTCATTAGAAACATCCTGAACCGTACTGAATAGTTTCCCAGGGAGTGGCTTCTTCAGTTTTGGGAACAAGTCATAGTCTGGTGGGCTCATGTCAGGGCTGTATGGCTTGTTACTCGGTCACCTCATTAGAAACATCCTGAACCGTACTGAATAGTTTACCAGGGAGTGGCTTCTTCAGTTTTGGGAACAAGCCATAGTCTGGTGGGCTCATGTCAGGGCTGTATGGCTTGTTACTCGGTCACCGCATTAGAAACATCCTGAACCGTACTGAATAGTTTCCCAGGGAGTGGCTTCTTCAGTTTTGGGAACAAGTCACGGTCTGGTGGGCTCATGTCAGGGCTGTATGGCTTGTTACTCGGTCACCTCATTAGAAACATCCTGAACCGTACTGAATAGTTTCCCAGGGAGTGGCTTCTTCAGTTTTGGGAACAAGTCATAGTCTGGTGGGCTCATGTCAGGGCTGTATGGCTTGTTACTCGGGTCACCTCATTAGAAACATCCTGAACGATTTCCCAGGGAGTGGCTTCTTTAGTTTTGGGAACAAGTCATAGTCTGGTGGGCTCATGTCAGGGATGTATGGCTTGTTACTCGGGTCACCTCATTAGAAACATCCTGAACCGTAATGAATAGTTTTCCAGGGAGTGGCTTCTTCAGTTTTGGGAACAAGTAATAGTCTGGTGGGCTCATGTCAGGGCTGTATGGCTTGTTACTCGGGTCACCTCATTAGAAACATCCTGCACCGTGCTGAATAGTTTCCCAGGGAGTGGCTTCTTCAGTTCTGGGAACAAGTCATAGTCTGGTGGGCTCATGTCAGGGCTGTATGGCTTGTTACTCGGGTCACCTCATTAGAAACATCCTGCACCGTGCTGAATAGTTTCCCAGGGAGTGGCTTCTTCAGTTCTGGGAACAAGTCATAGTCTGGTGGGCTCATGTCAGGGCTGTATGGCTTGTTACTCGGGTCACCTCATTAGAAACATCATGAACCGTACTGAATAGTTTACCAGGGAGTGGCTTCTTCAGTTTTGGGAACAAGTCATAGTCTGGTGGGCTCATGTCAGGGCTGTATGGCTTGTTACTCGGGTCACCTCATTAGAAACATCATGAACCGTGCTGAATAGTTTCCCAGGGAGTAGCTTCTTCAGTTTTGGGAACAAGTCATAGTCTGGTAGGCTCATGTCAGGGCTGTATGGCTTGTTACTCGGGTCACCTCATTAGAAACATCCTGCACCGTACTGAATAGTTTCCAGGGAGTGGCTTCTTCAGTTCTGGGAACAAGTCATAGTCTGGTGGGCTCATGTCAGAGCTGTATGGCTTGTTACTCGGGTCACCTCATTAGAAACATCCTGAACCGTACTGAATAGTTTACCAGGGAGTGGCTTCTTCAGTTTTGGGAACAAGTCATAGTCTGGTGGGCTCATGTCAGGGCTGTATGGCTTGTTACTCGGGTCACCTCATTAGAAACATCCTGAACCGTACTGAATAGTTTACCAGGGAGTGGCTTCTTCAGTTCTGGGAACAAGTCATAGTCTGGTGGGCTCATGTCAGGGCTGTATGGCTTGTTACTCGGGTCACCTCATTAGAAACATCCTGAACCGTACTGAATAGTTTCCAGGGAGTGGCTTCTTCAGTTCTGGGAACAAGTCATAGTCTGGTGGGCTCATGTCAGGGCTGTATGGCTTGTTACTCGGGTCACCTCATTAGAAACATCATGAACCGTACTGAATAGTTTACCAGGGAGTGGCTTCTTCAGTTTTGGGAACAAGTCATAGTCTGGTGGGCTCATGTCAGGGCTGTATGGCTTGTTACTCGGTCACCGCATTAGAAACATCCTGAACCGTACTGAATAGTTTCCCAGGGAGTGGCTTCTTCAGTTTTGGGAACAAGTCACAGTCTGGTGGGCTCATGTCAGGGCTGTATGGCTTGTTACTCGGTCACCTCATTAGAAACATCCTGAACCGTACTGAATAGTTTCCCAGGGAGTGGCTTCTTCAGTTTTGGGAACAAGTCATAGTCTGGTAGGCTCATGTCAGGGCTGTATGGCTTGTTACTCGGGTCACCTCATTAGAAACATCCTGAACCGTACTGAATAGTTTCCCAGGGAGTGGCTTCTTCAGTTTTGGGAACAAGTCATAGTCTGGTGGGCTCATGTCAGGGCTGTATGGCTTGTTACTCGGGTCACCTCATTAGAAACATCCTGCACCGTGCTGAATAGTTTCCCAGGGAGTGGCTTCTTCAGTTCTGTTAACAAGTCATAGTCTGGTGGGCTCATGTCAGGGCTGTATGGCTTGTTACTCGGGTCACCTCATTAGAAACATCCTGAACCGTACTGAATAGTTTACCAGGGAGTGGCTTCTTCAGTTTTGGGAACAAGTCATAGTCTGGTAGGCTCATGTCAGGGCTGTATGGCGTGTTACTCGGGTCACCTCATTAGAAACATCCTGAACCGCACTGAATAGTTTCCAGGGAGTGGCTTCTTCAGTTCTGGGAACAAGTCATAGTCTGGTGGGCTCATGTCAGGGCTGTATGGCTTGTTACTCGGGTCACCTCATTAGAAACATCATGAACCGTACTGAATAGTTTCCAGGGAGTGGCTTCTTCAGTTTTGGGAACAAGTCATAGTCTGGTGGGCTCATGTCAGGGCTGTATGGCTTGTTACTCGGTCACCGCATTAGAAACATCCTGAACCGTACTGAATAGTTTCCCAGGGAGTGGCTTCTTCAGTTTTGGGAACAAGTCACAGTCTGGTGGGCTCATGTCAGGGCTGTATGGCTTGTTACTCGGTCACCTCATTAGAAACATCCTGAACCGTACTGAATAGTTTCCCAGGGAGTGGCTTCTTCAGTTTTGGGAACAAGTCATAGTCTGGTAGGCTCATGTCAGGGCTGTATGGCTTGTTACTCGGGTCACCTCATTAGAAACATCCTGAACCGTACTGAATAGTTTCCCAGGGAGTGGCTTCTTCAGTTTTGGGAACAAGTCATAGTCTGGTGGGCTCATGTCAGGGCTGTATGGCTTGTTACTCGGGTCACCTCATTAGAAACATCCTGCACCGTGCTGAATAGTTTCCCAGGGAGTGGCTTCTTCAGTTCTGTTAACAAGTCATAGTCTGGTGGGCTCATGTCAGGGCTGTATGGCTTGTTACTCGGGTCACCTCATTAGAAACATCCTGAACCGTACTGAATAGTTTACCAGGGAGTGGCTTCTTCAGTTTTGGGAACAAGTCATAGTCTGGTAGGCTCATGTCAGGGCTGTATGGCGTGTTACTCGGGTCACCTCATTAGAAACATCCTGAACCGCACTGAATAGTTTCCCAGGGAGTGTCTTCTTCAGTTTTGGGAACAAGTCATAGTCTGGTGGGCTCATGTCAGGGCTGTATGGCTTGTGACTCGGGTCACCTCATTAGAAACATCCTGCACCGTCCTGAATAGTTTCCCAGGGAGTGGCTTCTTCAGTTCTGGGAACAAGTCATAGTCTGGTGGGCTCATGTCAGGGCTGTATGGCTTGTTACTCGGGTCACCTCATTAGAAACATCATGAACCGTACTGAATAGTTTACCAGGGAGTGGCTTCTTCAGTTTTGGGAACAAGTCATAGTCTGGTGGGCTCATGTCAGGGCTGTATGGCTTGTTACTCGGGTCACCTCATTAGAAACATCCTGAACCGTACTGAATAGTTTCCAGGGAGTGGCTTCTTCAGTTTTGTTAACAAGTCATAGTCTGGTGGGCTCATGTCAGGGCTGTATGGCTTGTTACTCGGGTCACCTCATTAGAAACATCATGAACCGTACTGAATAGTTTACCAGGGAGTGGCTTCTTCAGTTTTGGGAACAAGTCATAGTCTGGTGGGCTCATGTCAGGGCTGTATGGCTTGTTACTCGGGTCACCTCATTAGAAACATCCTGAACCGTACTGAATAGTTTCCAGGGAGTGGCTTCTTCAGTTTTGGGAACAAGTCACAGTCTGGTGGGCTCATGTCAGGGCTGTAAGGCTTGTGAGGAAGCAATTCGCATCCATACTTTTCCAGAATGTCTCTTACTGTAACGGGAAACATGCGGTTTCGCGTTGTCTTGCAAAATGATGACACCAGCTTCGAGCATGTCGGGCCTTCTTTGGGAAATCTTTGGGCGCAAAACATATTCCGTATTCGCTATTGCACTGGTGTACTCTGTCTGTTGCTATCGTTCCAACCTTGTCATCATAGGCTATAATCGTCATCAGCTTAACCTTCGATTGTTGGCGGAGGATTTTTATTTTTTTATTTTTTTTTTTTTTTTGCGGGGTGATTCTGGATGTTTCCACTGAGCGGACTGAGATTTCAGTTCTGGTTCAAAATCTCGTATCGAGGTTTCGTCTATAGCAACAATTCGGTCCAAAAACTGCTCGGCTTCTGTCTCGTACCGCTGAAGCAATTCTTCTGCGATCCCTTTACGAACTATTTGCTGCTCTTCACTCACATTATGCAGAACCCATTTGGCAGCCATTTTACTCATCTGTAATTTTCCAGTTAGGATTCTGAAAACCGAAGTGGTAGATATGTTTGTTTCATATGCAATCCTTTCACATGTTTCCCGTCGATCTTCTTCCAAAATGCTGTTGACGATAACCACAGAAGTGTCGTCCGTTGCATCTGATGGCCGGCTGCTTCTTGTGTCGTCTTCGATTCTTTCCTAACCTTCGAGGAAACGAGAAGCCCATAATGACACTGTACTACGATCCACTACACTAACCCCACAAACTTTACACAAAGCGTTACTAACTTCGGTAGGGGATATTCCTCGTAAAGTTTCAGTTTTAATGTAGGATCGCTGGTCGCTACACGAGATCTGGCCTGACTCACTTTCTTCCTCCATTTCCAGAGAGAATGTTTCTGAACAGGAACAAATTAGCCTGCAAACGTAGACACAACTTTTGTATACTGAAGTCTGGCTCACAAGTGGTGCAACGATCTCAGCGATTGCATCATCCTGCGGGCAGCGCCTGCGCAGTGTGCAAAATTTTTGAAATGACCTAGGTATTATAATTTGTAGCGCTTTTTTTTTCTTTAAAAAATGTGATTTCACATCAGTTGCCCTTGACGAATCAGCAAACATTAACTCTTTAACCGGATAGAACGATTTAACTCGGAGTTAGCAAAATTGTTTGAAATCAGTTCGAACGAATATATGTATATTCGGTGTCTAAGAAGTGGGCTGAATTCAATAGGAACGAGTGAATCTGCACATCAGAAAGCGTTGCTTTTCAATTAGGTTTGCCATTCAGTGTGTTCATTTACGGGAAATGATTTTCCTTAATCCTTCCTATCATATTACTTTTTCTCCCGAAAATACTACAAAAATAGCGAAGAACCTAAGAAAGGAGAGAAAAGCTGTTTGAGTAACTTGCTTCTACCCAGTGGCATGATGTCCATGTCGGGGGACTAGTCCTTCACAATCATTCCTTGGGTCATGGAGCAGAGAATAAAGCACTATAAGGAAATCAGACTATAGAATATAAGACTAAGGAATAAGGACCATCAAGGAGCACTTTCTACCAGCGACGGATATATAGTCGATTCTACTGAGATAAGAGAGGGAAAAGAATAGTTTTGCCGTAGCTTTTGCATAACCCGGCCACTATGTCAACAGTTCTGTTTGAGGAGAGCAGAAAATTTTGGACCCCATTTGGCTGAGATACAGCGGCGGCTAAACGGTTAACGACATTTCTCAATTGTTCGTATTTGTTCGGTTTTACGGCGGTGGGACATTTAGAGAAGAACTGTTGTGTTTAATTCTACTGCTTGAAACGACTACTGGCGGAGATAGTCTGCATTAAGTTTGTAGACTTTTTTTAGTTCTAATGGACTTTATTTGCACGAAATTATTTTTGTAGTTAGTAATGACGTCCAGTCACGGTCGGTAAAGAAAAATGATTTTTTTTTAATTATTGTCCCTAATATTCAAAGTTTTCATTGTTTGATTCACCAGACTATTATGTGTGCTAAATTACATGACGAACTGAGCTTCACAATAGATCGAGTAATGAAGTTAATTAATTTTGTCCGTTCCACTTCAAGCCTTCAACACAGATTGTTCAGGCAAATCGTTGCCAATATACTGTATGTCTCGAACACAAAACGGCCTTTTGTTGATAATGACGTAAGATGGCTAAGCAGAGGAAGGGTATGTGTAGAGATTATTGGAATTGAAAGAAGGAGTGGTTGCATTTTTGCAGAATAAGAAATGCTAAAGCACATTTTTTGTCCTTAATGACTGATGTAAATTCTTACTAAACCTTGCATTTTTGAGCGATATCTTTGATAAGTTGAATAAATTAAACCTTCCGTTGCAGGGGAAAGATAAAACTGTTATCGATATACACAATGCGTCAAAGAATTTTTAAGACTGGCGCTAGATTTCAGCCTACGGTGACGCCACCAGTGTAATCGCTAATGCGTTATAAACCGTGACCATCTGCTTGCTTTCTGCCAAAAGTACTGCGGAGTTGTTAAAGTAACTTAAACGAAACGGGCGTTCATTAGAGTAATAAAAAATTTTTCATGTTGAATTATTAAGATGGAACAAAGGGCTGTTATTAAATTTAACGCAAAACTTGGTAAAAGTGCCTCGGAAACGTACCAAATGATGAAACAATTTTACGGTGAGTTTTGTTTAAGTAGATCAAATGTTTTCCTGTGGCACAAACGTTTTTTGGACGGAAGAGAGAGGCTAGAAGATGATAAGCATACCGGAAGACCAAGTTCATCCAGGACATCTGAGATTATTGAATAAGTGCGTGATTTCGTGGCAAACAATCGATGTGCGTCACTAAGAATGATGGAAGAGTATTTAAACATCAACAATGAAACGATTCGAACCATCCTGCATGAAGATTTGGGCAAAACAAAAGTCTGTGCTAAATTTGTTCCACACACGTTAACCAATGAACAAAAATCAAGGAGAAGTGCACATTGTAGAGACCCGCTGAAAATGATCCAAACTTCTTAAAATCGATTGTTACAGGTGATGAAACATGGTGTTTTCAATATGATCCTAAAAGAAAGCGACAAAGTGCGGAATGGAAGTCAAAAAACTCGCCACAAGCCAAAAAAAGAAGAAAAGTTCCATCGAAAATCAAAACAATGCTCATCCGATTCTTCGATAGTAAGGGTGTTATCCACAAAGAATGTGTTCCAAGTGGACAAACAATTACTGGTAAGTTTTATTTAAATGTTTTGAGGCGTTTGATGGGCAGAATTCGTCGCATTCGTCCAGAATATCGAGATGAAAACAGTTGGTGTTTGTAGCACGATAATGCACCCAGTCACATCTCACTTCTTGTTCGTAGATTTTTGGCCAAAAATAACGTCTGTGTGCTGAATCATCCACCGTATTCGCCTGATTTAGCAACCTGCGACTTTTCTTTGTTCCCATAACTTAAAATGACGTCAAAGCGGTGTTTTGTTTATGATATTTCGACCATACAAACAGTTTCGACGCGTGCTTTGGAGGCAATTCCGCAAAGTGAACTGGAACAGGCATTCGAATCATTATTAAATCGCTGTAACAAGTGTATTGAAGCCGGAGGGACTTATTTTGAATAACAAACCAAAACAAATTATAATTTCTTGCTTCTATTTCATTTTACAGACCCAGTCTTAAAAATTCTTTGACGCACTGTGTAATTGAAACGATTCAGAATTTCAAGACAAAACTTTTACTGATGAAAGACGATTTTACCCAACAGAAATTTATTCATGAAATAGAAGTTATCGCTCTTTCCACTTTTATAAGTGAGTCACGGAAAAATTTCTCATCGGCCGTAACGGGAATCGAACCCATGGTCTTCCAGTTACGCACCGGATATGCTTCCACTGCACCACAATGGCCTCGAAATTTTTCCGTGACTCACATTATGCTTCCACTGAAATACAGCGGCCTCGATTATGCTTCCACTGCACCACAGCGGCCTCGAATTTTTTCCGTGACTCACTTATGAATGTGGAAAAAGCGATGACTTCTATTTGATGTTCCTGGTCCACGTGAACTGTATATTTATCATTCACTCGCCTTCTAGTTATTTGTTCAGTTGCTGCTGTTCATCTGTGGTGAATCCCCAACATAGTGCAGGGCTCCAAAGAAGCAACCCTGCCATGTGGTTTGGAAGTTTGTCGTTTGTGCGTCTGGAGAATTTCAAGGCCGCTGTGGTACAGTGGAAGCATATCCAGCGCGTAACTGGAAGACCCTGGGTTCGATTCCCGGTGGCGGCTGATGAGAAAATTTTCCGTGACTCAGTTATAAACGTGGAAAGAGCGATGACTTCTATTTCATGTTCCTGATCCACGTGAACTGTGTATTTTTCAGAAATTTATTCATTTTAGAGCTTTTGTGGAATATTTGGAAAAGGAAAGAGTCCTTGTTGAAATCTGTGGAAATAACCATAACGCATTTTTTTACGAGGTTATTAGAAAACTTTGCGTTAAGATCTGCAGAGTTTACCCTGCCGGAATCAATATAGGTATTCGTAAAAAATCCCTTTGCTGTGATACCTGCTGAGATATGTGAGATCTCTGAAAGTGCTAGCGGGCTGTTACATGATATGGACCGAAGTGACTTGAATTAATCGATATTCAAGGTTCGTTAGAACTGAAGAATAACTTCAGGAATGAGCCAATGTGTGATTTTTGGACTAAATTTATGACTAATTATCCAAATTGTAAGAAACTTACTTACCATTCTATTTTTAACTATGCTTGGATCTACCTACAAATGGGAATCAGGCTTCTCTGACATGAACAATAGAAAAAAAGAAAAAAAGGATGGATCGAAGAGTAACGAACACCGTTTTTTTTTTTTTTTTTTTTTTTGGCAACAGTTAAATAGATAGGCGAACGAAGCATATACACAGTGAAGCAACTACATTCCTTATCTATTTTTCAACATAAGAACCGAAACGCTCGAGACATTTATCCCTGCGTGGTACCAGTTTTAGCATACGTACTTCGTTCATAAAAGTCTGTTTTCTGGGCGTACAACCAACTGCAGACAACCGATTTGACTTCGTCAGCCAAATCGAAGCGTTATAGTAAAACACAAAGCAGCTCACCTTGGTGCACGATACGTCAATCAAATCAATCCATGGTTTAAAACCTGAGTTGATGAACCATAACTTTAATTATGCTCAAAATACAAGTTAACCCCTGATGATAATTAAAAACACTTCTTAAGAACTTTCGGGTCCACCCTGGATCCCGTCTTCAGATGAGAAACACAAATGCAAACATACAGTAAGGCAGAGTAACACATTAATTTATAGGTCTTGACAATTGACGTAATATGTGTATTAGGTCCCCTAGCGGCCACCAAGATACAGGGTGTCCCAAAATGATTACCCTGATTTCAACTGCTTTTAACTTTATTGTGAATATATTTACAAACACCAGATTTTGCACATAAACGCACATGATAATCAGGTTTTATTTGGCGCACTCGATATGGGCACCGTGAGTGACAAGCAAAATGTCGAATCTGTGCTCTATCTCCCGCCACACATTTTGCAGCATTTGGGGAGTTACACTCTCTAGGGCTAGTCTGATTCGTTTACACAAAATGTGCACATTTGGTACTGGTGTCGCATACACCATGTCTTTAACATATCCCCAAAGGAATAAGTCCAATGGAATAATATCCGGTGATCTCGGTGTCCATGGGATTGGGCCATCTCTACCAATCCATCGACTGGGAAAGTGATGGTGCAGCAGGTCTCGCACATATGTTGCCCAGTGAGGAGGTGTTCCGTCTTGTTGGAAAAACACACGGGGCTGCATGTCCTGCAATTGGGGTATTGCACAAATCTCAAGCATATCCACATACACATTACCGGTGAGAGTTCTTTCATGAAAAAAGAAAGGCCCAATAACGCTGTCATGCCGTAATGCACACCACACATTAACCTTGGGATTGTCCCGCTTGTGCTCCCTGACGGTGTGTGGGTTTTCAGAACCCCAAATTTGCACATTATGTCTGTTTACAGCACCGCTAATGTGAAAAGTCGCTTCGTCCGAAAATGCTATGTGCTGTAAGAAATGCTCATCGTCCTCCAATTTCTGGAACATGGAGTTAGCAAACTGCTCGTGTGCATCAAAGTCCTGCGGTTTGAGTTCCTGAACAATCTGCACCATTTACGCATACAATTTTCAACCGATTTCGTAGCACCTTGTGCACTGTACTCTTCGGTACCTTGAGCTAACGTTTAGCTTGCCCTACTGATTTTTGCGGTGATCGGATGAAGGCTACATCAATTTTTTCAACTGTCTCTGCAGATGCTGAGGGTCGCCCAGGACTTTTACCCTTTTCGACTGTACCTGTTTCTAAAAACTTTCGCATCCACGAATTTATCAATTTCACATCTGGTGGTTGTTCTCCGTAACGAGTTTGAAACTTTCGTCGCCCCATTTTTGGCGACTTTGTCTTTGCCAGCCACACGACACACTGAGCCTTTTCTTGTGTAGAAGCCATGCGTGTCTTCAGATTCTGCACCAACAACGCTCCAAGTGGCGGACTTGGGTACTAAATCCCACAGCCCGCAAAACTTTCAGAGTGCACCTGCTCACCTGCAAAAGAAAACCGAAATCAGTGGAAAGTTATATCATTCCGAAATCAAGGTAATCATTTTGGGACACCCTGTATATCAGCACCGGATAACTGATTGCAAAGTAAGATAGATATGTTTATGGGGATCGGGGTACATGTATAAGGAAAGGTATAGAGTAAGTACGAAAAGCCGGTAAAATGTACCAGTAAGGGGGGGGTGTAAGGGGGATGATGGGCAGGGTGGGACGGAGGGGTGTGTGATAGAGGTGGAATGGTTATCAGAAATAGGGTTCCATAATGGTTAATACATAACTAACATACGGAAAATGTGCAAACGCATATCAGTATAAACAGATATAGTGTATAAAAAAGTCCAAGGCTTAAAAGGTGCTTACGATTTCTCATCTGAAGACGGAATCCAGGGTGGACCCGAAAGTTCTCATGAAGTGTTTTAATTTATCATCAGGTTTTAATTTGTATTTTGAGCATAATTAAAGTTACGTATATCGTGCACCAAGGTGAGCTGCCTTGTGTTTTACTATAATGTTTTTAGCTGCACGAAATCATTTATAGATCAAATCGAAGCGTTGGCAGCCCAGGAATCTTTTCAAGGGACCAAAAACGTGTTGTGCAACATGTGGGCGAGCGTTGTTATGAAGCAGTCTGACATTTGCAACGTCTCTGTTGGGTATTTTGTCGCGAAGGGCACAACGCAACTTTGTCAATGTGCTAGCGTATGTTTTGCTATTCACAGTGGTCCCCGTTGAATGAAACTCCACCAGGAGAGCGTTATGCATGTCGCAGAACACCGTCATGAGGACATTTTGTGCAGACTGGGTTACTCAGATTTTTTTTTTTTTGGTGGCAGGCAGTCGGAATGTTTCTACACCATACTGGCGCCCTTTGTTTCTGGAGTGTAGTTGTAGGCCCAGGACTTATCCGCCCGTCACTACACCTGCCAGAAATTCATGTCCTTCTGCGTAACGCATCAAGTGATCCAATGATGACATCATTCTCCGTCCCTTCTGGTCGTCCGTCAAGTTCTTGGGCATCCGTCGCGCACTGACCTTGTGAAATTGCTATTTGCCATGCACAATATGTAGTACTTTATACCGCACGAAATGTAGAACTTCTGTGCCAATGTGCGCAGATGGATCTGCCGGTCACTCAGAAGTGCCTGTTCAATGTCTCTAACGCGGCAAGTGATGACGCGTTTAATGTCAACCGGAACGTGGCGAATTGGTAAGGTTGCCACTGCAAAGAAACTGCACCATATGGAGATGTTGCTGCGGATCAGGTAACCACCACCATACACTTCGACCTTTTCTTTGTGAATTTCCGACGTAGTTTTCTGTTTAGCCCACAGAAATCGGACTACACCGCGTTGCTCTTCATTCGTAGACGACGCTAACAAACGCGACATCTATGTGCCGTTGTTCACACTGTCTTCCACCACGGCGACACCTGATCCAGTCAAACCGGTATGTAGCGTGATATTCAAACTCGTTGTCTGCCAAACTGCAACCTGCAAAAGAGAAAAAAAATTGCTGTGATTTACTTTCCGATCCCTCCTCGTAGTTACCGGAACAGGTTAACAGATGCTTATCTTGAAAACGCCCTAAGATTATCAGCTACAACCTATACTCCACATTTTAAGCACATTACAGAAGGACATCACCTCCATTGTTCCCATTAATTTCTTAATGACTGTATTTAAATTTAAATTTAAACCGAGTGCAGACAATTTTGTCGTACTACCCGAGGGAAGACAATGTTGTCGTCCTAGGGGGTCCTACTCTGTCAATTTACGAGGCCTGCCAGGTGGCAATTCAACTCCTGTTGCTCCTAGGGGTTTCCACTTCATAATAACATCACTTACACTTCATCGGTACATCAGCTGCAGTAGGACAGAAATTTCTCGAACTGACTTGTTACTAAGACGGCATCTTTCGAGCGTGCCACACTGATAGTCACTGAGTTCCGCCGTACAGCCCATTTTACTGTTCATGTTAGTCTGTCTATGACGTTTGCAACGCCACATGCGGGAGATTTGTGGATGAAATTTAAATGTATGTTGGAGTGCATGGAGGAGACTGGCTCAAGACAGAAAATTGTGGAAGATCTTGGGGAGACCTTCACTCAGCAGCGGATTGATAATGGTTGATAATGATGGTGAACTGTGAACGGTCACAAAAATAATTTTTCAAATTGGACTTTTAGAAGCAGTGATATGAAGAAAAATGCGATATACATTTGCGAGGACTAGTGGGAGAACTGTGTATTGTTTGAAGCCGAAACTGTACGTAAAATGGACTTCGTAGTAAAAGGCAGAGATGGAAACTGGTCACGTATCAGCGGGTCGACAATTTCTTGCAGGTCAAACGGGTCGGGTCAAGGTGTTCCTGACCCGATTTCGGCCCGGTTTTATTTCCGTTTTATTTCTGAAAAAAAAAAAAAAAATATGTCGAAGAACCCTTCTTTGGAATAACATTTCAGGGCTGCAGAGTATGATCCAGGAACTTGCTGAGAAGTGTAAAGAAATGGGCTTAAAAATGAATTTTCAAAAGGAAAAACTAATGTACAAATCTTTTACAAGAAATGAAGATTTATCAATTGATAGGGAAAAGCTGGAGATAACCAATTCCTACATTTACCTTGGGCAGTAGATATCAAGCGAGGGTCACATTGATGAAGAAATAAATTGGCGTATAAAACTTGGTTGGAGAGTTTTTGGAAGAAAAGTACAATTTTTAAGAGCAATATGCCATTATGTCTTAAAAGAAAAGTGTGACATCCTTCCAGTACTTACGTACAGAGCAGAGACGTTGATCTTAACTAAAAGAGACATACAAAGAGTGCAGTCAACTGAAAGAAGCATGAAGAGATGCATGCTGGGTGTAACCAGGAGAGATAAGAAGAGGAACTCGTGGATCAGGAAAATGACAAGAGTAGAAGACATCGTGATTAAAGTAAAATCCCGGAAAGGTCATTGGGCTGGACATATTGCCAGGAGAACGCACCAGCAATGGACAACCGAAATTATAGATTGAATTCCAAGAAACACGAAAAGACCCAGAAGAAGACCACGTGGGAGATGGGTGGATGGAGGAGACTGGCTATAGACGGTCCGTTGTGGAAGAAACTTGGGAGACCTTCATCCAGCAGTGGACTGATAATGATGATGATATATTCGAATTTATAGTTCAAAGCAGATTTGTCCGAGTCCGGCCCGGGTCGGGTCCAATTATGTGACGGGTGGGTCCGGGTCGAGTCCGGGTGCACATTTTTTGACCCGTTTCCAACTCTGGTAAAAGGCACCGAAGCTAATGTGTTTTATTAATTTTTTAGTCAAATTTTTTAAAAGTGATGCCATGAATTTAAATGTATAACGAGGTCAACATCATGTGCATTTTTACTCTTCCTACTTAACGGCCCAATTATGCAACCAGGGGTAAAATATTGTGAATCTTCGTTCAAAACTGATTAAGAGATGCAGAGATATAGTGTCCACAGACGGACAGATGGATTAGTGATACTGTAAATAAAAAACTTAAAGAAGAAAAAAGGCATGCTGAGAATGGTTGAAGCATTTCTTATGCAATTTAGCAAACAGCAATATAGTTATTTTTTTTTTAATTGGATGTTTAAATCTCGATTTCTTTCTTCTTTCTTTCTCTCACTTTTTTTAAATTGTTCCTAACAAGTCTCTCATAACTACCCTTTATGATCCTTGATCTCAAAGACAACAGTCTTGTGACATTACCTTAATATATATACTGTATATAAGGTAATTCCATTCGTCCTGATGAAGCTAGGTCAATACCCAGCGAAACCATGGTCGGCTTGAAAAAATAAATAATTGTGACAAACTACGTTATATTACCTTAATATATACCCTTTATGAATTTCATTGTTGCGGCAATGGTAACTTTCATAAAGAAGTAACATGCATACAGAAATTTAACTTTAAATGACATATCTATGAAACTCGTTCACAGATTTACCTCTTCGGAATGCCCTTACATCAGCTAACGACGAGCCAGCACTGGCAGGGCCGGATTAAGACCTTAGTGGGCCCCTAGGCTAAGATATTTGAGTGGGGCCCCTAGGCTAAGACATTTGAGTGGGGCCCTAGGCTAAGATATTTGAGTGGGGCCCCTAGGCTAAGATATTTGAGTGGGACCCCTAGGCTAAGATATTTGAGCGGGGCCCCTAGGCTAAGACATTTGAGTGGGGCCCCAAGGCTAAGACATCTGAGTGGGGCCCCAAGGCAAGACATCTGAGTGGGCCCCGAAGAACTTATGACGGGGAATTATTATGAAGTCCGTTAAAACACGAAACTGTAATTACTAAATTATCTGCAGAGTTTTAATATTTAGTCACTCTACTTTTTATGATCCTCAGAAGAACATGATCTAAAAGCTTAAGATTCCTAGATTTTGTCTTGGATTTTCTACTGATTTAGCATTGTATACCTTTCTTAGGTCCCCTTTTTTGTGAAATGCAATATGAAGCCACAGGGAACTTCGACGATTGACGGTTCCAAGTGCAAATTGAGAGGTGTGGGTGGACGGCAGTGATTAACCTCTATAGACTCTCTCTCTCTCTCTCTCTCTCTCTATTATTTGCCAGGCTTTCCTCCTGGGCTCTTGGTCATGGTGGGCCCCAAGGCTGTAACCCAACAGACATCCCCCCCCCCTTAATCCGGCACTGGTTCTCTCAAGGAAAACCTCATGATCTACGATAAAGGTTTTAGAGTTTTCCACCTAGAACTACAGTAAAACCCTTGCCTAATTTTAAGAAATCAGAAATTATGAATTTTAAATTTCGCTTCTACAACCGATTCTATAAGAAAATTATTAAATACATTAATTTAAAAATGCACTCACGAATGAACATCTGATGCCCAGTTACTAAATGTTTCGTAAAATGTTGCATTAATTTTTCATAATGTTTCTGCCCAGTAAAATCGAGTCAGACCCCCATATTTATGTAAGATTTGGTCAAGTAAAAAAAAATCTAAAATAAATTTGAAGGTGAATTTTAAATGCACTACCTTGAGTAAAAATGATAAGGAAGAACTATTATACATTGTTCCTTCCGCAAATCTATAAGAAAAAAATACCGACATGCAGGGCCAGCTGGACCATAGGGGCAACCGGGGAGGTCGCCCCGGGCCCCGCGCCTTCAGGGGCCCCTGCAGTTTAGAAAACAAAATAATTTTCGGTAAAAAAAATGTAATTACATTTTTTTTGTAACTTTTGGGGTGCAAGGCCCTTAAAAATATATTTTTAAAGTTATTTGTTTGTTTCCGATTTCCCCATTTTTGAATACATTATCCCCCCTGTTCGTCGTACGGACACTGAGATTTGCAGATTCGAAATGATTTTTGTAACCACCTTAATCTTTTCCGCATTCGTGAAATAGCAAATTAAATTTCATCATTTTGTGGTCCCCTACTTTTATATATGCAGCAATTTGTGTGAAAACCTGATACTTAAATTTAAGGAAATAAAAAGAACAATACCCAAGTTACTTTCGGACTACACATGGAGGCCACTTTTCCAACATTACAAGAAATTGAAAAAAAAAAAAAAAAAGGGCAACTTTCATATATGAACGCGTACAAAAGTTTAGAATGTCACTAATTTGTCATTTACTCCACCGTGCATTAAAAATCAGTCACTAAACATGTATCAGGGGAAAAAACTGTTTATACCAATTTATTTTGGAAGGATCCTTATTATATTTCTTATACAAAAATATTCGCTAAGCAGGTATCTTTTTATCATTTTGCGAATAAGCTGTTATAAGAGTCACAATGCAACCTAAACATCTTCTCCCGGGAAAGAAAATCGTAGATTTTAACCCTTTTTACTCTCTCTCTCTCTCTTTCTCTATCCTTATCTTTTTCTCTCTTTCTCTATCCCTATCTTTTTCTCTCTCTTTCTCTATCTGTTTCCCTCTCTCTCTCTCTCTATCTCTCTTCCTCTCTCTCTCTCTCTTCCCTCCTGTATCTATTTCTCTCTCATTTTGTCTTTACGGTAGTGTTCGTGTGTCTTCCTCACGAACGATAATTTTCAGAAACGACTTTATTAAAATATGAGATTTATTTTTTAGTGCCCATAATGAAATTTTGCTCTGGGCCCCACAATGAAATTTCGCCCAGGGCCCCGCAAGAGTTCCATCCGGCCCTGCCGACATGACACTGGAAACGTGAAAAAATTGCTAAACAAAACTCCACGATTCTTGAAACCTCACAATTTTGTGGTTAAAAAAAAAAAAAAAAAATTACTTAGCATGACTTTGGGCATCTTTGGTCCTGAGATTTAGCGATTCAAGCATCCAAATTGTTATTTCTTTGAAAACCAGATGTTATTCTTCTCATTGTTTCTTATGAAAACATGTGTTTTTGCCTTTCTAGGCCATTTTTGGCATGTACTAGTGTATTAGTTCATGTGACATGCTTTGGGAGATGACACCATCCAAGCTCTCATGAACAAGAGTCTGATGTTGCTTACGAACATTTCTGTGACGTTTTTAATTTGGTATAAAAAAACAACAAACGAACAACAAATACGCAAAATTTTAGTTACCACGTTATTATCAAAGTCTTAACAATATACCGATGTCACACTGCGTCGTGGGCCAGTGGCGCAACGGATAACGCGTCTGACTACGGATCAGAAGATTCCAGGTTCGAATCCTGGCTGGCTCGGGATGTAAACTTTTTAAATCTGCTCGAAGCATTAACATTTCAAAGAAAAAAGAAGCTTATGTATTTTATTTTTACTTTAACTAGACACAGAAAATAGTTACATCACAATTCTAAAATTACTTCAACAATTTTAACGAAGAAATAATGTTTAACAATTTCACTAGGCACTAATCACATATTGATACTGTTTCGATAGTGCACTCATCGAAACAGTATCAATAACATAATTTTGCTGTATCATACACAAGATATACCATCCACAGAATATATTTCCAGCACTCATTATATACAACCGAACTAAAAAAATAATGCTATGCTAAAAAATCCTTTCTCTGTTCGTTGAAATCTATAAGAAAAAAATATCTGTAAATACAATATTTTTTTTATTAGTTTTTAAGGTTCACACTGATTCTGCTTTTTTTTGTTTTTTTTTTTTTGGTAAACGTTTAAAATCACTCTACTTTTTTCTATTATTTTTATTTCTCGGACTGAACATGTTCATGTCGACAATAATCTGCGAATACAATATATTTTTTATTAGTTTTTTAGGTTCACACTGATTCTGTTTTTTTTTTTTTTTTTTTTTTTTGGTAAACGTTTAAAATCACTCTACTTTTTTCTATTATTTTTATTTCTTGGACTGAACATGTTCATGTTGACAATAATCTGTGAATACAATTTTTTTATTAGTTTTTTAGGTTCACACTGATTCTGTTTTTTTTTTTTTTTTTTTTTTTTTGGTAAACGTGTAAAACCACTTTACTTTTTTCTATTATTTTTATTTCTCGGACTGAACATATTCATGTTGACAATAAATTATTAGAGACACACATTTTTGCAATAAAAGTAGCGTTGCAAAATTTTTCTTTTCCCCCTTCCTTTATTTAAAAAAACTCTATAAACGTATAAGAGAGCGTTTGAGGAAATTATTTGGATACATTCTTTAATGGAAATTGAATTACATGTTCGTTTATTTATTTATTTTTACTCAATTCATATCTGAATAATAGATGGCAGCACATCTGTACAATTCCTCTAAGTTACACGGCAATTCACCATCAATTTTTACAACAGGGAGGGATTCGTGATGGATAATGAGCTCAGAGGCATGACAATAAGGGGCAGCCTAATAAGGGGTAGCTGCCATAGATTGGAATAATGTTGTTGAAAAAATATAGCTTCCCAAGGGCCTTACCGTATGGCGTGGCGCACCCACGGGGAAGGCTGATTGGGCTCGCTTCCTTGGGCTGACAGCGGAAAATTGTTACGCCGAAGTTTGAAAAATCACGATACGCGATCTATATATTCTTCTTAATCATGTACCGTATAAATATAACATACAATAATTATACGGAAGTAGTTCTGTTAAATAAATTTAGAAAGCTGTAACCAGGAAAAAGAATTTCGTCTAGTGCTTCTTCGAATCATTTAATTTTCTTGGACTGTAACATTACTAGGACTGGATAAGAATAAACGTACAAAAGCCAACCTCCTTCTTAATTGCCATGGCACCTGACCATTTTTTCTCAGTAAATTTAGGGGGTTACCCGGCACCCCCACCCAGTGGTGTACCGGAAAAACTCGAGGCTCCCCGCAAAAAATATCTTCGAGGCCCTTTTGCGAATATCTATTAGCTTTCGATTACTAATTTTTTTTTAATTTCATACTATTAACTATGTGCTACTGGCATTTTAATAATTCAATTTTTTTCTGGAACCTGCAAGTATTTTTCATAAAAACAAAATTACTGCGCTTAATTGCGTGCAACACAAGTGCTCACCAGTGTTTCTTTCAGAACTTTTTGGCGGGGGGGGGGGCAAATGGAACCTCAGAGGGGGCAAGTTTTCCATTTGCTATATATTTATATATAATTTGAACTACTGTATTTATATCATCATTGTCAACCATTATCAATCCACTGCTGGACGAAGGTCTCCCCAAGTTTCCTCCACAACGGTCTGTCTTGTGCCAGTCTCCTCCATGTCACCCCTGCATACTTTCGAATTTCATCCACCCATCTCCCATGTGGTCTTCTTCTGGGTCTTTTCCTGTCCCTTGGAATCCAATCTAAAATTTCGGCTGTCCATCGATGATCTGTCCTTCTGGCAGTATGTCCAGCCCATTGCCATTTCAGGGATTTAACTCTGATCATGATGTCTTCCACTCTTGTCATTTTTCGGATCCACGAGTTCCTCTTCTTATCTCTCCTGGTTACACCAAGTATGCACCTCTCCATGCTGCTTTGAGTTGTCTGCAGCCTTTGTATGTCTCTTTAGTTAAGGTCCACGTCTCTGCACCATACGTAAGCACTGGAAGGATGCATTGATCAAACACTTTTCTTTTAAGACATAATGGCATATTGCTCTTAAAAATTATGCTGTTTCTTCCAAAAGCTCTCCAGGCAAGTTTTGTACGCCGATTAATTTCTTCATCAATGTGACCCTCACTTGATATCTGCTGTCCAAGATAAACGTACGTGTCTGTAATCTCCAGCTTTTCTCCATCAATCGATAAATCTTCATTTCTTGTAAAAGCATTGAACATCACTTTTGTCTTCTGAAAGTTCATTTTTAATCCCACTTCTTTACTCTTGTCAGCAAGTTTCTGGATCATACTCTGCAGCTCTGACGGGCTAGTTGCAAAAATGACTACGTCATCAGCAAAACGAAGGTGGGTTAGATAATCTCCATTAATCTTTATCCCCTTGTTTTCCCAGCTCAGTGACTGAAAAACACCCTCCAATGTGGCATTAAAAAGCTTCGGAGATATGGTGTCACCTTGTCTCACTCCCTTTCCAATTTTTATGTGTGTTGTATTTTCAAACAGCCTAATCTTTGCACTTGCATTTTCATAGATGTTATTAATAATATTAATGTAGGCATCTTCAATACCGCAGGTTTTCAGAGCCATTGTAACTGCTGATGGTTTCACCGAATCAAAGGCTTTTTCATAATCGATAAAAGCCATGCACAATGGAAGTTCATATTCCCTCGCTCTTTCAATTAGTTCTCTCAGCACATGGATATGATCTATTGTGCTGTAGCCACTCCTGAATCCAGCTTGTTCTCTCGGTTGAGCCATGTCCAGTGTTACCTTCAAGCGGTGTGAAAGAACTTTAGTGAAGATTTTATAAACTACTGATAGGAGGCTGATAGGTCTTTAGTTTCCGAGATCCTCAATGTCACCTTTCTTATGTAGCAGGATCATTGTAGCGGTGTTCCAATCCTCAGGAATCTTTCCTTCATTAAGGCATCGAGTGAAAATTTGGGCGAGTACTGTTTCGATTTCTCCACTTGCTTCTTGTATAATGTCTACAGTAATTCCATCTTCTCCTGGAGCTTTTCCCTGCTTCATGTTCTTGATTGCATGTGCAACTTCTGCTGGAAGGACTGGAGGAACTCTGGTACTGGTATCTTTCATGATGTCTGGAGTGCATGTATCATCCCTTTCATATAATTTGGAGTAGAAATCTTTCACTCTTGTCAAAATTTCGCCTCTATTTCTTGTTACGGAACCATCTTCTTTTCTCAGTGCCATAATCTGTTTTCTTCCCTTACTGAGATGTCCCTTTGCTATCTTTAGGCTTTGGTTGTTTTCAATTGCTTTTCTCACTAGTTCACAGTTGAATTTTCTTACGTCTTCAGTGATACTTTTTCGTACTGTCTTGCATAGCTCTTTATATTCCACTTTGGAAGTCACATCTTCTTTAGTTGTCCTCATCTCTCTTCTTTTTTGCATCAACATTTTCGTTTTTCCTGATAATTTATTTACATGCAACTTGTTCTTAGACCCAGCTAATTTTGTTGCTGTTTCCATAAGAGCTTTGGTTACTTTTCTGTTAACTTCAGAGATGTCCACTTCTTCCGATGTTAGGCCTTCTAAAGCAGAGAATCTGTTCTTCAGTTCCAACTTGAAGGTATTATGGTGTTTTTTAAGGTTGGTTATGTCAATAGATTTTGTTTGTCTTATGAGCTTGCCACGTTCAAGTTTAGTGTTGAGGTGCATCTTACATCTCACCAATCTATGGTCACTACCTGTGTTGAACTTGTTTAGCACACTGCAGTCTTCTATGACGAATTTTTTGTTACACATAATAAAATCAATTTCACTTGTCGTCCCATTTGGATGTCTCCATGTCCATTTCCTGTGTGGCTTTTTCTTGAAGAAGGAGTTCAAGATGAAAAACCCTTCTGCCTCTGCAAACTCAACGAGAGTATTTCCACTCTGGTTTCTGTTGCCGTGACCAAATTTACCTACTGAAGTTTCATTCTGTTGCCGTTGCCCTATTTTTGCATTGAAATCTCCCATAATTATTTTCAAGTGCTGCTTACCTTTATTATTTAGATGACAAATTTCTCATAAAATTCTTCAATTTCTTCTTCAGGATGACTTGTGGTGGGTGCATAAGTTTGAATAATCTGAGCCTGGTATCTTTTCGAGAGTTGGATAACAAGCCGTGCAGCTCTGTCAGAGGAACTTTCAACTTCTACAACTTTATCCTTCAGTTTCTTGTTTATTATAAATCCAACACCACTAGTTCTGCCAGTATCTGTCCCACGATAGTAGAAGAGATGTCCACTTTTCAGTTCGATGAGATCTTCTCCTTTTCTCCTTACCTCACTTAGCCCCACGATGTCCCACTTGATCCTTTGTGTTCCTCTTCCAATTCAAGAAGCCTTGAATCAGAAGATAGGGAGCGTCCATTGTACGTTGCCAAGGTCAGCATCAGATGGCAGCCTAGTCCGGTCCTCCGGGGATTCTTAGCACCCTCTGCCTTCATGTCGCACTGGCCGCTGCCTTGGCCAGGTACATTCCAGCTGCCGGAGACTGAGGGCCAAGATTTAAGTTGTGGAGTCATTTTGGAGGGGTTTGGCCATAACTCACCACGCTGGCCAAGCGGGGTTGGTGAGTGTGGGATAGAATTTCCTCTAATCCCGATGGTATAGTTATACCGCTATTGGCGGTCGTCAGAGCCCCTTTAGTAGGAACAGGATGCACCACGGGAAGGCGGGGTTGACATTTGTCAAGGAGAGGCTGTGATGTTACGCATCACCTGACCTTACATCCCTTGAAATTTTTATCTGTTAAAATGTATTTATATATATAGAAGTAATTACTATATATCTAGCACAGGAGCGCATTTAGATGCCCCCCCCCCCCCCTCCGGAAAATGCTTCATTTTTTTGTTTTTGGTTAAAATGCGACTTACATTAGAAGAAAACACCTTAATTTAATAAAAGTGTATCAACTTACAGTAGAAAAAAAATGCTTTAATTTTTCTTCAGTTTTTCATTAACTTTAATTTTATCCCAGATGGTGGATTTCAAAAACTTCCTTTTTCACCCCCTCCCCCCCCCTCAAAGAAAAATTCTATATACATACCTGATATAGCAATTACTTCTTCAAACATTTCAGGAATAACAAACTGTTTCCCGCTAAAGAAGGGAAAGGGGAGGTTCCTCAAGCTTGAAATTTTTATCTGTTAAAATGCATTTCAACGCATTCTTGTTCCTTAATCACGATTCCCAGACAATTAGGTATGATTAGTCTACTTATTATATTTTGAAGAATACCATGCGTCGTAATACACTTTTTAATAAAATAAACTATAACTAGTACCATTTGAACAATATTTTAAAAAATAAAATTGAAGAAATATTTGTATCATAAAAAGAAACGAAACTTCCTTTCTCATCATAGCCTGAATTTATTAAAATTTGGCTGGGTAACCTAAAATGTTTCCGGGGGGGGGGGGGCGAATGGTCGTTTCCGGGAAGGGCTTCACCCCCCCCCCCGGATGTATGCCTGAAAGGAACACTGGTGCTCACGTGGTAATTTAAATGACGGCTCGGATTTTATGCCAGTAAAAAATACTAAAAAACAGTTACGCCAAAGTTAATCATATGCAAATTTTATTCTTTCAGTGAACTAAGGCCAGCCACTTTGAAATGCCTCACGATCACGCACAAAACATGTAACTGCCGAGTGACAATGTTTAATGACCTTTTCCAGTTTATTCAAAAATACAGAACGTTCTGTAAGTAAGCAAATAAATAAGTAACAATTAAGAATCGTGACACAAAAAAAAAGTAAAGCTACTCAAATTATTTACTCTTGAAAAAAAAAACTAAACATAATGCCACAACTTTTACTACGGTTTGCACAGAGTTAAAAAAATTTCTCTTGACAGTTTTATAAAAAAACTGACATCGACTATTTCTTCGTCATCGCGAAGAATATCTTTTAGTTCATTATATTCTGATGGATGCGTACTTATGTGCAAACAACACCGTATCCTCATTAGTATAAAAAATTCAAACTGGCATTTCTTTCACATTCTCTTGTTTATAAGCATGTTTAGGACTTTTCTTACGACTGTGAAAAGGAGCTTCAAGTTGTCTGGAAGAGCTCACGCTTTTCCGCCATACCATTTTTATAAACTAAAACCGCCAGGGGAAAAAAAAAGTTTTTCTTCTTAATACTTCAGTCAAAGCAGCTGTCGAAAATTCCTTCTATTTTTTAACCAGTTTCATATAAATTTTCAACAAAAGATTTTGTGAAAACTTTTTTGTTGAGGCTAGAAGCCCTCTTAGCCGGGAGGCTCTCGCCCCCCCCCCCCCCCCCCATGAAATTTTTGGGTGCGCTACTGCCGTATGGCGCACTTAACTTTCGCTTTACTGCATGGGTTTCACGGTCAGCAGGCACCTGGTGTCAAAATGAGTTGATATTTTAATAATAAAATAAATTGAAAGAGTTCTATTCTATTATTACTATTATAATATATATCCACTGCACTGTACTACTCAGTTTTATTTGCAGAAATGCAAAATGGTACCTCAATGCTGCTCCCCCCCCCCCTCCCTGTAATAAGGAAGAAAAGAAAAACAAAAAAGGTTTTGTTTCATGTATTCCCAAAACTTTGGCACCGCCCCGGTGGCGTAGTGGTCTAAGCAGTGGCTTCTGATCATTCGTCCGAAAGGAGTCCGAGTTCGAATCCCGGTGAGGCATGGATGTTGGACACGTAACGCTTTGAGAGCCAGTGTCTTACGGCACTGGCTCTTAATGCGTTATTTGTCCAACACTGGTTATCTGTGTACATTGGTCATTTAGCAAATCCATACTGTCAAATCCATGTTTGATGTATACTTGTTCATAAATGTGTTACATGATCAACGCTGGCTACATATGTGTAAATTGATCATTTGGCATGCTGTAAACCATGTATGATTTGTGCTTGTTGCCGTATATGTAATTTAAAAATGGATCTTAAGAACTGTAAAATATAATATAACGAAATGTAAATATATATACACTGAAGAGCAATTGAATTAACAGCTGGCGTTATGAAAATGTGGCGCTTTGGGCGACCCTGTAAATGGAAACGACATGACGTATGCAGCGATCTGACAATATAAGGAGTGATGCGACGGGAATCAGTAAGAGTCGGACGCAGTATGGGCAAGACGAAGGATCTAAGCGCATTTCATCGTGGGCAAATTGTAGGGGCCCGACGAATGGGTCACTCCATCTCGGAAGTCGTGCAGGCACTGGGATTTTCACGAGCCACTGTGTCACGGGTGCACCGTGAGTACATCGAATCCGGTAAAACCATCCCTGCAACGGCCAACTGCCGTGGACAAGAGCGTGTGGATCACCGGGGGTCATCGTCGGCTAGCTCGCATTGTAACAGCGGATAGACGGGCCACAGTGCAAGAAATCACTTGGCAAATTAACGCTGGTGCACAAAAATATGTAAGCAGCCACACCATCCAGAACCATCTTCTCGCTATGGGGTACAGAAGCCTTCGTCCCACGAGGGTACTGCTGCTGACCACACATCACAGGGTGCAAAGATTAGCATCGGCACGGCAACATCGCCACTGGACCGTAGACATGTGGGAAAATGTTGCCTGGACTGATGAGTCGAGATTCACGTTGGTACATGTGGATGGCAGGATACGAGTACAGCGCAAACCACATGAAGCGATGGATCCTTCTTGCCAGCAGGGTACTCTTCAAGCTAGTGGGGATGGCATTCTTGTCTGGGGACTGTTTACGTGGACTGATATGGGACCCCTGGTAGCGTGACATCGTCCCTCACAGGTCAACGTTACAGGAATATCCTGGACGACAATTTGCTCCCGTTTGTGCGTCTTCAACTTCCCACTGGGGACCTCATCCTGCAACAAGACAATGCACCGTTCCATCGCTTCGGAATTGTATCCGAATGGTTGGATGAACACTCCACCGATGTGACCTCGCTTCCTTGGCCAGCTAGGTCACCTGACCTCAATCCCATCGAGCTCATCTGGGATGCCATTGAGAGAGATATTAGAGGTTCTGACTCCCCTCCATCAAATCTTCGTGAACTGTGAGAGCTTCTTGTTCAAGGGTCGTGGATCCGTATGGCTTCCCAACGCTTCCGGTGTCTTGTCGAGTCCATGCCGAGACGAATCGCCGTCTTCATCAGGGTGAAAGGTGGTGCTACACGTTACTAGACAGGTATCTCTAATTTAAATGCTCTTCAGTGTATATATATTCTTACATATATACACAAATCATAATATGAAAATAAACAATTCGCTGGGTTAGAATATTTTGATACTGCCCGAATTTGAAATCCTGGATAGAGCTGTTAAGCCAAAAGTATGACTTCTAATACACTGGCGTGCAAAAATTAAGGACGAGACGGTTTTTCGAATATAGCGTCGTGCAGAAGTGCTGCACATCGACTCAAATCATACCATAAGATCTACAAGATGTAAGAATATGGGACAAGTGAGCAAAACCGTCCAAACAAGGAATCCAAAGGATACAAAGGCTCTTTATTGAAAAGGTAGCTTCGAGCACAACTGGACAGAAGAGAGAAACGTCCATGTGACAAGCGGCTACCAAGAAAAATCCAGTCTTTAGTGGGGGATATGATCACCCCTGACTGCGTTGCAGGATTTACAACGTCTGTCCATGCTGAGGACGAGGTTGTCAAGGAGCTGTTGAGGCATCGCGGCCCATTCCTCTTGTAGC
Source organism: Macrothele yani (assembly GCA_039090855.1). NCBI lineage: Eukaryota > Metazoa > Arthropoda > Arachnida > Araneae > Macrothelidae > Macrothele > Macrothele yani. The sequence continues at coordinate 5,081,601 of CM077009.1, forward strand.
GCCAATCGCAACTGCGGAATCGTTGCTGGCGCTGGTGACGTACTGCCAAGCGTCTCCCGAGAAAGTCCCACACGTGTTCGATTGGATTTAGGTCCGGGGACCTTGCGGGTCAATACATGCGTTGAATATCTTCACTCTCCAACAGCTCTGCGACAGCCACTGTATGATGAGGTGTAGCGCTGTCGTCCATGAAGGGGAACTCAGGACCCACAACACCGCTAAACAGACGCACGTGAGGCAGGAGAACCTCGATACAATAGCTGACACCAGTGACTGAACCTCCTTGGAAGATGTGGAGGTCAGTACGGCTACCAAGCACGATACCGCCCCAAACGAGAACTTTGCCACCTCCAAACCGTTCCCTTTCGATTATGTTGGAGGTATGATTCCGTGTTCTCTGCTCTCTCCAGATGTGTATACGTCCAGAATCGCTCGTCAGACTAAATCGGCTCTCATCCGTAAAGAGAACTCGAGCCTATTGCTGATGTCTCCAGTTCTTGTGTTCCTGGCACCACAAAAACCGTCGTCTCCGATAAGCAGGCGTTGATGGCACACACCGCACTGGTCGTCGTGCAAATAGACTACTTTTGTGCAGCCTCCTGGCCACAGTAAAACGCGATAATGAACATGCAGTTGTATGTTGCATGTGCCTTACGATTTCTCCCGCTGTCTGCCGTCTGTCTCTTCTCGCCTGTAGGATAATATAGCGGTCGTCCGCCGCCGTGGTTGCTCGTTGACGACCACTGCTAAACTCTCGGACAGCTGTTCCTGTCGTTTGAAATGCTCTCCATGCTCGCGAAACGATGCTGTGAGCGATCCCGAACTCCTCGGCCACACTAGTCACACTTCGACCTTCTTCCAACTTCCCAATGACGCGACCTCGAGTAAAGTCATCCAGATGTCGTCTACTGGATTGCCTGTTGGCCATATCACACGGTGGCAGCAACTGGACGTCGTTCAAACCGATGTACACCGTGCAATAGCTTTCACCGAATTGCTGAGCATACACCGCCCGTGCGCTTTATACCCTTCAGACCCCCCCCCTCCCGTCATGCTGCATTTATGCGCATGCCCTACCGTACCGGACCCCAGTCTATCTCCTGAGTGGTCTTTCGGTCCGTTCTGCCTGCTCGTTCAGCTGTTATGCTAATTTCTTCTCTTCGTCCTTAATTTTTGCACACCAGTGTATAACATTAATACGCAGTAATTTAAATATGGATCTTAAGAACTGTAAAATTAAGGATAATTACTTTTTTAATCATACGTGGTTCTTATGATTACAATTTGAATCTGAGTCTGCTGCTTTTTTCTGATAAGTCAGCGATAACTTCATCTGCACTAAGGGATGTGTCTCTGTGTACATATAACATTGCTAAACCATTTAATCTGTCTTCAGAAGTAGTGCTACGCAAGTGCGATTTTATTCTCCGGAGGTTTGAGAAAGACCGTTTCACAGAGCTTGTTGATACTGGCAAAACACATAAAATCTTCAACAGTTTATGCACATTAAGATATATTACATTGTTTCAAAACGTCAGTTGCATTGCGTAACTCCGCATTTTCTATAAGGCTACTTAGGCGTCTTCTCCATAGCTGTATTTCGGCTTTCACAGTTTCTCTGTCATCCAGCTGACGAATAAAAATGCGGTGTTTCTTCTAAGTCGTTCTCGTTGAAAGATAAGAAATTGTGAAAAGGCAGTAAACACTGAAAACCTTTAATAACGGTTTTACGCATTAGAAATCTTCGATCGATTTCTTGTTCGAACGAATCTAAAAACGGCAAGAATACAGAGATTCTGTAGAAATCTGAAGCAGAATCTGTGTCTACGTTGAAACGATTCATTTGTCTGTTACATAAACGTGGTACTTTGATGTCAAAATCTAGTAATTTTGATTCTTCAATTAATTCTTGAAATATTTTTTTTAATTTGTAACAGGATTTTTTTCTCGTTGATTGTATTTCATATTTTAAATCCTCTGCAAGATTTATAGCTTCAACTAAATCTATGTTTTCTTTCTGTAATGCTCTGCACAGTAAAATTGAGTACCGAAAAACCACATCAATGACAAGAACGCTAATGTTAAATTCTACATCTTTTATCGCCAACGAAATCTGAATGGCTTTTGATGATGTTTCTCTGCCATTCCAGGAACACATATCTTCTAAAGCATTTGAGACTGCCGGCTGAAGCTCCGAAAAAGTGCTAACGGAATCATGTCTATCTACATATCTTGTTGGGCATAAACGCTTTAGTTTCGCCTTTCTATAATCTGAAAGTATATTTTTTACCTTTGTTTGTAAGAATGCAGGGCCGTAGCCAGGGGAGGGCCAGGCCGGGCTGCGCCCGACCTGTTTTTCCTTTTGCCCGTACTAGCGACTCGCACAACAGTATAGTGCCCGACCTCTTTACATGCTTCGCCCGATCTCAATCATCAGCCGCCCCTTCCAGCTTGCTTGTCTGGTTACGGGCCTGTAAGAATGACTGACGTTTAGGGGTATTGAAAAATTCATAAACGTTTTCTACTGTACCCATGGCATTGCGAATGCCTTGAATCTTACATGCCCCAGAAATGGCTAAATTTAAGCTGTGTGAGCTACAATGAACAAACATAGCAAACATGACTGCTTCAGCACGATTAAATTTTCCTGCCATTGCTGATGCTCCATCATAGCCCTGACCCCTTAGGTACTTAGTTTCCACACCAAATTTATCCAATGTGGCTATTATTGTTTGAGGTAATTCCTTTCCTGTGGTATTACCACTCACTGGCACAAACTGCAAACATTTTTCGTTTATCTTTGCTGTTTCGTCGTTAACGTAGAGAAGGTTTAAAGAAAATTGTTCAATTCCCCCAATGCCAGTAGTTTCATCCGCTAAAATTGACAAACGTTTTGATGCATTTACCATGTTGACAACTGTTTTTGTAAGCAATTTATTGCAACTTTCAATTATCTCGTTCTGAATTGTAGGACTTATATACTGAGAATTTTTCCCAGTGTGTTCACGAATAGTCACAAAATCACTCGTGCCAGTCTCTTTCGTAGAAATCTTAAGTCCGAAACGGAGAATTGGCCAAAATTTTCCTTCATTCTCAGTAGGTTCTTGAACTAATTTGAAAGTTCCCAACCCACAGTGTTGATCTAATTTGAAAGTTCCCAAGCCAGACCTTGTTTGCTGCACAAAAACACTGTTTCAATAACAGGAGCAATGAGCTTACGATTTCTTTCCACTTCGGCTTTTTCTGCAGCATTTAGCCTATGATCAATGGGTTCACTTCTTTTCAAAACAACTTCTTCGAGATCTAGGGCAGCCTTCAAACATTGCTTATGGTAATTCGTTGTTTGATGATAGTTATACACTGACGGAAAAAAAAAATCCCAACACCAAGAAGGGGTTGTGTTAGATAAACGACAGTTGGTAGGCTGTGAGAGTACATCTGTAAGATGACGTCTATGCAAATTTCGCGCTCGGCGCATACGTGTGGCGCTAGTAGCGGCCCTCGGAACATGCAAAGCAGGTTTGCTGTAAATACGCGCTGTAATGTTCGTGAGCGTTAGTTATCGTTGAGATTCGACGTAGGGTGTTGATGTTAGTCAAGAATGCCTTTAAGAAGACGAAGAAGCCATTATCAACAGCTCACGGAGTTTGAACGAGGTCGTGTAATAGGGCTACGAGAAGGTGGATTTTCTTCCCGCAATATTGCAGAACGACTTGGCACTACTGAGAGGGAAGACCGCCGTGTAAGACGTATGGCCGTGGCGCATCGTACCGCGTCTGCGGCAGCAATTCGAGCTGCAGTTGCCACCACAGTGACACAACGAACTGTTACAAATCGGTTACTTGAAGGACAGCTCCGAGCCAGACGCCCTGTAGCGTGCATTCTACTTACTCTAAACCACTGCCGTTTGCGACGTCAGTGGTGTCAAGCTAGAGCTCACTGGAGGACGGAGTGGAGATCTGTTGTGTTTTCTGATGAAAGCCGATTCTGCCTGGGTGCCAGTGATGGCCGTGTGTTGGTTAGCAGGAGGCCAGGTGAGCGCATGCAACCAACCTGTCTGCGGCCGAGACACACTGGACCTACACCTGGAGTTATGGTCTGTGGAGATCAATTTCCTATGACAGCAGGAGCACTCTCGTGGTTATCCCACGCACCCTGACGGCACAGTTGTACGTCGGTCTGGTGATTCAACCTGTTGTGCTGCCATTCATGAACAGCATTCCAGGGGATGTTTTCCAACAGGATAACGCTCGCCCGCATACCGCTGTTGTAACCCAACATGCTCTACAGAGTGTCGACATGTTGCCGTGGCCTGCTAGATCACCAGATCTATCACCAATCGAGCACGTATGGGACGTCATTGGACGACAACTACAGCGTCACCCCAGCCAGCATTAACCGTCCCTGTATTGACCGACCAAGTGCAACAGGCATGGAACTCCAACCTACAAACTGACATCCAGCACCTGTACGACACAATGCATGAACGTTTGCGTGCTTGCATTCAACATTCTGGCGGTTACACCGGTTATTAATGTACCAGCATTTCACATTTAAAATGGCTCTTCTCGCGCTTACAATAAGCTGTGATCTTGAAACCTTAATCGATTAAATATGTTACCTATACAAATGTATTGCCGCCATTTCATTCCTCTACTACTATTTTTTCGTGGTGTTGGGATTTTTTTTTTTTTTTTCCGTCAGTGTATTTCTCCACAGCATGTTTCCAATTTTTAAACGGTTTCTTGCAGAGCTGTCCTAGTGGCTGGCATGCAGTTCCTGCTCCACTCAAGGAAAAAAAGACACAGTATTTGTAATAAGCTCCGTCTTCCAATTGGGAGTAGGATAACCATTTCCATCTTTCCAGCCACTTAATCTGGAATCTGAGATTTTTCCCCCGACAGCGGTCGCAGGAAAATCGAAACTACTTTCTGGCACCCAAATGTCTTGTAACGCGTTAAATCTATCGCACTTGTTCAAATTTTTACTTACCAGTAATGCAACGTCATTTGGACTTGATTTTATTTCAGTTTTTGGGACTTCTCTAACTTCAGATGATTCTAGGTCCGAGGCCTCTCGCACAGTGGCTGCTTCATTTGCAGCCGATTCTGAGGAAATTTCCTCACTCCTAATTTTCTTCGAAAAATAATCATGTAAGGTACACAAACGTTTAGTCATCGCAAATGATGAAGTAGTCAAAAGAAACAACCTAAAGGTTTGCAGAACCGAAGGCGACTGTGGGTCCTTACTGTAAGAATATGATCGCCTCTATCACGAAACCGGTTTTTCTCCCCTCTCTGTCTATAAAACAATGAATCAGTCTTAACTCGCGATCCGGTGTCGTTTTCACATTGCAGTTTCTTCCAGAATCAACTCAGGTTACGTATGCGCCCTACATCTCAGCGCATGCGTCGGGTGAAGTTCGTTCCGGAATGGGTCTCTTCTAGTGAAAAGCAACACAGCTTCCGCAGCTGATCGCCTTGGCAAGCCTCGAACGGAGAGATAATGTGAGTGGGTGGGAGGAGGGAGGATAAAGGAAATGGCCGAACAAGATTACCCTAGCAGCCGCCTGTTTGTGGGACGTCCTCGGCAGGGCTGCCCTGGTTCTCGGTCATAGTTTAGAGTTTATCCGTAATCATCATCTAAGCTCATGGGGGGTCCAGACCCCCAGGACCACTCCCTCCCTACACCTCTGATGTATATCATATTTTTGTCAATATCTCTTCTTCTAGGAGTCCGAATTAAAAAATTCCTTCTTTGTTGGATATTGTTACCAGTGTGACATGTTTTTCATAGAAGTTCAAAATTTTCTAGTAATTCGTAGAACTTTCCGCTAGGGGGCGTAAAGGTAAATTTCTTTTCCCCCTATATCTCTGCTTCTAAATCTCGGATTTGAAAAATTCTTCCTGCGCCGGATACAGCTCCTGATGGTAAATCCTTTGCACGTAATTTGTAATTTTTGTAAAAAATGGTTTGGCCACCAGGTGGCGTAAGTCTTAATTTCCCCTCCTGATGTATTTGCAGCAGAATATGAGCTTCTATAATCTCGATTGCAAAAAAAGTAGTTTGTTGACTGATACTTCTCATGTGGACAAACCTTTTAGGAACATTTTCTTCTTGAAATAATGCATGGTTTCTATGCCAGGGGCGTAGATGTATATCATATTTTTGTCAATACCTCTACTTCTAGGAGTCCGATTTGAAAAATTCCTTCTTTGTTGGATAGCGTTTCCAGTGTGACAAGTTTTTCCTATAAATTCAAAATATAAATTCAATTTTATGTAATCGCTTAGACCACTGCTCCACAGGGGTGGCGACGTAAAGTTTGACGCGTGTATGTGTTCGATGAGAACTGAACGTTATATTATGTGTAAGCAGCAGCAAAGGTGGGGAGATGATGGTTGTATAATGATATAATAGTAGTTGCGGAAGTTGAAGTACTTGAAGTTGTGATTTCTTGACGTCTGCGTATTTTATATTGGGTTGATATGAATGAAATGTCTGGTGCGAACGAGCAGTGGAGACAGGCCCCACCACAGCAGAATGGGAGCACATACAGGTGTTGCAGGTATTACGTCAGAGAGTTACTATAAATAGCTAGCACATGTGTGAAGAACACGGTAGGGCCGCGGATGGCCTAGTGGTCAGCGTTCCTCACTGTCACGGAGAAACCTCTGGTATGATCCCAGGCAGGTACGAACACTCGAACCACTAAACGTTCGCCGTACGTCGGATGAGCACGTTAAGCCGTCGGACCCCGGGTACTGGCCTCCTATAATAAATAAGGGCGTCTTTCTACCTCGCTTACGTGTCACTTTCCCATCGGACACTAGCTCATATCTCCTAGCTTCCTTATTTCTGAGGGCTGTTTAAGACCTAGGGTCAGACACTCCCTTCCTAAAATCCTCTACATATGACCTGGAAAAACAAGGTAGGGCCGCTGATGGCCTAGTGTTCAACGTTCGTGACTGCCACGAATAAACCTCAGGTTCGGTCCCAGGCAGGTACGAACGCTCGAATCACTAAATACCCGCCGTGCATCGGATGGGCACGTTAAGCCGTACTGGCCCCCCGATAACAAATAAGGGTGTCTTCCTCCCGCTTTCTACCTGGCTTCCGTGTCACTTTCCTATCGGGCACTCTGGCCCAAATCCCCTAGCTTCCTATTTCTAAGGATTGTTTAAGACCTGGGGTCAGACATCCCCTTCCTAAAATCTTCTATATATGATGTGGTCTGGTCTGAAGAATAAGGTTCAGGTGTGGTGTGTTTGGACGTAACGTGGCTTGCAAAGAAAACATGCAAACACCGGATTTGAGAGTCATCTTCTTGCATGAATTTAAACTAGGCCATTCTTTAGGAATTGCCGCTCGAAACGTTAACAAAGCGTTTGGGGATAATACAGCCAACAAACGAACCATTCAGCAATGGTTTGTGAAGTTTCGAAGCTGAGATACGGACCTGCAAAACGAAGCGCGGTGTCCTGTTGCTGTTTCTATAGATGTTCTGCTACGTGTGGTTGAAGCGGACTCCCGAAAAACGTGTCGTGAGATAGCGGCAGAGGTAGGTGTCTACCACAGGACAGTTGTTCGGCGTCTGGCTGTGCTGGGTAAGGTCAAAAAGCTTGGCATGTGGCTGCCCCACGAGTTGACAACTGCCAACAAGGGCGTTTGGAAGTCTGCACGTCGCTGTTTGCCAGGAATAAACAGGAACCTTTACTGCATCGAATCATCACCTACGACGAGAAGTGGGTCCTTTATGATAATTGGAAACGATCTGCACAATGGTTAAGCAAGGCACAGCCTGCTGGATGGCATCCAAAGATGATGCTCCTTGTTTGGTGGTCCACAGCCGGGATAATTCATCGGAGTTTCTTGGCAAGAGGCCAAACCATCACTGCAGAACACTTTTGTGCTTAATTTCACCAGATGCACCAGAAATTGTTGCAGAAACTACCGGCTTTGGTCAACAGACATGGTGTTCTTCTGCTCCAGGACAATGCTCACCCTCATGTCACACAACGAACGATGCTGACACTAAGTGATTTGGGCTATGAAGTACTGTCTCATCCTGCCTATTACCCGGACTTGTCTCCGACTGACTATCATCTCTTTCGTTGCCTGGATCACTTCCTGTCCGGGAAACACTTCGTAACAGACAAGGAGCAGTTGATGACTTCTTCGGGTCCCAGCCACAAGACTTTTTTCGTTCCGGGATCATGGCCTTGCCGGACAGATGGCAACTATGTGTCGATGCCGAGGAGGATTATTTTGCTTACCTAAGTTGTCCTACTTTTCTGTTCTTGCCGTCTATGTGTGCTGGTTCTTTGCCGGACATTTCATTCGCACCAACCAAATATTTAGAGTTGGTGTTTTTTCTCGTTAAACGTTCCCTAACAATTGGATCTTTTTCACCAATGTTGTTTAAGACTGAGTCATGCTAAAGAAGTTTTTGCTGAATAAGATTCTTTTTTGTTGTTGTTTGTTTGCTTGCCTCTATGTCATTGTGTTACAGACTATGAACTTACGTGTAAGGTGTAATTGCATCTCCTGCTGTGTCACACGATCTGTTTTTCTGATATGACGTCCACTGATTCGGAGTACTTTCCTCGAACTTTTTCTTTTCTTGGCATGGAAATAGTAACAGTTTTAAGTTTCCTTTACGTTTTGTGTTGTCATGTTACAGACTGTGGACTTACATTTCAGGTGCGACTTACATCGCCAACTAAATTATGTATTCTGGTTGCCTTTTTTACTGCGATGGCCTTCTACATCACTGTTGTTTTTTGTTTTTTTTTCTACGAATTTCTTCTTTTTCCCTACCTGGGGGTGGTGGACAGTTTTATGTATTACTAGCCTTACTACCCGGCTTTGCCCGGGATTTAGGCTTATTAATTTCATATTCCCTTACATGTCACTGAAAAAAATCAGGAAAAAAATTGATGCTTGCAAGAAAGAAAAAAGCTGATTTCACAAATTCGGTCATTACAATTTATTTATTTATAGTGTGATTATTTCAGCACTTGGCGGTACACAACAATTTTGGTTTCCTCTTCATTGGCGACAATATATAATTTTGTTGGATCCTTTGCTCTTGACATTCCAACCTACAGCTGTAGAATCAAATGGACCAAAAGCGTTACGAATTATTTAACACGCGTCCAGGAGACACAAAATTGGAACACTAACTGAACAAAATTTTTTAACAATTTGTTATCGACGATCAAATGCATCACGTGCTTTCAGTTTCAGACGTTTTTGAGGGCCAAATCTCTGGGATAAAAAAGTTTAAAACATATCTTTGCGAATATTTTATGAAAGTGGCTGAAATTTTAATGAACACAATAAATTGTTAATAGGAACATGAACTTCAAATTTCGCCTGAATCGGTAAATAACTTTTTTAATTAGCCGTCAAAATTTTATTAACCGTTTCTGCATATATATTTCTGTTTACGGACGAATTAAAAATTCCATACCTATTTTTAAAAGTTTTGACCGGATTCCAGTAAAATTTTGAGGGACTCCTCTTATTATATTGTTGACAAAAATTTCAGCCCGTTTCGTTAAGATTTCACGAAGTTTGTTTTAGCATTTTTTTATGCACAGTTGTTCTCAAAGAATAGAAACACCTGTGGATGAATGCAGTCACGTGCTTTCAGATTTGGAATAGATAACGATAACATAGCAAACGAAGCTGACTTTATTGATTAGCTTATTAATTAATTCATAACTCGCGAACAGAACAACTTAGAGATCTTAAAATAGTTGCGTTGACCTAGAAATTCCAGTGTTAAAGAGCTATGCAAATTTCACGGTACCACAGTTTGGTGTTCGAGAGTTTTTGCTGCTTCAGACAAAGAGACGTTTTGTGTTTTATATATACGATACATGTTTTCCCAGGATCACTTGGCGTCTTCTGCCATGTTTTGTGTGCTTTGTAAGTGCTAATTTTATGTGCATATTGCCCAGTAATAATGTCCAATCTGAACTACTGCACAATGGTAATAGTATCTCTTCCTTGAGTGGATGCCTTTTTCAAGTCTACAATTATTTTGACCCATGAATTAGTAGTACCGGTAAATCATTGTTTCTTTTAATGTAAATGTGGGAGGGCACAGATTTCGGAATGTCTCTGTTGGTGAATCGGTTTGTGCTTCACGCCTGTCTGTGGATAAGTATGTGGAGATGATAAGTGCTAGTGTCTCCTTCAAAATTACAAAAGGAAGGTAGGGCCTATCAATGGACCTTGGGCTGAAAGTCGAACAAACTACATCTAACTGTAATTAGCTTAGCTAAATTAATTTATAACTTAGCTAAATTAATTTATAACTTAGCTAAATTAATTTATAACATTAATTTATAACTTAGGGGCCCGAGGCATTTCAGGTTCAGCAGGCTCCTCAAAATCAGAAACCAAAATACACAGCGAAAGGGACAATTCACCAAATTTACACATTGCAGCCATTTTACTGCATGTAATTGGAACTGACAAGTTATAGATACATAGAAAGGTATATACCTATATAATATGTATTGAAGCAGAACAATATCTACAGAAAATCTTTCTTTCTACACTTGACATTTGTTGAAAAATCTAATGAATTCCTTAAATTGTATCATCTGTAGAACATAGCTCTCTACATCCAGTAGGCACAGAGCACTTAGTCTTTCATGGGTCATAGTGGTTCTCAAATAATTCTTTATCAGTGTGAATTTGCTGATTTTGCCGAATTTGCTGAATGATCTCTCTTCTGAACAACTAATGGCCAGCATGCTCAAATATATTCAAAAAGCTATGTTAACACTTGGGAATTAAAACAGAGCAAACAGCCCCAAAATTTCAGATACAACAGCAACATTAGTAATGAAAATTAAAAAGTAGGTTATTGTTAAAAGTTGTTTGTCTCAATTTTTAACAATTATTATTCATGAATACCAAAATAATTATTCATTCGTTACAAATACTTCATACAAAAAGAATACGAGAATTGGACCATTTCTCATGTGATCTGAGAATGTCCCAGTGGGCCAGTCCATCCCTGTTATCATCCTCCCTCAAAAGAAGAGAGGGGGGGGGACTGCTGCCACATTAATTTGCATGAAGGGGCAGAACATCACATTTGCCATCTCACTTTTCTTCCTTTTTAATTCTGTCCGTAATCAGAAATCAAATTAATGCTTGGATTTTATTTTTATTTTGTGCTATTTCAAAATTCCTTCTGGTAAAACAAAATAGTTTTCTACTTCATTAACCATCTAAGCCTCTAAATTCCTGAAACGCCAATTTCTTGAGATGCTAAATGTGAATAAATAATAATCTTCTAACTTGTTCACTATGGTTCCTGAGACACAGATTAAACTTTCCTCTCTTGTACAGTATGTGAAAAAAAAAAAAAAAATTCATGAAGCACCATCCTTATTAAAAAGTACTCAACCTGAAATTCCTGCCATTGTGTTTTAATAAGGAGAGCAGACACATTTCCTATTTCATTTTTTAAGAAAGAAAATAGAAGAGGGAGACAAAAGAATGAGATATTTTTATGCTTCTGCTGTTTGAGCCACCCTGTCGGCCTAAGTGTTGGCTTCTTACCATTCATTCAAGACGGGTCTGGTTTCGACTCCAGGTGAGGCATGGATGTTGTGTCTGTCTTACAGCACGGACTCTCTCCCTTTCCTGGAGCCAGTAGCTCTAAATTAGAGACGGGCAACTGCTTAGCCCATGGAGTTGCATATATTGATCACTAAACCCTAATAAAAAAAAAAAAAACTTATTCTGTTTGATGTATAACATAAGGGTTATGGTTCTTGTAGAATTCATACCAATGTGGAGGGTGAGCAAATCAATACTGTGTTACATCGTATACAATATAATATCAGTAAAACGTTTTATATAGAAAAGTCATATAACACAGATATAGAATTCAAAGTTTATAACTCAGATTGTATCACTATAGTTGTTTTATCTGTAGCATGTTCAAATGATGTCATCATTTTTTTTTTTTTTTAAAGCAACATTGATCTAACCAAAAAAGGCTTATTCTGATATCTTGTCACCACTGCCAAAAAATTGTTTCGACACCTTTGGGTGTGGTAAGCTGGCCTTTGTCATTGCATTGTAGTTGAAAGTGCATGGAAACAGACAATTAATTTACAGGGATATGGATGGATGCGGCTTAGATTAGAATTATGGAGGTCAGAATAAGATATCTGGAGACGCCCTTATCAATTATGCACTATCACTTCGCATGAAGCCTATAACAGCAGGTGACAGCAATTGAAGTGTGGGGTAACTTAGTGGCTTTCAAGGCTATTGCAGATCCTTTTGTGTTGCCGAATCACATTATTTCGTCGTAAATGTTTCTAATTTTTAAACGTAATTTGCTGCTAATGTGTGAGAAAATGCTGGAATTATAAAACTCTAAATGATTTTGAGGCACTTTCCCATTTATACTTTAAATTAAAATACATAAAATGCTATTTAAAATTCAAAACAAAACATTAAAACTGAAAATTTTACTCTTCTGTAGAAGGTAACACTCTCCAGTTTGGTATTGACATGGTTTCCGCAACTGAAAACCAAGCAATTCAAAAATAGCACACTACTGAAATGCATGAAACTTCATAGGTATCATGTAAACAACCTCAAAATTCCCACACTTTGTGGCTTTACGGTTAAGAGACCCAGGGCATCTCCAGAAATCCTATTCTTACCTCCTTGATTAGGACACACTGATAGATGCGACCCTGAGTTGAGTGTTAGACAGACAGTGTATTTACTTTATGTTCTGAACTCATCGCTAAGTATATTTACGTAGAAACAAAAGTTTGATTTGATAGTGCCAAAAGAATTCATAAAGCATTTGATGTTATATTTGGTGCGAGCACAAGAAATAGAAAAAGTATATATATATATATATATATATACAGTACATAAACATATTTTCTGCATAAAATAATGCAGTTTTTTCACAAGGGGGTGTAGGTGTATATTTCATTTTTTGTCGATATTTCTGCTTCTAACAGTCAGATTTGGAAACTTCTTTGTCAGACAATCTATCTCATGCAGACTGTTTTGCATATAATTTCAATTTTTCTTAACACACAAATTCGCCACTAGAGCAGAGGTTCCCAATCTGTGTATGGCGACACTCCAGGGCATTGCTCGCCTTGGTCTGAGGCGTCGCGACTATAAGAAATAACTAAAACTTACAATTTATAGTGAAATGCAACATGCAAATTTTCAAAAACGTGTACATATTTTAGAGAATGAATTGTAACAAAGAATGTAAAAGGAAAAAGAAAACACATCATTTTTCTTGTTGAGAAAGTGCTCCCTTCACCTGAGTTCTGGACTGTAATGCACTTTGAAAACTTGTGACATCATGCGGATCTCACTCTCCTTGCAGTCTGAAAATGGGCTGAGTCAGGCAAGGTCAATTGATAACCTTCTGCCGCCACATTCTTGGGAGTTTAGTTTACTACGCAGTCTTCATTCGATACACATGTAGCGTGTATAAACATTCATTAGAACTGAGCTGCTGAGTTTTAATAACTGTGAATGTAGTTATTTCTATACGAGTGTGTGTTAGTTTATGATAATGGAGAAGTTTTAAAATAAAAAATGTGGTGTAGAAGTTGCAAGTAGTTGTAAACAGGCGAGACGAAACAAGTCCATACATTATGATGACACGTACTTGGATTTCGGTTTCACGTGCACTGTTGTTAAGAACGAAGAACTTCCTCAGTGTGTAATCTGCCTGAAAGTGTTGGCAGCTGAGAGTATGCTTCCGAACAAACTGAAACGTCATTGATCAATTTTTGTTTTTATTTTGGGTACAGGGACATCGCGGTCTCAAAAAGGTTTGAGAACCCCTGCACTAGAGGATATAAGTCCCGTTTCCATTTATATCATATTTACAGCAATATCTACGCATGAAAAAACACGATAGCAAGAATTCTCCCCATTTCTGCTCCTAGAAATTGCATTTGAGAATTTTTTTTTTCTTTTCTTAGCACAGCTTTTGCTATGAAGAATAATTTTCGCATATTTTCTACTTTTTCATTATTCAAAATTCTGCTGCCAGGCCATGTCAGCATATATTTCTACGTGAAAGACTTTATTTGATTCTAAAAATCTCTTGGAAAAATTGTTTCAGGAGGATACTCTTCATTATGACAAATATTTTGCACCCATTTTCTTTAAGTAATGCACAGCTTTTCCACTAACGGGCATAAAGTTTATCATGTTATACTCTACATCTCTTCTGCTAATTGTTTAATTTGAAAATCCCTTTTGCCTTTGTCTTTTGCTATGAGCAAGTTTTCGTGCATAATTTGTTAATTTTTGTAACACACTTTCCAACTGCTACTGGGAGTAAGTAGCTATTTCTATTTGCAGATATTTTGTAGCACACTTTTCAACTTATTTTTTGTAACACACTTTTTTTCATTTTGTAACACACTTTTCAACTGCTATTAGGAGTAAGTAGCTATTTCCATTTGTGGATTATTTTTGTAACACACTTTTCAACTTTTCTTTTATTTTGTAACATACTTTTCTTTAATTTTTTGTAACACACTTACTTTTCTTTCATTTTTGTAACACACTTTTCTTTCATTTTTACAACACACTTTTCAGCTTCTAGTGGGAGTGCATAGCTATTTCCATTTGTGGATGTTTCATTAATTGTAGAAATGCAATTACTTTGTTTTTTGTAAATCGTTTCATTCACTACGAATAACCCATCTAAAAAATTATGTGAGCTGTGAGCTTATTCCTAGGTGTGTAAGTGTATTATTATTATTATTATTTTTTTTTTTTTTTGGCCAAATTTTTAGGTTTTATAAAAATCGACTTTGAAAAAATGTGCTTCATATCTAAATGGAAGTGGTTACTCTTCCTCGCACTGATCACTCCTGAGTGATCCTCATGGAATACTCATATTCCCAGTGCGAGGAAGAGTAGCCAGTGAAGTATTCAGGCATCTTCTCAGAGGCGCTTAGCCCCCCCCCCCCCCCCCCGTAGGTTTTTGGGTGATCTCCCTTATATTTAGTCTAATTGTTTTCGTTTATAGCTGAATATTTGGAGAAATTAATTTAAAAAAATTAAGAAAATGAGGGAGAATATAATAATAATAAAAAAAAAGCATCCACTTGAACTTCAAAATTTCTATTGTTCTTCAATAAAACATTAAACAGTCCTCACTAAAGGAGCAATTTTTCAAGCACTGACAACTCAGACTACTTCCACAATAAAAACCTAATTCCACAAAGTAGAGATGATTGCATTCAGCTTTATTTCAGTCTTCTGGATGGCGACTTTCAATCTATAAGGTTAAGCCTCAGTGTACCTAATGTGATGTTAGGGCTTCCAATACAACAAAATATTTGCTACCTAACTTTTGAAAATTGCAAATTATTAGAAATTGTTCCCATAAAAAGTTGCTTTTCTTGCGGTGGGAGATTTACACTCTGTGGAAAAAAAAAAAAAAAAAAATCGGGAATCTCAAAGTGGCATCCAAACAATTAGTTGTTGTTTTTTGTTTTTGTTTTTTTTTCCTGCTAGGTGCTGATCTAAATAATCTAAAGCAGCTGAACCAAATGGCAGGGGAATGGTTTACACTGTGTGTTTTCAGGTAACACTGTAATGATTTCTTAAAAATCAGAAATATGCTTACAGTAAGGCAAGGACATTTTTACTACTCCTAATGTTGGGGGGGGGTCTCAAGCACAGCATTATCTTACTAGCATGTTCAATATTTTACACAACTCCATGGTGAAATCTGTGGCGCATTACTGAATCAAAGCAAAGGTATAACATTTTTAAATTTTTATTTAATCATTTGTATGTGTAAATTTCTTGGAATTTGGATTTGCCATACACAAGCATAAGAAAATTTTTATATTATATTAAAATTTTTATATGTATTACAGCATATATATATATAACAAAATTGTGATTATATGGCAGGCGGTCGTAGTGAGCGATGGGTTTGCCTCCTCGGGGTGCTCCGTGGTAACAATGGCACACACAACAGCAACTAGGGCCTCTGTGTGTCTTGGAGAGGTGCCAGCTAATTCTGTGTGACATTGGCAAAAAGACCCCAACTCACTGGGTTTTGTTCCAGAATCCTTAGGTTGAATGACTAACTGGAACCCTCAGCTGTGGGATAATCCCCCACACTGATGTACTTACCTGATTAAAAAGACAAAAAGAAATATTAAGAATGACTCAAGCGTGGGATATGGTGGACTTACCACACTTGAGAAAGACGGTCCACCACGGAATCAACCTGGACTTTCTAAACGGCGTGTGAGAAAGAGATCTCGGCTGAGTGAATGTAAGATTGGTGTATGGAATACTAGAGGTATAAAGGGCAAAATGAGTGAGGTGATTGAGGAGATGAATACGTACAGACTGGATATGCTGTGTGTAAGTGAAACCAAAAAGAAGGAAATTGGGGTAGAAGAAGTGAATGGCACGGTGAGTGCGTGGTCTGGAGTATTGGATAATATGAGAGAACAGGCCGGTGTAGGTGTGATTTTAAGTGAAAAGATGAAGAACAACTTGATTCACTATAGTTGCGTAAGTGAGAGAATTCTCTGGATTCGTTTGAAAGTGAAACTTCAGAGAATTGTAATTGTTATAGTGTATGCTCCTTGTGACTCGGAACCTTCTGATAAAAAGAAAGATTTCTGGAATGAGCTAAAAGCTGTTTTGAGCCAGTTTGGTACTAAAGAAAAAGTTATAATAGCAGGGGATTTCAATGCTAGAGTAGGTGTGCAGAATGCAATTTCTGACAATGTTCTAGGTAAGTTTAATGATCCTTGTGTGAATGATAATGGTGAAAGATTAATTGAACTCTGCATTGAGAATGGTTTGTGTGTATCTAATACTTTTTTCAACCACAAGTATATACACACATATACTTCGGAAATTCGTACTCTTGGTCAAAAGAGTGTGATAGATTTTGTTGTCTACGATCAGCGTCTGAAACACTTAGTTGTTGACACCCGTGTGATGAGAGGTGCGGATGTTGGTTCTGATCATTACTTGGTAGTGTCACGAGTGAAACTTAATGTTGGTTGGAGGAAAAGGAATAGGAAGAGACCCAGGATAGAAAGAATACAGGTTGATAAGCTCCTGGAAGATCATCAGTGTTATTCTGACTTGCTCAGAGAACGACTGAAGGAGCTGAAGTCTGGTGAGAGGGATGTAGAAAAGAAGTGGGAATGTTTTAAGAACTGTGTTGTCACTGCTGCTAAAGAGGTCTGTGGCACCACAATAGTGGGTAACAATAGAGGTGATGCTTGGTGGAATAGTGAGATTGAAGAGGCAGTAAAGAGAAAGAAGGAAGCTTATTTGGGGATGTTGCAAGGTAGAGTCCCTGTGGATGAATATCGCTGTAAGAAGCATGAAGCTGCTAAGCTGGTTTGCCAGAGTAAGGCAAAAGATAGGAAGGAGAAGGTGGAAAGGCATGAACTGGCTTTTTGGAAAGATAGGAAGTTTTTCTGGAAGTACATGAGACTCAGGAAAGATAGGGGGAACAAAGCTGTAAGTTGTGTGAAGAATGAGATCGGGGAAATGATATGGGAGCCTAATGAGTTAAGTGAAAGATAGGGTGAATACTTCTGTGAGTTATTAGATCAGGAAAGCAAAGGTGATTCTGAGACAGATGCAGATAATGTCACAATGAAGGATGGAAGCACAGGAGGGATCTCAAGAGAAGAAGTGTGTAAAGCTCTAAAATCTCTTCAGAATGGTAAGGCTCAGGGAGTTGATGACATAATTGCCGAGATGTTGAAATATGGTGGTGACTCTGTAATTACCTGGTCAACCACAGTGCCATTTATACTTACATTACATTCAGTGCTACCTGTTCTTCTCTCAAACACCATAACTTTGGTTTTTCCGTTATTTATACTCAGCACAACTGAAATTTGCGAGTTGTGCTGGGAGTTAGGAATGGTCCCTCGAGATTGGAAGGATGCTATTATTGTTCCCTAGTATAAGGGGAAAGGTGGTCAGACTGAATACAAGAACTATCGTGGTATTAGCCTACTAAGTGTGCCAGGGAAAGTGTTTGGTTAGGTTGTTATTAAAAAAGTATGGAGTCTTACATCAGAGAAAGTGTGGGATATTCAGAGTGGTTTTGAGATTTTTGCAATACGCATGATGATTGAAAAGTATCTGGCTGTTGGTAAGAAAGTTTTTGCTGCCTTCACAGATTTAGAGAAAGCTTACGACTGAGTCAATAGGACACTTTTGTGGAAGGTATTGAATGAATATGGTGTTACTGGGAATCTACTTAATAGTGTAAAAGCCATGTATGCTGGTAGTAGAGCTTGTGTACGAGTTAATGGTGTTTTATCAAAATGGTTTTCTATTGGTGCAGGAGTTAGACAAGGTTGTGTAATGTCACCATGGCTGTTTTAATATATTTATGGACGCATGCATGCATGATGCCAAAAAAGATAATACTGGTTTATGTCTTGGTAATATCTGTGTGTGCAGATTGCTGTATGCTGATGACACTGTCCTGTTGGCAGAGAGCAAAAGTAATTTGTAGAGTATGTTGTCAGGGATGCATGAAGTTTGCATGAAATTCAAACTGAGTATAAATAACGGAAAAACCAAAGTTATGGTGTTTGAGAGAAGAACAGGTAGCACTGAATGTAATGTAAGTATAAATGGCACAGTGATTGACCAGGTGAGTGAGTTTGTGTATTTAGGAAGCATGTTTGACAGAGAGAACAAATTGGATGGTGAAATTAGTAGGCGAGTGAATTCTTCATTGAAAGTCATATCTGCTCTGGGAGTTTTCACAAGAATGATGGGATCTCTAGAGAGTCCCGCATGGCTGTGTATGAAAGTGTAATTGTTCCTACTCTGATGTATGGCAGTGAAACCTGGGTACTGCAGAAGAAACATAGGAGTTGTTTGTATGCTGTGCTGGAGAAATGCGTTACTTACGTGGGATTTGTGGCAAGACACGGTCTGATTGTGTGAGGAATGAAGATGTGTTGCAGTTGTGTGATGTGAAGCGAAATGTTGTTAGCAAGGTGAAGACTAGTATGCTTCGGTGGTTTGGCCATGTTGAAAGAATGAGTGATGAGATGCTTACTAAGAAAATCTTATATTAACCACTGCACCAAGTTTAGACTTAATTAAAAGAAGTTCCCAAAATTCAATCTATCCCCATAATAAAATTAATTTCAAAAGATATTAATACAGCTTTGTGGTGCCATGATGTGACAGAAGCTTCCAAAATTAAAACTACTAAATTATAAAATTTTATTTCTGTATACTTTGTGTATGCTTCACAGTTATTCTCCAAACAACAGCTAACAGCATTACACCTATGCATGTCCAAAACCACACTGAGGAGAATTGCGGATGTTGTTCATACTGCAAAAGTTTCTTGTTTAGAGATTCAGGGCTATTTTGTATTTTGTTGAATACTTTAAGACCTGACACTTGACCTTTTGGCAAAGGACTTTTAAGCATTGATGATAAGGCAGTATGAGTGGACAAAGGCTGACCAATCATATGATGCTTCCCAGCTTCAGTAATCAACACTTCAATGACCTGGCCCAGATACTCTTCTTCTTTTGGTACAAGGACCTATAAAAAAAGTAAAATCAAAAAAAGTTGACAAATTCACAGCATATAACATTAAAGCATTAAAACATAATTTAACATCCTCCAAATACGTGGCGTCAGTAAATAAATAAGTATATCGCTCTTTCCACGTTCTAGAAACACATAGCAACCTAAAAATTGTTTTCAGCCGCCGCAGTGGAATCGAACTACGGATCTCTCGATATCTAGCCGAGCGCGTTAAGCTTTACACCACGGTGCTATGTGTATTTTAAAGTCAGCTTCTGACATCATAAATCCGTAAGATGGGCTCAGCTACTGAGATGTCTCCATCTGGTGGGCATTAACAACGGCACTGGCTATATATATTATAGCAATTAAATCCAAAGGGTGAGATCCAAGGTGAAAATCCTCCATATACGTGGCATCAGTAAATAAATAAGTATATTGCTCTTTCCACGTTCTAGAAACACATAGCAACCGAAAAATTGTTTTCAGCCGCCGCCGTGGATTGTTGGCCACTGTGGTGTAAAGCTTAACATAGCACCCTGGATTGTTGGCCACCGTGGTGTAAAGCTTAACGCGCTCGGCTAGATATTGAGAGATCCGTGATTCGATTCCACGGCGGCAGCTGAAAACAATTTTTCGGTTGCTATGTGTTTCTAGAACGTGGAAAGAGCAATATACTTATTTATTAATATAATTTAACATGTTTGATTTTGATGGATCAGCATCTCAAGAATGACACCCCCCCTTTTTTTAAACACTGCACTTAAATTAATTTCATAAATTTTCAAAGTAAATGAACATACATAAACTATAAGATGAAGATATGTTCTTTCTCAGCAGAAAAATCTTAATTTTGTTTCATAATTTTCACCAACAAATTTTTTTTGCCATAAAATTTTATTAAATTAATTAGCCATAAGTTCTACTCTCTAAATTGAAGAACCTGGTGTGCAAAACATTTAGTTTAAAAAAAAAAAAAACATGTGCCCTCTGATAAACTGATGCAATCTTTTGTCGCTTGCTAGCCAAATACAAGACAGGTGTTCCTTTCTGAAAGACAAGATGTTCACACAAGCTGAGTGTGAGCAAAGAACCATGCCGAATCACTATTCCTTTCCATAGACACCATCCAACTTTGGCAAGCTACCTAATTCACAAATTATGGAGTGCACTACATTCAGTCAACACAGGTGTTCCTTTCCATAGACACCATTCAAATACAACACAGGTGTTCCTTTCTGAAAGACAAGGGTTCACAAAAGCTGAGTGTCAGCAAAGAACCGTGCCGAATCACTATTCCTTTCCATAGACACCATCCAACTTTGGCAAGCTACCTAATTCACAAATTATGGAGAGCACTACATTCAGTCAACACAGGTGTTCCTTTCCATAGACACCATTCAAATACAACACAGGTGTTCCTTTCTGAAAGACAAGGGTTCACAAAAGCTGAGTGTGAGCAAAGAACCATGCCGAATCACTATTCCTTTCCATAGACACCATCCAACTTTGGCAAGCTACCTAATTCACATATTATGGAGTGCTCCACATTCAGTCATGTGGATCAAACAACTAATGGCAACTACTACACCAATGAAGATTCACACAACTGGGGAATATCTGATTAGATGCTACTTCACAGCCACAACAAATAATGGCAGTTATGCTTTGTGGCATAGATATGTGACATACACTGACTGAAGTGGGAAATTATGAAGAACACCTATCTACACGGTCGAGTCACATTACTGTGACCACCAGCTAATATCCAGAGAAACTGCAGTGCGCAGGCTGGACAGCAGCTAGACGGGCTGGGAGTGACTCAATAAGGTGCTGGAAGGTGTTCACAGGTATGTCGAGCCAAGCTGACTGCACTGCATCTGACAGCTGCTGGGGGTGCGTGGTGGAGGATCCACAGAGCGAACAACACGATCCAAGTGGTCCCACAGATGCTCAATTGGGTTTAAGTCTGGGAAATTAGGGGGCCAGGGAAGTACTTTGAAGTCTTCATTGTGCTCTTCCAACCACTCTCGGACATTTCTAACTGTGCGATACATCGCATTGTCATGCTGGAAGTTCCCATCTGTCTCAGGGAAGACAATCAGCATGTATGGGTTTTACGTGGTCTGCAAGGATGGATTCATAATGAATTCGGTCCATAGTGCCTTCCACAGGTATGAGTGAACCCAGAGAATGCCACGAAAACATTCCCCAGACCATAACGCTGCGCCCGCCGGCTTCTGTTCTTCCAGCAATGGTTCTCCAATGTTTCTCGCCTTATACGCCAACGTCCATCCGTTCAATGTGGCAGAAAATGTGACTCATCAGAGAAGGCAATCCTTTGCCAATCAGCAGAGGTCCGATTCCGATGCTACCATGCAAACGTAAGCCTTTTCTGCTGATGCATTTTCGTTAGCATAGGTGCAGTGACCATCTGTCTGCGTTGGAGCCCCCAATGTGTGATGAACTGAGTGCAGTGACTATCTGTCTGCATCGGAGCCCCATACGCAGCAGGGTTCGCTGGACTGTTGGTTTAGACACACTTCCGGTAGCCCCCTGGTTCATTCGGCCAGTGAGTTGCTCCACTGTAGCTTGTTGATTGGCCCTCATGCACCTTCGCAGCCAGCGTTTACCTCTCACATCAATGGCACATGGTTCTCCGCAGTTTCCACATCGCTTATTTGCAATGGTGCCATTTCTTCTATCACAATACACTTTAACCACAGCAGCACAAGAACAGTTCACAAATTGTGCAGTTTCAGAAACACTGCCACTCTTGGCCTGAAAGCTGATAATCATCCCTTTTTGCAAATCTGATAAATCGCTCCTTTTATCCATGACAGCAACAAGTGATATGTTTTCAGAATGCCTACAGCACACCTTATATATCCTTCAAGCCAGCTCACGACACATGCCTTCTTTCATTGGCTATGTGCTGTTGACGTCAAAAGTAGGAGGTGGTCACAATAATGTGACTCGACTGTGTGATAATGTGTTAGTTTTGATCCCATATGGCATGGATTCAACATGCTGTTGGTATTGTTCTGAAGGTATATTCTATATTCAACCAAGTGGATGTGATGGTGTCCATCAATTACCAAATACTCACTAGAGGAGGATCTTGGTTACAAATGGCTCTCATTCTCATCCAACAGGTGTTCAAGTGGGTAAAGGTCTGGGGTTTGTGGGGACCATGATTTTGAAGTCACTTGCCACTTTCCTGTAAGCATTGTGTGATGAACTGAGCCTAATGGCATAGTGTATTAGCCTGCTGAATGTAGCCCTCTCCATCAGAAAACACCATGCACATTTACTGGAGTCTCTGGCCCACAGTGATGTTAAGATACCTTCTCATACCCAAATGTTCTCCCAAAGCTATTAAGGGCCCCAATAATCATCACGAAAACAGGCCCCAGACCATTATACTGCCTCCATCAGTTTGTACAGCTAACATTATACAGCTGGGAACCACTGATTCTTCCTGTTAACACCATATTGTGGCCTACCCATCACAGTCATTAACAGAAAACTTGATTCATTTGACCAGATGACCTTCTTCCAGCCCTCATGGATCCAAATTTGGTGTTCCTGGGGCCCACTGCTGATGAATTTGTCCAATTTTAGCTGAGGCAAGTGGAATATGAAGAGAATGTTTGCTGTTATAGCCCATTCACACCAATGTGCGACAGGCAGTGTGTACTGAAATTCACCTCTCAATACCGTTGCTGTATTGTGTAGTTACTTGAAGCACAGGAGCTCATCTGTTACTTCATACAATCCTCTCCAGCTGATGTCACCTGCATACATCAACCAGTCGTTTCCACCAAACAGAAGACCACTGACTGCTTGTTTTGTTGTTTGTGCATCTCTCATTGTACACCCTCAACACAGTTGTTCTAGCATAGCCAAGAAGATCTGCAGTTTCTGAAATGCTTTCACACTTCCCGCATACAGCCCACTATCATACCTTTTTCAAAGTTGCTTATGTCATAAGTCCTCCCCATATTGCCCCTATCTACACTCCATACACATTTAATTCCCTTGAAGTGACCTCTTTATAAAGCCACCTCAATATCACAGATGTGCATGCAAGTGAGGATAGCATGTGTCTGGTTGCTATCAGGTGTTCCTACTAATTTGCCACCACCCCGGTGGGGCAGTGGTCGAAGCGATGGCTTCTGATCATTCATCCAAGATGGGTCCGGGTTCGAAATCCGGTGAGGCATGGATGCTGTGTTTGTCTTACGATGCTGGCTCTCTCCCTTCCCTGGAACTGGTGGCCCTAAATAAAAGACGGGCGACTGCTTATAGCTTACTAAGTTGCTCACGGTAGTCATTAAACCTCCAACGTCACTCACTCACTAATTTGCTACTTTAGTGTATACATCCTACTGCAATGCAAAAAGTAATTTAACTAACCAGTCAGATAACTTATATCTTAATGTGAAGGGTCATACCACCGAAAACAAAATGGCCACTGGTCATTTTTTCATTGGAAGGTTTTTTTTTTATGAATTCAATTTGATTTGATGTCATTTTGTTTAGGCAATACTACATCATTAAAGTTTCCTCTGTCTTCAAATGTTTAACAGTCTAACATTGCCTACAATGATCAAATCAGTAATCAATTAGAGTATTAGTAATCGTAAACAGTAATCAATTAGAGTATTTAAATTGAGATCACCTGCTAATACAACTTCAACAAAAAATTATTAACACTGAAAATCTACACACTATAGATACATTTCATAAAATTATAGGCAATGACCAGTGTTGCATACAGGATTTCTTCATGGGGGTGGCCCAAGACACTGAAGATGAAAATAAAAATAGCCAGCACAAAACACCTCCCAAAATATTGAGAAGTGATACAAATATCTCTGCCATATTAAAGTGTATTTCCAATTATTCATGGGTGAATCACTGTTAATGAGAAAATGTATGAATGCAAAACAGATGCTAGTTCTGTTTTAAAATCCCCCACCCTATGGGCGCAGCTCATTCAGATTAGCATACATATCACTAACCTGTTCTCTGATATTCAGAGGTGAGCTCCACAAAGAAATACAAACTACCAGATAATTTGTACTTACTGTTACCATATCAAACTTCTCCATTGACAGTGATCTTAACATATAACTTGGGCTTCACTCACATCCATCACACGCCGTACAAAAGATCTTCTATACTTCATCCTCATAATCTTTTTCTCATGCAGACACTCATGAATCTGATCCTCCCATGATTTCCTTGGCCTTCCTCTACCTTTCCTTCCTGCCACTTGGGTTAAAAAAGATTTCCTTAGTAAGCATCTCATCACTCATTCTGGCAACATGGACAAACCGCCAAAGCATGTTGGTCTCCACCTTGCTGACAACATTTTGCTTCACATTACACAACTGCAATACATCTTCATTCCTCACACAATCAAAAAGTGTCTTGCCACTAACCCACCGTAAGTAACGCATTTCTCCAGGACACAAACAACTTCTATGTTTATTCTGTAGTACTCAGGTTTCACTGCCATACATCAGAGTAGGAACAATTACACTTTCATATACAGCCATGCGGGACTCTCTTGAGAACCCATAATTCCTCTGAAAACCTCCCAAAGCAGCCATGTCTTTCAATGAAGAATTCACTCGCCTACTAATTTTACCATCCAATTTGCTCTTTCTGTCATGCTTCCTAAATACACAAACTCATTCACCTGGTCAATCACTGTGCCATTTAGACTTATATTACATTCAGTACTACCAGTTCCTCTCTCAAAAACCATAACTTTGGGTTTTACCTTATTTATACCCAGTTTGAATTTCATGCAAACTTCGTACATCCGAAACAACATACTCTGCAACTCACTTTTGCTCTCTGCTAACAGGACAGTGTCATCAGCATACAGCAATCTGCACACACGAATATCACCAAGGCATAAACCAGTATTATCTATTTTTGCCTTGCGCGTGCACGCATCCATAAATATATTAAACAGCCATGGTGACATTACACAACTCTGTCTGACTCCTGCACCAATAGAAAACCATTTCGATAAAACACCATTAACTCGTACACAAGCTTGACTGCCAGCATACATGGCCTTTACACTGTTAAGTACATTCCCAGTAACACCATATTCATTCAATACCTTCCACAAAAGTGTCCTATTTACAATATTTACTTGGTCGTAAGTTTTCTCTAAATCTATGAAGACAGCTAAAACTTTCTTACCAAGAGCCAGATACTTTTGAATCATTATGTGTTATGCAAAGATTTGGTTGGTGCAGCCTTTACCAGGCGTAAAACCACTCTGAACAACTCACACTTTCTCTGATATAGAGATGGGTCAGAAATCATGTAACTGTTACTTCATCACTGCTACTGGAAAATCACTTTTAGGACCAGTGACAAAAAGTAACAGTTCCAAAGTCACTGATAAGAATGTCACTGTTAGCCATGTCAGAGCGAGACTTGGGGTCCAAGGTTACCATGTCACCATGCCGTTTCTGCTGAAATCTCACAGAAGTTGCTAGTTATGCCAGCTTTCTTTAGAAGAAACCGATTTTTCATGCTAGTCTCTTGAGGAGGAGTCTTCGGGAATTTACGTGAATGATAATAAAGTGTTAATGCTGTTCAGCATTCAACATAATAGAATGTCTGATGCCAAGCATAGAGACGAAAGAAACCTGTGAGACGTGGAATTATTTCATCGTCGTTGATGGAAATTTTGCTTCGTGTGATTTTTGTAAGCAAAAGCTTACTTACAAAAGTTCGACTCACTGTTCCATTACTGCTCCATCACCCCTGTCATCAACAGTGATTTTGTCACTGATACTAGTCAGACGGTGACTCGCCATCCCGTTACAGCTGTGTCATCCCTGTTAAAGTCACTGTTACTTCAGCAGAACTATCACTGTTGTCACTATAACTGGAAAATCACTGTTAAGCCCACCTCTAATTCAGATTACATCAAAGTAGCAGACAGAATAATAACATGACATGATGATCCAAATGTTTAGACTCAAAGTATTGTTTTATATATAAAAATTGCTCCCTCTTCAAAATGACAGTTTCTGTAAGGGAAAGATTTCTCACAATGTGAGATTACAACAATGACGAATCGTTCCTTAAGTTTTTAATCGTCACTACCCATCACCACATTGGCTGCACCACAGCATACTTGATATGCGGAAAGCCAGCATCCAGGTGAAATAACACTAAATGTCAACTTCCTGTAAGTGATCCTGTTGGTGAATTCCAAATCCATGGTAAAGTGACTGTGAAAAACAACATCCTTCCAATAAAGTTTCAGAAAGTTTTGCAATAACAGTTTTATTTACAACTGACATCATCATTAGGTCAGCCCTTCCAATTTGGCTGACCTCAAAAGCAGAAGAGAAGGGAGATCTAGGGTTTGGACTTTGGACATACAAAATCTTTCCATTTCCGCTCCATGCTGTTTACCGCCGAATGTACAACTGGCATTGCAATGCAGTTTTCCCGCCCTTTTGACCCAGCTACTAAAGATTTGAAATCGTGTACAGAAGAGTGATGACAATCAGATTATGTCACCACTTCAGGCAACAAACATGAATGAGAAACAAAAGTAAAAATATATTTTAAAATAAGCAGCCAATAGCAAAGAATGAAAGAGCAAAGGATACCTCATTGGGAGGGCCCAGGCCCCGGGCCACTCCCACTGACAACCTGCTTGCTATTTACTTCACTGTCATTCCTGTTAGCATCTAAATCAATTTGAAAATCAAAAACGTAAACATCAGAAAAGAACGTACTTGTTCATAGTATTTATTGTGCCCAACATAATGCTTCTTATCATGAGAAACCTCGGTCACTAAAATGTGCTGCTGCTGCCCCACTTTATGGTCATAACAATGATATGACTGAAATAGATCAGTTAAACGTTTTGTGCGTTGTTTGACCTGAAACAGAAACCAAAAATAATGAAAGTATGAAATTCACACACACAGACAAACTACTTATTTATTTACTTTAAAACAAAGCAGTCACTTCCAGTACTATTGTAGTAAATGAGTTTTTGATGTGTCCAATTGCTATGAATAAATTCATATTCTGTCAGTGAACAATATTTGAAACTGTTTTCAGTATGACCCCATATCACAACACACACTTCATCGCTCAAAAAGAAAAAAATAGAATGACAGAATTCTACACATATGGTAAACTCAAAAAGAAAAATCTAATGGCAATAGTAAATATTATTTACATTGTCTGAAACTATTTCATATTGAGGATGTTCACTTTCTTCAATGAAAAAGAGTTTCAAACAATGAATTCAGACAGCTGACAGAAATTTTTGCTCACAGAAAAGTTTCACATATTTTTACTATTTTAATGGTATAAATACAGCTCAATAACAACTCATCACATGATGTAAATGAAGAATGACAATTCCCTAATTAACTAGAATAGTTTCAGAATATTTTTTAAGTTTTATAATGATTCTTAACAGCACAGATACATTTTACACAGTATTAAGGCATTTTAGGCATTAATACATATGTATTATTAAAAGTGCTAAAGTTAAGACTGAATGATAACGAGAACTTATGTTCTTAATATCATTACCTTGCCTTCTTAAAATCCAAAAGGGATGGAAGGTTTATCTCTTAAAATCCCTACAGAAAGACATGGGACACAATACAATTACATGGCAAATTCTGCATGAGACAGTACACAATAGGAACAATTTTACTATAGTGAAAGATATCTGTCCGAAATAAGAGGGAAAGAACTTCTGGTGAACTTATTAGCTTTTTTTAAAAATAATGAAGCAACGAAATGCAACCTTCATTTTGTCAGTAAACATCATGGTGGAAGATACAGATTATCAAAAGCAGTACAAAAACCATACAGTCTGTCAACATGATTAAGATCATCACCATCATCAACAACAACCATTATCGATCCATTGCTGGATGAAGGTCTCCCCAAGTTCCTTCCATAATGCTATCTCGTGCCAGTCTCCTCTACCTCACTCCGGCATGCTTTCAAATTTCATCCACCCAGCTCCTATGTAGTCTTCTGGGTCTTTTCTTGTCCCTTGGAATCCAGTCTAGAATTCCGGTTGTCCATCAGTGGTCTGTTCTTCTGGCAACATATCCAGTCCATTGCTGTTTCAGGGATTTTCCTCTGATCATGATGTCTTCCACTCATGTCATTTTCCTTATCCACGAGTTCCTCTATCTCTCCTGGTTACACCAAGCATGCTTAAGTTACCCACCTTTATCAAATTTGTGTTTCCTTATCAGACATTTATCAATCTTGGCAACAGTTTCTGTTCAGCCAGTTTTGCTACTTTTTTTTTTTCACATCAGTGTGTACACAAACCTCCACGCAGAAGGATGACAATAAAGTACAACTCATTCTTAAGCAAAATGTGCTTTGTGTGGCAAAGCACAAACCACAGCGTAACAAATGGCATAATTTGTTCTAGAGAATTTTTTTGCATTTCCAACGAATTTTTTTTCCTCATGCCCACCAGCTTTGATAACAGGCAAACTACACCTGAACAGAAGATGATCTCCACAATTTAACTTCCTTCCATTCCCACACTTTGGACATAACTTCAATCTCTTTCCATGACCATACTGAGTAAGAAATTCCACTAGTTTCAGGCAATCATTAGCATACATACACTGAAGAGCAACTGAATTAGAGACAGCTGACGTTATGCAAATGTGGCGCTGTGGGCAGATTTGTAAACGGAAACGACATGACGCATGCAGCAATCCGACAATATAAGGAGTGATGCAATGGGAATCAGTAAGAGTCGGACGCAGTATGGGTAAGACAAAGGATCTAAATGCATTTGATCGTGGGCAAATTGTCGGGGCCTGACGAATGGGTCACTCCATCTCGGAAGTCATGCAAGCACTGGGATTTTCACGAGCCACTATGTCACGGGTGCACCGTGAGTACATCGAACCTGGTAAAACCATCCCTGCAAGGGCCAACTGCTGTGGACAACAGCGTGTGGATGAGCGGGGTGATCGTTGGCTAGCTCGCATTGTAACAGCGGATAGACGGGCCACTGTGCAAGAAATCACGCAGCAATTTAACGCTGGTGCACAAAAATGTGTAAGCAGCCACACCATCTAGAACCATCTCCTCGCTATGGGGTACAGAAGCCATCGTCCCACGAGGGTACCGCTGCTGACCACACATCACAGGGTGCAAAGATTAGCAGGGGCACGGGAATATCGCCACTGGAACATAGACATGTGGGAAAATGTTGCCTGGACTGATGAGTCGAGATTCACGTTGGTACATGCGGATGGCAGGATACGAGTACGGCGCAAACCACATGAAGCGATGGATCCTTCTTGCCAGCAGGGTACTATTCCAGCTGGTGGGGGTGGCATTCTTGTCTGGGGACTGTTTACGTGGACTGACATGGGACCCCTGGTACATGTGACATTGTTCCTCACAGGTCAACGTTACCGGAATATCCTGGACGACCATTTGCTCCCGTTTGTGCGTCTTCAACAGTTGCTCCCGTTTGTGCGTCTACATACATATCAGTAAGCTGTTCTCTGATATTCAGAGGTTAGCTCCACAAAGAAATACAAATTACCAGGTAATTTTTACTTACTGCTGCCATATCAAACTTCTCCATTTACAGCGATCTTGACAAACAACTTGGGCTTCCCTCACATCCATCACACGCCGTACACAAGATCTTCTGTACTTCAGACTCATAATCTTTTTCTCATGCAGACACTCCTGAATCTGATCCTCATAATCTTTTATTTCTTTGTGTCATTTTAATCAGGTAAGTACATCAGTGTGGGGGATAAGCCCACAGCAGACGGTTCCAGTTGGTCATTCAACCTACGAATTCTGGAACAAACCCAGTGAGTTAGGGTCTTTTCGCCAATGTCACACAGAACTAGCTGGCACCCCTCCAAGATAGATTCACAGAGGCCCTAGTTGCTGTTGTATGTGCCATTGTTACCACGGAGCACCCCAAGGAGGCAAACCCATCTCTCACTGAGATCATTAGCAAAACCATAGAAATTATGCACATTGAATTTTTACGTCCTGGACAGAAAGCCATCTTTTGAATACCACTACAATGCAAGCAATCAGCACAAGAAAAGCAGACTGCAACTGGTCACAGCTCCTGCTTATGAGCACTGCATGTTGCCTTTGGGTGAAATAATATAGGTCCCATTTTGTTGCATCATAGCTTCTTAAAAATGCTCATAAGCTCTCAATATCTCTTTTCCCCACATTTTGGACAGATATCTTTCAACATAGGAACATTTTTCCATCTCTTAAAGCGTTGAAAGTATTTTTCCAACTGTGTAATGCCTCATTCAGAATTACTACTATATAAGAATTTACTGTTACATAAATTCATTAAAATAGTAAACCAGAAACTTCCTTTCCTAGCACAAACTGCAATAGATCATCAAAAATATAAATATCCTATCTTCAAACATTTTCCCATTTAAATAACTAAAGCATTTTCAATATTCAAATCAACAATCCTACTACTAAAACCTGTCCACATGACACTAACTTTAATTTATTATTCTTATTTTTTGCCATAGAACATCATTTTTTTTAAATCGCATTAACCATAAAAGGCATATATAATCTCTCTACATGAAAAATACCTATCCCAAATTACTACACCAGAGCCACATCAATTAGGAACTTAACAAGCACCTAAAACTTGGCTGGAGTGCATTTGGAAGCAACAGCACAATTTTTTTTTATGTCTCTGTAAGTGTTTAATCAGTGCATCCTTTTCTGGTTCTGACTTAAGGATCAGAGACATGAACTTTACCTAAAAAAGACAGAGGCCTGAAACAACTGAAAGAAGCTTGGAAAGATGTATGCTTGGTATAACCAGGAAAGATAGAAAAAGGACATGAACTGATGACATCATGATCAATGTAAAGTAATTCACATAGCAGTGGGCTGAACATGTTGCTACAAGAACTGACTGCCATTGGACAACGAAATACTAGAATAAATACCAAGGAACAGGGAAAGATCCCAAAGACAGCTGTGCAGGAGATGGGTGGATGGAATTTGAAAGCATACCGGAGTGACATGGAAGGGAATTGCTCAAGACAGATTTGTACAAGAGACTTAGGTAGACCTTCACGACCATTCGGGAGATGGGTGGATGGAATTTGAAAGAGTGCCAGAGTGGCATGGAAGGGAATTGTTCAAGTCAGAGATTTGTAGAAAAGGCTTGGGGAGACCTTCACAACTGTGTGGGAGATGGGTGGGTGGAATTTGAGAGCGTGTTGGAGAGACATGGAAGGGAATTGCTCGAGAGAAATTTGTAGTAGAGACTTGGGGAGGCTTTCACAACCGTACGGGAGATGGGTGAATGGAATTTGAAAGCATACCGTGGTGGCATGGAATGAAATTGCTCAAGTCAGAGATTTGTAGAAGAGACTTAGAATGACCTTCCTCCAGCAATGGCTTGAAAATGGTTGACCATGATGACTACACCAGCCACTGCATGACCCTTTTTGGGGAACCTGTTTAAACACCACACTTCAACAGTAGCTGCACTACTTTAAATCATACAGTGCCAATAAGGAAGATCACACACATGCCCTACATCTTGAACTGGAAACAGCAGTGGCAAAATGCAGTTGGCATTCTACTCCAGCACTACCAACAAACACATCCATCAAGTCTTCCCTTCATAGCTTCCATTCTAGGTTACTTCTGGTTATTGCAACTGTACTGGGGAGTGATGCACACAATAGTGCAGCCACACTGAGCAACGAGTAACACTGTGGTATAATGTTCCCTGGAAGCCAAAAGTCTTCTGACTTGCACAAATCTTGAAAGATCAACAATATTCAAGGTGTAAAATTGTGTTTTTGATTTCCTTTGATAATGGGGCAAAATGCCCCAAAACCAGTCAGAAATAATGAAATAAAACAGAAATGAGGTATTAAAACTGCTAGTCAATTGAATTTGGATGGAATGAACAAGGCAGAACATACTGTCATGATGGTTTCACCTGGAAGTATCGATAAGTTTTTACAGTTTTTAGGGTTTTAAGTGTTTTTAAGCTTTTAGAACCAGCAGAACACCAAAAAGTTTTTTAATTTGTTTAGGGTTTAATACCTTTTATTCCATTTCAATGTTTAAATCACAGTAAGTCAGAGAAAGATCTTTCCATGAAGTAAAACTTTTTTCCATCATTATAACTTGCAGACCTAAAAAATGTGCAGAAGAGCTGTAAAGATGAACATATCAAATAACTGATTTTGAAAGATTGCACGGAAATGAGAAATTAGGATTCAAAAATGGAGGTTAAGATCCCATTTTCTTATAGATGAATCTCATTTAGTATGTTTTCTTCTTTGTAAAATATTATACATAATGGTGCATTATTATATCATATTTACTTAAACATGCCAGTGATTTTATGTAATAGGATATAAGTCCTTTGAAGTGAGTGTAAAATATTATCTCACTAATTATTATATATGTACACTCATTGTCATAAAAATCTGAGGACAAGAAAAAAACATGCAATTAATGCGAAACTCAGTGAATAGCTACAGGGAGGGCAGACATGCAAATTATTCAAGTTTCATGCGATTCTGCATGCCCATGCGTCCAAGACCGGTGCTGCAATCACAATCTTGGTGCTCATAAGACGCCATGCAGGGGACTCCACATTTGTGCCGAAGTGCGCTGTAGGAGTCAGGTGAGATCCCTGAGGGATAGACATGCCAAGGAGCCACCGTAGATGTGCATACGGTCAATTGACGGCGTTTGAACAAGGCTGTATCTTCGGGAGGAGAGAGGCAGGGTGGCCAGAGTGCTGAATCTACCACATTTGGGCCAGTTGGACAGTACGGTGTGATCGTGTTGGGAGCAATGGACATGGGAAGGCACCCAGATACCGCAAACTGGCTCTAAACAACCCAAACACACCACCAGCAGAGAGGACCGTGGGATCGTGAGAGCAGCATGCACAGATGCAACTATGTCCTTGTCCAATATCCAGAGACATGTGGCAGCTGTACAAGGGACTCCTGTGTCCGCCAGAACCATTTACAGATGCCTGGCAGAGGCAAATCTGCACTCTCGACAGCCCTCATGTTTTCCTCCATTGACACCTGACCATCGTCGGCATCGATTGCAGTGGTGTCAGCAGCGAGCAACCTGGAGTGCTAAGGACTGGCGACGTATAGTGTTCAGCGATGAATTCCTCTTCTGTATGGGAACGGACGACCACCATGTCAGAGTGTGGAGAACCGCAGGTGAGTGCTATAATCCCAACCTCACTGTACAGAGGCACACGTCCCAAACTGCAGGCAACATGATGGTCTGGCGAGCCATCGCGTATGACAGCTGGACTTCCCTTGCAGTGATTCGAGGAACGTTGACAGCCCAGCACTACGTACAGGAGCTCCTGCGGCCCCATGTGCTGCCACCCCTGGCGGAGTGCCCCAGAGCCATTTTCCAACAAGATAACACCGATCCGCACATGGCTCAGATTTCCCAGGACGGTCTATGTCATACTTCAATGCTTCCGTGGCCTGCCAGATCGCCTGATCTCTTGCCCATTGAGCACGTGTGGGATCAGATGGGACGCCAGCTTTCTCCATGTCTCAGTGCTCATGATTTAGAGCATCAGTTGCAAGAAGCGTGAGCCAATTTGTCCCAGGATAACATACAGCATCTCTTTTGACTCCATGCCGGACCGTATCACCGCATGTATCCGTGCACGAGGAAGTCCGACGCAGTACTAACACTGACCGGAACGTGTACCGTATGTCCGCAGAAAATTGTCCTGCTGTTGTGATATAATGACTTCTGTCCTTGATATGTACCATCTCACTAGTAAAATCTCATTTCAATATGATGCCATCTTCTTGTTGCACAGATTTTTATGACAATGAGTGTATATACTTCAAAAGATACATGCATCTAATTGTTTCTGAGATTTCTTAAATTGCATTGTGAACAGAGAAGCATTTCCAACAAAATATTTATTTTTTTATGTCAAGACTGACCAATGTAAACTCACTAATGTTCATGTATCTAGACTACAAGAACATTATTATACATACATACATATCCCTAAGCTGTTCTCTGAGATTCAGAGGTTAGCTCCAAAAAGAAATACAAACTACCAGATATTTTTTACTTACTGTTGTCGTATCAAACTTCTCCATTTACAGCGATCTTTTCTCCAGGCTTCTTGGGTCAACACACACGACAGAGGAACTACTTCAGGAATTTGACTGTTCGTCCTTGTAAACATAAACAAAGGCTAAACCAGTTTGGCTGCAACAGAATAAAGTATCAGTTGCTCAAAAAGTCTGATTTTATCTTCAGCTGCACAATAAATAAATTTTCTGTTTGCACAGTTATTTAATAAACATTTTGTACCAGGGTGATTTAAACTTTGAACAAATTTGGAATGAGAATAAATGTTGAGAAACCTAAATCTACAGTTTTAAGCCAAGCAGCTGAAAAACTTAATAGCAGTTCAGGAGAAAAGTGCACAAACAGGTATCAGGTTTTAACTATTCAGTTATACTAACTCATGAAGCAGTAAAATGTGGTAAAGAATTAGACAACAGAATTAGCAAAGATATGAAAGTGTCATATCAGCTGCATAGGACCATACTCACTACGCAGGAGGTTAGTCAAAGAGCACAGCTGGGTGTATACAATTCAGTGTTTGAACTATACCCACTTCTATGGCAGTAAGAGCTGTGTGCAAAGTGACGGTGTCACTAGGCACTCAGATGTGACCAATCGTCATCGTCCCTTATCCATTCTCTATTCAATTTCCTGACCTACAGGTTCCTTTCCCTAAATTTTGTTATTACACCAGCATGCATCTTTCTATGCCTGATTGAGTTGTCCACAGCCTCTGGGTGTCTTTTTCAGTTAATGCCCATATCTCTGATCCATAAGTAAAAACTGGAAGGATGCATCCTTTAAACACTTTTCTTTTAAGACAACAATAAGTTGCTCTTGAAAATTGTATTGTTTTCCTCTAATGCACTCTGGCCAAGTTTTATACACCTATTAATTTCTTCTTCCATGTTAATGACTAATATAAGACTGATAATATTAACAAGAGCAAAACATAGGCGGATTCAGTGATGTTATACGTAGGGCAGTCAAAAAGTTAGTTGCACTTGCATGTTAGAAAAAAAAATTGACATTTTGGGAAATGTTTATACTTACATAGGAAATACAATAGAAAAGCTATTTTTCGATGTAATCACATAGTTTACTTAACCATTTATTGTAGTATGGCATGTGTTTGTTTATCCCTTCTTGAAAAAATTGTCATCCAACTTGCATAACCATTTTCACGTTGCATTTTTGAAATCTTCATTGGAGTTATTCCTTCTCTGTGATAATGATACAAAAAAGCAAGATCTGCTTGAAAATGTTATGCCTCAAGTTGATATTGACACTTTGCAAGTTCATTTTTTATGGGGCCGAACACATGGAAATCACAATGCGAAAGGTCTGGACTGTAGGCAGGGTGTTCCCACACCTCCCATTTGAATTTGTTAAGGAGGGCCTTTGTAATATGTGCTGAATGTGGTGTCGCGTTGTCATGCAGAAGGACAATGCCTCATGACAGTTTTCCTGGCCATTGATCTTTAATCGCCTTTCACAGCCTCGTAAGGGTTTCACAATATGATGCTGCATTAATCGTGGTGCCCTTTGGCATGAATTCATAATGCACACCACTTTGGTTGTTGAAGAAAAGCAGTGAGCATAACCTTTCAGACAGAAGGAACAATTCGGCACTTTTTCTGAGACGAAGAATCAAGGGTGATTGTGAGGTAACACAAGAAACCCTGAAACTCTCAGCTCAGTGCAAATATACATATAATCCATATTACGAATATTTATATATATTACACAGATATAAATTAGCTACACAACAAATAGGCCCTAGTGCTTGTGCAGTTAAACTTCGCATCTTTCCTTGTACCCAATTTTCTTTCATTGTACAAAATTCTTCAGACATAGCATCCTTGAAATCAAATTTTGTACTTCACATTATATGTTAATTGTGCAGTCTATGTGGATCAGTTTTACTTGAAGCCTACAGTGGATTCCATTCAATTTCTAAAAGCTGCTCATTGGATTAACTGAATCTAATATAATCAAATTATTTGATGTAGATGCAATTTTCAAAATAATGAAAAAAAAAAGCCTTCCTTTCAGCAGGCTGTTATCTTGAGAGCTCGTTTGATAACAAAAGAAACACTCAAGGTGTCACAAATCGTTTAATTTATCATCCCCACAGACATGCAGTGTTTTTAATCAAACACTGTAATTTCCAAAGAAAATGGAACTTGAAATTTTAATCCTAGTTGTAAATGCATTTATGGCACCTCTATTCATAGTGATTGTGGAATAACTTTTTAACGGGTCTTATAGAGGTTAATTTTCATGAAAGTTGGTTGTCAAATTTTCGAACTAAAGCCTAGTTCGTCATCAGGACTATGTCACTGGAGTAGTTGCTGCCACTCAATTGGAAGAGTCCAACCGCAATTATCGTTAATTGTGGTACTTCTTCTTCTTGCTATTTCGATCCCTTCTTC
This sequence comes from Macrothele yani, assembly GCA_039090855.1. NCBI lineage: Eukaryota > Metazoa > Arthropoda > Arachnida > Araneae > Macrothelidae > Macrothele > Macrothele yani. The sequence continues at coordinate 5,118,827 of CM077009.1, forward strand.
TAGTTTCCTCTTTACTAAGTTTGACTGGTGGGCGATTATTTTCACTGAGTCCCAATTTATGGAGTGTCCACTTGCTTGTATATGTCTGTCTAGCCCTGTTTTGTTCCCAATGTTCCTAATAGCTGCTTGGTGTTCTTTCATTCGGACCTTAATACTTCTCCCTGTTTCTCCTATATAACTGAGTCCGCAGTTACAGTCGATGCAGTAAATTACTCCTTCCTGCAATTGGATGTCCAATTCTTTCTGCTTTAAAGCTGGCAGGAATTTCTTTATTTTGTTATTAGATCTGGAGCTAGCCTGATATTATATTTTGCTCCGATCCTTTTCAGTTTCTCGAAAAGTCCCTTGTGGTACGTAATTTTGCTGGTGAATTTGAAGTTGGTTTTTTTCCTGCTTCTTTTTTGGCACTTGTTTAAATATTTTCTCAACATATGGGGAGGGGTAATCTTAATAACAAAATAAAGAAATTCCTGCCAGCTTTAAAGCAGAAAGAATTGGACATCCAATTGCAGGAAGGAGTAATTTACTGCATCGACTGTAACTGCGGACTCAGCTATATAGGAGAAACAGGGAGAAGTATTAAGGTCCGAATGAAAGAACACCAAGCAGCTATTAGGAACATTGGGAACAAAACAGGGCTAGACAGACATATACAAGCAAGTGGACACTCCATAAATTGGGACAGTGAAAATAATCGCCCACCAGTCAAACTTAGTAAAGAGGAAACTAGAAGAAGGGATCGAAATAGCAAGAAGAAGAAGTACCACAATTAACGATAATTGCGGATGGACTCTTCCAATTGAGTGGCAGCAACTACTCCAGTGACATAGTCCTGATGACGAACTAGGCTTTAGTTCGAAAATTTGACAACCAACTTTCATGAAAAATAACCTCTATAAGACCCGTAAAAAGTTATTCCACAATTGAAATTTTAGTTATCATTTCGTAGCATTTTTAGAAATGAAATGTCCGAAGCATCTCAAATTCTTCTAAAACTTAAAACCCCGGATTTCTGCGTTTGGAATGTGACAAAACCCCAGAATTCCGGGCTACACCCGGGCTACAAACAGGTCTGGAGAATGTTAATGCTTCCACTCACATGAAGTCTGCTTCGTTTCTGGTGAGAAAAGATGGGCCTAAGTCTTGTCTCTGGTCATGATATGGTCCAAGAATTCATTTCCTTCCCTGTGATAATGATCCAAAAAATCAAGAGCTGCTTGAAAACGCTGTGCCTTGTGTTGTTCTGTGAGTAAGCGAGGCACCCAATGAGTACAAACTTTTCCAAACTCGAGACGCTTGGTGATCATGTTGTGCGCACTTCCATGCGAAATATTCAATTCATCCGCAATCTCATCCACTGTGATTCGCCTGTTCTTTTTTTGTTTTTGTTTTTTTAATTGAAGGTTTAACAACCACCGTGAGCACCTCAATGGGCTATAAGCAGTTGCCCATCCCTAATTTAGGGTCACTGGTTCCAGGGAAGGGACGGAGCCAGTGCCGTAAGACAAACACAACATCCATGCCTCACTGGGATTCGAACCCGGACCCTTCTCGGACAAACAGTCATAAGCCAGCACTTAGACCACTGCACCACAGAGGCGGTGATTCACCTGCTTGCAAGAATCTATTCGTTAATGTGGTCCACATTTTCATTCGTCATCGAAGTTGACGACCTTCCCTCCTGGTAATCGTCTTCGATATCTGTGCAATATTTCTCAAATAATAAACACCATTTTATGTTCACCTGCCATGAAAATGATAAGTCACTGTACACTTCAATTAATTGGCATTAAATTTCAGTGGTCAACTTTTTGGCCAACAAAAAAAGGATCACTGTGTGGATTTCAAATTTGGACACTACTTCCAACAGATCCAACTTCTTTCACGAGTGAATACAGATGAACTGTTCCTGCCATGTCGAAAAAGTTAACACAGCGGCTTCAAGTAGCGCCCCCACATTGCATCCAAGTAGCTTTTATGAAAATAATAATAATATAATAATAATAATAATAATAATAATAATAATAATGATAATAATAATAATAATAATAATAATAATAATAATAATAATAATAATAATAATAATAATAATAATTCGAAAGTTATTGAACATGCACCATGCACTCCATCCAAAAAGTGATGTTGACAGATTGTATTTACCTCGGAAGATTGGAGGCACAGGGCTACTACAAGTACAACAGGTAGTAGAGGAAGAAAAAGAAGCCTGGATGATTACATCAACAGAAGCAGAGAAAAGCTACTTCAGGCAGTGAATCATGAAAATATCTTTAAAACAACAGAAAACAAGGCTGAATACAAGAGGAAATAGTTTGAAAGCAGATTAGACGGCTGGAAGAACAAGCCACTGCATGGACAATTTCTAAAGAATATTGATGGGGAAAATGACAACAACTTGACTTGAGCATGGCTGAAATCGGGTTCCATCAAGAAAGAAACAGAAGGTCTGATTTTTGCTGCACAAGAACAGGCATTGCAAACAAATGTTATGAAGGCTAAAATCCAGAAAGTCAGTGATAATCCAAAGTGTCGACTTTGTCAAGTAAAAGATGAAACTGTGTCTCATCTAATATGTGAATGTAGCAAAATTGCACAGACAGATGACAAAGTTAGACATGACAGGGTTGCACAATTGATTCATTGGTCATTATGCAGAAAGCACAATCTGCCAGCATCAAAAAACTCATGGGAACACAAGGCTGAAAAAGTCATAGAAAATAATGAAGTCAAGATCTTGTGGCATTTCAGAATTCAAACTGATTGACACATAGAACATAATACACCAGACATAGTAGTCATAGAAAATCGGAAAGTCTGGCTAATTGATATAGCGATCCCTGGAGATGCCAGAGTCAATGAAAAAGAATTGGAAAAAATGACTAAATATAGAGACCTAGCCATAGAAGTTACCGGGTTATGGGCTAAACACACAATGGTAGTCCCCATTGTCATCGAGGCACTTGGAACAATGTCAAAAAATGTTATGAATCATTATAAAAAATTGCAGCTTTCTGATATGCCACCTACAGAACTGCAGAAGACAGCTTTACTTGGGGCATCATATATTTTACGCCGATTCTTGACTGATACCTAGGTCTCTGGTGGAAACTCGTATCAGTTCAACAATACCAGTCAATGACAATTTGCTGTTTATTTTGTTTGTCAGAGGCTGTGATTCGTATATTTCGAATAAAGAAAATAATAATAATAATAATAATAATAATAATAATTGTGGGTGCATGCAATTAACTTTTTGACTGCCCTTGGTAGATTAGTAATGAAGACATTAGATCTGAGTTGTGTATATTTCCTCTGAAGAAGACAAAGTTAATGAAAACAAACTTAAAGATGTTTGGGCATGTCTGCTGCATGGGAGATGAAATATTGCAGTGCCAGTTTGCTACATTCTAGAACAGCTGGTCACAAAGAAAGGAGTGGGTCAATGGTGCACAATTAGTCATTAATGATGGATGAATTTTGTCAGAACCAGGAAGTATCACAATGGACTGAGAGACATAGAGAAAGTTTACAGGCAATTTGCATTATTTTTTACTTTAATTTCTATTTTGGTTTCCTGTTCTCAAAATCTGTGGTTTTGTTTGGTGCCTCACCAATCTGTACACCTTTGTGCATGCAGAGGTGGTATGATAATGAATGAATGAAAGAAAAGAAAGTCACAATTAGAGGAATTTTGCAAAATGAGTAGAGTTTGTGTAAAAGTGAATGCTGTTTTATCAAAATGGTTAAAATGGTTCTCTATTGATGCTGGGGTCAGGCAAGGTTGTGTAATATCACCATGGGTGTTTAATATATTTATGGATGCATGCATTCATGATGCCAATATAGATAATACTGGTTTATGTCTTGGTGATATCCATGTCTGCAGATTGCTGTATGCTGATGACACTGTCCTGTTGGTAGACAGCAAAAGTGAGTTGCGGAGTATGTTGTCCTGGATGTATGAAGTTTGCATGAAATTCAAACTGAGTATAAATAAGGGAAAAACCAAAGTTATGGTTTTTGAGAGAGAAACTGGTAGTACTGAATGTAATATACGTCTAAATGGCACAGTGATTGACCAGCTGAATGAGTTTGTGTATTTATGAAGCATGTTTGACAGAGAGAACAAATTGGATGGTGAAATTAGTAGGCAAGTGAATTCTTCATTGAAAGTCATGGCTGCTTTGGGAGGTTTTCACAGGAATGATGGGTTCTCATTCCTACTGTGATGTATGGCAGTGAAACCTGGGTACTACAGAATAAACATAGAAGTTGTTTGTGTGCTGGAGAAATGCGTTACTTATGGTGGGTTAGTGGCAAGACACTTTCTGATTGTGTGAGGAATGAAGATATGTTACAGTAATGTGATGTGAAGCAAAATGTTGTTAGCAAGGTGGAGACTAATATGCCTTGGTGGTTTGGCCATGTTGAAAGAATGAGTGATGAGATGCTTACTAAGAAAATCTTTTAGCCCAAGTGGCAGGAAGGAAATCATGGAAGGATCAGATTCAGGAGTGTCTGCATGAAAAAAAGATTATGAGTATGAAGTATATAGAAGATCTTGTGTATGTCAAGCGATACATGTCAGTGAAGCTTGAGTTGTATGTCAAAATTGCTGTTAATGGAGAAGTTTGATACGGTAACAGTAAGTAAAAATTATCAGGTAGTTCGTATTTCTTTTTGGAGCTAACCTCTGAATCTCAGAGAACAGCTTAATGATATGTATGTGTGTATGTAAAATGAACTGAATTCAAGTATCTCCTAGGTCAGGTTTGGCCTGACCTAGGACCTATATGGCACACGTGCCCATGACAGCAAATGAAAAACTTTTGTTGGCATGCAGCATTCAGTGTTGTGCCTTGATTCTTTAAACTACACATATAAATAAATAAATATATAATGATTATCATTACTTCCAAATGAAGGAACTGTTACTAGGGGATATTTTCCAGTTTTGAATGCCAGGGATATCTTAGAAAATTTCAGTAAGAGCTGAGAAAGTGGATTTGCCTTAGGATGAAAATGTCCAGCAGACAGAGAAAAAAGTGAGAAAAAGCTGTGCCATTAATTTGATCTCACATTCAGGGCTGTATCTAGGGGTTGAATTGCATGGCTCCATCAGGGGCCATGCAATCCAACCCATCTAACCCATCCCTTCTGGAGGGGTGATAATGATAGATAATAAAATATACAAAACACTGATATGTCAAAATTGTACTGTTCAATCTTTTTCAAAACAGTCCTTGTTCTTCCCTGCATGAATTTTAAGACAACAATATTTGGGTGACGTTGACAGAAAGGCAAGTGCTCACTTTGCCTGGAGCATCAGAACCTCTAGATAGCACTACTCATACCCTGAGTAGCAGAATGTGGATAGTTTCCAAATTATTAGCAAGTTTTGCAGATAGTTTTTGCTTGTAGATTAAAAAAAATGTTATTTACAGCGATTAAAATACTTACTTAGGGATTTACTCAGATTGATACACAGTAAAACCAGGAAAATCCGGCATCGACGGGACCAGACGAGTGCCAGATTTATGAAAATTCCGGATTTCTGAAGCTATCCAAAAATTGCATAACGAGCGTTGTGTAAAGCACATACTTACACGTAACAGGTTACTTTAACGAAAATTTGCATGTATACGCCTTATAAATAGTCAGGGGTCATGCTGCTGATCGCATTCTTCACAATGTGCAAAAAAAAAATTGTTTTGGCGATGGAAAAAAAAATTTTGCGAAAATATTGGCACTATTTATTATAAACTGTACTATTTAGTACAAATGCAAAAAAAAAGTTGACTTTGGTGAATAGTTATGCAAAAACTTGAAAAAGCCAGAGCAACCGTGTATCGATACATCACAAAAACCCGATGTGAATTTTACATCGATGTTGCGGTTTTTCGACTGACGAAACTAAGAACATCGCAAAGGCGATTACCGCGATGCATCATGAAGGTCGATATAAATGTCATTACACAATCAAATCTACATACTGCCACTACCAAGCACAGATCATCATCACACGTTCGACATGCATTTCAAACGTACACGCCGATTCATCGCCTCATTGGTCCGCGTCACTTCAGCGCTGCCCAATGAAATGACAAATTTGAGATTCCTCTCGATGTTATACGTAAACGGCTATCGGCAATTCACATACTGAGATCGGATGATATCATGATGTGTTGTTGAGACGGTACATTGGGACATTTCCATGGTTACTGGTGAAACATAGGATGTTCTCACAAAAAGGAAATCAGAAAAGTGCCGGATTTCGAGGTTTTACTGTACTTAATTCTGTTTTAACTTGAACTTTCAATTATTTTTCACATCTGAGTTCTTTTGTTTTTGCAGACATTTCTAGCATCTAGATTTTATCAAGGCCTGTTATCAATGTATAGGAACTGTATCAAAAGTTCTGTTTGAACAGAAAGAATTTAAATTTAATTGCTGGGTTCCTCTTGCAGTTGCCAGTTATTAAATTAATATCTTTTCCTTATGTATTTCATAAGTTTATTACTTTTAATTAAATTATTGAAAATGCTATTTATAATTTTTGAAGTTCATTATGGAAGTTTTTTTTTATATAAATTTTTTTCTTTAGTCCCTTGTTTTTATGAGGTTCATCATGGTCCAATATTTTAATATTTACCGTAAAGATCCATTTCACACACACTGCTGCACATTCAATTGTAACATACTTATTTTGTCCTAATTGGAATCTGTAATGTTCTAATATATATTTGTTTTATTAATTTTTCTTTAAATTATCTTATTCTATTGTTATCATGTTTCATGGGTTTGAAGCAAGTTTTCTGCTTCAATGGATGTGTACGCAGATACATTTAATTTTTATACAACTCTGCTCATAACCTAACATCACAAAAACCTAAAAAACAAAGATTGGGACAAGAACATTCTTTCAGCAGATGCTGCAAAGAAACAATTGTTTTTTGATAGACAAATATTTTAGTCACTTTTCAAGACCTGAAAAACTTACAGCTTAATGATTTCAGAATGTTTAAGACCACAAAACTGTGCACTATGTAACCTAAGCTAAACTGTCAAAGGTTATACATATAACGAAAACTGGAAGTGTGTAAAAGTGTCTTAACTTAAAAAGTCATAGAAATGAGCAACTTTGTGGAAAAGAGAAAGAAAATTAATACGCACATAATTCTAAAAATGAATGCACAGTTCATGAACTAACTTCATTAGCAGGTATCCTTTTGAGACGAGCAGCAGGTGTTCCTGGCCTTGGGAAATACTGGTTAATAAACAGACTGGGAAACTTGTACTCCGTCACTAACGCAATAGTTTGTGCAAAATCCTACAAATGAAAACCACATTAGTCATTGGATCTTCATGGCAGTCAAAGAAATTAATTCAGGAACACAACTACAAAGAACTGACTGATAACAATCTAAGCAGCACAGAGTGACTGAGGAGGAGGGGTTTAGTCTGTCCTGTCTCTTTGCATTCAAGGGGAAAAGGGGGAATCACATCATTGAAAATGAAAAATTAAATTACAAACACCCTTATTCAAACTAATATCAACTTACAGCTCAATTACTTCGGCTACAAGGAGAGATTGATTGACGATCTTTACAAACAAATTCAGAATAATCAAAATAGACCAAGGCAGAATCTGACTGATGCATACAGATTCTGTGGAAAACTACCATATTGTCCACCTATATCTGCTCCTTTAAAAAAGGAATGCCACATGGCAAGATTATTTATTGCAGACACTGTACTAAACAACAGCAGACTTCTGCAGTCAGGCAGGGAAGGATATTCCATATTACATAAAGCAGGTGTATATCGTATACCAGTTATTAATGTAAACGAGAACCCAGATAATAAAACAGTTTACATAGGTAACACGAAAAGAAATGTTGATATCAGATTACGTGAACACTTAATTAAATAACTGGAATAAAGGTGAAATTCGAACTTCACCTATACAATATTGTCATAATAACGAGTCCACGCCCGACTGGGAGAATATTAGTTTTGTTACTTCTCACAACACACATAAAAAGATCCTGACAGTTGAGGCCATTATGATCGAGAAGACCAAAGCATATAATTGCAATTTAAATGTCCCAGTCAAATTATCACCAGCATGGTTGAACACGATAAAACAAGAAAAACAACAAATTATTCAAATAAGAAGATCAAGTTGACAAGTGCAAAGAAGATTAAAAAACAGGATGACACTAGATGGCACCAACGATGTTTTACATGATGAGCACGACAATGACGCGGACGATAGAGATGGCAGCAACATCGACTTAGCTAGCAGTTAACGTACATGGAACAGTACAGCACGAAATGCCCTTGAGAATAGCCACGAAAAATGTGAGCCGAAATACGTCGGAAGTTCGATGTCTGGATTCCTTGGTAATGTTGGGCGCTTTGAATATCGTTTTCATTTGAAGTTGAACAAATGGATTTTAATTTAGTTTTATTATTTCATTGGATTAATTCTTTCAAATCTCTGTTGGAAGGCAGGTTTTCACACTTTGAGTTTTATTGCGGATATTAGCTATCATAAATATTTTAATCATCAGTAGTTGTGTTTTCATTGCGAAGTTTCTGCCACCCACAAATCCTTCTTTTGGCCACATATTGCTCGAATGAGACTTCGGTTTATGAAATCTCTTGACTACTCAATTTCTTCTTGAAGAACGTAGGTCACTCGAAGGTCAATAGTAATGACAAAATTTTACCAAAGACAACTAGCCGGGAAGGAGCTACTGACCGATAAAAGGTAACAGTGCTCTTATTTTTATCCCCATTTTTAAGAATTAATTGTTTTTTGGTTCGTATTTTAATATTTATATCATTCGCTCTCAGTATGACGCCCACTGGCAATATGGAGTTGTGGGGTCCGGACATCGGGATTTTTAACGAACTTTTTAAAAAACATGAGGAACAGAAGAATGACAGGATTATTTCGATATCTTGCCAAAATTCACCCTTATTCAAAGGTTTTTACAAAATTTGAATCAGCAAATTAATGCGTAATAATGATTAGACATAATTAACACGTTTCCAGCAATACTCCTGAGAAAACTGTTTGCTGAGAACAAGGGTGAGCCAAAAGTTCCTCCCCTTTTGAGCTACAGATAATACTGGGCCTCTATTTGCTCTGCAAAACACATTCCAGCATTGTCTGGGCAACACAATGTGGAACACACAAGACTGATGATGTACACTTGGCACAGAGCCACACTGTGTTATCTAGTGAGCAGAGGATGGAGATCGATAAACATGCTATTCAGGTGTCCCTATGCTATTATTGAAAAAAGGGTTGAACACGGCAGCAGCAGTGAGAGAAATTTGTACAGTTCAAGGTGAGAAAACAATGGAGAGCAGCACTGCCCAAACAATGTTCCAGTGTTTCACTGCTGGTGGCACCAGTCTAGAAGACAACCCGAGGTTAGGATGTTCAATGACCACCAACACTGACACCCTGGTTTGAAGCTGTGACAGCAAACCCCAGTACCAGTACACAACAATTGGCAGCCAAGGTGTGGTCTTGCACAATCCACCATCATTCATCACTTGCATCGGACCGGTTTCTCCTCCAGGCCCATCCAATGGTTCCCCATGAATTGACACTTCAGCAGGTGGGACGAGTCACTGTCTACTGCAGACTGCTGTCAAATCCACAGGATGATAGGTTTTAGTGTCGTATCATCACGGATGATCAAAAATGGATATTCCTACATTATCCTGCCATGCCAGGAAGTACAGCCAGTGGTGCACAGAGGGTGGTTTGAGAGGAAAGTTATGCTAGGCATCACATGGAATTGTGAGCTTCCTGTGCACTTGTCCCAGATGGTTAGGTTGTGGACAGAAACCTCTATGCCGAACAACTGCTGCGAGTCCACGATACTACCTAGTAGTGTTGGGCATAATCGATTGAATTTAAGAATCGAAAGGTTGTAATCGAGAGATCTAACAAATCGAGATCTTCATTCGAAACAATCATTCGAATGATTTCTAATTTTAACATTTACCGGTAGATGGTGCGATACGCTCAGAGCCGCCATCTGCATTTGACAAATCAAGATATTCATTTGAAATAATCCTTTGAATGATTTCCTAACTGGTACTGTACGCTCAGAGCTTTGTTTCGCTGGATGGAATGACGCCTACATTTTTTCAAATAGCATAAGCTAGCTCAAGAACTTAGGAGGAACTCAAATGATCCTCATAAATAAACAAATACATCACTCTTTCCATGTTCCAGAAACACATAGCAACCGAAAAACTGTTATTCGGTCACTGCCGGGGAATTGAACCCACAGATCTCTCGATATCTAGCCGAGCGCGTTAGCCTTACACCACAGTGGCCAACAATCCACGGTGCTATGTGTGTTTTTTAATCAGCTTCTGTCATCATAAGTCCATAAGATGGGCTCAGCTACTGAGACATCTCCATCTGGTGGGCATTAACAGCACTAGCTTTATATTTATTATATCAATTAAATCCAAAGGGCGAGATACAAAGTGAAAATCCTATTTTACAAAGTGAAAATCCTATTTTACAAAGTGAAAATCCTATTTTACAGATGATCCTCCTTGCAAGAGATAATGCAATCACAAAAAAGGGCGAGTACTTCCGAGACTCTCGGATCTCAGTATCTCTTGAGATGTTTTTGGGTAGACCAGCAATTTTGTTTGGAATCTATGTTCTCGAGATGAGACTAGTGATTTCGCCTTTCGAATGCGCTCGTTCGAACGAGACAGTGTAGGAGCAATCGAGAGTTCTCTCAAGAGGTTTTTCTCATTCAAATGAATTTGGTGTAATCGAATGTTTCGAGAGATTTCCATAATCGAATGAATTGATTATTTCTACTCGATTATGCCCATCACTACTACCTAGCACTCAATAGGAAGCAGGCATTGCTACAAGTGGTGTCACACCTCCAGAATGGTCTGCCAAAACTACTGGAATTGGAAGGAGTTGAGATCCTACTACATCCTCCAAACAGTATAGACCTTCCTCCCCACTACCTCCTATTTCTCTCCTTGGCCAATTTCCTAAAAGAGCAGCATTTTACTTCAGTGGTGAATATGGAATCTGGCATCAGAGAGTTTCTGTCCTCAAAACTTGCTGAGTGGTACTGCAATGGGATTATTTATTTATGGCTTAAACGGAATGTTGGCAAAGGTATATAGAAAACAATAGCCAGTACTTTGCAGAATGAGGTGAGTGTGTACAGTTTTCTTGCATCATTAAACTTTTCAGCTGCAAACAGGACAAACTTTTGACTCACCCTGAAAAATAACTTTGAAGAAAAAAATCAAAATGATTTCATCATGAAACATTACATTTTAACAAATAATTTTCTATTTATATTGCAGTTCCATCCTTTCACTATTTAATGGTCTAATATAGAGAACTTTCAATTGCATCAGCAAATTTTATGGAACCAATTAGGTTGAAAACCTATATTTTTATAGAAAATTAACTGCAGTTAGAACATTACATAAAATATGTGGACCCATTGGAACTGGACTTGTAATTAGAAAAGGACACTAGAAAGATGCATAACTGAGAAGAGAAAATTGATTAAGAAGTTTGTGATTTTTTTTGTACTAACATGTGTGTCTTCGTGTGTATGTGTGAATTTGTGCGTACAAATGGATTAGCAATCTCATTCTCGTCACCTATTATTTTGTGAGAGTGACTCTCCAAAAAGGTAAGAATATTCACTTTCAAATAGATATTTGAAACATAAACACCATGCAAAATTTCTAACTTCTTCACTTCTGTTTTTGGAAATTTCTCCCTTCTATATCAATCTTAAATGCAAACATTTATGGGGCAGATAACATTTAATGACAACAGAGTATAGAGGAAAAGTTACAAGATGTTGTTCTTTTTTTTTAATAAAATAACGATTATGGGAGAAATCTTCGATCCATCCAAATAATGTTTTCTGGATATTTCCCCTGTTTTCAGACATAAAAAAAAATATCAAATAAATGATATTTAACAATACTGGGCAGAAAAAAATTGCGAGAGAAAAGAAATTACGATTACGGGGAAAATCTTCACTCTGTCTGACTTCAGTTTTCAAAAGTTTTGAAAAACAGAATTCCAACAGCAAACAACCCCCAACATCACCAAGTCTCCCAAAATTCCTGTTAACTTATGTATCGATCTCAAGTTTGATCCAAATGATGACAGAAAAGACGAAATTCCTTGAATCATGGGAAGAATCTTCTGCCTGAAGATTACAGGGAAATTTTCGTGCTGTCAAACTTCCGTTTTAGGAAACCGTTACCAACAGTTTTAAGCTGAAATACAAAGATTATGCAATAAAATTATATTTAGCAATAATACTGGAGACAGAGGCAACATCGCGAGAAAAAGAAATTATGATCAGGGGGAAAATCTTCACTTCGTGTAACTACTGTTTCGAAAGTTTTGAAAAAGGAAATACCATCCCCCAGATGAAAAATGACTCCCCCTCTCACAAATAATTCCCTAAAAATTTTTCTTCAGTTTCACATCGATCTCGAGCATGATCCAAATGATGACAAAAAAAGCGGAATGCCGCAAATCTGGCGAAGAATCTTGTGTATGACTGTTATGTGAGTGATTAATGAGCAGTCAGCTAGGAAATGTGATGGCACTTAAGAATGGGAATGAAACATGAATGCCATTAATTTTAATGGTGTGTTCACAACAAGGAGAGTTATCATGAATGGGTAACTAAGTTCTTGCTTTTTTTTAGCAGTTTGCCAATTTCAACCCTTGCTTCACAGGTGCTTTGGAGCAAAGAATGATTTGCTTAGTGAGTGTAGTAAGACAACTGGAAGTAGAAAGTGAATAACCATTCATCTTAATGATAATTTACAAATGAATTTTTTGCATGAATGAACTCCAAGAAGAAATGTTTTATGCCATTACTCCTGTATTTGCAGAATATAACCCCTACAAACACAAATAGTTTACTATACTTCCAAATTGTGAAATTGTACTGAAAGTACAATTTTGCATATTTGGTTTCTAGAAACTATCGTAAGAGATGGTGGTGGTGAAGAACATTCATGCTGCTAGTACAGTCACAAAAAGAATAAAATCATGGTAAGAATTTAAAATTTATAATACAAATGTCACACATTTCTTTGCTTAGTAATTTTTCTGGACTGATATGAGATTATCTTTGGTAAGTCATATAATAAATATGATGGCAAGACTAATACTGATATTAAATTGCATTGTTGCTTACATCAAAGTACCTAAAAACAATAGGACAATGCCAGGACAATATAATTAATACAAAATCAGCTGTATGTTATCAAATTTCATGTTTACTCACATCTTCAGTTTCTGTTGGAAAACCACAAATTATATCAGTAGCTATTGTAATGCCAGGAACTCTAAAAAAAAGAAATTAGCACATCAGGGATACAAAATATTAATGAAAATACATATACTTGTAAAATGAAAGCACAAATAGTTGACGTCCCTATTGACAAGGAATAAAAACACTAATAAATTGGTTATCAAAATATTTTTGCTCCACCACTAATACTATGTTCAGGAAACACTAAAACTAATGAATTTAATGATCTTCATTGCTTTTTAGTTTTTTCAATATTACATTTTATTTATTGTGGAATTAACTTTTTTACGGGTCTTATAGCGGTTATTATTCACAAAAGTTGGTCAAATTTTCGAACTAAAGCCTAGTTCGTCATCAGGACTACGTCACTGGAGTAGTTGCTGCCACTCAGTTGGAAGAGTCCAACCGCAATTATCGTTAATTATGGTACTTCTTCTTCTTCCTATTTCGATCCCTTCTTCTAGTTTCCTCTTTACTAAGTTTGATTGGTGGGCGATTATTCTTACTGAGTCCCAATTTATGGAGTGTCCACTTGCTTGTATATGTCTGTCTAGCCCTGTTTTGTTACTAATGTTCCTAATAGCTGCTTGGTGTTCTTTCATTCGGACTTTAATACTTCTCCCTGTTTCTCCTATATAGCTGAGTCCGCAGTTACAGTCGATGCAATATATTACTCCTTCTTGCAATTGGATGTCCACAAAGAATTCTCAGACTGTGTCTCAAAATTTGTAAATAAGCCAGTAAAAATTGCTTACAATTTTGATAGAAAAGCCATTACTGACCTTAGAAAATTCAAAACCAATGATAAAGTTGTAGCACTGAAAGCAGATAAAAGCAAAGTTTTGGTATTGTTAGAAAAAAATAAGTATTACAATAAAATGGAAGCTGAATTGAGCAAGCCTTATTATGAAGAACTCACTGCTAACCCTATTGATCAAACTGTCAAAAATCTTAAGAAATTAATCAGCTCTTTAAAAAGTATAAGTCAGCTAAATAAGCTCCTCAAAAGCTCCTCCAAAATCCAGTCAAGAGTTCCACAGATCTATGGTACAATAAAAATTCACAAAGAAGGCCATCCAATAAGACCTATATAATAAACACTAGAAATTCACCACTCTCCAACATTAATTATTATTTACTTACTCACCTCAGAGATATTTTCCCTTCTCCTCCCTACCTTCTAAAAAATTCCATGCAGCTGAAAGCAAAACTAAACTTGCCAGAATTAATTCATCTAGTAATGGCAAGCCTGGATATGGTATCTATGTATACCAACATTAACCTGGACCTCCTGCTGGAATTCATTGCGGATGACCTGGCAGAAAAAATAGTCTTCCATAATCACAATAGAGAAATACTACTTGTCATATATGAACTGCTCCTGTTTTCTTTCAAGAATAATTTCTTCCAGTTTGGAAAGAAATATTACAGGCAAACTTCAGGACTTGCAATGGGTTCTCCACTAGCACCTCTGCTTGCAAATTATTATGTAAATAAACTAGAGGCAAAAATCCTTATACAACCTTCCTCTATGTAAGATACATGGATGATGTCCTATTTATAGTAGATACTGAGGACCAATCTCTACCCTCTCAGATTCTAGCAGAATTTAAGTTGCTAGAAAATACCTTGCAGTACACCCTGGAACTGGAAAAAGACCATAGCATCAATTTCCTTGATTTAAACTTGACCTCAAGAGAGGGGAGAATATTCACTCAGCTTTTTAGAAAACCCATTAACACAGGGAAGATGTTAGACTTCTACTCATTCCACCCTGATTATATTAAATCGAATACGGCGAGACAATTTTTGGAAAAAATTGAAGTCCTGGTCTCTTCAGATGCTCAAAAAGATCTTCACAGAGAAGAATTAAAAGAAATATTGGCAGAAAACAATTACCCTTCCTCTTATGTTGAGAAATTATTTAGACAAGTGCCAAAAAAGAAGCAGGAAATAAACAACTTCAAATTCACCAGCAAAATTACGTACCACAAGGGACTTTTCAAAAAACTGAAGAGGATCGGAGCAAAATATAATATCAGGCTTGCTCCAGATCTAAATAACAAATTAAAGAAATTCCTGCCAGCTTTAAAGCAGAAAGAAGTGGACATCCAATTGCAAGAAGGAGTAATATATTGCATTGACTGTAACTGCGTGCAGACTCAGCTATATAGGAGAAGCAGGGAGAAGTATTAAAGTCCGAATGAAAGAACACCAAGCAGCTATTAGGAACATTAGTAACAAAACAGGGATAGACAGACATATACAAGCAAGTGGACACTCCATAAATTGGGACTCAGTAAGAATAATCGCCCACCAATCAAACTTAGTAAAGAGGAAACTAGAAGAAGGGATCGAAATAGAAAGAAGAAGTACCACAATTAATGATAATTGCGGTTGGACTCTTCCAACTGAGTGGCAGCAACTACTCCAGAGACATAGTCCTGATGACGAACTAGGCTTTAGTTCGAAAATTTGATCACCAACTTTTTTTAATAATAACCTTTATAAGACCCGTAAAAAAGTTAATTCCACAGAACAATATGAATAGAGGTGCCATAAATTCATTTACAACTAGGATTTTATTTATGTAAAAACCAAAAAATTTCACCATTTCTGTATTAAGGTACCAAAATGCAATCATATTGCAGTACAAGTTTTAGCCAATACCACATTTACTTTTATAATAAAAATAAATGCAGTAAGCAACAGTTTGTTGCTTACTGCATATATTTAGCAGTAAGCAACAGTTTGTTGCTTACTGCATTTCTTCACACAGGGCTAAATATAACATAAAACAAATGTAACAGTTTAAAGATGTGAAATACGAGTGGAATTTTTTGATTTGTTTGTTTTATATGAAATCTATTTAAGTATTTAATTTCATTAATGTTAAGTGGAAATGAAATTTTAAGTATTCATCAACACACATAGGTTCACATAATCAACAGGGGTACTACACAGGGAAACCAATTTAAAAATAAATTTAACCATAAACTGTGAGACCAATTTAAAAATTTCTTTCTATGTTTTAAGGCTCAGATTGAAACTCCTTTAAATCTGTCTCTCTCTCTCTCTCTCTCTCTCTCTCTATATATATATATATATATATATATATATATATATATATATATCATCATCATCATCATCATCATTGTCAACCATTATCAATCCACTGCTGGACGAAGGTCTCCCCAAGTTTCCTCCACAACGGTCTGTCCTGTGCCAGTCTCCTCCATGTCACTCCCGCATATTTACGAATTTCATCCACCCATCTCCCATGTGGTCTTTTTCTGGGTCTTTTCCTGTCCCTTGGAATCCAATCTAAAATTTCGGCTGTCCATCTATGGTCTGTCCTTCTGGCAGTATGTCCAGCCCATTGCCATTTCAGGAATTTAACTCTGATCATGATGTCTTCCACTCTCGTCATTTTTCGGATCCACGAGTTCCTCTTCTTATCTCTCCTGGTTATACCAAGCATGCACCTCTCCATGCTTCTTTGAGTTGTCTGCAGCCTTTGTATGTCTCTTTTAGTTAAGGTCCACGTCTCTGCACCATACGTAAGCACTGGAAGGATGCATTGATCAAACACTTTTCTTTTAAGACATAATGGCATATTGCTCTTGAAAATTATGCTGTTTCTTCCAAAAGCTCTCCAGGCAAGTTTTGTACGCCGATTAATTTCTTCATCAATGTGACCCTCACTTGATATCTGCTGTCCAAGATAAACATACGTATCTGTTATCTCCAGTTTTTCTCCATCAATCGATAAATCTTCATTTCTTGTAAAAGCATTGAACATCACTTTTGTCTTCTGAAAGTTCATTTTTAATCCCACTTCTTTACTCTTGTCAGCAAGTTCCTGGATCATACTCTGCAGCTCTGATGGGGTAGTTGCAAAAATGACTACGTCATCAGCAAAACGAAGGTGGGTCAGATAATCTCCATTAATCTTTATCCCTTTGCTTTCCCAGTTCAGTGATTGAAAGACATTTTCCAATGTGGCATTAAAGAGCTTCGGAGATATGGTGTCACCTTGTCTCACTCCCTTTCCAATTTTTATGTGTGTTGTATTTTCAAACAGCCGAATCTTTGCACTTGCATTTTCATAGATGTTATTAATAATATTAATGTATGCATCTTCAATACCGCAGGATTTCAGAGCCGTGGTAACTGCTGATGGTTTCACCGAATCAAAGGCTTTTTCATAATCGACAAAAGCCATGCACAATGGAAGTTCATATTCCCTCGCTCTCTCAATTAGTTCTCTCAGTACGTGGATATGATCTATTGTGCTGTAGCCACTCCTGAATCCAGCTTGTTCTCTCGGTTGAGCCATGTCCAGTATTACCTTCAAGCGGTGTGAAAGAACTTTAGTGAAGATTTTATAAACCACTGATAGGAGGCTGATAGGTCTGTAGTTCCTGAGATCCTCAATGTCACCTTTTTTATGTAGCAGGATCATTGTAGCATTGTTCCAATC
The DNA here is from genome assembly GCA_039090855.1 of Macrothele yani. Taxonomy (NCBI): domain Eukaryota; kingdom Metazoa; phylum Arthropoda; class Arachnida; order Araneae; family Macrothelidae; genus Macrothele; species Macrothele yani. Next base: position 5,136,704 of record CM077009.1, read on the forward strand.
CTCAGGAATCTTCCCTTCATTAAGGCATCGAGTGAAAATTTGGGCGAGTACTGTTTCAATTTCTCCACTTGCTTCTTGTATGATGTCTATAGTAATTCCATCTTCTCCTGGAGCTTTCCCCCGCTTCATGTTCTTGATTGCATGTGCAACTTCTGCTGGGAGGACTGGAAGAACTCTGGTACCTTTCATGATGTCTGGAGTACATGTATCATCCCTTTCATATAATTTGGAGTAGAAATCTTTCACTCTTGTCAAAATTTCGCCTCTATTTCTTGTTATAGAACCATCTTTTTTTCTCAGAGCCATAATCTGTTTTCTTCCCTTACTGAGATGTCCCTTTGCTATCTTTAGGCTTTGGTTGTTTTCAATTGCTTTCCTCACTAGCTCACAGTTGAATTTCCTTACGTCTTCAGTGATACTTTTCCGTGTTGTCTTGCATAGCTCTATATATTCCACTTTGGAAGTCACATCTTCTTTAGTTGTCCTCATCTCTCTTCTTTTTGCATCAACATTTTGGTTTTTCCTGATAATTTGTTTACATGCAACTTTTTCTTAGACCCAGCTAATTTTGTTGCTGTTTCCATAAGAGCTTTGGTTACTTTTCTGTTAACTTCCGAAATATCCACTTCTTCCGATGTTAGGCCTTCTAAAGCAGAGAATCTGTTCTTCAGTTCCAACTTGAAAGTATTATGGTGTTTTTTAAGGTTGGTTATGTCAATACATTTTGTTTGTCTTATGAGCTTGCCACGTTCCAGTTTAGTGTTGAGGTACATCTTACATCTCACCAATCTATGGTCACTACCTGTGTTGAACTTGTTTAGCACACTGCAGTCTTCTATGACGAATTTTTTGTTACACATAATAAAATCAATTTCACTTGTCGTCCCATTTGGATGTCTCCATGTCCATTTCCTGTGTGGCTTTTTCTTGAAGAAGGAGTTCAAGATGAAAAACCCTTCTGCCTCTGCAAACTCAACGAGAGTATTTCCACGCTGGTTTCTGTTGCCGTGACCGAATTTACCTACTGAAGTTTCATTCTGTTGCCGGTGCCCTATTTTTGCATTGAAATCTCCCATAATTATCTTCAAGTGCTGCTTACCTTTATTATTTAGATGACGAATTTCCTCATAAAATTCTTCAATTTCTTCTTCAGGATGACTTGTGGTGGGTGCATAAGTTTGAATAATCTGAGCCTGGTATCTTCTCGATAGTTGGATAACGAGTCGTGCAGCTCTGTCAGAGGAACTTTCAACTTCTACCACTTTATCCTTCAGTTTCTTGTTTATTATAAATCCAACACCACTAGTTCTGCCAGTATCTGTCCCACGATAATAGAAGAGATGTCCACTTTTCAGTTCAATGAGATCTTCTCCTTTTCTCCTTACCTCACTCAGCCCGATGATGTCCCACTTGATCCTTTGTAGTTCCTCTTCCAATTCAAGAAGCCTTGAATCAGAAGATAGGGAGCGTCCGTTGTAGGTAGCCAAGGTCAGCATCAAATGGCAGCCTAGTCCGGTCCTCCGGGGATTCTTAGCACCCTCTGCCTTCATGTCGCACTGGCCGCTGCCTTGGCCAGGTAAATTCCAGCTGCCGGAGACTGAGGGCCAAGATTTAAGTTGTAGAGTCATTTTGGAGGTGTTTGGCCATAACTCACCACGCTGGCCAAGCGGGTTGGTGAGTGTGGGATAGCATTTCCTCTGATCCCGATGGTATAGTTATACCGCTATTTGCGGTCGTCAGAGCCCCTTTAGTGGGAACAGGATGCACCACGAGAAGGCGGGGTTGACATTTGTCAAGGAGAGGCTGTGATGTTACGCATCACCTGACCTTACATCCCATATATATATATATATATATATATATACTAAAGAGCAAAACTGAAGACTAAGGAAAAAATTTTAGAATTTAGAATTTAAAATGGAGGATATATATATATAGAATATATATATATATATCATCATCATCATCATTGTCAACCATTATCAATCCACTGCTGGACGAAGGTCTGCCCAAGTTTCCTCCACAACGGTCTGTCTTGTGCCAGTCTCCTCCATGTCACTCCCGCATACTTTCGAATTTCATCCACCCATCTTCCATGTGGTCTTCTTCTGGGTCTTTTCCTGTCCCTTGGAATCCAATCTAAAATTTCGGCTGTCCATCGATGGTCTGTTCTTCTGGCAGTATGTCCAGCCCATTGCCATTTCAGGGATTTAACTCTGATCATGATGTCTTCCACTCTTGTCATTTTTCGGATCCACGTGTTCCTCTTCTTATCTCTCTTGGTTACACCAAGCATGCACCTCTCCATGCTTCTTTGAGTTGTCTGCAGCCTTTGTATGTCTCTTTTAGCTAAGGTCCACGTTTCTGCACCATACGTAAGCACTGGAAGGATGCATTGATCAAACATTTTTCTTTTAAGACATAATGGCATATTGCTCTTGAAAATTATGCTGTTTCTTCCAAAAGCTCTTCAGGCAAGTTTTGTACGCCGATTAATTTCTTCACCAATGTGACCCTCACTTGATATCTGCTGTCCAAGATAAACGTACGTGTCTGTTATCTCCAGCTTTTCTCCATCAATCGATAAATCTTCATTTCTTGTAAAAGCATTGTACATCACTTTTGTCTTCTGAAAGTTCATTTTTAATCCCACTTCTTTACTCTTGTCAGCAAGTTCCTGGATCATACTCTGTAGCTCTGATGGGGTAGTTGCAAAAATGACTATGTCATCAGCAAAACGAAGGTGGGTTAGATAATCTCCATTAATCTTTATCCCTTTGTTTTCCCAGTTCAGTGATTGAAAGACATTTTCCAATGTGGCATTAAAGAGCGTCGGAGATATGGTGTCACCTTGTCTCACTCCTTTTCCAATTTTTATGTGTGTTGTATTTTCAAACAGCCGAATCTTTGCACTTGCATTTTCATAGATGTTATTAATAATATTAATGTATGCATCTTCAATACCGCAGGATTTCAGAGCCATTGCAACTGCTGATGGTTTCACCGAATCAAAGGCTTTTCATAATCAATAAAAGCCATGCACAATGGAAGCTCATATTCCCTCGCTCTTTCAATTAGTTCTCTCAGTACGTGGATATGATCTATTGTGCTGTAGCCACTCCTGAATCCAGCTTGTTCTCTCGGTTGAGCCATGTCCAGTGTCACCTTCAAGCGGTGTGAAAGAACTTTAGTGAAGATTTTATAAACCACTGATAGGTCTGTAGTTCCTGAGATCCTCAATGTCACCTTTTGTATGTAGCAAGATCATTGTAGCGTTGTTCCAATCCTCAGGAATTTTCCCTTCATTAAGGCATCGAGTGAAAATTTGGGCGAGTACTGTTTCGATTTCTCCACTTGCTTCTTGTATGATGTCTATAGTAATTCCATCTTCTCCTGGAGCTTTTCCCCGCTTCATGTTCTTGATTGCATGTGCAACTTCTGCTGGAAGGACTGGAAGAACTCTGGTACTGGTACCTTTCATGATGTCTGGAGTACATGTATCATCCCTTTCATATAATTTGGAGTAGAAATCTTTCACTCTTGTCAAAATTTCGCCTCTATTTCTTGTTACAGAACCATCTTCTTTTCTCAGTGCCATAATCTGTTTTTTCCCCTTACTGAGATGTCCCTTTGCTATCTTTAGGCTTTGGTTGTTTTCAATTGCTTTCCTTACTAGTTCACAGTTGAATTTCCTTACGTCTTCAGTGATACTTTTTCGTACTGTCTTGCATAGCTCTATATATTCCACTTTGGAAGTCACATCTTCTTTAGTTGTCCTCATCACTCTTCTTTTTTGCATCAACATTTTGGTTTTTCCTGATAATTTGTTCACATGCAATTTGTTCTTAGACCCAGCTAATTTTGTTGCTGTTTCCATAAGAGCTTTGGTTACTTTTCTGTTAACTTCAGAAATATCCACTTCTTCCGATGTTAGGCCTTCTAAAGCAGAGAATCTGTTCTTCAGTTCCAATTTGAAGGTATTATGGTGTTTTTTAAGGTTGGTTATGTCAATACATTTTGTTTGTCTTATGAGCTTGCTACGTTCGAGTTTAGTGTTGAGGTGCATCTTACATCTCACCAATCTATGGTCACTGCCTGTGTTGAACTTGTTTAGCACACTGCAGTCTTCTATGACGAATTTTTTGTTACACATAATAAAATCAATTTCACTTGTCATCCCATTTGGATGTCTCCATGTCAATTTCCTGTGTGGCTTTTTCTTGAAAAAGGAGTTCAAGATGAAAAACCCTTCTGCCTCTGCAAACTCTACGAGAGTATTTCCACGCTGGTTTCTGTTGCCGTGACCGAATTTACCTACTGAAGTTTCATTCTGTTGCTGTTGACCTATTTTTGCATTGAAATATCCCATAATTATCTTCAAGTGCTGCTTACCTTTATTATTTAGATCACGAATTTCCTCATAAAATTCTTCAATTTCTTCTTCAGCATGACTTGTGGTGGGTGCATAAGTTTGAATAATCTGAGCCTGGTATCTTCTCGAGAGTTGGATAACGAGTCGTGCAGCTCTGTCAGAGGAACTTTCAACTTCTACAACTTTATCCTTCAGTTTCTTGTTTATTATAAATCCAACACCACTAGTTCTGCCAGTATCTGTCCCACGATAGTAGAAGAGATGTCCACTTTTCAGTTCAATGAGATCTTCTCCTTTTCTCCTTACCTCACTTAGCCCGACGATGTCCCACTTGATCCTTTGTAGTTCCTCTTCCAATTCAAGAAGCCTTGAATCAGAAGATAGGGAGCGTCCGTTATACGTAGCCAAGGTCAGCATTGGTTTTCAGTGGTACATCACACCATCATCAAATGTAAACGTCGTGTCTCTGACACCCTTCGCTGTTCAACTGAGAATGGCAAAATGCCATTGGCAAAAACTAAGTGCACTAAGAGAAAAGAACCAGAAACATAGACATCATGTAACTGGTGTACCAAATACATACATAAATCTATCGCAAGTGAAATTGAGCCAACTACAAATGAATGCACTCAATAGAGGAGGCAACTATGCTTATAAACAGGACATAACAAGTATAGAACAACTAATCCCAGAGATAGAGGAGATAATCACTGCACTTCCTAGAACAGCTCAAGATCCCATACGTTTCAAAATAAATAGAACAGCAACAAGAATCATGAAAGAAAAAGCAAATGAAAAACCAAACTTAATAACATACGAAAGACAAGCTTTGATGGATTTACAACGAAATCCGGTAATAAAAATAACGATGTCTGACAAAACTAAGCAACTCATTATAATGGATAAAATGGACTATGAGGAAAAAATGATCAAGACAATACAAGAATTGAAGGTTGAGGTCATTCAGAAAAATCCAATTGAAAGAATAAAACATCAACTTGCTGTTTTCAAAAATCACAGTTTCCTTCCAGACTCAATTAAGAAGAACGCATACCCACCAATAGGAACAACTATTCCCAAAATCTTCGGGAAAGTAAAGACTCACAAAGCAGATAATCCTCTTAGACCAATAGTAGCAAAAAATACAGCACCAACAATAAACCTCAAGAGAGCACTACATAGATAGCTGGCACCTTATTACTAACAGAATGAATTTTCTGTTAGCAGCTCTGATGAAGTAATTAAACTAATTCAAAATAGAAAAAATAGTATGAAGAACAATAGCCAAGCAATACTTACCAGTTTAGATATTGCAGGGATCATAGCATACTTCTGGAAAATTTTAGGTAGGAATTTTAGGAATTTTTAGAAAAATTTTAGGAAAATTTTAGGAGTGTATTTCAATAAAAACTAGATGTATATTTGTATACATCTAGTAAAACAACTTTGTTTACATTGTAAAGAGTTTGCTTCACACCCTTCAACCATATATACTGATAGACTGCGCATGACATCAAAATTTCTGGCTCCAACATAAAATCACATGACATCAGTCAAAAAGATGGGTTACACCTGCTGTGCTTATGGTTGCTCTGAGCGATATAGTAAAGGAATTTCTATGATTTTTCATGGGTAAGAAACGAATTAAATACCTAAGTCAATAAAGTTCAATTACTTAACCAGAAACTTGCAGCTATTGATATAAAAATATAGTAACTTAAGGAAAAAAAAATGGAATGCATGTACCAAATTCTTCGCAAATGTTCATCACATTATAAATCACGAAATGTAAACAACCCGATCATGCATGTATATAGCTCATAAGTAAACTTACCTGAAGAGTTTTCATTATATATGAGGCGCATTCACAGAATACACCGAAAACACTGAAGTTCTGCAGTGTAAATTAGTAATCATAACAGCATTTTTACACGAAATTTGGAGTCTGATGATGACGTGCCCAATGTTGGAGCCATGGCGGCTTTGATGCAGCTATTGCCAATGCGCAGTCCATTAGTATATATGGTCGAAGTTCACACCCAAATTTTTTGCATAACGTCTAATGTCTAAAGTTTAAGTATGATTTACTTCTAATGTTCAGTTCTTATCTTTTCATGTGTTATTATCATATTCAAGTATATTTACCACATTCAAGTTTCACTTTGAACATTAATATGCTGTTGAACCAGAAGCAATTCACGATTTTTACAGTAAAGTTTTCAGGTTTCACATTAAATTATAATATCCTAAAAAGGTAATTGAAAACCAAGAACTATGTACAATTGTTCACTGAATTACTTTTTTCATATTATTGTTTTAACCTTTTCCTGATAAGCCTATCTTTTTCTGCTTCCACCACAACTAATTTACTTTCAGTTTTCTTTATTTCAGCTGAACCTTGTATGATCAAGTTAGAGGCAACTGCTATTTCAACAGTATTTTGTTTTTCTACAGCTTTTCTCATTCTTTCTGTTCCCTCTTGAAAATACTGCTAGGGAGGCTTCTTTATCTTTTTAAGCCTATTTATTTCTGCATCATTTTCTTTTATTTTGTCATCAAACTCAGCTTTTCTTTTTTTCTCTAGCTGCTTTTCCTTATTTTCCCTCTCCTTCTGCTTCCTTTCTTTTACCTTTTTTTATTCTTCTTCCTTCAGCTTATCAACATACTCTTTATAAAATTTATGTGAATCACGAACACTATTTAACAAATTTCTTGTTATGGGAACTTTACTTACACATCCATAGTGTTTAATGGCCCCTTTAACTATTCTTAATGATGTTATAGTTGAGTCTTTTAAGTTAGCCTTGTCCTTCCTTAACAGAGCAGTGTTAACCGAAAATCCCCTTTCTGCATCAGCATTACCATGAGGTAAAACTAAAATTGACTTGATGAGTTTAGCAAGATTTGAGTATTTTTCTTTTCTGCTAGAGTCTTTAATACTAAATATATTACGCCAGTAATGATCAATCCACACTGGAATATGCCCTTCCTCTGAAATTTTCACTAGTTCATCTAGAGTTGGCTTATCGCAATTTAAAAGTTTCCACTCTTCTCTTACTCTATCAATTTGTTCCTCAGAAAGATGCAAAACACTTGAAATTCTGGTTATTTCCGAAAGTCCTTCAGTGACTGAAAGTTGAGTTGACTCTTTCTTTGGTTCTTTTACCTTTAAAACTTCTATGTCTCTTAGCTTTTGATTGCAGAATGGCAACTTTGACTTTAAATATTTTGTGGTTGCAATTAGTGATGATCTTACATCTAAGAGAAATAATTTCTGCCTGGTCTCCTGAACATTCCTGAGGAGATTTTTTGTCTTCATACCAACTTCTAACTCCCCTAGTTTTTTCCATGAATTTTTGTTTTCAAAATCTACATTCTTTAGGTCTTCTCCAAATTTCCCTGCTATAACATCATCTTGGATAAACTGAGCCATAACATTCCTCATTAAAGTATTTAAATCAGAATATAACTGGTGTATTTTTGGTTCTTCACTCTGATAACATAATGAAAACTTTTCAAAATTTTGGTGTGAAAATGAAATTAATGCTAAATAGCAAGGAGTAAGCTCATTTTTCAGGAAACAGTGAATTCTTTTATACCTTGCCGAATTGCGCAGTTGTTTTTCAAATATTTTTTGAGATGGCAAGAAGTTTAAAAAATATTCTGTAATATTTAGATATTGATCCAAGAGCCTCTGGGCTACAGAACCAACGGTTAACCATCTGTTGCTGACATGACACAAAAGAAATTTGGCAGTGACCAATGTTATATCCTCGACAGATTTATAATCCTCTCGTCTTGCAGCACTACTCTTTAAAAAGTAATGCATATCAGTAGCAAATTCGTCAAAATCTATATTTAAGCTTGTCAAAAAATTTTAAATGCATTACTAACAACATGCAGGTTGCAAAAACCTAGTTCCAAAGATTTCTGGCCTGTTTCTTGTTTTAAAACTTCATTGAATTTGCGTAAAAAGCACTTATTTACATTTGGGCTGTCCATGGATACACAAATAATTATGTTCAACGAAATATTGAAGGATGATAACACATCAAGAATTTCTTTTAGCAAAATATCTGCTGTTGCATGACCCAGAAAAACGCTTGTTAGGTATCGGCAAGAAACTGAATTTATTTCTGAAGACCAGTACCTGAGATACACATCCAACTGCCGTTTCACTTGTGTATTTGTAGTTTCATCAAATGCTATAGTAACCTTTCCTGGGCTACTAGATGCAATGTCTTTTTTCAAATCCTCTTCAAAATATTTTGACAATCCATGTGATATCACATAAGCAACTTTTTTCTTTAAGTTGCATTTTGGCTGCAATAGCAGAATCAGGAAACATTTCTTTGAAAAGTTCAACTGTTTCAGTGCATGAAACAAAAGACATATTATCCTTAGCAACTTTCATGGCCCATAATGCTTCGGCTTTAGCCAACTGTAAATCATGACTCAGTACTTCACTAATATTTGTTTTGGGCTGAAGATCCCGTCCTCCAAAGGCTTTCAAGGATGGACTTATTTTGAAATTTACTTTGAAATTTCTGCAAATGTTTTTTTCCTTTATGATGCGCTTTTACTTGTGAAAAGCCACTATTAGAAATATTGAAAATTTCTGAACACAATATACACTTAGCAGAAAATATTGTTTCAGTTGCAGAACACCATTCTTTCAACTTCACTCCGTCCAATTCTTTGGCGAGCCACGCATCTTGAAATTTCGTTTTGGATTTAGGCATCTTAAACACTTGTATTACTAACCAGAAAATGAAAGGGAAGTACAAAAACACGTTCCAATATTGCAAAACCAGACAACTTCCCGAAGTTTGGCTGCGAGGATGTCAGAAGATAGAAAAAAAAGCAAGTCACCACTAGAGAACTGAACCTGCACACAGCACAGGGAACACCATAAAAGACGCAAAACCAGAAACTATTATACGCATCTCACGCAAGTTCAGTCAAAGCGAGTCAGAGCCGAGATATATTGCACATCGAAGGTCGCTGTCGCCGACGCACGATCGAAGGTCAATGTTCACGTGCTCTACTGCCTGCCACGATAACACTCAGCTACCATCCCATCGTCATTACCGGAGGTTACGGAAGGAGACCACATGTTTCCTCTTTGCTTCCACCCACCTGCGGTTTACAATAACAAAACATCAGCAGAAAGAGGAGGTTCCACGAGGCATGTCCAAAAATAAAGTATGATCTTCTGCGTGCCATGGAGTTCGTCTGCAAAGCGCAAACCAGGGGTGAAAATGACCCCTCCCCTTTTCCCTTAGATTTCTTGTTACTCTCGAAAACTGTCCGAAGGCACAAAAGTGGAGTGCCCGCCCTGAAGCAAGTGCATCTCGATGGCGTCATTTTCCCTCCCTTCAGCAGCACAGCATATAGGCTGTGTTTCTACAATAACAGGTCTTTTTACCTTACCGTAATGGTAAATTTATTGGCGTTAATAACGGTTGTATTTTTAATAAATAAGCTTACGAAAATTTTAGGAAGAATAGCAAATTTTAGGTATAATTTTAGGAATTTAAGGAGGGTCACAAAATATTAGGAATTTTAGGAATTTTAGGAGGAATGCGATCCCTGGAATTATTGTATCATTATATCCAAATACTCCCATGCTCAAAATAGAATTACATAGAAACAATATCCCAATAGTACAAATTGAAGACATCAAAAAAGCATTGATTTTTTATTGACCAAAATAATTATTTTGATTTTGAAGGTACAATATACAAACAAATTGCAGGTGCTTCTATGGACTCTCCTATTTCAGGTTTGCTTCTGAAGTAGTCTTACAGCAGATTGAAAAATCTGTGATGCAAAATAATAATATTCCACAACCAGCATTTTTTTTGTAGATACGTGGATGACATCTTTATGATCTGGGAACGTAGTGAACAATAATTGCAGGTCTTTCTTGAGGCATATAACACATATTATGCATCAATTAATGTGACAATAGAAAAAGAACAGAATAATACATTACCTTACTTAGATATTTTATTTCACAAAAACCAAAATAATAGAATTGACTTCCAGATATACTGTAAACCTAACTATATTGCCAACATTATTCCAGCTAATTCTCACCATCCTATAGCATATAAGTACTCAGCTTTCAGGTCATACATCAACAGAGCGATAACCCATACCTCCAATAACTGATTGCTAAATAAAGAATTCAATTGGATCAGAAATACAGCCTCTGCTTTTGGATATGACATCAGAATAATAAACAATCTTATAAAGAGGGTAACAGAGAAGACAAGAAATGATTATTTCAGAATACCAACTGATAAAAAGGAAATTAAATATTGTGGATCAATATCTTACAACCATGAAATTAATAGTATATTGAAAGAAGCATGCAAGTAATTTAACTTGGGCTTTGGCATTAAGACCAGAAATATCGAGGATACATTAACTTCTGGTCATGGAAACACACCGATATTGCAGAAAGCAGGTGTTTACTCAATTCCAATAGGGGACAGCCAAAACAAAATTACCAGCCAATATATAGGAAGCACCAAAAGAAATATCAGAATAAGATTATCAGAACACATTGGTAATTGGTTCAGGAAAGAAAATAAAACTGCACTTATAGACCTGTATAAATAATCAATGCACACCACTATGGGAAGAAATAAAATTGATAAATCAGCAAAAAAAAACTGGAGGACTATACAGATTGCTGAATCCATCTTAATAGAGAATACCAAATCATCAAACTGCAATAAAAATTCACCATATGACCTTTCATATGCCTGGAGGAAATTAGTGGACACCGAAAAAAGATTAAAAGAGCATAAAAAAAAATTAAAAGATAACAACAAATACAGGAAAATCAAACTATGACACCAGATGGCAGCACCATATAGGAGGAAAACTGACCCATGCACAATGTACATCATGACTTCTGGAAGTACGAAACGTTGTCACTTGCCAACAGATGTTTCATTTCCCATTGAGAATGCCTAGGAAGAGGCTAGGGCGAAACGCGTCCGGGGACGCTGGTGGTCGTGAGGAGGTGGTGCACGCATTATGTAAATAGTTCATTCATCGTTTCTTCTGGCCATTCATATTTTATTTTGTTCTTTTAAATTCGTTTACTATCAGCCTTTTAGATTCGTTCACTATAGTTTCTTGGATTGTTCATTGTTAGCCTTTTAACCTGCCTGTGGCATAGGTCATTACAGGGTTTTTATTTTCAGTTGTATTATTCTTTTGAGCTTACGATACAATATATAGCAAGGTTCTTTGGGTCGACTACTACTTTGACATTGCTAAACACTATATTATAGTCACCATCGGACTTTTTGCAATGCATAGCCGCTGAACACCTGAGACCAAACAACTTGCGGAACTACGGTGGTATGCGAACGAAAACGACCTCTGGACGAATATATGTGAGTAATTGCTCTTGCTTTCTTTTAGTCTTTATTTTTTCAATAATAAACGCCATAATTAACTCCACCACCATAATCACATGTCCGTATTTTAACGTGCGTAATAGCAATTCTAAAAGAGGTACTGAATCTCTATATATTATATATTTTTATCGGTGTTCAAATTTCCATCCTTGGGAATGCATTAATTGTGAAGAAAATGGCTACAGAAGTTTACCCATTGGAAATACAAGGCGAAGATTTTAGGTGGATCCACCTTAACTGGCTGTGAATGAGTCAACTGCAAAATACTCACTGCTATACACTGATCACAATAACAGTTTATATTACATAAGCAAACTACAGATAATATTTCATGAAACAGTATGTTTAACAAATTCACCTACTTCTCACTAAGAAAATCAACAACTCTCTTGAAGTCCTCTATGAAATACTCCCTCTTCATGTCATTTAGAACATAATCACTGCCAGACTGAACAGGAACGTGCAGAAATGAATACACACGAGGATGATTCAGAATTTTGGCCATATCCTGAAAAAAAAAGGGGTATTTTTTGGGTTGTTGTTTTTTTTTGTCTCAACAGAAAAGCATCACAACATGTTTCAATCTGCACATTTGGTACATCTTTTTCAGTAGAAATGTGTTGTTTACACTGTGTTTAAGCATTTTGTTTTTATTTCTGTCTACAAGAAAATGCTGCAAGAATGTATTTACTGCTTCTGCTGTTAATGACTTCTACAATGACTAATACAAGATTCTGTAATCCCCAGTTCAGGAAGAATTATTATAAACACATATGCATATGTTCATTCCCACATGGAATTTCTTTGTTCATGCCATTTTAGGGCAGTGGTCAAGATAAGTATGTTTTAAGGCTGTTGGTGTCTGACAACATGTGATTAGCCACATTACAATAAGCTTAGTACATAAGTCGAAGTGTGTACTTGTACTGTCTTGTATTGTGGAATTTTATTTTGAGGGGTGCATTTAATGAGAGAGATGCATGCTTAAGGGTGTTTACAGGTAGCCCAAAGTAGGTGAGGATTAACTCCAAAACCCAATTAAGTCAGGAGTGGAGATTTTCTCGAGTTTTAGAAGGGACGTCTTTGGAGGTCAAAAGGAGGCAGATGGGCCCTTGGTCCAGAGACAAGTCGTCTAACTGCAATTGGTGTATGAGGGAACAAAACATATTGGGAAAAGCGTCATTGGTATTGTGTCGGTGTAGCAGCAGCGTTGGTTTACGAAAAGCAAAAAGTGTGGCCTAGGGTTCAGAAGACGGAGAGAGACCAGGTTAATCTATAGCCTTCCATTAACCTGCCCTGCAATAATTTCCAAGCCACATAGTAACATCTCATTACATTACTTATTGTTATTATTGCAAAGAAAGGTCTGGACTCTTGTATTTTTCAAGTGTGGATTCTATGGGGATCAAACCAACAAAATTATGTAATTACTCTTGCTGGACCACAGCTATATTAAGAAAGAGGTGGAAAGAAGCGAGGGTCATTACAAGTGTAGAGCTAATTATTTATTTTGATATTTCACGAACTAACTATAATAATACAGCCTTGTACAACATAGGTAAACTAGAAAGAAGACACCAAATTCTTGGGTGCAATAAATACATCTCTTGAATCCCTTTAAACACAAAAATATTGAAAGAAATACGGGATTACGCCATATAATACAAATTTTGAAGATGACAATCCGATTTTTGGCGTAAATGTGACAAGGATGGTAAGTCAGATAATTTTTGAAAACTTGAAAATTTTCATCGTCCTGGAGCGGGACTCGAACCCGCTCCAGGACGATGAAAATTTTAATTTAACCTGTGATGGTTAAATTCAAAAAAATAAGAACTTTCTAAGGACCTATTTGAATTTAACCTGTGATGGTTAAATTCAAATTGATCGGAAACTTGAAACTTGGTCGTTCTGGGTGGTGTAGTGGTTAGCATACCTAGGCGTTTTCTGGGAGACGCGGGTTCGAGTCCCGCTCCAGGACGATGAAAATTTTCAAGTTTTCAAAAATTATCTGACTTACCATCCTTGTCACATTTACGCCAAAAAATCGGATTGTCATCTACAAAAATATTTTTTCAAAATCTCACAACTGGTGATATCACATTGTGAATGCTTATCTGAAGTTGTTTTTAGAGCTCTTTACACACAATTTGTGCAATCACAAATTTGCCCACATTCATAAAACTTATAGAAGAGTGCAAAATTACAATAATATTTTGGGCCTTGCATTGCTAAACCATTACTCAGGCATTACCCTTCATTTACACTCAATTTAAATTTCCCATAAACTTCACTCATCACTGTTACAGGGTTCATACCCTATTCTGTGGGGAAAAAAATAAGAACTTTCTAAGGACCTACACTGCAATTGATATTTTGCGTCACTGGAATATCACCAGGTATGTGTTTATACAGTATGTATATATACATAGGAAGGGAATTAAACAGCGCTAGTGGCCATTTACCAGGCATTTTGCCCCAAATATAAACTACTACTTTGCCCACAAAGAACAAAATTAAATACACACCGAAAAAAAAAGGACAAGCAGGAGACACAGTGACAATGAATAAAGGTGAATTGAGTAGAGCAGTAGGCACTAGATAGATCAGACCACAGAACCCTATAAATTGTGAAGAAGTCAAACAGAATCCCCTCCCCACCTTTGCTTTGACCCCTGAAAAGACACACAACTAATCACACTGGTAAGGTCAGGCAAGGTAAGTCATGCAGGCTACAATGGGAAAAGTGGAGGGGGTGGAGTGCTGAAGGGAGATCATTTCTAAGAACATTCCAGGGGATTATCTCGCTTCAATGAGCTAGAAGAAAGCTCCCCTGGGGAATGGTTTAGCATATTTACAGACACACAAACAAAAATGGGGGCAGGTTTGCGATGTCCATTACTACAGCACAAAAAACAAGACGGGGGGGGGGATAAGCACTTGTTCTAAAAAATAAGGACTTTTAAGGACTTTTAAGGGCCTTAGAAATGGAAATCAAAAATAAGGAGTTCTTAAGGACTTTTAAGGAACGTACGAAACCTGTGTTAAAGGAAATCATGGGAGAGAAAAATTCAAGAATATCTAATAGAGTAGACAATAGTGAGTATGAAGCACAAGAGCTCATGTGTGAAACAGATAACAGGTATATTATTCTTGGGCAAAAAAGTGCCCTATTAGACTGCTCATGTGTAGCCATTTAACAGTTCCAACAGGGAGCATTTTTGCTCCAAAACAATATCTTTGTGTGCATGCCCTGTATTTGAAATTCAGTCATCCTTAATTTTTGTCATAATGGATGTTTTTGAAGCTCAAGTTCTACTCCAAGATTGATGCAAAATGGATGCAAATGATATATCAATGTCAATTGAGTTAAGCAAGGCCGAAGGCCGAGCGGAGCTCTCTTTACGAGGCTCAAGACAATTAGTTGTTTGGGCATAGCTACGACACGACACATTCGATAACTGTGGTTTTTTGCATGCGACTGGACATCGTCCATGGTCAGGTTTTGATGCCTTCCGATTCTTGAAATTTTGTGTCATTGAGGAATAATCGTCCAAAAACTTGTATTTTTAGGGGTGTTTCCAGGTTTTGAGAAGGGGTCGTTTGTTACCTATCTCCTCCAAAGATCTTCAGCCAATCGCAGTGACCACAGAGAAAGAGAAGGACATGGTGAGTGACATGGGGTTGGTATCATGGCGATTGTCGTGTCATATAAAAATAATGACCATTAAATAACTGACTAATTTTAATAATAATTGAAAAAATCCAATCTCTATATGAGACTTGGGACTATTAGTTGTTCGGGCATAGCTACGACATGACACATCCCATCACCGTGATTTTTGGCATGCGACTGGACATCATCCATGGTCAGGTTTTGACGCCTTCCTATTCCCAAAATTTCATGTCATTGAGGAATTTCAATTAAAATTATTAATATTGGTCCATTTTTCAATGGTCATTATTCCTATAGGGCACAACCAATCACCATGATACCAACCCCATGTCCTAATCATTGATTGTTTTCAATTAAAAAAACATGCGCGAGCATTCCATTACATTTGTTAACATTCGGTAGTCGAAATTTTTCACAACGCAATTTGCTTGAGTTTTTTAGTTCTTTTGACGTCAATTTGAAATTATTTTGGTTCAAACTGATAAAAAAAAAAGGAAGCGGAGCACATTGTGGACACAATAAAAACGTTAGAACTGGCACTGGTAAGCCTTTTTTAGTTTTTGTTTCTTTTCTAACTGTAACTGCTGAAGTCGCAGTAGAGGCCAGCAATTTGGCGTCAATGACGTCACTTATCGGTTCGGCGAGTCTTGATGAAAAACGTGGTTCCCGATCTGAGTGTGTCTTTTTGCTTTGTTTACATGCAACCTGATCACAACCAACGTGAAGGCGTGAAGGAAAGTAGTTCATGATAAATTTTAGGCATTTCAGTTTTAGAATGTTTCGTACTTTTGTTCTGGACGTCAAAATTTTTACTCGTTCGTTTTTTAGAATTTGTTATAAGAGACGCATTAACGAGCTTAGATTTTTCAACAGCGTCCATCAAAATTTGCCAACTGTACCCGAGTTATCTGTTACCATTGGTGGCTTGTCCTAGTTTAAAACTCGACTGATTGACTGCTTATGAGGAGCTAACCTCTGAATTTCCAAGAATAGATTAACATGACATATATATGGTCATATCAGAATATGACCAGCCCCAGAATCACAGTGTGCATGTGACAAGGTTGACCACACAAAGATATAAACGGCCAGCCAGGACACATGAGCCATAGTGTGTTACGTGAGCACAATGGGCAGAGGGAGTGATTTGACAGACGTTCAAAAAACAATGATCAACAGCTACAGCGCCACGGGTGGAAGCATCTCAGAAACAGCAGACTTCATGGGCTGTTCACGAGGGACTGTAGTAAGGGTGTACCAAGAAGGGACTGCTGGCGCACCGAGTACTTTCTGACGTCATAACTGTGGAGTCCCAAAGACCATCAACCCCAGAGGACAATGTCGCCTCCATCAACTGGCAAAGGGAAATCAATGTGCAACAGTGCAGCAATTGACCATGCAAATGAACGCTGGAGCACCCAGGTGCATGTCCCCGATAACAGTAGAGCAAACCCTGTTACGCATGGGCCTCCAGAGTTGACGCCATATCAAGGCGCTCATGTTAACCCAGGCCCATCGGCAACAACGCCTACAGTTCAGTTCGCATGAGACTACTGTCATTGAACAGTGGAAGAGTGGGAAAAGGTTGCCTTCTCCGAAGACTTGAGGTTTCTACTCCTCAAAAGTAATGGGCGGTGGCAGATACGGTGTCAGATACATGAGAACCAACACCCGCACACACGTGTAGGTCAAGTACAGGCCAGAGGTGGCAGTGTACATGTCTGGGGGATGTTTTCTTGGTATAACCTGGGACCACTGGATGGGTCCCTGAACACCAATGGCTACCTGTCCATTATTGCTGACTACATGCATCCCTTCATGTTGGACATTTACCTTGGTTGTGATGGTGTCGACCAACAGGGCAATGGGCTGTGCCACATAGCTAAGGGGTTGCGTGACTGGTTCCAGGAACACAACAGCAATGTCTCCATTTTCCCTTGGCTAGCAAAATCGCCCGACCTCAATCCCTAACAGCATTTATGGGACTATTTGGATCGACAGGTTCAACGTGCCGACCCACAACTATGTCATTTCCAGGACCTCTGTGCTCTGTCGCAGTCCAAATGGGCAAGTGAGCCTCAGGCAACCTTCCAGGACCTCACTGCGTCCATGCCACGCCGTCTCGCTGCTGTCATCCGTGCCAAGGGCGGTTATTCCCCTCATTAGGTAGGTGGCCCTATTATTCTGATATAACAGTGTATTTCTATACTCTGCCTTTGCTAGGTGGATACTAACCTCATTTTTTAAGCACCAAAGCAATCTGTATACTTCCTTCCCAAGGTAATATCATCACCTTCATAAACAAATACTAATACTGGGAATATCACATTTTACTGTTTTGCAAATAATATTTTTCAATGCAAGATTAAAAAGGATACATGAAAAGGCATCATCCTGTTGTGATACCAAATGGTTCAAATGCACATTGTTAACACATATTTTAGTTCAGTTTATTAATTTTTCCAGAATCCTGCATTCAGTTCCATAAACAACCTATATGAATATATTCACAGTTCTCTCTCTCTCTCTCTCTCTCTCTCTCTCTCTCTCTCTCTCTCTCTCTCTCTTTCTTTCTCTCTCTCTTTTGATTCAGTAAAAAGACTGCAAACTTCTACATAAAACTCCCAAATTTCTTGAGAATAATCAAGTCTGGGAATCAGCAACCATAAATTATGATCACATAACTTCCAAGGTCTGTATATGTGCTCAAGGGGTGTTGGAACACTGCAACACTCTAACCTTGGAAAACTGAAAATAATTTCACCCTGTTTTATTAACAATCTATAAGTGAATATTCATTTAAACTAACTCTGTATGACTAACTTTTCAAATGCTAATTCATTTACTATGTACTGTTAATTTTACAATTAGAGCATTTTGTCTTTTAAAGTCAAATACACACTTTTTTTTTAAGAATTTACATTTTGTTTTCTTACTACTTCTAGCATCTGAACTCCTGAAATAAAATTGATTATGGTTAGCACATGGCTAGGGATGAATACAACAATATATGTAACTCATACATACACACACAAAAGGATATACAGGAGCTACATTACTTACCTCTAAGTGCTCCAGAATGTACGGTGGATTTGTCATACCTAACCGCAGCATACAACTTTCTGGTATCACTTCCACTAGCTGATATAGTAGTTTTGGGAGACTTTCACCTATATCTCTTCCATAAGCTCCAGTATCTTCAGATGTCAACCAAATTTCTCGTACGCCTTCTACAATATAAATAAACACATTACCATATGTACAGAAATTACAACTTTAACAAGAAGGTATGAATTCTATAAGAATAAATTAAATATGTTGGTTCTTTTGACAATGAAATGGACTCACAGTATATCTTTATCATAAGGTAGTGAAACACAAGTAACATGAAAAAAGAGACCAAAACATTAAATGATAATTGGTTTTTCACCCTGCTAAACTTTTACAGCAACAGATTATAGCCACAGTGAAGGTAGCTCTCATTTATACATATGTATGCATGTACACACATCACTAAGCTGTTACCTGTGATTCAGAGGTTATCTCCTCAGAAATGCTAATCTGCCAAATAAGAAGTTTAAAACTGATGGTGCCAGAATTTTCTTGCTGTTAACATAAACAACTCCATTTACAGTTATCTTGGCACATAACTCAAGCTTTACTGACATCCATCACATGTCTCACACAAGACCTTTTGTACTTCATACTCATTACCTTTTCTCAAGCAGACATTTCTGAATCTGTTCCTTTGGTGATTTCTTCTGTCTTAATCTTTGTTTCGAAATGCATAATACACTGGTGTGCGAAAATTAAGGATGAAGAGGAGAAATTAGCATAACAGCGGAACAAGCAGGCAAAACGGACCGAAAGACCACTCAGGAGATAGACTAGGGTCCGGTACAGTAGGGCATGCGCATATATGCAGCATGACGTAGGGGGAGGGGAGTGTCGGAAGGGTATAAAGCACACGGGCGGTGTACTCTCAGCAATTCAGTGAAAGCTATTGCATGGCGTACATCGGTTTGAACGACATCAAGTTGCTGCCACCGTGTGATTGTCCGACAGGCAATCTAGTAGACAACATCTGGATGACTCTACCCGAGGTCGCGTCATTGGGAAGTTGGAAGAAGGCTGAAGTGTGAGTAGTGTGGCCGAGGAGTTCGGGATCGCTCACAGCATCGTTTCACGAGCTTGGAGAGCATTTCAAACGACAGGAACAGCTGTCCGAGAGTTCAGCAGTGGTCGTCCACAAGTAACCACAGCGGCAGACCACCGGTATGTTGTCCTACAGGCGAGAAGAGACAGACGGCAGACAGCGAGAGAAATCGCAAGGCACATGCAACAGACAACTGGACATCCGTTATCGCGTTTTACCGTAGCCAGGAGGCTGCACAAAGGTGGTCTATTTGCACGACGACCAGTACTGTGTATGCCATTAACACCTGCTCATCGGAGACTGTGGTTTCTGTGGTGCCAGGAACACAAGAACTGGACACATCAGCAATGGGGTCGAGTTTTCTTTACGGATGAGAGCCGATTTAGTCTGATGAGCGATTCTGGACGTATACATATCTGGAAAGAGCAAGGAACACGCAATCACACCTCCAACATCATCGAAAGGGACCAGTTTGGAGGTGGCGGAGTTCTCGTTTGGGGCGGTATAATGCTTGGTAGCCGTACTGACCTCCACATCTTCCAAGGAGGTTGTCACTGGTGTCCGCTATTGTACCGAGGTTCTCCTGCATCACGTGCGCCTGTTTAGAGGTGCTGTGGGTCCTGAGTTCCTCTTCATGGACGACAATGCTATACCTCATCGCACAGTGGGTGTCGCAGAGCTGTTGGAGAGTAAAGATATTCAACGCGTGGTTTGGCCCGCAAGGTCCCCGGACCTAAATACAATCGAACACATGTGTGACCTTCTCGGGAGACGCTTGGCAGAACGTCGCCAGCAACGATTCCGCAGCTGCGATTGGCGCTACAAGAGGAATGGGCCGCGATGCCTCAACAGCTCTTTGACAACCTTGTCCTCAGCATGGACAGATGTTGTAAATCCTGCAATGCAGTCAGGGGTGATCATATTCCCTACTAAAGACTGGATTTTTCTTGGCAGCCACCTGTCACATGGACGTTTCTGTCTTCTGTCTAGTTGTGCTTGAAGCTACCTTTTCAATAAAGTGCCTTTGTATCCTTTGGATTCCTTGTTTGGACGGTTTTGCTCACTTGTCCCATATTCTTACATTTTGGGTATCTTATAGTATGATTTGAGTCGATGTGGAGCACTTCTGCACGGCGCTACATTCGAAAAAC